>CM034149.1:5059170-6322462 GCA_019776745.2 Taxus chinensis
GTCATTGACCATGAAATACTTGTTTAGATCATAGGATGTGTAAGAAATTTTAGAGAATGGATATGTGGATCCAACAGATCAGGTAGCTTACAACACTCTCAAACAAGTTGAGAAGTATCTCTTGAAGGAGCATAAGAAGAAGGATGGAAAATCCCTCTTCTACATACATCAAGCTATGCATGAAAATATTATTCCTAGAGTGGAAACGACCCAAATAAGAAAAGAAGGCATGGGATACCCTTCAAGTGGTTTATCATGGTATGGAAAAAGATAAAATTGCTAAACTAAAGTTACTTAGAAGATATTTTGAAACTATGTCAATGAAAGAATCAGATTCTGTAGAATCATTTTTCACATTTATAGTTGGGTTAGTAAATTAGAATAAAATCTCATGGAGATAATATTAAAAACAAGAGGGTAGTTGAGAAAATACTCAGGAGTCTCCCTACAAACTTTGACCATGTGGTTGTGGCCATAGAAGAAACCAAAGATTTGAACCAATTTTTAGTTGGTGAGTTAATGCATCTCTAATAAATCATGAGAATGGGTTGAATAGGTCACAAACCTCACTAGAGCATGAATTTTCATCCCAAGATTTTGTAAGTCATGGGAGAGGAAGAGGTAGGTTCATTCTCAGAGGCAGAGGAAGAAATTAGTCTATAAGTGGATGCAGTAGCAATCTAGGAAACCCATTTGGAAGAGGTTAATATCATAACACTAGTGGTCAAAGAGTTGAAAAGTCTCATATTCAATGCCACTATTTTAAAATTTTTGGGAATTATGCACATGAGTGCAGGAAAAATCAATTTGATTAAAAACAAATACAAACAGAATCATTCAATGAGCACCCCAACAAGGCCCATGTTTATTGTGTGTACTAATATTCCTAAAACAATAGTTATAAATTCCCCCATTAAATGTAATGTTATCCAAGAAAGCCCTTGTGATATCTGGTACTTAGATTTTGTTTGTAGCAATCATATGATAGGAAATATAGATTTTTTTCCTAATTTAGATGATTCGGTACAAACTAATGTTACTCTTGGAAAAAAACAACAAAGTTATTGTTTTGGACAAAGGGATGGTTGATATTCTATCTAAAAGGAGGGAGAAAATGGTAATTAATGATGTTTATTATGTTACTGGTATGAAACACAATCTAATGAGTATTGGTTAATTAGTTTAGAAGGGCTATAAAGTTTATCTTGAAAATAATGAATGTGTTATTTTTGATAAATTTCCTAGTGACCAATTGATTGCTAAAGTACATATGACTAGCAATTAAATGTTTTCTTTGAAGGTAACTCTGGTTATGAGAAGAAAAACATCCCAAGTAGTTAAGGGGACTAATTTGGCATAGTCCAGAGCAGCCATGCAATTCAGCTCCGAAGCAAGCTCTAGAGTAACCTTCAAAGAAAATCATCCTATCTCTAACACACATTTTGAAGGTGTGTCCAAAGTAGCAGAGGTAAGCATTGAAAAAAAAAACAATGTTTCAGTCAGTTGTTAAAGATGAATCCTGGATTTGGCATTTTAGATTAAGGCATTTAAATTTTGGAGCATTAAATTTGTTGCATAAAAGGAATATGGTGGAAGGTTTGTCATTAATTGAAAAACCAGAAAGAATCTAAAAAAGGTTGCATTTTGGGAAAGCAACATAGAGAGAGCTTTCCTGTAGGAAAATTAGTAAGAGAAAAAGTACCACTTGAAATCATGCATTCATATTTATGTGGACTAATGCAGACACCTACAATAGGAGGTTACACATATTTCTTGACTTTCATTGATGATTTCATAAGAAAGACATGGGTATATTTTCTGAGGCACAACTCTAATGCTTTTACATAATTTCAACAATTTCAAGCTCTTGTGGAAAAAAAAAGTGGTTATTACATTAAAGTTCTTAGAACTGACAGAGGTGGTGAATATATTTCAAATGCATTTCTGAATTTTTGCAAACAACATGGAATTCAAAAGCAATTCACTACTAGATATACACCAAAACAAAAAAGTGTCACAAAGAGAAAGAATCAAACCATAATGGAAATGGCTCAAATTATGTTAAAAGAAAAGCATCTTCATAATGAGTATTACGGTGAGGTAGTAACAACTATTCTCTACATCATTAATAGGTACCCAATGAACAGTTTTAGAAGCAAGATTCCTTAAAAATCATGGACAAACAAAAAACACATTGTTTCACACTTCAAAGTATTTGGCTGTGTGGCGTATGCAAATGTACCTAATGAGCTGAGGAAGAAATTGGACAACAAATGTGAGAAATGCATTTTTTGTCATTCTGAAGATACAAAAGCATACAAGTTGTTCATCATATTACAAATAAATTCATAATCGATAGAGATGTTCATTTTGTTGAAGATGAGGCATGGGATGGTAGTATAGAAAATATAATGAGTATAGAAACAACTACTCCACATGATGACATGGTGGATGAAGAGATTGTAACACAAGGAGACACGCAAGTTGTAGCTCAAGCTACACATCAATATGTAGGTCACAGATCTTCAAGACTTCAGTCCACACCAAGGTTACAATAGACACCATAAAGTACACCAACATCAAAATTTTCAGTAGAAATACCTGAAGCAAGTCCATCTACCTCACCGAATGATAGCACTTCACCAAGTCCAATATAGCAGAAAACAAGGAGCCTTAGCAAAATATATGGTTGATGAGCCCATAAATTGGCCATAAATTACCATTATTTTTTCCTTCCAAGTTACCTTTAAAAGTGGATTTAAATGTAATATAGGAACTTATAGTTTTCTTAAGATAGAATATACGATATATATCTTGTTCATTCTTTAGAAATATTTTTTTATCTATCTTGTTGACTAATCCTATTGATTATTTGGGAAAAAATTCAAAGTCTTGTGTATGCAAGCCATAAAGGAAAGATAATGTTAGTATTGGGAAAAGTGGAATTGATCATGAACAGTATATTTAAAATCAGATCTAATTTCATATTCAGATTCCTCTTGAAAAATTATGCAAGTTTAAACCAAGAATCATCTCAATCTGAGGTCGCATGCAAAAGTTATAGTTTTTTTAAGTTAGCTGCAGAACTCGCAGAGTTAGTTCTGAAACTCACAGAGTGAGTTCCGGAACTTGCAGGTTTAGTTCTGGAACTCACGGATTTAGTTCAAGAACTTGTATCAATTGAATGAAAATTAGTTCCAAAAATTTCAATTCGTGGAAAAATCATATTTAGTTCCGGAACTTGTATATTTAGTTCCGGAACTTGCATAAAAGGAATGACAACTTTAGTTCCGGAACTTGCATCAACAGAATGAAATTTTTTGAAGGATTGTGAAAACTCAGAGATTCCAATGGGAAATATGAGAGAGGTTTTTATTCATAGCAATGTTTTTAACAAAAACCTCATTCAGATCTGCTACAGGTTTTACCAATGAAGAGAGATATAACTTTTAGTGAGCTGTAGTCCCAGGAAAAGTGTATCAGACAAGCACTAAACGTTCTATAAAAATAAATAGAAAAGTAAAATGGAAAATATGAGAGAGTTTTCATTCATAGTAATTAATTTTAACAAAAATCTCATTCAGATTTGTTACATGTTTTACCAATAAAGAGAGATCTAACTTTTAGTAAGCTGCAGTCTGAGGAAAAGTGTATTAGATGAGCACTAAAAGTTCCATAAACAGAAATAAAAAATTCAAATGGAAAATATGAGAGTGGTTTTTGTTCATAGAAATGTTTTTAACAAAAACCTCATTCAGATTTTCTACAGGTTTTACCAATCAAGAGAAATCTAACTTTTAGTGAACTACAGTCCGAGGAAAAAGCGTATTTGACAAGCGTCAAAAGTTTCACAATCAAAAACAACAAATTCAAATGGAAAATCCAATAAAGGTATTTAGTAAAAATCATATTTTTAGGAAAATCCTTCTTCCAATAATGTAGAGGAATAAAATCATTATGATTCTTGTTACCGAAAAGCAAGGAGAAGATTTGGGAGAAAATCTTCCTAAAATTGAAAGGAACGATAACCAAATCGAACCAAGCCAAGAACACAGATGTTAATCAAACACCACGATCAATAAGACGAAAGCAATTCGCCAAAATAACTTTACATAAAACCTTTGTAAACAAATGAGAAACAATATCATAGATTATTATGGAACTCAATGCAATACATTGAGAATGGCCTTGCTTAAATAGGTAAGGAATAACATTCTAAGAACCAGTCAAGGTCGTAGATCAAGCCATAAATCAAGGAAATAACTAGTCATCAAAGAACTAGTCAAGACCATAGATTTATGAGAGAACTAGACATCAAGGATCTAGTCAATACCATAGATCAAGGAAAGAACTATACCTAACAACCAGATAATATCTCCTAATATATAAATAAGATAAAATAAATATCCACACACATAAGTGGGTGAGGATAAATACAATAAAGGTAAATAAAGTACCTAGGTGAACATGAGCTAAGGTAAATATCTACTCTAACAAAAATAAGTAAGATAATATTTGACTTCAATAAAATATCTCTCTCCATATTTTGTGTAGATGGAGATCTTAGTTGTTAGGATTGGAATAAATATAAGATCAAATTGTATTTCCTAAAATAAGGAGTTGGTTGGATGCATAAATTATAAATGCAACTTTCCACACTTAGATATGTAATGTTTTTCTCCAAAGAGATTTAAAATCTATTCTTTCCTCTCAAATATTCTGTAGTTTTAAGATCTCAGAAGTATGATTTAAATCCTCTACCAAGGAATGAGCTGTCCACTCATTCCAAGGAAGATGGATCTGTGTATTTATGTTTATGTTTATTCATTTGTCTTTAATTCATTCTATTGTATTGTTTTTATATTTTTATTGTAAAAATTCAGTCTGTTGTAAACCTGTGGGTGTTTCATTCAATTGTGTTTATTTTTAATTTATCAATTTCATTTATGCAAGTGTGCCTTTTAATTTATGAAAGTGTGTTTATTTCATGTAAGTTACATTTATGCAAGTGTGTCTTTCAATTCATATAAGTGTGTTTCTTTCATGCAAATTTCATTTATGCAAGTGTGCCTTTTAATTCATGCAAGTGTGTTTCTTTCATGCAAACTTTATTTTTGCAAGTGTACCTTTCAATTTCCGTAAGTGTGATTTATTTTATGCAATTTTGGTTTGTGTTTAAAGGAGTTACTTTCCAAGATTTTCTTCTCTTAATGCATACAGCCTTTGGGCACCAACTCGGATTGACATTATTAATGACAAGGATTGATGACCCTCATCATTTTGGCGTCGTTTCCGGGGAACATGGTGTTATTAGGAGATTTGGAGTTCTCTAAAATAATATTCTAATGACAATAGAATACCTTTTAGCAATTCTATGATAGGAAAAATTTGGTAAGTAGTTTCTTTAGACTTATTTTCTGCAAGTAGATTAAAATTTTATTTATACAATTAGGAATATTATATTATAAATATATCTCCACAAACTAACTCTGTGTATAAGAAGAATGAATGTGATGTTTGATCAAGAGGTATAATGGTATGAAAAAAAAATTCAAATATGTAAATGGTATAATATGCTATTGAATTTGGAAGTAGATCCAGTTGATGAAATATCATATGTCATTTTTGATAACCACCACCATTTCCCCTTGTATCAACTAACAGCTCAGTGATCTTATTACACATAACCTTAGTAAAAAAATAGCTTATCCAATTTGTAATAATGAATTGATAGCATTTATAATTAACTTCATCCATATTCAGGGATTTCATTAGAGCCAAAATAAAAACCCACTCATAAATCCACCCATCTAAATTAGTTTTCAATAATAAAATTCAATCCCTGAACCATATCCATTAGAAAAATTTGTTTTCAGGTCTTTCAATTTATTCATTTTTGCATATGCTTGTATAACGTTAAGAAACAATTATGGTGAATATCAAGGAAAGAAATTTTTGCGTACTAACATCTGAGGACTAGATCTATAGGAATTTTCAGAGTTGTTCTTGATACTAGCATGTAGATTTTGGAGTACCAACAATATCAACCAAGGAGCATGTAGATTTTGAAGGGACACACAGATACCTTCACTCTCTCTTTTAACAACTATCCATCTCATGAGATCACTAGTCCGGGATTTGAAGATTACTATGGTGATTTTGATAATGCACAATTCAAGATGGGCTTTGAAGACCTAGAAATTGTCTACAATTTTTTGAAATCTTCTTGAAGTTGCCAAGTATGCAAAAAGGTTTCTATGAGATCTCAGAAATTGCTTCCTATTTTACACAAGTTGTACTTTGATGAATATAGTCTGATGATGGATCAAATTTTTCTCTAATCCTTCTCATGCTATCATTTCAACAAAAAACAAAATAAAAAAAATTTGATTGGAAAACCAACTTGTTGGCCAATTAAAGACAAAAAAAAAAAAAAAAACTTTGATTAGAAAACTAGCTTGCTGGCCAATCAAAGGAAAAAAGGAGGCGGCTCGTCTTCAAAGGAAATCAACAGTTACCTAGTGGCTTTCTTCTCGGCACTATTTGACCATGTTAATAATAGGATGACAAAGACAACTAGAGGTATGATCAAGATATTTTGTTCTACTATTTTATTTTTAAGCTTTCTTGTAAGTTTTTTATTACAGCTAGATCCACTTTTAAAGATTTCTAAGGTAAGATAAAATTCATATCTCCCTACTTGTATGAAAAATATGTGCACCTCTTTGCAATCAAACTTTTTGAGTCTAATTTATGGGCAGCCATAAATAAACAACATGCATGAGGACATGCCTGAGCTTAGGTGTGGGAGAGAAAGAGAAGCACGAGCTATGAATTTTGATTTTAAATATGAGACACAACAGAAGGAGATCCACACAAGAACCTGCTATAAAATAACAGAGATCAAAAGCAACAGAAAAAGATCCACACAAGAACCTGCTGTAAAATAAAAGAGATCAAAAGTAGCAGAAGGAGATCCACATAAGAACCTGCTGTAAAATAAAAGAGATCAAAAACAACAAAAGAAGATCCACACAAGAACTTGTTGTAAAGGAAAATAATATCAAAAGCAACAGAAGGAGATCCACACAAGAACCTGTTGTAAAAAAAGAAATAAAAAGCAGTAGAAGGAGATCCACACAAGAACCTGTTGTAAAAGAAAGAAATCAAAAGTAACAAAAGCAGATCCACACAAGAACCTATTGTAAAAGAAAGAAATCAAAAGCAATATAAGGAGATCCACACAAGAACCTATTGTAAAAGAAAGAAATCAAAAGCAACAGAAGAAGATCCACACAAGAACTTGTTGTAAAAGAAAGAAATCAAAAGTAGCAGAAATAGATCCACACAAGAACCTGTTGAAAAAGAAAGAAATCAAAAACATTAAAAGGAGATCCACACAAGAACCTGTTGTAAGAGAAAGAATATCAAAAGCAACAGAAGGAGATCCAAAAGAACATGTCCTCAATACGGAGAAGAATCTAAGAAGAAGAGATAATAATGTAACGCATGAGGACATGCATAAGATTAAGTGTGGGGCAATGATGAGGCCATAAATTGGCCATAAATTACCATCATTTTATCCTTCCAAGTTACCTTTGAAAGTGGATTTAAATGTAATATAGAAACTTATAGTTTTCTTAAGATAGAATATAGGATATATATATCTTGTTCATTGTTTTAAAATATTTTGTTAGCTATCTTGTTGACTAATCCTATTGATTATTTGGGAAAAGATGCAAAGTCTTGTGTATGCAGGCCATAAAGGAAAGATAATGCTAGTATTGGGAAAAGTGGAATTGATCATGAATAGTACATTTAAAATCAGATCTGATTTTATATTCATATTTCTCTCAAAAAATTATGCAAGCTCAAACAAAGAATCATCTCAATCCGAGGTCGCATGCAAAATTTATATTTTTTATAAGTTAGCTATGAAACTCGCAGAGTTAGTTCCAGAACTCACAGAGTTAGTTTTGGAACTTGTAGGTTTAGCTCCAAAACTCATAGATTTAGTTCCAAAACTTGTATCAATTAAATGACAGTTAGTTCTAGAAATTTCAATTCGTGGACAAATCATATTTAGTTCTGGAACTTCCATAAAAGGAATGAAAACTTTAGTTCCGAAACTTGCATCAACAGAATGACAGTTTTTGAGAGATTGTGAAAACTCAGAGATTCCAATGGGAAATCTGAGAGATTTTTTTATTCATAGCAATGTGTTTAACAAATACCTCATTCACATTTGCTACAGGTTTTACCAATGAAGAGAGATCTAACTTTTAGTGAGCTGCACTCCCAGAAAAAGTGTATCAGAAGAGCACTAAACTATTAGTGTGAGTTATCCTATGTGTCCTCCTCTCATGTTGGAGGGTCATCTCACATGGGTTAAGTTTAGGGTTAGGTTTAGGGTTTCATATGTGTTATGCACTAGGGTTACTCAGCACCCTATATGTACCCATTTTCTATTCATTTATGAGCATGCCAAGACACTCCGCTATCTTTCCTCTATGCAAACTTTGTTTCTGTTGAGCAAGTTCTTCCATTACTGATCATATTTTCCTTGCTATCGTTGGAGCTTTCATGATTCCGTTGGAGTGCAACTACTTCGTGGTGCCTCGTTTCCGATTCGATTCTCACAAACTCTTTTCATGGTATCAGAGCTGAGATCAAGTAAACGTGCACTCGATTTGTTTTTTGTTGCTATTAATCTTACTTGGTTTCGTTATTTTACTTTGCATGCAAGTCTTTTGATCACTATTTTCTAGAAATTATCTTGCTAATATCTCTAACAAGCTTTCTCGGAAAGTTTTTGTGTTTTTTTTTCTTGTGCACGTGTAGGTTTTTTCAAAATACCTTGAGAAATTAGGTTTTTTTAACTGCTTTTTTTGTTAGATGTATCAAAATCCAAAATAGAGATTCCTTTCATTTATTAAAATGGAAGTGATATTTTTTTAAGATCTCTGGTTTTTGCAGGATATTTGTCTATGCATGTTGTTTGTGGTTGCAGGATCTTTGAGTTCTTCAGTCGTGGTTGCTCATCAACGAACTGTTGTCCCTCTGACCATTTTTGGACTATTTTCACGCATGGCCTACACTTTTTTCATTCATTCCTAGGCATTTTTAACCTCTACCACGTTTTTTTTGCTTGAAGGGGTTGTAAACTCTTATGTACAGGTTGTTAACTATCATGCGTGGACTGTAAGATCATTCCTAGGCATTTTTCAACAACACAACCACGTTTTTTTTATTGCAAGGGCGTTTTTCAACACACAACCACATTTTTTTGCTTACAAGGGCATTTTTCAACACACAGCCACATTTTTTTGCTTGCAAGGGCATTTTTCAACAACACATCCATGTTTGTTTGCTTGCAATGGCATTTTTCAACACACAACCACGTTTTTTTGCTTGAAGGGTGTTTTTTTGGTACAGGCAATGAAAAATGTGATTGTACACTCCTGTGCGTGGCTGTACACTCATATGCACGGTTGTACACTTGGAACCAATCATTTTTTGGTAAGTTTAAATTCATTTCTTTCTTTTAATCTTAATCAAAACAACAAAAAAACCACTGCTTTTTACAAAAATGGCCCGAGTTTTCTGTTTGATTAAAAGCTTCCTTTTAAAACATAAAATCAAACAATCTTTTTTAGTATGCATTTTAAATCACCAAATATTTCTTTATTTAAAATATACTTTCTAAAAACACATTCAATCTTTATTTGTTTAAAAATCTTCATTGGAAAATCTCCTTTTAAAACGTTTCTTTCTAGAACTTGTAAGTTTTAGAAACTCTTCAAAAAAGTGCTTTATTCAGTGATTTGTTTAAATTAAAGCCTTTTTCAAAATTCAGTAGATTTAATTACATTAGATCTAATTTTTATTTCATTAACATTATTTAAACCTATATTTCTTTGGCATTATAAAATTTGGTCTATTGGCTTTGTGTATTTTTAACCTTCCATCAAGTGCCGAAGACGAAGGGTGAGGTCCGGGATAGGCAGGTGGCTAATCCCCCCTCACAATACAAATAAACCCTATCTCAAATTCTGTGTCATTTACAACGAGCATACATGCGACACACCTTTTGCATGCGTTTAGGGAACTTTTTTAATCTGTTTGCAGGCTTATTGGCTTTTTCTCATCAATTACGGGAATTGGTTTTTGTTATAACTTTAGACTCGTTGCTTGGTTTTAAGCACTTCTTTAGTCAAAGTTGCATTTTTTTTCACACTCTAGATGATGGGATCATTATCTTTGTAAACACACTAATTTTATAAAGTGCCGCATTCTGGGGGGTGTCTTTGTATTGCTTCATTCAGCTCATTTTTTTTAGCTTTGTTCTATTCCTTTTTTTGTGGACTTGTGAGTGTGTCTGCCACAGTCTTACGACAAAGGGATTCTTTCGTGTGATGTGAAATGATTTTTCTCACCACCAGGGTTGGCTTTCACCTCCTTTCTGTTTTTTTCTTGTGCTTGTTTACGGTGTCCTTTTTTGTTGCGCTCCATGAAACACTGTTGTGGTCTCCTCTCTTGCGCGTTATTACACTAATTGCAAGACGAGTTACCAAGTGTTTCAAACCGCACGCACAGACCCAATTGTAATCAACGCACTAACCTATAAAGTGCCGAAAGTAGGGGGGGTTGTTATTGTCCTGGGTGGTTGTGTTTCTTTTCTGCATTTCTTTCTCTCTCTCTCACTATGGATGCACTTTCAATTCCTTTGCTTACGTCGTTCAAATTTTTCGAATGGAGATCGAAAATAATAATAAAACTAAGGGGTAAAGGGTTATTCCGCATCACCATGGGAACTGAGACTGAACCAGATGACGAACCTGAAAAATTGAAGTGGTTAAACCATAATGATGAAACTTTAGGTCTTCTTTGCATGTCTGTTTCTCCTGACTTGCTCTTCCACATTGAGGCATCTGAAACACCTAAATCTGTGTGGAAAACACTGGAGTCGATGTTTGGACCAACTAGATGACATGAGAGCGCATGAGTTGGAAAATGAACTACTAGGGTTAAATCCTAGTGACTTTGAAAACCTACAAGCCTTCTTCTCAAAATTTGTCCACATTAGATTATTGTTAAAAGGATGTCAAGTAGAAAAGAAAGATTCTCAACTGATCTTGTCGATTCTCTCTAAGCTAGGTCCCGAATATTCTGTCTTCGTGTCAACTTTCTACACTACAAAAGCTACTTTGGGCGATACTTGGACGATGCCCTCCTTTGACTGTTTTTCATCCCAACTCATTCGAGAACAGGACAAACTCATTCAAATGGGGTCTCTCAAGTCCAAGTCACATGCCCTTGTAGCAATTACTAGCAAGGGAAAGAAGACTAAAAAGAAGAAAGAAACTAAAGGATCAACCTAAGAAAGAAACTCAAGATCAAACCTAAAAATGACACAAACACTTCGACTTCTGAGCCTAAGGCACGTAGAAAATCAAGTATTTGTGTTCCTATTGCAAGAAGAATGGTCACGATGAGAAACACTAGTTTTAAGAAACAGATTGATCACTTATCTCATTTACTTGAGAAAAATAAAATAAGTGTTCTTGAATCCATAAAACAAAGTGCTCCGAAGGCTGAGTCTTCTGCTGCAAAAGGTGCTAAAAATGATAAGAAGAAAGGAAAGGCCCTTGTAGCCAAAGTTGCTCCTTCATCGACATGGATTATAGATTCCGGTGCCTTGCACCACATGGGTTCTTCACATGTTGAGTTTTCCAACATCGAACCTTGTGGAATGTCCTAAATCACGATGGGTAATGACATGACAGTGTCGGTTTCCGGTATTGGATTGATAGAGATGGATGGGGGAACATTTAACCAAGTGTTGAGTGTTCCTGATCTCTCTACTAATCTCCTATCAGTTTACAAAATTACTCACCTTGGTGAAGGAATACGAGTGAAATTTGGTCCTAACTCAGTGATTATTCGTGAGTTTAACAATGATACTACAGTGGCTGAGGGAAAGGCAGATCACCATTCACGGTTGTACACTTTCTCCCACTTTAATTATGATTCTATGCCCACTGCCTTGCTCACTCATACAAATGAGGTTAGTAAGCTATGACATGAGTGTTTTGGACATCTAAATTATCATTACCTTGAATAATTGATTCAAAACGAAATGGTCAATGGGTTGCCTCGCATCAAGTTTTCTAAGGGTCTTTGTGAGGGTTATACCCTTGGAAAGCATCCTAAAAAGAACTTTGACAAAAGAAAAGCCTAGAGAGCCACTCGTCCCTTAGATCTTGTTCACAGTGATGTCCGTGGTCCATTTCCTTCTCCTTCGTTTACTAGAGCTCTTTATTTACTAACCTTCATTGATGACTATTCACGATATACTTGGGTATATTTTCTTAAGCTTAAGTCTAAAGTCTTTGAACATTTTCAGGACTTTAAGGCTCTTGCTGAGAAATAGGTGGAACGGTCTATCAAGGTTCTTCGAACTGAAAATGGAGGTGAATATGTAAACAATAAGTTCATGGATTTTTGTACTTCTGAAGGGATCTCTTTGCAACATACAGTTGCTTATAGCCCTTCGTAGAATGGAGTCGCAGAAAGAAAGAACTGTACTCTGAAGGAGATGGTAACTTATATGATTCACTCGAAGTCTCTTCCTCCGCAGTATTGGGCCAAAGCAATGAATTGTGTAAATTACATTCAAAAATGTGTTCCACACAAAGTAGTAAGAGGGATGACACCCTTTGAAGCCTGGTTTGGACGCAAGCCTGATGTTGAGCACTTTCGAGTCTTCAGATCCAAGGCTATGGCTCAGATTCCCAAGAAGAAATGCAAGGCCTTGGAACCACAATCCAAACCTTGTATCTTTGTAGGGTATCCTGATGGTGTGAAGGGATATCGATTGATGAATTCTACTTCTCATGAGCTATATATTGAGAGAAGTGTTAAGTTCGATGAGTCTTGTTTGACTTCTAATTCTCTACCTATTGAGGTTCTTCAGCTCGCTGATTCGGATTCTAACTCATTAGATGATGATATTGTTGAGGGTGCTCCTCTTCCGGATCCTTCCGACAATCAAATCTTTGAGTCTTCTGATTCTGATAGTAGTGATGACGAGGACTATGTCCCTTCTCACTCAAGTGAATAATCTTCTGACTCTGAGCCTGATCCTCCTAGTTCCCTTTGGGCCAGGAAAACTTTGCAAAGTGCTGGAGATTTAGTTGGAGATACTTCAGATATGAGACATACTCGCTCAGATTTCGTTGGAACCCACATTTTATTCACCTCTACTTATGATCCACATTCTTTCTGGGAGGCTTCCGGTATTCCTGAGTGGGATTCTACATAGATGAGGAGTATTCCTCTCTCATGAAGAACGATACTTGGGATCTCACCACTCTTCCGAAGGGAAGAAAAATCGTTCGGTGTAAGTGGGTATTCCGAACAAAGTATGGAGTAGATGGAGATGTTGAAAATTTTAAAGCGCGATTAGTAGCTAAGGGTTTCTCCCATATAGCTGGGGTTGATTACACAGAAACCTTTGCTCCGGTTGCGAAGATGACTTCTATTCGACTGACCCTAGCCATTGCCGCAGCGAACAGATGGAAAGTCCATCAAATGGACATTAAGAGTACCTTCCTTCATGGTGACCTAGAGGAAGAGATTTATATGGAACAACCTCCGGGTTATGTCCAATATTCCTCTCTCGTTTGTAAGTTAAAGAAGTCTCTTTATGGCCTTAAACAAGCCCCTCAGGCTTGGTATGCCAAGATGGACTCCTTCTTACTTACATCAGGGTTTACTAGGTGTCACTCTGATCCAAATGTTTATATTCTATAACAAGATGACTCCATACTCATTTTTGTTCTATATGTTGATAACTTGTTGATCACAGGTAGCTCTTCCTATATTATTGTTTCTGTGAAGATCACCTTACCCAACAAGTTCTCCATGACTGATTTAGGTATGCTTCATTACTTCCTTGGGATCCAGATTTCACAATCTGACTCGGGAATCTTGATTTCACAACCTAAGTATGCTCTTGATTTGCTAGCTCAGTTTCATATGTTCGATTGCAAGTCTTGTCCTACTCCTTTTCTTTCCGGGGTTAAGTTGGTTTCAGATTGCTCTACTCCCTTGGTTGATGGTACTCTTTACCGACAATTAGTTGGGAGCTTGATCTACTTGACTCACACTCGACCGGATTTATCATATGCTATTGGGATCGTGTCCAGATTCATGCAGGAGCCACATGAGCTGCATTGGAAAGCAACTAAATGGATCCTTCATTATGTTCATGGCACTTATGCTGATGGCATACACTATCATGGAGGGGTTGATATTGACTTGATTAGATTCACAAATTCTGATTGGGCCGGTGACTTAGATCATCAAAAATCTACTTCTGGCTACAATTTCTCTCTTGGTTTAGGTCCTATTAGTTGGTCTAGTAAGAAGCAGAATGTAATTGCGATATCATCTACAGAGGCAAAATATAGAGGAGCAGTTAACACTACCACAGAAGCTATTTGGCTACAGGGTATTCTGACAGAGTTTGGCATCCACTTTTGGTGGCCTACCATTATCTACTGTGATAACATGAGCACAATCTCTATTTGTAAAAATCCAGTTCAGCATCAGTGGAAGAAGCACATTGAGATCCATATGCACTTCATACGGGAGCTTATTCATGATGATATCATTGACATTCAATACATTCAGACAACTGATCAGATTACAGACTTATTCACCAAGCCTTTCACTGAGATGAAGTTTCTTCACTTACGGTCTCTTCTTGGGGTGAGGTGTTCTGTAGCTACCCATATTCTTAGGGCTATGTAGTCGTTTTCTTCTTCTTCTTCTAGGAAGATTATGTTTATACATGGGCACCTTATCAGGCCTTTAGTTGACGGGCCCCATTGACACATATTTCTTAGTTGTTTAGGAGTGTCTTCCTCTTCCGTCTGACTCATTACAACCGCTACCCCAGCTTCGATGAAGTGGGTTGTTAGTGTGAGTTATCCTATGTGTTTCTCCTCTCATGTTGGAGGGTCATCTCACATGGGTTAGGTTTAGGGTTAGGTTTAAGGTTTCATATGTGTCATGCACTAGGGTTACTCAGCACCCTATATGTACCCCTTTTCTATTCATTTATGAGCATGCCAAGACACTCCGCTATCTTTCCTCTATGCAAGCTTTGTTTCTGTTGAGCAATTTCTTCCATTACTGGTCATTTTTTCCTTGATATCGCTGGAGCTTTCACGATTCCATTGGAGTGCAACTACTTCATGGTGCCTCGTTTCCGATTTGATTCTCGCAAACTCTTTTCTTAAACGTTCCATAAAAAGAAATAGAAAATTCAAATGGAAAATATGAGAGATTTTTTTTGTTCATAGTAATGTTTTTAACAAAAACCTCATTCAAATTTGTTACATGGTTTACCAATAAAGAGAGATCTAACTTTTAGTAAGTTGCAGTCCGAGGAAAAGTGTATCAGATGAGTACTAAAAGTTTCACAAACAGAAATAGAAAATTCAAATGGAAAATATGAGAGTGGTTTTTGTTCATAGCTATGTTTTTAACAAAAACCTCATTCATATTTTCTACAGGTTTTACCAATCAAGAGAAATCTAACTTTTAGTGAACTACAGTCCAAGGAAAAAGCGTATTTGACAAGCATCAAAAGTTCCACAATAAAAAACAACAAAGTCAAATGGAAAATCCGAGAAAGGTATTTGGTAAAAATCATATTTTGAGGAATATCCTTCTTCCAATAATGTAGATGAATAAAATCATTATGATTCTTGATACCGAACAGCAAGGAGAAGATTTGGGAGTAAATCTTTCTAAAATAAGTGAGATAAGATTTGACTTCAATAATATATATCTCTCCATATTTTGTAGAGATGGAGATCTTAGTTGTTAGGATTGGAATAAATATAAGATAAAATTATATTTCCTAGAATAAGGAGTTGGTTGGATGCATAAATTATAAATGCAACCTTTCACACTTAGATATGTATTGTTTTTCTCCAAAGAAATAAAGATCTATTATTTTCTCTCAAATATTTTATAGTTTTAAGATCTCAGAAGTATGATTTAAATCCTCTACCAAGGAATGGGTTGTCCACTCATTTTAAGGAAGATGGATTTGTGCATTTATGTTTGTTTATTCATTTGTCTTTAATTCATTTTGTTGTATTGTTTTTATCTTTGTATTGTAAAAATTCAGTCTGTTGTAAACCTATAGGTGTTTCATTTAATTGTGTTTATTTTTAATTCATAAATTTCATTTATGCAAGTGTACCTTTTAATTCATGAAAGTGTGTTTATTTCATGCAAATTTCATTTATGCAAGTGTGTCTTTCAATTCATACAAGTGTATTTCTTTCATGCAAATTTCATTTATGCAAGTATGCCTTTTAATTCATGCAAGTGTGTTTCTTTCATGCAAAATTTATTTCTGCAAGTGTTTCTTTCAATTTCCGCAAGTGTGATTTATTTTATGCAAGTTTGGTTTGTGTTTAAAGGAGTTACTTTCCAATATTTTCTTCTCTTAATGCATACAACCTTTGGACACCAACCCGGATTGACATTATTAATGGCGAGGATTGACGACCCTCATCAATGGTAATGAGTATAATGTTGATACTTCAAATGCATTCTCTATGTTTACATTTTTTTCTCAAGTAGATGATCCATCATCATTTGAAGAGGTTGTAAATGATGAGATTTGGGTATAAGCTATGAACGAAGAGATTGATTCTATTAAAAAGAATCAAACTTGGGATTCAGTTGACTTGCTTGAAGGAAAGGATGAAATCAGTGTGAAATGGATCTACAAAATAAAACATAGTACTATGGAAAAATTTAAAAGCACAAGGGAAGGTTAGTTTCTAGAGGTTTCACACAACAACCCGAAGTAGACTACAATGAAACTTTTGCTCCATTTGCACGGTTAAACGTCATAAGGATTGTTTTGGCCATAACTGCTCAAAAAAAATGACATGTATATCAAATGAATGTTAATTCTACATTTTTAAATGGTTTTCTTGATGAGGAAGTGTATGTTCACCAGCCACAAGGCTATGAAATTTCAGGACATGAAGACAAGGTCTACAAGCTTAATAAGGTGCTCTATGGATTCAAGCAAGCTCCTAAAGCTTGGTATAGCTGAATTGATTCCTACCTGATCCATAATGGTTTCCAAAGAAGTAGCAGTGATCCAAATTTATATATCATAATCAATAAACAAGGTAAAATTCTGATATTATGCTTGTATGTGGATGATTTAATTTTCGCTGGTGATCTTTCCATAGATTCTTTTAAGGATGCTATGAAAAGTGAATTTGAGATGATAGATTTAGGCCTCATGAGATACTTTCTGGGCATTGAAGTCCAACAATATGAATATGGCATATTTATTTCACAAATAAAATATGATAAATATATATTGAAAAGATTTAATATATTAAATTGTAAGGCAGCTCCAACACCAATGGATACCAGGTTAAAGTTGAGTAAAGAGGATGGAAGATCAATTGTTGATCCAACACTATTCAAGAGGCATCTTAGTAGCCTCATGTATTTGGCATCCATAAGCCCTGACATCATGTATGTTGTAAGTTTGATTTCAAGGTTTATGGAGTCTCCCAAAGACTCACATTGGCAAGCTAGTAAAAGAATTTTGAGTTATGTCAGTGGAACAAAGAACTATGGAATATTTTATTCCAATTTAGAAGAATTCAAACTTGTTGGATACACAGATAGTGATTGTGCAGGTAGTATAGATGACAAGAAAATCACTGCAGATTATACTTTTTCAGTTTGGAACAGGTGTGGTTTCTTGGGTATCAAAGAAGCATCCCATTGTTACTCTTTCATCAGCCGAAGCTGAATATATTGCAGCTACAGGTGCAGCTTGTCAAGTTGTGTGGATGAGAAATATATTGTCAGATTTGAAGCAAACTCAGGAAGACGCCACCAAAAATTTCTATGACAATAATTTTATGATTTCTCTCTCCAAAAATCATGTCTTTCACAAAAGAAGCAAACACATAGATACTTGGTATCACTTCATAAGAGAGTTGGTTAATAAAAAAGAGATATTTTTTGAATTATTCATATCACATGATTAGATTGCAGATATATTTACTAAGGCCTTAGTGAAAGATACCTTTGAATATCTTAGACATGATCTAGGCATAGATAGTGGTATAAATTAAGGGGGAGTATCGGAAATAATTTCTAATTTATTAAAGTGACTTTATTAAATTTTCTTTATTAAAGCATGATCTAGAATCACTTTAGAAAAAGTGTGGATCTAGAATCATTATTTCTACTTTATTAAAGTTACTTTATTAAATCATGACCTAGAATCACTTTAGTATATGCAATTCTATTCAATAATGGTTGAACAACTGTAATTTCATTATTGTGTTCTTTCTCTAGATATTTTTAAGTCCTCTATATATGTGAGGCATTTGTAATTTGTTTGGTAAGAAACAAGAAGTGAAGCTCAAGCTTCTTCTCTCCTCTTTTATGTTCTATTCTCCAATATTTTTTATTCTATTTTATGCTCTATTTTTTTGCCTCGTATTTGTTCTATTTTATTCAATTTGTAGCTTTTTTCTACAGTACGGAGTGTGTAAAGTGATTTTGAGTCACAATCATATAAATGAAAATTAATTGGTGGATGACTTGTATGGCTCCTTGGAAAATGTAATTGGTAATTACTTGCTTTGATTACCTAATGTGATTTTGAAGAGTTTCGTAGATTGGGAAGTTCAGTTTGAAGAGGACAAGATTTGGGAGGCTATTTATATAGCAAGCAAGGTCATGGGAGTGCTCCAAGAAAAGTGTAATGTGGAGTCCATGTTTCTCACTACGCCAAAGGAAGTCGAAATGGTATGCACCACTTTCCCTCTTATTTTCTCTCTATTTTCTTTCCAATCAATTATAAATGTGCTCTCTCTTTCATGCATTAATGTTTTACACTAACATGTTTTAGTGATCATGGCTTATCTTTATTAAAAACTAATATTTTCACCTAAAAACAATTCACAAATCTATCTTAATAAAGTTCATGTGAAATCCAAATTTATTTTTGAAATATCTTGTTTGAATTATTAGATTGTGAATCTTACAACCGTGTCAACTACATAGTAGGTTTGAGGTTATTATAAAGGGAATTTCTCTACAAATTTACATATGAAATTGATCAGTTGCAATATTGGTACATTTTCCAGTGTCTCCCAATTTATAGATTTTAGGTATGTATAAAAATAATGAATATTTAAATAAATGACTTTTGTTTTATTGAATCTAAAGTTTTAATGAGTAAAATTCCCGTATAGATCCCGACATCTTCCACTAATTTTAAGACACATTAAGTCTAGTTTTGGTTTCTTGGGACAGAGAATTAAGATATATATTATGTATGGGTTCCACCATTATTGTGGTACAAATGAATCAAAAGCTGATTATATGTATAGTTTATTATCATATTACAAGTTTAAAAGTTTGATAAATCGATTGTATGTATATTTGATCATATAAATATAGTATTACTAATTTACATGTTTAAAAGCTTGATAAGTAAGAATTTATAAGAGTTCAAGAATATTTTTCACATACACTCATTTCTAGTGTAATGGTAAGGTGTAATAACTCTAATAATTTATTAGAGATCAAGGAGATCCTTCTCTTATCTTTTTTAAGAGAATAAGAGGAAAATAATTTCTTATTAAATAATAGTAGTTTTCTTCTTATATTACCTAGGAAAAGGGCCCTAGCCCGCAAAAAAGATTACAATTAATTTGCCAAAGATAGCGTAGCTCATCTTGTCAGTGTTAGCAAAAACACGTTATCACGAAAAGGTGGAAAGATCTAGCAATGAGAAATAGCCCATTTAGCCAACCTATTACATAAAAAAACAAAGTTGTATACAAAACCAAGATACACAAACTATAATACAGTAGAGAATTATGGCCGATCACAACACAAACACCTTCACCAATGCTTCGCTTGAGGAACACCATGTTCGAATCAATAGACATTTCCTAATCAGACTCGCTGGAGGAGTCTTTGCATGGAAAGATGACATTGGCATCTAGAGGAATATCGAGTCCCAAGTGGTTTGCAATCACCTTCTGTCCTATAGCCAAATCTTGCAGTGCTATGAGGATGGAATGTGATTGAAATTTGGCCTCTTGTCACCTGCTTTCTCTAACTTAGCATGGTCCGAATGAAGAGAGAATGGTCTAAATCATATTAGCACCATAGATCGCTTGTGCCACATTGAAAGTGTTGCATCTCCCAACTGATTACTTGGGATTAATCATCAGCCTGTGCAGGTGAGATTGAATATCATCCACCTCAAACCCATAAATATATTGAGCAATTGACCATATCTTTGAAACCCACCTGCGCATAAAAAGGTTTTGTATTTTCCCTTCTATCTAGTCTTCAAATGAGGATTCAATAGTATCCCTTCGAAAGGGAGAGCAATAAGAACCCCTTCCATACCTCACACAAGATTGGCTTGAACTGGATGAACACTTCTGAAACAGAAGAATCAGATATTTCGCTAAATTCTCCATGTGGTAGAATTCCAGATGGCATGAATGCACTAGTATTTAAAGGGTGAAATGAGGAGACATCGCTTAATTCACACAAATATCTATTAAATCCCTCCTTAGCAATGAATCCTGATGAACGAGTGGAAGATAGCTACCCCATGTGGAAGGCTTGGGGGACAATGCAATACAATTTAATGATTTAAATAATTGATAAATTATTTTTGTAAAGCCATTGCAAAATTATCTTTCCATGTCTTTAAAAACATTCCTTCTCTGTCCAACATCCCTACCGAGATATTAGAAAGATGGTCTACCAAGGAGTTCATGGCCTTTAAAATGTGAGAAAAACAAACTTCCTCATATCCAATTAACCTTTGGAGAACCTCTTGTATAATTTTATTTAGCTTCAACCTTAT
This sequence comes from Taxus chinensis, assembly GCA_019776745.2. Classification (NCBI taxonomy): domain Eukaryota; kingdom Viridiplantae; phylum Streptophyta; class Pinopsida; order Cupressales; family Taxaceae; genus Taxus; species Taxus chinensis. Next base: position 5,080,142 of record CM034149.1, read on the forward strand.
AAGAGCGAGAAATAAGAGTATCAATGATAATTCGAGACTCACCTTCTATCCATAGCTTTCCCCAATGGAAATAAGTTGCCTCCCTGAGCCCTTGTAGAAGAGAAATTACTTATGTAATATTATTATAGGTATTTCCACAGTCTAGAGCCATTAGAAAAATTGGTTGACCATGAGATTCGTGAATTAAACAACTGCTACATGCAGGACCGGGGTTACCTTTCGAAGCCCCGTCAAAATTCAATTTTACCCATCCATCAGGAAGAAATTGCCACATATTATCTTATTTTAATCCATTCTAAACCCCATTATTAGGGAATTAAATGAGAGTATTTATTATTTAAGATAATATTGTAATAATTTTATGCAATTTTTTATTAAATTTTTTTTATCAGTTATAACACTTATAAAAAAATTCATCAAATTTTATATGCTTCTTAAAACACTAGAAATTGTACCGGAAGGGCACAATGGATATGCCCAAGGTAACATGTAGGGATTTAATATTGAACTAACAACACAAAACATTTTATCTCAGTCAAAATGAACATTTTTAATGACTAAAATAACTTAAACCCGCCACAACCATCAGATGGATACGCTTGTCACGATCTGGTGAAACCAAAATTTAAAACCATCATTTTGAGCTCCATGTCATGGGTTCATCATCCCACTTATTAAAAATTGATGTTCTAAAATATGTTACAGCTTGCGACATATCTAATGGCAGAGAAGAAAGAAAAGCTTCAAATAATGAAAAATTACTATAAAAAATCCGCTCTTCTCAAGACACCACACCAATCCCACTTAACATTGGGGATCTTATGCCAAAAAAGGGAATGAAGGTGTTTCACCATTTTCTTTATGTTTTGAATGTGACGAAATAGATAATGTTCAAGGCTGAGGAGGAATACCTGTTACAATGGTTGATTTGAAGGCTGTGTATGCATTCTGACTTCTTGATCCAATACTGACTGTGAGAGCTTCCTTTTTCTAGGAGGAACTACCTGGAATAGAAAACAAGACCACAAAAAGAGAGTTAAACAATATATGGCAGTGGACTTCCTAGCATGTGCTGGATCTAGGAAGTACAATACTTCCTAGATGGTTTTCAATCCATTGTTTAATACAACTTAAGGTGAGAAATAATGTAAGTAAACAAAGTCCTATTGTAGTTGATATGGCTTAGGTATATCATTCAAATACAATAAGAAAATCAAATATAACATGCTAGGTTATAATCGGCTCTGGAGGTGGGGTAATTGGTCAGGGTTCTAGTACTGGTTAGGGTCAGATTCTGGGTCACTTAGGTTGCTTGGGTGAAGATTCTTAGGTTTTGTTATTGATATGATGGCCAAATTCAGATACTGGTATCAGTCAGATATAACCGATGATGGTTTAGAGGGAACCGATGATGGTCATGGGTAATCGACGTCGGTACGGTTGGGATGATAGGAATTCAATAAGGTCTGATTGTGGAAACTGGTCTAAGGTTATACAGAGATGAAAAATGGAATGGTGAGGTCTATGGGGATCTTAGGAACACTTAGAGATGTATAAAGTTCATGTATAGATGATCTAATGGTGTGGTGGTGAAGGGTTGAGTTTGCAGGAAAGTGAATGGTGGGGGAATGGAGATGCTAATAGAAAATGATAATAGAGATGACAAAAACCTTTAAAATAGAACAAGGATGGAATGACATAGGTGATAAATGCACTTACTGATGTTGTAAGTCCAATGGCTAGGTGGTGGTGATGATTGATCGATGGGATGGAGCTTGGTGTCACGGTGGTGCTTCCTAGAATGCTACCGTGAGAGCGATACCTTTAGATCTGTCTTGATGCTGGCTATGGCTTCCTGGATGTTTAAAAGATTTCTAGTTATTTCTTGCATGCAGGTATCCTTTGCTCCAAAAATTTGAGAATGTCTCTAACCTCTCAAACAAGGTTACCAAAATGGTTCCAGTTTGACCGGCATTGGTTAAGGTGGGATTCCCTAGGTTTACTAAAAATGACAGATCTTCCACAATCATTTGGGCCAGGTCTTTCCATTTATCGCGGATCAAAACAGACGTTGTCTTTTAATGAGTGGGAATGTGGTTAGAGGAGTAATAGGCATTGATTTTTAGGGTTAAACTAAGTCTTAGTTAGTTATGGTGAGTAGATAAATACTAAAAATAGGTTTATAATGAGGTGTCTAGGTGAGGTGGTGGGGTGAGGTGTCTAGGTGAGGTGGAAATTGGTTTAATTAAGATAATTAAATAATGAGTAAAGTGAGGATGAGTATTAATTTATTTAAAGTGATTAAATTAATAGTGATGTGTGATGTAAGGGTCATGGTTAGGTAAAAGTGTTTAAGTTAGCTATTTGAAAGGGGACCAAGGGGAGTGTGACACAATTTTTGTGTCTACATTCTACCCATTTTTGTTGCATAGCTTGTATTGGTAAGTGACACTGAAAAAATAGGAAGTGATTGCCCCATGTGTGGGTGAAGGTGATCCCCCTTAAACCAGGAATTGATGAGGTGTAAGATGAACTTGGTGAGTGGTTTTATAAAGGTGTAGGTCAGGAAGATAGGTGGGGGAGGGTTTGAGTATTAAGGGAAAGGGTGATGGTCAACTCGAGTAATGGGTAGTAGGTTGTGGTCAAAATCAGGTCATGGGTGATGGCAATCGAATGCACGCACACGTATAGATTGCAACACAGTACCAAGTTGAAGAGCTTGCAAACTCTATCTCGTCCAAGGTCGATAGGTTTATCCAAACAAGGGTGAAGTGATTCAAGTATCCAAGGTATAGGATATGGTAGAGAAACACAACATAGGTCAGGTGCAGGAATGTTTAGGTATGCTCCAGTACACCAAAGGTTTGGTCAGGATAAATGGCACGGAAATAGGTAAGGTATGGTTGTTAGGATAAAACAACATAGGTAACAACATCGCAAGGTATAGCGAGTACTTAAGGTCAATGGTTACACCAAGTTGGTTAGGTTCAGGAAAATAGGTCATGACACATGTAAGGCCAAGGTATAGGTAAAATAAAAACTCCTAAGACGTGGAAAAGGGAGTGTAGGGGTAGGTTGGGTTTGTAGGTATGTTTCAATGGGTGGTCGGAATGAGAAAAAGTGGGTGAGCACATGTGGCTCTAGGTGAAAAGGGGGTGGGGCAAGGGCAACTAGTTTGAAGTGTGACCAACGTCAGTTACATGTTGACCAACGATGGTTGGCTACGGGACCAAAATGACCGATGCGGTCATATCAGATTGGGTTTAAAAAGGAAAAATACACTTTTTACGGAATCATTTGTCGTTTTCCAAGAGTAGAAAATGACAAAGGAGCGGTGGAAAAGTGGAAAGTGACGGAGTGAGATGAAGAGTTGAGTTGGCGAGCCTCGTAGCAGGTAAGCTTCATTCGATAGGCGGGTCCACGAGATTGGTGTGATCGATTTTATTGGGTGGAGGTGTGGTGGGAGTTCGGTGATGGCATAGGCTGGAAAGGGATCAGGTGAACCACCGGTGCAGTAGCCCGACGTACCACCATGCAGATGGCATCACAACGAGGTAATATTCGATCCCATCCTACGTTGGGTAGGTAGATTGGTTTGTAGAAATTGGGTTAGGGTAAAATGGGTTTTTTTAGGGGTAAGGGAAATTAAATTTAAATTGGGGAAGAAAATGGATGAAATAGGAATGGGGGAAGGGTGATGTAGGGTGAGAAGGAGTGGGGTTGGGGTGAGGAGAGATTTAAAGAGGGAAGGGTAGGTACGGAGGGTAGAATAGGGGATTTTTTAGAGAAAACAGGTAGGGTTTCATGCATTTTTTCACTGCAACAATGACCGATGTCGATCAAGGGTTGGTCAATGTCAATGGGAGTTAGCACATCGGTCATGGATGAGGTGACCGATGCCAGTTTTTATTGATCGTTACCAATCAATAAGAACCGATGTCGTTTGAAATATAGAGGAAAATGGGCCAGTAAAGGGGAGGAGAGGGTGGGGGAGAAAGATCATGAGATATGAAGACATTGTTTGACATAAAATAGCTTGGGTAAGAGGTTTGAATATGTAAGGTTCGAGGGATGGGAAATAGAGGAGGGAGAGAATTGTAGGCTTTTAGGGTTGGGGTGGGGAGATAGGTCATGAGTAGGAAAGGTCTTGGGAATAGGTTAGGTGGGTAAGGGTGAAGTCGGGGTATGGTCGAGGTATAATGATGTTATGATTTGTTGGATGTAGGCGAGGGATCAGTTGTGGATGCGGGATAGGGTACCACCCTTGTTATTAGCTGTACGAGGGAGTGCGATAGCTGAGGATTGGCACCATGTGGTAGAGATTGGCCTGATCTGGGTTAGAAATTACTGGCACGTAGTCTGGGAGTCGGGTTTGATGGTTGCCCTCATCGATAGATGGGATTTGTTGACCAAAGGTCATGAGATAGGAAGATATTGTTTGACGGAAAATAGCTTGGGTAAGAGGTGTGAATAGGTATGGTTCGAGGGATGGGCCATAGAGGAGGGATAAAAAGGTAGGATTTTAGGGTTGGGTGGGGAGATAGGTCACGAGTATGAAATATCTTGGGAATAGGTTAGGTGGGTAAGGGTGAAGTCAGTGTATGGTCGAGGTCTAATGATGTTATGATTTGGTGGATGCAAACGAGGGATCAGTTGTGGATGCAGGATAGGGTACCCCCTTGTTATTAGTGGTATGAGGGATCGTGATAGTTGAGGAGTGACACCATGTGGCAAAGGTTGTCCTGATTGGGGTTAGACGTTACCGACATGTATTCCTTGAGCTGGGTTTGATGGTCTCCATCATCAACAGATGGGATTCACTGGCCAACACATTTTGTTTGCCGACATGTGAGATGATCATCACCTTGGAGGATGTTTATAGGATCCTATGGCTGCCGATAGTAGGGATGCAAGTGTATTCCATTTCCTCATAGGTATCTGAAGAGTTGATGTTGAAAGTGTTCAGTGAGGGGCTGGCAAAGTTGAGGTTCCATAGCACCAACATGAGTTATGGAGATATGTATTGGGCCCATCCAGAGGAGATGAGGTTAGTGGTGTTGATGATGGAGGCAGTCTGTTATTTTTCACTGCCAGATGCATAGGATGTGAGATTCCCATGGGCATTAATGGGGGTTCTTCATGAAATGATGGAGGACATGACATGATTTTCATGGGCACCAGCATTCTTGGTACAGATATACAAAGAGTTATGGGCCTATAGATGGTTACAGTGGTTCAACTTGTGTTGCATGTTCCTAGTACACTGTTGGGCATATGATCACATCGTGTGTGTGTATCTAGTGGGCATGCCCTGACCTAATGCATTCGAGGTGGGCTTGGTTCAGGTGGTCTACAAGTAATGGGTACCTGTTGTTAGAGAGCGTTGAGCTGTCAGGGCTACACACGATGTAGCATATTACAGTCATGAATTAGAGGGGTTTTTTGGTGTGGACATCATTTGGAGGTCGTATGTGGGCTTCCCATCATATAGGCAGATGGTCTAGGAGCTACAGGAGCTACCATTTCTTCGATGGATAGAGGGGTGTCATGTAGGAGAGTACGAGATAATACCTGTTGACAGGGTCACATGGAAGTTTGGGTTACCGTAGGATGTAGCTCCACCATTTCCACAATATAGAAGGGACGACGTGGAGAGGCATATGCCTCTACCACAGCCGACAGTGCCTACAGGGCAAGAGGAGCAGGTGGTAGACCGGTGGATTGACGATGTCGAGGTTATAGATAGGTATAGACAGTGGTGGGAAGCACAACTATGGGCAGTACCGTCAAGGACAACATAGCCCGACTTAGCCACTATCATAGTTCAGATGGAGGCCCTACAAAGGTAGGAGACTACCCTAATGACATAGTTGAGGATAGTGCAGGGGTAGTTGACAAGGTCAAAGGCACAGGTGGCCACACTACAGGAATAGGTAGTAGCCCTACATGCCCAAGTAGCACAGGGACATGTGGCCGCACAGGGTGGGGATGGAGATGGGGTACAGGTGGCTGCCATATAGGTGTAGGTAGTAAGTTTACAGGGCCAGTTGGGCACTGCACAGGCTCAAATTGTGGCCCTTCAGGCCTAGGTACAGGCACAGGAACCTACACAGGCTTAGCAACAAGGTCCCATTTTATAGGCAGGGCGAGACAGGGTCCCACGGTACATGTATAGGGTCAGAGGCCGATGGCATCACCACAGACAGTACCTATTGCTAGGTTAAGAGATGCCCTAGGTGAGGTGAGATACTATCAGGATCACCTAATGGTCACAGGGATAGATATCCCTACCTATACAGAGTATAGATCATAGCTAGCCTTGAGTGATAGGAATAGGTCTCGCACTCATAGTGTGGAGAGTACAGGGGTCTGACGAGCCCTGAGATAGGGTCAGGGTGAGGCCACTAGTTTATGCAGGCCATCTCTAGGTGAGGTACCAATAGATGTCAGGTCGAGGCCCATGGAGGGCGGTGAGAAGCTAGCGGGATGCTGCATGAGAGAAGAGGAGGTGGAGGAGACAAGTGAGACTGGCATGGAGGATATTTGACAAGGGGATGCCTGATAGTTTCACATACTTCCATTTTTGTGTATTTTTTGGTATATTCTGGCCTGAATACCAAAGAGAGTGAGGTTTTATATGAGAGTTATGATATTTTTGATCATATACCGGCCTACGTGCCGAAGATGGTGAGGATATATCTGAGATATTTTGATTTTTTGTATATTGTATCGGCCTGTGTATTGAATATTTTGAGACATTTGTATATGAGGGACATGTGTTGTCATTGTACCTGTGCCCATATATACACAGGTGTTGAGGATGTATATATTTATGGATGCTGGTTATATTTATGAATGATGGTTATATTTATGATATGATGTTGTACTGGTGGTTCCGATTTCTATTGTTATTGTGTATGTGATGGAAACGAGGTGAATTAGGCATGATTGAGTTAGGTCAATTAGACATGTTGGAGTCAAGTTATAGGCATGATGGAGTCAGGTTATAATTTTGATTTTAATGTCCAAGTCATTGGTAACATGGGAAATAAATGATGATGTATATGCATGTTATGGTTGAAGATTCCAAATATTTGATATCATGGAAATGTGAAATGATTAATGCATGATTTGATGATGTAAGAAATAGGTAGGTATACATGTTTATATATTTATATATTTTAATTTCCAAGTGTTGTAGAAAATTAAAACTAACTAAGGGAGAATGTGAATAGGAAAACAGGGGGGAATTGGTTAGGGTAAAGAAACATCTGAGCTAACCTCCAAGGGCCCCATGCCCTCAGAGTGTTGCCTATATAGCCCTGGTGAAAAGGGGTCTCAAGCCGATGTAGTTCTCCCATAAGCTAGGGAATAATATGATGAATAAGGGGGGTGGGTGGTGAATTTTTGGGCATGGTTGAGGTGAGGTTATAGGCATGGTTAAATATATGTCATAGCCATGATTGAGTTTAGGTCATAGACATGGTTGAGTTTAGGTCATAAGCATGGTTGAATTTAGGTCATAGGCATGGTTGAATGTAGGTCATAGGCATGATTGAGTTTAGGTCATAGGAATGGTTGATTCGTTTGAAATATAGGTGTAGATGATCTTGTCCTATATAGGATAATCAATAAGTAATGAGGAGGGTGAATAGTAAAAGGTGGTAATAGAGATGCTTAATTGATAAGAATCCTAATGAGTCTACCATACCCAAGATGGGCTTATGAACGTAAGCCCCTAAAGGCGTTGCATAATGGACTATTTTAAAGGGGAATAGAGTCACATGATCACGAAATTTTGCAGTTGTGGAAAGTCCCTTAAGCAGAGAGAAAAATAGGGCATAAAAGGAAAAGAAGTGAAAGTGGATGGTTGAGCGTAACCTAGTATACGACTGCATGTTTACTTGGCAAGAGACCCAAGATCAAAATAGGAAAGTCCATGACAAAAAAGTTAATCTTTTTCTTTTTTTTTCTTTTACTTTTGTTTCTGTTTTGATAGAATGATTGATGTGGGAATTCTATGTGGGATGAGTAGATTGTATCCTTAAGGTCTTCATGAAGCTAATCGATGCGGGAAGCTTCAGAACATTTATTATATTTTAGCAATGACTTTATATAGTTGTCCTTCAAGGGATTAGTCTATTTATAGTAGCTAGATAGAGAGAAGATATGTCCCTTTTTGAGGGAGTCATCTTTTGCTGGAAGTTTGACTCAAGGAGTTGAATCCCATTTTGTTTTTTTCAAACGTTTAAGTCATGTAAAATACTATAGAGGAAGATTAGGTTCTTGTTTAGAAGACAAAACCATAGTACACATGGGTTAACTATGAAAGAGGTGGTTTCAAGTGATGAACGACCACGGGATTCCATATTTTTAAAAGATGAAAAGTATCCATGAGAATCATGTTATGAGTAGAGCCGTGGTACTCATATTGAAGATAGGGTTGAAAGGTGACAGGTAATCACATGATTCGTGTTTAGTTGTGGAACCTCAAAAACGGGTAACATGGAAGATGAATGATGTTCAAGGGACGAGTGATCAATTGACAAAAAGTGATATAGGACTCAATGCCAACAATAAAATGGTCGAAGATGCAAGGCGTTGAGAGGCTCAGGTTTGGTTTACCCTTGAGTGAAAACAAATGATAAGCACCTGATCCATAGGCATGGGTAACGATATAGGTTCCAAGCCAATTAGGAGTAAATTTTCCTCGTTTACTTTTCTCTTCTTTGGTTACATGTTGATTTTCCTTTAGGACAAGGTCTCTAACCTGAAAGATTTGTTCGTGGACACATTTTTCATAGGCAAATTTGATACATTTTTGGTAGATTTGGAGATGGTCAAGAGCATTGAGACGGCGTTCATCTAATAACTCAAGTTGCACCAAACGATCCTGAAAAAAGTCATCATCATTGAGCATGTCTTGTAGTGAGATGCAGAGAGATGGAATATGTAATTCGAGAGGCAAGACAACATTGGTGCCGTAGACCAGAGAAAAAGGTGTGGCAGTAGTCAAAGTGTGAATACTAGTGTGATAAGCCCACAAAGATAAATGAATGTGTGAATTCCAATCCTTTCTAGTATCGCCAACTAATTTCATAAGAATTTTGATCAAGGTTTTATTGGTCGATTCTGCTTGGCCATTGGTTTGCGGGTAATAAGGTGACGATAAACTGAGTTGGATGCCAAAGACATCATACATCTTATGTAGGGTTTTGTTTTTGAATTTCTTTTCATTATCAGTGATGAGACGATGAGGGACACCAAAGAGAAAAATGATGTGATGGTTGATGAATTCACATATTTTTCAGATTTTTTAGAAATGAGGGGGATGGCTTCTTCCCATTTAGTGTAATATTCAATATTGGTTATAATACATTGATGGCATTGTGAAGAATCAAGATTGATCTCGCTAACAATATCTAAGCCCCATTGAGAGACAAGACAAAGGTATCATGCGACCTGTAAGGCATGACTAGGTGTGTGATAAAGATTAGCATGTTGTTGGCATTTTGTACAACGTTTGACATAGTCACAAGAGTTGTGGTTTAGGGTTGGCCAATAATAACCAAGGTGAAGAATGCGTTTTGTGACAACTAAACACTAAAGTGACCTCCAAAAATTCTGTAGTGGACTTCCTTGATAGTGTAGGGAATTTCAGAACTTGTAAGGCATCATAAGAGAATACCATTGAAGCCATGCTTATAAAGGAGACCACCCATGATGACATAACATGATACACTTTTAAGAAAGGCACGTTGTCCATTACGAGTGGTATCAGGAGGTAGAATGAAAATGGAAAGATAGTCTACAAATTACTTATACCAAAGGTCACATGGGTCAGATGCAATGGTTCTGATGGAGTAGACCTCATGAGGTTAGTAAGAGGGTGATTATAACCTTTGTATTGTGATAAAGATTTTAGAGTCGGATAGCGAAGCGGGTATCTAAGAAGCCAAGCAAGCTATGGTATCTGCAAATTTTTTGGTAGAACATGGGGTGGTTTGAAGTTTATAACAGTCAAAGGTGGTCTAAAGTATGTCTACGTGATTTTTATACTTTTGAAGTATCTCATTATGACACTGGTAGATATCATTAACTTGGTTTACAACCATCTGGGAATCACCGAAGATATTGATTGACTTATCATCTAGGGCATAAGAAGCTTAGAGACCCAATATGAGTGCTTTGTATTCAGTGATATTTTTTAAACAATCAAAATCCAGTTTGAAAGATAAATGCATAGGTTCATGATCAAGAGGAATGAGGATAACACCAGCTCCACCTCCTCGCTGACACTTGGATCCATCGAAGAAAAGTTTCATTTGGCAAGATGGTTCATCTAAGAAGAGGGTAGCTATGGATTCATCTAGGAAATCAAAGTTAGAGGGTTGATTCTCAGAAAGGGGTACATCTGCAAGTTTGACAACAATATCTTGGCCCTTGATGGACTTTTAATCAATGAATTCATTCTCATGGTCGGTAAGAAGCATAAGCCAACGTGCGGCACGTTGATGTTGATAGGGTTTGGCGTATATAGAGTGTAAGGGGTCAGTATTGGTAACAATGAAGGTTTTGTGGTTGAGGAGGTAATGGTGGAGTTTTGTGGGGATGAAAAACTAAGGCTAAACAAAGTTTTTTGGCATGGAGGTACAACTTATGTAATAAACTTCTTTCTCTCTGTGTTGTTTGTCGTGATGAGCGAGCATGGCACCTAAAGAATGGTCAGTGGTGGAAATATATAGGTAAAAGGGTTGGTCATCCTTAGGAGGAATGAGCACTGGTGGTTGAAGAAGGTATTGTTTTAAGGCTTCAAAGACTTTATGGCATCCATCATCCCATTTGAATGAAACGTCCTTCTTGAGAAGATAATGAAATTGCTGATAGCAGCTAGAAATATGCGAGATAAAGTGAAGAATGGATTGCAACTTACCTTGCAAGCTTAGAAGTTGACGGAGATTAGTAGGCAGAAGCATTTATAGAATAGCCTTTACTTTAGCAGGATCAACTTCCATGCCATGCAAAGAAATGATGAAACCAAGGATTTTTCTTGAAAGTACCACAAAGACACACTTCTTTGGTTGAAGACGAACACAATACTTGATGAGGTGATTGAAGATGACCTTAAAGATGGTCAGGTGTTTGGCTCGATGTTTGGATTTGGCAAGAATATCATCTACGTAGTCTTCTAATATGTGGTGCATGATGTCATGGAAGATGTAAGTCATGGCTCATTGATATGTAGTACCAAATTTTTTAAGGCGAAAAGGCATGACTTGATAGCAGAAGGTCCCCCAAGGCGTGATAGATCTTTTGGAGTAAGTAATATTTTATTATAACCCGAGAAACTATCCATGAGTGATAGCATTTCATGGCCGGTGGTGAGATCAACTAGTTGGTCAATGCCTGGTAGGGGAAAATCATCTTTGGGACAAGCTAGGTTGAGGTCATGGAAGTTCATGAAAATGTGGAGTCCCCCTATCACCTTTGTGATAGGAATGATGTTAGAAATCCATTGGGGATAGTCAATGGGTAGGATGAAGGAAATTGAGAGAAGGCGTTGAAGCTCTTCTTTGGCTAAAGAGAAATGCGAGGATGCATTTTTTGCAGCTTTTGTTTGATGGGTTTAGCATCATGAATGGTTACAATATTGTGTACCATGATTTTTGGGTGGCATATCGGCATAGGACCAGGAAAAAGTGATGTTATGGTCCCGAAGTAAAGATGCAAAAGCTTCCTGCTCAGTAGCATCTAAAGATTGGCCTATCTTTAGAAAATGTGGGTCGTCTTGAGTGTTAATGTTGATTTCAATAGTCAATTTGTTTAACATGGTTTGTGTCTCAGAGGTTAATGATTGGTGAATATAAGATTCTTCCTCACCAAGGTAGGTGAGGATGGACTCATCGTCCTGGCATTGAATGAACTTAATAGAAGGTGTATCTTCATCAATCATGTCAGGATACAAGAAGGGGATAGAAGATGGAGCCTCACCATCACGTTGATAGGTTAGAGGTCCTAGGGAAATTGTGTTTACGAAAAAATAAAGTTGGGAGGAATAAATTCAGGATCTATGGACTCCGTGGGTGAAGATGGTGACGTGGCTGAATTAGGTGGAGAAGGTTTGTCTTCCTTAATGAGGTCAACGTGGGCCTTCTTGGGAGATGGTATGGAAAATACAATGCCACTACAGTCATTGTGTTTATGAGTGGTACATGAAATGACAGCATGGCGTCCTTGTTCATAAAAACCGAAGCCAAAGCCTTTCCACACGTGATGGTGGAGGAAAGCGTGAGTGAAGCGGTGGTTAGTAAGGGATTGTAGGTCAGATGAAAAAGGTCATGTTTAGGATGGAGGTTCGGGTGAATAAGTGGCAATATCAAGTCCCCCATATTTTAGATTAGTGCAAAGATGGGGAGGACTGTAAGGGAAAACCTCTAGTACACAGTATTCATAACTAGGGTATTAGTGCAGGTTCCCATACTCTTGCAAAGTGAGGAATGTGTAGATATTGTATAGGCAGTACTCCCCCAGAGTGAGGCATTGAAAAACACCTTCTAAGGGATCAGTAGTTGATATGTGGGTAGCGGGGATAAATGACTTGCTAGATGAATGGGAAAAAGATGAGTCATTTTTAGAGGATGTAGCGACAGTAGGAATAGTAGGGTTAGATGTGGGAGAGGTGGTGGCAGCCTTGGTTAATGGGCTTGTGGGAAAAGGTGAAGTGGGGGTAGTGGCAGATGCCTTGACTGGTAAAAGTACATTATTGGGTTGGTACATCATGTTACAAGTCTTGAATGGTGACAGGTCAGTGGGGATGGCGTAGTTATGTCCTTCATGCTCAAATTTTACATAGTAGTGTAAAGTTGAAGGGGCACAACCCATGATGCAAATCCAGGGTCTGCCGAGTAATAGGTTATAATGGAATTCCCCTTCTAAGATGTAGAATAGTTCTGGGATAGTGTGAGGGCCTACGTGAACATGAAGGATAATAGTGCCAAGGGTGGAGGTGATGGTGTCATTAAAAGAGGGCAGCATAACTAGGTTATTATGCATACAATTAGAAGGAATACATATTTGATTGTATGTATGGGAGGAGATTATGTTAATGCTATCACCACCATCAATCATGACACATCGTATGTGTATGTTTTCAAATAGACAAAAATTAATAGTGTGGGATCAGGGTCATCTGACTGGAGAGGTAAAATATCCTCTTCAGAGAAGATGAGGGCAGCAACGTGAGGAGGGTTCATGGGGGTAGAAGGAGGATCTGATTTTGTTAGCGAGGCCACATGGTGAGGGGTGATAATCAAGGCCACTAGTATGGGGTCATTAGGTAGAACTTCAATGGATTATAAAACCTCGATAAGGGCTTATCTGTGGGACTTAGAAGTCTGGACGAGATCATACAAAGAAATATTTAGAGGAGACTGATGTAATTGTTTTATCATTATGTGATGGGTGACCTCATCAAAAATAGGGTATGTAGGTCTGCGGATGGTGATTTTGGGAGCGGGTGCAGATGGTATACAAGGTATAGGGTTGGTTGATTGGCTAGTTGTTAGTTGCTTTTTCTTTTCCTTTGTCTTTCTGAGGGCGGGTAGCAACGTGAACCATGTTAATCTGAGGGGAGGTGGATGGAGAGGGTATGTCATGAAATGTATAATGACATGAGGGGAAAATTCCTAGCAGTGGATAAGAGCCTTGTGAAATGAGTAGGGTGCATTGACATTTGGCTGGTGGTTTGGCCATCTCTCTTATACGAACCATGTTGATCTCAAATGGTTGTGGGGGTGGAGATACTAGTCAAGGAATGGGTAAAGGACGATGATGTATGGTGACATGTGATGGTGGAGCATGGTCCTCATTAAGTAGGTCATCATCATCGAAATTTTGTTCAATAGAAAAAATTTGAAGAAGAATGGTCTTCAGAGCGTTGCAATTTTCAACATCATGTCCCACACGATGATGATAGCCAAAAATCTTGGTTTCATCAAATCCTTTTGGTTTGGGTTTGAGAGGATCATAAGGTTGAAAGTGGTGGTAATGTGATGATGGAAGTCTCTAAAAGATTGGTTAAAATGTTGGCATAGGACCCCACTAACGGATCGCAATGGGAGGTGAGTGTGGGTTTGGGTAAAGGTTTTGTTGATTGTGAAGGAAGATTCCATTTATAGGAGGGGGAATGGGTTGGTCTACTATTTTGGTATGGGAGTGGTCTTAGGTCTTGCCTAAGCATCTATTTGGGTAAAGGTGGGGTAGAAGAGCTGGTGATGGAAGGTTTCCCCTGGTATAAACCTACCTTATTTGGAGGGTAACAGATTCTTCACATTGGGTTCACTCATTCTTGGGTAAAGGTGACACAGGAGTATAGGATGTAGAAGGAAAATCATATGGTGGAAGAGGACGGTTTACCCATGGGGGCAACCGAGTTGTGGTGGTGGTGGTTGGTGGAGGTGGGGTAGGTGGCATTGGTTTGATTTGTATATGCAAGATTGGGGTTATAGTAACTGGTGGAGGTATATATGGCAAGAAGTGCACAGATGAGGGTGAGGGAGTTTAGTATTTTGGTGAATGAGGTGCAACAAAGGAACGTGATGCAGTAGTAGGTTTTTTAGCTTTTGAATGGCCTTGGGTATGAGATCAACAGACCTTTGTGACAAATTTGATGGATGAGGTCTTAGGATGGACAGAAGGGGGAGGGTGATAATGGTGTAGTAGGCGAGACCGATGTACATGGCCTAGAGTGTTGGGTTTTCCTTTTAGGTGGGGGGATAATGCTGTCGCGGACTTTGGAAGACGCGGATAGGTCCAAACTGAAAGGTGGGTGAGTAAGGATTGATGTTGGCATAACACCCAAAGTATTAATGGGAGAAAGCATGAGGTGGAGGCTGCAGATGCATGACAGGGAATCCGTTTGCTGATCGCGCGTCAAAAAGTGTAGTACAGTGTTGCGCGTCAAAGACCTTTGGACGCGATCATGAAGTATCTTCAAGGTCATTTGTTGGGTCGAAACGGGGAGCTGCAAGATTTTTGCATGGAATGATCAATGTAATCCAAATGATCGATCAATTGTAAAAATGGGACTACTGAAGCAGAGGATGAAATAGTTCACAGAAATCTCTGAAAATCAGTCTGTGAGAATGTTAGGATTGTGGATACAATTGCTTCAAAAATAGCTTCGGTTTACACCGTGGTTTACACAGTAACCGGTTCCGGTCAACATATTAACCACCATCTGTCAGCATATTCTCCATTCTCAGAAAATTAACCACCAGGTCTCTCAGGTTAAAATGAACCCTGGTGTACCTGTTTGGGAGTCTGGCTAATTGTGAAGGAAACTCTTACAGGAGGGGGAATTTGGTCTACTAGTTTGGTATTGAAATGGTCTTAGGTCTTATTGGCATCTGTAATTTCATGGTAGAAGTGCTAGCGATTTATATACGCCTATATGTTGGCATGAAACCTTAGTGGTTTAGAATTAGATTCTAAGAGAAGGATTGAATTATACCTTCTTGATTAAAGGTAGACTGGGTACAAAGACGAAGAAGAAGAAAAAAGAAAGTGGTTACATGAGGAAAGAATATCCATGGGCAACCAAGATATGAAGGAAATAGCAGGTACATCTAAATGGTGAGAAGTGGGGTAACGTCTTCTACTGGTTGGATTTGTATAGGTTAGGTTGAGGTCTCATAATAATTGGTGGAGGTAGTATGAAAGCATGCATAGGGTTTATTGAGGGAGCCTGGTTTTTGGTTGAATGAGGTGTATTAAAGGATCGTGATGCAGTAGTGGGCTTTTAGCTTGTTGACTGGCTTTGGGTGAGATCATTTTGTCAAGGTTGACCATGTGAGGTCCCAGGATGGATGGTAGGGAGGATGGTGACAAGGGTGTCATAGGCGAGACCGGTGTATGCGTGGCCAATGATTTAGGGACAGACCTACTTTTTAGGTAGGACCAGGTAATTGCTACATATGGTAACATGAAGATGAGGCTAAGTCCAATCTAACAGAGAACTTGAGTAATAGTTCAGATGTCGGCATAACACCCAAAGTGTGATGGATCTTACTGGTGGGGAGATTGTGAGGTATTTTTTTAGTGCACTCATGGAATATTTTAGTGATCTGGTAGAAGTTTGGATGGATACTCTAGGAGAGATGCATTGGAATCTTGTATTCAATTGGTTGGCTAGTGTAGTTTTGGTGTACTGAAAATACCTTTGGGTAGATCGTGGAAGTATCTTTGGTGAAAAATTTGCATTTGGGTCGAAACGGGGAGCCGAAGACGTCCCCAGAGCATGCAATGATCAACGATAATTCAAAACAATCGACTTCTAACCATGAAAATGGGGATTACTGAAGAAGATGATGGAGTGGGTTGGGTAGCAATCCCTATTAAAATATGTCTGTGAGATAGGGAATTGGCTGGCCTCAGATTCTGTAGGTAAAAGAGCCGAGATCATGTCAATAGGGTTCTGGGATGCTAGGGAAGAACTATCCCCGACATGGTAGTGACATGTTTGAAGCATCTCCCATGGGTAGGAGAGATAATAGGTCGGGTGAGGTAGACTTCTCTCTCGGTGGAGGAGAAGGCGATGATGATTCTCTTATGGATGGGAGAATAACAAGTGTTGACGGTTCAGAAGGTTGGGAAGCAGACAATAACATGACATCGGTAGAAAGTGTGGATTCCTCCATGAGAGCAAGGGTAGAAGAGGGGAACTCCTCTGTGGGTGGAGGAGTAGAACAGGTATGCTCCTCTATGGGTGGAGGATCTCATGCCAAGATTTCCTCAATAAATGAAGTAGGTTGGCTTTGAGGAACAGTTGGCATGATATCAAAAACTGAATGAACCTCACAGATGTTGTTGTCACTTGATGAAGGTTCTTTATTTTGATTAGATGATGGTTTATGATTATGGAATGGATTTTTGAAGATGCATAAATTCTGATTTGATGGCTCATTAAGGTTGTCTACGACAAGGTCTCCATTGTCTATCATCTCTTAAACAATGTTTTTAAAATTTATGCAGTTACCATCACTATGTCCTTTAACGTGATGATAATTATAGTAGTTGTGCTCTTTATACCATGCGGGCATACGATGAGCAGGATCAAAACCTACATGAGGTTTTATGGGAGGTAGTGTAATGGCTCCATCTTTAAGAAGTTTTTCCAAGACTGAAGAATAGGGTTCTCCGATCGAAGTGTACTTCCGCTACTCCCACCGGAGCTGAAAATCCTGGACATGAGAAAGATTGGAAGAAGGTTGAGCCTAATTAGAAGGATGAGGTGGACCTACCTTGAGGACTACCATGTTGGCAGATCCTTTGGGATTTGAATAGTTATTTTGGGGTTTTGAAGATGAAGAAGAATCATTGGATTTGAATGGGGTGTTCTTGTTCCGTAATTGGATTTTCTTTTCTTCAATAGCACGAATTTCCAGTTTTTGGGCCATGGTGAATGCTTCATCAAAGGTTTGGAAGGTTTGGACTTGCAGAGTTGGTGAGTTGTGCCTAGAACAAGATCTAGTGAACAACTCAATAAGTTCACTATAAGGTAGTTGTAACATGAATTTGTTAATAAGACTTCACCAATGGGTAACGAAATCTGTGATAGATTCATCTTCGTACTGTCGTGTTGAATAGAGATCGGTCATGGTGACTTTCTTGGTAACATTGATTGAAAAATGATCTAGGAAAGCTTGGGCTACTTGATTAAAGGAATAGATAGAATGTCGGGGTAGTCCACTGTACCAATCCAATGCTAGTCCTATCAGGGACATTGGGAAATTTGGTAGGAGCAAAGTATCGTCGTGGGTAATTAGGTAATACCCATGTTTGAATGACTGCAAGTGTTGTTGCTAGGTCTTCTTTACTATTAAAGTGATTGAATTTAGGCATTTCTCAATGCACTGGGTAAGGACGAATGGGAATAGATGGATGGATAGGCTCATTACAGATTTCATCATATGTTAAAGAATTATGGGAGCCAGAAACAGATGCTTCTAAGGTCTGCATCTTCTCCATCATCATTTTAATGAGGTCGTTAGTAGGTTGGGATGAATGGGTGCCCCCTGCAGAAAAAGGGGGTTGATGTTGAATGTATGAGGTGGGTGGTATGTTGGAGTATGGTGGCATTGAGTATGAGAACTACGCGGGAGGAATAGATGTCGGTGGAACATAGCCAATATAAGCAATAGATGAGGTCGGGGGTTGTTGGTAGTATGTGTAAGCGGGTGGGGTGGTACGTAACAACTCTAGTGGTGATTGGGGGTAAGGATTGTGGGATAGAAAGGACAGAGGTTTTGGAAAGGGGTGTAAGTTACTGACACCAGAGGTGGTTACAATGCAATGGGTATATGTGAAGTGGAAGGTGCAGATGAATCTATACTCATAGGGGCTATCGAAGGGACAATCGATTTCGCAGGTGCGATCAATGATGTAGATGTGGTTATAGCGGCTATGGGATTTAGCTGAGACACCACATGTGATAAAGTGGATGACGGTAGCACCGAACTGGTGCTAGCTGATGTAGAAGTGGGGGCTAGAGCTAGGAGGGATAGATACGGGCATGTCGTATATTAATTATCCTAAGGAATCCTAGGTGGAAGAATGAGCAAGGTAGTACTGGAGGGCAGCGGGATTCTAATCGAGGAGTTTCACAAACTCCTCATCACCGATGGCAATGGGGATAAGCTAAGTCGGATCCATAGGTGATAGAATGGACAACAGTGATGGACTAGGTGGGAGTGGATGACGGCTAGCGTGAAACACGAGGGCATTAGTTTGGCTGCAAGTCAACACCATGTGAATCAACATAAATCAGGTGAGCTGTACTCTATAAATAACATAGGGGACAACAGAGATGGGAAAAAATAGATTTCTAGAGGAGAATTGGGTAAATATTTTGATAAAAATCAAAAATAGGGTGACAGATGCCGGTTGCAAGAAATGCCGGTTAAGGTGTGACCGATGCTGGTCACAAGATGAACGATGATGGTTACTGTGAAGAATAACAGTTTCAGCAAATAAAGCAGAAACTGGTGATTATTAGACAGGGAGACTGGTATTGGAGGACTATGATCAGAATACTGAGAGTATGGTGACACAAAGAAACTTTTAGATGGAAAAGAAGGTGAGATGAATGTTCTCTGGATAAATTGATCCAACAAAACAAGGAACCGATGCCGGTTTGGTCACCGATGTAAATGTAAACCGATGTCGGTTACTGTGAAATCTAAAAAATGAAGAAAAATGAGGTGTTGTGAATTTAGATTGTATGAAGAATCAACCTAGAAGCCTGGGTATGATAGGATGATGCCCTGACACACTCAGAGAAATTCAGAATACTCTGACTATGATGGCAGAGTGTGAAAGGAAAAAGAAAGATGAAGAAAATGTATCCTCTCACCTCAAAACACAAGTCAAGCACAAAGCTATGAAAACATGTAGTCCTAAAAGTGAATTTTATATTTTGTTGTAGCTTATGTTATTTATGACTGACACGTGAATTCAGAACAAAGTTTTTGGTTGGGAAGGCATCCTACGAAAAAGGAAATCTAGAGGGTGAGGTTTCAGGTTATGTTATGGTGGGGGCAGTCCTTCCTCTGATGGGGTACTAGACAGAGATAACCAGCTGGGGATTACCTGTCAATCCTCTAATCATGTGATCATTGACAAGCATTCCCAGGTAAGATGTCATTTAAGAAGGTGTGTATATTCAAATTTTTGTGCAGTTTGGCAAGAGAAAGAGAGAGAAGCAAGTGCTTTCTACGGTTCAATTGTGTCAACCATCAGTTGGGCATGACTTCTAGTGTATAGGTTGCCCTCATTTTTAATGTGAGTTATAATGCACAAAATCAGAATGTAATGCAAGTGTTTTAAACCCAAATCGAAATATGATATTTGATGTAGAAAATGATGAATAGGAAGAGGGTTGCTTTTTCACTAATGCAATGCAAGAAAGAAGAAGTGGTTCATTTTAAGCCCCAAATGACAAATTTCATTTAGATAATTAGAAGAAAGGAATATTACTAGGGAGAATATTAAATGTGTAATTTTTAAAATGAAACAAACACAAAAAAAATTCCCTATATGAAGAAAATGCAATGAACCCAAGAGAGTGTCCCACTGGGTGTGAAAAAATGTTTCACCATTTGCTTTATGTTTTGAATGTGACGAAAGAGATAATGTTATGGGATGAGGAGGAATACCTGTTGTGATGGTTGATTTGAAGGTTGTGTGCATGTTCTGAATTCTCGATTCAATGTTGATTGTGAGAGCTTCCTTTTGGATAGGAGGAACTACCTGGAATAGAAAACAAGACCACAAAAAGAGAGTTAAACAATATATGGCAGTGGACTGCCTAGTGTGTGCTAGATATGGGAAGTACAATACTTCCTAGATGGTTGTCAATCCACTGTTTAATACAACTTAATGCGATAAATAATGTAAGTAAACAAATTCCTACTGTAGTTGATATGATTTAGGTATCTCATTCAAATACAATAAGCAAATCGAATATAACATGCTAGGTTATAATCGGATCTGGAGGTGGGGTAGTTGGTTAGGGTTCTGGTACTGGTTAGGGTTAGATTCAAGGTCACTTAGGTTTCTTGGGTTAATATTCTTAGATTCTATTATTGATATGATGGCCAAAAATAGAGACCAGTATCGGTTAGATATAACCGATGATGGTTTAGAGGGAACCGACGACGGTCATGGGTAACTGGCGTTGGTACAATCGGGATGATAAGAATTTAATAAGATCTGATTGTGGAAATTGGTCTAAGGTTAGACAGAGATGAAAAGGGGAATGGTGAAGTCTGTGGGGATCTTAGGAATACTCAGAGATATATAAAGGTCATGTATATATGATCTAATGGTATGGTGGTGAAGGGTTGAGTTTGTAGGAAAGTGAATGGTGGGGGAATGGAGATGCTAATAGAAAATGATAATAGAGATGACAAAAACCTTTAAAATAGAACAAGGATGGAATGACACAGGTGATAAATGCACTTACTGATGTTGCAGGTCTAATGGCTGGGTGGTGGTGATGATTGATTGGTGGGATGGAGCTTGGTGCCACAGTGGTGCTTCCCGGAATGCTACCGTGAGAGTGATACCTCTGGATCTATCTTGATGTTGGCTATGGTTGCTTGGATGTGTGAAAGATTTATTGGTTCTTGCTTGCATGCAGGTCTCCTTTTTACTCCAAAAATTTGAGAATGTCTCTAACCTCTCAAACAAGGTTACCAAAATGGTTATATGGTAACTAACAATGGTTTAGGGTTGACCGGCCTTGGTTAAGGCGGGATTCCCTAGGTTTACTAAAAATGAAAGATCTTCTGCAATCATGTGGGCCATGTCTTTCCATTTATCGTGGATCAAAATGGATGTTATCTTTTAATGAGCAGGAATGTGGTTAGAGGAATAATAGGCATTGATTTTTAGGGTTGAACTAAGTCTTAGTTAGTTATGGTGAGTAGATAGATACTAAAAATAGGTTTATAATGAGGTGTCTAGGTGAGGTGGTAGGGTGAGGTGGAAATTGGTTTAATTAAGATAATTAAATAATGAATAAAGTGAGGATGAGTATTAATTTAATTAAAGTGATTAAATTAATATTAATGTGTGATGTAAGGGTCATGGTTAGGTAAAAGTGTTTAAGTTAGTTGTTTGAAAGGGGACCAAGGGAAGTGTGACCCAATTTTGGTGTCTACATTTTGCCCCTTTTATTGTGTAGCTTGTATTGGTAAGTGACGCTAAAAAAAATAGGAAGTGATTTCCCCATGTGTGGGTGAAGGTGATCCCCTTTAAACCGGGCACTGATGAGGTTTAAGATGAAATTGGTGAGTGGTTTGATAAAGGTGTAGGTGGGGAAGGTTTGAGTATTGAGGGAAAGGGTGATGGTCAAATCAGGTAATGGGTAGTAGGTTGTGGTCAAAATCGGGTCATGGGTAATGGCAATCAAATGCACACACACGTATAGATTGCAACACAGTACTAGGTTGAAGGGCTTGCAAACTCTACCTTGTCCAAGGTCGATAGGTTTATCCAAACAAGGGTCAAGTGATTCAGTTATCCAAGGTATAGGATATGGTCGAGAAATACAACATAGGTTAGGTGTAGGAACATTTAGGTATGCTTCGATACACCAAAGGTTTGGTCGGGATAAATGACACGAAAATAGGGAAAATATGGTTGTTAGGCTAAAACAACATAGGTAATAGCATCACAAGGTATAGCAAGTACATAAGGTCAATGGTCACACCAATTTGGTCAGGTTCAGGAAAATAGGCCATGGCACGAGTAAGGCCAAGGTATAGGTAAAATAACAACTCCGAAGATGCAGCAAAGGGAATGTAGGGGTAGGTTTGGTTTGTAGGTATGTTTCAAAGGGTGGCTGGAATGAGAAAAAGTGGGTGAGTGTAAGACACAATCCTCAATAGAAGGTAGCAACTGTAGTCCTTTATCTTCATCTAGAATGGATGGCTAATGTAGGCACAAGTTCTCACATTTTATTATAAAGTACATCCCAATAAATGATGGCAAGTCAAGTCAAAAAGCATTGTCTCCAACCTGCTCCAATATGGTGAAGGGTCCATATCATAGTGGTTTGATCTTCTGGGCTTGACCTTGTAGTAACTCTATCTCTAACATGAAGCTTATGTTCTCTCCTATGTTGATCATGACTAGTTTTTTACTTGGCTTGAGATTTCTCTAGCTATTCTTTGAATTTGAGATGGATTTTCCAGATCCTCTCAATAAATTTGTTTTCTCTAGTCACCTCTATGTCTCATGTCTCCTCCTCATCTTTCTACCCAACTGCTATGTCCAGCAGATTTATAGGTAGATATCCCAAGCATGCTTCAAAAGTGACTTCATAGTAGATGTGTATACTTCCCAATTATAGGAATGTTGAATGTAGGCTAAGGAATCATCCCAAGTCCTTGGGTACTTATTGTTATACCCTCTGATAAACTGTTCACCACCTCTGTCGGTCCATCTATCTGTGGATGGAAAGTTGTGCTCCTTTGTAACCTAGTATCCATCTTGTCCCACAAAGTAGTCCAAAACCACCCCAAGAACCTATAATCCCTAACAGAAACAATAGACTTTGGCAAACCAAAATTCACCCATACATTAGCAAAGAAAATATTTGTTGCCTCATGTGATTTTACTGTCTTTTTACATGCCATAAGAATACACATCTTATTGAATCTATCAAAAACAACATAGAGATAGTCATGGCCATGTTTAGACATAGGTAATCCTCCTACAAAATCCATAGAAAATTTTCCCATGGATGAGTAGGTACTAGAAAAGGCATATACAAACCCTCCTTCCTAGTCTTAGGCTTGCTAGTACAATAAAGTTTACATCCACGTATAAATTTTGATACTTCTTCTTGCATATTGGGCCAATACACGTACCTTTGCAAGTGGGATAGGGTCTTACCAACACCAAAATTTCCCACTACTTTCGAGGTATGTGCTTCCCTCATCAATAGAAGTCTTTCTTATTTAGGCACGCAAAGCTTCCCCCATCAGTAGAGCAGCCCGTCCTTGAGATAACAATCTTCAATCCTTGTCCTTTTAGTCTCTTGGGACTACAATTGCTGAAATGTCACCCCAAATTCTCTGTCCTAGGCATATACCTCTATGTAATCTTCCTTTGTGAAGGGCTCAATCTGAGAGATAGTGGCCAAATAGGAAAACTTCTCCTATGTGGGTGGCCTAGACAACATGTCTTCCACCATATTTGTACTACCCTTCTTGTATTTTATCACCAGAAGGAAATGCTGAAGGAACCCCATCCATTTGTAGTACCTTTCTTGCTGCAATTTAGACTATGCTTGCAAATACTGGAGAGTTTTGTGGTTAGTGTGCACAATAGTTTCTCTACCCAAAAAATAATGCTTCCATTTTTAATTGCATGAACTAGTGCATACATTTCCTTATCATATACTGTATATCCTTTAACTACTGAAGTGAAAGTTTCAAAATGATAACATACGGGTTCACCTCCTTGAAGCAACACTACACCCATGGCATAATCATTGGCATCTATCTCTACTTCAAAAAGATGCTGCAAATTAGGAAGAGAAATTACTGGAGCTGTTATGTTTGTGGAGCCTGTTTTCATGTTAGAGTGTGGTACATCTTCTATGTGTTACACTCGGGTATTTTTACAGCGGTCTCGCTCGCCGGTGAGTGGGTCAGGGGGGTTCGGGGGTGAAGCCCCCGAAGCAAATTTTCATGGGTGGTTTATTAACCCATGGGTAATGGGAAACTGTTATAGGCTATTTTTGGGCCCATGGTTTTTCAGTACCCATTGTTTTGATACCCACAATTTTTTGCCCATGGGTTTGATACCCATGGTTTTGTATCAAACTGTTTAAGCAATTGTCTATTTATATGGTCTTATGCATATGATAGATAGATAAGTAAATGTATTGCAGACGTGTTTTGAATTCGGGTGTGAATTCTGTAGAGTTTGTTGAGCATAGCTCTAAATGGATCTGGGTATTATATTGAGTGAGTGGAGGCTTGTAATAAAATATGAGCAAGTGATTCTTGGTGGATGTAGCCCAAACTAGGTGAACCATGTTAAATCTTGTGTCTCTATGTTGTGTTATTTATTCTATACTTTTATTTGAGATCTGTAATATTTTCTGCATATTAGTTTCTACTGTTGCGATTCTGTAAGGGATTATTCCGCTTATTTTATCTCTTATTTCCTAACAATTGGTATCAGAGCTTGCTTTGGTTTGCTAAAGTGTTGAATCGCAGGGAAATTTTTTAGCTTGAGTGGGAGCTATCGGAGATGATGGAAGATCTAGGGTTGATAAATTCAACAGGCAGAATTTTAGTCTTTGGAAGATGCAGATGGAATATTACCTTTATCAGAAGGATCTTTATACTCCGCTATCTAATAAGGTGTACAAACTCTCGAGTATGACAAATGTGGAATGGTATTTGTTAGATCGGAAGACACTTGGAATGATCCAGCTGTGTCTTTCATCTTCGGTATTATTTAATGTTTCAAAGGAAAAGATGACAAAAGATCTAATGGATGCATTAGGGAAGTTGTATGAAAACCCCTCTACCTCTAACAAGATATTTTTAATGAAAAAGTTGTTTAATATGAAGATGTTTGAGAATAGTTCAGTAGTAGATCATTTAAATGATTTCAATACGGTTGTGAATATGCTAGCTTCAGTTACAATATAATTTGATGAAGAAGTTAGGGCTTTATTAATTCTATGTTCTTTACCTGAAAGTTAGAATAGCCTGGTAATGGCGGTAAGCAACTCAGTTTCAGCCAACTCGAAGTTGAAGTTTGAGGATGTTGTAGGGGTGATTCTAAGTGAATAAATGCAAAGAAAAATATCTAGGGAATCTTCTACTTTAAGGAATGCTTTGATAGTGGAAACTAGAGGGAGACAGAAGAATAGAGTAAACCATGGAAAATCGAAAGATCGGGCAAGGTAAAAATCCAAGAGCAAGATTGTATGTTGGAATTGTGGAAATTATGGGCATACAAAGAAGGATTTTTGGGAGCTTCGAGACAAGAAGAAACAACAGTAAGAAAACAAGGAGGAAAATTTGGCATCGGGTAATGTATGTCAGGATGCTTTGATTCTTTCTTTGCATAATATTACTGAATCTTGGGTTTTAGATTCAGGGGCTTCTTTTCATGCTACTCCACATAGGCATTATTTTGTTGATTATGTTCAAGGGGATTTTGGGCATGTTTTTCTTGGTGATGATGAGCCTTGCAGTATAGTTGGAAAAGGTTTTGTTTAGGTTAAGATGCAGAATGGGAATACATGGCTATTGAAGGATGTCAGACATGTGCCTACATTAAGGAGAAATTTGATATCGGTAGGGAAATTGGGAAGTGATGGTTGTAATGTGATATTTACAGTTGACTCTTGGAAGGTTACCAAGGGTGCTATTGTGGTGGCAAGCGGTAAGAAGGTTAGAACCTTGTATTTATCCATTGATAGTGCTAATGATTGTAATATTGTGGCTTCAGATGCAGATACAACATTATGGCACTATAGGCTCAGTCATATGAGCCATAAGGGCATGGACATCATAAAGAAGAATTTGCATGGATATATAGAAATAGGTTTAGATTTCTGTGAGAACTGCATATATGGGAAACAAAAGCGCGTAAGGTTTCTCAAGGTTGGACCTACGAAGAAAGACAGTAAGTTAGAGCTGGTACATTCTGATGTGTAGGGGCCAGCTCAGGTATCATCTCTTGGGGGTTCAAGTTATTATGTTACTTTTATTGATGATGCAACAAGGAAAGTTTGGGTTTATTGTATTAGAAACAAATATGATGTATTTGATACTTTTGTTAAATGGAAAGCCTTGGTAGAGAATGAAACAGGTCTTAAGTTAAAATGTCTTAGGTCAGATAATGGAGGGGAGTATTGCAGCAATGAATTTGATGGTTATTATTCTAAGAATGGAATCCATAGGAAAAAGATGGTTCCAAGAACTCCACAATAGAATGGGGTATCAGAAAGGATGAACAGAACAATAATGGAACGTGCTAGGAGCATGAGGATACATGTAGGACTGCCTCTTTCTTTTTTGGCAGAAGCGGTGAGCATAGCTGTGTACTTGATAAACAGAGGACCCTCAAGTGCCTTGGATGGAGGCATACCTGAGGAGGCTTGGTATGGTAATAAATTTGATTATTCATTTCTTAGAGTCTTTGGATGAGAGGTGTTTGTTCATATAGACAAGGATGATAGGACCAAGCTAGAGGCTAAATCAGAAAAATATAATTTCATTGGTTATGGTGGTGATGACTTTGGATATAAATGTTGGAGTATTAAGGACAAGAAAATCATTTGATCTAGGGATGTGGTCTTTAATGAGAAAGTCATGTATAAGCAGCAGTTGTAGGAAAACAGGGAAGAATCCAAGAAAGAATATGTAGTGGTAGAGGATCTTCCAGATGGGAAAGTGACACAGGAATCAGTTTAAGAACCCCCTCAACAGGAACCCCAAACTCCTATATTGAGGAGGTCTTTTAGGGTAAGAAGAGAACCTAAACTTTTTTCTCCTTCTCTATATTATTTATTACTCACTGGTAGTGGAGAGCCAGAGAGCTTTGATGAAGCAATGCAGGTAGATGCTAGGAAGAAGTGGGAGCAAGCCATGGATGAGGAGCATAAGTCTCTCATGGAGAACCAGACTTGGGATTTGGTGAAGCTACCAGAAGGCAAAAGAGCATTGCAGAACAAGTGGTTGTATAGAGTTAAAGACGAATAAGGAGGAAAGAAAAGATATAAGGCCCAGTTGGTGGTTAAGGGGTTTGCACAGAAACAAGGTATAGATTTTGATGAGATTTTTTCTCCTATAGTAAAAATGACTTCTATCAGAACTATTCTTGGAATAGTGGTAGTAGAAGACTTACACTTAGAACAGTTAGATGTAAAGACTGCATTTCTCCATGGTGATTTGGAGGAGGAGCTATATATGCAGCATCCAGAAGGATATGAAGTCAAAGGTAAAGAGGAGATGGTGTGCAAACTGAAGAAGAGCTTGTATGGCTTGAAACAAGCTCCATGTCAATGGTATAAGAAGTTTGATAGCTTCATGATGGAGCAAGGTTATATTAGATGTCATTCTGACCATTGCGTATATACAAAGAAATTTGAGGATGGAAGTTATATTATCATTTGTTTGTATGTTGATGACATGTTGGTTGTAGGTAAAAACATGCAGGAAATAAAAGTACTCAAGAAACAACTAAGTGAATCCTTTGATATGAAGGATTTGGGGGAAGCCAGAAAAATCCTTGGTATGAGGATAACTCGGGATAGGAAGGAACGGAAGCTGACTTTATCTCAGGAAGAGTACATTAAGAAGGTATTGGATAGGTTTAACATGCAGGATGCTAAACTGGTTAGGACTCCTTTGGCATGCCATTTTAAGTTATCAAAGGAGCAGTGTCCCAAGATAGAGCAGGAAAGAAACCAAATGTCCATGGTACCTTACTCATCATCGATTGGCCATTTGATGTATGTTATGGTGTGCACTAGGCCTGATATTTCCCATGCAATGGGATCTGTGAGTAGATTTATGAGTGATCTAGGTAAAGAGCATTGGCAAGTAGTAAAGTGGATCCTTTGGTATTTGAGAGGGGCCATGGGGAAAGTTTTGTGCTACAGTGGATCAGACACCACTTTACGTGGTTATGTAGATTTAGACATGGCTGGATATGTTGACAGCAGGAGGAGCACGATAGGTTATATTTACACTGTAAGTGGGACAACAGTGAGCTGGATTTCATGACTACAGAAGCTAGTGGCTTTATCAACCATGGAGGCTGAGTATGTTGCTGCCATAGAGGCAAGAAAAGAGATGATTTGGTTCCAACAATTGCTTGAGGATTTGGGGCATAAAAATAAGGAATGTAAGCTGCATAGTGATAGTCAGAGTGCTATACACCTAGCTAAGAACTTTGCTTTCCACTCCAGGATGAAGCATATACAGTTGAGATATCACTTCATCAGGATAGCTTTGGAAGAAGATAAGTTGAAGTTGGAGAAGATTCATACCAGTCAGAATCCTGCAGACATGATGACCAAGGTGGTCACAAGGGATATACTAAAGCTATGTTCAGCTTTGGTTGCCCTTTACAGATGACAGTGAAGGTTTAAGAAGCTTTCTCAATGGAAATCAGTCTCCAAGTGGGATATTGTTATGTTTGTGGAGCCTATTTTCATGTTAGAGTGTGGTACACCTTCTATGTGTTACACTCGGGTATGTTTACGGTGGTCCCACTCGCCAGTGATTGGGACAGGAGGGTTCAGGGGTGAATCCCCCGAAGCAAATTTTCATGGGTGGTTTATTAACCCATGGGTAATGGGTAACTATTATGGGTTTTTTTTGGGCCCATGGTTTTTTGGTACCCATTGTTTTGATACCCATGGTTTTTTGCCCATGGTTTTGATACCCACAGTTTTGTATCAAACTGCTTAAGCAATTGTCTATTTATATGGTCTTATGCATATGATAGATAGATAAGCAAATGTATTGCAGATGTGTTTTGAATTCAGGTGTGAATTCTGTAGAGTTTGTTAAGCATAGCTCCAAATGGATATGGGTATTGTATTGAGAGAGTGGAGGCTTGTAATAAAATCTGAGCAAGTGATTCTTGGTGGACGTAGCCCAAATTGGGTGAACCACGTTAAATCTTGTCTCTCTATGTTGTGTTATTTATTCTGCACTTTTATTTGAGATCTGTAATATTTTCTGCATATTAGTTTCTACTGTTGTGATTCTGTAAGGGATTATTCCGCATATTTTATCTCTTATTTCCTAACAAGAGCATGACTAATCTTGTATTTCAATAACTCAAAGGATTTTTCTTGTTCCTTACCCCAGTCAAAACCCTTACTCTTTGCAGCCACTTTGTATAGAGGTGTTGCAATCACAGAGAATCCCGGAATGAACTTCCACATGTACTATACTACTCCCACAAAAATCCTAGTCTCTATGGCTCCTGTTGGTGTTGGCCAATTAGTGATGGCTTCCACCTTCTTTGGATCCACTCGTAGCTCTCCTCCTCCAACCATGTGCCCAAGATAGACAAGTGACTATTTGGAAAATTCACATTTCTTCATATTACAAAGTAGTTGTTTCTCCCTGAGAACTTGCAAGACTTTTGTAAATGAGTTAGATGTTCTTCCCATGTGGCACTAAAAATCAAGATATCATCTAGATATACAATGACACATGAATCTATGAAATCCTGCAATACATCATTCATCAATCTCATAAATGTACCCCCCCCCCCCCCCCCCCCCCGAGTGCATTGCATAATCCAAAAGGAAGTACTAACCATTCATACAAACCCTGTTTTGTTTTAAAGGCAGTCTTCCATATATCCTCCTCCTTCATTCTTGACTTGGTGATAACCGGACTTGAGATCCAACTTCGTGAAGAATTTGGCATGTTGAAGCTGGTCCAAGAGATGATTTATACGGGTAAGTGGATATATGTTCTTTATAGTGATCTTGTTCAAAGCACATTAGTTGATGCACTTTCTCCAAGAAACATCCTTCTTTGGCACCATCACAATAGGGAAACCACATGGTGAGGTGCTCGGATGTATCACCCCCTTGTCTAATAGTTCATAGAGTTGTTTCTTTACTTCAGTACTCTTGAGCAAGGATTTCCTATATAACCCGAAGTTTGGTAGAGGGGACTCTGGCGATATCTGAATCTCATGCTCTACTTCTCGTTTTGGTGGTAACCCACTGGGAGATTTAAATACCTCCTAAAAAGACTGAATAATACTATCCAAATAATGCTTTCCCTGGTTAGAAATCTATGAAACTTCTACCCCATCTTATTTATCTTTTAACAAAAGTAAACAAAACTGATTATGATTTGCCTAAATAAGTCATTTTGCTTGGTTAGCACTTACCATTGTAACCCATGTTCGCTGGGTGTGCTTGGATGTTGTATTTGATCCCATCCTTGACCCATCTATACCAGTTTTACCTTCTCATAAATATAGCATCCCTAATATACAAGTAAGGACTTCCGAATAAAACATCAAAAGCATCAAGTGGAATAACGTCAACTTCTAAAACATCAATATACTGGGAATTTATCCCAAACTTGACCTTACATCTTCTTGTTACCTGAATTTCAACACCCTTCTTCACCCAACCCAAAGGATAAGGGTGTGGATGCTCGTAAGTCTCAAGACCAAGCTTCTTTACAACTAATTCAGAAATCAAGTTAGACTGAGAACCGGTATCAACCAAAGCATTTACCTTAGTTCTCTTCATCTAGATTTTGATCTAGAATAGTCTACTCATCTCCTCTTCCTGGTTGTCCATGTTGGTGGCCATGCATCCAAGCCTTTCATCTACATTAGAGTCATCTTTGATTTCCACCTCCCCTTCTATTTTTACAGCTGTCATGGAATTCTTTGAGTCCTTGGTTTGGTTATTTGGTTGTAAATTTGGATGCAACTTCCAACATGTAGTGTCAGTATGACCATTGATATCACAGTTCTTGCAAAAATTCTTGGGATCTTTACAAGTATTTAAAGTAGTGGCAGCTTGTTTACCTTTCCATTTCCACTTACCCTTGTTACTTGTTTGCCCATACTCTTTTTTCTGTTGATTTATCGACTATTTTTCCCTTGGCTCTGCTTCTCCTTGCTTCTTTTCATCATCTATGTAGTATGCCTGCACACATGCCTCATTGAGATATTTGGGCTTTGTGGAGATGAATTTTCTTTGAAGGTGAGTGTGGATTCCTCCCAAGTAATTAGTCAAAATATCCTCATCCTCCAAGTCCATGTTCAGTAACATGGCCTACCTCTGAAACTTTGTAGTATTGTCCTACACACTTTGACCACTGCCTTGTCTAAAATACTACCATTTAATCATTTGGTCAGTCTTGATGGCCAATAGGATAGAAGTTAGCTCTAAGTAATTCTTTAAATTCTTGCCAAGATTTCACAATAGGATGCTTCTTCTTTTCACAAGTGGCTAGATGGGTTTCCCACGAAACCAGAGCATGTCCCTCCATTTTGAGACATGCAAAGGTGATCCTCTATGCCTCAGTGACATTATGGATGCTAAAGTAGACTTCTAAATGTTTTAACCATTTATCAAGAAACTTTGCATCTACTTATCCTTCAAAGATTTTAATCTCAACCTTTGTCTCAACTTTAAAGGGAGTATGATCAGATTTTACCTTTTCTCTTGCATTTGAAGTCTCTTCTTCATGCTCTTCCCCATAACTTCCCTCATGGTGGCTCCTTCCTATGCCAAACTTTTCAACTAAGCCCCAAACCACTGAGTGTATGGAGTCTTGCTTGACAGAAGCTATCTTCTGCAAATCTGCAAGTTCTTCTTTCCTTCGAAACATCCTATCCATCATGGTCTCCAGCATCTCGATTCTATAGACCAAGTTCTCTTCCTCCATTTTTCCCCAAATTCTTTGTTTCCACTTCTTTGTAGAAATTTCTAGATCGCAAGGTAAAGCCTCTTCGCCTTTAGATCTTTTCATTGTCATACAAATCCAAGAACAAATACCACAGTCCTAGATACTTGTTAGCTCTGATACCAAAATGATCTATAAACTCTTCAACCTTGGAATTGTCCACAGAATCAAAAATAAAATGTTGTTGTTCTACTTTCTATTAGAAAATGACAAAGATAGCTAGTGAATGAATGATGCTTATTCTTAGAATCCACAATTGTAGGAAAGTAAAGAATTTAAGCTCATAAACACCAAAAAAATTTATCCTGGAAACCTCCTGGAGGAGGAAAAACTAGTCGGGAAGGGAAATTGCTCTTTCTTCCCACTTTTATTGGCCAATTCAAAATAATAAGTACATAATTTACAATAAGTATGAAAGAGAAGTAGATAATATCTCACACTTCCTCCCAAATACTTGTTTTCTCTGTCTCAATTAACTCCTTTCTTCTACAAAACACAATTCCAGCACTAAGAACTTCTTGCTCACTTGCTTTCATGCTTCGATGATCCTATTCTCTTCCAAACATGTATTTATAGCCTTTCTCATGTCCTCCCATGCACTGGAGAATGGGAAAGGTCATGGAGGAGAAGAGACACAGAAAACCTTCCAAATTCTAGGTTGTTCATTTCATATTTTTGTTTTTTGTCCAAAAGAGCTAGGACTGCCGCCCAAAGTAGAACGACGGTCCCAAGACCGCTACCCTGGTTGGGCGGCAGTTCTGTAACTGCCGCCTTGCATAGAGCGATGGTCCTATTACTAAAAAGAAAAAACCTCTGTGTGTTATTTTTCCTTCTTTGTGATGACTGATTTGATGAAGTAGAGTCATTTTGGATCCTTGTGGATCACCAACTCAACAATGTCTCAAGAAAACCCATATACAACTAGTGCTTGAGCTTGATGTGGATGATTCCTAGGTCGAGCTAGTGACCAAACCAAATCACAATCTATATAAGAAAAATGTAATGGTGTGTGAAACTAATAAAATAGAGATTTGCATTTATGAGGTTTGAAGGATTGGTTGGAGAGCTCAAAATTATGTGCAAATAAACAATTGCATGTATGAGAAAATGGAAAAAGAGCTCAACGAAGCAATTACAATAAGGTATATGAAGTCAACATCAGCTGAACAATACAGTTGTAAGATAACAGACTAGAGTAGGATATGAACCTCTATGAACCCATTATTAGTGTCAGTTAAGTTTTTAGTCTCCTTTGTATTCATGATAGTTTCTTTGGAATCAATGTACTGCTAATTTTAAGATCATGAAAAACAACCTTAAGCAATAGTTAACTACAGATTAGCTACAAATAGTTAATAGTAGATTAGATGCAATCAATTTGCTTAACAATCTCTTTGCTACAATTACCTTTTATTTGTAACTATTCTTAATGCATCGCATTAGTTCTTGTAATATGGAATTTTTTTGTTCTTTTTTTGTGCTCTATCTTTTTTCATTTTCTGTAAACCTGCAACTTAATTTTATTTTCTTTCATCCAAATCTACATAGGATTAGCTGCAATTTTACATGGTACCAGGCAGGTTTAGAGCTAGGAAGAAGGACAATATAAATTTTTTACAATAACTAAAGATAAAATTTGTTGAAAAGAATAGAATTTTCAGCCTCTACGATTCTCACATCATATAACTATTTTGATCAGAATCCAAATATTTGACTTTAGCTCAAAAGTAAAGGCCTCTATCAGATAGTTATGAATATGGAGGTTGAGCCCAATCCTGCAGTTGAAAAGACTAAATACTTCAACCACATGGATGAAGCATTTGGTCTACTATGCTTATCCATCTCTCCAAAAAAAATCCTTTTCATGTCGACACTTAAAACATACAACACCACACCCTCTGGGTTGTGGAGGCTCTCTTTGGAAAGAAAGATGAGATGTAGGGTCATATCCTTGAAAATGAGTTTAACTCATTCAATCCAAGGAGTTTTGATAATATTCAAGATTTATTCACAAAATTCAAGGCCTTATTGCTTCAACTAAAAGGTTTTGGTATTGAAAAATCGAAGGAAGAAGGAAAATTAATCCTTGTTATTCTATCAAAGTTGGGTCTAGAATACTTAGTATTTGTCTCTACTTTCCACACAGTCAAGATCACAATAGGAGAAAATTGGAAGATTCCCACACTGGATACCTTCATCGAGTCTCTAATACATGAGTAGGATAAGCTTATAAAAATTGGTACATTGAAGAATTCCAAAACTCGTGCATTTTTTTTTGCATGCAAGTGAGAAATCCAACCAGCAATTCAAAGGAAAAGCAAATAAGTATTTAGATCCAAGAAAAGAAGGCAAGACCAAACCTCCAGATGGATCTATAGGCTCAAAAGAAAAAGGAAAATCAAAGTGCAGCTATTGCAACTGTGGGTACCATCCAGAATCATCATGCATGAAGAATACTATTGATCTCATGGCGCAATCACTTCAGTAGCATAATATTGTTAGCCTTATCCTAGAGAGTTCCAAGAAGAAGCATGAAGAAAATGCACCAAAAACAAGATACAATGATCATGCCTTGATTGCTATTCATTCTTCTTCAAATGCATGGATCATAAAATCTAGAGCTTCACACCACATGACATCCAAAAAATATGGCTCTTTCTACCTTATGAAACCATATTATATGGTTCTCTTATTCTCATGGGAGATGGTTCTTCTGTAAATGCAACTAGAATAGGGAGGATGTAAGAAGAATTGGAATTTTATATAATGTGTTACATATTCCAAAGCTTTATGTTAGATCTTATTTCTAATGTATCAAATGACACATACTAGAACTAGAAAGAGAGTTGAATTCACTCCAAATTCAGTGAGCATCTATGACATGCAAGACAACTCCAAAATTATTGTTGGTAAGGTGAATCATCAATCTCATTTGTACACTTTCTCTAACTTTGTTTCCAGAATCAGATTCTACTTTACTACTAACACATTCAAATGATCAAAGTAGAATTTCTTCATTAAAGATTTGGACATATAAATTTTAGATACATGCAACAACTTAACAAACATGGGATGGTGAAAGGCTTTCTTAACATAGAATTTTTTGATGGAGTTTGTGAAGATTGTGCTCTTGGAAAGAATCCACAAGAAAACATTTCCAAAGTGGAATGCATGGAGAGCCTCTTCTCCATTAGATCTTGTTCATACTAATCTTACAGGCCCATTTCTTGTACCTTCCATGATCCAAGCCAAATATGTTCTAACATTCATTGATGATTTCACACGATATACATGGGTATATTTTCTCACATTCAAGTATGAAGTGTTTGTGCATCTCAAGATATTCAAAGCTCATGCAAAGAAGCAGTCTAGGAAAATGATCAAGAGCCTCCACACAGATCATGGGGGGGAGTATGTCAATAATGATGTCCAACATCAAGAATACAATTACATAACACAGTTCCTTACACTCCAGAACAAAATGGGGTAGTTAAGAGGAAGAACCGATATTTGAAAGAGATGAAAAGTTATATGTTGCATGCAAGGTCTCTTCCCTCCAAATTATGCATTGAAGCAATCAATTTCACTTCATACATAAAAAATATATCTCCTCACAAATTTGTCATAAGGAAAACACCTTTAGAAGCATGGAGTGGTAGGCAACTGGAAGTCACACATTTCTATATTTTTGGATCATGTGCATGGGCCCATATTCTTGCAGAAAAGAGGAAGGCTTTGGAGCCTAAAAGCAAAGAATGCATATTTTTTGGATATCTAGATGGTGTGAAGGGTTATAGATTGCTATATCTTTCTATATAAATTCTCTTCATTGAGAGGAGTGTCTATTTTAATGAAAGTCCCATGCAAGCGTCTTAGAAGCAACATGCCACCACTTTTGTGTTTCCTCCTCTTACTGATCTTAAGGATGATGCATGTAATCATCCCAATCTGATTTTAGATTCATCTGAATTAGATGAACATGTGTATACATGTTTAGACCCAGATCCAAATCCAAATCCCAATTGGGATTCTAATGATGATTCAGTATCTCCTGTGAAAAATCAAAGA
This sequence comes from Taxus chinensis, assembly GCA_019776745.2. Classification (NCBI taxonomy): domain Eukaryota; kingdom Viridiplantae; phylum Streptophyta; class Pinopsida; order Cupressales; family Taxaceae; genus Taxus; species Taxus chinensis. Next base: position 5,116,213 of record CM034149.1, read on the forward strand.
AAAAAATCCTTGGCTGATATTTATGATGCCCTCCATGCATTTTCTACTACCGATCCCATCATTATTCCAATGCATTCCTATGTGATTCAAGCATCTGATCCTCAAACTTATGCAGATGTTAGGAATCCTCATTGGGAGGCAACCATAGATGAGGAGTATAATTCTCTCATTTTGAATCAAGCTTGGGACTTGGTTCCACTTCCATCTAATCATAAGCTTGTAAGGTGTAAGTGGATCTATAGAACAAAGAAATTAGCAGATGGTCTAGTGAGCAGATACAAAGGAAGGTTAGTAGCCAAAGGTTTTCAGCAAGTTCATGACATTGATTATGATGAGACTTTTTCTCCGGTGGCAAAAATGGACTCCATTCGATTGGATCTTTTCATTGCAGCAAAAAGAAGGTAGGAGATTCATCACATGGATGTGAAGAATGCATTTTTTCATGGTGATATTAAGGAGGATATCTACATGGAGTAGCCACAATGGTATGTCCAAATTTCCTCATTGGTATGCAAACTAAATAAGTTGCTATATGGCCTCAAGCAGGCACCTAGAGTTTGGTATGCCAAAATGGATTCTTACCTTCTATCTCAAAATTTCATGTGATGTAAATCTGATCCAAATTTGTATATTTTGAGAACATTTGATTCTATGTAGATTATATGCTAATAACAAGTGATTCGGCCACAACCATTGCTGCAACCAAAGCAGCTTTGTATGATAAATTTTCCATGACAGACATGGGTCTCCTTAACCTTTTTCTCAGTCGTGAAATCAGCCAGAATGAATCAAGAGTCCAAGTTGCTCAATATAAGTATGTGAGGGATATCTTGGCTCAATTTCACATGAGTGATAGTAATCCATCAATCACACCTTTCTTGTCAGGGGTAAAGCTTGAGGATGGAAAGGATACATCATTGGTTAATTGCACACTCTACCATCAACTTGTGGGGAGTCTTCTTTATCTCACTTACTATCGTACAGATCTATCATATGCAATGGGTGTTGTTTCCATATACATGTAGGAGCCTCATGAGCTACACTAGAAATATACGAAGTGGATACTTTGTTATGTTCATGGAACCATTAGATATGGGATTCATTATTTAGCTGGATGTACTTTGGATCTAATTGGCTATACTGATTTTGATTGGGCTGGTGATAACATTGATTGCAAGTCCACTTCAATATATTTTCTTAGTTTGGGATCGGGCACTATTTGTTGGACAAGAAAGAAAAAAAATTTCATTGCTTTATCATCAACAAAGGCCAAATATAGAGGTGTAGTCAACATTACTATTCAAGCCATTTGGCTGCAAAACTTCCTAACTGAGCTTGGTATCCTCTTTCATCATCCAACTGTCATTTGGTGTGACAATCAAAGTATATTAAAGCTTTGTAGAGATCCCATACAGTGGTGTAGACACCAAATTTATGTCACAATCCCTTTGGTCCTCTATTAATTAATTAACATAACACATTTGTCTGACCATGACCCCCTTTACCTCATAGTAATATTCACCCTCATATTATTAATTAATTTAATTAAATTAATTTCACCCCCACACCTCCACCTCATCATGACACCTCACCTTGGATCCATTCCAGGGGCATTTAACTCATAGTTACTGAGTCATCACTCCCAGTGCTGAGTCACTAACTTGACCTAACTAACTAAGACTTCTCCCTAAACCTAATTAGACCTCTCCTAATTTCTTCCTACCTTCTCTCACGTGAACTCTACTCTCCTAGGTGGAATCAATGAGGAAAGCATGCCAAATTTGGGAAGATCTGCCTATTTTTGGTAAATAGGTCTATTTCGCCCTAACTGACATCGGTTTACTATGCGGCCAATGTAGGTTCACTTAAACCACCATCGGTTCCTTATATATACAACTTTACAACTCTTTACCCAGGTTGGTCATTCAAGTTTTAAGAGTTCTATTTTTCAATCAAGTGAATATCTTAGAGCTACTGTTTCATTCCAATGACGTCTACACACCACTAGAGGGAAACACATGTACAAGTTATATTTTGGATTGAAGAGCGTACCTGTTGCACTATTGTAGCACTGAAAAATCCACCACCTAATGGATCAACCACCAGCCTCCTCCCAATCATGAGATCTTCATAGCACCAAGTAAGTAATGTAATTCAAATCACATGTACTTACTTTATTACAGATCTCTTATTCCCTTCATTCCTTAAATCCCTACTACTTCTTGAACATCTCCATCACCCCACCAATCCACCAACCTAATATTTTCAAGAAATTTCATCCCTCTTGACCTCTCCCTCTGTATTCCTGAGTCTTATTAGTAATTTTACGAGCCTAACCATACCTTCCTTGCTCTTTGTGCAACCACAAAGAGTCCCAAAATCAATTTTTATCAATTTATTACCAATTGCCCCTACCGACGTTGGTTTTCCCTACCACCATTAGTTTCATCCATACACCAGTATGGGTTACCTAACCGATATCAATTTTGATGTCATTTTATATATTTTGACAAACAAGCCCTCCGGTAAACCAAAACCAACCCAAACCTCACCCAATCATTCCCAGACCTTTTACCAGACCTGCAGAACGTAGAAGAACCCAAAAAAACCTCTAGATCTAATCATAACTTTTCCTGTTAGATTATATTTACCTATTTCATTTGCACGAGATACCTAAATTGTATAACTACAGTATGATTTTCTTATTTCATGATATTCTTTGTATTAAACTGTATTTGAATGTGGACTGATAGCCTTCTAGGAAGCATCTCGCTTCTTGGATCTAGCATCTCACTGCTCGGATCTAGCACTCGCTAGGCAGTCCACTAACCTATATTATTGATGTTATTTTTTTGTCTTGTTTTTTTTATTACAGGTTGTTCCTCCTATTCAAAGTGAATCTCTTCATGATCATCTTGGATCAAAGGTCATTAACACGTGCATTATACCTTAAACCTACATCTCACATGTATTCCTCCTAACCCCTTTCCTTATTTTTTTTACTTATGACTATTCGGTGAAACATCTTGGAAAACTTGGTGGGACCCATTTGGGTTCTTTGCATTATTAATTATTAGGAAATCATTGTGTGTCTATTTATTTTTTAAAGAGTTCACATTAAATCTCCTCCCTTAGAAACAATCTTCTTCTCCTATTTGTCTTAGTGATGTTTGTATTTTGGGGATTAAAAATAATTCTTCTTTCTTTTCTTGCATTGCATTTAGTAAAAGTCATACCCTTATCCTTTTCATGATTTGTTCTCATCGAATATAATTTGTGGATTTGGGTTTAAAATCTTTACATATCATTTTGTGTGTTACATTGTAGCTCATTTAAATTATGTTCAACCTATATGTTGGAAGTCATGACCAGCTGATGGTTGAAAAAATGAACCATAGCTCACACTTTGCACACTCCTTCTCTATACCAAACCACTGAAAATAAATTACACATTTCTTAAACAACATCTTTCCGGGAAGAAGTTGTCAACAATCAGAGGATTGACATTGGGCTCCACCTAGTTTTTAACTAGTTATCATAATCATAGCAGGGCCTCATGTACCGGAAGTTATATATTAGGGACACTGTACGATAGAAAAAGTGACAGGCGAGCATGCAAATTGACAAGTAGCATTTCTTCGTACCCGACCTCCCAAGGTTGTTTCGAGACAACTAGTGGAAATGAAATATATGCGGATGTGGACAAACTAGTTGGGAAATATTATATCCTCAACACGTAATAATGGGATCTGCGAGTCTAAGGCAAAGAAATCTCTCCTAACCTGAATTGGTGTAATGGATCGTTCAGATATAAAATCTTCTCAGAGGCTCCAATCAATGTCGAGCTCTGTCAAGATCCTATCTATTGGTTGTTGGACGCGTGGAAAGTGACTTGTAGGTGCTTCGTGTATATTTCCAGACAAGGTCATGAAAGTGGTAGTGAGAGGTGTAGTGGATTTGTAGGAAACTATGGGCGGTTTTCTGGTCTAACCCAGAAAATATTAGCTTGATTAGCTTCTATGTTTAATAAAGAAAATTGTGTTATGATATCCGGTGGGAGTGGTGAGGATCTAAATACTAGCGTACGTAAAATGGTGTCAATGTTTAACTAATTAGCAGGCCCATTGGGTTGTGGGACCTGGGGATCACAACCATGAGTTTGTGGTTGTTGTGGACCTGTTATGGTCATGTGAAGAATCAATATCTTCTTCCGAATATCTATGTAGTCATAAGATTTTTCAGCTTCTATGTTTAATACCAGGAGTTGTGCGATCTTCTCAGAATACCTTACGGGTGTTCTAGCAACTTGTATATGTAAGCCTGTGTCTATGTCAATGAGAAGGTCTCTTGTGTTTGGCTATGGAACTAATGAATCACAACCAAATTTTTTCTCTCTTTCGGGTTCTTGTATGGTCATGTGGATATCCTATCAAGGCATTCTATAGTTGGGTTGATTTGACTAGAATTCATATGCTTTGTCATCTTCAATATTTAATTCTCTCAATTGTCTCACTAATTGCTTGTGGGTTTGTTGTTGTTGGAAGACATGAATTCTAAGACCTTGATCTATATCTGTTAACGTTGTGAAGAGATTTGGCTGAGGTATTACCGGTTTGAATACGTAATCCCTGGGCTCTCTGGGTCCCGTAATTGTCATGCAAAGAGATAACCAAACTTAATTGAATGAAGTAAACTAATTATGAAAATAAATCTACACTATGCTAATTTTATTTTTTTTCAAAGATGTGAATTTGAATGAAATTAAAGAGTGACTATTTTAATAAATTCATATAACGAACAATTAATCTAATAATGGGATTAAAACAAGCAAGGTAGCCAGATGTAGCTATTTGCCTGTGCATTTGTGAATTGATCCTGAATATAAATAACTAACTAATTTAATTGAAACACCTTCAATCTTACCTCAAAAGTGAGGAATAAATCACAGCTTCTTAGAAGCTATCATTCCCCACAACTTCCCTGGTAATATTGAAAGCAAGCTTAACTGAAATAAAATGATTTGTTATTCTATTTGATATATTGTAACTACAACTTCGACAATTCAAACCTGGAGTTTACATAACAACAAAAAATCCAGTTGAATCTTGACTTGTCCCCTCAGTGCGATCTCTTCGTTCCTTCGTGTTATCGTGAATCCAGAAAAGTGGGAATGTGACAGTGGCAGTAGGAGAAGATGTTTGAATAGTGGTATCTTGGACGTAAACTGAATAGAATGCAAGTAGGAGAGGGATAGCGCAAGAGAACAGAGCTTGGCTATGCGATTCCTAGCAGGATTGTTGCAGGGATACAACACAAACACGTTGAAATCTTTAGGACCTATACTTCTTGTGATGAAACAACAACTTATAACTCTAAGCAGAATCAAGATTAAAATGAAATTAATCTAGAACTAGAACTATTTTATGCTAGGCCATTTGTTTGGAGAACAACAATGGAACAAGATGAAACTAGAGAGATCCAGTGATCTCTAAACTAGAACTGTGGAGCCTTAAATTGAGAGGCTGAGAGCTTTACAAAATCTAAACCTGTTGAGACTTATTGAGGAAATTTCAAAACACACTAAATAATAAATCATAGAGGGAGAGGGGCCATTTTCTTGTAAAAAATCTTGGTATTTATAGCACTTTGATTTACCAGAGGGTAAGATTGAATTGAACTCTTCTATTATTTAAAAAAAGGAATTACTATTTACCAGTGGCTAAAACTTAAATGCAAGCAAGAGTGGTTGAGAATTACAAGTGCAAGTTGATTTTTTACGTTGAAGAAAACATCAAAAAGTTCTGGAAAACGTGCACAGGACCACCACCTAGTGCAGGGCGGAAATTACAGGACCGTCACCCTGTCCTGGGTGGTGATCACGGGACTCCCACCTAGGCAGGGTGACGATCCTGTAACTAAAGACCAAAATTCAAGGAAAAGAGAGGAAAGGGGTTAGAACAAAGCATGTGAAAGCTCAGATAAGGCATTTTAGGATGCAAATGTATACTTGGTGATCTTTCTAGATTCTGAACACCTTGCGAAGAGATCTGAATCATCATTGGGGTTTCTGTAACCTCTTTCCAGCAGTACAGTACATACAATTTTGGGTACGTACATATTTCCCCCTCAGAGAAGCATTTTAGCCATGAAGGGGCATAAAATGGTGGGTCCGAGTATGGTGGTCCCAAAATGGGGAGTTAGAAGCTATACCTGACATGCCCGTGTGTCGCAATGTTGCCATCCAGATTCTTGCTATCTGTAAAATGAAAAGAGGACTCAAGTGTAGATAGATAAAAGAAATCAAAAAATAAATACTAAATTAAAATGAAATGAGGACTTACCATTTGCGCGGGGATAAGAACTTACCTCCGTTGGCACTCCATCTCTATGAAAGAACACTCAAAACAAGGTTAGAATGTTATATATATAACAAGCTCATTTTTCCTATTCATTTACACGTATCGATTTGGTAATTTTTGAGCTCTGGGACCCACAGTAACCGTTTTCGATGAGAGTGCAGTCAAAATGTTCATTGTGAGATCATGATCATGCCTCTGAGAGCAGGAGATCGACCCATGAAGTCTCAGGTTAGTTTTTCTCAATTCATTGTTTTTAAACCTAAAATATAAAAATGTTGAAATCTTTGTCTTGGGGGGGTTATTTTCAAAAATATTAGTGTTAAATGAGTCTCTAGGGGGGTGCCCATAGGGTAGGCTTTTATTTTGCTCAAAATGGTGCATTTTTGTTGTTTTTAAGCATTTTTAGGGCTTTACGTGGGTGCATTCAAATCGGCATCAGGACCTCTTACCCTACACAGAGCAGTGGTCAGGGGACCGCTGCCCTGTGAATGGTCACAGGCAGTCACAGAAGGTGGCAGTCATAGGCCAACCACCTAGATGGTGGGTCACAGAACCGCCGCTCTGCACAAGGCGGTGGTTCTGGAAATTAAAAAAAAAGAGCCTGTATAGTTAATTATTTTTTGCATTTTTGACATTTTTCTATGTTTTTGATGAGCTTATCTATTGGATTATGTTGCTAACTTTCTCTTTTTCTCTATTTTTGGGTGGATGCAGAAGTCAGAGGAGGAGTATATTATGGATGGAGCTAGAGAGGGCTAGAGGGAGTGTGATTTGCCTACCTGGCTGCCAGTGTTAGACATTGCTGACCTAGATAGAGCGAGACACTCTACATAGTGGGTTGGTATTTTTGAGGATTTGACATAGGTTCCTCATGTTTCCCTTCTAGTCACATATTGTGTGACTTGTTCTCAGTACTAGGATGTAACCAGAATACTTTCAAGGTTACTAGGTGTTAGGGGTGAGTGGACTATCACCCTGGAGGATGTTTATCATATACTAGGGGGTTTTCAATTCTTGGGAGGTGGTTGTCTCTTAAGACAGCTAGGATCCAGGTCTCAGATGAAAGTTCAGTGGGCTACTTATATGGGAGATGTTGTTGTCTCCTTTTGGCTTGGGAAGAAGGGGGTGAAAGGCGGCCGATCTATTGTTGCTGTCTCCTATTCATGTAAGTAGTAAGGCCATTATGGGTGATCTCTGTTATAGCTACTCATTATTACACAGATTGGCCCGGATACTTAGGGAGGAGATACTTAGGACCACTTATGGGACTATTGCATGGGCTCCTAGGGATTTGAGTCCCATGGGATAGTTATGATTGTAGGAGCGTATCAGAGGGGTGTACGAGAAGAGGATCCATCTTGGTCTGTTAGAGAAGTGAACTTGACAGGGATGACAGTACTTAGGAGGCTACATCAGAGGAATGACTTTACAGGACTCATTGTAGATTTTGAGGCCACTACCTCAGGCCATAGTTAAGGGAGTATGTATGAGCTAAATTATAAAAATGTTATAAAGAGGTAACTAGCAGAGGGTTATTTTCCAAATATTTGTTAAATGAGTCTCTAGTGAGGGGGATAGGGATGTTGTACTATTTGCCAACAAAATAGGTGGCATTTTTGAATACTGTACAAGGAGACTATTTTTATCAGGCTTTGGGGAGTATGGGGGGAGCCGATTGAGAGGCATTGGACCATGGTCACTGCACAGAGTTAAAAGGTAGATAGGACCGCCAGGTGAGGTGACTGGTCCAACCATGGACTGGTTCCTCGAGTCCCTAGCAGTAGGACGCGGTGGCTTCTGATGCTTTAGAAAGATAAAAAAAGGACTGTAATGTTAATTGTCCAAAGCAGGTCCGTAGGTTGGACATCCCTCAATATGTTTTTTATGATGTTCGTCTATTGGAATTATGCTCGCTAAATTGCTCTTTTTGCTAGTGTTTTGAGTGGCATCCTAAGGAGGATATCTAGAGGAGCAGAAGAGAGGGAGTGTCCTGATTGGCTCCTTGCTCGTGTTAGACATGTTGGTTCAGGATAGAGTAGAGACACTCTTAGAGGGCCAGCATTTTTTGAGATTTCATAGGTTCCTGAATTGGTTAGCAGTGGAGGTAGTCACAGATTAGAGACCTATTCTGATGTGGGATCAGACTCAGAAAATACTTTCAGCAGGTTACCAGGTGTTAGGTGAGATGGACTATCACCCTAGAGGATTTGTTTATTGTATACTGGTGGGTTTGTAATTCTTGGGAGTGAGTTGTCTCTTTGATAGCATGATCATGGTGGCAGATGATTCAGTCTAGGATACATTTTGTGGGAGATGTTGTTGTCTCCCTTGGCTCGAAGAAGGGGGTGAAGGTCAATAGAGATCTTTGGATGCGGCTAGAGATCTAATCCCCATCATGGTAAGGCTAAATTGTCAGAAAAACTTTATCTTGGCCTCCAGTTGATTGGGGATAAGGGAGGAGATACTCTGATTATAATTGTAATAGGGGATCCTCGTATTACCATAGAGTCATTTTGATAACATGCATCACTATACTTATGCTTGGGGAGTAGACATGTGATTGGGACCTTTCTCAGTACCATGTTATACAGGTTGGTCTTGGTTTCAGATCCTATTTGGTCTTTGTAGTCATCCTTCTGTTTTGATGTTTATATGAGTTGTTTTCTGTCCCCTATGGGAGGGGTGAACTTGAAGAATTTGATCCAGGGGATCCTTATTTAGTGCAGCTGAGGTGGATTAGGATGTCAGGACTTTGATTCACCACGATCTGTGCCAAATCTGCTTCCAGAGTGGAATTCCACTCAGCTTAGTCAAGGACATTAGTTTTAATTTGAGACCTGTGTAGCAGCCGGGGCGACACCGGCATAAGGTGGCTTACATTATTACCTGTCTAATCAAGGTGGCACATTTTTGAGGAACCAGCATTTTTAGGGAGCTAGGAGTAAGCAAGATTCAGGCACAAGTCCCACCCTGGAGCAGAGGCCATTTCCTATGTTGAGTATGCCTGTCCTGTGAAGCAGAGCCCTCAGTTCATACCAGGAATCTTAGTCGTGAGGCTAGAGGGGAGCCGTGTGAGGATTTAGAAAAATGCCCACGTGTACTATTGCTGCAAAGAGTTCCTAACAGTGATTTTTTTCATGATGCTTATCTATCGGGTGTTGCTAAATTTGCTCCCCTTTCTTTGGGAGATTTGGGGCTCATACGCGAGGGTCATGAAGTGGAGCCAGAGAGATGATGGAGTTTGATTGCTCATGTGGAACTTGATGTTGACACTAGGGGAGACTGCGAGGAGTAAGACGATTGGAGAGGTTTTTGGCCCGAGTTTTGGAGATGATTTCATAGGTTCCTCATGTGTACTCCTACAGGAGATGTTTTTAGAATCCTTACATAGGACCAAAATACTTTCTAGTTACTAGGTGTTAGGGGTGAGTGGACTATCAGGAGGACAAGTTTATCGTATAACTCTTGGTTCCAATTCTTGTAAAGAAGTGGTTGTCCTCTTAAGACAATGATGCCAGGTCTCAAATGATTTAGTGGGCTACTCATATGGGAAATGTTGTTGTCATTCCTTTGGCTTGAAGAAGGGGGTAAAGGTTCTGATCTATTGATTGCTTGCTCAGTATGGCAAATCATCTGTAAGAATATTATGGGTATCTTGGCCTCATAGTTGATTGGGGATCCAAGGGAGGAGCACTCTGGGCTCTCTGTATATAGGCCCATCCACATACCATGACTTAAAGGGTGGTAGTTATAGATGTTAGGGCTGGGATACATTATTTGGAAAACGTTCTTGACCCCCATATCTTTTGACTTATACGATGGTGATGATTTTCTAGGGGACAATCTTTATCATCATTGGACAAATTATGAGTGACTGTACAGGTGTATGAGTCAATATCATCCCCTATGGGAGTGGGTGTACTAGTGCAGAGAATCTGAGGGCTATTAGAAGTGAGGTGGATGGGGATGTCAGTACCAAATGACCACATCATAGTGGCTTCAACTTTAGAACTACAGATATGGAGGCCACTCCCTATCAGGCCATGGCAAGAGTATTAGAGGAGATGCTTACACCTCCATATGATTTCATGCATCCTTCTAGGTTTGGTAGACCAGGAGCTAAAGAGGGAGGAGGTCCACCCATTAAAAATTGATTCATGAGATTCAGCAAGTTTGGCCTCCCCTATGTTGGATATGCTTCCTCCAAGTGGGGTTGTACTTTTCTGGATTTTCTTCGTAAAGGCCCTATGGGGAGGTTAGAGGAGATCGAGGTTGGACCACGGTCACTCTTAGAGTTTTTATTATGGTTAGGTGGGTGGTTCATGCCCGAGGGGAAGCTGGTGCTCCTCAAATACCCTTACTTCAGATTTGGGTTGCTCCTACTTTCAGTGGGGATGAGGATGATCCTATTGATGTGGACTCAGACTCTGAGGAGTTCACAGGAGGGGAGACTAAGGAGGAGACGATGGGTGAGGGAGTTGGAGGTGAGGCTGATTTCACCACAACTAAGGATGGATGACAGTTTTGATTCTGAGTGGTTGAAACACTCAGGATATCTTGAGGGAAGAGAGGTTAGAGGCGAGTGCAGAGAAGGAGACCTTGGTCTCAGAGGAGTTTCCTTCTTAGGACTTTGAGGGAGATGATGATTCTGTGGTAGGATGTCATTTCTTTCCAGATTTTGGGGAGGATCCACAATCGATAGTAGTGTCAGTATCAGGTGCAGATCCTGGAGATCCTACCTGGATCCCTAGAGATCCAAGTGAGTTATTTCTCTTTTCTCAACCATGTTAGTTAGAGATGTTTAGTTGATATTTCATTTTTTGTTGTTTTGCTTGTTTTTGACTTGTTTTTGGTGATTTTCTAACTTGTTATTTGTAGCAACTACTCAGGGATGGCAGGATCTGATTTGTCAGGTGTGTGCGGACACCCTGTTGCTCCCTTTGGGGAAGACCCAGGCTCAGCTTACTAAGGACATCAGAGAGCCTTTAGCAGCCAGCTGACACACTGATGTGTTTTCCCCTATCTGGAAGGTGGCAGAGTTAGTGTCCTCCCTTCGTACTGAGGTAGTTGGATACAAGACTGTTGAGCACCTGATGAGGCAGAGCCATTCTCATAGTGAGACCATAGTCAGTGGCCATGATCATGAGCACTCCCATCATTCATTGCATTCAGAGCATCATCATAGCAAGAGCCCTAGACGCAGTCATGCACCCTTCGAGGGATCCCATAGGGATTGAGAGGCCATTTGGTCTTTTTGTAGTGATTTTTTCAAATGTTTATATGAGTTTTTTTTGTATTTTTTAGGCTCATTGAGTGTTTTGACCATGCCTAGTGCATGATGGCATTGTATGTAAAACATGATTCCTATATATATATATATATATATATATATATATATATATATATATATATATTCAGATCTTCTTTGTATCTAGAGTTTTTTTGTGGTTTGTTTCTCATGTGTACACTAGACGCTTTAGAATCTCTGTTTTTATATGCTTTTCAAAATCTATGCAATGGATGACAGGTGATAACAAATGTTGAATAGAATGTTTTCTTTTTTTTGTTTTTGTAATGCTGATATGTGATGATGCAAACATACTGTAGTACTGAAATTTTGGCTTCTTTGGGAAATGTTCGTTGCTTCTTCTTGTTTTGGAAAAACGTGATGAATATGTAGTGATAATGAGATGAACTTTCCCCATTCCTAACTCCATGCAACTAGTAAGATGTGAGGGCTCAACACCAAGAGTTGGGAAGGGCACAAATTATATGAGTTTGACTGAATGGAAATGATGAGAGAAAGACAAGGTATTGACAGAAACCAAATTTAGACCTATGTACTTACCTTACTCAAAAACTACTACATAGCTCAGAATGCAACTTACTTTCCAGTTTATCTAGACTTAGATCCATAAATGGAAATTTGGTTGACAAAATATGGTTTTGAGGATTTGATCTCTTTGGAATTTGGATGCTTAATTTCACTTAATACACTTTTCTTTGAATTTTTAAAATACTAAGATTCATTAATTTACATGAATGGACCCCCTACGCCCTGCCCCATGCTACTAGTAAGAAGTATGGGCTTATCACCGAAGGCAGGACATAGGCGAGTAAGGGCACTTCTTTCCTTTCTCAACCTTGCACCACTAGTAAGAGATGCGGGCTCATCACTGAAGGTTGGTAGGGCAAAGAAGTGTGTAAAATAAAATATTATTTTGTTTGTTTAGTGTTTTGATTCAATTTGGCTTTGACATTTCTGATATGTGATTTTGGAGTATCCTTGTTTCAAAGAGATGTAAGAGGGATAGATGTGACACCAAGAAGCTTCTAGAACAGACCGTAGGTAAGAACAACTTAACCTAGTAGAAGAAATGAGTATGACCAAGTATGCAGGCCTTGGTATGGTTTTTGTCAAGATTTTGTCTGTCGAATTGATGAGATGATTTCAAAACCATTTGATGATATTATGAAAATTGAAGAGATATGATTTGAATGCTTTTGCCAATATTTTCAGAAGCTTGTAATAAATTTCTTAAGAATAAGTTCCTTGACCACAAAATTTACGAAATGAGTGAACAAAATGAAACTGAGTGACTAATGCAATGCAGGTAGACATAATATACAAATGGTGATGCTGATGACTTATGCGTAAAACCATTTAAGATGCAAGGAATTGATAGTTTCATTGAATTCCTCACCTTCTAGTGTACACAAGAGATACGCACCATTTTTGTAGTCTTTCATGACTCGGTATGGGCCCAACCACTTGGGCCAGAATTTCCTTCCTTCGCCAGTTTTCTTATCAATCTGGTTGTCTAGTCTCAGAACTAGATCTCCCTCGTATATTTCTCATTCGTAGACCTTTTTGTTATATTTCGGCACATCCAGTTAGCATAGGCTCTGTGTCATTGTTCGGCATTTAACCTGGCCTCATCAAGGCTTTCTAGTTGAGAGAGGCGTGCCTCTCTATAGGCTTCTTCTCCCAAGATCCCTTGTAATGAGATGCGGAGACTAGGTATTTCAACCTCAAGTGGGAGAACTACTTCTGCCCCAAATACCAATGAGAAAGGGGTTGTCCCTGTTGGTGTTCTTATTGACGTTCGATAGGCCCATAAGGCTGGGTATAATTTTAAATGCCAATCCCGTTTGTTCTCCTTAACTATTTTGAGGAGAATGGATTTTAATGTTTTGTTTGTTGCTTCAGCCTGTCCATTGGCTTGGGGGTAATAAAGAGAGGTTGTGTGATGGTTTATCTTGAATTTTCTACATAACTCACGGACCTCATCATTCTTGAAGGATGTGCCATTATCTAAGATAATGACTTGTGGGACACCGTACCTACAAATGATTTGATTTAAAATGAACTTAGCAATTACAGAACCTGGTACGGTGGTGAGAGGCATGGCCTCTACCCATTTAGTAAAATATTTTGTGGCCATGATTATAAAGTTATGGCCATCTGTTGATGAGGGAGAGAATTTCCCTATCAAATCTAGGCCCCACATGGAAAAGGGCCATGGGGTTGTGATTGGTTGCAGAGCCTGTGCTGGCATGTGAATCTCGTGGGAGAACTCTTGGCATTTATGACACTTGTGTACAAATTATACTGTGTCATGTTCCAGAGTGGGCCAGAAATAGCCCATCTGATGTATTTTGTGAGCAGTGGCATGGCCACCAAAGTGGCCTCCACATATCCCACTGTGGGATTCGTAAATAATCTTTTTAGATTCTTCTGTGTCAACACATCTTAAAATCATTCCATCGAAGGCTCTACAATAAAGTACATGTTCTAAAATAATGTATCTAGCAGCAATAATGTGTAACTCGCCTTCTTTGTTGTGATGTGGCACCTTCTGGGTATGTGTGGTCCATGATGAAATTGACGATGTCAGTGTACCAAGGACATATAGAGATGGGGGGCCTGGTTTCGACAAAATATACGCACTCATCGGGAAAGTCTAGATCTACCAGATCACCCCATCTAATGGATTGTTAGCCAACCAGTCTGTAATGATTTGTCCCTTAATGGATTTTTGGTTTACAAATGTTAGTTCAAACTCACCCATTAAGGTTATGAAACGTCCAGCCTTTTTAGATAAAGACCCTTGTGTGAGGAATGTCCATAAGTGATATGTCTTTACAATAACCCTTGTTTCTTGATTCAGCATGTAATGTCTTAAACATTTTGTTGCAAAGACTATGGCAAGGCATTCTCTTTCTTCCTGTGTGTAACATGTTTCATAATCAAGCAACTTCTGACTAATGAAATAAACTACACATTCCCGTTTATCATTATCTTCCTGAGCCAACATGCAGGCTAGTGAGACATCAGTAGCCCATGAATACAAGATCAAAGGATGATCTGGTCTAGGAGGCATTAGCATGGGAGGAGACAATAAGAAGCGTTTAACTGCTTCGAAGGCCTCGTTGCATTCTTCCATCCAATCAATGCTATAATCCTTCTTTAATAAATTGTTGATTGGATGAACAGAAAAACTTAAGTTAGGGATGAACCTTCGAATTGCACTGAGTTTCCCAAGAAATGATCTGATACCAGACTCGTCTGATGGTGGAATCATTTCAAGAACAACCTGGATTTTGGCTGGGTCAACATCAATCCCTCGTGATGATATAATGTAACCTAGAAGCTTGCCTCCTGTTACACCAAATACACATTTCTCTGGATTCAATGTGACACCATATTCGATCAATCATGAGAGAATGATACACAACACTTCTGGGTGATCACAGTGCTTCATGGCCTTAGCCAGCAAGTCATCTACGTAGGATTCCACAATCTTATGAATAAGGTCATGGAATATGTATGTCATTTCCCGTTGGTATGTAGCGCCAGCATTCTTAAGACCGAATGGCATGACAGTGTAACAATAAGTTCCCCAAGGAGTTATAAACGTAGTCTTGGCTTGATCCTCTTTAGATATTTTGATTTGATTATATCCCGAGAACCCATCCATGAGAGACAAAAGCTCAAATCTAGTTGTTGCGTCAACAATGACATCGATGGATGGTAATGGGAAGTCATCTTTGGGGAAAGCTTTGTTAATGTCCTGGAAGTCTATGCAAATGTGTATCTTCCCATTCTTTGATAGAACAGGGATGATATTAGATACCCATTGTGAATAGTCAACTAGTTTGATGAATCCCACCTGGAGAAGTTGCATTACTTCTTCTTTCACCATGAGAGCCACTTTTGGTTTCATTGGTCTTGACTTTTGCTTAATTGGCTTTGCATCTGGTTTGGTGACAAGATTGTGTACCGTGATATGTGGTGCAATTCCCATCATTTCTTTGTAATTAAATGCAAAATCCTTTTGATGTTCCTTGAGGATCTGGGTATGTATTTCTATCTCCTCTGGAGTTAAAAAGGATCCCAACTTCAAAATATTTAGTTCTTCCTCCGTTCCAATATTAATGTCAATCATTCCTTTGATTAAGGAAGTGTTTCCTTCTTCAAATTAGGACGGGGATGGAGGTAGTTCCAAACTTTCTTCATTCTCTACCTCATAGATTTTGAGATTCTTTTGCGGGGGAGATTCTATCATGGGATTTCCAAAATAGGAAGAGGAATATGGGATTAGGGAGAAATCTACTATGTGATGAGTGAGATGTAATTCCGCATAGGCATTTAGATATCCAAGAGTGACCCTATCGCTATCGAAGTGATCTAGGATGGTAAAATCATTCTCAGCTTCTATATGTGTCAAGATCAGGGTTATTGGTATTTTACGCACCAATGGTTCAGTACGAAGTGATACCATGAAATTTTTATTTTCCAACTCACTTCTTGGAGTGAAATAGGAAGCTGAGGTTGCTATTGAATCTACGAGAAGGTTTTGTTCTCGTGGGATTGCTTCAATTGATATGAAGTTGAATCCCTTGGTTAGATCTAATACTGCCATTTTATAGAGTTGTAAGTGCTCAGCTCTTGTCTCATATACCTCAGATAATTGGTTTGCAACTAATTGTGAGTCTCCTAGCACTATAATATTATCAACGCCCATCCTTTTGGCTATGATGAGGCCAAGGAGGAGGGCTTCGTATTCAGCCCCGTTGTTTGTACATTTGAATTTTAACTTAAAGGAAAAAGGTAGGATCTTTCCCTCGGGAGAAGTAAGGATCACACCTACCCCAGTGCCGAAATGACATCTAGCTCCATCGAAGTGGAGAGTCCAATATTTTCTAGCAAAAATGGATGTTGGAACATTCTTCATGTCTTCTTGCTTTTCCTCGGTTACTTATACCATATAAAATTCATCCGCTGGAAGGGAGCCAATTCCTAGGGTACATCCTATACCCATGGAATCAAATGGTAGGATAATAGGTAGATCTTTCTCTAGTAACTTGACAATTTTTGTGGTAGTTCCTAATGATATTGTCTCTATGATGTTGGTATCATTTTTTAGTGTCGGAATGCCTTCGACTAGATTTGTGACTTCTAATTCTGTTGTAGGTACCAACTTTACTTCTAGATTTGAATTGAATGGTTTGTTAAGTTGATTTGTTGGGAGCTCAAACTCAGAGTGGATGCCTGGTCTCTTTTTCAAATCTGCTAAGTGTATGTCGAAAGGTTTTGGGTCACCCTATGCCACAAAGATTTTTCCTAGGTGTAAAAATCTTATTTCCTGGAATAACGTGGAAGGGATTTCCTTCATGTGATGTATCCATGGTCGACCGAGAATCATATTATAGTTGGTTTCCCAATCTATATATAAAATTTGGTGAGGACTTTCTTGGGTCCTAAGGTGACAGGTAATACTATAGTCCCAATTGAAGTGACCTTGAAGCTATCATAACCCCTTAGCATATTTCGTGTTGAGGAATAATTTGTTTCTCCATATCCTAGCTTTTGAAGAAAAGTGAAGGGGACTATGTTAACTGCTGCCCCATCATCAATCATTACACGCTTAACATAATTATTATAAACCCATACCTACAAATGCAAGGTTGGGTCACCTTTAAGTGTAATTTCAGCATCTGTTGGCATTTTACTTATATCAAATATAAACTCAGTATCCCTATCTGGCTGCCCTAGAGGGTAGACATCAAAGTCTACATGGTTTACTTGTGTTTCAGGAGGAGGAGTGATGTTAATCAGATGACCAAGACCCAATGCTTCTAAGAGAGCAAGCCCTGTGAGTGGGAGAGTTTTTCAACAAATCCAAGAAGGAAATGTGAGAGAAGGTCTTTGTTAGTTCATTAATTAGATCATAAGTGCCTATAGGTTTTATCAGTGTTTATTGAACGTTGTCTGGTACTGATGGGTAGGTTGGAACTGGTTGAGAAGAATAATATTGCATTCTTGTTATGGTTTCTACATGTATCTCAGTGTCTAACTCTACTAGACCAACTATCCTGGTTTGTGGTTGAGTTCCTAATTGGGGTGTGACCAATGGATTTTATGAAGTTGAGGATTCATGATCATTACTTCCTACCACAACACCCTTGTTTTTCCCATTTGGATCTAACCTGTTATTGTTAGAGTGATTTGGGAGAGGATCGTTGAAAATCTTGAGGGGTGCATTTTGAGGGGAAACTGTTCCCGTATAGGTGTCTGGCAAGGGTAATGCAAAATTTATTAAAAATATATCTACAAAGAGTTGTCTTTGATCTTCTGGAAAAAGTTGCATGAATTTATTGTATTCATGGCAAGTCCTAGTATCATGGCCTTGAATCTTGTGGAAACCACAATACAAGTTGGGATTATAGTTTAGAGGTTGTTGGTTTGAAACTTGTTGTGGTCCAAAATTCTGATTAGGTTGTTGGTTATTAGAGTTAAAATTTTGAGGTTGTTGCCTTTGGCTTTGGTTCTGATATCCAATTGGGTTTTGGATAGGAACTTGTGTCTGTATTTTCCATTGTTGTTGTTGTCGTGATGGACGATTAAAATCCACCATGTTGATTGTTGGAGTAAAGTTATTTCACTAATTGTTAATGTGTGGTGAAGTGTTTACGACATTTTCCCTTTTAACCTGGTCTGTGACTCCATCTGTTGTAACCCTGCAGTTTTTGTTAAGGATCTTGGGTCCTTGATTGGTATTCCTGACATTAGGATAAGTTGTAGTGTTTTGATTGGGAGCGATTAATTTCCTGTTCGTTCCATATGTCTTACGACCACTGTCTATTGCTGCTTGATCGATTCGGAGAGCACTCTTGAGTACTTCATCATAAGTCCTTAGTGGGAACTTCTAGACTTCTTCCTTTATCTCTCTATTGAGAGAATGAAGGAATAAGTCACATAGTTCCATCTGATCCATGTTTGGAGCACTTGCTGATGAGTAGAGGATTGTATGCCATCTTTGAATAAAATGAGTAGTAGATTCATTGTGCTCTTGTTTAATGTGTAAGAATTCCCTGATCCCTGTTCTTAACAATTTGTTCATGTCAAAATATTTGATAAATTTTGACACAAGTTGTTTGAATGAGTGTATCGAGGCTTCAAGTATTCTATAATACCAATCAAGGGCAATACTCCTCTAAGGTCTTAGGGAATATCTTAGCAAAAACCGCATCCCAAGGGAGCAATTATCGAATGGCCGTGGAATAGGCCTTAATATGTGCATTTTGATCTCCCCCCCCTTGAATTTAGGGAAATCAGGAAGAGGTCTTGGAAGCATGATGCTTCGTACGGTGAAATCTAGAGGTTCTTTTAAATATTTTGAGTAAGTCCCTACCGCATAGGTTTCAACCATCGATGGTGCCTGCTGAGGGGCTAGAGGTGGAACGGGTTGTTGATATGGCATAGCATATGTATTTGTAGAGACATAAGGAAACCCTTGTGTTTGATTGAACATCCTGGGAGAGGAGAACATGTCTCTCTATAGCGATTTTGAATAAATTTTTAAGTAGGGAGGAGCATTGCTCTGATATGGGTTGTTTGGTACTAAACCGGGAGGTATCATACTTTCAACTAGAGTAGCATTTGAAAATGTGGTTCTAGTTGGTGTTTGTTTTGGGTAGTTATACAAATGTTGAGGAGGCATGCCTAACGTGCATGTTCCCGTGAGGAGGTCAACCTGGCTGGGATGATGCGGAGGGTTGGAAGTTCCTGCTTGCCCAAAATGTGAAGTTTGATTTGCTTGAGCAAGTTCTAGTCCTCTAACCCTCTCAACTAAAGCCGAGATGACCTCGATTGGTGATGACATAGTGTTTTTCCTTGATGGTTGTTGTTGTACACCTTGAGGTTGCAGAGGGGTATGGTACCCTGCTATGAATTGATCATTACTCTGTCAAACTTCACCAAGAGTATTTTCCATAGGTGGAGGAATGGGGGTGTTTTCTTGGAGCAAGGTGTCGGGTTGTGTTTTTAAACTTCCTATAGGTGGGTACATGCTTTGGAAGAATTTTTCACTTCTAGCGTAGCATGCTAAGTACTCCTCATCAAAAAATGGGAGTGGATCTCACTGCCTACTAATTTGTGGTCTAAACAAAACCCGAGGAGATGAAATGGATTCTCCAGTAAACGTCATATTGTTAGAGCCTGAGGGCTCTAGTTGTTGTGTTTGTGTGAGCTGGTCCAACTCCTTAATTCAGAACGAAGAACTAGAGCTAGTTCTTTGAGGAGGGGTTTTGTGATGACAAGTAGTTTCTTGAGTAGTTATCAACCCATGCAGAAAGCGAGGGGGATGGTTGTCTATTTATTTGACCATAATATGCCTTGAGAACCGAGAGAGGTCTGCCATATACGTCATATCCTAACATATTGAGGGGGTATATATACCCGAAAAATAATGGGAAGGACCCAAGATGGATGAAAGAAATGGAAATGAAAAGGGAGCAGCTGTTGCATTCACGTCGGTTCACCAATTTTGTACGATAGAAAAGTGACAGGTGAGCATGAAAATCGACAAGCAGTCTTTCTCCGTATCCGACCTCCCGAGGTCATGCCAAGACAGCCGGTGGAAATGAAATATATGCGGATGTGGAAAAACTATCTGGGAAATCTTATATCATCAACACGTAATAATGGGATCTACGATTCCAAGGCAAAGAAATCTCTCCTAACTTGAATTGGTGTAATGGATCGTTCAGATATAATAGCTACTTGGAGGCTCCAATCAATATCGAGCTCTTCCAAGATCCTATCTATTGGCTGTTGGACGTGTGGAAAGTGACCTGTAGGTGCTTCATGTATATTTCTAGACAAGGTCATGAAAGTGGTAGTGAGAGGTGTAGTGGATTTGTAGGAAACTATGGGCAGTTTTCTGGTCTAACCCAGAAAATATTAGCTTGATTGGCTTCTATGTTCAATACGGAAAATTGTGTTATAATATCCGATGGGAGTGGTGAGGATCTAAATACCAGTGTACGTAAACTGGTGTCAATGTTTAACTGATTAGCAGGCCTGTTGGGTTGTGGGACCTGGGATCACAACCATGAGTTCATGGTTGTTGTGGACCTTTTATGGTCATGTGAAGAATCAATCTCTTCTTCTGACTATCCAGTAGTCATAAGATTTTTCATCTTCTATGTTTAATACCAGGAGTTGTGTGATCTTCTCAGAATACCTTACGGGTGTTCTAGCAACTTGTATATGTAAGCTTGTGTCTATGTCAATGAGAAGGTCTCATGCATTTATCTGTGGAACAAATGAATCACAACCAAATGTGTACTCTCTTTCGGGTTCTTGTATGGTCATGTGGATATCCTATCAAGGCAATCTATAGTTGGGTTGATTTGACCAGAATTTGTATGCTTTGTCATCTTCAATATTTAATTCTCTCAATTTCTCACTAACTGCTTGTGGGTTTGTTGTTGTTCGGAAGATGTGAATTCTAAGACCTTGATCTATATCTGCTAATGTTGTGAAGAGATTTGGCTGAGGTATTACTGGTTCGAATACATAATCCTTGGGCTCTCTGGGTCCCGTAATTGTCATGCAAGAGATAACCAAACTTAACTAAATGAAGTAAACTAATTATGAAAATAAATCTACACTATGCTTTATTTTTTTTTGTATTTTCAAAGATGTAAATTTGAATGAAAATTAAAGAGCGACTATTCTAATAAATTCAGATAACGAACAATTAATCTAATAATGTGATTAAAACAAGAAAGGTAGCTAGATGTAGCTATTTGCCTGTGCATTTGTGAATTGATCCTGAATATAAATAACTAACTAATTTAATTGAAAGACCTTCAATCTTACCTCAGAAGTGAGGAATAAATCATAGCTTCTCAGAAGCTATCATTCCCCACAGCTTCCCTGGTAATGTTGAAAGCAAGCTTAACTGAAATAAAATGATTTGCTATTCTATTTGATATATTGTAACTATAACTTTGACAATTCAAACCTGGAGTTTACAGAACAATGGACAAATCCAGTTGTATTGTAACTTGTCCCCTTAGTGTGATCTCTTCATTCCTACATGTTCTCATGAATCCAGAAAAGTGGGAATGTGACAGTGGCAGTAGGAGAAGATGTTTGAATAGTGGCAACTTGCACGTAAGCAGAACAGAATGCAAGTAGGAGAGGGATAGCACAAGAGAACAGAGCTTGTCTATGTGATTCCTAGCAGGATTGTTGCAGGGATACAACACAAACACATTGAAATCTCTAGGACCTATACTTCCTGTGACGAAACAACAACCTATAACTCTAAGCAGAATCAAGATTCAAATGAACTTAATCTAGAACTAGAACTGTTTTATGCTAAGCCAGTTGTTTGGAGAACAACAATGGAACAAGATGAAACTAGAGAGATCAAGTGATCTCTAAACTAGAATTGTGGAGCCTTGAACTGAGAGGCTGAGAGCTTTACAAAATCTAAACCTATTGAGACTTATTGAAGAACTTTCAATACTCACTAAATAATAAATCATAGAGGGATAGGGGCCATTCACTTGTAAACAAGCTTGGTATTTATAGCACTTTGATTTACCAGAGGGTACGATTGAATTGAAATCTTCTATTATTAAAAAAAAAGGAATTATTATTTACCAAGAAGCTAAAATTTTAATACAAGCAAAAGTGGTTGAGAATTACAAGCGCAACTTGATTTTTTACATTGAAAAAAGCGTCAAAAAGTTCTAGAAAATGCACACAAGACCACCACCCTGTCCTGGGCAGCGATCACGGGACCGCCGCCTAGGCAAGGCGGTGGTCCTGTAACTAAAGACCAAAATACAAGGAAAAGAGAGGAAAGGGGTTAGAACAAAGAATGTGAAGGCTGGATAAGGCATTTTAGGATGCAAATGTATACTCAACATGCTTTCTAGAATCTGAACACCTTGCAAAGAGATATGAATCATCATTGGGGTTTTTGTAACTTCTTTCTGGTAATACAGTACTGTTGTCCTCTCAAAATTCCCCCTCTTTCAAAATTCAAAAATTGAAAATTTTGAGTTGACACCCTTCAAGTGATGTTCTGGTAAAGTGAAAAGTCGAGGAATTAGTGAAAATTCATGTTTTTGGAGTCATTTTGGTGATTTGTGGGTCTGTCAGACATTTTTGTCCCTCATTTCCCAAGTTCGCTGGGCCTTCTGTTCCCCGATCAGCCACATTCTCTAAAAATATTTTAACTTTTAGTTCTGTCGGAACTTTTCATTCTGTATGTTCCAAGTTCGTTCGGACCTTCTGTTCCCTGATTGCTCGCATCAGCCGAATCAGGTCCTTCATGTACTTTTGTCCCAAATGTTCCAAAAGCATCTGTTCCTTCTGTCCCTACTTTTCCCGCATCGCACGCATCGTGTGCATTAGCCAAATCATGCTTTCATGTCCCTTGCATTTCCAAGTTCTAAACTTTTTGTGCTCATTTGGCCCGCATCGCCTTCATCGGCTGGATCGCATCTTCACGTCCCCCATGTCCCAAATGTACCAAAGACCATCTGGGCCATTTTTTTCCACTTTTACCGATTCTTTCCATTTTAATTCGGTGCCATATGAATTTAATGCAAATTTATGACCTTCTCTCTCCTAAATGTCTATTTAATAGGACTACCCTTTACGCATTTTACACACTAGTCACTTACTATCATTCGCTCGAATCCCTGCGAACAAGATCATTTGCTCGTACTCCCATTCCCTTTGCATTTTTCACTGTGGATTTGATCTGTGAAGGTTGTTTCTCTATACATTGCAAATATGAAGATTAAATTCTAGGGTCAGGAACATGTTTCACCACTTGAGTCCTCTGTTCCTGATATTGGGGATAGTGAGGTTCGACACCTAGATTTTGGTGATTTTTGGAACAGATTGACTAGCCCTAATCCTTCCCCCATGGTGCAAATGATCAATGATAATGGCCTTGTGTATGCTGTGGGTTTCCCAATCTCATTACAAAGTGTCAAAATTGTGCTCGCCTGCGGGGCTCACTTTAATACTAACACAAAGGAATTGTCTACTGTACACGGGGAACTAATTGCTAAATTAGATGTTGTCATTATTGTTGCTCTTCGGATTCCAGAAGTTGAAGACTCCATTGTTATCACTCAGGCTCAAGCTCAGACTCTATTCGAGTATGACAGTGATAAATATAAAGCGAGGATAGCAAAATCATGGTTGAAGAACCCTAAAAAGGGAGCATCCCGACTTTCCAAGGCGTTATTTAGAGCTGATTTCAATGAAGAGTTTTCTAATTTCACTATCTTGCTAGCTCGTGTCATGGGATTGACCTCTACCAATGAATTTCACTTTTTGATGTGCCCTCTCATCAACATCATCTGCGAGGGGAGTCAGAACATAAATTGGTCAGAAATCATTTGCATAAATTTGACAGAGTAATTGTCTAATGTGCAACAAACTAGGAAGTTCTATATGACTTCCTATCTCATGTATACCCTAGCAGCATCCCAAGAGTTGTTTGGATTCACTTACATAGAGGGTCAAAAGGATGAACCTATTTATGCATACTACCCTCAATTCACCCTTGAAACTAGCAACCATAACTTCAGGAGGGTGAATGATTCCTTTACCATGAATATTGTGATTCTTTTAGAAAGTGATACTGCTAGGAGATTTTCTGATGAAACCATGAACTTGATAGAAAAGTATGGGGCTTTCTTCATTTAGTTCATGAGGTTTTCATATATCAGGCTGACTGGTTATGAGAACACACCTCTCAAGCTCCCCATGTTCTGTAATGACAAGATGGCTTTGATTGAGATATGCAAGCAATTGGATAAATTGCATAGAACCTGCAAGGACAAGAAGATATCTAGTTTACATTTCCCTATTTCCTTGGGCAACTATACATGCAAAAAAACCTTGGATGCTCAAAATATAGAAAGGGCCCTCGCTACCATCACTGTTCACTTTTTTAGGCATAGGACCTGTTTTTATTTGAAGAAGTTCATTGAGTTGAATCTCAAGATTAATTATCATCACAGGTCAGATACTGAGGACTACTGAGCTGATTGTGCTAATGACTTTGAAGCAAGGTGGAGGCACTATGGCAGATTCTCTCTACAGTTGATACGGGAGCTCAATCTCTACCAAATTCCTTAAGGGTTCCAGGATGATAATGAAGACTTGTTGTCTTATTAATACGAGACATTGATCAAGTATACTCCCTTGGAAGATTTGGACTGGTACAAGAGGGAGAAGGATGACTTGGTTGAGATTTTGGCTCCTGTCCTTGTAAGAACCAAGGTCTGGTTTGACAAAAAAGTTTGGGAGCTTAGGAAGAATCAAAGTGGATCTTCCTCTAAATATACTTCAACACCTAGGAAGGAATCACATACTCCCAGCACGGAGGTACCTGCACAAACCCCTCCTCCGTCCTCAAATAAAGAACCTAAATCATCTACTCCCTCTTCTTCTACTCATATGTACTAAAAGAAGGTAAAAGACGTTAAACAAGATCCAATTGAGGAGGACCCCCTACTAAGGCATTCAGAACTACCTTTAGGGCAAGAGAACGTTATTGTTCTCAGTGAAAGTGATGATGGTGAGGTACCAGATCCTATAGGAACTTCAAAAGTTACAACAGAAAAAGAGAAGGAAGTGCCTAGCATTGATCCTCCAAGTACCACTATTTCCTCTGCTCAAGAAGCTCCAGATGCCTCACTCACATCTCTACTAGAAGCAACAGTGGTGAATACTTTAAGTGTCATGATCTCACTTGCTCCTAGACCTCTTGTTCCCCCTTATTCTTTCTCCACTTTTGCATGGGTGCAACCCTTGGTTGAAAGTAGGAAGAGGAAGCCTTCTTCTTTATTGACAAAGCCAAATTTTGATGTTATGGCAGCCTTGTTGGGCACTGCTCCTTCTACTCCAGCAAAGAGGGATAAAACAACTTCAAGGATAGTGACAGATTCTCAAGGCTAACAATTTCTAGAGGTTGAAAAACCTAAGGTTGATAAGGTAGAGCATGATCTATTAACCTCTTATCTGAAGCTTTCTAGGACTCCAATGGGAGAATCTATCCCTGAGAGTGAGGTGCATAACCTCTAGAAAACAATAACCAAAGTTATTGACAAAGTAGAAAGGGGTAAACAAACTGTAGAACATCTGGAAGAAAAAAATCAAGTTCTTTCTAGATTCATCAAGTCATTATTGGCTAAGGACAAGGTTTTGGATCCCACTCCACTTGCTGCCCTTCCGCCCTCTGTGATTCTTAGTCAAGATGAAGTTCAAAGCGTCAAGGATATACACAGGTATTCCACTTATGGAAGGGATATGGAAGCCATGGTTGACGAAATGATCATTGCAGGCTTGAATATCATTGTAGAGGCCTACAAACTCAATGAGAAGGTGGCCAACCTCCAACAAAAAACTCTCCTCCTCAATTGCAACTATGGACAAAGAGCTGAAGCTTTGGAGTAGTTGCATTGTGGATCTTCGCCTGATGGGAAAGGCTGATGAGAATATATTGATGGACGATAAATTCTTTGATGATGCCAAAGACAACTTGTCAAGGTCATGGTTTTTCAGTGTGGAATGGAAAATAAAAGTCCTGGAATAAGCCTTGGGAGAGTTGAGGAGTAGTTGGCAGAAGGGAGAAGCCTTCAAAACTTGTGTTGTGTCTACTTTCAAAGATATTCACTGTCATCTTCATGATGAAAATTCAAGTGTTCTTTTCTCTCTCTAAGAAATTAAAACTCATTTCAGGTCATTTGTTAAAGAAAACTTGTTCAAGGAGGAATCGATTACCAAAGAGAAGATAAAGGAGATTTTCTCTCTTCAATCTACTATTGAAGAGGCTAGCTAAGAATATCATAAACATACTGAGTTTGATATGGAAATGGAGAAATGCCTAGGTACTTGGTCTCAAGCCACTACCAAAACATCAATCCCACAAGGTAGAGAGATAGCTGAAACATTGAAAAGATTCAGGCAGCGGATCCTCAATTCAATGGGCCCTCCTCATCAATAAGCAAATGTTTTCCCTTCTAGCTTCTTTTCTCATTCTTTCTCTCAAATCGGGCTTATTGTAATTAATTAAGGATCTTGTGTTGAGCACTTCCTTAATCAAACATTTTAGTTAAAAGAAATAGTTACCAAGTGTAATTGATTTGTAAGTTATATAATGTGCTCTCCACGCCATTTTTAGGGGCTGGAACTCTGTTTATTGTCAAAAGTGTAATGGAGTAAAAAATATATCAATACAAGAAGATATATGTTTCTATTTCCATTTGCTCTTATTCTTTCATTGCTATCCGTTTCAACTTATTGACTTGTTAAGTCTATTTTAATTCAAGAAGCTTTGTATTCTTGTGGATGTCATCTCTAGAACTTTGTGTCTATAGTGCCCACTTCCCTTCGACACTATTTTTTTCTGATCATCAGACTATGGATTATGTATTAGACACTATTTTGGCTTGGTTTAGTATGATGTTGGATTATGGACTTCATTACTGACTAGACTTATATAGGATGCATGATGATTATAATAAACATTATATATATAGATGTTGATGCTTTATTTGATGTAGTTATATCATTAATGCTAACCAGATATATAATGTTTAATCATTTGATTATATATAGAAAATGAAAATTTTAAATGATGATAGAATGGTTGATTTAATTTATAAAATGATATAGTCTCTATTTCGATGTTGTGTTATGCAGTTATACTTATGATGCTTAGATTTATATTATATTATTTTTGAGCGTTATGATATGGCCACAAGGCCGAAGGAGGTATTTGTATTTTGCAGGCTATTTTATATCACAACAGACATCGGGGGGATTAGAGACTAACCACAACATAATTTTGGATGGATTCAACACATTCACCATGACAACTAGTCATTCATGTGTTGTTTGTTGTTGGGGGGTTCCCATGGGGTGGATCGCCTTTATATGTGACCATGGGGGTTTGTGTTTGTTAGTATGTGGTCCTTCTTTTATTGTTATCTTGCATGTATTTTATTTGTGAATGTGTCCATTCCTTTATTTAAATAGAATGTGAAAGATAAATTTAAATAAGAATTGCTTAAATATAGTTATTGATGTGTTGATCCTTGCATTTAATGTGTGTAAGAGGGTTGATCTTTGGAGTATAAAACACTTCACCATCTTGAAACTCAGATTTGTACTTGGAGGGTGTTTTCAGAAGCTCGTGGGACAAGCTAAACTTGTCCCACACCCATTAAAAGCTTCATACCAACCTTATCTTGATTGAAGTGTTTACTTTTGCCTCTTAAATGCATTTTTTACTTTTCAATATTGCTTGTGTAAATGTACTTTCTTACAAAAATTTAATTGGTTGTCCTTGAGGTGTAAGTGGAGGCTTGCAAGTAAAGTCGATT
Source organism: Taxus chinensis (assembly GCA_019776745.2). Lineage (NCBI taxonomy): Eukaryota > Viridiplantae > Streptophyta > Pinopsida > Cupressales > Taxaceae > Taxus > Taxus chinensis. The sequence goes on from CM034149.1 coordinate 5,144,292, forward strand.
TGATTGGCATGAGGACATTACATTCTTTTTTGGTTTTCATTTTTGGGGGATGATTATTTTCCACTTGCATTTTTGGGAGAGAGTTGGAAGAGTCGCATTTTTTTCTATTCTTCTTTTTGGTTGTTTTGGGGCTGCATGTTTTGGAAGACATTGGAGTTCTTCTCTTACTGGAATGTTTGTTGTTTTAGAGCTGCACATTTTGAAAACCATTGGAGCTCTTCTCTTACTAAAATGTTTGCTATTAGATTGTCTCCTTGGCATTAGAGAAATTTGTTGTTTTGGACTGTCATTTCATGTCCATTCAAGCTTGCTATTGGCTTGTCTTTTTGGTGTTTGAAGCTATTGTTTTTGGACTGTCATTTCACCTCCATTCAAGCTTGTTGTTGGATTGTATTTTTGGCATTTGAAGCTGTTGTTTTAGACTGTCATTTAACCTTCATTCAAGTTTGCTATTGGATTGTCTTCTTAGCATTTAAAGGTTGCTATTTTTGAACTATGATTTAGGCATTCTTGTTGCTGATTTGAGGACTATTTTGGTGGACATTCAAATGACTGTTGGGTCTGAATTCTTGTATTTGAAGCTGTTGTTTTTGAATTTTTATTTGGGCATTCTTGTTGATGATTTGAGGACTGTTTTGGTGGACATTCAAGTGACTGATGGGGCTACATTCTTATATTTGAAGCTGCTACTTTTGAACTATTATTTGGGCATTCTTGTTGCTGATTTGAGGATTATTTTGGTGGACATTCAAGTGACTGTTGGGGCTGCATTCTTTTTTTTGAAGACTGTTGTTTCTAAACAGTGAGTTGGGCATTCCTGTTGCTGTTTTGAAGACTATTTTGTGGACATTCAAATTAATATTTGGGGCTGTCTTTTCTTGCTTACAAATGTGTTGTCATTTCTATGGCAAGGTAAGAGCTTGTTCATCTTTATACTATTGTTTTCTTGCATGTTATTATGGAATGTAAATGTGTGTCTCTTCTCCATTTGTCTGGTTGGGTAAACTGCCTAGGGATGGTGTAGGAGAAGGCTATGGAGAATCATTTTGGGGGGCATAAGGGAATGCCATGGGCATCATAGTTTTGTGGAGGGAGTTTTGGGTTTGGGATCCACCATGGAAAATAAATAGCTTGCATTTCTTACTTGTGGGGGGGCATAAGGGAAAAATTGTGGGGGGCAATAAGGAGGGGTTGGAAGGCATAAGGTTTATGGGATATGATATGTTATATTGGTGGTATGATTATAGGTGGATGCCCAATTCCCAATTGGGAGGCTTAAAAAGCTTCCCCCATAGTCCTTGCTCCTTTGGCTTGATTAAATAGAGCTTATGTGGTGTTTAATTGTGAAATACAATGGAAATCTATATGTGTCTTAGTTGTTTTTTTGTTAGAAATCTTCTTGTGTGTGTTGTGGAAGCCTGTGGATGTTGCCATGCATTGAACCCCATATTTCACTGTGTTGTGGTTGGGGCTCAGGGGCCAATGACGAGAGAGGATTCATCTCTTCATTGGATATCTTGGTTGGGCAGAGAGCATTGTCTTTCCCCCTCTCTTCTTGCTATGATCGATCGAAGGAAACACCTAAAGTATGTTGTTGTTTTGAAATCAGTCATGGTATAGAGTTAACATCCATCATTGTTAGTTTACTTCTTACTATAATTTCCTTTACCCACTCTTTGTGGATGGACTGTAACTTTAATTATTTTGTAAAGATGTTGTATTGACCCTACAAGATGTATTTTGATTTGAGAAAGGGAAACAATCTTGTCTTCTTTTTGTTGAGAGAATTGTAATGGTATTGTATTTGTGCATTCATGGCATAATGAAAAAAGAGATATGATGTTGCCTCCATTGGATTGCATTTTTCCAAGTTGATTTCTCAATCTTAATGTAACTTCATGCTTGAAAGAATGTAAAGGGATTGAGTTGTGTTTTATATATTACATTTGAAATGATAAAAAGAATTACTTTGTTGCATCCATTGGTATGAGTTGGTGTAATTAAGAATCTTTCAAATGCATTTGATTCTCTGTTTTGGAATGTTGGAAGCAAATCTTGCATAAGGGAATTATGTTATTCTTGTTACTTGTCTTGCTGGGAAACATTCAATCTATAAAGAATAAGGACTTCGTTTAGATCTTGTTATCAATCATTGAAGAAAGAAGTTTCTTTTAAGATAGCATGAAATGAATTTAAATGATGTTCTTACATACTTAAGAGTTGTTGTTTCATTCATATAGAACGTAGTAATATGATCTTCCCTTACTGCACTATCATGTACGCTTAATCAACCAACGAATGAACCAAACAACCCCTCAAACCATTAAGTAATGAATGAAGTGAACCAACTAAGCCTTGCAAGACCAAAACATACCCAAGAAAGACCTACACACTCAAGGAATTTACCTTAGAAGCTTTCAATCAAATGAATTTAACAAAAGGATTCACTCAGAAAATTGTCAGTCTTGACTGTAGGAGCCTACAGGATTTTTTTACAAAAATGACTATCTAAACCTCGTCCAATATTAATTTTTATGATTGTTGTGCAAATTAGACATCATCACCTTTCCAAAAATTCCAATTTTATCAAAAAATGAGTTCCCAACAAAAATTTATAGCATTTTGAAGTTCTTACTGCAGGTAATTCTGGAAGATGCTACGGGCGGTTGTAGGTGCACAGCCAGAGTTGCTACGAGTAGGCCTGGAGTTGCTACAGGTGGTTATAGGTGCATAGCCAAAGTTGCTACAGGTAGGCTTGCAGTTGTTACAGGTATGCTTGGAGTTACTACGGGCGGTTGTAGGTGCACATCCAGAGTTGCTACTGGAAGGCTTGCAGTTGCTACGGGTTGTTGTAGGCTTATAGCCAGTTGCTACGGGCTACTGTAGGAGTATAACCAATTGCTACGAGATGCTGTAGGAGGACATCTAGTTACTATAGGATGCTGTAAGAGCACAACTGGAGTTGCTACGGGCTGGGGCCTACTACTTCAAAAGCTTATGATGCCTTGTATTTTGTACATGTAGACATCAGAAACATCAGTTTGCACAAGAGACAAGATTCACCAAATTAAATAAGTATATTAGATCTTAATGAACATATAAAACTAAATATATGCAAAATCATAACTTTGATCTCCTTTCGTGGAAGATTCAAATGTGCATGTGTCTTAGACTATGCTTGTGATATTATTTAAACAAAAAAAAATATTCCTCTTTCAGATAACTAAGCCTAGGTTAATCATAGATCTGTAGAGGGTTGGTTTTACGGGCGTTACAGTGTCTGTGAAATAGCATCTATGTTCTCAAATGCCAACGATTCTGTTTTATATGATTTTCTTCTGGCATGCATAGAGAATTATTTTGTTATCTATATTTCTTGAGAGTGCTTTTCCACCTCCTCCCCTTCCTTAATTCTTCTATCCTTTTGTATTGATGAGTTGTTATATTATAACACTTCCATGATATCAGAGTTCCTCATTAAAACTACACATTGTACATTTGTAAATAGGTTTTTGCCTTTAATAAGGGAACTTCTTCCATTAAAGAGGAGGGACTTTCTGTCCCTTAACTGTTACTTTCAATAAAGTCCTTATTTAACAACCAACAAGTAAATACAATTTTGGGTACGTACAGACACCACGCCAAAACTTACCTAAAACCATCCATAGTTGTCAGTTTCCTAATGCACCTCCAATAAGGAAAAAATCTATTCTATTCACAAGTTAGTCCTAAATGGCATAAGCCACAAGATAAAATCTACAACATAGGATTTCATGTTTGATAGCTTTTTGCTTGATCTGTGTTTTAAGGTGTGAGTTCGCCTTCTCCATCATTCTCTCCCTACACACTCCATAATCATAGTTGGTGTATTCTGACTATTTCTGAGTGTGTTAGGATCAATCATTGTCATACTTAGTTTTTGGGGTGGTCTTTTTTTACTTGATCTAAATCACCAAATTCACTTTTTCCATATTTTCACAGATTTCATAGTAACCAGCATTGGTCTAGCGACCGCCATTGGTTTACTCATCACACCGCCATCGGTTTCATGTTGTTTTGGCCATTTAAGCCAAAGTAGAATTCAATCTACATTTATGTTCTTTCTTAGAATTCCTCAGTTACTTCTCTGTATCTCTATGGCTTTGATATCATTGTCAGAGTCTAGTTCTGCTTCATTTACATCATTTACGTCCCAATTTTCAAATCTTTCATTTTTCAACAATAGCCGACATTTATCCTTTGACCGACATCATTTACCCTCTTTTACCGACATTGTTTACCCAACCGGCATCGGTCTCTATGTTTTTATTTTTCAAATTAAATCAGTGACCAGTTGTCACCTTACATGCCCATTTTTTTCCATTCCTTCAGTGCTCATGTGTCATATATAGATCTTAGATTACCAAGTCTACTATCAATCACATCATTTTGACTTGTAGGCAATCCAACACTCTTATATTCTATGCTATCCTTCAACCTCTCCCACCTATCCCTTCACCACCTTCCATCTCATCACCTATGGACCCTAACCAATCTATTATCATCAGGACCGGTGGTGAGGAGTTTTTCAAACTCCTTGACCATAACCCCGTCACCTTGCAGTATTATCTAGCCCATTACGCCACTTGAGACTACTTAAGATAGATTATTTATGGGATGTCTATGTCCATTCCTCCTACCCTTGCACCGACATCTGCATCTGATACTACTAGCATTTCCTTAGTTGTCTCCACCCTACCACCTATGATTTTGTAGCTTGACCCAACCTCATAAATATCAGCTACACCAATGGCATCTATCGCTCCTTCGGAACATTTTTTTCTCCTACGATGTCTGCCATGCCTATCTCCACCACCCTTCGTATAGGTCTCTCTACTTCCCACATACCCATCAATTCCTAGCCACCTTTGGTGTCGACGGCCCACACTTCCTTCCAAAACCTTGTACTCTCCATCCCACAGTGTATAGCCTCGATCGCTAGTAGATTCTTTGCATCAACCCCACCTACATATACCTATCACCAACAACCACCCCTTTCATTTATTTCCTATTCAGGGTACGTGCCCCACACATCTATTTTACATTATATACCTTTATCATAGTTTTCGTACTTAGTACTGCCACATACTAGAGTGCCATCCACAGCGTACACATCCCATCACCCCCCTTGTACTAAAGGGGCATTCCATCGTCACAACCTACAAATGACTTAATCAAAATGATGATGGACAAGATGTAGACATTAAAATTATTTGTCACAGGCTCAAGTAACTCTCTAACATATGATGAGATTTGCAATGAACCCATTCACCCTTCCATTCCAATTCACTCATACCCTGCACATTGGGAAATACTAAAATTTAACTGATTTAACAGAAAAGAAAACCCGCAACAACATTTGTGATCTTTTAAACATGTGTGTTATCTCATCTCTCATGATGACGCTTTGCTCTTACGAACATTCCCAATGTCCTTAACATGCCCTGTTTTAGATTGGTATAGTGCTCTACCTAGAGACTCAATCTTTTCATTCAATTAGGTAGCTCAGGATTTTCTAGACCACTTTTCTATCAATATTGTCAAGAAAGTCACCATGACTGGCTTGTACATGACACATCAATACGAAGATGAGTATATTGTGGATTTTTTGGCTCATTGGCAGAGCCTGAGTAACCAACTCACATTAAAATTTCCATAGAAGGGGTTGATAGAGTTGTTCACTAGAGCCTATGCTAGGCACATCTCACCCACTCTCTAAGTTCAAACCTTATGTACCTTCGACGATGCATTCACCATGGCCCGAAAGATTGAAATCTGTGCTATAGAAGAGAAGAAGCTACAACTACGTAATAAAAATGCTCCTTTTAAATCACATGATTCTTCTTCTCCCTCAGAACCCCAAATTAATTATTCCAGAATAAAAGGGTCTGCTAATGCAGTGGTATAAAAATATGGTCCCCCTCACCCTTCCAATCAAGCAAAACCATCTACCAACCTCTCTCCTATCAAGACTTTCCAGTTCAAATGAGAACAACTTGGAGAGCCATACTCATCAGTGTTGGAAAAATTTATGAAGGTATGAGCTATTGCTCTTCCTCCTATTAAACCACGTACTGGTTTTTATCCCTCTCATCATGTACCTACATGGTACAAGGAGACCACTTATTACAACTGTCATCATGTATGCGGTCATAGTGAGAGAAATTGCATCACATTTAAAAATATCATTCAAGAGATGTTGGATAGTGGGGATATTGTCCTAGATAACCCTAACACACCAACCAACCAAAACCTACATATCTTCAAAAATCCATTCCCCAATCACGCCACTTCTTCTAACCAAACCACCAAAAATTCTTTAAATGAGAACAACATCTGAAAGGTCCACGCCATTTTTAATATTGTACAAATCTCTTCTACTATGTTTCCTCCTATTCCCTTAGTTTAGAAAATTCTAGCATGGGTCACCTCACCCGCTGAGGAGCCTACGTCATTCATCCCTCTACCTATGGAGGAACCCATCTTATCCTCTCCTCTACCCTTAGATAAGACAACCATGCCAACCATTTCATCTTTGGATTGGCCTATATCTTTTACACCTTTGTTTGGAGAACAAGCTACCCTACTCATTTTTTAATCTAATAACTAGTCTGCGTGTGGTACTCTTCTACCCAGGGTAGAGCCCAACCTCCCTTCATCCTCACCGCAAGATGAGACTACTTCTCTTATCTTACCGCCTCCACTACCTATGGAGGATCCATTGTTAGCACCTTTTCTGGTTAGTGACAATTATCCATCGGCCTCTAAGGACCCAATTGACTTGTTATCGTCTCTCTTACCCACAGAGACTGAAGCTAGAACTTACCTTGTTTCACAAGCCATAGATTTCTTCACAGGAATCACTACCAATTCAGTTTCCTCTTCGTCTTCTCCTCCCCCATTTTACCATTTAGCTAATACCCTAGATTATGTCGACCACTCTGTGTTATGGGGACGTCTTCGACTTCCTGTCTCCACACAAATGCAAATGTTGTCCTTCGACACTCCCACCATCTATCCAAAGGTGCTTAAAATAACCAAACCCCTCACACCCACGCTGGTTATGGTTACCCCTTTTGCATCATCCGTACCCACACCCAAACCTTTATCATCACCAATGCCTTCACCAACGCCCAAAACATTGCCTGCACCCATACCACTACCTGTGTCGGAAACCATGACTACATTGGGAGTTATGCTGAAATCCATCCTAGTTCATCCTCCCATCAAACTGGATTTATCCACCTCCTCACAAGTCATTACCAAACCCATTCCCCCACCTAAGAGGAAAACCAAACCTCTCAAGCCGCATACACCAGTTTCGCCCACTACCCCTCTTTCTCCATCGCCACTCCTGTCTATTCTAGGAACACACCAGTCAACCTTGGTCAAGAAACCTTTTACCTAAGGTAAACTTAAGCCATAGCCGCCTACCCCCTCATCACAACCTTCTATTCCACCCCAACTGGATAAATTGCTCTCCCCCTCTCCATAACCAATAATTGTTACTCCTCTATATCTTCTCCACCTGCCATAACTTCATCTTTACCCATGTTGTTCCTTTCCCCTTAGTCAACATCACACACACCTCCACTATCTCCATGGATAACTCATCCCCTTCAGCCATCTACCTTTCCTACCACATCACATGCTTCTTATGTACCTTTAACCAAGAAGGTGCATTCCAAACCTAAAACTATACTACCCACTAAACAATTAGTTAAACTCACTCTGCCTCCAACTCCACCTCCAGTAGAATCTCTTCCACCAAATTCACCTAAATTTCCATCTAAACCCACACTTACTTCACATTGTGATCCACTGGCAGGGTCTTATGTCAACATCTTGGCCAACCTTATAGACACCTCGGTTATCTCATTATCACCTCTTATGCCTTATGACTCACTCAAACCTAAACCAGAAGGGCTTATCATCGTGTGTAAGGACATGATGTCAAAAATTTCAAGGCCCTTAAGACTATTCTTCTCCAACTATGTCCTCTTGCAGAAAATTTTGATGACGATGATCTTTTAGATGAGGACCCCATTCCACCTCCACCTATCACCACAAAACCTCACCCCATACCAATCCCTTGAATTCCATCTCCACCTCCACAACCTTTTTATCCTCCTCTGACCTTCGAAATTAACATGGTCCGCATCAGAGAGTTAGCCAAACCTCCCCCGAAATGCTAGTGTGACATATTGCTTTCACAAGACTCTTTTCCTTCACTACATTTTTTCCCATCTTGCCGCTACACCTTTCACGACACACCTAATCCTCCACCTCAGATCAATATGGTTCACATTACCACTCGAGCATAGAAAACAAAGGGTAAGGAGAAACCAACCATTTCTTCTACTACACCTATACTGCACATTCCTTCTGCACTTGCCTCCAAAGTCACCATCGGTGGACCTACATTCCCCATCTCTAACATAGTCATCCATCATGTTATGATTAAGAAACTTCACCAGTCACCCCTAAAAATGTCTTTATACGACCTCATAAAAACCTCTGAGACCCATCGAAAGGCCCTCATCGAGGTCCTATAATCTATTGAGGCTTTACCTAATGACCCCACACCTGTCGTTGCCATCATTACCCCACACCATGTAGCTACCCTTACCACATTGTCATCATCTTCCAAACCTAATACCACTCATCAAATCTCTACTATTAGTTTCTCTAATGAGGAAATTTCTCCTCTCCATTCAAATGATCCTGACCATGCCCTGTTCATATCGGTATATATTAAGGATACACATATTTGACATGTCATGATCGATGGCAAAGCTAGTATCAATATTATTTCTTCACATGCATATGAAAAAATGTGTATCCCCCCTAACTATATGCATGCCAACCCAATCATGCTACACTCATTTAACGATGCCATCACATCCACCCTTAGCACCATCATCCTCCACATTTGTGTGGGCCCCCATACCATACCTGAGTTATTTTATGTCTTAGAAGGGGAGTTCTAATTTAACATGCTACCTGGATGACCTTAGATCTATGCCATGGGATGTGTTTCTTCGACCTTACATTGTTGCCTCAAATACGAACATGAAGGAAACACCTACACCATTTGATCTGAACCTTCACCATTCAAGACATGTAACATGTTGTATCAACCTAATGATGTCCTTATACATGTTAAATCATCTACCCTAGCCAGAAATGCTTCTTTATCCGCCGCAACTTCATCTTTTACTACCACACCTCCTACCACCACTACCTCTTCTACCTACACTGCTGCAGAAACCTCCATCGTTGATTCATTAACCAATCCATCAACCATATAGAACCAATGATTCATTTATCACAACCACCCATATAATGATTGTTGATCCCTTAGAAGGTGTTTTTCAACGCCTCACTCTGGGGGAGTTCCGTCTTTATAACATCAACACCTTCCTTACTCCTTAGGAGTACGGTAATCTTCACCAACATCCCCGCTATGATATTCCTATGGGAAAAATTTTTCCTTATGGTGTTCCTCACCTTTGCGCTAACCTAATGTATGGAGGAATTGACACTTCCACCTACTTGCCTTAACCATCTTCCCATACCTAACCATTTTCCTTTGACCTGCAATCCCTCACCAACTGAAGCTTCACACACACCTTCCTCCATCATTGTGCCTAGAAAGGCTTTGTTTTTGGATTCTATGAACAAGGCCGCCATACTATCATTCATTTCACCACTCACAAACACAAAGACCAAAGTGGTATCAGTTTTTCCAAATCACTTGCCAAAAACGGCCTGCATCGAACTTATTAAGGACAACAAACCTTCTACACCTCACTCACCTATCTCACCGTCTTCACTCATGGAGTCGATGGATCCAGAATCCATTCCTACTAACCTTTTTTTGTAAACACCATTTCCCTAGGGCCTCTAACCTATCAACTTGATGGCAGGAACCCCTCATCCCTACCCTTACTATATCCTAACATGACTAACGACGACACACATTATATCAATGTCATTCAATGTCAGGATGATGATTCTATTATCACCTACCTTAGTGTGGAAGATTCATACATTCACCAGTCATTGCCTTCTGAGATGTAAACCATGTTGAATGAATCTACCATATAAATCAACATTCACACTCAGGACGACCCTCAGATTCTTAAGATAGGACAATTTTTAGATCCTGTGGAACAGGAAGCTTTCACTTCTTTCCTTCGAGACTATAGCAACGCGTTTTCTTGGTTTTATACTGATATGTCCGGTATTGACCAAAATATCATGGTCCATAATATTGTAACCATTCTTGATGCCAAACTCGTGAAATGGAAGATGTGAAAAATGCATCCTCGCATTACCCTTCTTTTCAAAGAAGAACTCCAACGCCTCTTATTAGTTTCTTTTATTCTACCCATTGATTATCCCAATGGATTTCTAACATTATTCATATCACCAAGGCAATAGGGGGAATCTACAGCTACACATGGATTTCCGCAACCTTAACCTAGCTTGTCCTAAAGATGACTTCCCTCTACCTAGTATTGACCAGCTAGTAGATATCACTTCTGACCATGAGATGCTATCACTCATGGATGGTTTCTCAGGTTACAATCAAATATTACTCGCACTTCAGGATCAACACAAAACTACTTTCATCGCCCCATGGAGAACCTTTTGCTACTGGGTTATGCCTTTTGGCCTTAAAAACGCTGGTGCTACGTACCAATGGGACATGACCTATGTCTTCCATGATATTATACATAATATATTGGAGGAATACATTGATGACCTCCTTGCTAAATCCAAATGTCGGGTTGAGCACCTCCCTATGCTTAAGGTCATTTTTTATCGTCTCATAAAATTTTTTGTTCACCTTCAACCCAAGAAGTGTGTTTTTGCCATTCTCTCAGGTAAGCACCTTGGTTTCATCATCTTGTTGCATGGCATTGAGGTCGACCCATCTAAAATCAAGAAAATTCTCAAAATTCCACCACCTACTAACCTCCGCCAGCTTCGTAGTTTGCAAGGCAAGTTGCAATCTATTCGGTGCTTTATCTCCCAACTTTCCAACCATTGTCAACCTTTTCATCATCTTCTTAAAAAGGATGTTTCCTTTAAATGGGATGATGAATGTGACAAATCCTTTGAAACATTAAAGGAATACCTCCTCCAACTACCTGTACTCATCCCATCAAAGGATGACACCTCCTTTTACCGCTATATTTCTACTACAAACCATTCACTGGGTGTCATGCTCGCTCATCACTAAGAGCACCATAGAGAGCAGGTGATTTATTATATAATCCGTACTCTTCTTGTCTACGAGACTATATATACGCATGCCGAAAAACTCTTCATAGCCTTAGTATTTTTCGCTACCAAACTTCACCATTACCTACTTAACCATAAAAAAATTCGTCGTCACCAACACTGACCCCTTACATTATATGTATGTTGAACCCTACCAACACCAACATGCCACATGTTGGCTCATGTTGCTTTTTGACCTCAATCTTGAATTTATTCATCAAAAATCTGTCAAAGGACAAACCATTACTGACCAATTCACAGATGTACCTTTATCTAGAAACCAAACTTCTAACTTCGACTTCCCTGATGAAGCCATTTCCACCCTTTCTCTCGATAACATGGTTTGCCAAATGAATTTACTCTTTGATGGATCCAAATATCAGTGTGGGGGAGGTGCAGGTGTTATTCACATTCCTTATGACAGTGAGCCCATGCCTCTATCTTTCAAACTCGACTTCGACTATACTAACAACATGGCCGAATATGAAGCACTCATATTAGGTCTCAAGGATGCCATTTCCCTAGATGTTAAAATCATTAATATGTTTAGAGACTCCCAATTAGTTGTAAACCAAGTCAATGGTTTATACCAATGTTGTAACAAGGAGCTTCAAAAGTATCGACATCATGTTGCAATGATTTTGACCTCGTTTGACTATTATAACATCCAAACAACTCTGCGCTCCTCTTACATATTCATGGATACCATGGCTTGCCTTGCCCCCCAAATACTCGTTTCACCTTCTGATTCCACGATCTTCGTTATCATTCAACGCATATCCTTACCTTCTCATCTACTCTACGATGGACAATTTGTGGGAAGTGTCGAACTCGACCCACATGACCTATGGTATAAGCAATTTTCAGACTACCTTGCCTATTCAATTCTACCTCTAGATCTTACTCGCAATTGACAATGAGCCTTCCTCAAAAGTGTCTCTCGCTATGTCATCATGGATGGTCTTCTCTATAAATGTGGCTTTGACGGTATCCTCTTATGATGGCTCGCAAGTTCCAAAATACCTATTAGTGTGAAATCATAGCACCCCCAAATGAGTTATGGATATGCTTTTCTAAGGCAGGGTCATTTGGTGTGATTTGCATAACATGGGACCATCTCTCAAGTTGTGGGACATGCAGACTTGAGATGGCCCTCTGAAGAAATCTGGCTTCTTCTTCCTAATCCTAATGCTAAACTACTCCTAATGCAGAAATGACGTCTAACTACACCTATCCTAACAATGCCAAGGAGACAGGGAGAGAGAAAGTGCATAAAGAGGGAAATCCTACACTAATGAGGTGATAGCACCAAGAAAAGGGAAGTGTTGGTCACAATCTCATCTGCCTGAAGTGGAGAGAGGTGAGCAGAGGAGAGGGTGGACAAGATGCACCACAAACCAGAGATAGATTTCACATAGAACACCACTTCAAAACCCATTAAACACAGCTCCCAAGACCTATAACAAACATCAGAATATGCACAATATACCCTGCAATGACGAGAGGTGAGGAGAGACAATAAAATAAGCAAAGGATGGACAGATGCATCACAAAATAGAATTTATTGCTCCAAAAGTTCACACAGTACATCGTTAGTGGGCAAGAGGCAAGAGAATGCCATTACAGAGCCATGAAAGGAGGTTCAGACTCCATTTTCGACCCTGGGGAAGAAAAGAAGAGGGGAGACAGAGAAGAAGAATGAACAACAACTTTTACAATGAATCCTGCCCCTGTATTTATAGATTTGATCAGAGAGAAGAAGAGAGAGAGAAGTGGGAAAAGTAGGTTGAAGCTCAACCAATACTGTTAATGCCTCTGATGAAATATTCCCCAAATCCATCTTTACTACATGATTCCTTGATTCAGCACCTTGAAGGAAGAGGAAATGGTGAAACAGATCAAATTCGATCTGGTTGTTGAGACAGATGGATCCTACATTGAAGGCCCGAAGACGTTTCCTCCATTTTCCTTTACCTAACCTCCTCAAAAATTAAAGTCTCAGACCTCCATGGCATAGGTGAGGCCGAGATCTTTTCAACGGCATCAGATTTGCAATATTTCAAGCCCTGAGTCGAAAGATATGCCCCTTTGAAGTTTGTATCGGGTCCATACAGGAGGGTAGGAAAACAACTTGAAAAATGGGTCCCCTTTTGAGATGCCAAATTGGAACATAAGGTGGCATCCCCTTTTTAGAGAAAAAATCAGACTCGCGGGTCCACAATTTATCTTTTCCCCTTTCCTCTGATTCCCCACTTTGGCTTTGACTTGGGTTCAAACTTTGACTTTTTCCTTTGCCTCATTTTGGAATGCGAGCTCGTAGGTCCAAAACATTTTCCCTTCATATTTTCTCTATGTGCGGGGTTGTCTTGACCAAATTTACCAGGGGGCGAATTTGGGATAACAATTTGACGACTCACGGGGACATCTGCCTACTAGATGAAGAGACCAGTGGCCCTTTTTGCATCCATTGAGCATGGAGTCTAGCCTTATAAACTGATTCTTCTCTTAACTCTAAAATTCTGACCTCTGAGCCTCTTGGGAACCCACAGAAACTTGAAGTTGATCTTCGCCAAAAACCATTACAATGCAATGTGCAAGAGCAAGACAACAACACCAAAAACTATGTACAAACTAAAAATCATACATACACCAAGTGGGATATGCAGAGTGTGCAAAAGCACTTCTTCTACTAAAAACAAACCTACCTACTCTACTCTAACCAAGAGAAAAGGGAACGCAAACAAAACCTGCAATGGGCAGGGAGAAATAGCTTCCCTTCCTCAAAAATGGCAGTCATGCAACTAATTTGGCACTGAACATGGCTGGTTGGATGAGTGAAAAACTGACAATAAGCTTGGTCTTCCACCCAAATCATCAAGGTATCAACATTAATGGAAAATACCTCCTCAAGCTGACCTACATTGGACTCCTGGAGGTATTGATGGTGACCCTTGGTACTTTGATGCTCATCCTCATGCCCTGAAGTAGGCATGACTGGTTTTGGTTTCTCCTTTGGCTCCAATGAAGCCAAGTACCTGATTGGGCATGGTCTGATCCTTTGGATGTGCCCATTTATCTGAAATTCAACTCCAAAAATGGAGTCTTCTTGTGGACCTTCTTGGGTGGATGGTGTGAGAGAGATGATAACATCTTCCTGCCTTTTCTCTTCCTCCTCCTTTGAAGAACATGGAAGATCATGTCTTCCAACCTTGGTTCCAGAGGGCTGTTATGAAGTGCATGTTGTTGTTCCTGAATGTTCTCCTCCATGGCAGCAGGCTCATGTGCTTGGGATGTGAGAGATGGAGGAAAAAATGATGTGATCTCCATGGGTTCCCCTCCATCAAGGCAATCCTCCAAGTTAGACAGGTAATCTGCCTCCTTGTTGTCCTGTTGCAGGTGCTCAACCTCCTTCATGGTGTCCTCCTAATCTACAATTGACTCACCATGGTTCCCTTCATCTTCAAACATGAAGTTTGAAAGCTCAAACTCTTCCTCAACATCAGAGCTTGAAGGGGATGAAGTGGGAGGAAGAACTGAAGGTTCTTTTGTGGCCTGCTCCACACTTGGAGCCTCTGAAACTGTATGGTCCTCCTCCACAGCCGGAATGTACTCCTCTTCTTTTGGATTAGGAGTAGCTCCTTCTTCCCCTACTTGTGTTGTAGCTGGAGCTTCCACCACTTGCGGCTTGACCTCAACCTCCTCCATAGGCTTAACCAACAAGGGAACCTTTGAAAACTCAAATTTAGTAGCCCAACTCTTCAGATTTTCTATCATTTCTTCTCTGTTGGGTTCCTCTATTTGATGTTCTCCTTGGCTGGTTTTTGGATTGTTTTCTTCCCAACATGGGTTTGGGAAAGTAGGAGGAAGGATGGATTGATTTACAATAGACTTTCCAATTGTTTGTGGTGTAGGGGAAGGTGTTGCTTTTGGCTCTTGTAGAGGGGGATTGTATTTGGAAGGGAAAAGGGAAGAGAAACTGAGGTGGGATGGAAGACTAGGAGATGGAGAAATGAAATCAACACTTGGGGCAGCAAGTGAGGGGCTTGACTCTTGCCTCTGCTGAAATGATAAAGATTGAGGGAGAGAAAATGAAAGGTAGGGAGCTGGTGATTGACTTACCCATTGACAAGGTTGTCTCGCACTTTGCTCATAAGCCCCAATCTCCTCAGTCCACTGTGTAAGTTGGGCAACACTTCAACCATGAAGTCAAGCTTCTCCTGAGGGCTGTAGTGTCTTGGAAAAGGGCCTTCCCATGGACAAGGTGCCCTGCAACCAATTCTGAAAGCCTTCATTTGAGTTGTTGCCCTTAATTGAACCATGTCAGCCTCCATTTTTTGAATCTTCTCCAGTAGACCAGCATCCTCTGCATAACTATTGCCATCATATGCGTCCCCTTGTCCTTGATAAGCTTCATAGTCAAACTGGTTTTGACACTGCTCATATGGGTAAGCATAATGGTTCTAGATCTGATCATAATGTTGATCTGGAGGAGTTGGGAAATACATTGGAGGTGGACTGTATTATCTGTAAGTGTGAGTTCCATGAAGGGAATGAAGTCATGATTGCACAACCTCATGGAATGGGAGAAAATGAAAGAGATGGAAGAAGAAAATGGATGAAATGAGTGGAAATGGATGGAAAAGGTTTGCAACTCAGAGAATGGGTTTTTGACCAGATGGAGTCGCCAGATGTGCTTGAAAGTGCCTCCAAAGGCTGAAATCTTCACCAAGAGCACATCGAACCTGATGAAGTGAAGTGGTAAGGTGCTTCAGACCTGTCCCACCGGGTGTGCCAAAACTATTAGTGTGAAATCACAACACCCCCAAATGAGTTATGGAGGTCTACTTTTCTAAGGTAGGGTCATTTGGTGTGATTTGCATAACATGGGACCATCTCTCAAGCTGTGGGACTTGCGGACTTGAGATGGCCCTCCAGAGAAAGTTGGCTTCTTCTTCTTGATCCTAATGCTAAACTACTCCTAATGCAGAAATGACGTCTAACTACACCTATCCTAACAATGCCAAGGAGACATGGAGAGAGAAAGTGCATAAAGAGGGAAATCCTACACTAATGAGGTGATAGCACCAAGAAAAGGGAAGTGCTGGTCACAATCTCAGCTACCTGAAGTGGAGAGAGGTGAGCAGAGGAGAGGGTGGACAAGATGCACCATAGACCAGAGATAGATTTCACATAGAACACCACTTCAAAACCCATTAAACACAGCTCCCAAGACCTGCAACAAACATCAGAATATGCACAATATACCCTGCAATGACGAGAGGTGAGGAGAGACAATAAAATAAGCAAAGGATGGACAGATGCATCACAAAATAGAATTTATTGCTCCAAAAGTTCACACAGTACATCGTTAGTGGGCAAGAGGCAAGAGAATGCCATTACAGAGCCATGAAAGGAGGTTCAGACTCCATTTTCGACCCTGGGGAAGAAAAGAAGAGGGGAGGCAGAGAAGAAGAATGAACAACAACTTTTACAATGAATCATGCCCCTGTATTTATAGATTTGATCAGAGAGAAGAAGAGAGAGAGAAGTGGGAAAAGCAGGTTGAAGCTCAACCACTGTTGTTAATGCCTCTGATGAAATATGCCCCAAATCCGTCTTTACTGCATGATTCCTTGGTTCGGTGCCTTGAAGGAAGAGGAAACGGTGAAACAGATCAAATCCGATCTGGTTGTTGAGACAGATGGATCCTGCATTAAAGGCCTGAAGATGTTTCCTCCATTTTCCTTTACCTAACCTCCTCAAAAATTAAAGTCTCAGACCTCCATGGTGTAGGTGAGGCCGAGATCTTTCCAACGGCATCAGATTTGCAATATTTTGAGCCCTGAGTCGAAAGATATGCCCCTTCGAAGTTTGTATCAGATTCATATAGGAGGGTGGGAAAAAAGCTTGAAAAATGGGTCCCCTTTTGATATGGGACATGCCTACGGGCATCCCCTTTTTTAGAGCCAAAAATCCCACGGACTCGCAAGTCCGTAATTTATCTTTTCCCTTTTCCTCTGATTCCCCGCTTTGGCTTTGACTCGGGTTCAAACTTTGAATTTTTCCTTTGCCTCATTCTGGAATGCGAGCTCGTAGGTATGAAACGTTTTCCCTTCATATTTTCTCTATGTGCGGGGTTGTCTTGACCAAATTGAAGAGGGATCGAATTTGGGATGACAGATACAATACACTATAAAGGAAGTTCACAATGGGATTTGCGAAGGTCATTTTAGTGGCATTTTATTAAGCTAAGCGCATCCTTCACCTCGGCTATTATTGGCCAACCCTAAACCAAGATTCTATTGTGATTACGTCAAGCACTGTATGAAGTGTCAACAACATGCTAATCTTCATCATACACATAATCATGCCTTACAGAGTCGTGCATGTAGACCTTTGGATTTTCTCTCAAGTGGGGTTTGAGATCTTGGGTGAAGCCCACCTATGCCGATCTAAATAATGTTCGGGTGATGGCAGGATTTTCAATATTGCCCTTCAAAAATACAAAATAATGTGGATTTTTAGTAAATTATTGTAGATTTATTATATCTTTTATACAAAATTTACAATTTTTTTATTATATTTATATAAATTTATATTAAAAATGATATTGGTCATTTAAAATATGAAAAAGTTGTGTGTGACAGTTAGATCAGATATTTTACAAGTATTTTAAGTCCAAAATCAGGAAAAATGTCTAAATGGCCCTCAAATTAATAACCCATGGTCTCTGCTAACAACCTATGACAGTTGTATTACACTTTGTACTCTCCATGGAATTTAATTAGAATGGACCTTTCCAAATCTTCAGGGTAAGTGCCTTTCCGATGATGGTACTAGTGAATCATAAATTATTAGAAAATGCACCATAACCCGTGCCTCTTGCATACTCCTAGGTATACTGGACATTGTAAAACCTAACTAACTTTCGTAATATGCATGGTTTAGGTAGCAGACATGATAGGGGAGAAGGGCCAGTATGTGAACACTGCCCAATACTTGAACACTATTTTGCATTTAAAATATCCAATACTTGATGGAATAAAAACCAAAATTTTGATTATTGAAGTTCAAAAATTTGTTTTTTTTATAAACCATATGTGCATAGGGTCAACATCTCAGTATTACTTAGTACACAATAAATACTGATTGGTACTTTCATTTTCTACAATAAAAGACTCATTTGTTCAAAATATAAATACAACATATCAGTTGAAAAACCCATCATATCTATTTAATGGGTTGAATATTTGTCTTTCCAATTCATCTCTTTCCATATTCCAAGTTGGGTTGTTCAATCACTAGATCTTTCATATCCAGACTTTAATACATACCTGCAAAAAAAGAGGGAACCTTCTTCTCAAGATTCAAATTCATCCATTAAAAACACAAACAAAATTGTACACTTGAAGGTAAAAAATAAATATGAATATCAAATCAAATAATTTCAGCCACAAGATCATCTCAAAATCAATTTCAACCTTTGATTAAAAAGACCCTACACCTTGATCCATGTCTTACATTTTGATTGGATACTCTCAAATCAATGTTGGTATTATATATTCACTTTCCTAGTCTTGTTTACTGCTGATTTACTTCTGTAGGGTGCCTGATTACAGTGGATTTTATAAGAAGAGATTACTTCTATCAAGTTTTGAAAGGAAAGGTCCAGCAAAGCAAAAATTGCAGGTTAGTTTTCATACCTACTGCTTATAATTTCCAGAGCATGAGTTTCTTGTTATCCAGATGAATGCTGAGAATGTCTCCCAAATCCCTAGAGGTGTGACAGAAATCTCATAAAGTAGCTATCAAACAACTTCAAGAGGACACTTAAATATGTAAAAAATAGTCAAATTTATTACTTAAGGCCTTTTTCCACTGGAATGTATTCATATATAACCTCAACTGGCTGTTTTCTCTTATATAAGCTAACGTATACCTTGCACTTCTGCTGAAAGCATGTTGTGATCTACTTTTTGTTTGACCAAAGATCTATTCAATTAAGTTAGAATTAGACATAACAGATTGCTGAGCAGAACTGCAAGTTTATGGACTGATTTCTATTTAATTTATCAAAAATTGGCCCATTTTGCAGAGCACATTAAAAAAATATTAAGATTGGAATTGAGTGATTCTTGATCATAGCATCCTGCTAATTATTTTTGTGAACATCTATTAGATAATGGCTTTATGTTTTCTCCCTTAAAGTACCTTAAAAGCAAATAATATTAACTTCACAATAGAATTAGTAACTTCAGAATGTAAATGTGTTTATTTTGAGATATTTTATTTGATCGATCATATGTAAGCAAATAATATTACAATATGATTCGAAATTAAAGGCTTAGGATAACAAATTGTTTAATTATAACTAGCTGTCAAATTGGTGATCCTACCTGGCAAGGAATTGGCTCCATGGACCTGCGATCATATGGCTGAAGTCTCTTGTTATCCAGTTGAAGTATTTTCCTTACTTATTTGACAAGAGAACTATTAATTTCACAATGTCTTCCCTTATTACCCATCTGGACATAGTGAGGGGGATAGGCCTTTTCTAAAAATAAGTCATCTATAGATATATGAAGAATGTGCTGGACATATCAATTGGTATCGTCCTCAACCCATAGACATCTGCAAAATATAGAGAACTGAATTTTCTCACAAACAACATCCACTGCATCCTATAAAATTGAAAAACTGAAATTCAAACCATTATCAATATCCACAAGGATTAATGGTAGTGAATATAAATCGTAGTACAGTGAAGGTAAGAGAGAAATCATCTAACATACGTGAGCCAAAACATCTTCACCTTTAGAAATAGAGAATGTAACAAAAGTCCAAAATAGCTCAAACATATTTCAGAGTTGTGGCTTCACCTAAGACGTGATTGGCTTCACCTAAGGATGCAACAGCTCTAACATATGTCCAGCACATTCTTTATATATATCTCTAGCTAACTATGTAAGATATAAAATCTGTACCATTTAATACAAAACAGAAATCTGTAACTCTATGTGAACACTGCCCAATACTAAAGAGATATGATAAAGAGTTTCCAAACTACAGAGATAAGATAAAGAAATGTTTATTTATAGCTAGCTGTAAAATTGATAAACCTACATGACAAGGAATTGGCCCGATGGACCCGTGAACTTAGGGTGTTGACATAATGGCACTACTCCCAGAAATTAAAGATATAGGAAAGAAAAATGTTTATTTATAGGGGAGAAGGGCCAGTATGCGAACACCCTAAGTTCACAGGCCCATGGAGCCAATTCCTTGCCACGTAGGATCACCAATTGTAATATTATTTGCTTACATATGATTGATCAAATAAAATATCTCAAAAAAAACACATTTACTGGTGGAGACCCGAAGTGGTTCACACAACGGGACAGGTGTTGAGCATTTAATTCGAAATAAAAGAGGGAAACAGTATCTGTCCTCCTCATCTTGATGCGTGTAATAGATAAGCCACAATGAAATGCTCAACCACCATTTACCAGCGCTTGTTTTGGACGCATTCCAAACTGGTTTGCTCAACCACCATTTACCAGACTGTTCCATGGCGCGTTTTGGAGTCGTTTCAGACTGTTTTGCTCAACTACCATTTATTTAGAAGAGTTTAGGGGAGAAGGGCCAGTATGTGAACACCTAAGTTCACAGGTTAAGTGAACCAAATCCTTGCCACGTAGGAGTGACAGTATGCCAGCTAGGTATAAATAAACATTTTTTAATCCTATATCTTTAATTTTGAATCATATATTAATATTATTTGCTTCCATATGATCTATCAAGTAAAATATCTCAAAAAAAAAACACATTTACTGGTGGAGATCCGAAGTGGTCCATACCAAGACCTACAGTAGTACAACAGATTTGCTGCCACCATAACAACATATGTAGTCAAGCTATTACAATTACGATTCTTACATGCATTCACTTCTGAAGATGATTTGATGTCACAAAACATTACATTAACAAGACCTGCGTCAATTGATCGATATGAATTACAATGTCGAAAGGGGTGACTGCATGTTCGAGTGAAACATTCTAATTAATATTGATCAATTACAAACAAGCTGATGAATGTAGTGTTATTTGATAACACCTCATGTTTTAGAAGTGTTTATAGATGATCTTATTGATATATTAATACATATTTTACTAATTTTATATTGTTTCATACTGCAGCATTTAGAGAAGATGAAGAGAAAGAGGAGTTTACATCGAGCACAACGTATGCCCAAAAAACGAGGTGTACAATTTGAAATTGAACCATCTAACCATGAAACAGAATGAACATGATGCTACAATAATAAGCGAAGAGGATGGTGCAACAACAAATCAAGGAGATACAAACACAACTGATGATCATCAGCGAGAACCTGTTTGGATGTGAACTAAATAGGTTATGAACTACAGGAGACTGTGGTTGTTAGAGGCAACAATTCGACCAAGAAGGTTAGAATTTTGTCTACATTGGTCAAAAGAAGATATGTTAAAGGCCATAGATGATATTGAGTTTCTCGCATTATTCAATTAGAGTTTGCTGCACTGAAATATCATGTCATTTGTGACATGATATTTCACTTGAACACTATTCTGCATTTAAAATATCCAATACTTGATGGAAAAAAAACCAAAATTTTGATTATTGAAGTTTATATAGGGCCAGTATGCGAACACCCTAAGTTTGCAGGTCCATGGAGCCAATTCCTTGCCACGTAGGAGCGCCAATTTGACAGCTAGTTATAAATAAGCATTTTTTTATCCTAAGCCTTTAATTTCCTAACATATTTTAATATGAACAGGTCAGGTGTTGAGCATTAAATTCGAAATAAAAGAGGGAAATGCAATCTTTCCTCATGATTTTGAGCCTGATAGATAAGACACAAATAAATGCTCAACCACCATTTACCATGGCTTGTTTTGGACGCGTTACACACTATTTCCTTTGGACCACGTTACACATTGTTTCCTTTGGACGCGTTGCATTTCCTCATGCCGAGTTGTAATGCAAATGCTGGTTGACAGATGTGAGTGGGCTTACAGCCTGTGTGAGGTTTGCGTGAAGGGGTCTTTCTCAGTGCCTTGCATCGTGATGTTGACCCTATTCCACATATGGTTTATAAAAAAACTACAATTTTGAACTTCAATGGATCAAAATTTGGGTTGTTGAAAAATTCCATCAGGTAACAAGATATTTTAAATGAAAAATAGTGTTCAATTATTGGGCAGTGTTCACATACTGGCTCTTCTCCCCTATGTAATCAACAACCCAGCTGATAACATTCTGTCTTTATCAAATAATATGATCAATTAATAAAACATGTATTCGATCATCGTTACTGGCGCCCAACGGGGGTAGTCACAAGTTCACCTACAAGTTGATAATTCATACTGTCATGTATCATAAGCTTGCTAGAAGTGTTTCCCATTGTAGATTATCTTATTGATATATTAATACATATTTTACTAATTTTATATTGTTTCATACTGCAGCGTTCAGAGAAGATGAAGACAAAGAGGAGTTTACATCGAGCACAACGTATGCCCAAAAAATGAGGTGTACAATTTGAAATTGAACCATCTAACCATGGAACAGATGAACACTATGCTATAATAATAAGTGAAGAGGATGGGTGCAACAATAAATCAAGGAGGATACAAACACAACTGATGATCATCAGCGAGAACCTACTGGTTGTGAACTAAATAGGCATGAACTATAGGAGACTGTGTTTGTTAGAGGCAACACTGTCGACCAAGAAGGTTAGAATTTTGTGTAGTTGGTCAAAAGAAGATATGTTAAAGGCCATAGATGATATTGAATTCAACAATTATTCTATTAGAGCTATTGCACTAAAATATAATTTACCTCCTACATCTGTTCATTATTGGCTGAATGGTCTGACCCATACAAAAAGAAAGGGCCTCTGCACCTGTTTTTGAGTGAAGGAGAGGAGAAAGAGATAGTTGAATGGTGTAAGCAAATCGCAGATTTAGGGCATGGAGTGGGACTTATGCAACTGAGGGCATGTGTTGCACAAATTTGTGAAACTAGAGAGACTCCATTTCGAGAAGGATTTAGAAAAAGACACCCAGACATAGTCCTTCGGACTGCTGAAGGTCTAGAAAGAGATCATGCAATAGGTTTACGTCCAGAGGTGGTTAGCAAGTTTTATGAAAAACTAGCTAACATTTATATCAATTCCTATGGTGCAGGAAAAATATGGAATTGTGATGAGACAGGAATCCAAGCAGGGAGAAATTGTGTTATGAGGGTGCTTGCCACCAAGGGTTGCAGGAATGTTTCCAAAATCATTCCTCGTAGTAGAGAATGGATGACAATTCTATGTTGTGTAAATACTGCAGGGCAATGTATCCCTAACTTTTACTTATTTAAAGGTCAGAAAGTTTCACAAAATTACATCAAGGGATGTGAACCAGGTGCTTGCATGGTTGCTCATCCAAGTCCTTGGATGACTAGAGAGCTCTTTATAAGCTGGTTGTATCATTTCAGTAAGTCTGTACCTGGAGGGGTGTGCCCTGAAAATAGGCATTTACTTATATTTGATGGTCATGGAAGCCATGTGGCATTGTCAACTATAGAAGAGGCCAGGCGATTGGGAATTGATTTATTGACATTGCTAGCACATACTACACATAGGTTGCAACCATTGGATGTTAGTGTCTTTGGTCCTTTTAAAGCATATTTCAGATCCGAGAGGATGCAGTGGATGTGTAATAATAAGTACCAAGAAGTCAAACGTTCAGACTTGGTAGAAATAGGTAGTAGAGCTCTCGCCAAGGCCTTGACACCTGTAAATATTCGTGCTGGTTTTAGATGCACAAGTATATAGCCACTTGATCCAAATGCATTACAGAATGACATGGAATGTAGTAAACTATATATCATTGAAGAAGATGCCAACAAAGATGCTGCTGAAAATGTCACAGATGATGATAGTACTGAAAACATTATGAATGTTGATGGTACTAAAAACATAATAGATGTTGATGCTGCTGAAAACATCCTAAGTTTTTCAAGAGACGTAGCTCCACTAGTTGGTGACAAAATAGGAGAAAATTACTTAATCGAATTAGTTGAGAATCTGTCAACAAAAGAATTCCATCCAACCATTGAAACAATGGTTGTTGCTAATACAGAGACGGAGGAACTAAGTGTACAGGGAGAAAGACAAAGTATAATGCAGACCAAAGATTATGAAGTGAACCACATTGTGAATACTCGTGACCAAGGCACATCCAGCTGCAACATTGAGGCCCAGGGATTTGGAGAGGACGATCTCTCATTGCCAAGTGCACTAGAACAACCTACTTGGCTGCAAGAGCATATTGTAGAGTTGGGACTTGATCAGATTGGAAACACTGAGGATGAAAGTATATCTTTACCTTCAATGCCAACCAACCTTGAGCCAGCAGACTTTGAACCAACAAACTTTACTCATTATTATTCTGACACAGAGGAAATTGAGGTCATTGATAAAGATAAAAATGAGGAAGAGACAACTGGCCATGATGTTGAAAGTGGTATATCAAATGATGGTGTTGCTGCAAATGAGAAGAAATTGGGTAAATTTTTAAGGTTACCAACACAATTTGTACGGGATCCTTCCAAAGGTAAGAGTGATGCTGCACTCCGGATAAGTCGTGCTTCATAATTGTTAACATCTGATGCTTATGTTCAGATGTTAAAAGATACACAACAAAAAAAACAAGAAATATGTGAAGGGAAACAACGTAAAAAGGAGCATATTGAGGCAAAACAACAAGAAAGGTTGGTAACAAAGGAGAAAAAAAAGGAAGAGAGATTGCAATGCATTAAAGAGAGGCAAGAAAGGGATCTACAAAAGTTTGTTGAAAGACAGGAGCGCAAGAAACAACGGGAAGTAGCTCGCCAAAAAAAGGAATTGGAATTACAATAAAAGGAAGCCACTCAGCATCAAAGAGAGAAAGAGAAACAAGAAAGAGATAACAAGTTCAACAATCCGCAGGTTTTGTTTCCCATGCATCATTCCATGCCCATACAGAACTCCATGTTACAAGATATGTTGAAAGTTCCTATCCCAGATTACCACCCTTACTTCCTTGACACCAACAGAATGCAAATAACTTCAACTTCAACTACACACCCCATTATCCCACAACCTCCTACTTCACATATAACCTTTCATACCATATCTAGTTTTCCTATTCCACCATGGGTTCATCCAGTGAACCTCTTAATGACTCCAACAACATTTGTCAATGATACAATCGTTCCTGATAGTCCAAACTCAGGGCCTTTTTGAAGGTGTGACATGGAAATTGACTAACAAACTTATAGTAATAGTTTATAGTTGGTATGTAGTTTATAGTTTATAGTTGGTATATTTTGCTCCGAATGTAATGAATATGGACACATACAGTATAAGTTTATATGTTTTTCTCCGAATGTAATGAATATGGACACATACAGTATAGGTTTATATGTCTTACTCCAAATGTAAGAAATATAAAGACATGCATTTTATATTAATACATTTTGCTCGAAATGTAATCATTGTTTCAGATGTGGAAACCAAATCAGC
This sequence comes from Taxus chinensis, assembly GCA_019776745.2. Classification (NCBI taxonomy): domain Eukaryota; kingdom Viridiplantae; phylum Streptophyta; class Pinopsida; order Cupressales; family Taxaceae; genus Taxus; species Taxus chinensis. The sequence goes on from CM034149.1 coordinate 5,170,223, forward strand.
TCAGAATTTGTTAAAGGTTTATGTTAAATTGTTGCAACTTAAAATGAACACCGTGAAATAAAAACTGAAAGACAAGGATTTATTTGAATCTTGGTGAGGTAGAAACCTCACCTCTATATGGCTTCAAAACATAGAATTGTAGGTAACATTTTCCTTGAGTATTAGTAGTGTGAATACACACTGTTTCCACCCTACTTCAACCGATCTCGACGCATAAAACTATCTTTCCAAAGTTCTCCATGCAATCTACACATGCATGTTTAGCCATTTATTAAAAAACTGAATTTGTTTGAACACAGAGAATGAAAAAAGCATAAGGATCAAATAGATAAAAAAATGGCACATGTAGAAAGGCTTAGAAAATTTGGCTCAAAACCTGTCTGAAAAGGGTCTGAGATTTAGCTCTCGGGTCCAAGCACTTCGGTCTTGGATGTGCAGCTGCCAGTACATCTGAGCTAACAAACTGGAAAACAAAATGCAGTCAAAGCTTCAGAGAAAATGAAAGAAAAAAATGGCTAACAAAATGCAATCAGAGCTTCACAGAAAATGAAAGAAAAAAATGGCTAACAAAATGCAGTCAGAGCTGCAGAGAAAATGAAAGAAAAAAATGGCTAACAAAATGCAGTCAAAACTATAGAGAAAATGAAAGAAAAAAATTTGTACCTGTAAGGTCGTATTGTTCACTGTATAATGCTGTGGGCAATATGAATCCCTTGTGCTTGAACACCTCGAGCAAGGCACTAAGAATCCACCCTTCACGCAAACCTTGCATAGGCTGTAAGCCCACTCACAAACAACCACCATTTGCAAAGGAGACAGTGTGTAACACGTCCAAGGGAGACAGTGCGTAACGCGTCTAAGGGAGACAGTGTGTAACGCGTCATACCTAGACAGTGTGTAACGTGTCTAAGGGAGACAGTGTGTAACACGTCCACGGGAGACAGTGTGTAACGCGTCCAAGGGAGACAGTAGGTAACGCGTCTAGAGGAGGAGACAGTGTGTAACACGTCCAGAGGAGGAGACAGTGTGTAACGCGTCTGAGCAAAACAGTCTGGAACAACTCCAAAACGTGCCATGGAACAGTATGGTAAATGGCAGTTGAGAAAAATAGTCTGAAACGACTCCAAAACGTGCCATGGAACAGTGGTAAATGGTGGTTGAGCAAACCAGTTTGGAACGCGTCCAAAACAAGTGCTGGTAAAGGGTGGTTGAGCATTTAATTGTGGCTTATCTATTACGCGCGTCAAGATGAGGAGGACAGATACTGTTTCCCTCATTTATTTCGAATTAAATGCTCAACAACTGTCCCGTTGTGTGAACCACTTCGGGTCTCCACCAGTAAATGTGTTTTTTTTTAGATATTTTATTTGATTGATCATATGTAAGCAAATAATATTACAATATGTTTCAAAATTAAAGGCTTAGGATAAAAAAATGTTTATTTATAACTAGCTATCAAATTGGTGATCCTACGTGGCAAGGAATTGGCTCCATGGACCTGCGAACTTAGGGTGTTCGCATACTGGCCCTTCTCCCCTAGTAGCTTATGTAGTGTCGTGACCACTAACCATACTGATGGGTAGTTTGAAATCTAAGTCTTCTTTTGCAATTTTGGAAAAATATTTACATTTCTTGAATGTCAAATCATTAATGAATCTTTCTCAAAATTGACAGCCAAATTTGACCTATTCCTTCTCTGACGGGTTTGATAGCTATTGACGGGCTTGGACGGGTTCAATTTTGAACCATTTCGTCTACTGTCTCATTTTGGGCTACCTCAACTTGTATCTTGCTGTATATGTGTTGTTAGTACGATGGACATTTGTTATGCTATAAATGTGAATATCCCGCCCGCAAAATTTTGATTATTAAAAGTCCGTCGAAGTTTCACTTTTGTTCTTTGTCCGGTTACTCTCATTGTTGAGCAGAAACAGGAATGATTTCAAGAATGGAGAATAATTTTGTTTTTCTCTTCTATGGATGCACAAATGACTAGAATATGAACCAGTAGGACCATTAACGACCTCGTGCGAAGATGACAAGGGAGAAATTTGGGAGATGGAGGGACTGTTTTTCCCACTGCACTGGGTGTCAAACCAAAGATAACCATGCAGTCTGTTACCCTCTCCTTTTTTCATTGCGTTTCACAGTTTAACAAAAGTTTAACGGTTGGCCCGAGTATTTTTAGTTTTGAAAAATAACAACACTTTGTTGAAAAATAATAATTTGAATATTTTGATCACTTTTATAGTACTTTGGAAAACCCCTCTAAGATCGTTACTAAATTTAGCTTATGTGGATATTACATAGAATGCGTAAATGCGCATATATAGCAAACACAATCTAATAGTACAAGCATATTTTATTCCAAGTTTGTTTTTGAAAAATGAGGGACGTTTTTTTTAACCTAGTCAATGCAATAAATATGATTACACACACTGAAAATCCCTTTTATATGAGACATGAATCAATAAAACTAGCAATTGCATGTGTACAATGTAATGTGAATGCCGAACGATATATGTTATTTGATTTAGAGGGATAGTTAATACTTTTGTAGTTGATATTGATAAAGGGTCTGACTGATTTTGTAAGTGTAGGAATATAGATTAAGCATTACATTTAAAGGTTCTATGTCTACACTTCAAATTTGTTACAAATTCGTACATATACATTTGTAAATCTTATATCATGAGTGGTAGTATTTTGCAAACTATTTTATTTGAACTAAACATGAATACATAAAGATAGTTCGCATAATAAAAAATCTACACACTAATAATAGTAAAGACTAAAAAAAATTAAACAAATTTACAAATTAAATTTCCAAAACAAAAATGGGGAAGTAAATGAAATCAAGTAGAAATGCACAAACCTTCAATTTAGAAGTGATAAACCTTAAAGATTTCAAACGTTCCATATTTTAGAACTTAATAGATGCACCTTCTTTACATTTTGCCCTGCCATGAAATTTAAAAGAATCGATTAACAACCAAATAACATTGTGCATCCTATAAGGCACTAGACAAGCTTCAAAGCAAACCTTGACTGTAAAGAAGATCATACCTGAACAAAAGCAGCCGTCCAAACATGCAACTGGGGTTCACTTTGTTAAAAACAACAAAAATAACGAAAAAACAGTTATACATCCGTCATACCCCTGTCAAATTTAAACTCTTTAAACAACGTTAAAAATGGCCGTAAAAAATATACCAATGGCATGAATGTCCGCAGGCCTCTTGTCCATAGGGGGGATGCCTTCGGCGTAATCATAATAAAATCATATTTAATTGGAGGAGATTTCTTTCATCAATTAATTGATAAGAGGGCCTTTTAGAAGAATATTTGGTTTATCATAAAAAAAAAATTTTGATAAACACACTTTTTAATATAGAAATGAGAGATATACAAAGTTAATCCTACAAAAATTGGGTGGAGAAAGTCACACCCCAGAATACCAAATACATCGGACCAGATAGGCCTTGAGAAAAATGTCATTTTACATATAAACTACTATAAAAGTGCAATAATCAATAAAAAAAAAAAGCGAACAAAATAATGAGCCCAGAAAACTAGGCTGCAACTGCAAACATGGAGGACAAAGGAGACAGAGGGTTGTCTGGCTTGTCACCCCAACGACAATCAGAGGGCTGAACTGAGTCCAAGATGGGATCCCACCCACTTTCTTGTTGTTTTTGCAACTCTGGAACGTCAGAAGACTGCCAAAAGGGAGAAACTACAAGAGTTAGCCATGGGAATTTGCCCTAATGAAGGGCATTCCAACCAACGCCAACAGAATTACCAAGCCGACCAAAGGCCCTATCATGAACAGGGGAAGGGGGTCGAGAACGAAGAGGCCACCGACTGTGAGGGGAGCTCGTAAATCGACGTCTGTCAAAACCTCGGCCCCGAGGCAGAGGAGGAGAGCGATATAAACGAGGCAGCGAGCAACAATGTGCAAGAGCGTCTAAAGGCTTGCAACTGACCGCACAAGGGGCAGTTGTCCAGTGGTTAATCAATTCATTGTGTTCACTGCCTGTATAATCATAACGAGGGTGTGAACGATCAAGCAGTGCACTCAGGTCCATTCGTGAATACATCTCGTTCCATTCAAATTTCCCATGCACTCAGCATGATCTTAGTATCCATGATGGAACTCATATAGTCTTCGGCACAAGCTACCTCAATAATAGTTGGTGAAGACATCCATAGCTCCCATGATAATCGTCTACAAGCTGCAAAATTGTACATGCGTTTTGGCCTTTTAGCGCATATTTGGATGAAATTTCTCCCTTATGCGCATGCATTATCTCTTTTCCCCACGTAATTCCTCTCCAACATGGTGCAGGCACAAACTTGCATGAGCTTAGTTCTTGTCTTTCTGAATTTTTATTCAATTTCTTTCAATAACCACTGGTCTCTATGTGACTCACGTGTATTCCATATGTCTGTGTCAAGGCTTCCAATTTAAGAAGACAAAACTGCCTTTAACTTGTCAAGAATCTCTTTGTAGACGTGTTTTCTTCTGACTTTCTGTCTTTTTGCTGCAGGCGCCCAGATCTTCAAATGGCTGGGAATAAATTACAAAATCTCAACTTATTTCTTTCCGTAAACACGAACGTCTTCCACATAGAAGAGGAATGAAAGAAGAAATGGAAAATTTTAATTGCGGGAATGGGAGAGAAGGGGGAACAGCTGGAATCGGCTTTCATTTGGAAAACTTCCAAATTTTGCATCTTGCAAACTTCCCCAAGTAGGACTTTACCATTCATTTAATTGCCATAATAATTAATTAAGGTATTTATAAAATTGATATTATTAATTTAATAATTGAATTTAGAATTTAATTAATAAAATTAATAACAACAATTTATTATAAAAATAAATACAAACGTTAATTAATTAAATGTGTAGTAACATTAATTTAATTAATTAATTAGTAACTTGAATTAAATTGACAATAATAATTAATTAAATTTAAATAATTAATTTGAGCTTTCCTATCTTATTTGTTTCCTCACTCGATATTTCGACTCTTCAGACCATGGATGGACCAATCACATCCTTTCATGATTTTGGACCTTCTCAAGATTTTTGGGCTATCAGTACTTCCTTTAGACTCGCCTCTCATGTCTTAGACATTTTGAACTTAGGAAAAAAGGTTAAATCGTGGATCCTTTTTCTCCACTTAACTATGGTGGCCACCACGTTTATAAACCTAAATGAGGTATTCCTCCTGGTGCATATGGGATAAATCCCTAAGCGAGAAAAAAATACAAGCGGTTGTCATATGTCTCTTGTCGCCACCCGATTGAGTTTGACGGCCAAGATGATTAAGGAAACCAAGAAATTAAACGTCTCTTTCCTTTAATTAAGCCCAAAACACATGATTTTGATTAATTGTTCCCATTTTTTCACATGTGTCAACCCAGAGCTAGCCTATACACATGTTTTGATAGATTATGAGATGATATACTTCTTTAAATACATGAATGATCATGATCAAATGCTAAATTTTAAATTTAAGGCCCCAAAATGAGGTGTAAAATTTTGGGTTCCAACAAAACCATCATAGTTTCTCTAAAGCTAAAAAACTCACCACTCACACATGCATAAAAAAAATTCCAAATAGGGTTCATTTTTTAATATATAGAAGTTATTTTAAGGGAAAAAATTAAAATTTTGTAAATTTTAGTATGTTGGATTGCTTTAACCCACTTTCAAACTCCTCATAAGCAACAAACTGCTTGAGACATGTTTCCTTATTTCCTTTCACTTTTATTATTGTGTTTTCTCATTTTTAAAGGTAAAAAGCATGTGAAAGGAAGGTAATATTTCTCGAACCCCACTCAAATACTAATTTCTGTGTTGGAGTGTAAAATGACTTCGAAATCCGACATAGATATGGTTTGCATGATTTTGAAAACATCTTATATAAGCATGTTTTAAAATAACACAAATTGTAGAATGTATAGTGTAGGATAGATAGAGAATATGAGAATCCTCTTGATGTACGAGAAGTTAAAAGGATGGGTACCTCAATAGTCATGTCATTATGTATAAAACTATGTAAGTGCATTAGACAAAAGGTTGATCTTGGATCCCAATAGTAATTTGTTTCACTTTCTTTCCATTTTATGTGTTCAGATCGAAATTATAGTAATTTTTATCACTTCATGTTTTATCATTCTTGATCCCACCCAGTTGATTTTTATTCTATTTTGAATCATGAGACTTGATTTATTTCTAAGACATCTATGAATTAGTCTAGAATACAACATATTACATGTCTTGAATTCATGATCTAGTGACCTATCTTAATTATGGTTGTACTCTTTTTTTCTTACTCAAAACCCTATACACGCTAACACATCACCCAAATAGATCTGAGCGCTCACTTGAAGCACGAAAAGGTACCATGTCCCTCTTCTATGTTAGCTTTTTCAAGGAGTTAGCATGCATGAACATATATTCCATAATCATAACAAATAGATCCATGAGCTTGACGTGGAAACACACATAAGTAAGTAAACATATAGTTAATATAACCACTAAGATCAGATTCACCATATCTATGTTACCAATAATAGAGACATCAACAAACAATATCCAACCACAATGATCCATTATATTAATCCACAATAGTTGAATACATATATATGACTGTCATAAGTTAAGTGTGCTCATAAACCAACGACATAATTCTAACACAAATGATGTCTAAACCGTGCAAATCAACACATATATATAAGGGTGGGGAACTTACCCTTCATCGCCCATGTATTCTCAAAATAGGCTACATGCCAATAATAGTCATGCGCCGCTACAAGATCTCTATGGAAGCATGCAAGTTCCGCCTACTAATAGATCATTGATAATTAACTCCTAAATCTGATCCTATTAATAGCTCCATGTGCTTGTTTGAACTGCAAGTTCTTTCCTCAAAAGTAGGCTCGTCATGACCTCCCAAACCTCCTTGGGTGTCACATATTCCAAGTCTATATTTAGCTTCACATACCAAAAAATCACCAAGTCCTTTGCCTGTTTGCAATGATCCTTGCATGCATCCCTTTCCATATTTCACATGTAAATCCTATTCTTATAGCATGCTCACCATGTTTATCCTTCAGCGTGTTCCTTCCATAGCATTTCCACGTGTTTCTTCTACACCTTACCTGTGCGTGTGAAAACCTATGCACTCCTTAAATACTTATCCATTTTATTGGGCCCAACATTACCCCACATTAGGTATGTTTTATGTCCTAGGAAACACTCTATTTGATCACCCAAATAATGATAAATAATCCTTCAAGAATCAAAGAATGAAATAATTTGTTTTGTTTGTGCCGAAGAATGAAAGAATCCAAGTGCTACTGTGTAAAAAGGAGGGGGAATTCGTTATTCACTAATGCTTCCAACTTTTTCCACCCTTCTAATTCACTGCGTGCTTGAGTAAAGGCATCCCCTATAATAGTAGTGACTTCTTCAAAAGTTAAATCTTCACCCTTAGCTTTCAGTGTGTCCACCAGAGTCTCCAACTGTTTTCCTATATCAGTTAGTGTGTCCATCCTATGCATAACTTGTGGGTACAATTCTTTCAACTTATATTTAATCAAGGATCCGAACGAATCAATTGCCTCACTCTTCTGCTCAACCTCTACCAGGATTCTTTCTCATTCTGCCATATTTCCTTTTTCTTGGCCTAGAACTCTTTCAAATCTACCTCATCCTTTGCAACTAGTAGTCCACTACATGATCTATATCATCACAATTGTCATAGACAACTTCTTCCATGTGAGTTATTGCTTTCACTAATTCAATTAACTCAGTGTATTATGTTATGGTGGATTCAATTTTTTAATCTTTCATGTTGCTTTTTTTGTGCCATAAATTCTTTCGCAGATTCTAATGCAAGGGGTAGCTGTTGAGATGTGATTATGCACGTTAAATCTTCCAAACAATGGAAGGTAGATTCATACTTAGTTATATTAGAAGATGTCAGATTTAGGCATGCTATTAAGATTGCATCAACTATGTCTTCGGCCTTTTTATAAGCCACACACGTCCACCCTTTCTCATCCCTTAGCTCATGTTTTAACTGTGCAATAATCTACTCCTCCTTTATCTCCATATCCCTTTCTCTTATCTCTTTATTTTTCTCCTCTAGATCCCTCTGCATAAACTGTATATTGTTCTTCTTTTCAAAAACCCTAGAACTCACCTACATCAATAGCTTGTTAAGTGTAGTCACAAAATCATGCTCTTTAGGCATTATTTAGCCCAGTTTTCATACTACTATTTAGAGGGTTTTCAAGTGAATAAAGTACTAATTAATTCCCCTTTTTGGCCATCTTATTTTACATTTTATTTCATATTTCTTACACATTCCTACATACATGCCCAACCATTTTGGCATTTCGCCATCATTTTAGCCTAAATTAGGGTGCCCATGCCCATACTGGGGTGCCCTGAGGCACCCCAGTCCCACCTACAGTGCCCCGATCCATTTTTCCACTTTCCTGCCTCTTTTGGGCTCTTTCTAGCTGTTTCTCATCCTTATCTTTTTCATAGTTAGCCATGTCGGGGTTAATTATGAAATTAGAACAAGAAAAACCTATAATATAAAGTTATGAGACCATAATGAGGCTCCTAGCGTCAAATATTGCTATCACTCCATCTAGAGTTGTATCCATTGCATCACTTGCATCCACATAGTGTCATGCATCAAGGCTAGGAGACCTGCATCAACACACACAACATAGGGTGAGGGATTCTATTCTATTTCATGCACACATGTTAGTACATTTTCTATATTTTTTATTTATCACTATTTCACAAAGTGCGACTAACACAAGAGCACCTAGGGCATGACACACACACACACACCAGAACTACATCTGAGTACGAAATGTCGTGCAACGCTTAGTGAAAAGACCACTAGTTTTTTGGTTGAGGTCAATCCGACCCATTCATTCTGCATATTTTATTTTTCTTATGGTTTGATACTTCCTTCTCTCTTGCATGTCAATCACTTCTATTATCCAGCACACGTAACACAACCCAACAAATCCAGTGCAACAGATAGAATATTTCAGGATACCTTGTGACCCTGTAAAGATCAGATTCAGAGCTTTTACAGGAACCAAGGAACCTATTTTTCATACCAGGGTGCCATGGTACCTTCCAATGCACCTTAGTCATCTCAAATCCTCCAGATCTGACCTTTACAGGACCTTTGAATGATTGTTCTAACTTCTGGAATCCACAGTCAGACATGCGACACATTGGGATAGTTTTCCATTATTAGCTAATTCATTTCTCCTCACTTCTTTACATACTTAGGGTTTTAATTTTATTTATAATATTTATTTAGAGTTGTTTCATATTATTTTAGCGTACTTTACAATATTTTATTCCTTTTATTTAGATTAACTATCATTACATCATTTCTTCTAGTTTTGTTTAATTTTAGTTAATAATTTCGGTGAACTTGACGTAACCTACAGAATCTTCCAATCCTCATTCTTTTTAGGCTTCCTTCATCATGGCTATTTCCATTCATGACATTTTACTTCTTCACCCTGAATTATGGGATAAAATCACTAATCTTTTAATCACTACCTGTATTCCTGACAACACTCACGCATACATAGTCTATAACACTTTTGTGGATGGCTTATCTCAACATATTACTTTCCCATCTGCTCCTCATAATGATTGTGCTAATTTTGACAATGATCCACCTTTACATATTATCTCTCACATTTATAAAGTTGTTAAGAGAACTTTAATTGACAACAACAATGAGCTTAATTTATGTACCATGCCTTTTCTCAAAGCTTTAGGCCTCACTGCTCGTGACATTAGTCCCTCTAGTATTTCACTATGTTCTTATGATGGTTCCACTCACCCATGTCTTGCTCATGTCACATTACCCATCACTGTTAGTCCTAAGACCGTTAACACATTATTTTTCATTCTTGATTTCGCAGTTGTTTATATTTTTTTACTTGGTCCACCATGGCTTCATGCCATGCAATATATCACATCTACTATCTATAATTGCATTAATTTCTTACATGAGGGCATGGAGTATACCATTTTTCATGATAGTGATCCATTTCAGTATTGTGACCAGGCTCCAAATACTATTCTTCCCATTCCGCGCATCAATACTATGAATGACCCCCAACCTATGGATGAACCGCCAAATTTACCATCACTTGATGATACTATTTATGTGATAGATGTTGTTTCTTCTACACCAAATGCTCCTACTACTGCTATGATTCTTCACTAGGGGTCTTTCTATTTTATGGACATCAATCTAGTGCCTCCCCATCCACATACATCTCCTAATTTTCCACACCCACCCTTCACTTTCACACTTTTCATTCATAATTCATATTGGGAACATATTCAATTCAACCTTACATGAGATGACACCATTTGTTCCCATGATGGTTTAAATCGACTTGGTTTCACTTTTGAGGACTTCTATCCATCTACACATGTTCCTCATCTAAATTATGGCTTTTTCACTATCATGCTTCTTATGGTTTGCGTGTTTTTCATCTTCTAGTATATCTACCATGTACCCCTTATTCTTCTCCACTCACCTTAGGGGATTCTTGGCTTACTTACATTGGAGGGACATTAAACCCTAGTCACACCAACATTATATTTAATATTCCTTTCAGTCATGTTTTCATCTGTATTAGTTATTTTCTTAGCTACTCACATAATGTCACTCGGTGGTGCGCACACGGTTTCTCTCATCCTCTATTCACTAATGAAGAGTACACTATAGGAATGTATCATTTACATCTCATTTTCTCATTACATGATCAACCTCATACTATATCTTACCAAGTTCCTAATCCACATCCATTTGAATTTGATCTAGAGAACGATGATCTCTTTGACGATTTTACATAGTCTTTTTGCACACTACCATGGGGGGGCATATCGCATTATATACTTCCCCCTCATTTTCCCACATAGTTACATAGTCTTACATCACACCTCTTTTCCTTCTCAGTTAATATCCTTTCTTATAAGCATACCATATCACGTGTTCTAACAATGTCATTACGCAATGACATACTGATCTTGTGCTTCATTTCACACTTGATTGTTGAGGGATTACCATTACATTGAACCCCACACACCACACCATGCATTCTACATTATGTTTCCTCACATCGTACATCATACATTTACACTTATTCTATATTATACTCAATTCTACACATTACATCCATCCTAGTATCTACGCATTAAGCCGTATCTTCCATTGAGCATTTATCCATCATCTATATTCTACATGTTATGCTAGGTTACATTATCTATTATTATAGCTGTATATTTCACCACTGCAGTCTACATCCTCACATACATTACATTGTGTATTATACATTACATGGTTATTCACATATTACATCTTATTTTACATATTGTGCACTTAGACACCTTCACCATTTGGTCACCTTTACACTGCATTGTTCTACATACTGCACTCACCACCCGATGATGTACTTTAGATCCTCAGTCCATATTCGACTGCCAAAGTTTTAAAAATCAAATGGACCTTACACTCCCATTATGAAATTTCATCATGCAACATTTCTAGGATAGTGACATACGTTTTAGGCTAAATCGTTACCTATTTCTATCATCATATAGTGATATATGCTTAGTGATACATCACCACTCCCTCATTTCATCTTGTAGTGACATGCGCTTTAGGATAAATCGCCACCTATTATATCATCATATAGTGGTATACACCTTTGGTTAAATCATTATACCCTCCTTTCATCTTGTAAAGACATACGCTTTAGGATAAATCGTCACTTATTTCTATCATCATGTAGTGATATACACTTAGGGATAAATCATCACACATCCTTTCATCTCATGTGACATATGTTATAGGATAAATCATCACCTTGTCTATATGTTCATAGTGTTATACACTTTAGGCTAAATCACCACCCTCCATTATTCATCTCATAGTGATATATGCCTAGTGACAAATCATCACTCATCTATTCAACAAAGTCATGATATATTCTCTGGCTACAAGGTTCACGCACATCTCCCCATATGTCGCATCTCATCACCCTTACACATACACACTTATCATAATGCACTAGGCACAACACATACCTACACGACCATTTCTTGATGATGCAATCTCATTTATGGTTCATTATAGATTATTGAGGGGAAAACAAAATGAACCTCATTACATACACTTCCATACACTCATGGGGCATGTTGCTCCTATCATTCCATATTGCATTCCATTCCATCCATCCATAGCATATTGCATTGTCTTGGGGGTATTTACTCTTACTTGCTAGTGTTTTACATGTTCACTTTCTTACACATGTTAGCTTGATTCCTTATATGTCATCATCACACACACGTGCACATTCACACCTTTGCTTAGTGTGATTGCAAATACAGGACATTCACACGCAATATGCTGCTCACCTTCTACCCTTAGTATACTAGTCATTAGGGGCATCCTTATTCATCTCATACATGTGTTATTATGTCATTTTGTACTTAGCATCTTACATTACTTGATCATACATGCTTTGACATATGGGTTATTTTTGTAACATGATAACGGTTGTTCTATGTGCAACACTTGTTTTACAGGATTACATGTCTCCATGACTACTCGTTTTTTTTCTCTACTTGCCTACTATTGTATGTCATTTTCTATGGGATTTTCCCTATGTTTGTATTCACACTTGTTTATTGTTTGTGGAAAGGACGGCCATGCATGTCTTACAACATCTCGAGTGATGTCCCATGTTTGTAACCCGCTTTATGCAGCATACTTTTTTTCTTGCATGTTTAGACTACTTTGCTTGGTATTTCTTACATTATCTACATATTTTCCATGTTTCTTATTACATGCATGTGTTTTTAGACTAACACTTGTTTTGGTTAGCCATCCCCTTTTGTGTGTGCCTTGAGTTCTACCAAGTGCTTTCCTATCCCCCCTACAGGGTAGAGTTACATAAGTATGAGTACGGTAGGTCCTCTTTTAGGTTTTCATTCTCCTTTTAGCAACGTCATATGTGCCCCCAAAGAGGGGGGAATTATTAAGGATTTTTACATATTAACAAAATGTATTTACATCGATTCAGTATAATTCACTTTCTGCCATTGGAATTATGGGTTTATATATAACGAGTGGGTTCAGACCAGTATCAAAACTCCATACACAGTGACTTTTATAGGACATGGTGTCCTTAACATTTATGGGAAGTAGTTACAGGCATGGGGGTTACAGTGGGTGTGCCTCCCTACAATATTTCAGCCATTTTGGTATCGAATTACCCAAAAACCTAGGATGCTACAGAGATATCTTCATACATTTCAGCATAAGCGGTTAGAGTTAAAGGACATAGAGCATTTCTTCCCTACACTTATTTAGCCAGGGTGAAATGAGATCGTCCAAAAAACTTGCAATAGTACATGATATCCTTCTACATCCTTTTTCTCGACATGGATTAGGTGCACATGTTCCATTTACATTTTCAATTGGCATATTTAACATTTGTGTATTTTACATAGTGTATTTTACATACACACATATTTGACTACTTGATCATTTTTCTCCTTGCAGGTCCGACCATATGAGAAACAAGTAGTCAAATTGGGAACAAAAACAACAACAACAATGACCACATCATAACAATGACACATCGTGACGACACTTGCCTTTACTAACCATGCAAGTACACTACACACATGTTTCACCCTATGTTCACTCTCATCACTTTTTATGCCCATTTTTCATCTTTAGAATTCCAAGCTCCTCCACTTTTTATTTTTGGCATTCCATGTTTGAGTCTAGTCCATTGGCACATCTCTACTACACTCGTCATGGATATCAGGTACACACTTCTTATCTACTTTATGTTACCAGGATTTCCACTCACCAACATAAAATGGGGGCAAAATGTAGTCACAAAATCATGCACTTTCAACATTATTTAGCCTGACTTTTATACTACTGTTTAGAGGGTTTTTAAGTGAATAAAGTACTAATTACTCTCCCTTTTTGGCCATTTTATTTCATCTTTCCCGCACATTCCCATATACATGTCCAACCATTTCTTCATTTTCCCAATATCTTAGCCTAAATCAAGGTGGACAGGCTTATACTGGGTGCCCCAAGGTTCCCCAGTCCCACTTGGGGCGCCTTGATCCATTTTTCCACTTTCTCACCTCTTTTGGGCTCTTTTTATCAGTTTCACATCCTTATCTTTTTCATAATTAGCCATATTGGGGTTAATTACGAAATTATAACAAAATAACCCTATAAATATAAAGTTATGAGACCATAATGAGGGTCCTAGCGTCACATACTACTATCACTCCATCCAAAGTTACATCAATTACATCATTTGCATCCACATAGTGCAATGCATTAATTCTATGAGATTTTCATCAACACACACTGCATAGGGGGAGATATTTTATTCTATTTCATGTACACTTTCTAGTACATTTAATATAGTTATTATTTCTCACTACTTCACAAGGTTTGATTGACACAAGAGCACCTAGGGCACGACATGCACTCACACAGTAGAAATAAATCCAGGTCTGAAATTTAGTGTAGCACTCAGTGATAAGACCACTAGTTTAGTGGCTGAGGTCAGTCCGACCCATTAATTCTGCGTATTTTATTTTTCTTAGGTTTTGATACTTCCTTCTCTCTTATAGATCAATCACTTATAGTATCCATCACACTCAACGTAACATGGAAAATCCAATACGACAAAGATAATATTTCAGGATACCTTGCAACCGTGTAAAGATCAGATTCAGAGCTTTTACAAGAACCACGGTGCCTATTCTACAAACTAGGGGATCCCGAGGCACCTAGTACCTTCTAAGTTGCCTCAGTCAGCTCAGATCCCCTAGATCTGACCTTCACATGACCTATGAGTGATCGTTCTAGCTTCTATAATCTACAGTCAAACCTGAGACACATTATAACAGTATTCCATTATCAGCTAAGTCATTTCTCCTCACTTCCTTGCATACTTATGGTTTTAATTAAATATTTTTAATATTTATTTAGAGTTTTTTCATACTGTTTTAGCGTACTTTAAAGTGTTTTAGTCCTCCTAATTAGATTAACTATCATTACATATTTTCTTCTAGTTTAGTTTAATTTTAGTTAATCATCAAGCACATTGCACGCTTGTTTATCTATCAGTTGTTGGGATTCAACTATCAGATTCATCTGTCTCAAGACTGTCAACTCATGGATACCTAGTAATGATTGCTTACTTACTTTAAATTATGGCTCCTTAATATGTGACTCCAATTCCCATGACAACATCTTCCTTGTGTGTGGAAGTGCATCCTCCTTATTGAATGATGACTAGAAAAATAGATGGTTTGAAGGAATCATACTCTAATAACCCGCATACAGAATCTTATTGGGATCTTCACATACTTCATGATAGGTTCTTTTGAGATGTATGCTTGCCTCTTCTTTCCACGAACACCCTTGGGGAAACCTACAACAATGTCTAATTCTCCACCCATGATCCCTTTGTTTCCTTCACTCTTTTATTCTTCTATATTACGCGTCACCTCATGCTCTACTAGGTATTCTATAATCTCATCGATCTCTTTTTCCACTTTGATATTTATCTCAGGGTCAGGAATATGCCTAGTCTTCCTCCCTATTGTTGGTTCCAATCTATCACCTAAAGTTTGAGTATCATATGTTCCAACTTGTTCTTCTCTACCCGTCCCCATAAAATGTGTTTCCTCAAAGTGCACACTCTGGTCCTCCTCATCTAACTCATGCTTTGGTTCGTCCCTACTCTCAGCCTCTTCATCCTTCAAGCTCGCCATCTCCTCAAAGTCTGAGCTATGTACATTTTTTGTTTCTTCTACATCGGAGATATTCTTCTCATAAGTTACCTTCTGACATATGTATGTGTACTTTCCTTCTTCAATTTATATTTTTGTCTTATGGGCACGCTTGAAAGAGGAGTACTAACCTTTCCTTCCCCTTTGCTCCTACTCACAGAATGTGTCTCTTCGAGCTCTCATTTATTTGGTTCGACCTTTTTCTACATGGAGGGATACTTAGGAATACTTACATCATCCTCCATTAATTCTCCATCAATAAAGTGAGACCTTACATAAATTTATATTCTTGCTACATCCATCGAAGCTATAGGTAAAGTTATTGGTTTTAACAAATACATGCTTTCTAAAACATACTTCTCTTCATAAGCGATCTTCTTAGGGTAGACAAGTTTTTGAAGCATCTCATGGTGCTCCTTATCTACCTTGCTCAAATCAAACTTCAATTTCTGCTCCTCTTTAAACCTTTTCACAACACTCTAAAATTAATTTGTTGTGAAAGAAAATGGGAGTTTGAACCATGGGCTTTTAGTTCTATGAGTTAATGTAAACCTCTCAATACAATTTTTTTGATAAAATATGAAATCGAAAACTCCATCTACAAGAGCGGGATTTTTTTCTAGAATTCTCCACTTAGCACTGAATGCATCGCGGATCTATTTATACCATTTTTCTACACATGCCTTGTATGTTGGTGTCACCATATCATAGGTATACTTAACAAACCATTTTCTAGGGGAGGGATCTTCTACAGGATACTCACACATCTTGGCTTTCAGCCCATCAAGCACCCCAATATCAGAGAACACTATTACTAGTAAGATGTTCCCAAACATAATCTTATCACCATCATGTGCAACATCAATAATACCCTCTACTATAAAGGAAGGAATATTGTATATGGTTCCTTATGATATTTTCTTGCATATATAGCCATATTTTATTTACTTGAGTCCATATTTCCTTCCCACCTAGCTTTATGAGTAAGCAAGTAGCCATCTTCATGACAAGATCATTCATCTTAACAATGTCAAATACACATATGCCTTTATTATAGTCAAACTCTACTGTAGATTTATTTACCTCGACATCATTTGTTAAGTCATCATCAAAAGAACTATCAGTATTAATAAGCCCAATATACTTCTTAATCAACTGCGTGATAATTTGCATCCTTCTGCCTAAAAAATATAAATAATCCTCATGTACGCGTGACATTTACCATTGATGTAACCTCTCAGGATTCCCAAAGAACAAAATCTCATATAGCTGCAATAGCCCAAACTTTTTCAACACCCTCTTTACCTCATCATCATACACCGGCTCATCATTTGGATTTCTTTCCTCTGTCGGCCAAACTAGCTCTATTACCATGTCGTGCATAGTCAAATCTGTTTGATGGTTAGAGTCACTTACAATCATGATCCTAACATGGGATGCCCACTCTTTTCCCATCAGCACTCCATCTAGGTACTGTATTTCTAAGTACCATTCTTCATGAACGCCTACTGTGGGGGTTGGTTTGTCTTTTCCCTTTCCTCTCTTCTTTTGTGACATGGTTACTACTTTCTTCGGTTCCATTTTGGTCTTGCAAAATCCAATTTGCACCTTGTTCCTTTCTCTCCTTAGTACTCCAAATCTCTTGTCACAACCCTTAGGTACAACATTGTTATACTTCTTCACTCGAACTATGTATTTCATGCCCTAGTTTTTGAAACCCTAACCAAAAAAAATTTATTTCCTTCAAAAATCCTCTTCACTCCATCTCAAACTACAGGGTTCCCACCAATGGAACTCACTCCACCCACGATCATGTTCTCCTTCACCCTCTGGTTCAAGATTCTTCAGCTCGGCACTTGATTTCTCTCTAAATTTCATAATTTTTCCCTAGGTCATACAAATCATTCAAAAATTCGCGCAAGGTAAGGTAAAAATGATTTCACCCAACATTTTATTTATAGGCATTAAAATTTTTATCCACATTAATTACTAGTCAACCACCAACATACAACTACATTTAATTTTACTTTTCTAATTTTCCAGACTTTTTTGTAGTTTCCATCATGTTATCATCACGCACTTTAGCTGCAACCTTCTGGTGTGTAAACTACTCTCACCGCATACCTCTCTTCATGCACTTCATGCACTAAAGTACATGAACCTCTACACCTTATAACATGTAGTATCCATGTCGCTTCCTACCTCATGTTACACTCAAGGTTCCTATACGTGGGTTTTCCTTTGTAATTGTCCTCATTATCACCATTTTTCTTATGAAACCTCAACACCATTCTTCAACAACCAACATCACCAATGATATGCATTCTCAATTAAAACTTAGGTCTATGTGGACACCAAATCTTGTCCATGTGCTCTTGTTTTCCTCCTACCCCACATTAATTGTATGCATGGTCCTCTGTGTATAAAATCACATAGATAGTAATTAGCTACAGGTGTGCAAGAGCTCTTATTACAACAAAACACAAAACTAAACTAACAAAGCATAGCAAAAAAGTTAGGAAACACATATAAAATAGATGCATTAAAGGGAAAACTAATCTAAATTGAAATACTACCTTATTACAAACACCAGGAAAACCTATTTATAGTAGGGCTTCAGCCTACTCCCATTGAAGTAACTAGGAAAGAAATTTCCATCCAACGCCTGTAACTGGCAAGCTCCTGATTCCTATATTTTTTTACTAGAAAGGGTCCCAACCAATGAAATTTCAGCTTCCCAGGGTGGTGAATTTTTTTAATCATATAGAAGAACCATCTTGCCCATATCAAACTCCTTGTTTCTGATATGCCTATCATGTCATGCCTTTTATCTTGATTTCTTCATTTTCTGACTCCATCAAGCAATGACGCATCATTCATACAACTGCATCAAATTATCTATGCAATTTTCCACTGTTTGTTCATCATCCAGGCCTCCTGCATGTGTAATACATAGAGAGGGAAACATAAACTCAATAGGAAACAAAACCTAAGTTTCAAATACCAACTGAAAGGGTGTGGCCTTATTTAACCTCTTATATGTAGTTTTATATGCCCAAAGTACAACATAAACTTTATCATCCCAATCCTTTCATTCAACATCACAAATATTCATTAGAGTATGGTCCAATATCTTATTAAATGCTTCAGTAGTCCCATTGGCCTGTGGGTGATAGGGTGTTATCTTGTGGTGCACCACCATGAATTCGGCCGACAAAATCCTAATGGTATCATTCAAAAAGTGTATGCCCCTATCACTGGTAAGACTTAAGGGACATCCATACTAATTGATAATGTTCTCCCATAAGAATCTTATTGTTGGAGCTGTAGTGTAATCCTTTGTAGGTGTCACTTACACCCACCTTATTAGATAATCGTTATAAGCTATAATGTGGCGTGTGTCATTCCTACACGCGGGTGGGGAAATAGGACCCACAAAGTAAATTGCCCATTTTCCAAATGGTTTAACACTTGCAATAAGCCTCAAAGGAATATAATCTCTTGTTCCTGGCTCCCTAATGTGCTGAAAATGATCACATGCCTTAACATATTCTTAAACATCCTTGTAGAGAGTTTCCCACCATAATCTAGCCATCAAAATCTTACACACGGTGGCATCTCTAGCATAATTTCCACTTGTAATCCCACCATGAGCTTCCACCATTATCCCCCCATGCTCATATTCCAAAACACATCGGCAAAAAACCTCATCATGACCAAGTTTATATAAGTCTCCACCTATCAACTGATAGGGTGCCACATGTATTACAAGTTGCTTCTTTTCCAAAGTCTGCATCCCCTCAGGTTCCTCACCAGTGTGCAAGAATATTGCAATGTCCTTGAGTTCATTAGGCATGTGATTCAACCTGAACAACTATGCATCTAGCATTGTGTCCTCAATGCTTTGTGGGTCCTCACCAGATTTGATGCTTGATAAGTGGTCAAGTCCTGAGTTGCTTTTTCCTAGTTTCGCCATAACTATAAACTAAAATTATTGAAATAATAAGATCCACCTACATATTCTCCCTTTTAGAATAGGATTTTTGACCAAATACTTAAGTGTCATATGATCTGTGAAGAGTATGAAAGGTGTAGCCAACAATTATTGTCTAAAATTGTGCAATGCGTATATCATAGATAAAGCTTCACGCTCAATAGTGGTATAATTCTGTTCTTTTGGGGTCAACTTCATGTTTGCAAAACAAATGGGTTATTCCACTATTCCCTCACTAGGTTGTTGTAACACTATGCTTATAGCCATGCCAAAGGCATCAACATGTACATGAAACGGTTTATCCTAAGAAGGAAATTGCAGAATGGGTGCAGAAGTGAGACTTTCCTTTAATGTATCATATGTTATCTGTTGTGCTTCATCCCGATGAAACTTCCCTTTGCTCTTCAAAAATTCCTTCAAGGGCGCTAAAATATTAGCATATCCTTTAATGAAATTTCTTTAATAACATGCATTCCCTAAGAACCAACGCACCTCACACTAATTTTTAGGCTCCTCTAAGCCCAAAATAACTGTGATCTTAGCAGGATCTACTAACAAGCCTTCTTTGCAAATAATATGTCTCGATAAATTTCTTAAGGGTGTATCAAAGATAGACTTCTTAATATTCAAAGAGATTTTCAATTGTTTGTACCTTTCAAACATAAGTCAAATATTTTCACAATGGTATTTCACTAGATCATACATTGTCCAATCATCCAAATAGACTTGTAAAACTTATGAATGAAGTCCTAAAAGACTTGTACCATGATGCACAAAAACATTGCAGGAACATTTTTCAATCCAAAAGACATCACAATGTATTAAATACTTCCCCACTCTATGGTGAAAGTGGCATTTTCCCGATCTTCCTTAGCAATACGCACTTGATGATAACCAGAGAACCTGTCTGTAAAGGAGTAGATCTCACACCCAATAGCTCCTTTAAGTATCTCTTCTGTAAAAGGTGCAGGGAAAGGATGAATTACACATGAAGCATTCAACTCCCTATAATGTAAACTCCTTATCCACCCATCTTTCTTAATGTTGATGACCATGGGACTCAATAATTCAGACTCCTCAATAGGTTCAATGACACCAGAATTGAGCATCTTATCAATATATTCTTTCACTTTAACATGCAGATTAAAATTCATCCTGTAAGGCCTCTTCCTAATCGTGCGTGCGCCTTCTTTAATTTTAATTTACATGTCCCCTAAAGAATGGTGTACTCCTTTCAATTCATGATATCCTCTTAGAAATAGGTCTTGATTGACATTCATGCAGGAGTTCAATAATCTTAGCATCCTCCTACTCCAACCAATAGTCACCAATGATGGCCTCTTTGGGCTCTGCATTTTTCCCAATGTTAACTTTATTCATTTTCAAAGGTTCATGATATGTGCATGCCTTTACATCGGTTGTATCCATCACCTTGCACGTATCGTTAGTGTGATTTATATCCAAATTTTTATCCTCCTCATATTCACTATTTATTATGCATAGCATCTTACCCCTCTCTTTTTCTTCCCAAGTGAAGACCATCTCTTCTTATTCACTATCTTCAAGTTCAAGGTGCACCTCTAAGTCCAATTCCCTAAACAATTCTAGCAATATTTCTTCAAGCTTCACGTTATCTCCCATGATAAGGAGCTTTAAAATCTGCAGTGCTTCATTGACCTAGGGTTTAGTTGAAAAATAATCAAAGGTATGAATCATACCTAAGGTCATCTCCCGCCAATTTTTTGTTACTCTTATTAACTCTACATGCACATACCATACATACATGCAACCACCTAAGGTAGAGTAGAATTTTTATACCCATATTGATGGTGGTAAGGATACCTACCCCTCTATCTAGAGGCTCTCACAATTCTGAACGTGGTGAGAAGCAAAATCCTTCCCATGAAATTCATAAAATTGTGAGGGTAAATTATTCCTAAGAAACCTCATAGAGAATGTGATTCTCACTTCTCACCACTCCAAAAGGTTATCTTTGTGTGTGGTCCACTAGCATGTTACAGTCCCACGTAGAGTATATATAAGCATATTCCTTCTATCTCCTTCATCCTTCCAGTGGGCTTCCATGGTGCACAACAATACGTCAGGGTACCCTTCACTAATATACCGAGGTACCTGGTTATGTCTCAAGCACCGAACAACATGCTTCCTGAATACATGAGTAAAAATACTCTTGATATCCCATCCTACTACTTCATATGTTCTATGTACCCAATTATCATAAGTAATACTAGTGGTATCACTAACTAAATAAGCATCATCCCACTGTATCACTCCTTACTTAGATGGCTCATTTTATTTGGGATCTCTAACCGTGCATGCATAAATTTTGTTCAAATCCTCTTCACTCAAGGGCTCAACATAGGGAGCATCCTTTACATTTATCAACAATATAATGACACACTCTTCTTTGTTTTCAAAGCTAATGTACCCCTTATTGAAGAAAAAATCTACATTATTTGTATAACACTAAAGGTGCTCAATCAATGCTGGAAAGCTATCTACCTCTGCGATATCAAATACCTCAAATTCTCTAGTGAACTTGGCCCCTTGAATCATGATAGTAGCATCCTTTAACACTCTAATAGGATTGGCCCTAGTTCTATTTTCCATGTATAGCATGTTTGTAGAAGGCTGCAATGGTGGTCTCCCCATTTGGTTCCAAGCATCTAACGTGAGCACAATAACTTTTTCACCTGTATCTATCAAAATGTTACTCAAGGGTCATCCATCTATGACCACATTCAGTGTAATTTCCTTATCATATGCATGATTATGTGGAGGCAAATTTTCATGGAGGATTTACCTCTCATGCTCATGTCCTATGTGCGGTACCTTATTTCTCAACCATTCACCTGTAAAGGGATGATGTTCTTCTGTCACAACATGCAACATACTTATTTCAAATCATCCATGTATTTATTTGAAAGGTCAACCTGCTTTACCTTGTCTAGCGCACATGCTTGTTCCTTTAAGCCATAAATCTCTCCTTGTAAATTTCTAATCACATTTATAGTCTCTACATAGACTTCTTTCTAATGTTCATCTTCAGGGTACTTGGCATTAATGAACTCTTGATTTGTTATTATAGGATTGTGCCTTGAGGCATCACACACATGCACTACCTCAACACGGGTAATGACTAACATAGGTTGTAATTTAGACTTCATTCCAACTGTTGGCATCCATTGTCCCTCATTGATGCATTATATTTTAATCATAATTGTTCCCTTTTCTTGCTTATGTTTCTTACCCATGTGATCATATAAATTAGGCCATTCTTCAAACTTGTGTTGTTTCTCGCACCATGAGAAAAATACATTCTGAGGGTACTCATGTTGATAGTGATCAGGTGAGCCACATGAAAAGAAAGTACCTCTAGGAAATCCTCCTTTGTCACCACTGCGACCTCGACCTCTATATCCTCCATGAAATCCCCATTGTTCCCTTCATTATGTTGCTCTCCCTAATCCTTTGATCCACTTGCTACACTAGTCTAGCACACACCAGTCTCAATAGCCTCATGAATATGATCAATGACTCTACAATTAACAATGTCACGGGTATAATGTTGATATTTGTGGAGCTGAATTGCTTCACGGAGGCATGCATTTAAGGTTTACTATTTTACACAGTAACTGGCATCGGACTATAGACCAATGTTAGTCACCTTGATGAATTGGTATTGGTTAGGGTAACTGATATCAATTACCTGTGGCATTAATTACTTTAATTAAATGTGGGTTTTCATCTGGCTATTGATTGTAAACATGATCAGATGAATATAAATGCATAGCTAAGGTGACCTAATGATTATATATGCATATACGCATCGAAATTAGGGTTAGAAGGATAAAATTAACTATTATTGTAATTGTGAGAGTTAGAGAATCTTTTGAGAAGAAAATACTGTACATCTATGAAGTGTGGAAGATTACAGATCTTTAATTATATTTCTCTGTGGATTAATAATAATAGATCGTTCATTTCTTGGTGGACATATCCCACACCGGGTGAACCACGTTATATCTTGTGTATTTTCTTTTGGTTTATGTTTCATATTTATTACTTGTTTTCTTATTTATGATATATATATATATATATATATATTCAACTGGTGTGATCTAACCACAACTGTATGCAATGGAAAGTTTCAAAGCTATGAAATGAGGCTAAATAACCTAAAATCTTAACTAAACTCAACCATACACCATGAGATAAGAGCTAAACAAGATTTAATCCTATACATGCATCATAGCTTTGATAAAAACATAAAAACCTAACATATATACTACTCGCTTCTCTTTAGATTACTTAATTAATAAATTGAACCTAAAAATATCAACTTAGCAATCAAAGGTGTGATTATTTGTTTATGGTTTTCAAGCTTTTAAGAATGCAGTCCCACCATTAATGGCTTCAAGGAAAATGGTTCTCTCCATATTACTTAAAACTTGGTTTAAGGATGCAAATGGAGGTGTTAGCTCAGTAATGGAGGAAGGAAAACTTTAGATCAAATGTCTAATTAGCTTAAAGCTAATACACATGAGATCCAAATTTTCTTAGGCTTGTTTTGGTTTTGTATTATGTAAAGTTGTGTCTTTTGAATGGGTAGGCTTAGCCTTGTATTTAAAGTTTTCCACTTGGGAGAGTTTGGAATTGGCGTATATGTGGGACTAAAGTCTAAAAAGCACTTTAGGATTAGATTAGGATAAACATGATTTAGGCTTAGTTAAGCTAGGTTTAGGCTATTTAAACGTGATTAGCGAGTGATTAGAGACTCATTGAGAGTTGGGAGGGGTTTGGTTAATCAATTGTGACTGATAGATAGCCTACGAAGCCTGCATAAGTGGTTCAGAGAGAACTAGGGAGGTTTTGAAAGGTCGAAAGGAGGAATATTCAGCTAATAAGAGAGATATTAGCCTAATTAGTTGATTATAGGAGGAATACGACTGAGAAGGTGTCGTAAATGGGTATCTAAGAATGGAGCAAAGAATAGGGAATTAACATAGTATCGTTAATTGGTTAAATTGGAGGAAATGCTGAGTGTAAGCATATTTTAGGTGTCTACACCAGCAACTAGTATCAGATCTTTGTTTTAAGGTATTGTGTGTTAACAGATTTACTCATAGAGGGATTTCTAATTGAGTGGGATTACAACAATGACAGAAGATAACAAATACAAAGTGGATAAGATTAACAACACAAAACAAATGAGAAAAGAATAGAGGGGGAAAAGAAAACATAGAGAGATTTAGGGCAACTTTAGGGTGGATTTGAAATCAAGGGCCAAGATTGGATTTGATCCTAGGGCTCTCCTTCAACCCTACTTTTCTGTAAAACATGACATGTTAATGGGTTTGGAAAATAAATTAAGAGGGGTGTGGGGGTAGACTAGAGTAAAAGGGGGAAACAAATTTAATTAAAAGGGGTGTAAACTTTTGCTTATGACCCTAGGGAGCTTGTTAGAGTAAAATAATTAAATTATCATTAGGCTAGTGTTTATTTGATTTCAGGAAATTTAATGATTAATGTAAAATAAGTATTAACAGGAAGGGGCATTGCATCTAGTGTTACATTATATAATGATAATAACAATAATAATAATAATTAAAAACACTTCCAGCAACATTTAACATTTTTTTAACCTCGGGTTCAAGATGGCACCCAAGAGGGGATGATCAGCTAGAGGCTCGGGACGTAGTGCACCTATGCGGGACCGCCAGTACCCAATTTTTGGCCTCAGATATTAGAGACCCTGGAGCATCTGATAGGTGACATACAGGAGCATCTTCCACCACCGCAAGAGCCAAGAGAGGAGGACATTCAGTTAGGAGATGATGAGTTGATTGGCAAGGATGCACATTTAGTGCCACCTGAGCACGATACCCTGAGATGACAGAGGTCACGCAGCCCTTCCATCCTTGGTGAGAGGATGGCCTCATTTCATCGTAGCCATTCACACAGCCTCGAGGGACCATTTGGAGATAGGCGACCCATTTCACCTGTTAAACCACATCACCAAGATCGAGACACAGGCAGTGTGATTCGAGATATTCTTCACCTTCAGCCAGCTACTTTTACTGGTTCGATAGATAGCTTTGGGGAAAAGTCTTGGCTCCTTAGCCTAGATAGTTTCTTTGGCTTGCACTCTCTCTCAAGAAATTTCAAAGCCAAGTTCATCATACACCTCCTCTAAGATGCAACAGGTGTTTGGTGGAGGAATGAGGAGTGGAAGCTCCATTTGAATTGAGATAAAGTGACCTGGGAGTTGTTTGAGGAGCGTTTGAGGGCCCGGTATATGTCAGAGAATTTTGTACATAAGAGGATCGATGAGTTTCACGACTTACGACAGGGCTCTGACACAGCGGCACAGTATGAGAGCAAGTTCTTAGATCTCTTGTAGTATGTAGACTGCCTAGAAGACGAGAAATTATAGGTAAACAAGTTCATTCGGTGCCTAAATGCAGATATAGCAGGAGCTGTTAGGATGTTATCTCCTTCCACACTTGAGAAGGCCATTGAGAAGGCCTACTTTCCTGAGGAGAATAGGACCAAGGCGCAAGAACACCAAGATAGAAACAAGAGCAAGTTACAGGATAGGATACAAGCCTTTTAGAGTCAGAGGACATGGGGTGCAGCACTACCCCCTAGAGGAGGATTCTGGTCTTCTCCAGTAGCATCAAGAGCTCCACAGCATCAGGGACACTATCATAAGAGGGGTAGACAGACTCATAGTTTTCAGCGAGGTGGATCTAGAGGTGGTTTTGGTGGATCTAGGGATAGGAGGTTGGGTACTCATCACTCACAGCTAGCCCGCTCACAGCAGTCTGCTAGGGTTGGACTGGCAGGTTTAGTTCACTAGAGTACAAAAGGGACCCCATCTCAGAGGGGTACATGAGGATGTTTTATTTGTGGGGCTCCAGACCATTATGTGCATATGTGTCTACACAAGCCCACTACTACGGATATGAAGATATATCCTAGATTCGAGCAGACAGTGGGTGACGTGGGACGCGCCCATCGTGTATATGCAACAGTTGAAAACCGCCAGGCTGAGCATCACGCCATAGTTATTGAGAAAAAACTTACTATCAGGGGTATTTCTATCTCAATACTTTTTTATTCAGGTGCTTCAGATTCTTTTGTATCTCCTTCTGTAGTAGATCAGTGTGTGCTAGTGGTGGCTAGGTAACCAAATATTTGGCAGGTTGAGCTGGCCTCTGGGGCTAAACTCACCGTGGACTCATATGTGGAGAGTTGTGTACTTGATTTTGGATTCTTCTCCACTACACTTGACCTCTGAGTTATTCCTTTAGGATCCTACCAGGTAGTGTTGGGTATGGATAGGCTTGAGGCTCATCGAGTCAAGGTGGATAGCAGAAAGAAGGTCATTGAGTGTCAAGATGATCTTGGTAGTGCAGTTGTGATTTCAGGGATGCAAAGGCCTATTTCCTTATGTATGATCTCGGCTTAGCAACTCAAGCAGAGCATGCATAAGGGTTGCCAATTTTTTGCTATCACTATTAGTGATTGTTCGGATAGTACTCCAGAGCATTCACCCCTTGATGATCACGCAGTTTTGAGGGAGTATGCAGATGTGTTTCCAGGAGAGCTTCTAGGTTTACCACCTATTAGGGAGTTGGATTTCACCATTGACTTAGTGCTTGGCTCTGTACCAATTTCTAGGGCACCCTATCGGAGGACGACTTCAAAACTTCATGAGCTCAAGATTCAGTTAGAGGAGTTGTTAGATAAGGGTCTCATTCGACCTAGTGTATCTCCTTAGGGAGCACCAATCATATTTTTGAAGAAGAAGGATGGTTCTCTCATGCTTTGTGTAGACTTCAGAAAGCTCAAAAAAGTCACAATAAAGAACCGTTACCCACTCCCTAGGATTGATGACTTGTTTGATTAGATGCGGGGAGCTAGAGTGTTCTCCAAAATCAATCTCAAGTTAGGGTATCATCAGTTACGCATATCAGATACAGATATTCATAAGACAACTTTTCACACACGTTATGGGCATTATGAGTTCACTGTTGTCCCCTTTGGTTTGACCAATGCCCCAGCTGTCTTCATGAGCCTCATGAATGGAGTGTTTAGGACCTTCCTAGATCGCTTTGTCATAGTGTTCCTCGATGATATTTTGATATATTCTCATTTCGAGGAGTAACACGAGGAGTATTTGAGGCAGGTACTTCAGGTTTTGAGAGAGAAGAAGTTGTTTGGAAACTTGGAAAAATTTAGCTTCTTTCAAATAGAGATTCAGTACTTTGGGCACATTATTTCAGTAAAGGGTACCTCAGTAGACTAGTCTAAGATATAGGCTATCATGGATTGGCCAACACCCACATTCGTCACTGTGGTGAGGAGTTTTATCGGTTTAGCAGGGTATTACCGCAGGTTTGTGCAAGAATTTTCTAGGATTTCTCACCCTATTACCTCCCTTCAGAGGAAAGGGAAGAAGTTTTACTGGTCAGAAAAGTGTGAGCATTGCTTTTAGTTGCTTAAGAAAAGGTTAACCATGGCACCTATCTTGGTAGTTCCAAACCCGACGGAGGATTTTGTTGTTTGTACTGACGCATCACTTGAGGTTTTGGGAGTTGTCCTTATGCACGAGAATCAGTTTATAGCCTTTGAGTCTCATAAGCTCAAGGACTATGAGCTTAATTACCCTACTCACGACCTTGAGCTTGCAACAGTTGTACATGCACTTATGCGTTGGTGACATTTCCTTTTGGGTAGACCTTTCATCTTGAGGACGGATCACCGTAGTTTACAACATATTTTCTCTCAACCGAACCTCAACGCTCATCAACGACGTTGGATGGAGTTCCTTTGTGAGTATGAGATGGAGGTACAATATATCAAAGGAAAGGAAAATGTTGTTGTAGATGCACTTAGTAGATGACAACATGTGCTTACTTCATTGACACTGCAGTCAGATTTGAGAGGCAGGATTCTAGAGCATCTTCCAGAGGACAGGTGTTATGAGGGTGCTAGGAAGATGTTGGATTCTCAGGGTTCTTTTGAGGGAATATATTCAGGATGCATGTTAGAGTCTGATGGTTAGAGTCTCAAAGATATCAGTGATCAACAAGGAATGTTTGGAAAACAACAGTGATGAGGAGTTTGACCATTGACAAGATAAGTATCATAAATTTTGCTATTGTCCTTTATCCAGTATTCTTTCTCAAGGGAACTTTAGAGACATCACTACATATCATATGTATTTACAGGGTACCTTTGCTTACATAGTACCTTTACTTATCCATGGGGTAGCTTTGCTTATAGGGTATTACCATTTACTATGTAATGCTCCAGCAACCTTCTAAAGGGTTGTACTAGCAATAATTTCATATCTAACCAATGATTGTGTGGAGGTATACATGGATGATTTTATTGTTTATGGAGAAATGTTTGATGATGCATTAAAAAATTTGGAAATAATATTAACAAGATGTGAACAACACCATTTGTCTCTTAGTCATGAGAAATGTTTGATGATGGTTAATGAGGGAATTGTACTGGGACACCACATTTCAAAAAGAAGAATTCAAGTTGACCAAGATAAAATCAAGATTATTTCCAACTTACATGTTCCAAAAACCCCCATAGATATCAAGTCATTCTTAGGAAATGCTGGGTACTATAGGCATTTTATCAAATATTTTAGTAAAATTGGTACCCCCATGTTTGGTTTTCTTACCAAGGATTTTGAATTTCATTGGGATGAAAAGTGCCAACATAATTTAAATAAATTAAAGAAAAAATTAATCATTGTCCCAATATTAAGAGGACCTAATTGGGAGAAACCTTTTCACATTCCAAACAAATGCCTCAAATAACTCAACTCGTGTAATTTTTGGGATAGAAAGATGAATAAGGGGAAAATGGATGCTATTTACTACCATAGTAAAAAATCTTACTCCCACTGAAAGAAAATACACCACCACAGAAAAAAAAATTTCTCGCTATGATCTATTTAATTAATAAGTTCAAACATTATATTACAAGGTACAAAAATATTTGTACATACAAATCACTTAAGTAATTAGATACTTAATGAACAAACTAATGGTTGGAGGTAGGATAATTAGATGGTTATTACTTTTACAAGAATTTGATATTACCATCATAGATAATCCAAGAAAATCTAATGTGGTATCTAATTTCTTTTCAAGATTAACCACTACAAGGGAACAAGATCCAGTTAAGGATAACTTTCCAGATGAACAATTATTTGTTATTTTAGCTGATACACCATGGTTTACTGATATGAAAAATTATCTTGCAACAGGGAAGTTTCCTCCTTATTTTACTAAGAAAAAAATGAAAAGGTTAATCAGAACTTGTGTAAAATTTAAATAGTTAAATAGAATGTTATTTAAATGTGGTCCTGATTTGGTTTTACGTAGGTGTGTGAGAGAAGATGAAATATTTGACATACTTAGGGCATGTCATGATGAACCAAGTGGAGGACACTTTTTTAGTAAAAATAACATCCCACAAAATACTTGGCACTGGCTATTATTGGTCATCTCTGTATAAATATATGAATAAATACATCAAGGACAGTGCGATCCCTGTCAAAGGATGAGACAACCAACTTTTACTAATGAAATGCCTCTACAACCTCAAGTGGTGATTGAACCATTTGAAAGGTGGGGGATGGATTTTATTGGCCTTTTTATTCCTCCTTCATAAGGAAAAGAGCACATTCTTTTATGTACTGATTATGTAACAAAATGGGCAGAGGTGTAGGCTTTAACAAATGCTAATGAAGATGCAGTTGCTGATTTCCTTTGGCACAAAATTATGATGAAGTTTGGATGCACCAAGAAGTATAGTTTTAGAACAAGGCCCACAGTTCATGTACAATATGATCCAAGCCTTTCACAATGTACTATCAAATCAATAATAGGAAGTCATCTCCCTATCACCCACAATCAAATGGACAAACAAAAGTGACAAACAGGGAATTGGAAAATATTCTCACCAAAAAAGTTGAAGCAAGTAGAAGAGATTGGGTGAAAAGGCTACCTGAGGATGTCTGGGCTTATAACACAACTTGGAAGACTACAACAGGGTTCTCACCATATGAGTTAGTCTATGGGAAGAAACCCTTGTTACCCATTGAATTTGAACTACAAACATTGAGGACAACAACTAAATTGGGTATTGAATTGGATACAACACAAAAGGAAAGAATTCTACAACTCAATGAATTAGATGAGCTGAGATTGGAAGCACTTCAATAAACAGAGATAATCCAAGACCAAAGGAAGCAGTGGCATGATACACATATCAAGGAAAGGACAATTCAAGATAGGAGATTGGGCATTACTGTTTGATTCCAATTACCAGAAATTCAAAGGCAAGTTGAGAACCAGGTGGTTAGGACCTTATCAGATTGAAGCAAGATATATGACAATGGCTCTATTCAGCCTACTTCCCATTGATGGTAGTAGAAGGACACTTTTGGTCAATGGACACAGGCTAAAACTCTATAGGAAGCCTCCTACCAAGGATGAATTCTTGAAGAAAATTGAAGCAGACAAGGAATTTGATCATATGGAAGAACCTAGTTCTTCCAAAATGATCAAGTAATCAGATGCAAGGATCTAAAATAAAGGGAAGGGAATGTAAACCAGTAAATGGCATTCTCTTCCCCCCCAAAAAATATATAAAAAATAAAAAATCAAAATTTAAAAAAAATAAAAGGGAAGGGCATGAAAACCAGTAAATGACATTCTCTTCCCCAAAAAAATTCTCTCAAAAGGCCAATTGAAAACCAGAAATGGCAGTTGGTCTCATCAATAAGTGGCTAATTCAAATAAAAGGAACTTCTTTGGAATTCCAACTGTCTTTTCTAACCATTTTTCTTTTTCACTTTTTTTAGGAATGATGAGTCATCAAGGTGGATGGATTACATCAGCAAGGATGGTAATTATGTCTTGATCTTATTAAAGGTTAAATTAAAAGTCTACATGTGTGATTAGACTTGATTTAAGTAGGCAGTATAATGAGTCATTTATTGCACATTATGATTAAAAGGAAGTAATCATGAAGGTGATGTTGACTAAATAAGTAAAAGTGGTGGCATATTAATAATGAACTATCATTTAGGTGGAATAAATGAAAATTGAGAGTAGTTGCAAAGAAATTCAAGGAAGAAACAATATAATCATATTTGAAATTCCGCAGCTAAATCTAGCTTTTCTGTAGCCAAATCTAGTAGTTCCGCAGCCAAATCTAGTAGTTTTGCAGCTATCTCCTGGAAAAGTAAGGATTTGAAAGAAGAAATAATTTGAATCATCCTTTTTTCTATGGTGATAAAAAAGAAGTCAAAGCTAGAAGATGATACACAACTTCTTGCATATGGAGAAGTAGCAGCCATTTTAAACAAGCAGGTTGGCTGGAGTTTCTGAAGAAATTCTCAAAATACAATGATGAACTAGTAAGAGAATTTGTTGTAAATTTAGAGCAATCTAGAACTAAGGTTAAAAGCATTGTAATTCCCTTTACTATTAATACAATGAGCAATGTATCTGGGGTACCAATTGTACATGTTCCAAACTCTGTAAAGGGAACCCTAAAAGAACTGGTGGAAACCTTAAGGCAAGAGGGTGAATCTGAACCCCAATACATTTATAATACTAAGAAGATCATCAAGGGGGTCAGAAGAGCTAGCCTACCCAAACCCTTCGACAGAGTAGCATTCTGGGTAGTAAAGTACCTAACATGCGATGGCCAATATGGGACTGTTGGAAGGGAGGTCCTTAAAATGTTGATATATCTTAGGTATGGGGAAACAAAATAGGAGTATATAGTAAACCTTCCTGGTTTCCTCTTTGATTCCATCCAAACAATGGCTCAGAGATATTCTTGGGGTGTAGGGATGATTAGGCACCATGGATTAGTCCATCTGGTCTATCAGCATCATTTTCTCTCAAAGAAAAATGGAGAAGAAGCATGGGAAAAATTCCTCAATAAGTTCAGACAAAGCCCTGATATTATCAGAAGGGGAATACCAACCCATTTCTCTCCTAAAAGTAACTTAGAAATTGATCCCCTTGATGAGAAAAAGAAGGAAATAAGTGGGGTTAAAGTGCCAAAGAGGAGGAGATATGAAAGGATGATTAAAGTTGAAAAATCTATTGTTTCTTTAAAAGAAACTCCTTCCTCTGTAACAATACCAGAAGAACTAATACCTATCTCTGACAGTGATAGTTCACCCAAGCTGGACCGTGAAGTAAAAATCAGAAGAAGTTCAAGGAGAAAGTCCACTTCAGAAAATATTGAAGCTCCTAAAAGGAAAATAATTCATAAGAAGTCTAGGGAAACTCCAGTGGATATTGAAGTACAGGAGGGTTTAGAGAAAGAATTTGTTGATATTCTGGGAAGCATGGCAATGTCTCCTCCTCTACCAAGTCAAACTGAGGAGTTGGAGAAAGAAGATGAAAGATTAGAAGAGCAAGATTTTTAGGAGATGGGTGACTCAGAAATATTGTCACATGAGGAAGAGGAATTGGCATCTTGGAAACAAAAAGGGAAATCCCCTTTGGTGGAAGAACAATGCTCGTTCCCTAAGGAACTTCCAGAAGAAAGAAGAAAAACAACAATTTAGGCAGGCCCTGTTCTTGTCTAGAGCAGAACTTATCATTAGGGAGAAATATGAGGAATTAAACTTCCTCAAACACAAATTGGAGCATAGAGAAATGCTCATTGAACAACTGAAAACTCATCTCATAGATAAGAATGAAGAATTGACATTAGTAAAGCAACAAATGGTGGAAAAAGAAAAAGAATGTCAATTGGCTAGTGAACAGAGTGCTATGAAAAAAATATCTTCAGTGGATCAAATTGTACAAACAGAGATAACTTACTGGCCACTCAATCAGTTATGGGATGATACCTGCAGAAAGCTTAATGAGTTCAAAATATCAAATCAAAAACTAAGAAGCAAGATGGAAGAGGAGAAGAGGGCAAGGAAATAATGGGAAGAAAAATTCTATAAAATGGAGGAAGAAAAATTTAAATGTTTGAAACTTGATACAGATGGTCTGTATAATGAGTGAAATATTACTCACATGTATAATACCTTCTCCTGCATACAATGTCTTTCTAGAAGATAAATTTATCCGTTGGAAA
This sequence comes from Taxus chinensis, assembly GCA_019776745.2. NCBI lineage: Eukaryota > Viridiplantae > Streptophyta > Pinopsida > Cupressales > Taxaceae > Taxus > Taxus chinensis. Next base: position 5,204,316 of record CM034149.1, read on the forward strand.
CTATCAAGGATTTCATGTGGTCTTTCACATGAAATAAAGGATGAATTAGAATTCATGATAACATATTCCTCAGCCAGTGCAGAGCAGAAAAATATTCTTTGTGAATTTTATCTCTGCAACTTTATGTTAGAAAATACATACTTCATGATTAATCTGTATGTAGGGGAAATCCAGCTTAATGCATTTGTTTATGTACTCTAGAATCAGATAACTTGGAAAGAGAGGGATACTGAACACTTATTAAAGGATAGTTCATCTGGCCTCTGCATGAGAGCTCATTATGGAAAACCATCTGCATTTTCTATACATTTCAGATCCCATGCCTTTGACAGCCGATTCAAGGCACATTATATTGCCAGCTTGTAGAAAAGTATTGATGCCTTCACCTCTTATGAAGAGAAAAACTTTGAGGACATTTATGATGGATGCCTGAAGAGATGGGAATTCCTCACTGTAGCATTAAGAAGAAGAGAAGTGATATCTCCCACAAATTTAATATGGAGTCTGGAAAGGGCCAGAACTTTGTGTACACTCATTCCTCAAGTTGGTGAAAAATGCAGGGGCATGTGGATGGGTATGAGAACAAGGCCTCCTCTCCTTCTTACACCCATGTCTCCATGGTAGAATAGAGAACCTCAGGATCCTACTCACTTTGAGAATTGAAAAAAAAATCTAAAGGAAGGATCAAGATACAACACTTCTGAACAGAAGCACTGGGACATTCAGTTTCAACCATTTGACCTTAGCAGTCAATTGGAATGCAGAATTCACAATCCCAGTTTTGAAGAATAGAGTTTGTAAGAGGACTTACAAACAAGTAAGTGTGGGGGAGATGATAAGGCCAAAATATGCCTCATCAATGTGCAATGAATGATCTCATTTTACTCTCCTTTTAATCAAGTTTGACTGCATTTTGGATTTTGTTTGATCTAGTATAAGTTAGGATGTAATTGTCCATATTTTGTTTGATTTAGTTCTAACATCTAAAAACTCTATAATTCCTAACAAAATGTGTGGAAATTCAGTTTTTTTGGAATAAAACAGGTCATATTTGGTCAGATAAGCAAAGTGTGAAGCAACCAACACCTTTTTGAGGAAATTGGCTAGAATGCGGCTTAGTTCTAGAACTCCAACACTTAGCTCTGGAACTCTATCACTTAGCTCTGGAACCTTCAGACTTAGTTCCAGAACTCCAACACTTAGTTACAGAACTCCTGCACTTAGCTCTAAAACTTTCAGTTAGTTTCAGAAGGTTTCCCTTTGGTTCCGGAACTTCTCCAAAGTTCTGGAATCAATGGGAATTTTTTATTTTATCAAAATCTGGTGATAGAGCAATTAATGGGCCCTCCAATTAGGAACAAATCAATGAATTTTCGATTCTTCACACTCCATAAATACTTATGTAAGACCAATAGTTGTATGTCCAGCTAGGTTTCTAAATTTCATATCTACTTTGAGCACTATTTTGTTTCACTAGAACCTATAGGTGGATAGACAACTATTGAACACTCATGATTGTAAATGCATCTTCGAGATGATGAAATATATATAAAGACCTAATTATAGATTTAAAAAATGAATATATAGGATATAGATATATAGACATATACACAGTTAAGTTTTGTAAGACAGAACAATTCAATAATAAGATAGCCATTTCATTTTGAGAGTATCATACTTTGTCAACTCCTGATTCAAGGTGGAGCAAGGGCCCACTCCTCCAAGAAACAGGATCCTTTATTTTATTGGTATTTATATCTTCAAGCAATTTGTGTAAATCTGTTAATTAGTAGTTCTGTAAGTACTTTTGATTCTTAAATTAAAATCTGTTATATAAGTTATTTATCATTCCTGTAGGTGTTTTAGTGTATGTTTCTATTTCCTCAAAATCATTTTAAACAATCTTTCTAAAGTGTGTTTATTTCAAGCAGTGTGTTTCATTCTACAAAGTATATTTATTTCTAGCAATTTGTTTCATTCTGCAAAGTGTGTTTATTTCCAAACAGTGTGTTTGATTCTGCAATATATATCTATTTCTAGCAGTGTGTTGAGTTTTGCAAAGATTTATTTATTTCAGCAATGTGTGTTTATTTCAGAAAGTTTCTTATAGTTCTTCTTTAATAAGGCTTTGGCAAGGAAATCTTAAAGACACTTTAAAACCCCCAAAAAATAAAAATAATAAATATCTATAATCAATTACTAGTTCACTAAGATTATTCTTGTTGCATATAGCTTCAGACACACCCCTGGTTTGAATATGACATCAACCATGAGTTGATTAAATGAAGGGAATAACGACGCCCATCACCTCTACCTTAGATGAAGATCAGATTCAAAGATGTTGAAGATGAAAAATTGATCCATGATGACCCTATATTGTGATGCACTGATGAATAACTCTAATGAAGTCCTTTGAAAAAATTTCCTCCTTTGAAAACTCTTGAAATAGTGAACCTCTACAACACTGCTTGAACACACCGAGAAGAGGAGTGATGAGCACTTGGCAAGTAGACCATTGAGAACATAAAAAGGGGAATTCCCTCACTAAAAAATCCTTTTGATTCTATATACCTTGTCACATTTTTATTATCAGTCATTCACATTGGATGAATTGGTGTAATTTTCTCACACAAGCACGATCACAATTCTTCCACTATTGGAGCACTAACGATGATTGAAACATGATACCAAATCCTTCCAATGACGAAGTAAGGGAAGAAGAATGAAAAAAAAAACAAATTAATTAATATTTTTATCATGCAATCCATTTGGGATGAAATGAAATAGATTTAAGGATAAATTTGGCATTTTTTCCATTTTGGCACTTTATGTTCACCGCATCGGGGAATGTAGGAAATTACTTGAAAACTGAGGGATAAGTTCATGTGATTGAAGAGACCATTAGAGAATGTATGAAGGAATGAAGTTTGATAATTTTTATCTTATCCCATCCATTTACTATTTTTAGAATATTCATCATTATTGTCCCATTTTAGCCAATTTTCACCAATCTTGCCAATTTTGGCAATTTTGAGTGTCTCAAAAATGGGGGAATGAAATGAGGTGTATGAATGCAAATTTTTCTCAGACTTACTATTTTTATTATGTTTTCCCATGAAGGCTTACTAAAAATATAAATTTGTCTTCCCGGTTCCGCATTCAAATGAAACCACTTGCAGAATTTTTTGTTTCTCAGTTTAGGCCTTTGCTCCAATTTTCAAAGGATTTCGATTGCTATATTTGTGTAAATATAAGAAATGAGTATTTTCTGCTGAAAATTTCAAGGGAATTTAGAAAATAGTTGGAGTAATTTATTGAGGCATGAAAAAAATCCTCTTAAAGGTGTTTTTCAATGGATCTACAATCCAAATCTCAATAATTCGAGTAAGGGTTTGTGAGATATGACCAAAAGTGTGTTTTTGAGCATCACATATTTTGGGGAAATTTCAGCTACATAAAAGAAAGAGAGCATGAAATTATGGATTTATAAACATGAATAATGAGTGATAAATGACTAAGTATGGAATTTACACAGTCCCTCACTCCTAAACCTAGTTAACTCGTCACTTGACTCACCTAGCTTAACTGAGGTTAACTAGAGACTCGTGGGATGAGTAAAAAATTTCTAAATGGGTCTCGGATGTCCCTTTTTCCCTTACCAAATTTAGTAAGGGAAAAGTGGATGTAACCCCCTCAAAGTTTTTGAAGGGTGGAAGCAACATGAAAGGGGTCCAAAATAAGTAATGAGAGTGAGTGGAAAACACATGTCTAACACTTCAATTCGTGCACCTAAGTGATGAAAAACTTATCCTCCACATTGTGGCACATTTTTTTGTCCCGCATGTCCCATCGAAAAATGGTACAAAGGTACATCATCCTTCTCAAAATCGGTCATGGATCTGATCTTCATGAGGAAGGGGCCATATCTGAAAGGTGAGGTTGAAAGTATGCTCTAACCACTCAGCTGGTGCTTTAAGTGACGAAACATGAACTCCTCACATGGTGGCACACTTTAGTTTCCCCAATATATTTTTAAGAAAGGGGAAAATTTTATATCAACCCCTCAAAAATGCATCAAGGTTCAGGTCATCATGAGAAGGGGGTACGTGGGTTTGTGAGTGTAAGACATTTTCTAACCACCAAGTCATATTTTAAGTGACACAAACTTCCCCTCCACTATGGTGGCACATTTTTATGTCCTCCATGTCCCTTTTGAATTTTTTTAAAGGTAAAAAGGGACTTTAGGGGTCTCCAAGTGTGCTTTAGGCAAAAATAAATGTTTGCCTTCACTGAACACTTCCTGAAATAGCCACCTAGACACATTTTCTCGCCTTTGAATCTAGGAGTGGAATTTATATGGAAACATTATATGATTTTGAATCCAAAAGGGATGATGAGAATATTCCCACCATTTTTAGGATCCAATTCATCCAGTAATTTTATATTTTCCCCTTTTTAATTTTGTTTAATCCTATGTGCTAATGAAATAAGCTTCCAATGAGGTTTACGATGATCAAAATAAAAACCATCACCTTTTATGTAAATATGTCCTTACATATGTCAAATTTTCCTTTTAATAAACCTTTATCTTTCTTTTTAGATCTCAGAATATTTATTTTAATCTCCACCGGGATCAGGAATCTTTACATGTGTATTGTCGAGCCAAAATCTACAAATCCACTCCACAAAGTTTCTTAAAACATTTTCCACTATAAAGTAGGAATTTTTATATTTCCAATGAGTATCTAATTACCTTCTGATCCATCCTAAGGCTCCAAAAATATTTGAAACCTAAAAGGCTACTTTTTAGGAAAATACAATCCCCATCACTGACTAAAAATAACCCGATTTTTAAGAATATTTTCTCGAGGTTCCAAATATTTCCTAAATTTCCATAAATCACTTCAAAGCATACTTTATCTCCCTTGTAAAACTCCTAAGTGGGTTGTGCCTCAACAGTTAGCTTTTGAGGGATGTCCAACAGTATGAAATATCCTAAAAATAGGCCTTTTTAGGCCTTTAAGAGCAATTCCTTTTGAGTGGTTTTGATTGAATTTACGAATCAATTCCCTACATATGAAACACACTTAAAAATAATGCTAAAATATTCCTCCTAGCCATTATGAGGGTAACATAGTAACTAATTTGATCAGAGGATAGGTTCACATGGAACATGAGATGGATTATCAAATGAGGTATAGGTTATCACGGGAAAAAAATGAATTTTTTATGTAAGACATTTTGCATGACAATAGGATATTATTTCCCCCTCAATCCAATGGCTAACTATGTCAGTCATTGGATTGAAAATATTTGGATTGTATGAATAGGTTTGTTTACAGATGCTCCACGGCCTGACTATGGTTTGAAATGATCATGCCAAAGGAATACACAAAGATGGTAGTAGTCTTGGAAACACTTGGTAGGGGGAATTATATGACCTTGGGGGGAAATGTTAATGTGTGAATCCTATAGACACATGCTTTGGTAATATTGATACAATGAGAGGATCTAATGGGATCCCTCTTGCATGAATTTAAACTTTGTGGGACCAATGGGTCAAAGGCATATGTCCATAATGTGTGCAAAATAAGTGTATGGTCAAAAATAGAGTTTTGACAAGACATTGGGCATCAAAGAAAAGGCATATGAGATCTAGAAAGTGTATAAGTTTATTTAGACATGTCTAGGGACCAATATTTTAGAAAATGTGTTGAAAAGGGAGGATCATGATGTAGCCTAGAATTTGTAAGATAACACCCTAGTCGCATTTGCACATCACTCAGCTTAGTCTGAGCACTCACCCGAAGTGCGCAAAGGTACCAGGTCCCTCTTTAGGGTTGATGTAACATGATGATAACATGATGAAGGAAGATATACAAGGACTCATAAGTAATCCATCATTATACAGTGCATGGTACCCACAGATCTATGCAAGAACGAACTTAAATAGTAATCATGATTAAATAGTAACATGCACTACTCAATTACACAGAATGACACTTAGGTTCAACCAATATCCTCCATCTATTAATAAGTATAGAAGCTCCTTACAGTACTATCAATTTCATCTTAAGTGCATATGGATCTGATACACGTATTTGAGAATCATACATACATATCTATACATCTCTTCCACACACACATATAGATCTCTCTTTTACTATGCACCTAACCATCATATATATAGGGTGGGGATTTGCCCTTCACTGCTTAACTACTCAAAAAATAGGTCGCATGCTATTAATATTCATACGCCACTTACAATTATAGCCACACATGTAAGTGCACTATCTATAGTCCTCTTATAGATAACTGAAGTGTTCATTCTATTCTTAGCTTGTCCCCATGCATAGACGCTTGAACTACTCTTCTAGATATAGACAATGCTTGACATGCACTTCTCTGCATAGCTGATGTGTTCCACATGCCATCTTCCAAACATAGATCCTCAAGCCCAAAATTGGCTAATTCCTAAAATCTAAACTTGCCTTCCATGTGTGGGTCCTTTTGCGCCTTCAATCCTGGCCTTCTACCCCATGTAGACTCCTTGTGTGACTTTGCCAAGTATTCTTTGATCAACATTACCCACACTAATCTCATTGTCATCCTGATAATGGTCATCTCCAAATTTTGAATGAAAGAATAAGAATGAAGAATGTTGAAAAATCAAGAATTTATACAAGGTTATTCAAGAAACCTCCTCAGTATTAGTTTGCAGTATCAGCTCTAGATAGTCTTCCTTTATTACAGCCTCCAAATCCTACCATTCAGTGAGTGCTTGTTCCGCTTTCTCTGAGATATCCAAAGCTATGGACTCCAACTCATCCCACAAAATTTCCCTTTTCTTTTTCTACAGAACTAACACAACACTGGACATGGATGTTATCCTTCCTTTCGAAAGGTCCATCTTCTGTGCAATCAGTTTTCCAAACTATTCCAGCCAAGTTTTATGCGGCTCTTATGTTGCTGCCAGGGCCTCGCGCTTTTGTTTAACTATGGCCAACCTTTCTACGTGGCCCAATGTCTCATCTTTCATGTCATTTTGGACCTCATTATTCTCTTCCAAGGTCTTAATTTTGATGAGCACCTCTAGAGATTTTCATATATTTAAAGCTTGATCAACCTTCTTCAAGAATTCTTGTAATACCTGTAACAACCCTTCATAAAATGTGATTTTTCTCATCACTGATGCTTTTTCCCGTTCAGCATCCTTCTTTGATTTTTCTGGTGCTTGCATATGCAGATTTTCATCTTCTAGCACCAAGTCCACCAACTTCCCCACATAGTGTATCGCTGAAGGAAATGTTTGTGGTACCTTGGGCTCCAAGTGTGGCCTAGCTCTGATTACATTTTCCCCAATCTCCTCTACAACACTTATGAATACTTCATTCTTCTTTTATGTGAATTCCCTTTCCTGCATTATGTGCACTATCTCTACATCCTTCGTCTTCAGCTCTTCGTGCAATGCCTTGATTATGGCAGATTTATCCATGTTTCTTCTGGCCACCTCCGCTGAAACTTTCACCAAAGCATTACTGACCTGCTCGTCTAACATGACAGTAGGCTTTACCATCATGTGTCTAGCCTGGGGTGCCTTCTTCAATTACATCGACCATGGATACGTTTAGTGGCAAATATTCATAATATGGAGAAATTTTCATTTTAGGAAAATTTGAAAAGGTGATTTTTTCGAAGCAATTTGGTGTCCTATTCGCCTAAAATTTACAGTATATTTTTTTTAGGGTCGGCTTCACCTTCATTTGAAAACATCTCCTATAACAACCTAGGTGATTCATTGAGTAGTATACTATGGTACTACCACAAGGAGATTACCAAATTACCAATACCGTGAAGTTTGAACTTGCATACTCTTAAGCACCAGAGATTGATGTTATCCTGTTAGGGTTAGTTATTGACATGCAATAGGGATATAGTTGACACGTGATAAAGAGGTATTACAGACGCGCGACAAGGATATATTGTAGATACTCAACAAGGGGGTAAGTAGTTGACGCATGACATGGATAAAGTTGACACACGACAAAGACAGTGATGCCTTGTTGACGCACGACAGAGAGAGTTGACACGCGACAAGGGCATAAGCAGTTGACGCGTGATAGGGACAGATTTGACACGTGAAAGATCCAATCGATGCCTTTTTTACATGTGACAGGGATATTTGATGTGTTGTTGATGTGCAATAAAGGGTTAGTTGTTGACATGCGACAGGGAATACCATAGGTGACACGCAACAGTAATTTTGACTCTGACTCACTGAGTCGATACTTGGTTCTTTTGCTGACGTAGGACTATGTTTAGAATAATGGAAGGTGCTAGTCTTAAGAATGCGAAGACCCTAAAAGTAAATAAGAAATCTCATAAATCATTGTTCAAGTATTTTGGAAACTCTACTAATACATATATTGAAAATACCAACAACCATATAGATGCCACTAGAAAGAATCAGAATACTGACTGTGTGGAAGGTATTATTGCGGTGGACATGCATTTTGTATAGTATCAAACAAATGACACCTACGATAATATGCCAAATCTTGAAGATATTATTCCCATTGGGGTGCAACCAGAAGTGCATCAAGATATCACACATACAAATACTTAGCAAAATGGAACATAGAAATCAAATTCAAATTTTGTTTCACGAAAGAGGAAACCAAGTGATTGTGATATTGCTCAAAATTCTACTCAAAAAAGTAAAACATTGAAAACAAACAAGAATATGTGGACCATTGGCAGGTCATACAAGTTTGATTGGGTAGCTAAATTTCCATTTATCGAATCTATATAATCATCTAATTCTGAAGAGATCCCATCTGAATGTACATGTATAATATGTACGTGGAAATTGGGAAAGCAACAAAAATGCAAATGAAGTTGGACACAATAGAAAAACATTGTGGAAAGCAATATTTGATTGTAACGGGGGCAGATGGCCAGAAAATCAAAACACACCGGTGGAAAATTGAAAAATAATGCATGCATGTTAGATATGCAACGGATTATGAGGCAGAGTAGAAAAAATGCAAACATCTCGTGGAAAAGGAAGGAACGATCACATCGCAATTTGGTAAGATGAATCAAACAAATCTACATGCAAAACTCATACAATTCTCTACTTTATTTCACATACTAAAGAAAGGAAGACCGATTTCAGATTTCCTCGATTTCAAAGTTTTGTATCAATATAATGGAATGTTGAACGTACCTCAGTCTCATTGGTCTGAAAGTAGTAGATGGGAAATGAAAAAATTCCTTTCGATGATAGAGAAGGAATATTTGAAAGAGAATGTAAAAAATCAAAGTTTATCTCTCTTTCAACTAATGAAGTGACAACAAATGACAACACTGCATAGGTATGTATCCATGTCTATACTTTAGAAAATCATATAAGGACACCTCATCTATTGGGTGTTATTAAAATGGTTGAAAACTATAATGCCAAAAACCTACATAAAATAGTTGTTTCTCATTTGAAAGATATTGTTGGAATGAATAATTATGAAATTTCTCCAAAGTTGGTATGCGTCAGAGCAGATGGTGCATCTATCATGCAAGGTCACTGAACAGGGCTGTGTGCTAGATTACAAACAACAACTGCCACATATATGCTACCAATTCACTGTATGGCTCACAGAATGAATTTAGCATATAAAATGGTAAGAAACCACGAAAATGTTGCTAAATTAGAAGACCTTATAAGAGAACTTCATGCTTATATGGCAATCAGCCCAAAGCAATTTCTTGAGTTCCAAAAATTTGCAATTGGAATTACAGATGACATTTTTTTTTTGAAAGATGTTGAGACTAGATGGATCTCTTTGTATAAACCTGCATGTAGAGTTCATGAGGTGTATATTTTGTTTGTTGGTTTCATGCACAAATATCGTCATGAGGTTGATAGGGTGAGGGACTTGTTGTTCCATTTAACTGGTTTGGATACATTTCTTACATTGGTTAGTATTCTTCCAATTTTGTAGGAGATCAATACACTGATGAAGCATGCACATGGGAGATTAATCTATATTGTGGATTTTATACGGATGAGAAAAATGGTATGTCAAAGTCTTGATATCTTGTATTGTTCCCAAGATAGTTTTGATACAACTATTTTTGAGAATTGGAAAGCTTTATTAGATCTTAAAAATCCCAGTAACTATTTGAGATTTAATATCCACGATCACCTTTGCATCACTGTTAATGGGAGGAACATACCACTACAAATTTTGCAAAAACGTCAAGATATTACAGGATCGGAATGAGAAGATGTTCCTGTGACACGTAATCTCTTTGAGTCTGTTATAGTTGAAACAAGAATAAAGCTTAAAAAAATTTCATAATCCTTATCATCAGAAATTAGAGAACGTTCCTCCAAAGATAAAATTCTTGAAGCCATGGGTGTGATGAATCCTAATTTTTGGAATACTGAAGGTGGTCGTGCTGAATTTGCAAGAAATTATTTCCATAAATCTATGGGTACATTAATGGAACATTTCGCAAAGACTTCAGAGTTCAAGGGTATGGAAATCAAAGGTATACTGAATGCTGATTTATTAAAATTTCAATCAACAAATTTTGCAATAACAATGAGGAACCAATATAAAAATTTAGACGAACCTTCTAAAAGTGGTGCTATTACAAAGTTGTGGCAAGGAATCTATCAAATTTCTATCTTATAAGAAGATATCAGTGAATATTTCAGATTATATGAGTTATGTTAAACAATGATTTTGGGGTCCGTAGAGGACAAAAGGGTTTTGAGTGCATTATCATTTATAAAATCAAAACTGAGAAACATGTTGGATAAAAATCTAGAAAGTTGCATGAGGTGTTATGTATCTCGATACTCCATGGAAACCTTTACTTTCGATAGAACAATTGCGCATTGGAATTCCCTTTGCGAAAGAAGAGGTGTGAATAATACAACTAAAAGTAAAATTTTTCCCAATGTTGAGAGTGGAATTGGCGCATCGTCACACTCTATAGAAGAGAACATCGAGTTTGAAGAAGATATTGATAATGGATTATTTCAACTTTAAATAGGTATCTTCTTCACTATAATCTTATTGTTTGTCACTTTAAATTTTTTTCAGCTCTTGTTATTATTAAAAATTTTACAGGTATATATATTTACATTTATTTAAATACAATTTTATTTTTTTTTGAAAAGTGGGTTGACATCCATCCAAGGAAGATGATACTTCTCAAGACTGACAATGTCAGACAACTCACCCATCTATGTACTAATCCATTTCTCGTGTTGAGTTTTCTTAAAACAAAGATCTAGCACATTACCAGTGATGATTTCACAGCCATCTAAAACACTAGAGGTAAGTTAAACCCTATCATATAATCTTTCTTGATTTCTTACAATTATGTTTAATTTATTTTTTATATTTGCAAAATGCTTTGAAATATTTTTTAAACTTTATGGGATAAAATGACACAATTGAATTTTACAGAGGAAGATTTTTTCATATTATACAATTCATAATCCACGATCCATTATACAATTGATCATCCACGATCGTGCTAGAAGCTAATTCTACGTCCAAATTAAATTCATCATCATCCATATATATCATATCATTATCATAATCCTGACACTACAATTATTATTAAAACAATTATTTATCTATTTTAAATTTAAAGAAATGTCTCTGTCCTAACACATTCCATTTTTTAAAACAATTCATGATCATATCATTACAAGTATATCCATTCTAATGTCATCATGATCTTAAAACAAGTTTAAATGTCTAGAGAAGAAGAACTACCGTGCTTGAAGCTAAATCTACGACCACATAAAATTCATCATCATCCATATATATATCTGATATCATATCATTATCATAATCCTGACACTACAATTATTATTAAAACAATTATTTATCTATTTTAAATTTAAAGAAATGTCTTTGTCCAAACACATTCCATTTTTTAAAAACAATTATCCATTATCATCATTCATCATCATCTATATCCATTCTAATGTCATCATGATCATATCATTGCAAGTATAGAGAAGAAGAATTATCTTAAAACAAGTTTAAATGTCTAGAGAAGAAGAATTATCATGCTTGAAGCTAAATCTACGTCCACATACAATTCATGATAATCCAAGTAAACAAGAAACATATGTCATCATCCCTATCTAATGCAATCATCATTACAAGTAAACCAAAAAACATAAACTCCATATACAATCTAGAAATTCTATACATAATATATAGGAAGTTATAAAATTAAATATTATATAGTATTTCAAATTTTCAAAGGCTATCAAATTCAGATAATAAAATTCAAATGCCATGACCACAACATTCAATGTTTCAAATTTTCAAATATAGACTCAATATTTCAATTTTCCACACTCAATAATAAAAAAATTCAACCCTCTTTTTCTGTGTCCATTTCAACTCATGTGCTCCTTTCCCCAATGGTTTCTTCACCTGTGGCTGTACCCCTTTCCCTAATAGCAGAAATAACCCCAGAACTTATGAGATCTTCCCCAGCACTGTCCAGATTTTTTAAAATTCTTTCTTCTTTCTTTGTCACATCTCAATGGGACAACAAATTTGGATCAGCTGTTACCTTGGCTTTGAATAATATTTTAGGGTTGAAGTCGTGCTCTTTAATTATCCACTTCAGTGTATTGTTTTGTTTGTTAACCAAAACAATATTTTCCTTCAAATTCTTCATTGCAGATAAATTGTTCTTCATTGTTTCCAATTGAACTTGGAAAACCTTTGCTTGACTCTTCAAATTTTCATATTTCAACTGCACAAAAAAATTAATGTCAATTCAACATATTACTAAAATAAGAAAACTTTAAATTAATAAAAATTATTGTTTGAAAGTGATAATACTTATGACCACTCTATCTCTCTCGGAATTTGCAACTGCTACCAGATTCTTGTCCTTAGACCATTTGTTAAAATATGCCTGGGCCTCAGCACTAATATTTTCCAATTTGTTTAATGTCTTATCTAAAATTTCATGTTTATAGTTGTTATACATGACATTCCCACTTCTTACTTGGGTAAGTAAGGAATACATCTTCCCATGTTGATCCTAGACTACAGCGTATAAACTATCCCTTTGCCAATAATTTTCATAACGACTAATAATCTCATTGATAAGTACTTTATCCCTTCTTTCCCATTCTATGAGCTAACTGATATGAGGTAGAATAAACTCATCGACATGGGATTGAAAATCATAACCAATTAAGTTATCCAAAGGAAAAGGTAGCAGCTGTTCACCATCTGTATCTGATGAAGATGATCTTGCTGGAGAGGTATGGGGGCTTTCAAGTAGATCAACTACTACTTGTTTCTTCCTTTGGGTAGCTTGATCCTGTTTGTGATAAAATTAATCAAGATTCAGACAAATAAAACTAAAGCGAAATATAATTCAATATGGTAAAGTATGTTGAAATTGAAGTATACCTACTGGCCTTGAATCATCTCATGGGTATTGAAAAAACTAGTTGGGTCATTACTATCAATGCCCAAGTAATCTTCATCTAAATTTATATTATTCAAAACTGATATGCCCATTGCACTGGGAAAGCCACCAAGTGAGAGGGTTGGAATTCGAAAGGAGGAGGCAATGTTTAGTGTCCCATTAGGGTCCGAAGCAATTGGCATGCATTTACCAATGTTATTTTTTCTTGTTCCTCTGGTTGGAATTTTAAATATTATTGGTTGAGGGGGGGTTGGTGCCGCTGTTTGAACAGAAGGATTGCAATGTGCTGAAAATTTCAAGAAAAAACATATGATAAACTAGAAAACAATTCAAAAACTATGAAATTAAACGAAGTAGTATTCAAAACTTGTACCTTGTTGTTGAGGGGTAGCTTGTCACGATGCTAAGGGTGGCATGTTGGAGTAGTAATTGGTGGTTTTTTAGAAGATACAAATGCATGTGACTGTATTTAGTGAGTTGGGGAATATGGTTGAGTTTCTAAAACATGCGTATAGTCCAAAGTCCTTACAATGTCATCAAAATTGAATTGTATGTCAATTCAATTGGGTAAAATTTAAATTGGAAAATGAAAATACAAATTTGGAATTTGTAAATAATACATGAAAAGGTATTACTTCTCTAGTGTTTAATGAATTGGGGGTTCAGAGAGGAGTGAGATTCCATTTCAGATTGGGAATCTCCCGAAGCCTCAGCGTGTTGTTGGCCTCTTCCTCTTGATAACGCCTTTTTTTTGGGGAAGGGCTTCCATAAATCTTCTCTAAAAATAGTAAATTGTTAATACATGTGCACATTGTAATGTCAAAATACAAACTTAATAGTTTATACCTGTTGTTCTTCAAATGGAATTGAAAACTTCATCAATGCCTCGTTAGTGCAAGTGGGAATTGGTTTGTCTTTTAAATTTAAAAGATCCTCGTAATAAAGGCCAAGGAGATAGTTTGTGGGGTAAATGATAGGTTTTTCTGAAAGATTTGCATTTGTTATGTTAGTTTTTTTTTTATAAAAAGGTGCACCAATCAAATTTTTGTTTTGCAATAGTTGCAACAATGTATACAATGGCCTAGTTTGGTATATCTATTTTCCGACCCTGCAAAACTATTCTGGATTGAAAAAAGGAAATCATTACAGTAAGAAAGTGGTGGGAAATTGCTTGCGTATCCACACCAACCCTGGATTTATTGACATGAGCTACAAATGCCAAAAAATAGTGGGAATTAATATAACATTAAATTCTATCACAATTAAAAACTGAATAAAAAATGACAAATGAAAATGAATTATACTTACAATCAACATGGAAACCGAATGTCGATTCGAGATATTTCTTATCGTCTTAGACGAGTTTTTCCTTCATTGTAACAAAGGGTAAATTTTTGAATGGAAGACCCGTAAACCGATGGATGTCAGTTGCGTCGATACCGAATTGAAACAATCGGCCGTCATTCATAGTAACATAAAATAAGTCGTCCTCTGTATTGTAAGATGAAAGAAGGTAGTTCAAAATATCTAGGTCTGTTTTAAAATGGGGCATCTTAACGAGCCCACTAAATTCACATGCATTGATCAAATCTTTGTATTCAGAAGTCATCTGTAAAATAGTCTGGATGTGGGGGCACAAAGGATTCCTATAGATGATCTTTCCCGTGGATAGGACTAGATTTTCCTCTTAACTTTTCTCTTGAGCTTGCAGTTGGGATGCACTTGTAGTCACCATTTTAGTTATGCTTGAGTCTTTGAGAATGATGGATTCCTGTATACAAAACAAATTGAGAGCCAAAAAGTGTAAACGTGAAAATGGCCAACGAGAGGGTATTTATAGGATAAATCCAGGGTCAATGACATTTATAAATGCACGTTAATAAGGGTAGTTGACATGTGTCAATGGCCCTTGTTGATGCATGTCAATGGCCCTTGTTTACACATGTCAATTGTCCTTATTGATGCGTGTCAATGGTCCTTGTTGATGCATGTCAACAAGGGCCATTGACGCGTGTCAACAAGGTCCATTGACCCACATCAACAAGGACCATTAATGCACATCAACAAGGACCATTGACCTGCGTCAACTACCTTTGTTGATGTGCTTCAATGTTCCTTGTTGACATGTGTCAATGGTCCTTGTTGACACGCGTCAACAAGGACCATTGACACCGTGTTGACGCACATCAAGAAGGGTGGTTGATGCATGTCAATGGTCCTTGTTGATGCACGTCAACATGACATCAATGGTCCTTATTGACCTATATCAACAAGTTTCAGTGTCTAAAAATCTGTAGTCTCTCTGGCTCAAAAAACCTGGTGAAAATTTGGTTCTGGAAAACTATCAAAGTCACCTTTCCCTGAAACCAATTCCGAGGATATTTTCCAGGTAATTTCCACCTCCAATTTCCTAGAGGTGTCTTAAAATGAACCCTGACCTCAACACACATGAATCTTCACATACCTCAAAATCAGGCTCATCCATGTTGGCGTGCATCGACCAGGATAGTTACTTTCATGTTTATATGGTCACCATATCTTCATCCATCAACTCCCAGCCAAATATATCCTTCTGCACTATTGTTATCTAGAAGTAGGTGTGGAAAATATTTCATATGTCCTCTACATACCCCACAGCTGGTGGAATGTGCTCTCCACTCACCCTTCTAGACCTTTGTTGCTTAGGAACTCTAGCTTCCAAATTTGGAGCTTGTATCTACATGTCCTATGTTTCTTCTACAGTTGTTTCCTCCAGTATTTTCTATTCTTCATCATTATCCTTTGATGTCTCACCCTTTTCTTCTATGTGCTTTGGGGATGTATGAGATGTAGGTGCACTCTCCTTAGACTCTTCCACCTCCTCGCTCAACTTCAGCTTCCTCCTTCTTGGTGCGGTCGCTTCCTTCTACAGGGAGAGTCGAGGTGATCTGCACACAGGGGTTGGAGTACCACCTTGGGTCATTATTCTCCTAAATACCCTTTTAAAAATGTTCTCCCCTTAGACCGCATTCAAGTCCTCTTCCTCCCCCTCTTGTGGCCAAGGTGATATAACGGCGTGCTCAACTTCTCTCTGACTTGTAGGATGTTTCCTATGCCTATGCTCTTAGCCGTCACTATCTTCATGCTCTTCCTCATCATCCTGGACTTTGATTTTCTCTAAGGGATTAGGTGTTGGGACATTCTCCATTGTGTGCTTCCCTTTTGGTGGTGCTGGAAGAGTGAACTCACCTTCCACATATTTTTTTTTCTTCATCTTAGGCTTCAACTAGAGATACACCAGCGCTGCCCCCAAATTTGCTACAGCCAAGCTTATTGGCTTGATCTTCAGCACTTCGGAAATGATTCTCTCTGTGTAGGCACTCCTGCCAGGGTATACATACTTCTTCTACAGTGTATGGTAGTTGCATTCTACCTTGTCTATATTGAAGTTTAATCTGTGTGTGTTGGTAAACCTATGAACATACTCCTGAAAATACCTTGCAGTGAAGGCATAAGGCAACTTGCACCAAGCGTTCCAAGTTCCATCCTTCATTGGAAAGAACACGATGCAGAAATGTTGGTATACAACAAACTGAACTTATTTTCCTACCACTATTGGTAGGTCCTTTGGTATGCGCCAATCTTCTCCAAATGCCGAGTGGAGCCTATCATACCACTTCTCTAACCTTTGTTTCACCTCATCTATCATAGTCCCCTAGTATAGATATTTGCTAAATCTTTCAGCTGGGGAATTTTTTGCCATGGGATATTCCTATATTTTCTCTTTTGGTCCATCTGGTACTCCAATTTCCATGAAGACCAGTGATAGGAGAACAACCCCAAAGCTGATCTTCCCTCCTGTGTGCACTTCCTCGACTATTTTATTTACAAAATAGAAGGAAATGTTGTATATTGTCCCTTCCAACATCTTCCGCGCCACATGCAACCACATGGTGTTTACCTGCGACCACCACTCCTGATCATTTAACTTGGTAACTAAGTGTGCTGCAGCTTGTACAAATGGACAATTCATGAATTTTTCAATGCCTATTCTACACGGACCCTTCAGGTATCCCAACTCCTGTTTGGTCTTCAAAATCATAGCTTTTTCTGTGAGATCACTTTTTGTATCTTCTCCTGTGGTCTTCAGACCTGTCACTGACTAAACAAGTGCAGACGAAATTTGAGCTCTGTGTCTTGTAAAGTAGAAGCAATCTTCATGAACCCTACTGATGAGCCACTGGTACAAGGGCTCATATTTCCCAAAGTATGGAAACTCATACAACTGATATACCCCAATTTTCTTCAAGATATTTTCACCCACATCATTATATACTGGCATGTCTTCTGTCGTGCGTTTGTTGGTTCTAACCATGAGTAAGGATTTGAGCTCCTTTTTTTTCTCTGACATCCTGTGATTATATTCACTCACCTTACTTTTTCTAATGGGTGAATCCCATTCTTGGCCAATAATTTTGGTTTGAAAATCTGTCAAATGGACAGATCTATGGATAAACGAGCCAACAGTGTGCAGGGCATAGCTGCTCTTTGAGTCAGCAAAGCGAAATTGATTTATTGTTATTCTACCAGCAGGAATCTTGTGCAAGTCTCACAATATTCTGCCTTCAGGGGTTGGGATCTCATCCCAATAGAGGTGTTTCAATGAAGAACAGAAAGGAATGAAGGAAGGAAAGGAAGGAAGATGGATCTGAAGGAAGAAAAGAAATGAATTCCAAAGTAGAAAGGTCAGAGGGTCTATGTTTTGGGCTAGTAGTAAACAGAGCCGAACCTACTTGCATAGACGAACAAAGCAATACTGATGAATAAATGACAAAAAAGTAGAGATAGATCCAACAGAATAAACGCATAGATCTGACATAAGAAAGATCAAATGCCCATAACACACATATTCAGCACAAAGTCTCAATATTTGTATTAATATTTTCTTCTGTTACAAGATGTACAAAGCCTTTTCTTCTCACTTCTATTTTTCATCTAAAAAATATCCACCCTTGAATACAACAAGTATTCAAGTATATATAGAAGAAGAGAAGGCAAAAACGAACCAACCACCTAATTACAAATATATCTTACAAGAGATTCCAAAGTCATTTGTTGACTTTTGAAAACTTTGTGGATGACATCATCCCATGGTGCAACATGGATGATGTCATCATTTGTGTCAACACACTTTAGATAATTACAAGGAGAAAGTAGGGAAGAAGGAAACTATTCATCGTCGTCCTGCAGCTAAAAGGGGGTATGTTACTTTTGCTGCTGCTTAGGCGATGAGATGTGGAACTGGGCATGGTATTCCATGAACTTACTAATCATGGTTTGAAGTTGATCCTTGGAAGGATCCTTGTGTCGATCACTGATAGCCTCACAAGTCTCCCGCTCATCTGTGAGATTTTTGGGGAGTTTGGAATAATTGTTTTCTGCCTCTATCAGATACCCAATGAAGTCACGACAGGCCAGCAGGTTGTTGATGGATTCGGCGTTGAAAGTGACCTTTGGTCCCAGCCCCTGCAAAACAATCTCCTTGAAGATCCGAATAGTTTCATCCACCTTTCTTAAGGAAAAATAAGGAGTGAGCAAACCCAGAGACATTCTCAAGATAATTTGCTCCATCTGATGCATTGCATCTAGGGCTTCCTCCTTGATTTTTTCAATCTTCTCCAGGACGAACTCCAGCTGATCAACCCGGTAATCTAGAGTAGAAAGGATTTTGTTGAGGGCTCTGGGGTGTCCAAAGACACCGAACTTGACCAGATCTTCGACTGAACAGTCGAGAATTTTTTGAAAGGTCTCATGCTGTATCTTGGCATGGTCCAGCTCTTCTGAGATGGGTCCTACTATCACCTGGAGCTCTTTGTTCACCCGATTGATATTCTGATATAATCCGGTGAACTTGGCGATCACTCCCTCACTTTCTTTGAGGATTTGGCTCCTCCAAGCGGAAACTGCCATACCCTGCTCACTGATTTTTGCATATTCATTAATCTTATCCTGGCTTAAAGGCTCACGAGTTTCGGTGGTAGTTGTAGGAGGCGTACTGCCCATTTTCTGCAAGGTGTGGAGAAGATGTTTATTTTGCTCCTTTAACAGCCTTTTCTCTTCCTTTACTTCCTGGAGCTTCTTGTAAAGGGCGTCAACTGCAGATAGGGCATCTCCTTGAAGGATTTTTGAAGATGTCCCCATTATGACTTGGCTCACTGTGTAATCTATCGAAGACATATCCTTTTTATCCTTTAGAGGATTGGGGTAAGCTATCTCCATTACTCTCTCTCTCCTAACGCACTCTGAGAGAAGTGGGTTATAGGCTTTTGCTTCTTGGTCCCCTTTGATGGGATGACGGAGAAGTCCATCGGTGCGATGGGAAATTTCCTCTTTTGTTGGCTCAGGTGCTGAGAGATCCATGCTGGACTTATGGGAGAGGGGCCGGAAATAGAAAAGGGAGCAGCTGCAGCAGTAGAAGGAAAATGCGTGGAGACACTTGGAGGCGGCATTGAAAGGGAGGCCGAGGAAATGCTCATGGGGGGAAGAAGTACTGCAAGGGAGGTAGACATGGGAATGGAAGGGAGCTGAGAAATGAGGGAAGAAATGGTGGGGGACAGCTCTGCGAGAGAAGAGAAGATGGACGATGAGGAAGGTGGAACAGCAGAAGACGGGGGAGAGGATACGACCAAAGGAATGGTCGCATGGGTCACCTAAGGAGGGGAAGGAGGAGAGGGAGAAGAGATAGAAGGGACCTCAATAGTTGTATTAGTGGCAACATCCTGAGTGGATGTGCCCATCGGAACATCCTCAGCCACTTCTTTCTCTAGAGAAGCCAGAGTTATAACTTGTTCTTGTGCGGTGGAAGGGGGACTCTCAGGAGTCTCTTCTTGGGCAGAGCTTGACTTGCCCTCCTTGTCTTTTTGCCCTTTGGCAGATGTTTTGGTATGGAAGGTGCGTTGCCCAATGGAGATGTGGTGAAATCAACTCTGAGGTAGATAAGACCGTTCATCCTGCGCCAGTGCTCTATCGTAGAGTTTCTTTGACCCTTTCTTCTATCGTCTGAGGTGCTTTGTTTCTGTCAATGACAGCGAATGGCCAGTCGTCCCCATTTGTGTCAAGATATACTTGATCAACTTCTTGATCAGTAGTTTGATAACCTTTTGGGACAATGGCTACACCGTGCTGGATGATTTTAGCCAAGGCTAAGCTGGAATGGTCTTTCCTTCTGAGCTCGACCTCATGATACAAGTCAATATAAATATCCTCGATCTGTGGAATGTGGATTGGATCGATTTTGGCCCTGGGAATAAAATTCCTTGGGTCAAAAGTGGGCCTTTCCGGGAAGTTGTGCTTTAGGTTTAGCAGCTCCGGCTCTGCAAACATCTCTCGTGCTTTGTGGTGAGAGAGACAAGTGTACCTGCCCACTGTGAGGGGGAAAGGAGTTCCACCCTTCTTTCTCTTCAAGCACTTCTCGTGATAGGTTATGAGCTGTCTTGACAGCTCCAACAGGATTAGCTTGGGGTCGGCGTATCTTCGCAATTTGGTTGGTTCTCCCAAGAAGTTGGCTGCCCTTAGATAGGTGAAGGTGGGGAATTGTGTGAACAAGTCCCCCCATTTCTCTATTGCTGCAACAATGCTCTTGGTCGTACGACCATGAGTCATGTTTGGCCTCAAAAGGTAGACGATGTCGTAGAAGAAGGCATCGTTAATCTTTGTAAACTGAGAGATACTATTTTCCAGCTTGAGCTCTGGATAGTATTCATATATTTTTACTTGGGGCCAAACCCCGTACCGCATCAACGCTGGGTAATCTCTCTCCGAGGCTTCAACATAAACTACGTAGGAGTTCATGTAGAACCTCCCCGTTGTGGTAAGTTGTTGGAGCTGCTCAGATATAGTGCTGCTTATGATCTCCTCCCACTCGAAGCGTTGATCTGGCACATTCTTGTTCATTGTCTCCAAGTATCTCAGCATCCATTTATGAAAGTAGTGGGCATCAGGAAGCCCAAATACTCTACTCAGGAATGTGATGGTATCACTTAGTTCCTCTGAGAAATCGCTGCGATGAATGACTTGTGGCCATCTGGTCACCACCTTCTTGTTTTTTAGGTATACCTCATTCATTAATTACATACACTGGTCCTCATTATCATCCCAAGCCTTAGTGCAATCTTCCTGGCTTATAGCCACAAAGTGCCGGTGGTGAGGAATGCCGCGCATTATTTCGAAGTGCCGGGCAGTGAGGATGATCATGACCTCACCTTTCTCATTCTACACACGCCTTGTGTCTTTGTTGTAGCAGCGGGCTACTACCATCATGAACTCGTTATTCACAGCACTAACTGGGATCCCCCCAACAAAATGCAGTCCACTGCCTACTAGTTTTTCCATCCAGGGACTTCTTGTGACCCTCTGGGTTCTGGCCCAGAAATCCTCCATATCAATGTGACCAAGTTCTGAGTCTCTTATGTCCAGGTTACACTCTGCCTGGGATTTGGGCATCCTGACCCTCTGATATTTGTACTTCATTTCTTCCTCTGTGAGCTTGGCTTTGCCCTTAGACTTGGTTGGTCTCTTACTTGATGTTGACATATGTAGTTCTGAACTCAGTTTCTTATCAGGAATATATATAATGTGAGAGGTGAAACTGGGTCCATGACACGATACGAGAACGACAGGCGTGCTGACAAGTGTAGAGGAAAAAGAACAATCACGTGTTTTCTGACTGGTGAAAGTGACAGGGTGGATGCGCCTATATATAGGCAAAGTTGTAATAAATGCGCTAACCACTTTTTGAAGTGGCGCATCAAAATGCCTGTCGACACTGGAAAGCTTGCGCCCTTGGCGCATCAAAACACATGTTAACACGAAGTTATGTGCGCCCTTGGCGCACCAAAAGTGATGTCAACACGGAAATACATGCGCCCTTGGCGCATGAACATGTGGCGCAACAAAAATATTGTTAACACAAAGGTGCATGCGCCTTGGCGCATGCAAAAAAGGCGCAACATGGTGAGGCGCACCAAAATGTGTGTCGACACTTCAAACTGTGTGCCAAAGGAATTAAAGGGGGTGCATGCTTACCCTATGTTGCATAGACATTAGGTGCGTCCGACCAAAAAAGATCAAAAATGGCTAAGTCGGAAAACTAGATTTTTCGGGAAGGAATTTTGCAAGGTTCCGAACACAAAGGGGTCCCTCACGAGGGACCAGAACAAAATTTTGGTAGGGTTATCTGTAAAATTTCCCTTGTAAATTTTACGGGATAACAAATAATAACCCCTTATGTGTATTGCATCTCTGAAAAATGAATTTCAGGTGTAATCTCTTCTTCTTCAATGACCACCTTCTTCTTTTCTTTTGTTGCTACTGCAAATGCCTTCTTTGGTGCCATTTCTACCTTGCCAATGTCTCCTCTTCACTCCTGCAACTTTGCGAATCAAACCCTAGCTTGATCTAACTTTTCCCTAGGTGGAAACCTTGTAACCTAACTCTTCTCTATCTCCTTGCTTTTCTCAAACCCTTCACCACCAGGGACGTAAGCTTCTTAAAGCACAAATCTGGTTGTCACGCTTGATTTCACACCCTTCACACCTTAATTAGATCATTCGCCTCTTCGCACTTGTCTCTTCTCTCAAATATTCTTAGTTGAAATGGTAAAAATGAATTTGCATCCCTTATATAATTTTTTTCAAATTTTGATGCATTTATTACTCCTCACCTACCAAATATCCCTTCATTCATTGACCAAATCCGTTCATTCCATGTGGTACATCTCCACACCCAGCTATAACCTTCTTGTGTGCCTTCCTACCTTCTAGTCACAGACTTCTCTTCAGTGTACACTCATGTGCCCGAGTACCTCATCACTGCACCTTCTCCTGGTAGCTATCATGGCCTCCACTTACCTCGCATTATACTGTTCCTTCATCCATCTTCATCCTTGATCACCTTTTGAGAAGTGATCACCTTTTGAGAAGTAATCCCCTTTAAATCACACTTGTAGTAGCTTATTTCTTTCACCTTTCAAGTCCCTCAGTCCTTTTCTTGGATAATGAAAACCACCCCACACTAAAGGTATGAGCAGTCCTCTGCGCATAAACATTCTTCATATAGTAACTAGCTTCATGCATGCAAGCGCACTTATTACACAAACAACAACTAAATTGACAAAGCATAGCGACAATAAAGGAAATACATTAAGGAAAGCTGGAATTGAAAACCTAGACTAAATGGCAATACTACCTTATTACAAACACCAAGAAGACTTATTTATGGTAGGGCTTCAGCCTACCACTGTTAAAGTAACTGGGTAGCCGTGTTCCATCAAGTGATTCTAACTGGCATGCACCTGAGTCAAGTATAGAGGTTATAACATATGGCCCCAACCAGTGTACTTTGAACTTGCCTGGATGGTGCAAGAACTTTGAGTCATAAGAAAGAACCATTTTTCCAATCTCAAACTTTTTATCTCTTATGTTTCTATCATGCCATGCTTTCTACCTGGCTTTTTCCTACTTCTGACTCCATCGTTCTATGGCTTAGCGCTCATCCAGTTGAATCATCTTTTCAATTCGTTCTTCTAAAGCCTATTCATCAGCTAGGCCTCTAGTGCGTGTAATGCGCAAAGAAGGTAACATAAATTCTATAGGAAGAATAGCTTCCATGCCAAACACCAATTGAAACAGTGTGGCTTTATTCAATCTCTTGTAATTTTTTCTATATTCCCAAAGCACAGCCGAAACCTTGTCATCCCAATCCTTTCTTCCAACATTACATATTTTTGTCAAAGTCTGGCCCAAAATTTTGTTGAAAGCCTCAGCAGTTCCATTTTCCTGAGGATGGTAAGGTGTAGTTTTGTGGTGTGCAACCATCAAATCATCCAATAGGATCCTAATGGTATCATTAAAAAAGTGTGTACCTCTATCACTTATCAAGCTTAGAGGACATCCATATCGTGTAAGCATTCTCCCATAGGAACCTAGATGTTTTAGTTGTCGTACAATCTTTGGTAGGTGTTGCTTCTACCCACTGTGTGAGATAATCTGTGTAAGTAATGATATAGTGTGATCCAGTCCTATGCGCAGTTGGTGAAATAAGCCCTATAAATTCAATGGACCATTTCTCAAATGGTTCAGCACTAGTAATTGGTCTCAAAGGCATCTCATCTCTTTGCCCTAGTTTTCCTTGGTGCTGATAATGATCACATGCCTTGCAATAGTCTTTACAGTCTTTATACAGTGTCTCCCACCATAATCCAATAATTAAGATATTTCAGGTAGTCGCATCACCTGTATAATGGCCTCTTGCAATACCACCATGAGATTCTTCCATGATATCCTTGCGATCATCCTCTAACACACAACGACGTAATACTTCATTACTACCTAGCTTGTAAAGGTCACCATTGATTAACATAAATGGTGGCACATTTATAGCAAGCTACTTCTTTTCTAATGATTTCATCCCTTATGGTGTCATACCTGAGCGTAGAAAGACAACAATGTCTTCTAGTTCTGTGGGTACTCGTTGCAACCTATATAACCGTGAATCTGAAATTGTTTCTTCAATCGTCTGTGCCTCCTCTCCCATATTGATTCTAGATAAATGGTTTGGTCCAGAGTTACTTTTCCCTGGTTTCACCACAACTGTGAAGTCAAATTCTTGAAATAGGAGCACCCATCTGCATATGTGCCCCTATAAAACTAGCTTATTTACCAAGTACTTCAATGTCATGTGATATGTATAAAACAAAAATGGTGTTGCTAACAGGTACTGTAGAAATTTGTATAATGCATAAATCATTGAAAGAGATTCGCACTCTGTAGTTATGTAATTCTATTCAGTAGGAGTCAAATTCCTACTAGCAAAACAGATTGGATGATCAATAATACCTTCACCAGGTTGAGCTAACGCAGCACTGTTGTACACTCAAAATTCCCCCTGCTCTGAAGAGGGGGAACTTTCGAAATTTTGAGTTTAAGTGTCTTTTCTGTCAAGCTAGTAGTAGGAGAAAAGTCACGAATTTAAAAAAAAATCTATGTTTTGGGTCATTTTGTATGTATTTCGGGCCTGTCGGACATTTTTGTCCCGCCTATCCCAAGTTCAAAAGTGCGCTCTGTTCCCCGATCGGCCGAAATCCCCGAAGTTGTTCCATTTTCGGGCCTGTCGGACATTTTTGTCCCGCCTGTCCCAAGTTAAAAATTGCGCTTTGTTCCCCGATCGGCCGAAATCCCCGAACCGCATACTTCGCTCTTTCGTGTTCCAAGTGTCCCAAACTTTCCGTGCGAGCTGTTCCGTTTTCGCCCGAACCGGCCGAGTCGCATCCTTCAGAAATTTTTGTCCCAAATGTCCCAAAGTTAAAAAGTGCAAGCTGTTCCATTTTCGGCCGAAACACCCGAACTGCATACTTCGCACTTTCATGTTCCAAATGTCCCAAATCAAAAAGTGCAAGTTGTTCCATTTTCGGCCGAAACACCCGAACCGCGTACTTCGCGCGTTTTTGTCCCAGATGTCCCAAAATGCATTTGTGCATCTTCTCCCTGTTTCACCCGAGTCGGTCGAGCCGCGTGTTTTGCGCATCCGCATCCCACATGTCCCTAATGAACTAAGTGCCATTCATACTTAGTTTTTCCCGTTCTACCCGAATATGCTATTTTTTCAAACTAAATATGAATTTAAGTTGCGGCTCTGATACTATCAATCTGAAGACCAAATTCCAAGGACAGCTGGCAGAAGGATGAAGTTTTCAAGACACTGGTTGTCTCTGCTCTCAAAGATATACGCTGCCATCTTCAAGATGAAACTGCTGGTGTACTCCTTTCCTTGCAAGAAATCAAAACTCAATTCAGAGCTTTTGTCAAAGATAATCTGTTCAAGGAAAGTTCCATCTCCAAGGATAAAATGAAGGAGATTTGCTCTCTTCGATCTGCCATTGAAGAAGCAAATAAATATTATCTTACTCGTGTCAAGTTGGATAAAGAGATGGAGAAGTGTTTTGGATTTTGGACTCAGTCTACGGCCAATACGTCAATTCCTCGTGGCAGAGACATTGCTGAGGCGTTAAAAGAATTTCAGGCAGTGGATTCTGAAGTCAGTGGGTCCCTCCCAGTGACTGGCCACCTGTCTTCTTCTCCTCATTCTTTTCTCTTCTTCCATTTCTTTTTCCATTTTCTTTGTAATGCGTTGAGGTACTGTGATTGGTGGTCCTTAATTGTTCTTTGTTAAAGAAACGGTTACGAAGAGTAACTGATTTGTAAGCTATATAATGGCCTTCTTCACGCCATTCAAAGAGGAGGGAAGAACTTGGCTTATTTTCCGAAAAGTGTAAATAGATTATAAAGAAATCAATACAAAAGGACTTTCGATTCTTTGTCTATCTGATCTCCGTTATTCCTAAGCTTTCATTTATTTTCTTTGTGAAGATCATTTGTCTCAAGTTTGTTAGTCTCACCGATTGCATACTCTTCAACTTTGCAAGCCTGGTGATCTTGTATAACCAAGAAGGAACTTTGTGTCCTTGATTAATGAATTTGTGTTATGTTAAGAAACTTTGTGTTCTAGCAGATGTTATTTACAGAACTTTGTGTCTCTGAATTCCATCTTATTTATCCAATACAAATGATCTTGTTTCAATTTACTGTGACTTCGCATACATAAAGAATTACTCTGATATCTATAATTCTGCATGTTGCCTTTCTGCTCTTTCCCATACTCTTTTTCCTCAGTCCTTTTGTAATTGATGATCTTCATAGAAAACACTTTCGTGATATCCAAGTTTAACCAACAAATCATGTCTTGTACTTTTGTAAATAAGTTATTTTCTGAATAAGGGAACCTCTCCCATTAAAGAGGAGGGACTTCTTGTCCCCTGACTTTTGCTCTTCTTAAAATTCCTATTTGACGACCAACAAGCACCAATGGCCATACCAAAAGCGTCCACATGTACATGAAATGGTTTATCCCATGATGAAAAGCATAGA
Source organism: Taxus chinensis (assembly GCA_019776745.2). Taxonomy (NCBI): domain Eukaryota; kingdom Viridiplantae; phylum Streptophyta; class Pinopsida; order Cupressales; family Taxaceae; genus Taxus; species Taxus chinensis. The sequence goes on from CM034149.1 coordinate 5,231,768, forward strand.
ATGGGCGTGATAGTAAGTCTCTCTTTTAATATTTCAAATACGCGCTGCTGTAGTTCTCCCCAATAAAATGTACCTTTCCCCTTCAGTAGTTCTTACAAGGGTGCTACAATTCTGGCATACCCTTTTATAAACTTCCTGTAATACCCTGTATGACCTAAGAATCTGCACACCTCACTTTGACTAGTAAGCACTTCCAAGCCTAAAATGACTACAACCCTGGATGGATCAACTAGCAAACCTTCCTTCCAAATGATATGTCCTAATAGTATCCCAAATGGCATAGGAAATATGCACTTATTTATATTCAAAAAGATACTCAATTGTCTACATCATTCAAACGTTAAGCTTAGATTGTCACAATGGTTTTTCACAAGCCCATATACTGTCCAGTCATTTAGGTAAACTTGTAAGAAGTTGTGAATAAAATATTTGAATGCCTATTCGCGAGAATACAATAGGCACGTTCTTCAATCCAAAAGGCATTACATTATAGGTGAAACTACCCCATTCAGTTGTAAATGTTGTCTTTTCTTGATCCTCCTGAGGTATCCAGACCTGATGATACCCAGAAAATTCATCTGTGAAAGAATATATTTCGTGCCCTGCAACTCCTTCCAATATTGCCTTAGTGAAAGGCATAGGGAAAGGATCTATGATGCATGTAGCATTTAGCTCCCTGTAGTCCACACATATACTAATTTTTTTGTCCTTCTTAATACTGATCACCATTGGGCTCACCCATTCTGATTCATTAAGGGGCTTGATAATTCCAGATTTCAACATTTTATCAATTTCTTCATTTACCTTTTCATGCAAATTAGGATTCATCCTGTAGGGTCTCTTTCTAATTATCCGTGCACCATCCTTAAGTTTTATCTTCATTTCCCCAAGTGATTCATGTACACCTTTAAGTTCACGATATCCTCTAGGGAATAAGTCTTGATAATCTCTCAGTAATTCGATGATCTTGGATACCTCCGAGTCTGACCAGTAGTCTTCAATTATGGCCTCCTTAGGCTTAACCTCCGAACCTATATTCACCTTCTTTATCTTCATAGGTTCATGGTAGGCACGCGTGTCCTGGTCTACATTATCCAAGACCGCGTGTACCCCATTTTAATGCTCAATATCCAAGTTCTAAACTTCCTCATCTTCCACGATGTAAACCATCTTTCCTTCTTCTCTCTCAAGGTAAGCACGCTTAAGTAATTTGGAGTCTATTTCTTCTTCCTTTTCAAAACATGCTCCAAACTCTGCCTCACCAAATAATTCCTTAATATGCTCTTCTACTTTTGCACTATCTCCCATAGTTAAGCACTTAATAGGCTCAGCAATTGTGTCATAGATTCCGAGGCCTCAGATAATGTGATGCCTGCTAAAGTAGCTCATGCTTTAGACCTAACTCTCACACGCACTTATGGATCCTGTTACTCTATGGAGAGTAAAAAAGTGCCCCTGGTCGGGAGAATTAAAGATGCACAAGTAGCTTTTGCTGCTTTACCCGAGAAGAAAGTATTGGCTACCATCTTAGTGGCAGATATTCCCCCTTCATACGGGATGTTGCTAAGTAGGAACTTCTGCAAAGATGTGGGTAGGGAAATCCAAATGGACTGGTCACATGCACTCATACCTGTCAATGGACACATGAAGAAGTTGTTTCCTGAGAAGCAGTCTGAGTATATTGTGCAGAAAACGGATGACCCTAGAGCAAAAATATTGTATGAGGATATGGGGCATTGTAACTACATGATTATGTCCCCTGATGAAATCCGACCCCCCAAAGTGTCTCCTAAGGATCCTAATGGGGTTTGGATTTTAGAATTTGATGGAAGTTGTTCTTCAGCTGGTTCTGGAGCCGGTGTCCTGCTGGTGTCACCTGAAGGAGGCCTACACCCCTTTTCTTTTAAGTTGCAGTTAGAGAATACTAATAACACAGCAGAGTATGAGGCTCTCATTCTTGGATTGCAAGTGGCCAAAGAACAAGGTGTTAAGAATCTTCTGGCTCGTGGTGATGTAGAGTTGATTGTAAAGTACGTCAGAAACCTTTTTCAAGTGAAAAATGGAAGGCTGAAACATTACCGGAATCAGGTTTGGGATTCCATTGAATTCCTTGATGCTTTCTCTATCGAGGCAGTACCTAGGGAAAAGAACAGCAGGGCTGACTCACTAGCTGTCTCGGGATCACTGTTGATTCCTCATCCTGATTTATCTCAGGACAAATTCACCATCGAGATGGTCCATCGGCCTAGTGTACCTGATAACACCAATAACTGGCAAGTTTTCAATGATTATCAACATTTGCTTTCCTTCCTGGAGTTCAAGGGGAATTTCGAATAGTTGTATTTTGAGGGAAGTGACAACCTACCTCGCGAGAGTGTGCCATTTGACAAAGCAGTCACCCAAGGGGAAGAAACAGATCAGGAAGAGTGCATTAAACTCAAAGGGAATAATATTCCTAAAGGTTTGGTGAGCTTAGAGGAACTTTTTGACAAACATGACAGGTATGTGAAGTCTAGGGCTTCTACTGGACCTCAGCAATCAGCTGAGTGTGACAAGATCAATATTGGGAGTCCTAATGACCCTAAGCTGGTGAACATTGGAAAATTTTGCACATCAGATGAGAGGAGAAAAGCAATTGATCTTCTAAGGAGGTATAAGGATGTTCTTGCTTATTCTTATGAAGATCTAAAAGCCTTCAGGCCAAAAGATATGCAGCATTCTATTCCTCTTAAGCCCGAAATTAAGCCTTTCAAGCAGAAACAGAGGCAATACAATCCCAAAATAGCTGACACAATATTTCAGGAAATTCAGAAGTTGTTGAAGGCTAAAATCCTCTTTCCCATTCACCATTCAACATGGATTGCAAATATTGTGCCTGTTAGGAAGAAGAATGGTGAGATCTGCATCTATGTTGATTTCAGGAACCTGAATCAGGCGTCTTTGAAAGATAATTATCCTTTGCCTATGATGGATCAGGTCTTGCAAGCAGTTACAGGGTCTGAAATGTTATCCATGCTTGATGGATTCTCAGGATACAATCAAGTAGAGGTAGATACTGCAGATCAACACAAAACAACTTTCAATACTCCTTGGGGCACCTTTGCTTACAAGAGGATGCCTTTTGGGCTCATTAACGCTGGTGCCACTTTTCAGAGAGCCATGGATCTGGCTTTTGGAAGCTTGAAAGGGAAGTATATTGTCATATATCTTGATGACCTGACAGTGTTTTCCAAGACAAGAGCGGATCATTTTGATCACCTAGAGACAGTTCTGCTGAGATGCAGGGAGCATGGGATCTCTCTGAACCCTAAAAAATCTGTCTTTTGTGTCACAGAGGGAAAGTTATTAGGGCACATCATTTCCAAGGATGGTATTAAGATTGATCCTGAACGAGTTCAAGCCATCCAAAAAATTCCTCTCCCAACCAGTAAAAAGGGTGTGCACTCCTTCTTCAGTAAGATCAATTTTTTGAGAAGATTCATCCCTGATTTTGCAGAGTTAAATTTGAATATGTCTCAGATGATGAAAGGGAAGCAAACATTTGGTTGGTCTTCTGAAGGAAAGGAATCCTTTGAGGGTATCAAGAGAGCTATTGCTAGAACTCCTGTTTTAGCCTATCCTGATTTCAGCAAAGATTTCATCATCTATTGCTACGCTACAGATAATACCTTGGCTGCTGTCTTAACTCAAGAAGACTCTAATGAGCATGAACTCCCAATTGCGTTCATGAGCTATATTCTGAAGGATCATGAGTTGAAGTACACCATGATGGAGAAGCATGCTTTTGTAGTGGTCAAAGCTGTTAAGCAGTTTCGTTTTTATATCCTCAACTCTCACTCCATGGTGTTGGTCCCAGATACAACTGTCAAGTCAATCCTCACACAGCAAGAATTTGGATCCAAGAGAGGGAACTGGGTTGCTAAGGTCCAAGAGTATGACATTGACATCAAACCGACCAAGCTGGTTCATGGAAGAGGCCTTTGTGAACTCATTGCAGAAGGGGCCAAACATGAGTTGCTGGAGGAGAAAGTTGACCTTCCTACTGTTCTGTTCCTTAGTTCAGTTGATGAATGGTATGCCGACATCGCCCATTTTCTCACCTATGGGGAATGCCCCTCTCATTTAACTGCCAAAGAAAATAGGACCGTTAAATTGAGGTCAGTGTAATATGTATTATGGGAAAATGCTTTGTTCAAGCGTGGCTTAGATGGGAGATTTTTGAAGTGTGTGGACAAGGAACAGCAGAGAAAGTTGCTCTCAGCTTTTCATGATCAGGCATGTGGAGGGCACTATTCATCAACGGTTACAGCTCATAAGATACTCCGTGGAGGATACTACTGGCCTTCCTTGTTCAGAGATGCATCCAAGTGGGTAGATAAATGCGAGGCTTGTCAGACCTTTGTGGGAAGACCTAAATTGGCTTCTTTGCCTCTCAAGCCAGTTGTGATTGAGGAACCATTTCAACAGTGGGGTTTGGACTTCATTGGTACACTTAATCCTACTTCTAGTGTTGGTCACACTCATGTACTAACTGCCATGGATTATTTCACCAAATGGGTAGAGGCTATTCCAGTCAAGAGTACTACTTCTGAAGTGGTGTGTAGCTTCATAAAAGAGAACATCTTGGTAAGGTATGGTGTACCTAATAAGATTGTAACAGATAATTCTTCGAATTTCTCTTCAACTGAGATAATGGATTTATGCTACGGGTATGGCATCTCCCTGGCTCATTCTTCAGATTATTACCCCCAGGGAAATGGGCAAGCAGAATCCACAAATAAAAATCTGGTGACTATCATAAGGAATTTGGTCAATGAGTCTCAACGAAACTGGCACAAGAAGCTCTATGATGCTCTTTGGGCAGACAGGATTACACCAAAGAGAGCTATTGGAATGTCTCCTTTTCAAGTGGTGTATGGAGTTGAAGCTCAATTACCAGTGACAGTGGAACTGCCAGCCTTGCACCTAATGAAGGCCATTGAGGATACTAGTTTCAGAGATGCTTTGGACAAGAGAATTATGTACCTACACAAACTAAATGAGGACATATTGGAGGTTATTGATCGAGTATCTGTTCACCAACAGAAGGTAAAGGTCATGTTTGACAAGAAATCCAAGTTCAGAGATTTCCAAGTTGGAGACACCGTGCTGTTATGGGACAAAAGACATGAACCTCGTGGTAGCCATGGAAAGTTTGATTCCCTGTGGCTCAGACCCTTCAAGATCAGACACTTTGCTGGTGAGAAATCTTTCTATCTTGATTACATGGATGGTTCTTCTCTCCCACTTCCTTACAGTGGGCAGTATCTCAAGTTGTTCAAGTCCTAGGTGATTAGGAAGTCCCTTGTATATTCTGTACAGCGTTTTTTCTTGTCTTCCTTTTTGCTTTGGTGTGTTGTCCTCTGTATTGGTCTGCTTTTTGACTCCGTTTCCCAATGGATAAGGTACTGGTCTGCTTCTCCTGAGTTTTTCTAAGTTCTTTCCTTGCCTCATTCCTTGAATTCATGTCAAGTCATCCCCAAAAGGAGCCAGCTGTTGTACACTCAAAATTCCCCCTGCTCTGAAGAGGGGGAACTTTCGAAATTTCAAGTTTAAGTGTCTTTTCTGTCAAGCTGGTAGTAGGAGAAAAGTCACGAATTTAAAAAAAAATCTATGTTTTGGGTCATTTTGTATGTATTTCGGGCCTTTCGGACATTTTTGTCCCGCCTGTCCCAAGTTCAAAAGTGCGCTCTGTTCCCCGATCGGCCGAAATCCCCGAAGTTGTTCCAATTTTGGGCCTGTCGGACATTTTTGTTCCGCCTGTCCCAAGTTCAAAAGTGTGCTCTGTTCCCCGATCGGCTGAAATCCCCGAACCGCGTACTTTGCTCTTTCGTGTTCCAAGTGTCCCAAACTTTCCATGCGAGCTGTTCCGTTTTTGCCCGAACCGGCCGAGTCGCATCCTTCGGAAATTTTTGTCCCAAATGTCCCAAAGTTAAAAAGTGCAAGCTGTTCCATTTTCGGCTGAAACACCCGAACTGCGTACTTTGCACTTTCATGTTCCAAATGTCCCAATTCAAAAAGTGCAAGTTGTTCCATTTTCAGCTGAAACACCCGAACCGCGTACTTCGCGCATTTTCGTCCCAGATGTCCCAAAATGCATTTGTGCATCTTCTCCCTGTTTCACCCGAGTCGGCCGAGCCGCGTGTTTCGCGCATCCGCGTCCCACATGTCCCTAATGAACCAAGTGCCATTCATACTTAGTTTTTCCCGTTCTACCCGAATATGCTGTTTTTTCAAACTAAATATGAATTTAAGTTGCGGCTCTGATACTATCAATCTGAAGACCAAATTCCAAGGACATCTGGCAGAAGGATGAAGTTTTCAAGACACTGGTTGTCTCTGCTCTCAAAGATATACGCTGCCATCTTCAAGATGAAACTGCTGGTGTACTCCTTTCCTTGCAAGAAATCAAAACTCAATTCAGAGCTTTTTTCAAAGATAATCTGTTCAAGGAAAGTTCCATCTCCAAGGATAAAATGAAGGATATCTGCTCTCTTCGATCTGCCATTGAAGAAGCAAATAAATATTATCTTACTCGTGTCAAGTTGGATAAAGAGATGGAGAAGTGTTTTGGATTTTGGACTCAGTCTACAGCCAATACGTCAATTCCTCATGGCAGAGACATTGCTGAGGCGTTAAAAGAATTTCAGGCAGTGGATTCTGAAGTCAGTGGGTCCCTCCCAGTGACTGGCCACCTGTCTTCTTCTCCACATTCTTTTCTCTTCTTCCATTGCTTTTGCCGTTTTCTTTGTAATGCGTTGAGGTACTACGATTGGTGGTCCTTAACTGTTCTTGGTTAAAGAAACAGCTACGAAGAGTAACTGATTTGTAAGCTATATAATGGCCTTCTTCACGTCATTCAAAGAGGAGGGAAGAACTTGGCTTATTTTCCGAAAAGTGTAAATAGATTATAAAGAAATCAATACAGAAGGACTTTCGATTCTTTGTCTATCTGATCTCCGTTATTCCTAAGCTTTCATTTATTTTCTTTGTGAAGATCATTTGTCTCAAGTTTGTTAGTCTCACCGATTGCATACTCTTCAACTTTGCAAGCCTGGTGATCTTGTATAACCAAGAAGGAACTTTGTGTCCTTGATTAATGGATCTGTGTTATGTTAAGAAACTTTGTGTTCTAGCAGATGTTATTTACAGAACTTTGTGTCTCTGAATTCCATCTTATTTATCCAATACAAATTATCTTGTTTCAATTTACTGTGACTTCGCATACATAAAGAATTACTCTGATATCTATAATTCTACATGTTGCCTTTCTGCTCTTTCCCATACTCTTTTTCCTCATTCCTTTTGTAATTGATGATCTTCATAGAAAACACTTTCGTGATATCCAAGTTTAACCAACAAATCATGTCTTGTACATTTGTAAATAAGTTATTTTCTGAATAAGGGAACCTCTCCCATTAAAGAGGACGGACTTCTTGTCCCCTGACTGTTGCTCTTCTTAAAAGTCCTATTTGACGACCAACAAGCACCAATGGCCATACCAAAAGTGTCCACATGTACATGAAATGGTTTATCCCATGATGAAAAGCATAGAATGGGCGCAATAGTAAGTCTCTCTTTTAATATTTCAAATACGCACTGCTGTAGTTCTCCCCAATAAAATGTACCTTTCCCCTTCAGTAATTCTTACAAGGGTGCTACAATTCTGGCATACCCTTTTATAAACTTCCTGTAATACCCTGTATGACCTAAGAATCTGCACACCTCACTTTGACTAGTAAGCACTTCCAGGCCTAAAATGACTACAACCCTGGATGGATCAACTAGCAAACCTTCCTTCCAAATGATATGTCCTAATAGTATCCCAAATGGCATAGGAAATATGCACTTATTTATATTCAAAAAGATACTCAATTGTCTACATCATTCAAACGTTAAGCTTAGATTGTCACAATGGTCTTTCACAAGCCCATATACTGTCCAGTCATTTAGGTAAACTTGTAAGAAGTTGTGAATAAAATATTTGAATGCCTATTCGCGAGAATACAATAGGCACGTTCTTCAATCCAAAAGGCATTACAGTATAGGTGAAACTACCCCATTCAGTTGTAAATGTTGTCTTTTCTTGATCCTCTTGAGGTATCCAGACCTGATGATACCCAGAAAATTCATCTGTGAAAGAATATATTTCGTGCCCTGCAACTCCTTCCAATATTGCCTTAGTGAAAGGCATAGGGAAAGGATCTATGATGCATGTAGCATTTAGCTCCCTGTAGTCCACACATATACTAATTTTTTTGTCCTTCTTAATACTGATCACCATTGGGCTCACCCATTCTGATTCATTAAGGGGCTTGATAATTCCAGATTTCAACATTTTATCAATTTCTTCATTTACCTTTTCGTGCAAATTAGGATTCATCCTGTAGGGTCTCTTTCTAATTAGCCGTGCACCATCCTTAAGTTTTATCTTCATTTCCCCAAGTGATTCATGTACACCTTTAAGTTCACGATATCCTCTAGGGAATAAGTCTTGATAATCTCTCAGTAATTCGATGATCTTGGATACCTCCGAGTCTGACCAGTAGTCTTCAATTATGGCCTCCTTAGGCTTAACCTCCGAACCTATATTCACCTTCTTTATCTTCATAGGTTCATGGTAGGCATGCGTGTCCTGGTCTACATTATCCAAGACCTCGCGTACCCCATTTTAATGCTCAATATCCAAGTTCTAAACTTCCTCATCTTCCACGATGTAAACCATCTTTCCTTCTTCTCTCTCAAGGTAAGCACGCTCAAGTAATTTGGAGTCTATTTCTTCTTCCTTTTCAAAACATGCTCCAAACTCTGCCTCACCAAATAATTCCTTAATATGCTCTTCTACTTTTTCACTATCTCCCATAGTTAAGTACTTGACAAATTTTAAAGCCTTTGCCACATGAGTTTTAGTCGAGAAGTAGTTGAAATTATGGATCATTCCTGCAATCAAATCTTGAGATTTTCCAGTCTCTATATGTAGTTTTGCATATGCATACCAAGCATGTGCACATCCTTGGAGTGTGGAATATAATTTATACACCCAGAGTGAAGTTGGTAATGTTTCCTGTCCTTCTATCTAGAGTCTCTCACACTGCTGAATGTGATGCTGAACAGGTCGATCACCATGATAAGCGTAGATTTGCGTAGGTGCATTGTTCCTTATAAACCTAGTAGATAAATCTATTCCAATCTCTTCCTAGATTATAAGATTATCTCTGTGGATTGCCCACCAGTGCGTTGTTGTCCCATGTAGTGTCTATACTAGCATCTCTCTCCTTGTAATTAGATCTACCCACTGCATTTCCATTGCCTTCAGAAAGACATACAGAGCTTATGTCCTTGTATACCAAGGTATTGTGCTTCATATCCATCTAATTGAGTGAAATCTATTCGTGCGCGTGACCATGATTTTCACCTCATGCCCAACTAATTCATATGTACCATGAGCCCAATTGTCACAAGCAATACTCATAGTGTCACTTAAAGAATGAGAATCCTCCCACTGTAGAATGCCTTCTTTTGATGCCTCGTTGACCTCTGGGTCCTGAATAGCACGTACATAGACTTTGTTTAAGTCCTCCTCACTTAAGGGCTCAACATAGGGTGTGGATTTCCCATCTGTCAACGGTATCACAACCCTCTCCTCCTTGTTTTCAAAGATGATATATCCCTTATTGAATCTCAAGTTAACATTATTTGCATAACACCAAGGGAGTCCAGGCAAGGCTGGAAAATTGTTTACTTCCACAAGTTATAATACCTCAAAATCCCCAATAAAATCGGCCCCTTGTATAGTTATATATGCATCCTTCGACACTCCTATAGGGTTGGCCTTAGTCCAGTTCACCATGAACAACACATTAGATGATGGCTGTAATGGAGGCCTCCCCATTTTTACCCAAGCATCTAATGTTAGCACATTTACTTTCGCACCTATATCGATCAATATGTTGCTCAACAGCCACCCATGCACAACAATATTCAAAGTAATTTCCTTTTCATAATTAATGCTATCAAGGGGAATATTTACATGCATAATCTGTCGTACAGTCTCAAGACTTACGCATGGAGTGTTCCCTTTCAATCAACTTCCCAATAGTGGAATAATTTTCTCTTGGCGCAACATCTTGCAAACCTCCCACAGATCATCAATATCAGTTTGGAATATCTCGGACGCTTTCTTTTGTTCCTTTAGGCACTGTATCTCAACCTGAATATTCCTTAGAACTTCCATGGTATCCTGGTAAACTTCTTTCTATAGAGTAGGATCTGGATACCTCACGTGCAAAAATTCCTCCTTGGTAATCATAGGCTTTTGATGTAATGCCTCTCGCGTGCACGTAGCTTCAGTGCGTGTAGTGATCTTTACTGTCAATGCCTCAGATCCTTCTATTATCTTGGGCATCCATTGGTATTCTACCATGCGCTAGATTTGAACCATCCTGGTGCCTTTTTTTTCTTGCTTATGTATTTTACTCAGATACTCATATAAGTCTAGGAACTCTTTATAGCTATGGTTTTTCCCATAGAAATAACATGCATTGTTATAAGGACATTTGCGCCTATAGTGATCAAGGGATCCACATGTATAACATGTTCCACAGGGAAACTCCCCTCTTCCTCCACCATGGCCTCATCCTCCGTATCCATCATGATATCCACATCCTCTTCCACGCCCTCCTTCAAAATGCCCCTCATTCCTGTCATAGCGCATTTGATTATGATCCTGATCCTGGTGCTCATTCCTTCCCGTAGAATTATCTGTTATACTTGTCTGTCGTACTCCAATGTCTATAGCATCATGGATCTAACCAATCAACCAAAAATCCTCAGTATCATGGGTCGTGGACCTATAAATCTTACAAAAGCAAGATACATTCTTCCTTATTGCGCGCTATAACAAAGGACAATGACTAGCATCATGATTCAAATGGAAAATTTCACAATTCAATAATAGTGAACGTAGAGATCGGAAAGGACAACTATCATTGGTGTGACCTTCCACTTCACAATCTGTACACCAAGTTCCTAAGCGCGTCTCATGGGCTGAATTTTCCGATAGCTTTTCTAACTGCTTTTCCATAGCTACAATTTGTGCCTCTAGAAATGGACTAACACCAATGTCAATGCTCCCAACTACCTCAGCATGCAAAGTTGCTTCCAGTGCTTTGTGCGGATCCATGTATGTCTTATGTGACAACACCCTCCTAAATGGTGTAATCAATCCTCTAATGAACCATTTTGCATGTTGGCTAGCATGTATATCATAATACAAATTAGATAGAAGTGTCTTAAAATGAGCATCATACTCACGTACACTTCCAGTAGTGCCCTGCTTGATATATTTGAGTGTACCTATACTCTTCTGCTCAAACTCAAGCATATGGAACTCTTTTCAGAAAGCATCCCTCGGTTATGCATAATCCATGTAACTTTGATCAGGGTCAAATTTCCTATACCAGTTGTGTGTGCACCCTTGTAATGTAGTAGCGAATTGACTTGCCTTCGATTCAGTAGTTGTGATCCCTTTAGCACGCTACAATATTTCACACATATGCACATGTTCGGTAGCATCATATATACCTCTATACTCTGGGAGACGAAGATACATCTCCATATAGATATTATGTGGTTTCTACGGACCTTAACCACCTAATCCAGTGTTAGGAAATTAAATATTAATGTTTACATTATAGTTTGTTAGTTAATATTTAATATTGTTATATATTAAATATTAGGTTTGAATGTTTATTGTTATAATATATTGATTCAACAATATATTATTTATAGATTTTTGTTGTACCCATAAAATTATGGGTAAGTTGTTTGATACACTTCCTATTTTATAGGAAGAGGTTAGTCTATTGTAATGGCTATAAATTACCCTGCTTCATTGTGTAATTTATGCAGCAAGAATATAGAGATATAATATAATTATTCTGTGTTTTATCTGTGCAAGTCTGATCCAAAATCTATATTTGGTATCAGAGCGACACCATGGAGGATTAGAATATTAAAGGGAAAATTGCTCGTGCCCTGAGCTATGATATTCAACACATGCAGTTTTTTATCTGACAGATCCTCCTATCAACGTGCCACTGTATCACTTTTTTTTTTTGTTGCGTAGTAGATTTATTCTGTGCGTTTATGTGATAGGGGATTATCTTGTGTTTCATTTTAATCTAGACGTCTTTTCCATAGCTCGTACAGTCAAATATAAAATGTGCATTAGATCTGCTCTGATGTCGATCTCCACGCGGCAATCTGGACACAAATTTGGAGTTTCTGAAGCCATATGAATAACAGGAGATAAGTTTTTTTCTTTGGTTTGCATTCAAATGTTTAGACCCAATCACACATGCAGTCTCAAATCAACAACATTAGTACAGAAACATCTAATATTGTCACTATGTATTGAATAATTTTTTGCATCTTCCGTAATATTTTTACCCATAGAGTTCTCAAGAATCAATCTTTTCGATTCGCCTTGATTCATTTGTAAAGCTTATCTCTTCCTTATACGGCCAACATCCCTGCATAGAAATTGACAAATGAGGAATATCAACGTCTCAAGGACAACGTTGTGGCAATAATCAGAGAAATTGGTGTGCGGTTGGAGAGATACATAATTGCAATATTTTGCGGTATCTTGGATATAGATTTTGTTATTTACCATTGACCAAGTAATATGATGAAGTGAAAATAGCATCCTGCACCTTTGCTATTATTTTCATGGTTCATGCCCATGTATATTTGGTGAAGATTGTTGTTCTGACATCTCGTGAAGGTGAGTTGGGAAGTTTCCAGATCGGCCCAACCTCCTCAAATACCATGGTGAGCTTCTCTAGGACACCTTGCATGCAATCCACATGGATCTCTCATTATGGTAGTTTTGCGCGCATGCCAGCCAGACCTGAGCGCATAATCAATTTCATTGACCAATGGCCTCCGAGTACTCTCTAGTTCCCGCTGAAATAGATATAGACAACCGTAATGTGAGTCTATCTAATAAGTTATAGTTTATGTTTAGTTCTTGGTGTTGAATGGTTTGTCCTTTTATATGTTTGAGAAAATCATCCTCTTATCAATATATTGTGAAGTGTCTCATTGTCTAAATTCAAGTCTTTATGTGTCTCATTTGTCTATACAATTAAAGTTTGGTCAATTTCACAAAGTATCATTTTGTGTCATTTATAAAGAGTCTTTGTCAAGTTTATGTCGTTATAGTCAAATTGTCGAGTCAATTATTGTCGAGTAGTTGTGTGTCAGTGAAAATCATTGTATTGTTATAATACTAGTCTTGTCATCATTAGTCTCAATAGTCATTTTAAATATATATATATATATAAATAAAATAAATAAATCACATTTTGTTTATCTATTAAAATCCAATCTTTAATTGGATTTTATGTTAGTCATCAAGATATGTGTTTTTTATATTGTCAAAATAGTATTATCGAGTCTTGTCAATAGTGTCCTTGTCAAATATTAAAGAAAAATAAAAATTGTCTCACAGACGCATTTTCAGTGTTATCCGACGTCTGGAAATAATTGTTTTCACATTGCGGGGGAGAGACAAAATAAAGTACAATGTGAAACTTGATGAGCTTCAAATATATATTCCGCTGAGTTAGCAGCATGCAAATGGAGAATGGAGGCATCGGAGGCTGGAGGTCAAACAGGGACCTCTCATCAGTCACCAACGATGGGGCCGCACGAAGCTATGGTGGCACTTTTTTTGGTGTGAGTGTGCTTTCAGTATTTGATGTCTAGTGTGATTCTTTTTCAGAGTTCCTGTTTTGTGTTAAATAAGTGAAATGTTCACATTGATGGGGGAACATGATCAACATGATCCAATGTTCCATTTTCATTTTTTCAGTTGAGTATGTGGCTATTCCTATTTCCCCAAATGCAAAAACATAGTGCAGAACAAATAACACAGTGAAACACAGCATCATGAGGCTTGATGAGGTAGGACAGTCACATGTGTTCCTGTTCGTACCTAGGTTTATGGTTAGCCTCCTAAAAACCATTGAAGGTTGTTCAGATGTGTTCTTGCTTGAGTTCCCACACTACTAGGTCAGATGTGTTCCCTAGAGTGACTGGTTGATAAGCAGATGATTCCTGAGCGTGTTCCCATCCTCGTCGGTCAGATGTGTTCCCGACAGTGCTTGGTCGATAAGAATTTGATGTGTTCCTTCTTCTACCTTCAGTTTGAGTGTGTGCCAAGATCATGAGCGCGCAGAGGCGGCAGGCTGCAAAGGAAGTGTGAAATTTCTAATGTTACCATGTAAACATTAAGGGGGGGAATGTTAGGAAATTAAATATTAATGTTTACATTATAGTTTGTTAGTTAATATTTAATATTGTTATATATTAAATATTAGGTTTGAATGTTTATTGTTATAATATATTGATTCAACAATATATTATTTATAGAGTTTTGTTGTACCCATAAAATTATGGGTAAGTTGTTTGATACACTTCCTATTTTATAGGAAGAGGTTAGTCTATTATAATGGCTATAAATTATCCTGGCTCATTGTGTAATTTATGCAGCAAGAATATAGAGATATAATATAATTATTATGTGTTTTATCTTTGCAAGTCTGATCCAAAATCTATATCCAGAACCCCATGGGTTTCCTTTGCCTCTAGAACCACCAGATCCACTAGAACTAGAACCACCTATACCTCCTGATCCTCCACCTGTAGCTGGATTCGGACCTGTAGATGTACTCCTCTATGCTCTGACAGTAGTACTATACTGAACCGCTATAGTCTGTGAGGTAGCTCCACTTCCAGAGGTGAATCCAACATTTAACGTGCTCACATTCTATGTGGATGACGTGCCCAATAATGCTCCTCCATATAACATTGAAGTTGTATGTCCTGCCATTGATGTACTTGATCCCTGGCTTACTCCTGCTCTCCTACTTCCCAAGTTAGCTTTCTGAGTACTTGTCATACTAGATACTAAAAAACCAAGTGCAAAGGCTAGGTCACTAGGTGGATTAAGATGTGCATCTGCGGCCCAAGTAGTATTTGCTGGTGTACTTCCATGCGAGGCCAAGAAGGGATCTCTATCATGATTTCCAAGATGGGGAAGTTCCTAATGCTCTAGCTCCATGTTTTCTACGTGAGCCGTAAATCCTTCACAAGCCAACTCTCTCCTCAACGCCATACTTTCTGCAACAGAATTTTGCTTCTTTATTTCCCTCTCGTGTGCCTCATTATACTTAAGCCACCTTTCCTCCTCTACTTTTCTGCCGCTAGGTCCGCCATCTTAATACCAAACATGTTCCTTCCTTCGCACGTGGTGACGTTTAGCTTGCCATTGGTTTACTCTCCAGGTTCAAGGTTACCATTAATATCTTGATTGCCAGTGGAATACCCTGCAAATACATTCCTCTTGGATACCTCAAAAACTGAAATTCAGCGACCTTTGGGCAAGAGTACGTCGAAATTGAGTATTCCAGAATATAACTATATATATCACCATGAAACCATGTATCCACCATGTGAGTCCAAATTATATCACCATCATAAAGAGCCTGAAATTATTCCTATGTCCAAAAAAGTGCGCGATATCTTCAATTCCGCTGAGATGCATAAGTCGTAAGCCACTCATAAAGTTCTACTGGAAATATAGTGAAAATATCTCATATAATTTGTCGTACATGTTTTGTTCTACCGAAGTGCATGTGTTAAACTCATATCCACTGTTGAACCGTCATGTATAATCTTCCTCCAGATCATGTATCCATTCCTCAATACTTGCTAGAGTTAACCAATACGTCTTCATCGTGAGACATCCTGAAAACAACTGAAAAGTAGGTCCTGGAAATAGAACCAATGATGCAGCCTAGAATTTGCAAGATAACACCCTAGTCATGTTGGCACATCACTCAACTTAGTCTAAGCGCTCACCCAAAGTGTCCAAAGGTACCAGGTACATCTTTATGGTTGTTTTCATAGGATGATAACATGATGAAGAAAGATATACAAAGACTCATAAGTAATCCATCATTCTACAGTGCATGCTACCCATAGATCTATGAAAGAACAAGCTTAAACAATAATCATGATTAAATACTAACATGCACTACTCAATTACATAGAATGACACTTAGGTTCAGCCAATATCCTCCATCTTTTAATAAGTATAGAAGCTCCTTACAGTACTATCTATTTCATCTTAAGGGCATATGGATCTGATACATGTATTCAGAATCATACATACATATATATCTAGGTCTTCCACACACACATATATATCTCTCTTTTACTATACACCTAACCATCATATATATATGGTGGGGACTTGCCCTTCACTGCTTAACTACTCCAGAAATAGGTCACATGCTATTAATAGCCATACGTCATTTACAATTATAGGCACACATGCAAGTGTTCTATCTATAGTCCTCTTATAGATAACTGAAGTGTTCCTTTTATTCTTAGCTTGTCCCCATGCATAGACACTTGAACTGCTTTTCTAGATATAGACAATGCTTGGCACAGACTTCTCTACATCGTTGATGTGTTCCACATGCCATCTTCCAAAAATAGATCATCACGCCCAAAATTGGCTAAGTCCTAAAATTTGAACCTTCCTTTCATGCGCGGGTCCTTCCTGTCCTTCCACGCCTTCAATCCTTGCCTTCTACCCCGCACAGACTTCTTGCGTGATTTTTGCCAAGTATTCTTTGATCAACATATCATAAATGATTTCTGATCACTAGTGATTATGCTCATGATTGGCATCGATTTCTAGTCGGCATCCATCCTATAAATAGGAATTATATAAGTCAATTTGGGCTCTAAAATGGTTCATTTTCATTATTTAAATTTGTGTGTTGAGAGCACTTAGCAATCAATTTGAGTGTCTTTGAGAGGTGGAGGTGTGCAGGAGTGTTTGGAAGAGGAAGAAAATGAGGAGATGGGTAAGTATATTTGATTTAGTTTGTAAATTTTTTTATTTTTTTATTTTATTTTGTGCATATTTAGATATTGGGGTGTGAACTCCTAGTCGTGTCTAATCATACAATCGACAATGATCAAATGAATCAACGTCGATTGGAAGGGAAATTGTCATGGATTGTAAATTGGTGGTGATATGTCCTTAATGATAGGTATTTTAAGGAATTTTTTGCACGCAATGACTAACAGATGTAGTTTTTTTTGTTTTATAGGCTATATATACGATATACCTCTGGGATAGGATCTTGGATATGCTAGAGGTTATTAGAGGGGATGTGACAGGTGCGGAGTGGAATCATTTATCAGATATTGGTTTGGGGGGATTCCTCTACTACCAATGGATTTAGAGAGATGAAAAACTAATGGTTTCATTATTAGATATGTGGGACTCATCTATAGGGAAATTCTAGTTCCATACAGGAGAGATGACAATCACACTAGAGGACGTGTACGATATTTTGAGATTGTTGATTCAAGGATAGAGGATAATACCTATTTCACGGGATTCCCATTTGGATACAATGAGGATATTATATGAATATGGTGCCCTAGATATTATATATATTATTGATTCTTTTCATATTGAGATTTATTATGATTGGGATGTGCCAGGGAACCAATTGATGTCGATGGTGATGATAGCAATTTCATGTTATACACTGCTAGATTCAGGAGGAGGAAGGTTTCCTTGGACATTGGTGATCTAGAGGAAATATTTGAGTTCATATGTTCCCAAATTCCCCCAAAAACATTAAAATACAGAAGAACATTTTGAGATCTTTTTATCGGTATAAAGAATGCTAAAAATGGAGCTCATATGTTGAAGATAGCATCTACTGAAATTTTTTGCCAACTGGAAAAATTAATGGATTGTGTATAGTTTTGAGCTAGCATGGAATTGTGCACATATACCAAGTGGACCAATCATGGAATGATAAGTGGCACATAAATAATTGAGCAAAAATTTGGGCTTTGGACGTTGGTCTTCGACGCTCCTGTTTGGACAAGTAGGCCCCATTGGTTGTTGGCTGGGGGCCCTCAACTAGGGTCGACACACTTTTTTATTGGAGGGGTGTCATTACCGCCATTTATTAATTATATCATTGTAATTATTTAATATATGTGACACTATCAATATCTATAGGATAAATGTGGGACTATTATTTCAAGGCTTTTAATTGTAATGCATTGTATTATGGATTGAGTTGGCTTGTGCATTGTGGCCAACTCACCACATACTCCTCAGAAATCTATTTCTCTAATAGCTGCAAGTCAACTGTCGAGCTTGATCCTATGGGTGATAAAATAGATACATTATTATGTGGAAAAACCAACTCAACCACAACCATTTAGGTGCCATGCCAACTAGCCTCAGCAAACCTACAAGCCACACTTACATGGTGCAACAATTGCAAATGTGGTGGATAAGCACACAACGCAACCACCTCATCATGTGGAAAATAAGAAAATATGTGTCCGCAGCCATAGAAAAGTAGGGTGGTTAAGCCCAATGTAAACATTTCAATCCCCCCTACATGATAAATGTGTGATTAATCCCCATGATTGTCAAAATTTAGATGATGATGGAGGAGGAGGGGTTTGAACCCCTAACCTCCCTAAATGTAAAAGTTGGCTCTGTTGTTGAGCCACAAGGGCCCGGTGAAGTCAATAGGGAGATTGATTCTATTTGAACAAGTTTTTTAGTAGGACTACGTGAGAGGTAGTAGAGGAAATTTTTGGAAATCATTTATTTTGATGCACTTAGATTCAATTTCAGATTTTGGCCATAATTGGAAAAGTGTTCCAAATTTAGAGATGAAGAAAATGGTGTCCTTTTCCATGAAATGTTGTAATTTTCTTGGTGGAAGGGTTTTTCTAGCTCAATTTCACGTAGAATACATTTTGGAGATATTACAAAGCCACATATAGATTTGGGAATGATTTTATGATAAAATAAAGAGTTTTTCAGATGTGGATCAACTCATATGCAGGTGTCATTATCTACTAATCATTTTAGAAGTTAAAAATTGCACTTCAAATGATATTTAATAGATATACTTATGTTTAAATTGAATTTAGGGATGTAGCCCAACTAGGTGAACTCCGTTATTAACGTGTAGAGTTATTTTGATTAGTTTTTGTTCTTTATTATTGGTTTTCATTTTCAGTATAAGGTTATGAATGATTAAACAAAGAAAAATAATGGGAAAATTCATTATAATTTAAATTTTTGAATCATTTATCCATAATAGAAAAATTGAATGCACAAATCAATTTTGGATGATCAAATCATATTAATATGCACTAAAAATCAGCTTGTGATTAGTTTTGGAAATTTTAACATCATATTTTTAAAATATCCAGAAATTTTTTAAAACACTACCCAAGGGGTCAAAAATTATTTACGAATCAATTGGTGGCTATAGTAGCTAAGATTATGAAGCATGGGACTATGTATGCATGGGATTCTACCTTGTTGGCACATGTATACCATGAGTTATGGGGTTATGTGACTAGGAGGAGATTTCATTTGGATGTGGAGTTCTTCTTCATTGTTGGGATTACGAGCATATTGTTTTAGTGAGGTTGTAAGGTCTTCCTTGGAGGGATGGGGACCAGGAAGAGTATGTAGTGTGATTTATGAGGTGGATATTTTATTGGATGTGAGATGATGGGGTATAGCGAGATGAGGTGTATTATGTTTAGCGCCTCAGTGGGTTATTTATTGATGATGTTGTTTGGAGGCCATATGTTAGATTTCCTACATGGAAAGGTATGGATGTGTATTTGGTTAGGTTGAGACATGTATGGATGTGTATCCACTTAGTTGGGAAAAATAAGTGGATATGATTGAGGTTTTATAGTTTCCCATGGTGCACGGGAAATTTGGGTTACCACAGCAGATGCCTGGGTATCGATGAGATGATTCAGAGAGAGATCTTCCAGCGTCAATTATAGATGAGGCTCAATAAGCAGTAGAGGAGGAGGAGCCAATGGGTGATGATATTGATGATGGGGGCTGATTAAGTGGTTTAGTGACTGGTGGACATTGTAGTGGGAGGCTTGAGGAGATAGAGTAAGGTGGATACTAAGAGGTGGGGAGGTAGAGGAGGAGGGTGATGAGAAGTTAGGGAGACTGAAGGAATCTTTTGATGTGTTGCATATAAAGAGGGACCAACTGTTAGTGGAGCAAGATATGGTTTTCTGGGAGAGGGATGCTCTATTACATGAATGAGATCAGACATTCTTGGAGCGTGACTCTTTTTAGCAGTAGATAAATAGATATCATCAGAAGTGGGAGGAACTATGGGTGAAGTATAGGGAGATAGGTACTGCCTTAGAGGCCTCATTAGGTGGAGGATAGAGAGTGGGGTAGGATGTGGGGTAATTCATGGTTCTTATAGGGGGAATGTCAATAGTAGGTAGAAGTCAGATGAGACCTCTAGGTTTTGCTACCATAGAGTAGTACCGAGCATTAAGAGATGGGATGGTACCATGAGCATCTTGTGACAGAGCATCTTCCAAATGTACCTTGCTAAGCAGAGCATAAAGTGAGAAAGCATAGGTCATCTTGGTAGTCCATCTCAACGATTACTGGTAGTGTTGCACATCCTTAGAGAGAGCTAGGGCCAGAGGGAGGCCAAGGTGGTGCTACCGATAAAGTATCTAATTTTTAGTCCATCGCTTAGTTGGTGGGTTTTGTATATGATTCAGATGTATTGGGACCTTGTGAGTAATTTGATTATGTATATAATTTTTTATGATATATATATATATATATATGAGTATGGTTTTGTATTTATGTGATGTGATTCAATGGGATATTTTATTTGATGTTATATGTGATTTTGTGATGTGATTTTGAGATATTTGGATATATTAGATGTATGTAGATGTTTATGTGATTTGACTCAAATGTAGTGATCTTTGTATGTTTGTAATGCACTTTTATCAAGCTCAAGAGTAGATGTAAGAGGTTTAATTTTCAACTATATTTGACACACACACACACACACACACACACACACACACAACAAATGTTAAAAAATGTTAACACATACATAACAATAGTTAGTCACATGTAGGATCATGGACATATGTAATGAGCTTATATAACTTCTTTCAACATGGTAAGGGTTTATATGTAGTTTGTATAGGAAATATAGTTTATCCTTTGATGGCTTTATAGGCTTGTGCCTGAGCCATATTTTTATTGTTAAACTAATCAATGCAGGAATTTTTCTTTTTAATGGGAAATTTAATCAATGTAGGAAGCTTTCCTAGGATGATTTTGATTATTTTGACTTTTTATGTGAAGTTTGATTGATGTGAGAGTCCTTTTATCCCCATAATAATATTGGGTAGTCATCCTTTAATGGATTGGTCTCATTTTTTTAATTTTTGAAGGCCATATTTTGATGTAATATGTTATTAATAGTTGTCCTTTAAGGGATAGGTCTATATTATTGATAATATGCATATGCACATATATTTTTTACTTTTTTTTACTATGAGGGTAGGCCTAGTAGACCATTTGGGGAGGGGGGAAATATGTATATATAAATTGCACATGTGTACCCCTAGCCTATTTTTAGTTTGTATATAAGTGGAAGATGAAAGTAATTATTGGGGGTTCCTACTTCTAAGGAGGAATGTTTCCTTAAGGAAAATTTTATAAGCATAGTTGTGGTGCTCATAATTAAGGTCATAAATATAGGATACTGATAAGAGACCACATAATTCAAAATCATTACAATAGTAGGTGGTAGATTGGTGATGGAATGAGATATTTTGATGTAACTAATGTCATGAGAGTAGATGTGTTAACAATATAAAGGTCACAAGTGCAGAGCATTTATGAGTTATTTTTTAGGTTTTCCATCAATGGAGGCTAATCGATAGGCTCCAGACTTATATTTATGAGTGTGATTATATATGGACCAATCCAGTTCAAAGTAAACTTTCCACATTGACTCTTTTCCAGAGTAGTGACATTTTGATTCTCTTCGAGGACAATATCACCAATATTGAAGTCATGTTCTTTGAAATTTTTATTTTATGCTCTTTTGATACATTCTTGATAGAAATGATGATGTTCAAGGGATGTCAAGTAGTGTTTGGCTAACAATTTGATTTTTATTTGTTGAGTTGTGGAGCTCAATTACTTCGGATTAGCATGTAATATGAAACTTTCTGTAAAATAAAGTAACCAACATCGACTATGGAGGGAATGACATCAGTCACCTATGACCGGTAGTGGTCAAGAAAGGAGGAACCAACATCGGTTAGGGATAACTAGCGTCGGTCACCTGTGTGGGAGTGTTTTATTTAAATCTCAGGAATTAGATCTATTTTTAGTATTAAAGCAGATCTATTGATTGTAATTGCATGGCTAAGTGCCCTAAGTTTGAATATGCCTATATAAGAATGGAAGCTAAGCTTTAGAAGTAATAATTAAGAAGAACTTGCAAAAGTTGATGATTATTGTGAGAATAATTGTGAGAGAGAGAATTCTTGGAGAAGAAACAAAAGCTTGAGAGAAAGAAAGTATTGTACATTTGAAAGGTGTGGAATATTGTAAATATTCAATTGTATATCTTGTCAAAAATTTGGATAATAGATTGGCTTATTTCTTGGTGGATGTAGCCCACACTTGGTGAACCACGTTAAATCTAGTTTTGATTTATATCTCTTGTTTTGTATATTTCTTCTGGTAGAATATATACTTTTATTTGCATGTATACTTAGATCTGATATATTAATTGTACAACCGGTGTGCTAACACCAACAACTGGTATCATATCTTTGTTTGAGGGTTTTGTGTATTGACATATTTACTCACAGAGGGTTTTCTAATTGAGTGGGAGCTACAATAATGGAAGAAGAAAATAAATACAAGGTAGAGAAGTTTGACAGCCAAAATTATCAATTATGGAAGATGTAAATTGAGGATTATCTGTATTAAATAGATTTTTATATACCGTTGGATGAGAATTCTAGACCTACGAAGATTAATAATGAAGCATGGAAGATTCTTGATAGAAAGGCTTTGGGATTTATAAGATTGAGCCTGGCAGCATCCGTGGCTTCCAATATTACAGAAGTGACTTCTACGGTAGGGTTAATGAAATTTCTTGCTAATTTATTTGAAAAACATAGTGCTTCAAATAAATTTTATTTGATGAAGAAACTATTTAGTTATATGATCATTGTTTCTTTAAAAAGAAAAAGAGAGTGAAGTTTCTCAAAGTTGGGGCAACGAAGAAGGAGCAGAAATTGGAGCTTGTACACTCAGATGTGTGGGGGCAGCTCAAGTAGCTTCTCATAGAGGATCCCAGTATTATGTTACTTTCATTGATGATGCTACAAGAAAGGTATGGGTTTATTGTATTAAACATAGATTTGATTATTTGAGACTTTTAAAAGATGGAAAGCCCTTATTGAGAATGAATCAAATTCAAATTTAATGTGCCTTAGATATGACAATGGTGGTGAATACTGTAGCAAGGCTTTCAATGATTATTGATCAGTGAATGGGATACGTAAAGAAATAACGGTTCCAAGAACACCATAGGAGAATGGTGTTGAAGAAATAATGAACATGACAATCATGAAACATGCTTGAAGTATGAGAATACATTATAGATTTCCCTTGAATTTTTGGGCAGAAGAAGTTGATACAGTGGTTTATTTGATTAACTGTGGGCCTTCAAATTCGCTAAATTGGAGAATACCAAAGGAATATTGGACCAGAAAAGAGGTAGATATTTCTTTTCTTAAATTTTTTGCTTCATAAGCTTTTGTGCATATTGATGAGGAAAATAGGAAAAAGTTGGATGAAAAATCCAAGAGATGCACTTTCATTGGTTATGGATTTGGTGATTTCAGATTCCGTTTTTGGGATTTAGAGATTTTTAAAATTATTAGGAGTTGTGATATTGAATGGAATGAAAAGAGAATGTATAGAGATCAAATTTTGGTACCTAAGAACGAACTAGTTGAGAATTTTTTGAATGAAAATGAACTCTCAAATTTAAAATTAATATCGACAGGGTTACACAGTAACTAGTTTTGGTTGACCCCTGACCGACATTAGTCAGCAGAACCGATATTGGTTATAGAAGAGTCAAACCGGCATCTGTTAGCAGAATTGACATCGATTATAGGTGACCAGCATCGATCACTGACAAATTTGGATACAAATTTCTAGGAGGTCCAGAATGAGCCTTCGATACCCCAAACTCCTGTGAGAAGGTCACAAAAGGTAAGTAAACCTCCAAAAATATTTACACCTTCTCTATTTTATTTATTATTCATTGATAATGGTGAACTAGAAATTTTTGAAGAAGCAATGTAAGATAAGACTCACATCCAGTGGGACCATGGCAGAGATGAGGAGATTGATTCCTTGGAATAAAACCAGACTTGGGATTTGGTTAAGTTTCCAGTAAGTAAGAGGACATTACAGAACAAGTGGGTTTATAAGATCAAGGAAGAAGAGGGTGGATAGAAAAGGTACAAGCAAATTATTTTAGTAAAGGGATTTGCAAAGAAAGCAGGTATTGACTTTGGTGAAATATTTTCTCTTGTTATAAAGATGAATTCTATTCGTACTATATTGAGTTTAGTTACAGTAGAGGATTTGAATTTAGAGTAACTAGATGTGAAGATGAATTTCCTTCATTGTGATTTAGATGAAGAGATTTATATGCAGCAATTGCTTGGGTATGAAGTCAAGGGTAAGGATAAATTAGTGTGCAGGTTGAAAAAGAGCCTATATGGGCCCAAACAAGCTCAAAGGAAATAATACATGAGGTTTGATAGTTTTATGCATGAGCATAGTTACTTTAGATGTGAATCTGACCATTGTGTTTATTTCAAGAAGCTTGAGAATGGGAGCTATATTATTTTGTTATCGTCTGTGGATGATATGCTTATTACAGAATCTAGTATGCAGGAAATTGGTGAGCTTGAGGAAAATCTAGCTCACACATTTTCTATGAAGGATTTAGGAGCTGCAAAAAGAATCATTGGCATGAAAATACACAGAGTCAGGAAGAACAAGAAAATGTATTTGTCTCTGGAGGATTATATCTACAGGGTGTTAGAAAGGTTCAAGATGCAAAATGGAAAACATGTTAGTACACGTATGGATGGACACTTCAAATTGAGCAAAGATTGGTGTCCTTCATCACATGAGGAGGTCAAACACATGACACAAGTGTCATATGCTTCAGTAGTTAGGAGTCTCATGTATGATATGGTTTGTACCAGACCGGACATTGCATAGGCAATGGGAGTTGTGAATAGATATATGGCCAATCCAATTAAAGAGCATTGGAAAGTAGTCCAATGTATACTCATGTATTTGAAAGGGACATCTAGCATGAAATTATGTTATGGGGGTTCGAATATTTCATTATGTGGCTATGTTGATTCAGATATAGTTGTAGATATGGATGGTAGAAGAAGAACTACTGGATATATTTTATTATAGGTGGGATGAAAGTTAGCTGGATTTCAAGATTACAAAAGTTTGTGGCTTTGTCTACTGCAGAGGAAAAGTATTTTACAACTACAAAGGCTAGCAATGAAATGATATGGATGAGTAGGTTCATGAAAGAGTTAAGAAAGGATCAAGATGATTGGAATTTTTTTAGTGACAGTCAAATTTTAATTCATTTGGCAAAGAACTCAGTGTTTCATTCAAGAACAAAACACATTCAGTTGAGGTATCACTTCATACGGCAGGTATTGGAGGATGGGCAGTTGAATCTGGAAAAGATTCATACAAGTGAGAACCCTGTGGATATGCTAACGAAGCCATTAGAAAAGGAGAAGTTGGAGCTACACTCCACTTTTGTCGGTGTTCAATTTTGAGACTTGAAGAGGAAGAAAAAAAACTAAGGAAGGATCCAAGAATGACGTTGTATAGGCATGGTGTGGTAATTAATCTCCAAGTGGGATATTATTGAGTTTTGGAGCTCAATTACTTCGTATTAGCATGAAATATGAAACTTTCTAGAAAATACAGTAACTGACATCAGTTATGGAGGGACCGGAATCGTTCACCTATGATCAGCAACGGTCAGGAAAGGAGGAACTGGTATTAATTAGGGCTAACCGGCGTCGATTACCTATGTCGGAGTGTTTTATTTAACTCTCGAGAATTATATCTATTTTTAGTATTAAACAAATTTATTGATTGTAATTGCATGGCTAAGTTCCCTAAGTTTTTATACGCCTATATAATAATGAAAGCTAGGGTTTATAAGTAATAATTAAGAAGAACTTGCAAAATTTGATGATTATTGTGAGAATAATTATGAGAGAGAATTCTTGGAGAAGAAGCAAAATCTTGAGAGAAAGAAAGTACTGTACATACGAAAGGTGTGGAAGATTGTAAATCTTCAATTGTATATCTTGTCAAAGATTTAGATAATAGATTAGCTCTTTTCTTGGTGGACATATCCCACGTTGGGTGAACCATGTTAAATTTGGTGTTGATTTATATCTCTTGTTTTGTATATTTCTTCTGGAAGAATATTCACTTTTATTTGCATGTATGCTTAGATCTAATATATTATCTGTACAACCAGTGTGCTAACCCCAATAGTGTTAAGCACTCCTGAAAATAATCCTCATCAGAAACAATATATCAAAGGGAGACACAAAGGGATGGAATTTGGAAATCAAGAGGGAGGATAGCCTCAAAGTCATATACTAAAGAAAATGGAGTAGCACGTGTAGGAGTACAGATGCTAGTGATTTAATATAAATGTAATTAAATATTAATTTCAGAGTGACTTTACTATACTAATGATACACAAATGGTAGTATATAGTGATGGATAAGTAATAAGTAAGCAATAATATGAAACCATAAGAAAGAGAGAGAGTGACTTAGCTGATTTCTCACAATATGGAGATGATATGGGCAAGATAAATGTTGAAAAAGGTTGTAAATAGTGTCATCAAGGCTCATATGAGGTTTTGAAACTCAGGAATGTGTAGGACAGAATCGCCTACAGGAGGATTGAAGCGCATAGGTGTTAATGACTAATTTGGGCACTAGTGTCTAGTAAAGTGGTCATGTTCTGTCATTTTCTATGTAAGAGGAGCTTCGTTGTTAGCTTCCTTTTTTCACTTTGGTTTTCATATATTATTTTTGATTATACCTGTAACATGCAAAGATATATACCTAGATGCACATGCCCACAAACCACATCAAATCTAAAAATAAAGATGCAAAATGTGGATTCAAACTGACACCAATGGTCACCCAAAGATTGAACTTAGTGTCGAGTGTTGTGCTACATTTCATATTCCGTGTAGTTCTATGTGAATTTATGTGTAATGATGTACTAGGATACCCTTGTGTAAGTTACACTATGATAACAGGCTAGATCTAGAATGCTCCAAGTATGCAAATGTATGCAATGAAAAATAATAGACTTCCCCTCCTATGTTGTGTATGTAGAGTGATGCATCGCTTGTCCCTTATACGGATGTGCTATATGGATGCTTTGTAATGCTCTTCTGCATTTGGATGCAATTTTAGATTATAGTAGATAATGATTAGTCATTGGCCCTTCATTTGGGAGCTATAATTATGTATATATATGATTACCTTGTTTGAATTTTGTAATTAACAACTAAAAGGTTGACCCAAAGTTGTAAGATATGACCCAAAAGAGTAAGAAGAAAGAAAATAATTTCAGGAGTTCCCATGAGGGACATGAGCACCTGGGTGCTTCTATTCTAAATAGGTGCTAGTGTCTGAGGCCAAAAAAGATAACTCATTCAAATACTAACATTGTTGTATGGTGTGTAAGGTCAATAAAAGTATAAGAAACAAAGAAAAATGCCCAAAAGGAATTGTCAAAAACTATTTTTATTTCTTATGAATCATGTATATATATCAGTATTCTCTAGGACTTAGGAATGTACCCAGGTGATAAATTTTGTGTCTATAGCTAGTTTGATAGGCCCATAGGGTAAATGGAATTTGAAGATGCCAATTTATGTTGGTTTGATCAACAATTTTCATGAGGATTTTTTTGAGTGTTTTGTTACGGGATTTTGCTTGACTATTTGATTGTGGATAACAGGGAGATGAAAAGTTAAACTTGATTTTATATGTGTTGTAAAGCTTTTGAAACTTTTTATTTTTGAAATATTTGCCATTATCTGTGATATTTTTGTGAGGAATTCCAAAGTGACAAATAATATGATGGTGGATGAATTAAACAATCTTATCAGCTTTAGTGGAGATGAGGGGAATAGATTCCACCCATTTTATAAAGTATTTGGTAGTAGCGATGATATAATTATCTTGTTGTGAAGAACGAGGGTTGATGGGGCCAATGAGGTCAAGTCCCCATTGTACCATAAATCTTATTCATGTTATAGATATTGAATAAGGATTTAAGTGAGGTTGGAGTGTTGTTGATATCTGAAACATTTGTTGGCGTACTCACAACAATCCTTACTATGGGTAGACTAATAATATCCCATCTATATGATGCATTTTCCTTTGGATGCAAGCTTAGATGATAGTACATAATGCTTAGTGTTTGTCCCTTCATTTGTGAGCTATAACTATGTATATATATGATTCCCTTGTTTGAATTTCATGATTTACAACTAAAAGAATGACTCAAAGTTGTAAAATATGTTCCAAAATTAAAAGAGACCCAAAAGTGTAAGAAGGCATAAAAAAAGGTCAGGAGTGCTCATAGTGGATAGGAGCACCTATGCGCTTCTATCCTAAACGGACGCTAGTGTCTGAGGCCATAAAATATAAATCATTCAAATTGTAAGCCCAATAAAAGTATAAAAAATAAATCAAAAGGCCTAAAAGACATTGTCAATTACTAGTTTTATTGCTTAAGAATCATGTATATATTAGTATGTTCTAGGACCTAGAAATGTACCCAAATGCATAAATTTTATTTCTACATTTTCCCCCACTTTATGTTGTTGAGTGAATACTCGATAGCATAAAGTATATAGAAGATGTGTACCTTTTGGAACTCGAGATAAGAGTGTAGCTAATAGCGTGCCAAGTGGACAAGTGAAGCGTGAAGTAATCATAAAGTAAAGCGTGGAACTAGGAAGGGAAGGTAGACCCTAGGGGTGGAGCGTATGGGTTAGAGCTTGTGCTTGTTGATGTGAGCTGCTTCTTGTTGCATATAAGGACATACTTGCAAAATAAGAGTAAATGAGAGTAGTCAAATTTCTATACATGAAAAATCAAAGTAACATGTGTATAAGTTAGTAACATTGTAAAAGTGTGTAAAACGAAAGTTTACACCTGATGTATAAGAGAGTATAAGATAGAAAATTGTCTCAATTTTCTTGGAGATGCTACTGGATTTGTTGTTGAATGGGTGAGTTTTTTGGGTGATCTCATGCCAAGAACAATTGTTTTGGGAAATCTCATGCCAAGCACAAGTTTTTTGGGAAATATCACAACAAGAACAAGTTTTTTAGGCAATCTCAAGCTAAGAATGATTTTTTGGGGCGATCTCACACCAAGGACAATGTTTTTGGGTGATCCCATGCCAAGGATGAGGTTTTTGGGTGATTTCACACCAAGAATGATTTTTGGGTGATCTCACACCAAGAGAAGAGTGTTGGGGAGAGAGGATAATTTTACTCTCCTTCCATCAAGCTTCCCAAATAAGTGCCACTATAGATGGCACGTCATTGTATATAACTATATCTAGCTATTTGTAACTGAATGTAAACTGAATTTTGAAATGAGAGTCAAGTGACTGTTACAATAAAACTATGTTGTGAACTGCTAGAAATTATGCTAAACTATGAAATTGAATTTTTTTTCCCCCAGGACACAAGCGCTCACCTTTTTTGTCTGATCTGGGTACTAGTTTTTGGTCTGTGTTTGTGAGCCAAGTATGATTCTGGGCCATTTTGTGACTGTGTTCTATTGCCAAATCTATGCTTTTCAACTCTAATTTGTAAATCTCTGTTGTTTAAGGGTGATTTTCTCACCCGAATCATGCCCCCTCCTTTGGGGTAAATGTGACAGAAGTAGGAGAAGACAGCCCAAATAAGAGGACTAGATATGGATATGCATATATGATATTGGATACATGCATGGGGTAAGGGATTTGTATTGTAGAAACCAAGGCATATGCAAACAAGATGGGATAAAAACAAGTATTAGTGTAACAATAGCTAGCATGTAATAGAATACAATGTAACAAGTAAATATGAAGACAAGATGGACCATGAAAAGTGGGTTTCATATATAGGACATCACTCACAATGTCACAAAACAATCAAGGCCAAAGAAACAATAAGCAAACAATGAGCAACCATAACATAGGGCATAGCCTGCAAATAATATAAAACAATAGTAACAATAGGAATCAAAATGTGACAGATAACCATGGTTTTATAGATCCTCTAAAGAAAATGTTACACATAAAGTACCCATTAGCATGTTAGAGAGATAAATATTATGTCCAAATGAGTAGAGACTAATGAAAGGTAAAGTGACAGTAATTAGGAGTAGTAAATAATGTAGCAATAGAACATGTTGTGTGTAGAGTATGAGAGTGTAAATGTATATACCCCTAAGAGTCATGGTGGGACTAGTGAAGAGTTTTGTTGAGCATCATGCATTGAGTATAAATTTGTAAAATTCCTACATTCACCTCAAGATACCAAGTGAACGCACATGTGTATATAGAAAAGATAATGACATACTAACTATCTAACGAACATGGAAAACAAAGTGTAACATGTGAGTAGTATAAGTGAGCAAGAGTAAATGTAACTAAGATATGTAAATTTGGTATACATGCAATCATTTGTTGTGGTATATAAAATGTGTATATATGAGGAGCTAAGATTCCCCTCAGCAAATGTGTGTTAGATGAGGTTCATTTAGGTAATTTTCCCTCGACAGTCAAGAATGAACCATAGAACAAGAGTGTGTCATTGGAAAATGATAGTATAATGTGTGTACCAACGATGTAAGAGTGTTGAGAAATATTGTTTATGAAGAATAGAGCTTATAGTAAAAATTAGGTGATATGAGGTTCATTTTATAATTGGACCCTCAACATTCAAGTATGAACTGTGGAACTAGTGTGTCATCAAGTAATGATAGTAGAATAAGTTTGTTGAGAATAGATGATATAAGAGTGTGATCATGAAGCATGGAGTGTGAGATGTAGCACATGAAATAGGAGTAGAAAATAGAGACATAAAATGGTGATGGAGACGGGGGGATGTGATGCCCCCCAAGTGTGCAAGTGAGGGATCAAGTAAATTCATTAAGGAGATCATTGGTGTCAGGGTCATATCCAATAAGATTTGGATTGGAGACATAATAAGCAATAGTGTGAGGTTGATCATAGAAAGAGACATTACAATATAGATTATGCATACCCATGGCATATTCTTTATCAGTAAATGGGGGTTACGGATTGTCATGTGGGTACTAGTAGGGTAGGTTTGCAGTATAGCCAAGGAAGGAATCATTACAAATGGTGATGTGGTCAAGAGGATTTGGAAATATAATATTAGTATGATTAGGGTCAAAAGTGCCTCCAATATATTTGAGCCAATATTTTCTGAGGGTGAGTGGAGAGGAGTGAGGTGTACGTGTAATAAATACCAAAAAATGGAAGACACCAAGGCCATAAGCAGCAGTAATGAAAACATATCCATGATACAGGTGTTGGGAGTGAGATGGGGGGAAGAGATCATCAGGTGTGAAGCCTAATTGTGTTAAGTCTTCATGTGTGCAGATAATTTCAGGGAAAGTGTGATGGGATGGAATATGAGGCCAATAAGAGTCATGTATGAATAAGGTGTATGTGAAGGGGTCTGGATGCGAGGAAAATGTAAGCAGAGGTACAGCCTGAGGTCTAGTGTATGCATAGTTTCTTGAAAAGGGATCATAATTGTAGTATAGGGAGGAGGTTGCTTGAATTGATATTCAACTAGGCTAGTAGCAACAAAAGTGTCTTGGAAATAGTACTTGTCTATCCCAAATGGGGTAAAGTTAAGGTTGTGCAAATTTTCATTAGTAATCTTTATGACATCAAATTCATCATCGAAATCATCAGTGTTGACATTATTGTGTTGGGTAGCATTATTAAGGATGTTAGGTGGAGTGGTAGCGGATGTAGGAAAAGGAGGAGCAGTAATAGGTAGAGTAGTGGGAGTAGGGGAGGGGGTTATGGTAGGATAAATGAGATCAGTGGTGTGCATAAGGATGGAATGGGTAGATGTGGAGGTAAAAGGAGAAATAATGGGAGTGCTAGATTCGTTCACATCATATGTATCGATATTATGGTATGGAATTAAGTGGGGGTATAGGCATGTTAATGACTGGGTATATTTGAATGGGTTGGGGTTAGAAGATATGGTATGCTCATATACATCATGTAATAATTTTATGCATCGGTGAACCATGGAAGGGACAACATGCATAACATGCAGCCATGGGTGGCTGAGTAAACAATTGAACTAAAAGGATGCATCAATCATATATAACAAAGTGGGAAGGGTTTTAGGTCCAAATTGTAAAGGTAAGGTGATGGTGCCAATACATGTGTGGGTAATACAATCATAACCATGAACCAAAGTAGAGGATTTGGTGATTTGACTATGAGGAATTTACATTTGTGTGAGAAATGAGAGAGATAAAATATTGACAATAGAGCCATTTTTCAATTAATATGCACTTGATATAGTGGAAATCAATAATAAAGGTAACAAGAAAATGTGTTAGAGGACCATTAGTGGCGGTAGGATGGATGTATTCATTACTGATTAATATGGCATGTAGTATATTTTGGAGGGATTTAATAAGGTGTGTGAAGTTGATAGAGTAATAATCACTAGCAATGTGAATGGAACGTAAGGTAATATCTAATGTCTAGAGGAAACATGGTGCACTGTGTAAAATATCATAAAGTGATATTTTGGCAGGTGTATTATTTAGTTTATCAATGATATCATATCCTTTGGGTGTGTCAATAAGAATAGTAGAGGTAATGGGTGGTAGAATAGAAACAAGTGGAGTCATGGATTGCTTATTGTGGTGAATAGAAACCACATTAATAGTTGGTTCGATCATTGGAGGGCTAAAACAGGAAGGGTTTTAGGTACAGACCTGCATAAAATCATAAGCAACGACATCTATGCTAGGAACCCTAGTGGGTGCATAGGATGAATGAGAGGACCATAGGAAGGAGAGATAATCCTATGCATGTTAAGAAGGTGGGGTTCGAGCAGATGGGTTCACCAAATTATTTAATATAAATGTAATTAAATATTTATTTCAGAGCAACTTTACTATACTTAAAGATATAAAAATGGTAATATACGGTGATGGAAAATCAATAAGAAATTAATAAGATGAAACTCTAAGCAAGAGAGAGAGATAGGGTGACTTAGCTGATTTCACACAATCTAGAGATGATCCGGGTAAGAAAACTATTGAAACGATCTATAAGTAGTGTTGTCAAGGCTCACAAGAGGTTTTGAGACTCAGGAATGTATAGGACAGAAGCACCCACATCAAGACAAGAGTGCCCTAGAGCTAGTGATAGATCTAGGCACTAGTGTCCAATCAAGTACTCATGTTATGTCATTTTCTACACAAGAGGATCTTCGTTGTTATCTTCCTTTTTTCACTCTAATTTTGATATACTTTCATTGATTGTACCTATAACCTGTAAATATATATACCTAACTACACATTCCCACAAATTATATCAAATTTAAAAATAAATATGTAGAATGTGGAGTCGGAATGACCTCGATGGTCACCCGAAGAGTAAAATTAGTACCAAGTAGTACACTACATTTTAGAATATGTAGTTCTATGTGAATGTGTGTGTAATGACTTCCTAGGATGCCCATATGTGAGTTTCACTATGATAATGGGATAGATCTAGAATGCTCCAAGTATGCAAATGTGCGAGATGAAAAAGAATAAAATTCCCCTCCTATGGTTTTTATGTAGAGTGATGCAGCCCTTGTCCATTGTATGGATTTGCTAGATGGATGCTTTGTAATGCTCTTGTTACTTTGGATGCAATCTTAGATGATAGTAGATAATGCTTAGTGTTTTTCCCTTCATTTGGGAGCTATATATATATATATATATTATTCACTTGTTTGAATTTGGTAATTGAAAACTAAAAGGTTGACCCAAAGTTGTAAAAGATGACACAAAAGTAAAAGAGACCCAAAAGAGTAAGAAGATATTAATGAAGGTCAGGAGCGCCCAAAAGGGACAAGAGCACCTGAGTGCTTCTATCTTAAATGGGTGCTAGTTTCTAAGGTCACAAAAGATAAATTATTCAAATACCGATAGGTATAAGAAACAAAGCAAAAATCCCAATAGATGTTGTCAATCACTAGTTTTCTTGCTTAGGAATCATGTATATATTAGTATGCTCTAAGACCTAGAAATGTACCCAAGTGCGTAGATTTTTTGTCTACATTTTTTCCCACTTTATGTTGTTGAGTGAATACTCAATAGCATGAAGTAGATTAAAGATATGTACCTTGTGATCTTGTAGAGAAGAATGTAGTTGATGGCTTGACAAGTGGATAAGTGAAATGAAAAGTGATCGTAAAGTGAAGTGTGAAACTATGAAGGGGAGGTAGACCCTATGGATGGAGTGTATATGTTGGGGATTGTGCTTGCTAATGTGAGTTGCTTCCTGTTGTGTGTAAGGATGAACCTGCAAAAGAAGAGTAAAAAAGAATAGTCAAAGTTATATATATTAAAAATAAAAGTAACATGTGTATAAGTAAGTAACACTGTAAAAGTGTGTAAAAGGAAATTGTGAACCTTATATATTAGACAGTAAAAGATAGAAAAATTTCCTAAATGACTTGGAGATGTTGCTGGATTTTTTTACCGAAAGGGTGGGTTTTTTGAGCGATCTCACACCAAGAAAGAGTTTTTTAGGTGATCTCATGCCAAGGACATGTTTTTTGGGTGATCTCACACCCAGAACAAGTTTTTTGGGCAATCTCATGCCAAAAATGAGATTTTTAGGTGATCTCACGCAAATAACATGTTTTTTGGGTGATCTCATGCCAAGAGAAGAGTGTTAGGGATAGAGGTTACTTTTACTCTCATTCTATGATGTTTCACAAATAAGTGCCACTACAAATATCACACCATTGTATGTAACTATTTTTAGCTAAATGTAAATTTAATTCTAAAACAAGAGTCAAGTGACACCTACTATAGAACTATGTTGTGAACTATTAGAAACTATGTTGAACTGAGAAATTGATTGTTTTTACCCCTAGGAGACAAGTGCTCAGGTGGGAAACAAGTGCCCATTATTCCTGTCTGATCTAGGTGCTAGTTTCTAGTATGTGTTTGTGACCCAAGTTTGATTCTGGGCCATTCTGTGACTATGTTTTGTTGTCAAATCTATACTTTTCTATTATGATCTATAAATGTGTGTTGTTGTAAGGGTGTTTTACTCACTTGAATTATGCCCCCCTCATTTGGGTTGCATGTAACAAAAGTAGGATAATACATCCCAAATGAGAGGACTGGATGTGGATATGCATATATGATATTGGATACTTGCATGGGGTGGGGGATGTGCATTGTATTGATTAAGAAAATATAGAATTTATAAATGCCTAAATTTGATTCTAATGTAAAAGTAAAATAAATATACAATGAAGTAGAATATAGAGTAAATTAAGCTATAAAATAGGAAACCCTAGTTGAAATGAAGGGATAAGAAGACTTAGCTAATTTGTAGGGACCCCAAAGGTGTACAGAGCTAGAAAACTCAAAAATATAAAGCACAAAGTGTTACAACAAAATAAAAAAAATGTAGAGATGATGGAATATGCTAGACTGGGGTGCCTGCGGGCACACAGACTAGTATTGGATTCATATGACTACCAAAAATCTTAGAAAATCATCTTTGAATCATTGCAAGGTGTTTTTTTTCCTTCTCCTTAGGTCATTAGTAGGTCGCACAATGATCACTAAGGTCATTAATAACCTACAATGAAAGAATGACCTGTAAAACCATCACAAGCGCATCAAATCCCAAGAAGAAAAGAATGAAAATAAGGGGTCGGATTGTCCTCAGATATCAAACAAGTGATCTTATGATTGATTTTTGCACTACATTTCAGACCTGTTATCTCATTTTTGTGTTTACACCAAAAATAAGATAACCCTAAGAAATTTTTGAGCTGGTTTTCTAAGAATGCCCTTTAAGAGAGATAATCGGGTTTTCGGATTTCAATAGCAAGATAGCGTGTGTTTTGGATGCTTCACATTGTGTGTTCCCTGAAACCTGAAACCCACATAAGTCTTTTGGGTTTGCGGGTATTCCGAGCATTGGAACATGCCTTTGTCAAAACATGCTTCATGTTGCACATCTTCCGATCCCCGAAACCTGATTTACTCCTTTGTTTTGGGTTTGCGGGTCTTCTCAACATCGGAACATGCCTTCATCAAAACATGCTTCATGTCGCATGTCTTCCGATCCCCAAAACCCGATTTACTCCTTTGTATCAGGTTTCCGAGACCATCAAGCATCATGCCTCATGTCGCTTGTTTCCCGCAACCTGAAACCTGAATCAGTACGAAATCCTTTGTGTCGGGTTTCTGGATATCCCAAGCATGCTGACATGGAATTAATGCCAAGTTGTTGGGTAGTTGGCACGTGTCAACTGAAGTGTATTAATTGCAGAATTTCTTATAAATATTCTAATTTCCACGTCATTTTTACTAGATGTACTTTTTACCACATGGATTTTTGTGCATGCATCTTCGACCTAGAAACCTGAATCACCTCTGTGCCTGATTGCATTGCTCATTTTTTATTATTTTTCAACTTGATTGAAGGTATTTTACTTTATTCTTTGTTTGTGGTGTTTTTGGAATAATTGTGTAAAGGATTCTTCCGAATTTATGTCTTTCTCTTGTTGGGGTTATTGGGGTTTTATCTTTTCCACTTTGGGGTTGTTTTCTAATCAAGTTTATGTTTTAGGGTTCCCCCTTTTGGAGTGCTCACTTTGTTTTATTCCTTGGAATATATCATTGTGATTAAAATTGTATCAGAAATATCGACAATGGAGAAAAATTTGCATGTTTCAACCTAACAAATTACCCGATTCCCTCTTTTCGGGTTTCATAGGGTGCTTTGTAGTTTTTGAAACCCACAGTGTATCAGGAGGTTTAAGATGTCAGGCATTTCAAACATTCCAGAATCCTCCAAAGATAGCGGATACTTCAAACTCTCTGACATCTCCAGTGTCTCGGGTATTTCAAACATTCTGGCACCTCCAATGTGTCAGGTACTTCAAACTCTCCGACATCTCCAGTGTGTCGGACATTTCCAACTTTCTGACATTTCTAGTGTGTCAGGTTTTCCGAAGTGTTCAACACCTTCTGATCTCCGACACTCTCCTCCTTTGAAATTCCTCATGTCGGACCCTGGTTCGTCACAAGATAAGACTGAAAAATTAGGGAGGATGAAGTATAAATTTAGGAAGGTGGAGTCTCCCTCCTACATTGATTGTAATTACGACATCTGGGATACAGAGCTCGGAAAAATAGATATGGAGGATTTTTGGAATGGGGTCAAGAGATCTTCCCAAACTCCATGGATGAAGTCCATAGTTGGCAGTGGTCTACCTCTTGCAGCAGGTTTCCCTATGTCCGCCCAGTGCCCCGAGTTCATCCTAGCCTGTGCTTTGAACTATGACTCTGCTTCTCATTCTTTGAAAAATTAGGAGGGAGAAGTTGTAATCAAGTTGGATGGAAGTTACTTCGATGACCTTCTCAAGCTGCCTAATTTTGAGGAATATGGAGATGTGGATCTCAAGTCAGCCCAAAAAGCTTGGGATAATGATCAGGAGGATTGTATCAAGCACGTGAATAAGAAGTTCCTAATCAAAGCCAAGCCGGTTGTTTCCAGGTTCCCAAGACTTATTCCTAGAAGTGATTTCATATAGGAAATCAATGATATCATTACTCTGTTGATTCAGGTTTTTGGTTTCCCCAAATCAAATGTTTTGCAAGGATGTATGTACCAATTCATGATTATTATTAAGAACAATCAACAGGGAATTGATTGGGGTACTCTTATCAGTAACGAGATAGATTATCAAATGACAACAGTCCTATCTACGGGGAAGTTTTATGTGTCCTCGTATGTCACCTATGTAGCGGATGGCATGAGGAACTATCCTGGATTGGATACCAAGGGGAACAAGATAGTGGAGCATGTTTATCGGTATTTTCCTTAGCTAACAAGAAAAGGGTCTGAAGACCAATTCAGAAGGGTAAACGATGCCTTCTTTTACGAGAACATCTGTAGGTTAAACCCCGAACTGAGGAAAATGAGAGTCTCTGATAAGGCATGGACTTGTTGTCTACTCAAAATTTCCTTCCCTAACAAGAGCAAATTTTGAAAATTTTGAGTCTAAGTGCTTTTTTCTGAGGTACCTAAGTCATAAAATTGAAGAAATCCAAGTTTTGGGCCTTTCTTGCATGTATTTCGGGTCTGTCGGACATTTTTGTCCCGACTGTCCCAAGTTCCCAAGTATGAGTTGTTCCCCGATCGGCCGAAACTCCCGAAATTGTCCTATCTTCGGGCCCGTCGGAAGTTTTTGTTCCAAGTGTCCCGAAACTTTTGTGCAAGGCATGCCTTTTTCGGCCAAAATTCCCTTTCCGCGTCCTTCACGCATTTTTGTCCCATTTGTCCCATT
Source organism: Taxus chinensis (assembly GCA_019776745.2). Lineage (NCBI taxonomy): Eukaryota > Viridiplantae > Streptophyta > Pinopsida > Cupressales > Taxaceae > Taxus > Taxus chinensis. Next base: position 5,270,551 of record CM034149.1, read on the forward strand.
GTCAAAATGTGCCCCGCTTCATTTTCGGCCGAGCCATTCAAGCCACGTACTCCAGAAATTTCTGTCCCAAAAGTCCCAAGTCCAATCGGGCCCGCTGTCCCAATTTCGGCCGAAATGCCCGAACCGCGTACCTCGCGCATTTTCGTCCCAATTGTCCCAAAAGCTTCTGTGCATTCTCTCTCCATTTCGCCCGAGCCACGTGCTTCGCGCATCCGCGTCTCGCATGTCCCAAGCGTACTTAGTGTCATTCATACTTAGCTTTTTCCCGCTCACTCCTAATATGACGCTTTTCAATTTGGTAATTAAATGCGCATTGAATTCACTCCACTCCCCGAACGGCTATATAATGAACATTTACCCTTTGCATTTTCTCACATCTTCCTTGTTATCCTTTGCTCAAACCCTTGCCGCTTACGAACTTGCACGCGTTCCTCTGCCTCTGTAATTCCATTCCGAGTCTAGTTTGCAACCTTGTTCCCCTGAAACTATCAACATGAAGATCAAATTTCAAGGACAAGAACAGATTTCTCCACTTGAGTCTGCTGTAAGCAACATTGGAGATAGTGAGGCCCGACATCTCGATTTCAGCGATTTTTGGGCAAGGATGGAAGATGCAAATCCCTCACCGATGGCTCAGACAATTCATGACAGTGGTTTGGCGTACGCTGGAGGATTCCCAATTTCAGTACAGTGTGCTGATACAGTGCTTGCATGCGGAGCTCACTTCGACCCCGCCTCAAGTGAATTGACGAACGTACATGGGGAGCTCATCGCCAGGATAGACGCTGCCGCCATTGCTGTCGCTCTGAGGATCCCGGAATTGGATAATGCCATAGTTGTTTTTCAAGCCCAAGCGCAAGCCATGTTCGATCAATACAGCGACAAGTACAGAGCACGAGTGGTGAAGTCCTGGCTAAAAAACCCTAAGAAGGGAGCTTCCCGCCTCACCAAAACCCTCATCCGAGCAGACTTCAACGAAGAACTGTCAGATTTCATAATACTGCTGGCTCGGGTCATGGGTTTGCCTTCCACCAGCGAGTTCCATTTCTAGATGTGCCCGCTCATCAGTATGGTGTGCGAGGGTACACAAAATATCAATTGGGCTGAGATCATCAGCATGAATCTGACGGAGCAGCTATCCAACGTGCTGCAAACTAAGAAGTTTTTCATGACTTCATATCTGATGTATACTCTAGCAGCATCAAGGCAATGGTTCGGATTGTCATATATAGACGCCCACAAAGGCAACCCAGTGTATGCCTATTGCCCGCAGTTTACCTTGGAGACCAGCAACCGCAATTTCAGGAGGGTTAATGATGCTTTCACTATGTACGTGGTCCGATTGCTCGAGGGTGACACCGCCAGGAGATTTTCAGATGAAGCCATGAACTTGATATCACGGTATGGGGCCTACTTCATCCAATTCAGGAAGTTCTCATACATCAGACTTGCTGGTTATGAGAATACTCCTCTGCGGCTTCCCATGTTCTGCAACGACAAGATGGCCTTGATCGAAATATGCAGGCAACTGGACAAGTTGCACAGGACTTGCAGAGACAAGAAGATTTCTGGCCTGCACTTTCCCATCTCTCTAGGAAATTACACATGTAAAACAGCCCTGGATGCCCAGAATATAGAGAGAACTTTGGTCCCCATCACCGTTCATTTCTTCAAGCCAAGAACCTGCTTTGACTTGAAGAAATTCATTGAACAAAATATCAAGATAGCCTATCATCACATGGCAGATACAGAAGACTACTGGGCTGACTGTGCAGACGACTTCGAGGCCAGAAGAAGGCATTATGGCAGGTTCTCCTTACAATTGATTCAAGAACTCGGTCTGTACCAAGTTCCTGAAGGCCTCAAGGATGATAATTCTGAGCTATACTCATATGAGTATGAAAATGTGATCAAGCATACCCCTCTGGAAGACCTGGATTGGAACAGAAAAGAGAGGGATGATTTGGCCGAGATTCTTGCTCCAATCTTAGTCAGGACTAAGGTTTGGTTCAATAAGAGGGTTCGAGAATTCAGGAGGCAATCAGGAGAATCCTCCTCCAAAGATGACTCGACACCAAACAGAGAAGCACCAGTTCCAAGGTCCGAAACACCAAAGCAAACCCCTCCTGCCTCATCAGCTCAGGGACTTGTGGAATCTACTCCTTCTCCATCCACACAGGTATATAAGAAGAAGCTCAAGGAAGTAAAGAAGGAACCGGTGGAAAGAGATCTCCAGGAGAAACAGGCAGAATTACCTTTCGGACCAGAGAACATCATTGTTCTCAGTGAAAGCGAGGATAGTGAGAGACCAACTCCTACAAATGTTCCTGAAGACCCAGCAGAGAAAGACAAGGAGGTCCAGAGCTCTGAACTTCCAGGTACCACTGATCCTGCTACTACTAGTACCTCCAGTACTCTACTCACCTCCCAGCTTGAGTCAACGGCTGCTCAGACTCTGAGTGTCATGAGCTCCTTGTCTCTTGGTGCCCTTGCCTCCCCTGCAGATTCTTCTTCCTCTTTTTCTTGGGTGCAGCCTATGGTTGACAAAAGGAAGAGGAAATCCTCCTCTCTGAGCTTGGGACCAAATTTTGATGCTGTAGCAGCCTTGTTGGGCACCACTCCTTCTCGCGCCAAGAAAGCAAGATCCACTTCCAGAATAGTATCTGATGTTCAAGGTCAACAATTCCTGGAAATTGCCAAGCCTACAATGGACAAATCAGAACAAGACCTGCAAGTTTCTGACTTGGAACTACTAAGAATCCCTATGGGAGAATCTACTCCTGAAGGCGAGATCCATAACCTTCAGGAAACAGTCACAAGAGTTATTGGGAGAGTGGAAAAAGGACAGCAAACTATCGAACAGCTGGAAGAGCAAGCCCGAGTTCTTACAGGTTTCATCAAATCTCTCCTGTCTAAGGACAAAGTTTTGGATCCCACCCCTTTAACTGCTCTACCTCCTCCGGTAATGCTAAGCCAAGATGAAGTACAAAGTATAAAAGATATGCACAAGTATTCTGTTTATGGCAGAGCTATCGAAGCCATGGTAGATGACATGCTTGTTGCTGGATTAAACTTCATCGATGAAGCTTTCAAACTCTATGAAAAGGTGAGTAATATGCAACTGAAGCTCTCCTCCACTATCAATACCATGGATAAAGAACTCAAAATTTGGAGCAGTTGCATAGTAGACCTCCGCCTCATGGGACAAACAGATGAGAACATCTTAATGGCCAACAAGATTTTCGATGATGCCAAAGACAATCTATCTAAATCTTGGGTCTACAGCGTGGAATGGAAGATCAGAGTATTAGAGGAGGCTGTGGTAGAGATGAAGAACAGTTGGCAGAAGGGAGAAGCCTTCAAAGCACTGACTGTTGCTGCCTTCAAAGATATACATTGTCATCTACAGGATGAAGACTCTGGTGCTTTCCTGTCCCTACAAGAAATCAAAGCTCAGTTCAGGGCTTTTGTCAAAGACGATCTGTTCAAGGAAAACACCATCTCCAAAGAAAAGATGAAAGACATTTTCTCTCTTCAATACGCCATTAAAGAAGCAAACAAAGATTATCATACTCACGTCGAGTTTGATAAAGAGATGGAGAAGTGTTTAGGATTTTGGACTCAGTCTGCGGCCAACACGTCGGTTCCACGTGGCAGAGACATAGCTGAGGCTTTGAAGAAGTTCAGGCAGCGAATCCTGAAGACAGTGGGTCCCTCCCAGTAGTTGGCCACCTGTCTTCTTCTCCTTTTCTTCCTTTTCTCTTCTTCCCATTCTTTTCGTATTCCTTGTAATCAGTTAAGGTATTGCGTTTGGCATTCCTTGACTATTCTTTAGTTAAAAGAAACGGTTACGAGGAGTAACCGACTTGTAAGCTATTTAATGGCCTTTCTACGCCATTTCTGGAGGAGGAAGAACTTGGATATTTTGCTGAAAGTGTAAATAGATCTTAACGAAATCAATACAAAAGGGCTTTCCATTCTTTGTCTATCTGATTCTTGTTGTCTCTGTGTTTTCCTTTTAGATATTGTGAAGATCATTTTGTTCCTAACTAGTTTAGTCTCTCTGATTGCATACTGTTCAGTTTTGCAAGTACAGTGATCTTGTACAACCAAGGAGGAACTTTGTGTCCCCGATTAACAAATTCGAAGAAGGTTATTTATGGAACTTTGCGTCCTTAAATTTAATCTCACTCAACCATCACAAATGATCTTATCTTAAAATTCCTTTAAATCTTCGCACACACGAAGAATTATTCTGCTATCTATAATTCTGAATGTTGCTATTCTGCTCATCTTCTTATTCCTTTTCCTCAGTCCTTCTGTAACTGATGATCTCTGTAGAAAACACTTTCGTAATATTCAAGTTCAACCATAAAATAATGTTCTGTACTTTTGTAAATAAGCTTGTTTCAGAATAAGGGAACCTCTCCCATTAAAGAGGAGGGACTTCTTGTCCCCTGACTGTTGTTCTTCTAAAAAGTCCTATTTGAAAACCAACAGGACTGAAGTTTCAAAATGGGGTTGTGTCTTCTTGGAATTCAAGAAGTTCACATATCTTCGAGTAGTCATGTACCTAGGGGATCCTTTCCGTTTTCCCAGATATCCAGGGGACAAACTAATCTTGATGGATTTGGTCAGGAAATTGTTGGATTTTCACAAATTCCAACAGAGTAAACACAAGGCCGCTGTGTCTTTCCCAATTTCTATTGGAAGGTATACTTGTTCAACCGTGGTGAAAGCCAAGAACGTTATACATGAGCTTCAAGATAAGTTGAAAAAGCACATGAAGCCCCGAGATGGGTTTGATTTTCGAGGAGTCCTTAAGGCATATTGAACCTTGCACCCGCACGTGCCAAACATAGAAGACATCTGGATTGATTTACGTGATGAGGTTGTTTTCTGAAGAAAATATCATAGCAGGTTGACACTTGCAGAGATTCAGACACTTGAGCTTGCTTACATACTAGAAGGTAATGGTGATAATGAAAGTGTTCTGGATCCTTCCTATGACAGATTGAATGAAGATCAGTATGTTTTCCCACCTATTGATTGGTCTATTGGCGAAAAATCCTCCATTACAGATAGATCGGCCCTGATTATTGCATGCACCAAGGCATGGCTCACCTCTTGGGGAATGAGTTTCAAAGAAGATAATTTTTCAAAGTTGGTTGCTGCAAATGCGGGGCCCTCCAAAAAGGAAAAGGACAAAAGCTCTTCTAAGGGACCTATAAAGGTCAAGTTTGTCAAGAAGAGAAGAGAACAAGAAACCTCTTCAATTGTTACTCCAGTTGAAACGATGAATGTGCCAGAATCACCAACACCACCAGAAATAGGAGAAATTTCTTTGGAAAGAGAAGTAAGCCAGCCCCTAGTTTCACCATTTGTTGACTGCCCAACTCAAGTGACCTTATCTCTTGCGTCCCAGGCTTTGGCGTTAGGATCTGCACTTCCTACTTCACAACCACTTCTACCTCCTCTTTCCATGTCTACTTCATCGGTCATGGCCAGCATTTTCTCTGGACTCTCACCCCTCTCTGCTGGGACCAAAGTAACTACAAACATGCCCCCTCTTGCACCTCTTTTCACTGAATCTGCTACCACATTGGTAACTATCCCCACTCCACCAGTGGATCTCCCTCTCCCTAAAATTATGATACCAACTTCTACAAAAATGGAAACTCCCTCTGGCATGCCCCAATGGTTACTTGAGCAAACTCTGAGGAAAAGTAAGGTGGTTGTACCCATACCAGCCTTTGATTTTAGTTCACTCAAGGCTTCTACTGCTAAATCAGCTAAGAAACCCAAAATAGTTTCAAGGGTTTTAGTGGACACTTCGGGACATAAGTTTGTAGATATCGCCACTCCCGCGAATGACAAAACCAAAGAGGACATAACGGTCTCTGACTATCAGATAACCAGGGTGGCTCTAGGAGAAGTGACGATAGAAGGAGCACAACAGGATGCATGAGATGCTATGAACGTGTTATGCTAGAAATTGAAGGAAACAAAGGACAACAGAGATGAGCTTAAAGAAAAGGTGGAGCAGTTAACTGAAGTATTACTTAGGCTCTCAAAACCCCTTGAATCCATACCATCTTCCTCCGTCCCTTTCGGGTTCGATTTCTCATCAGTGCCTATAATTGAGAAGATTAATGAAAAAGGGAGAGTGGTCGATGAATGGACCCAAAGGCTGCTCCAACAGGGGAAAGAAGTGATTCAAGACACCGTTGAAGTTTATAAATCTTTGGGGAATATACAGAGTGATGGAAAAAATATGGATGATGATTTCTCCCAAGAAATTGGACACCTTGATTTGACTTTCAAAGCTCTCCAGGTATTGAAGCAAATTCCATCACGCATCTTGGTAGAAGAAGGCATCATCCCACATGCGGATAAGCATTTCCAGCTGACCAAAGCCATCAGGTTCAAGGTAATGATTCTCAACAAAGCTTGTGGTAAATTGAGAGAATTAAGAGATCAATTGATTGATGGAAAAAGCGACCTGGAAGAAGAACTGCTGAAAATTTGTGCAAAAGTGTCAGTTGGAAAATCAGGAATCCTATCAGCTGATGATCTTTTCAAACAAATCCAAGAATCTATTCAGCATGAACCAACTCACGGATTTGGTATTGAAATCATTGAAAATTTTGTAAAGATTGAAAATTCTTTGGAGGCCCTGAGAAAACTCAACAAAAGATTGAGAAAGCTTCCCGGTAGTGCCAGTGACACTCACGAAACATGTGAAGTCTTGAGTGATCATTCCACTGCGCTTGATGAAAATGAGATGCAAGGTATAATTCAGAAGTTCCAAGAATTTCAGAACAAACATGCTCAGTTAGAGGAAGAGAAAGATGACGATTCATACTAAGTCTTGATGCGACGTGTCATTTCAATCTTGAAATTGACATGTCTTTTTCATTTCTGTTTCATCACAGAGGAATCATATTGTGACTTGGTCTCCTGCGTAAGAGCCAAGAAAATTAGGACTCTTGTTAAAAGACTATTTTATAGGGTTGGTCCTATTTTCTCTCAACTATTTTTTATTATAAATAAGGGATGTGTGTACATCCCAAAGGGTTGAGATTTTTGGAATATTGAGAACTATTGTGAAGAAGAAAAACCTTGTGTTGTTTTTAATCATTTGAGGAATAGAAGTTGATGTTATTTTGAAAACTTTGTGTTGTGAGATGTACCTTTCTTAAGATATTGTTCTTAGGTTCATAATCTTAAGCTATTATTTATTTAGCATCTTAATGTTTCTAACCATTTCAGATATTACATTTGTTATCTAAAGCTCGTATGATTATTTCGTGCTCTGTGTTTACTCAAAAGAAAATATGTCCATTTATAAAGACAACATCTTCATATAGTGTGGATATGGATTTCGGGATTCTATCCCAACCCCAATGGTTAGATTAGTGTGAATATTGTACGTATTATTTATTTTGTGTTTCAGATTAGTAATAAACAGGCAGCCTCACCTGTCTTTGAGGAGGGATTTAATCCTATGTACTGTGGTTGAATTTCATATTTTGAATTGACAAAATATCCAACCAACAGCTTTTGGCAACTCCGCTGGGGAATACGGATTAATAGTATAAAGCTTATCCTCTTGGTGTCTAGTGACTCCGTATTTGCCTTATTTTCAACAAGATCTCTTTCCTGGTTCAAGCTAGCCAGAAATATCTTCACTCGGTCCCTCCGAGCCCGGGGTGAAATTGATCCACTCTTTGAGTTGCTACAATAGCACAATTTTAGTCTTTCCCCCAACAGCATTATTTCTAACTGAACCAAAAGTTCCCCGCCTGTTTGGAGAAATTGGATCCCCATAGAATGAGACGTGTCTTTAAATTTTCACACGTTGTTCTTGTCTGCCACTCAGATCCCCATATGCACTCTTTTTAGAAGGATGGCAGCACAACCTGTACCCTGGGGCGCAGCTATTGGTCCTCTTTCTTTAACTCCACCATTGCATGAGTTACCACATGGATCACGTAAAAAAATTCCCAAGTTCAATGGTGATGGGAAACAACATCCTGATGAACACATTGCATCTTTCTTTGTAGCATGCGGTGTCCTCGGAGTAGCTCACGAAGATGTCTCTGTTTGACTCTTCATTGAAACATTGCACGGTGCAGCAGCCGAATGGTTTTACCACCTTCCAAATGCATGCATCACAAACTGGGCTACCATGAGGACCAGATTCGAAGCACGTTTCAAACCAGCTGAAGATTCTCATGCTTTGTTAGCACAACTTACCCATATGAAGAAGGAATCACATGAACCCATGCGGGACTTCATGGCAAAGTTTAACAAGCTGATCTGAAAGATTCTGGAAATAGTTGTACCTACTCCAGAAAATCAGAAATGCTTCTTCATTAATGCTCAACCTCCCGATGTGAGCTTTCTATTAAGAAGGTCAGCTATCCTAGATTTGGCTATCGCTTAGTCAACAACTGTTGAAATAGAGGATGATCTCATTTTGGCCGGAAGAATCAGGAAAGATGTACCTAAACCTAAAAATCAAGGTTCTTCCCAAGGTAATACTGACCCTATGATTCAAAATATGGCTAATGATTTGATTGCTTTAAAAAAGCAAATGTCCCAGTAGGTGAGCAATGTTTCGTATCAGGATATCCTTACACATAATTTCAATAACACCAATGGTGCGCCTGCAAGAGATAGGCCATAGTTAACTCCTGCTCAGCCAAGACTGGAAATCAAAGCTCCTCCCATTAATGTGGCAGTATAAATAGTTGAAGAAGAGGAAGAACCAGAAGAACAAGATTCCCCCGAGGCTTTTGAAGCTTTAGGATACGCTAATGAGTCTTATGATGATTAATCTGGTGACTCCAGCATTGGGTATTTGGAATACGAAGAAGATGAATTTACACCGGATGGCCAATCATTTTCTGTCTTAACTCGATCTCAATCTCAGAATCCAAGAAAACCTCTTGAAATCCCCAAGGAGAAGAACAAGGAACCTTCCATAGCCATAGTTAAGAGAGGTGCTCCTATTTCAGCACAAACTGAAAGAGAAGTCACCAAAAAGGTAACAACTTCTCCTCATTCTCTTTCTCCTAAGGTCAGGACCCCAACTCAAGCTCATGTGATTAGAACCAAACCTACTATCACTCCCTCTTATACCACTTTTGACATTCTCGATCATGCAAAAAGAACCAAGATCCAAATGTCAGAAGTAGAATACCTTCAATAAAATCCTTAACAGTTCGAAAAACTCACCAAATTCATTAGAAGTAAAGCCACCATTCCCCCACCTCCAAAAGGTCTTTTGCCAAATCCTACTCAATCCCCACCTCAGAAAAATCTGACCTCTACTTCTTCTTCAGGAAAGATTGAACCATTTTATTTGTCTTTGCTAATAAATGGGTTTAAACTCAGCAATTGCATCATCGACTCAGGGGCCTCCGATAATTTTATGCCCACAAAAGTAGCCCACCCCCTTGGGCTTACTTTGACTAAGTCATATGGATGGTGTTACTCCATGGAAACCAAACAAGTTCCATTGATTGGTCAAATCAAAGATGCACAGTTCGCATTCGTTGCCTTCCCAGAGAAGAGAGTGAAAATGACCATTCTAGTTGCTGACATTCCTGCAGCTTACGGTATCCTCTTAGGTAGAGGTTTTTGTAAAGACATCGGAGGAGAGATTAATATGGATTGGACCAAGGCTAGGATTCCAGTCAACGGGGTTTATCATGTTCTCCATCCCGAACCTCAGGCAAAGTATTTGGTAAATAAATCAGATGACCCTAAGGCTCAATTTTTTTTCGAAGATGATATTTTTGGAAATTATTTCATGACATCAGAGATACCAGATGTGGACATCAAGAAAGAAGATCCTAATGCTATTTGGACCCTCAAATTCAATGGTATCTTTTCAAACACCGGATCGGGTGCTGGTGTAGTTCTTATACCTCCTAATTCTGAGATCTTCCCTTCCGCTTTCAAATTGCAATTAGATAATACTAATAACACGACTGAATATGAAGCTCTGTTACTAGGATTAGAAATGGCCAAACATAAGGGAATTCAAAATCTCAAGGTTCAAGGGGACACAGAGCTGATTGTCAATCAGGTCAAGGGAATCTATCAAGTAAAAATGATCACTTGAGACATTACAGGAACAAAGTTTGGGATAATATAGAGTGCTTTGATGCATTCTCCATCAAGGCAGTTTTGAGAGATTATAACAACAAGGCTGATTCTTTGGCCATGTCTGCATCCCTCCTTCTCCCTCACCCCCAGTTCAAACAAGATACATACACCATTGAGATCGTGTATCGTCCCAGTATCCCGGATAATGCGGCTCATTGGAAAGTGTTGAATGATGATCAACAAGTGTTTACTTTTCTAGAAAAACCTGACAATTTTAGTGAGTTGTACTTTGAAGGTTCGGAATCAGCCTTCCATGAATCTATTTTAGATCCATATCAAGAGGTTGATGGTGAGTTTATTCATCTTAAAGGCAACAATATTCCCAAAGGTCTGGTTTCTCTGGAGGGTTTTTTTGACAAGCATGACTGTTTCATTCAAAAAAAAAGACAAGTTGAAGGAGCTTCTTCCTCAGAACTAGATCAAGTAAATCTAGGTTCGTCTGATCAACCTCGGATGGTGAATATTGGGAAATGTTGTTCCCTTGAGGAGAAAGAAAAATTCACTTCACTCCTGAAGAGATACATGGATGTCTTAGCCTGGTCCTAAGCAAATTTAAAATCCTTCAAGCCCAAAGACGTGCAACACAATATTCCTTTGAATCCTGATCTGAAACCTTACAGGCAGAAGCAAAGACATTACAATCCTAAGATCTTAGGGACTATCCTTGCGGAAATTCAAAAAATGTTAGATGCCAGAATTATTTTTCCAATCCATTACTCCACCTGGATTGCTAACATCGTCCCTGTCAGAAAGAAGAATGGCGAAATCTGGATTTGTGTTGACTTCTGGAACCTGAATCAGTATTCGTTAAAAGACAAATATCCCTTGCCTATCATGGATCAAGTGGTATAGACTGTTACTGGATCATAAATGCTATCCATGCTCGACGGATTTTTAGGATATAATCAAGTTGAGGTAACTGCGGAGGATCAACACAAGACGGCCTTCACAACCCCATGGGGGACCTTTGCTTACAGGAGGATGCCCTTCGGATTGATCAACGCCAGAGCCACCTTTCAGAGAGCTATGGACTTGGCATTCAGAGACCTAATGGGCAAAGTCATAGTGGTATATTTGGATGACTTGACCATTTTCTCTGAAAACAGAGTGATCATTATGATCATTTAGAACAAGTACTCTTGAGATGCAGGCATCACAGGATTTCATTAAATCCCAAGAAGTCCATGTTCGGAGTGACCGAAGGAAAGTTGCTGGGTCATATTGTGACTAGAGAAGGAACCAAAATCGACCCGAGAGGGTAAAGGCCATTCATATCCTTACCCTACCCACAAGTAAAATTGGAGTTCATTCCTTCTTCGAAAAGGTCAATTTCCTAACAAGGTTCGTACCTGATTTTGCTAATAAAACCAAGGATATCCTTGGGATGATGAAAGGAAAAATTCCATTTCGATGGAGTACTAAAGGGAAGCTTGCATTTGAGGAATTCAAAAGGGAATTTGCTTGCGCTCCTATCCTAGTGTGTCCAGATTTCAAAAAATATTTCATCATGTACAGCTACGCCTCCGCTCACACAATGTCAGCCATCCTGATGCAAAGAACGGGGAGGGCATTGAATCTCCCATCACTTTCATGAGCTTTCCATTAAAGGAACATGAAATAAAAATGTCACAAATTGAAAAACATGCTTATGCAGTGGTACGAGCGGTGAAACATTTCAGGTACTATGTGCTAAACTCCCATACCCTCGTTCTCGTTCTCGATACTGTTATTAAATCTATTTTGACTCAACAAGATCAGGGGAGTCAACGAGGTACCTGGATAGCTAAATTTCAGGAGTATGACTTGGATATTAGACCTAACAAGTTGGTACGAGGAAGGGGCTTGTGCCAATTGATCACGGAAAACCATGCTGAAATAGAATGCGAAAAGACCGAAGATACCTCCTCAAAGTTTCCCATGGTACTTTTCGTGAGTACAATTGATGAATGGTACATAGATATTGCTTTCTTTCTGACTTATGGTGAATGCCCCCCACATTTAAGCCAAAAGGAGAAGAGGACAGTCAAGTTAAGATCTGCAAGATACCTCCTGTGGGATAACGGAATATATAAGAAAGGTATTGATGGTGTATTCTTGCGTTGTGTTGATAAATTACAACAGTTAAAGTTGTTAGAATCCTTTCATAGCCTAGCATGTGGAGGACATTTCTCATCCTCTATAACAGCTTATAAGATCCTATGGGCTAGGTAGTATTGGTCTACTCTCTTTCAGGATTCAGTAGAGTGGGTGTCCAAGTGTAAAGCTTGTTAACATTTCGTTGGTCGTCCTAAGCTAACAGCTCTTCCCCTGAAGCCTATAGTGATTGAAGAACCTTTCCACTAGTGGGGAATTGATTTCATTGGAATGTTGAATCCTACCTCTAGTGCCGGACATAATTACGTGATGACTAGTACAGACTGTTTTACCAAGTGATTGGAAGCCGCGCCAATCAAGAAAGCAACCTCAGAAGCCGTGTGTAAGTTTCTTAAAGAAAATATAATTGTCAGATTCGGTGTGCCTCACAAGATTGTGGCTGACAATGCCTCCAATTTCTCATCACATGAGTTGACAGAATTTTTCTATGGATTTGGCATCACCCTAGCTTATTCATTTGATTATTATCCCCAAGGCAATGGGAAAGCTGAGTCCAATAACAAGAACCTGGTTACCATAATTAGAAAGCTAGTAGATGAAAACCAGAGGACATGGCACAAAGCATTATATGATGCATTGTGGGCTGATCAAATTACCCTAAAGAGAGCTATAGGAATGTCTCCTTTTCAAGTACTGTATGGGATTGACGCTAAGATACCTATCTCAGTAGAGTTGCCAGCCTTACAATTAGCCAAAGTAGTCGAATGTGACCTTTCAAAATTCTATTGAAAAAAGGGTTATGTACCTAGCCAAGCTGGATTTTTTTACCGAAAGGGTGGGCTTTTTGAGCGATCTCACACCAAGAAAGATTTTTTTAGGTGATCTCATGCCAAGAACATGTTTTCTGGGTGAGCTCACACCCAGAACAATTTTTTTGGGAAATCTCATGCCAAAAACAAGTTTTTTAGGCGATCTCACACCAAGAACATGTTTTTTGGGTGATCTCATGCCAAGAGAAGAGTGTTAGGGATAGAGGTTACTTTTACTCTCATTCTATGATGTTTCACAAATAAGTGCCACTGCAAATATCATACCATTGTATGTAACTATTTTTAGCTGAATGTAAATTTAATTCTAAAACAAGAGTCAAGTGACACCTACTATAGAACTATGTTGTGAACTATTAGAAACTATGTTGAACTGAGAAATTGATTTTTTTTACCCCTAGGAGACAAGTTCTCAGGTGGGAAACAAGTGCCCATTATTCCTGTCTGATCTAGGTGCTAGTTTCTAGTATGTGTTTGTGACCCAAGTTTGATTCTGGGCCATTCTGTGACTATGTTTTGTTGTCAAATCTATACTTTTCTATTATGATCTATAAATGTGTGTTGTTGTAAGGGTGTTTTACTCACTTGAATTATGCCCCCCTCATTTGGGTTGCATGTAACAAAAGTAGGATAATACATCCCAAATGAGAGGACTGGATGTGGATATGCATATATGATATTGGATACTTGCATGGGGTGGGGGATGTGCATTGTATTGATTAAGAAAATATAGAATTTATAAATGCCTAAATTTGATTCTAATGTAAAAGTAAAATAAATATACAATGAAGTAGAATATAGAGTAAATTAAGCTATAAAATAGGAAACCCTAGTTGAAATGAAGGGATAAGAAGACTTAGCTAATTTGTAGGGACCCCAAAGGTGTACAGAGCTAGAAAACTCAAAAATATAAAGCACAAAGTGTTACAACAAAATAAAAAAATGTAGAGATGATGGAATATGCTAGACTGGGGTGCCTGCGGGCACACAGACTAGTATTGGATTCATATGACTACCAAAAATCTTAGAAAATCATCTTTGAATCATTGCAAGGTGTTTTTTTTCCTTCTCCTTAGGTCATTAGTAGGTCGCACAATGATCACTAAGGTCATTAATAACCTACAATGAAAAAATGACCTGTAAAACCATCACAAGCGCATCAAATCCCAAGAAGAAAAGAATGAAAATAAGGGGTCGGATTGTCCTCAGATATCAAACAAGTGATCTTATGATTGATTTTTGCACTACATTTCAGACCTGTTATCTCATTTTTGTGTTTACACCAAAAATAAGATAACCCTAAGAAATTTCTGAGCTGGTTTTCTAAGAATGCCCTTTAAGAGAGATAATCGGGTTTTCGGATTTCAATAGCAAGATAGCGTGTGTTTTGGATGCTTCACATTGTGTGTTCCCTGAAACCTGAAACCCACATCAAGTAATTCTTTCGGATTTGCGGGTCTTCTGAGCATCGGAACATGCCTTTGTCAAAACATGCTTCATGTCGCATGTCTTCTGATCCCCGAAACCCAATTTACTCCTTTGTTTCGGGTTTGCGGGTCTTCTGAGCATCGGAACATGCCTTCGTCAAAACATGCTTCATGTCGCATGTCTTCCGATCCCCGAAACCTGATTTACTCCTTTGTATCGGGTTTCTAGGACCATCAAGCATCATGTCTCATGTCACTTGTTTCCCATAACCCAAAACCCGAATCAATACAAAATCCTTTATGTCGGGTTTCTGGATATCCCAAGCATGTTGACACGGCATTAATTCCGAGTTGTCAGGTAGTTGGCACATGTCAACTGAAGTGTATTAAATGCGGAATTTCTTATAAATATTTGGATTTCCACATCATTTTTACCAGATGTACTTTTTACCTCGTGGATTTTCGTGCATGCATCTTTGAACTTGCCTTTGTGCCTAATTGCATTGTTCGTTTTTGATTATTTTTCATCCTGATTGAAGGTATTTTCCTTTATTATTTGTTTGTGGTGTTTGTGGAATAATTGTGTAAAGGATTCTTCTAAATTTCTTTCTTTCTCTTGTTGGGGTTATTGGGGTTTTATCTTTTCCATTTTGGGGTTGTTTTCTAATCAAGTTTATGTTTTAGGGTTCCCCCTTTTGGAGTGCTCACTTTGTTTTATTCCTTGGAATATATCATTGTGATTAAAATTGTATTAGAAATATCGAAAAATGGAGAAAAGTTTGCATGTTTCAACCTAAAAAATTACCCGATTCCCTCTTTTCAGGTTTCACAGGGTGCTTTCCAATTTTGAAACCCACAGTGTATCGGGAGGTTTAAGGTGTCGGGCATTTCAAACATTCTGGCATCCTCCAAAGATAGCGGATACTTCAAACTCTCTGACATCTCCAGTGTGTCGGGTATTTCAAACATTCCGGCATCTCCAGTGTGTCGAGTACTTCAAACTCTCCGACATCTCCAGTGTGTCAGACATTTCCAACTTTCTGACATTTCCAGTGTGTCAGGTTTTCCGAAGTGTCTAACACCTTCTGATCTCCGACACTCTCCTCCTTTGAAATTCCTCATATCAGACCCTGGTTCATCACAAGATAAGACTAAAAATTCAAGGAGGATGAAGTATAAATTTAGGAAGGTGGAGTCTCCCTCCTACATTGATTGTAATTACGACATCCGGGATACAGAGCTCGAAAACATAGATATGGAGGATTTTTGGAATAGGGTCAAGAACTCTTCCCAAACTCCATGGATGAAGTCCATAGTTGGCAGTGGTCTACCTCTTGTAGCAAGTTTCCCTATGTCCGCTCAGTGCCCCGAGTTCATCCTAGCCTGTGCTTCAAACTATGACTCTGCTTCTCGTTCTATGAAAAAACAGGAGGGAGAAGTTGTAATCAAGTTGGATGGATGTTACTTCGATGACCTTCTCAAGCTGCCTAATTTTGAGGAATATGGATATGTGGATCTCAAGTCAGCCCAAAAAGCTTGGGACAATGATCAGGAGGATTGTATTAAGCACGTGAATAAGAAGTTCCTAATCAAAGCCAAGCCGGCTATTTCCAGGTTCCTAAGACTTGTTCCTAGAAGTGATTTCATTCAGGAAATCAATGATATCATTACTCTGTTGAGTCAGGTTTTTGGTTTCCCCAAATCAAATGTTTTCCCAGGATGGATATACCAATTCATGATTATTATTAAGAAGAATCAATAGGGAATTGATTGGGGTACTCTTATCATTAATGACATAGATTCTCAAATGAAAACAGTCCTGTCTACGGGGAAGTTTTATGTGTCCTCGTATGTCACCTATGCAGCGGACGGCATGAGGAACTATCCTGGATTGGATACCAAGGGGAACAAGACAGTGGAGCATGTTTATTGGTATTTTCCTCAGCTAACAAGAAAAGGGTCTGAAGACCAATTCAGAAGGGTAAACGATGCCTTCTTTCACAAGAACATCTACAGGTTAAACCCTGAACTGAGGAAAATGAGAGTCTCTGATGAGGCATGGGCTGAAGTTTCAAAATGGGGTTGTGTCTTCTTGTAATTCAAGAAGTTCACATATCTTCGAGTAGTCATGTACCTAGGGGATCCTTTCCATTTTCCCAGATATCCAGAGGACAAACTAATCTTGATGGAGTTGGTCAGGAAATTATTGGATTTTCACAAATTCCAATAGAGTAAACACAAGGCCGTTGTGTCTTTCCCAATTTCTATTGGAATGTATACTTGTTCAACGGTGGTGAAAGCCAAGAATATTGTACATGAGATTCAAGATAAGTTGAAAAAGCACATGAAGCCCCGAGATGGGTTTGATTTTCAGGGAGTCCTTAAGGCATATGGAACCCTGCACCCGCACGTGCCAAACATAGAAGACATCTAGATTGATTTACGTGATGAGGTTGATGTCTGAAGAATAGATCATAGCAGGTTGACACTTACAGAGATTCAGACACTTGAGCTCGTTGACATACCAGAAGGTACTGGTGATAATGAAAGTGTTCTGGATCCTTCTTATGACAGATTGAATGAAGATCAGTATGTTTTCCCACCTATTGATTGGTCTATCGGTGAAAAATCCTCCATTACAAATAGATCGGCCCTGATTCTTACATGCACCAAGGCATGGCTCACCTCTTGGGGAATGAGTTTCAAAGAAGATAATTTTTCAAATTTGGTTGCTGCAAAGGCGGGGCCCTCCAAAAAGGAAAAGGACAAAAGATATTCTAAGGTACCTATAAAGGTCAATTTTGTCAAGAAGAGAAGAGAACAAGAAACCTCTTCAATTGTTACTCCAGTTGAAATGGTGAATGTGCCAGAATCACCAACACCACCAGAAATAGGAGAAATTTCTTTGGAAAGAGAAGTAAGCCAGCCCCTAGTTTCACCATTTGTTGACTGCCCAACTCAAGTGACCTTATCTCTTGTGTCCCAGGCTTTGGCGTCAGGATCTACGCTTCCTACTTCACAACCACTTCTACCTTCTCTTTCCCCATCTACTTCATCAGTCATGGCCAGAATTTTCTCTAGACTCTCACCCCTCTCTGCTGGGACCAAAGTAACTACAAACATGCCCCCTCCTGCGCCTCTTTTCACTGAATCTGCTACCACATTGGTAATTGTCCCCACTCCACCAATGGATCTCCCTCTCCCTAAAAGTATGATACCAACTTCTACAACAATGGCAAATCCCTTTGGCATGCCCTAATAATTACTTGAGAAAAATACGAGGAAAATGAAGGTGGTTGTACCCATACCAACCTTTGATTTTAGGTCACTCAAGGCTTCTACTGCTAAATCAGCAAAGAAACCCAAAATAGTTTCAAGGGTTTTAGTGGATGCTTCAGGACATAAGTTTGCAGAGATCACCACTCCCGCGACTGAAAAAACCAAAGAGGACATAAAGGCCTCTGACTATCAGATAACCAGGGTGGCTCTAGGAGATGTGACAACAGAAAGAGTACAATAGGATGCACGAGATGCTATGAACGTGCTATGCTAGAAATTGAAGGAAACAAAGGACAACAGAGATGAGATTAAAGAAAATGTGGAGCAGTTAACTGAATTATTACTTAAGCTCTCAAAACCCCTTGAATCCATACCATCTTCCTCTGTCCCTGTCGGGTTCTATTTCTCATCAGTGCCTATAATTGAGAAGATTAATGAAAAAGGGAGAGTGGTCGATGAATGGACCCAAAGGCTGCTCCAACAGGGGAAAGAAGTGATTCAATACACCGTTGAAGTTTATAAATCTTTGGGGAATATACAAAATGATGGGGAAAAGATGGATGATGATTTCTCCCAAGAAGTTGGACACCTTGATTTGACTTTTGAATCCCTCCAGGTATTGAAGAAAATTTCATCATGCATCTTGGTAGAAGAATGCATCATCCCACATGCGGATAAGCATTTCCAGCTGACCAAAGTCATCAGGTTCAAGGTAAATATTCTCAATGAATCTTGCGGTAAATTGAGAGAATCAAGAGATCAATTGATTGATGGAAAAAGTGACCTGGAAGAAGAACTACTGAAAATTTGTGCAAAAGTGTCAATTTGAAACTCGGGCATCCTATCAGCTGATGATCTTTTCAAAAAAATCCAAGAATCCATTCAGCATGAACCAACTCATGGATTTGGTATTAAAATCATTGGCAAGTTTGTAAAGATTGAACATTCTTTGGAGGCCCTGAGAAAACTCAACAAAAGATTGAGAAAGCTTCTCGGTAGTGCCAGTGACATTCACGAAACATGTGAAGTCTTGAGTGATCATTCCACTGCGCCTGATGAAAATGAGATGCAAGGTATAATTTGGAAGTTCCAAGAATTTTTGAACAAACAGGCTTAGTTAGAGGAAGAGAAAGATGACGATTCAGACTAAGTCTTGATGCGACGTGTCATTTCAATCTTGAAATTGACATGTCTTTTTCATTTCTGTTTCATCACATGGGAATCATATTGTGACTTGGTCTCCTACGTGAGAGCCAAGAAAAATAGGACTCTTGTTAAAAGACTGTTTTATAGGGTTGGTCCTATTTTCTCTCAACTATTTTTATTATAAATAAGGGATGTGTGTACATCCCAAAGGGTTGAGATTTTTGGAATATTGAGAACTATTGTGAAGAAGAAAAACTTTGTGTTTTCTTTTTATCATTTGAGGAATAGATGTTGATGCTATATTGCAAACTTTGTGTTGTGAGATGTACCTTTCTTAAGATATTGTTCTTAGGTTCATAATCTTAAGCTATTCTTTGTTTAGCATCTTGATGTTTCTCACCATTTCAGACATTACATTTGTTATCTAAATCTCGTATGATTATTTCATGCTCTGTGTTTACTCAAAATAAAATACATCCATTTATAAAGACAACATCTTCATATAGTGTGGATATGGATTTCGGGATTCTATCCCAACCCCAATGGTTAGATTAGTGTGAATATTGTACGTATTATTTCTTTTGTGTTTTAGATTAGTAATAAACAGGCAGCCTCACCTATCTTTGAGGAGGGATTTAATCCTATGTACTGTGGTTGAATTTCATATTTTGAATTGACAAAATATCCAACCAACAAGACCCAATGTTCTTATGTGTGTGTGTGCGGAATCATTCCCTAGGTGGCTCTTGTGTGTGTCGCACTTGATAGGGAGCAGGTAGCTAGATGTAAGAAATGTACATAGATGTGTGCATGGAATAGAATAGAATTCCCATCTTACGAAGTGTATGTAGAAAAAATTTAGTCCTTTACCCTTGAATGGATGCTAGTGGATGTTTAAATGCTCTTGAGATAGCCTTTGGATGCAACCTTAGGTGGTGATAGTTAATGCTTAGTGCTTGGTCCTTTATTATGATCACATAACTTTATATTTATATGATTCCCTTACCTAAATTTCATAATTAACCCTGAAAAGTTCAACTACCAAAAAGATAAGATGCTTAAATGGCTAGAAAGGACCCAAAAGATGTGAACAAATTACAAACAGTTTAAGGGCACCCAGAGGGAATGGGGGTACCTAGAGTTGGCGTCCTGGATAGGCATTGGTGTCCATGAGGAGAAATACTAAAGTATGAAAAGATAGAATGATCCAAAAAGAGTGCAAGACCAAAAGTGGTAGAAATCAAATATGGCCAAGGACATGGGTTAATTGGTACTTTTCTTACTTAGGAGTCACATAAATTGTAGTATGCAATTAGGACTAGATAATTACCCAAAGTGCATGATTTTTTGTCTACATGTTTCCTCCACTTTATGTCGTAGAGTGAATTCTTGATAACATAAATTAGATCAGAGATGCGTACCTGATAACCATGTATATTGATGGAAAAATTGTTTCGAGAGACAAGATAAAGAATGGAGTGAATAAATGTGGAGCGTGTGAACTAAAGAGGAGAAAGTGTAAAAAAATGATGATGATAGTGATGATCCTAGGGAAGAAACACATGTTGTACATGTCATCAATGTGCTTGTTTCCGTTGTCAATTTTTAAGTGATTGATGTTGTTGATGTTGATGTTTTTGACTATTGTTTCCCATAAGGACAAACCTGCAAAAGAGAAGAACGAACAAGTAGTCAAATACCCGTGTATATGAGTAAAAAGTATGTAAAACTAAAAAATGTGAAAACGTAACATGTGCACCTGATTCGTGATGAGGAAAAGAGATAGAAATTATCCTATAGATGATGTAGAAGAGTGATTTTTTTGAGTAATGTCACGTTAGTTATGTCGACTGAGTTTTTCGAGCGATCTCATGCCAAGAATTGGAAGAAGTGTAGGGAGAAAATTTTGGTGTCATCCTCCAATATTTAATTACTTCCAGAAGTATAGAACACCACTACATATGGTGTGTAAAAATATGATCCAGTTTTACCAATTCAAATTCAACACAAATAAAATCATGTATAGTGTATGTATGTTGAGTGCTAAGGATTTTATACCCTATAAAAGATTCTATGTGAAGTGTTATAGGTTGTGCTGCACTGAAGAATTTTTTGTAACTTACCCTTGGTCACAAGCATTCAGGGAGGGTTAGGGGCACAAAAGTTATGTTTTCTGGGTCTAGGAACTAGTGTCTATGTTGTAGTAAGCACCCAAGTAAAAATTCTAAGCCTTGACTGATGTTGATGAATTTTTGGAACCTATACTAAACTATGTTGAATTGTAAGTATATATTATTGTATGGGGTGACTAATTCACCCAAATGATGCCCTCTTGTTTGGGTTGCATGCCATGTCATTAAGGAGAGTGTAGCCCAAAGGAGGACTGACTGTTGTGCTAAAATTGTGCCCTGTAAAAGGAGGGAGTGTGATTGGTAGAAACCAAGGCATGCATAAACAAAGTTTCTAAAAGACAAGTGTTAGTATAAACAAGACAAAAATGCATATAAGATGTAAGCTAGAAAATAAGAAAACAATGTGTAAGCTAATACACAAGAAGACAACACGCAAGAAAATAACATAGAGCACGAAAAGTGGGTTTTGAACATGGGACATCACTCACAATGTCATAAGACAATTAAGGTTGATTATTCCAAAAGCATACAAGTGTGCACAAAAGACAAAGGGAAAATCCTACAAATAGTGGAAAACAATGACAAGCAATGTAACAGATAACCATGGAAACAAATAGACTTGTAAGATAAATGTTGCACATGCAACACTCATTAGCATGTTAGAAAGATAAAAATTATGTCAAGGCATGTATAATATGATATAGGCATGTGCTATGAAACAAAATGAAACAATAGCACCTATAATGTATGACAGTGCCCTAGGAGCCATTGTGGGACTGGTAATAGGTATTGTTCCAAGCATCCAATTGCGTGTGTCAATTTGTAGAATATGTGATCATAACTAGAAAGAAAGTGAACACACATTTGTAATAGGAAAAATATAATGACATACAAGATATTTATCTAGCATGTGTAATAAAGTGTACATGTAACAAGTAAATGTAAGCAAGATTGAGTGCAACCAAGATATATAGTATGTTGTGGAGTGTAGATGGAATAGAATGTAGATTGAATGTGACAGGATCCACGTGCCCCCCCAAGTGAGTGTCGATGAGTATGCATGAGATGAGGTTTATTTATATATGCCCCCTCAATATTCAAGAATGGACCGTAGAACAAGAGTGTGTCATCAGGAAAAGGTTTGAATTGTGTGTAGTAAAAATATGTGATCATCAAAGCACAAAGCGAAGAGTTTCAGCGTGTGAGTAAATGAGTGATTGAACATGTGAGTGTGATGACGTCTAATTAATATGTAGACCTTCAGCAATCAAGTATGGACCATGGAACTAAATTTCATCATAGGTTTGTGATTTGTGTCGATTTCGTTATATATATGTTGGATGTGCAATGTGTTGTGGGATCATAAGAAAGGTGTTGGGAATGTGTCGCTTGTGTAAGATGTTGTGAAGCTGCCTATGAAAGAGATTTATTATGAACATGTTAAGTGTTTAATGTGATGTGATGAAATATATGTATTGTGAACATGTTGACCTTGTAGTAGGTTATTTTGTATTTGTATGATAACGATATGTCATGAAAGTGTAGTATGTCATAAATGTGTCGAGTGTATAATATAATGTGTTGAGTATGCATGAAGAGTAGGTGTTGTGTTAATTTTGTATTGATAGATATACATGAGAATGTATGGCGAGTGCATCAAGTATGTAGTGTGTAGTGTATGAGGTTTATGTATATAGTATGCACTCAATAGTCAGTGTGAACCATAGCATGAGAATGTGTCATTGGGAAATGATGATACTAATGTATCAAGATGTGTATGTCATATGTTAGAAAATGGATGTGTTGTGATGAGAAAATAAGACGTGTTTCGATGCTAAGGGGGGGGGGAATATATGTGATACCCTCCAAGTGTGTGATGATAATATAGAGATAAATTAATGCCATCTAAGAGGTCATCATTTTCATCGTCAAATCCGAATGGTGAAGCATACGAGACTTGATAATCGATAATGTTAGGTTGGTCGAGTAAAGAACCATTCACGCGTAAATTGTACATGTCCATAGCATATTCTTCATCAGTGAATGGAGGTAGTGGACAATCATAGGCATTCCAATGAGTAATATTTTTTGAAGAGCCAATAAATGTGTAATTTTCAATGAAAATATGACCAAACGACATGGGGAATGATATATCATAATAGTCAAGGTCTAATGTTCCCCCAATGTAATCAAACCAAGATTTTCTAGGTGTAAGTGGAGAAGTGTGAGGAACAAGGTGCAAGAAAAAATGTGAGATGAAAGATGTGAAGACCATAATCAATAGTAATGAAGATAGATCCATGATAAAGATGAGAATCATGATATTGAGGATAAATATCATCAACTATAAATCCTAGTCGAGTCAACCCATCATGTGTGCATATATATTCAAAGAAATTAGGATCAAATAAAATGTGCTCCCAATAAGATTCGTTCATGAAAAGTGTTCATGTAAATAGAGGACATGATAATGGAGGTTGCTCGTGAGAAGGTGAGGGATATGGAATAACATCCAATATTTGTATAGGCCCCCGATAAAGAATCATAGAAATAGTAGAAGCAGGAGGAGATGATGCATATGTGATAGTATCTAACGTGAAAATAACACCTTTAAGTGGTGGAAAATGAGGCAAAGTATCCATAGGTTTTGGTTCATTGGTAATATCGGATGTTGGATTATGGAGTGTAGTGTTGGGATCATGGTCGTAATATTTGAATGGCTGACGATCACTAGGAAATTTATATTCTATGCCCTCATGTAATAATTTGACACATTGATGTACCATACAAGGAAATGCTTACATGGCATGAAGCCATGTCCTACCAAGTAAACATTTATATGAAACCGAGAAATCAATGGCAAAGAAAATCGTATTAAGATTTGTTGACCTGACAGTGATAGGCATAGTAATGTGACCTATGCATAGATGAACATAACCATTATAAGCATGAAGAGAAAGAGATGAAGGACTAACATTAGCAGTTGAAAGACCGATATTTTCAAGGAATGACATAGTAGAAAGATTTAGCTTAGATCCATTATCAATGATGGAGCATTTAACACCCAAATTATAAATGCAAAGCATAATGTATAAGGGTGGATCATTGTCGAAAAATGTAAGATCAACATTAGGATTTGATGGAAAACAATGTGCTGAGAAAAAGGATCTGCAAATGTGTTATATATTAAATTTGGATGAATATCAGTAGGAATGTGAGTAGTAGCTAGAAGATTTCTGATTTGATCTCTTAATTCAGGATTAATGAGAAAGAAGAAATTAATTGAGATACTCATGATGAGAAGATCCTAGGAAGATAAAAGTAATTTAAATATGAAGACCCTAAGAGTGTTCAGATCAATTTAGGTTCACCAAAATTATTAAGAAAATATATAATTTATAAATGCCTAAATCTGATTACAATGTAGGAGTAAAATAAATATACAATGAAGTATAATATAGACCCAATAAAATTAATATATAAACTAGGAAACCCTAGTTACAAGGAAGGGATAAGAAGACATAGCTGATTCATAGGGATCCCAAAGGTGTACAGAGATAGAAAATTGAAAAAATATGAAGCACAAACTATCACAACAAAACTCAAAAATTTTGTAGAGATGGTGGAATATGCTGGATTGGGATGCCTGGAATGGGTCATGGGCACTTGCAGGCATCACAGACTAGTAATGAGTACTTGTAACTTCCAAAAATCTCAAAAAACCATCTTTAATTGGTCATAAGGTGTTTGATGTCCTTCGCCTTTGGTCGCTAATAGGTTGCACAATAATCGTCGAGATTGATGATAACCTGCAATAAAAGAATGACCTACAAAACCCTCAAAAGTGTATCGAATCCCGAAAAAAATATTATAAATGAGGGTTTGCATTGTCCTCATCTATCAAATGAGTGATCTTATTACTGATCATTGCACTACATTTTAGACCCAATGTATTTCTATGTATGTGTGTGTAAAATCGTGCCCTAGGTGGCTCTTGTGCATGTCGCACTTGATAGCGAGCAAGTAGATAGATGTAAGAAATGTACATATATGTGTACATGGAATAAAATAGAATTCCTCTCCTATGAAGTATATGCAGAAGAAATGCAGTCCCTTTCCCTTGAATGGATGCTAGATGAATGTTTGAATGCTCTTAAGATAGCCTTTGGATGCAACCTTAGGTGGTGATAGCTAATGCTTAGTGTTTGGTCCTTTATTATGATCACATAAATTTATATTTATATGATTCCATTACTTTAATTTCATATTAACCCCAAAACTTTAGACTACCAAAAATATAAGATGCTCAAATAGATAGAGAGGACCCAAAAGATGTGAAAAAAGTATAAACAGGTCAAGGGCATCCAAAGGGGACGGGGGCACCTAGCGCTAACATTCTGGCTAGGCGTTGGTGTCCAGGATGAGAACTACCGAGGTATGAAAAGACAGATTGAGCTAGAAAAAGTGCAAGACAAAAAGTGGTAATATATAGAAATAAAATATGGCCAAGGACATGCATTACATTGAAAATTTTAGTGGCGAATATTTGTAGATTGGCGAATAGTAGGATTTATAGAATTTGATTTTGGCGAATTTTATAGTCATATCAATTCCCGAGTTTCACCCAAATAATCCATAAACAATAGTATATCCCATGTTAATATCCAATGTATATCCAATCCCAATGTATATATTACTATTGAATTACCACATGATCAACGGGCCAAGAATTTAAAACATTCTTGTTTCGCCAAGAAATCTATGGAACCTTTTTGTATTTTGGACTCATTTTCTGACACGCATGGGAGTTTTTTAGGAATGTGATTAGATTCGCCATACACACACACACACACACACACACACACACACACAGATGTAGATTTTTTCCCACAATTTTATAATAACAAATTTGCGAAGCAGTGGAAAAATATCTAGTGAAACGACATTTTACAATTTGCTTTAAAATTTTCAAATAAATCAAGGTCTTTCCGGGTCCCGACTACTGCGTTGCATTTTACATCCTAGAAACACTTACTGCAGGTGCGTCCATTTGAGACTTGTTTTCATTCATGCCTCATTGCTTTATTTGTGATTCTTCCTTTTTAAGTTATTTGTGTCATTTTTTGATTTTACGGTATCGTGAATGTCCTGACACTGCAATGCCTTAGTTGATTTTCATCCCATAGCTTTGCCAACTCAAAAATTGTCCTTACAGTGCACTAAGTATATATTTCAATGCTACAATTTTCATAAAATGTATCCTACATATGATTTCTAAATCATGTTCCATTTTATTTTGTTACAAAACTTGAACATCCTCATTCTCATCTTAGATACATCTATGTAATATATATATATAGACACACACACACACACACACACACACACACACACACACATACATAATATTTAAAATCACTTTATTGCTCTGTATATTCCTTGGTATATCTTCTTTGAATATTTTTTTCTCTCTTTAACTCTTCTACTACACACACACACACACACACACACACACACACACACACACACACACACACACACACACACACACACACACACACACACACACACACACACACACACACACACACACACACACACACACACATACACTGTGGTTTATTCCACGACCATCACGTCCACCAGAGTCCATCGCTGTGAAGTGTGGCGGAGTGCTACCATGTGTCCCACCTTGGACCATTGATCACTGACCGCTAACACTTCCTTTTGACTTTTCCCACAGTGGACCCAAAGTATATATAAAATGTGGCACATTTTGTGGGTTTCACGTCTGCTAGGGGCATTTCCTTAGGAGACTGATGGAATAGCAACACGTGGTATAGACCTCCTACTATGGACCTGAAAACTTATCAACTGATGCTCATTTTGTAGGTTCACGTCCGTTGGGAGGTTAACGGAATGTTGACACGTGGCTCAAGATTACATAACCATTAATTTCAACAAGGTTGAATGAATGAATGAAGGGTTTTAATAACATCCATGAGACCAAACAATCTATGGTTCTCATTCAGAACAAATTCATTTGAAGGTTCTTTTCCTCAATATTTTGGCTTTAATTTTTCCTTATTGATTTTAAAAGAATAAATTTAGTTGAAATACCATGTTGCCTTCATCTTCGATGAAAATTTCTAAATTCTGTAACTTTTCAAAGATTTACTTTGTCTTTAGGTGTGATCCATTTCGTGCACAAAAAGTATGTATTATTTTATGGTATTCGATCCAACTACATCCAGGGATATTTTTAATTTGTTTATCTTTCATTGATATCCTCATCATGTGAAAATTTTCCCACCTACCCCCTTTTGCATAGATATTTGACAGAAGAACATAAGTGACGTCATTTTTATAGAAATGACATTATATGATAGGAAGAGAAGCATTTAAAAACCATCGAATGTGCAATATAAATAAGATAATATGAAAAAACAAGAATTGCTTAATATTAAACAAAATATGTCATGTTTATTAGACAAAATAAAAAATTCATACAATGAAATTTGTAATAAGTAGATGACATTATTTCTCTTCTTAAGGACTTCAGTCTCACTTACTTAGCCTTTTGTTGAATGAAATTAGTTTTTATTTCATAATATTTTCATAGTGTTAATATGTAAATGGTAGTAATATTGAGATGATTACTTTGTTCCTTTATTTAGGAGTAATTTTGAGCAAGCAAACTTATATACTTCTAAAAGAATCATATTGTACCTCTTATCTTGTCACTAGGTTTTCATGAAAAATTTCTTAATGATACATCACTTTGCTTTATTTCTAAAGATCCTCACAGACTTTCATCATGGCTAGGTATCAGCAAAGTTTCATGAAAGTGACTTAATCTCCTTAAAACCTTGAAACTACGTCCATTGTTTCTAGTCTTCTAATCATGCCATCATATTGCAGATACTTTCTTGTAGATCTCCATCAACATGTCTCTAAACATTTTTTTCTTTCCTAGATGGTGATCAAAACCTGAACCGTCATCAAGATACTAGAGTCAACCTTATCAACTTGATTTCTAGGTGCCTGATATGCTTCTTGATTGTTCCTTTTCACTATGTCAATCTTTTAATAATACACTTATGAATTTAAAAAGGGTTTTTCTCACCTTCTCTACTTCATAAAGCCTCGCATACTCGGACTTAAGACACAAAGTGCCCTGATAATACAGTCAACATATTTCTTTTGATGTTCCTCATGAATGAAGCAAGCCTTAGACAAATTGTTAATTTTACTCACTCAAGGGTATATAAACTTGCAATATCTTTAGAGAATTATAGCATTATTCTTTGGTACATGCATAGCTTCATGACTTGTGAGTATATTAAAACATTGATCCCTTACTTGCAGTCTAGACTATGCTCTTCAAAAGCTTGCAATCAACTTACACCTATTACTATCATAGTTACTTTAGGGTAAGTGCACCAAGTTTGGGGGCCAAAAGGGGGTCTTAATTGGACGTTTTTTTTCTGAAAAATAAAAATCTTCAACTTTTACAAGTTATTTGAAATAGTTACACTCAAAATTTGAATATGGTGTAAGAACTTGAATCATTGCATTTTGAGTATAGTTTCTAAGCTACTATTTTTTATTGAAAATAGTTAAGTTTAAGTGGATCAAATAACTAAAACATCAACATGTGCTCTTGTTTTTGTTAAAAAACATAGTAGAGTGAATTTCGTGCCCCCCACCATTTTTTTAGCACTATTTAGTAATTTTGAAAATCATTTGGTAGAAACATAGCTAGGAGCATCTAGTTTGTGCTAGAATTTTTTTGGATTTGTTTAGCGATTATTTTTTATGATTATTCTAGTACAAAAAAAATTAATTTTGAAAAATAACGAAGCTCCAATCGTGCCCCCCTAACTATTTCAAAAAATATCGAAAATTAGTTAGTTTTTTTAAGTATAGAATGAGTCCTAGTTTATGCCTAAAAAAATTATTCAATTTCAATGAGTCAAGTAAAAGCTACATGATAAAAGATAAGCATTTACAATCACTTAAAATAGAGGTATAAAAGACTTAGTTTGAAATAAATATAAATAGAAACCTTAGAATAGTTAGAAAAATATTAAAAATTACATATTTAGAAAGAGGATAGTTTTCTTGACATTCTAAGCAAATTTTTAAGAAAGATAGTGAACATTTTTGTAGCCTTTAGCATGGTGGAAGGTGATTTTTTGCATATTTTTTCAAAAACACGCAGGTTATTGTGTTATTACAAGTCCAAGGCACAAGTTTGGGAAATCAAGGCAATTCCAAGCTTGAAAATTCTTGGTTTAGGGGCATAATAAATGAAATGTGTATGCGTTATAACTTTTATGTTAAAATTGACAAGGACTGAGAGGGGGGTGAATCTGTCCTATAGTAAAAAAAATCTTTTTCATTTTCAAATAATGAACATATAACCTATGAATCGCATATATAAGAGCTTAATCATCATTTGATATAGTCTATTATGACATGCATACATGACAAACTCACATCTTTTCTTTATTGATATTCAGAATAGATTACAAAACCTTGATCCTTATCAAATGTTTACAAGATGCAAACAAGAACTCAATGGCATTCAACTAAAAAATAGGACTATTCTCCTTCATAAATTTTTCATTATAGAGACTTCATTTTCTACAATCCACAACAACCAGCTACAAACCTAGAATAAAATTCCAGGGTTTTTGGGATATGCCCAAGGGTTTTGCTTTGTAGAAAATTTTTCTTCAATAGAAGATAAAAGGGGGTTTTCATCTATATCCTTTGCAATACTAAATCGTCTCCCTTTTGTACACCATTCAATTGAATTTTCATCTTTCCCAAACTTTTTGACCTCTTTGTAGAGAGAAAAAGACTCTTCATCTTACCCCTTAGACTTCAAAAGACAAGCAATCTCAAAACAGAACAAAGGATGACTCTTGCACTTTCATCTTGAGCCAAGAAATATATGACAGATTGAATTCAAGAGAAGGATTTTCAACTTCTCTTATTAAGCACATGAATGGTATTTTCAATTTCTCAACTCATGGAGTTATGAATCCTCTTCTAGCTACAACTCTTCAGCTTACCCTTAATTTTTTCATCATGCTCTCCATTACAAGACCCTTCAACTTCATGTTCAAACTTCATTTGGTGGTGATGAATTTTCATGTCACAACATATTTTTATTTAGTGGCTCTTCAACTCCTCATGAATATTTTAAGGAATTTTCTTTTACTCTTCCTCATCGAGTCAAGAAAGTGTTAAAGGTGTTTAAAGAAGAAGTTAACTCGTGTTCCTCTTTATTAGATACACAACTTTGAACTTAAGGCATTGAAGCAAATCTTACCTTCATACACTGAGGAATCACATTGTTCCTTAACCATTTCACATGATTTCTCTGACTGAGAAAGTTAAATTTGTATCTAAACATTAGATCCATTGAATTCATACCCTCATGATGGTTTATAAGGATCTAGTGTACTTGAAAGAAGTAACACATTTTTGAGATAGGATCGTCAACTTCAGTCCTTACAAAGTTAAGCATTAATACAGACTGCTTGTTGAAGAAAATTTGAATTCAAAGGAAATGGAAACTCTTAAAATGCCAAAAAAAAATTGAGACTCATGCACCTTCTTCAGATCATGAAATAATCAATAATTTGCTTTGCACTTTAACTAGCTTGTGAGAAATTGAAGAAACCATCAATATTCCAAATTGAACACATTTTCAAAACTTCTGCTATAAACTGCTCTTTACACACTTTATGAAATGCTTTCAAAATATTTGTAAGTGAAAGGTTATGTTGTCACAAAGTTAAATATGCAATTTCATAAGGTTTGGTTGGTTAACGAAGGAGATTTGAGTAAAAACCTCATTTACAAACCCTAAATCAAGGTATAGTCATTGTTTTAGCCCGGGAGCCTTCAAAAAAGAATCTCTCCCTCATTTTTGCATGAAAATTGTTTATTCTTTTTTCTGTGACCTTGTAAACACGTTATTCACCTTCCAAAAACAATATTCAAGCTTGGAAAACTTCCAAAATTTATGAGCTCTTTGATTTACAATGACATTTTGGCAAGAGACAGTGTTTTTGACTATGAATACCAATTTATGAAGCAACTCACCTTAAGAGGTTAATGGATAACCTTTGAATCTTGTCTACACCTTCATAACTGATTTTATATCACCTAGAGAACGAAAAACTACCTTGAATCATCATCTAGAATGGTTTCCATGATTTTTCAATAGCATGCTCCTCAAGAAAACAAGCAGCATTAGCATGCAAGTGAACATCAAGCCCAATACTTCTCAACTATGATGAGTAGAGTTTTTTATATTCACATTTCAAGATTTCAATGATGATTGGAGGAAAAAACATGATAAGAAAAAAATCATAGCAGTGACTTCATGTGAATTTTGACATGATTCTTGAGTTCATTCTTCCAGGGAAGCATGAAGAGGATAATTACATACTCAAGCCTTCATTTGGTGATCAATTTAGATGCACAAAAATCTTGAAAGAGACCTCTGGAAATAGTCTGAGCACTTAATAAATAGTCAAAGATGAAAAACCACTCAACCATACCTTGAAGTTCAAAACACATGTCAGGATGAAGAATAAACACCTCTAAAAAATGCTCATATCTTTTTAAATACACCTCTTTTTCTCAAACCACTTTTTACACATGATTTCTAGGAAAATCTACTCCAATTATTCATATGAATTATCTTAATAGGGCACTATATTTTTTCTTGAAACCTAAGAAGCCAGAAATCTCCAGATGAACTTCTCAAGAAACTAGTTTTGCAAAAACTTGAGTAACTTGCTCAAATGACCTCCTGAAGACCTGATATTTTGTATGAAGCACAAGGACACCTTCCTTCAACATCTCATATAATTTTTTTGATAGTAATTATTAGAGATCGCAATCACTAAGAGGGGGGCTGAATCAGTGTAGATTAGAACTTTTTATTTTAATGTCAAATGTAAATCCTTTAATGATGTGCGAATTTAAACTATGAGCAGTCAATCAAACATATGCCATGTAGAATAACATAGTGGACATAGATTAACATTATAAACCCTTTTGGGAGAAAAACCCACCAAAAATTTTGCTTATATTACACAAATCAAGGAATTTCAAGAATATTACACATCCTCCAAGATTTCTAGTTGAGCACCCACTTAACCTGTGAAACCCACTTCACAACTTCAAGCACCTATTCAAATATTTTCTTAGAACCCACTCAGAAAATTTAGCAAGAACCCACTTGCAAGGATCACTGACCCCTAATTTAATCAACTACAACTGATCTTTTGCAAGAACCAACCTACAAGGAGGCTACAACTCCCTGAAAATGCTAAGCTACAACTTAGACATGATTTACATACAAATTTGATCGTCTAGTATACAATAATTACTTGTATAATACATTATGATCACCTTTCTGTATCGATCTGTGTTCTTATTTTCACTCTCTTCTACTCATTTGATTCAATCCCTTTTTCTCATTCAATCTTCTACCCTGATGCTCTTCTCATCTGATAAATCAATGCTTCATCAGTTTTCTCTCCTCTTTCCTCTCTCTTTTCTTCTATAGCTATTTCTCATCTTGATTGCATAATATTATCTCTTGAGTGGGTAAGTGCACCAGTCTGGGGTGAAAGGGGGGTCTTAAGTGGACACATTTTACTAAAAAATAAAAAAACTTCAACTTGTCCGAGTTTTTTTAAATAGTTACACTCAAAATTGGAAGATATTGTATAAATATGAATCATAGCATTTTGAGTCTCGTTTCTAAGCTACTAAATTTTATTGAAAACGGATAAGTTTAAGTGGGTCATATAACTAAAATACTAGTAGGGGGTCATGTTTTTGTTAAAAAACATAAAAGAGTGACTTTCGTGTGCCCCACCATTTTTTGAGCACCATTTACTATTTTTAAAAATACTTTAGTAGAAAGATAGCTAGGAGCATCTAGTTTGGGCTCCATTTTTTTTAGATATTTTTAGCAAGTATATTTTTCTATGATTTTTCTAGTACAAAAATTTTAAATTTTGAAAAATAATGGAGCTCCAACTGTGCACTCCCCTAACTACCTAAAAATTTTGAAAATTAGATTTTTTTAATATGTATAGAATTAGGCCTAGTTTGGGCTAGTATATTTTTTTCAATTTTTATGAGCCATAAAAAAGATACACAAAAAAATATAGACGTGTTTAGACTTCAAAAAATAGTAATAAAAAGGAATTTTTAGAAAATAAATACTATGGAAACCTTATATTAGTCAAAAAAATTGAAATATTATATTTTTAGAAAGTACATAGTCTATT
The DNA here is from genome assembly GCA_019776745.2 of Taxus chinensis. Taxonomy (NCBI): domain Eukaryota; kingdom Viridiplantae; phylum Streptophyta; class Pinopsida; order Cupressales; family Taxaceae; genus Taxus; species Taxus chinensis. The sequence continues at coordinate 5,303,967 of CM034149.1, forward strand.
CTACGTCGTGATATAACTTTTTATAAATGAATCAATCATTTTATGTCGATTTATGATGGTGGAAGAGATATTTTTTCATTTTCCTGCAAAAACACATGGTTTGTTATGTTTTTGTAGGTCCATACCTCAGGCTTGGGAATGCAAACCGGATCCCAAGCCTTCAGGCATGGCTTGGAAAAAGTTAAGACACAAAATGCATACGTGTTATAACATGTACGTACTATAACGCGTACCTGTTCTGCATAGTATAAACATTGCATGTGCTTGTGGCATGCTTCTATTTACAAAAATAAATGTAATTTTTTTATTTTTTATTATTTATATTTTATTATTTCTTATACTTTAAATTTATGTTTATAAATATAAGAAATTAGGGTCACTCTGCACCTTATAGAACTAGTATCATAGCTCCATGAGTCGTGGTTTAGGAGATTGTTTTTTATAGTATAATTTGGTCAGTGCATAGGTAATTTTAAGGATTTTAGCATTCAGCCTAAAGATTTTAGCATTTAAATTCTACAATCGAAACACTAAACCCTAGGTTCATAAACATAAACCCTAAACAATAAACCTTAAGCCCTTAACCCTAAACCCTAAACCTTGAACCATGATCCCTAGACCCTAAAACCTAAACCCTAAACATTAAACCCTAAGCCCTAAACCCTAAACATTAAACATTGAGCCCTTATCTGTGAGCCCTAAACCCTAAACCTTAAACCCTAAACCTTAAGCCCTAAACTCTGAGCCCTAAGACATAAAACCTAAACCATGAACCATGATCCCATAATGCTAAACCCTAAACCCCAAAACATAAAAACTAAATCCTAAACCCTAAACCCTAAACCCTAAACCCTAAATATTAAACCTTAAACATTGAATCCTAAACCTTAAACCCTTATCCATTATCCCTGAGCCCTAAACCCTAAACCCTAAACCATGTACCCTAATCCATAAACCCTAAACCATAAACCCTAAACCTTAAGACCTAAATATTAAATCATAAACCCTGAATCTTATACCATAAACCCTAAACCCTAAACCCTAAACTATAAACCCTAAACCCTAAATGTAAACCCTAAATCCTAAACCATAACCATGAACCTTGAACCCTGAACCCCGAACCCTAAACCATAAACCATGAACCATGAGCACTAAACCATAAACCCTAAACTTCAAACCATATTTCATCAATATTTCCTAGTTTCATGACTATAACCATGAATGAGTCTTCTTGTACAACTACCTTGTTTATGAGAGGTGGGGCAAGTAACTAAATGGATATGATCATCTACCTTGTGCCTTACAATGCATATTACACACCTCTACTAAACTTGTTTCTCCCCACATGTACTTACACTCTTTAATGTAAATTTCTTCACACTTTAAAACAAACTTCACATTTCTCATATTTCCATATATGGTATTATGTAAGCTATGATGACTCATTGGAAGTTGGAAAAAATAACCATCGCAATACAAAAATTAATCTAAAAGGAAATAGAAGAAACATAAAGAATATAAAAATGTGGAGGTTTAGGATTAGAACCAAATTGGCTACAGTATCCTCTCCTCTGGAGAAAGAGAAAACTCTTCTACTACTGGAATGGATATAACAAATTTGACACAACTTCTTGAAGTGTTAAAAATAAGTATAGCAAAAAGGAAATGACTAAGAACATGAAGGGGTTATCAATCACCTAGTAAATCTTTCTTGTTTAGTTTTGAATTGGAGTCAGCTTCCCTAAGGCTTAGTGACCTTCCATTCATTGATAACTCCTTCTATGATAAACACATGGATACTTTCAAAAGTGCCTTAAAAAATATAGGGGTTGCCATCAAGCCTAGTGAAAGGTGTGATGTGATTTTCCAAAAAACTTGAAATGCATACAAATTTAGAGTTCATAGCACGAATTTACAAATATCTCTATCATTATAAATGGAAGCCAAGTAATGGTGTCTCCATGTATCCAAGTATCAAAGATTATTGGGGTCTTTGGAAGTATTGGACATTCAGGAATAATTGCATTGTTCCTCCTTCAGAATATCGTTGCATGTGGAGAAGACATTTTCAGACATTGGAGTAATCCACTCTCAGAAAATAAAATTAGACCTCATTAATCCTCTGCAAATTGTAAGCTTACACAAGCAATGGACCATATTAAGCTCTACTCTTCGAAGTAAACCTTCATTCTCGACATACTTGTAACTGAAAGAATGGGTAAGACACAAAACATTACAGTGGGTGAAATAGTTCCCACATGTGATGAGAAAAACTGGATAGCTGTATTGGGTAACATTTCTTTGTACTAAATTTTTCTTAGATATCTGTAATTTCCCTCCTTAAAAATATCGATAGATGAAAGGCATAAAATTATGCAGACTCCCTTTGAATGATCTTCCAACAAAGAAGATGAACCCTTTTTAGTTGAATACTCTTTTTAAATACTAATAAGAATGGGTAAGACAAATAACATTACAGTGAGTGAATGGGTAAGCCTAAACCCTCAAGCTTTAAACCCTGAGCTCTAATCCCTAACCCCTAAACCATAAGCATTAAACCCTAAACCCTAAACCTTGAGTACACTAAACCCTAAACCATGTTCCTTAAACCATGAACCCTAACCCTTAAACCCTAATCCCTAAACCCTAAACCATAAACCATAAACCCTTAAACCCTAAACCGTAAACCTTAAGCCATAAAACCTAAACCCTAAACCCTAAACCCTAAATTGTACACCCTAAACCCTCAACCATAAACCCTAAACCCTTAACTTCAAACCTTGAGCCCTAAACCCTGAGCCCTAAGATCCTACACCCTAGACCCTATTGCTACCACCCCCAACCCTAAACCCTAAACCCTAAACACCTAAGCCCTAAAACCTAAACCTTAAAAAATATTCCTAAATTACCTCTAAACACTTCCAAGATTCTTTGACATTACCTCCAGATACTTAATACCTATTTCTTCAACTCTAAGCCTTAAATTCTAGAGGGTAAACCCTTGATTAAAGCTCTAAACCCTGGCCTTTTTAGGCTAAACCCTAAAGGAAGCCCTTATCTTCCATCAAGTCAAATCCTTCACTCATCAATCCCTGAACCATATCCCTAACCCTAAACTCTGCACATTGAAACTAAACCTTAGTAAAACCTTGTTAATAATTTATTTAAACCCTTAGCCCTGAGACCCTGTACCCTGAAACCCTAAACCCTTGGCTATTTGAGGCATGCACCATTGACCCTAGGAACCCGAAAGATGCATTCCCTAAACACTAAATCCTAAAGTAGGTACTCGTTGATAGTATGATTTTTCCATATTCTAAGACAAAATTAGGGATTCAAATCCATGTTCATGGAAAAAAAATAATGATTCCATATATTCAATCAGTTTTCGCTACCTTCGAAAGTTGCGATGTTTATAAATTCTAATTTTGACACATTTAACACTCCTACAAATGTCAATAACCAATCAAAAAGGCCCCAAAACCTAAATAATGACTATATTCTTTCCCAAAATAGACAGCGATTATATAATTTAAACCCTAAAAGCTTTAGGGTAAATGTTGAAATCCTAAAAAATACTTATGTACTGATCCATATTAGAATATGAAAAACCATCTTCTAAACCGTGACAGATATAACTCAAAAAAATGAGTGGGGGGCACATACAATAGGTTTTTATCTTTTTGACACAAAAATAGACATACTTTGTGTGCGGACCACATTTGAGCCTCTTAATCTACACTATTTTTTAAAAAAATAAGTAGTTTAGAAACTAGATTCCGACATTTACCGTACTCAATCTTATCATTTTGTCAAATTTTGAGCATATGCGTGTCGAATTATTAGATGAAGTTCAGGTTTTGATGATTTAAGGAAAAAGGTGTCCGTTTTAAACCACCTTTTGACCCCCCATTTCCATGCACTTACCTTATTAATTTTTTTAACTATATTTATAATTGTCAGGTAAGTTTCATCAATTATATGCTTGGTATAAACACATTTTCAGAAAACTATATAATTTAAATATCTGTGTAATGCTTCACTTATATTTATATTGAATGTGTTCATATAATGATGTTTTACCAAGTTCTTCCACATCAAATAAGGATGTGTTGACAATTTTCCAAAGTATAAAATAATGTTAAAATGGGCAAAAATGTTCGAGATGGGTATCAAATCTCAACTCGACCAACGAGGCAAGTATTTGACTGATCGATTCTCATCCACACAAACGTAAAATTCAATGGATCTCCAATTAATGATAATGAAACATTTAAATGATGGTGATCAGGCCTGGAATTTGAAATTATTTGTTCCTTTCAAATAAAAATTCACTGACGGCTTAGCTCTTTCAAGTGGCTATAAATTCCAGTAATTTTTATAGATATATCTATAAATGTTCACTTACATATAGATAGGTATTATGTTTTTATATAAATGAATTTAAAAAAAATTACGATTTTCAAAATTTGCAGCCTGTCATTCTCTATGGTTTTTTAAAAGTTCCACCTATAATTTACGGTTAAAATCACAAAAAATGGCCTAAAGGCGTGTCAATTTCTATGTTTGACGGTGATATAATAAAACAGAAAAAAATGTATTTCAACACAACTTCTTGAAGTGTTCGAAATAAGCATAACAACAGGGAAATGGCTAAGAACACAAAGGGGTTATCAATCACCTAGTAAATCTTTCTTGTTTAGTTTTGAATTGAAGTCAGCTAGCCTACGACTTAGTGACCTTCCATTCATTGATAATTCCTTCTATGATAAACCCATGGATGCTTTCAAAAGTTCCTTAAAAAATATAGGGGTTGTCATCAAGCCTAGTGAAATGTGTGATGTATTTTCCAAACAACTTTAAATGCAGACATATTTAGAGGTCATAATCTTTGAATTTACAAATATCACTATTGTTATTAACGGTAGATATTTTAATGGCATCTCCTCTGTATCCAAGGAATTACATCAGGACCTACTGGGGTCTGTGCATGTATTGGACACTTCTATACAGAAGTGGATTATTTACAATGTCTCTTCTCATCTGAATGTCACCCTTGACAAGTGCATCCTCCACTTGATCAAACGTTGGAGTAATGCATCTTGGAACATAAAATTGGACCTCAAAAATCCTCTCAAAGTGTTTCAGCATTACACAATCAATGGACATATCAAGCTCTATTCTTCAAATTAAACCTTCGTTCTTGACATCAAACACATGAATGAGCTGGGTCATATACATAACCCGACAGTGAGCTAGCAACATAGTTCCCATGCGAGGAAGGAGGCAACAATAGGATAGTTGTAGGTTGAACAACGACCTCTCATTAGTTACCAAATGACTCTTGGCCACGCAAAAGTTCCCTGGTGGCATATGTCATGGTGATGAGTATATGCATTTTCAAAGTATGGTTTCTCATTTTATTAGTGTGCTTTCCTACGTTTGCAGATGTTCCTGTTACTTTGAATGGTGGGATACACTATTGTCAATACTGGAATAAGAATTGTATAAGAGAGCAGAACATTACAGTGAGAGAATCCTCTAATCCTAAACCGTTAGATCTTCTAAATCCTAAGCCCTGTACCGTAACCCCTAAACTCTGGAAACCTGGTCGAGCTAGTGAATATGCTAAACCCGCAATGGTGACCATGTGCAACAAGATCAAGATATCAAGATCTAGTTAGTATGATATAATACAATAAATTTTTCCCTTTTTGATTTCTTATTTGGAATTTCACATTGTGGGGGGGAATACATACCAATTTTCCATTCCCATTTTGTACCTGAAACGACTTAGTGAAGGAAAGCTTCAAGTGGTAGTGGCAGTTTTCTATGTTGTTTAGATTGAGTGGTAGCGATCAATGACAGAGACTACAATTAAGAACATTACGATTCTTATAGGAAGTAATGTGAAATATTTTCAGTATATCTTCTATTGTGTGGTTTTGTAATATGCAAGTTGTGTTTCTTACATTATTCCTTGATGTATAAGCATAGTGGTGAATAGTAGCACCAGAGTAAGTCAGTTCATGGATCTTGAAAGGGTTTGTGGGAGGATCCAGAAAACCACTTGAGGTCGATCCTTAAACCTTAAACCCTTAAACCTTGAGCCCTAAACCCTAAACCTTAAACCATGAGCTATGAACCCTAAACCCCGAACCCTGAGCCCAAAAACATAAACCCTAAACCCATAGTCGTAAACCCTCAACCCTCAACCCTAAGCCCTGATCCCTGAGCTCTAAACCCTAAACCCTAAACCCTAAACCTTAAAACCCAAACCCTAAATACTAAGCCCTAAAACCTAAACCTTAAACCTTAAAACCTAAATAATGAATCCTTAAACCCTAAATCCTAAACCTTAAAGCCTAAAACTTAAATTATAAACACTAAACCCTAAACCCTAAACCCTAAACTATGAAACCTAAACCCTAAACCCTAAATCTTAAACCCTAAACCATGAGCCCTAAACCTGTAACACTGAACCCTAAACCCTAACCCCTACACACTCAAGGCAAAGCCCTAAACCATGATCCCTAAACCCTAAACCCTAAAACATGAGCTTTAAACCCTAGACCTGGAACCCTGAGCCAAAAAATATAAACCCTAATCACTAAATCCTAAACCCTAAACCCTCAACCCTAAACCCTCAACCATGAGCCCTGAGCCCTAAACCTTGAACCCTGAGCCCTAAACCCTAAACCCTAAATATTGAGCCCTAAAACCTAAATTTTAAACCCTAAACCATAAATATTGAAACCCTAAAACTTGAACCATGATCCCTAAACACTAAACCCTAAACCCTAAACTTTGAGTCCTAAACCCTGAACCCTAAGCCTTAAACCCTACACCCTAAAACCTAAATCATAAACCCTGACCCAAAGGAAATTCCTAATAAATTCATTCAACGTGTTTCATTTTGTAGGGAATTGTGTCTAAGGTGATCAATCAACTCATTTAGTTTTAATGAGAGATTACTTCCTCTAAAGGCCTAAAGTGAGGATCTCATTTTAGTAAGAAGTAGACAAGCATCATAGAGTTGATTCGTGGTCACTAAAGTGAATTATGGACCAAATTTAAAAATTAGTACCAATTCAAGTAGTGGTAGGGCAAAAATTCAATCTAGAAAGTCAAAAAACCTACAAAATGACTATATGTTTTTCACAAAACAAAGACCGAATACAATATATATGGCCTGAAAGTTGTACGTCATTACTGGAATTCTAAATAGGAGTAAGTATTGACCAAATTATATATTGAAAAACTTTCTTCTAGATTATAACTGTCAAAGTTATGGGACCACTTCCATCAAGTGAAGAGTGGCCCTAACTTATTTTATTATTTCTTATGCCTAACATTTATTTTAGTAAATATGGCTTCTCCAAGCCCTCCTAAACTTCATAGAGCTCAAAACTCATGCATTTAATGGCACTAGAAATTCTTGCACATTATAACGTGAGTGTACATGTTTTAGGCTCATGAATTCCCAAGCATAAGAAAACTGAACGTGGTCACGTTATTATAAAACACAATTGAGTTTCTTTCATTTTCAGGTTTTTGTCCACTTTTTGGCCCCCTAACTTGGTGCACTTACCCAAACAGATATTCCTTAGCTCAAATACTTATTTTCTTTCTTGAGAAACACCAAAAAATGGCTCCGAGTTCAAACTATATTCTTGATCAACCCATTTCTTTCCTTTGATTTTTGTTTCATGTATATTCCTGGTCTATCACCTGAGAATTCAGACTATTAAATAAATATAGCTAACTCTAGATTTTGTTTCTTCTATATTCGGCTTGATTACACCATTTTCCATGCATGTGCAAGAGCAATTTATTAGTTGTGCCTAAAAAATTATTTTCCCATCCTTTTAGAATTTTTAATGTGACCTATATGAGCGAGCCATTTTCTTCTTCAATACTTTATTTCTCCTTGAAAATTTTAATTATATTTCCCCAAGGTCAATAAACATTAAATGCTAACAGCTAGAATAGTAGTTTTTTATTTTCTTCATGGAGATCAAGTCATACATTTAGCCGCAATCGCCTGATAATTGAATCACCATCAATTTTGGCAAACCAACTCTCACTTTTCCAAGTTTAAATCAATTTGATTGCCTTTGACCCTTTTCCAATCCAATTTCTATCATTTCATAGCTTTCCTTGGCTCCTCTGACTTTCTTCTTTGTATCGTGGCAATTACCTTTGTTCAGTGGCATTTAACCTTCCTCAGTAGTTTTTTAGTTATATGTGGCTCTTCTACGCTTCTCGTGGCTTTCCCAATCTCATACAGTGTTCCTCCTTGTTTGTTTCCTTCCCGTGGCTTTGCTCCATGTCCACAACTCTATCTATTTATCTTGCGGCTTCTATAGTTCTCTCCAGTTCTTTGCATCTATTTTATTTTTCCATGGATTTTCTTCTTATTCATGATTTTATCTAGACTTTCCTTACTCCACAGATTTTTCATTAGTTTCTCCTTACTTGTGTGGCTCTTCCTTCACATTCCCAGCTTCACCTTTCTCATATGTGGCTTGTCCTTTAGCTCCCTTTGTTTCAACGGCATCGTTCCCTTACCCGCAGCATTTACTGAGCTCCCACAGCTTTCTCTCTCTCTGCCTGTGGTTTCCTCTAAACCTCCACGGATTTCTATAGACTTTTTTGGCTACCTTTAGTCTTTGGCGGATATCTCCTTATTTCCATGGCTTGTAAAAAAATTGACTAAGCCCCTTAGAACGTATCCTTAATTATCATGAATCCTTTGTGAGATGACGCTACCGATCAACCTTAATTTTCTTCACATGCTCACTTTACCAATTGAATTCTTTTTCCATCAATGCAACTTGACATCAACTAATCCATCTTGACATCAATATGACACTAAAAAAGGTTCAACAATCTCCCCCTTTTTCATTGATGGCAACACCTCAATACGCCTTAATGCTTCTATACGGCAGAAATCAATTTCCTTCTTTTGATGGAAAAATACTTGCATTCCTGATTTCTGTTTTTATCTTTACTCCTCTGTGTATATGACTTGGTTCATTACATCATCTCTCCCCTTTTGAATGTGACAAGCTAGTTTCTAATATTTTCTTCTCTCTCATTTAGCTATATTTCTTTCCCCCTTTTTTGTATGATATGAACAGTTGATTACTAACAATAGCTACTCTCACCCTTTGACAAAAATGAGAAAATGGCCAACTAGGCCGCATAAATTTGAATATGCTAGTAAGCTACATAAAACATGTTCTTACCTCAAGAATCTCCCCCTAGGCTTATGTTTCTTATCCATATATCTTGGTGTGTAAGCGGCAATGCTCCCCCTGAGTTGTTGCATGCTTTGATGAATTTGAGCTAGTAGACTAACTCCCCCTTACTTTGACACTGATTAGGATTTGATATTTCCTGAGAATACTCCCTTTCCTTTTCTACACACATTCTAGTTGTTGGCGGGATCAGGATTGACCCCCAATTCATTCCTTAGGTGTTCAAATGTTGTTCTTAGCAACGGCCCGATCATTATATCTATAGTTTCCTCTTTAGTGCTCACATATTTGAGACTGATCTTCCTATCATTTACTTCTTCCCTCAAGAAATGATATTTGATTGGAATATGTTTGGTCTTTGAATGGAACATGGGGTTCTTGGAGACACTTATTGCACTTGTGCTATCACACAACAAAGGAATTAGATTTTCAAATTTTACCTTGTAATTTTCAAATGTTTTCTTCATCCAGAGAACTTGAGTACAACACATTGCAGCTGCTATATACTCTATTTCACATGTTGAGAGTGCCATTGATGACTAATTCTTGCTTAACCAAGAGACTAAACAATTACCAACAAATAATGCTTTGTCATTTGTACTCTTTCTGTCATCAATGCTTCCTGCCCAATCTGCATTTGTATATGCTTTTATGATGAAGTCATTGATCTTAGAGTAACATAATCTATATTCAACTATTCTCATGAGGTATATTAAAATTATTTTAACTACATTGAGGTGTGTTTCCCTTGGATCTTCTTAAAATTTTACAACAAGACATACCGCTTGTATGATGTCTGGTCTTGATGTGGTGGAGTAGAGTATACTGCCTATCATGGATCTGTATAATGTTTTGTCTACTTTTGGTCAGTCATCATCTCTGCTCATCTTGTGACCTACTTCCATTGGTGTCCCAATAGTTTTACAATCTTCCATCCTCAACTTCTTCAGTGTCTCTTTGATGTACTTGTCTTTGGATATGAATATGTTGTTATCTGATTGATTGATTTGTAGTCCTTGGAAGAATGATGGATCTCCCAGCATTGACATCTCAAATTCTTCTTTCATCAAATCTGCAAACTCATATGTCATCTTATCATGATCTCCATTGAATATGATGTCATCTGAAAAGACTATGATAATAAGCAGATGTTCTCCTTCTTCCTTGATGTAGAGATTATTGTTGCCAACACCTTTTTTGAATCCTTGCTCAATGAGGTATAGTCCAATCTGTTGTATTAAGCTCTGGGATCTTGTTTTAATCCATACAAAGCTACCTGAGTATTTATCTTATGTTAGTGAAAATCCATCAGGTTATTTAATTTATACCTATTCATTCATAAAACCCTTGAGGAAAACTGATTTTACGTCAATTTGGAATAATCTGATCTTTTAGTATCCCACGTAAGCTAGGAACAGTCTTATTGCTTCCATTCTTGCCATTGGTGCAAATGTCTCATCAAAATCTATTCCTTCCAGTTGTGCATATCCTTTGCACATTTTCCTTGCCTTGTTTATTATCACTTCTCCTTTTTCATTCAATTTTTTTCTGAAACCCCACTTGGTTCCATTGACATTCTTGTTCTGTGGTCTGGGTACCAGTTCCCATGTCTCATTCTTCTAACTTTGATCCAAATCTTCATTCATTGTATCTACCCAATGTTGATCATTGCTTGCTTCTACAACATTATTGGATTCTATCATTGACAAGAGAGCTATGTATTCATGGTTTTGTTGCTCTCTTATCCTTCTTCTTGTGAGAATAACACCATCTTATCCTTCTTCTTGTGCAAATGCCACCATCTTTTTTTCCAATAATATGATTTTTATGATGGTCTTTCTTGACTTTCCTAGAAGTTTCCTTAGTACCTGGTCTTTCTTCCTCTTCATTTGCTTCTTCACATGGAATTTTTATTTCATCATCATCATGTTACTCTTCATAACTATCTTTTTGTCAGGTGCTAACTTTGGCATATTATGTTTCATCCACCTTCACATTTGTGCTTTCAACAATCTTCTTCAACATTTTATTGTATCACCTGTAAGTCATGTTGACCATTGAATAACCAAGAAATATACCTTCATCACACATGGAGTCAAATTTTCCCAAGTTATCTTCATCTCTTTTGATATAGAATTTGCTACCAAATACTCTTATGCATTTTACATTTGTTTGTCTCTTCTTCCACAGTTCATAGGGAGTTTTGTCATTATTTATTCTTAGTTGAGCTCTATTCAAAATATAGATCGTGGTGTAAACTACTTCACTCTAATACATGTCTGAGATTTTGGATTCATTTAGCATGATTATTTCCATATCCTGCATAGTCCTATTCTTCCTCTCAATAACCCTATTTTTCTGAGGTGTCCTTGTGGCTTAGAATTGTCTTCTAATTCCATGTTCTTCACAAAATTCATAAAACTCATTGGACTAGAATTCCCCGCCTTTGTCTGATCTTAGGCATTTGAATTTCTTAAATCTTTCTAAATCTTCTTCTTTTTTTTTAAACATGCTACCCACGTCATCCTAGTGTAATAATCTATTATAAGCATAAAATATACCTCACCATTTATACCTTTATTTCTGGTGGGTCCGTAGAGGTCTATATGAATCAAATCCAGAGGTCTGGTTGTAGAATTTTCCTTTTATTTTAATGGTATTCTTATTTATTTGTCATGTAAACAAGCCTTGCATAGAGTATCTATGGGTTTCATAATCTTTGGAATATGTCTAACTCAACCTTTTGCACTCAATTTTACCATATTTTCAAAACTCACATGCCCCAATCTTCTATGCCACAACCAGTTGTAATCAATCTTACTTGTGAAAAAAAATTTATTGTTTATCTCATTAAGAACATACATGTTTTTCTTTGTTCGCTTGGCTTTTACAACTCTCATTCTTGTCCTTCCATTGATAATATCACAGCCCTTGTCATGGAATATAACATTGTATCCCCTTTTGCACATTTGACTTACACTCAGCAGATTGTGTTTCAAACCTTTAACATATAAAACATTTTCAATTATGGTTTTTCCATTATCTAAACTCATAGTTCCTTTCCCAACTATGTTTACTGAGTTGTTATCACCAAATATCACAACACCTTATGCATTGTTAGAAAAAGTAATGAAATTAATTTTCTCACCTGTCATATGGCTTGAGCATCCACTATCTAGATACCAAATTTTATCTTCATTTTGTACATGAAATACAGTCCGTATTATTGAGCACGACTCTTTTATCTTGTTCTCATATTTCTTTGCAATGTATACCCACTTATTTTTCTTAGGTGGATCTTGTTTTTTTGTTGAAACCAAATGAATCTTCTTCTGATAATGTTGATGGACATCATTGTAGCTCAATCTGGTGTAAGATGGGCCAACGTTTCTTGTATATCCTCTAGATATTTTTCTACACTTAGCAGCCTTATATCCAAACTGATTACATGAATGAAAGTAGCCATAAAACGAGTGTGTGTACCTCATAGCATAAGTGATTCTGGGATCAGAATTCCTTTTTCATGGCATTGATAACTTCCATGTTTGTGGTGGATGAGGTGCTAGTAGTTGATGCAATCTTGTTTTCTTCATTCTTTGTAGGCTTTTTTTCTTTACTTTCTTCTTTGAAACCAATTCCAGAATTTTCATTTGCATCATGTTGGATAATCAGTATATTATTCAAAACACTTGAACCATTTTCAATTTTTTCATACACCTTTAGCTTGCTACTCATTTGTTCCATCTCAACTTTCAGTTTCTCTAGTTCTGAGTTTAGATTTTTGCACGCATCCTCCTTTAATTTTTAGGATTTTGAAATCTTTTCAAGTTGTGTTTCTAATTCCTTGAGCTCATTAGCCTCTTCTTCTTCTCTTTGAGATTTTCTTCCTTCAAAGATGTGAATTTTTTCTCCATAATCCTTTGATGTACATCTCATCTTCTTAAGTCTCAACTCTTCAAGAGCACACATTATTTAAACCTCAAGATTCACTTCAAGTTCTTCTTCATAAGAGTCTCCATAGTCAATTACATTCTTCCCTTTAGAGATGCACTCTTCAAATGCCTCCATGGCCATAAATAGACATTCAAAATGATCTTCATCATGTTCATTATCATAACTTATTGGGTTGCTAGAATCAGAGTCACTTGATTTTTCTTTTCAATAGAAGTTTATTTTATTTTTAAAAAACTTATTCTTGATATTTTTCTTCTTGTACCCATTTTCTTTCATATTTTCCTCTTCATGTTCAAGCTGAGATTCCTTATTTTTATGTATACATTTTATTGAAAAATGAACTATTTATCCAAATGAAAAGCATTTGAAAGGAATTTTTCCTTTATACTTACTTGAGCCTCTTTTCAGTCTTCTTACAAACATTGTTTGGACTGGGTTTCTTAATTGACCTTTAATGTTACTTCTTTCTTGGTAGTTTTGGATCCAACAATCCTCATCCCGTATGCTGAGAGAGTGCTCTGCAATTCATCCATCATGATATTTTTCATGTCTTTGGATTCCTTTATGGCTGAAACCTTTGAATCATACTTTCCAAACATAAATCTCAGAACTTTTTGAACAATGACTGATTCTTCTAACTTTTCACCTAGTCCTTTGATCATTTTTATAACTTCATTTGTTCTCTACATGTAGGCTGCTATACTCTCATCATCATTCATATTCAAATTTTCAAAATGAGCTTTGTAGTTCTGCATCTTTTCTAGCTTGAATTTTTCATCACCTTCCTAGATACTCTGTAGTTTGGTCCATATTTATTTTGTTTTTGTGCAATGCATAACTTTGAAAAATTCTATTTCATTCAGGTCGTATAGAATGGTGTTCATTTCTCTTGAGTTGTCTTCATATTTTGCCTTATCTGTTGAATAATTTATTGGTGTAGCTGGAGTATTGTATCCTTTCTCAATGCATTCCCAGATATCAAAACCAAGTGACATCAAATATGTCTTCATCCTTATTCCTTATAATGCATAATTTGTACCAGCGAAGAGAGGTGATCTTAACAGTGATAGAATGCCTTGTTCCTAATTTGTTTCCATGCTTGTGATAATAGGATCTCCTTGAAGATGTTAAGGTTCTCCTATAAGGATGTATCTCTAATATTAATTGTTAGAGATAACAAACATTGAGAGGGGGGTGAATCAGTGCATATTAGAACTTTTTATTTTAATGACAAATTCAAATCCTTTAATGATGTGTGACTTTAAACTATGAGCAGTCAATCAAACAAATTCCATGTAGAATAACACTGTGCATATAGATTAACGTGGGAAACCCTTTTGGGAGAAAAACCCACCAAAACCATTGCTTATATTACATAAAGCAAGGACTTGTAATAATATTACACATCCTATAATATTTCTAGTTGAGCACCCACTCAACCTGCGAAGCACCCACTCAAAAAAATTATGACTACCCACTAAACAAATTTAGCAAGCACTTACTTGCAAGGAGCATTGACCCCTAATCTAATCAGCTACAACTGATCTTTTGTAGGCACCAACCCATAAGGAGGATACAACCCCCTGAAAATTCTAAGCTATAACATAGACTTGATTTACATGCAAATTTTGATCATCTAGTTACAAAAATTTCTTATACAATGCATTATGATCACCTTTATATATCATTTTGTATTCTTCTTTTCACTCTCTTCTACTCATCTAATTCAATCCCTTTTGCTCATTCAATTTTTTTCCCTTATGCTCTTCTTATATGATAAATCAATTCTTCATCAATCTTCTCTCCGCTTTCCTCTCTATTTTCTTTTGTGGCTCTTTCTTAGCTTGATTGCATCATATTATCTCTTAATCAACTCTTCCTTAGCTCAAATAATTCTTTTCTTACTTGATCAACACCAAAAATGGATCTAAATTCAAATTTTATTCTCAATTGACCCATTCCTTTCCTTTAGTTTGTGTGTCATGTATCTTCCTACTTTTTCGCTTGAGAATTCAAACTGTTAAATACATACAGCTAAATCCAAATTTTATTTATTTTATGTTCATCTTGATTACATTGATTTCCATGCATGTGCAAGAGCAAATTATTAGTTATACCTAAAAATAGATTTTCCCATCCATCTAGAATTTGCAACATGACCCAGATGAGCGAGCCATTTTCTTCTTCAATACTTTATTTCTCCTTGAAACTTAGATTCTCATAGAAAATTTCAACTATATTTCCCCAATGTCAATAAGCATTAAATTCTCACAACAGCAAACAATAGTTTTCTTTGTTCTTCATAGAGATTAAATCGTATACCTAGTCGTAATCACCTGACAATCAAATAACCCTTGATTTTGGTGAGCCAACTGTCACTTTTCCAAGTTTGAATCAATTTGATTACCTTCAACCCTTTTCCAATCCATATTCTATCATTTTATAGCTCTCCTTGGCTCCTCTGACTTTCTTCTTTGTATCGGAGTACTTACCTTTGTTCAGTGGCATTTATCCTTCCTCGACAGATTTTAGTTATCCATGGCTCTTCTATGATTTTCATGGCTTTCCCAATGTCACACGGCGTTCTTCCTTATCTGTTGCCTTCCCACGGCTTTGGTCCATGTCTGCAACTCTATCTCTTTATCTTACGGCTTCTAGTTCTCTGTGGATTTTTTGCTTATCCACAGCTTTATCCAGACTTCCCTTACTCTACGGATTTTTCATCAGTTTCTCCTTACTTGTGCGGATCATTTTTCACATTCATGTCTTTACCTTTCTCATATGTGGCTTGTAATTTATCTCACTTTACTTTGTCGACATCATTCCCTTACCTGCGGAATTTATTGAGCTTGCGCGACATTTTCTCTCTATCTGTGGTTTCCACTAAACCTCTACATATTTCTATAGACTTTGGGGGATATCTCCTTATGTCCATGGCTTGCATAAAAACTAAATAAGTCCCTTAGAACTTATCCTTAATTATCTTGAAGCCTCTGTGAGCTAACATTACTGTACGATAGAAAAGTGACATGCGAGCATGACAATCTACAAGTAGCTCTTCTTCGTACCCAACCTCCCGAGGTCGTGCCGAGATAGCCGGTGGAAATGGAATATATGTGGATACATAAAAACTAGTTGGGTAATCTTATATCCTCAACATGTAATAATGGAATATGTCAATCTAAGGCAAAGAAATCTCTCCTAACCTGAATTGGTGTAATGGACCGTTCAGATATAATAGTTACTCAGAGGCTCCAATCAATATCGAGCTCTGTCGAGATCCTATCTATTGGTTATTGGATACGTGGAAAATGACCTGTAGGTGCTTCATGTATATTTCCTGACAAGGTCATGGAAAATGGTAATGAGAGGTGCAGTGGATTTGTAGAAACTATGGGTGGTTTTCTGGTCTAGCCCAGAAAATGTTGGATTGATTGGCTTCTATATTTAATACAAAGAACTGTGTTATGATATCTGGTGGGAGAGGTGAGGATATAAATACCAAAGTTCATAAACCGGCGTAAATACTTAACTGATTTGTATGCCCGTTTGGTTGTGGGACATGGGGATCACAACCATTAGTTCGTGGTTATTGTGGACCTGTTATGGTCATGTGAAGAATTAATCTCTACTTTTGACTATCCAATAGTCATAAGCCTTTTCAGCTTCTATGTTTAGTACCAACAGTTGTGCAATCTTCTCATAATATCTTACGGGGGTTCTGGAAACTTGTATACGTAACCCTGTGTCTATATCGATAAGAAGGTCTCCTGCATCTGGCTATGAAACTAACAGATCACAGCCAAATATTTGTTCTCTTTTAGGTTCTTATATGGTCATGCAAATATCCTATCAGGGTAGTCTATAGTTGGGTTGACTTGACCAAAATGTGTATGCTTTGTCATCTTTAATATGCAGTTGTCTCAATTGTTCACTAATCGCGTGTTGATTTGTTGTCATTTGAAAGACCTGAATCCTGAGCCCTTGATCTATATCTATGAACATTGTGAAGAGATTCGGCTGAGATACTACTGGTTCGAATATGTATTCCCTGGGCTCTCTAGGTCCTGTAATTGTCATGAAAAAGATAACTAAAATGAGAAAATTAACCATGAAAGCTATATCTACACTATTCTTATATTTCTCTTATTTTTGTATTTTCAATGATGTGTATTTGAATGAAATTAAAAGAGCAGCTATTCTAATATATTCAGATAATGTAAAGTTAATCTAATAATAGAATTTAAAACAAGCAAGCTAGTTGGGTATAGCTATTTGCCTGTGCAGTTGTGAATTTATCCTAAATATTTAAATAACCAACTATTTTAATCGAAATACTTCCAATCCTACCTCAGAAATGAGGAATGAATCATAGTTTCTCAAAAACTATCATTCCCCATAGCTTCTGTGGCAATATCGAAAGTGAGCTTTAACTGAAATGAAATAATTTTCTACTCTATTTGATATATTGTAACCACAATTTTGATAGCTCAAACCTGGAGTTTACAGAACAGTGGTAAATCCAGTTATTTCATGACTTGTCCCCTTAGTGTGATCTCCTCGTTCCTTCATGTTCTCGTGAATCCAGAAAAGTGTGAGTGTGATAGTGTCAACAGAAAAATATACCCAAAAAATGGCAGGTTTGGATATAAACCGAATACAATGCAAGTAAGAGAGGGATAGTGCAAGTGAATAGAGATTGACTATGCAATTCCTAACAGGATTTATTGTGGGGATACAACACAAATATGCCAAGAATTATGGGATCTATCTCTTGTGACAAACAGAACCTGTAATTCTAAGATGGATTCTAATCTAAAATTGAAACTACCTTATGCTAAACTGATTATATGAGACGACAATGAAGCAAGATGAAAGGAAGAAGATCAAATGACCTCTAAAGTAGAAAGGAGAGACTAATAATTCATGCAAAATATAAAACTATTGAAACTCATTCAAGAACTTCAAACAAAACTGAATAATAAAACAAAGAAGGAGAGGGGCCATTTGCTTGTGGACAAGCTGAGTATTTATAGCATTTGGATTTACCAGAGGGTAAATCTAAATTGAATTCTTCTAATATTAAACAAAGGGAAAACACTATTTACCAGGTGGCCAAAACTTAAATGCAAGCTTTAGTGGTTGAGGAATGTGGTTGAAATTTAAATTTTTACGTTTGAAAAAATCATCGGAACATTCTGGAAAATGCGCATAGGACCACCACCCTACACAAGGAGGTGGTTACAGGACCACCGTCCTATCCTAGGTAGTGGTCACGGGACCTTCGCCTAGGCAGGGTGGTTGTTCCATAACTTAAAGATGAAAATACAAGGAAAAGGGGGCAGAGGTTAGAACAAGACATGCAAAAGATAGACAAGGCATTCTAGGATACAAATGTACACTTGGAAAACTTTTTTGGATTTCGAACAACTTGTATAGAGATCTGAATCATCATTGGGGTTTCTGTAACATCTTTCTAGTAGTACACTACCTACATTTTTTGGTACGTACAATTACCAATCAACCTCCATCTTCTTCACATGCTCACTTTACCAATTGAATTCTTTTTCCATCAATGTAACTTGACATCAACTAATCCATCTTGACATCAATGAAAATGATGACTGCCCTTACTCACTCCCCTCTTTGATTCACTCACAGACTTGTTCTTGAACAATGCAAACTTCTCTACTTTGTCATTCCTCTCACACCTAATCAGGCACCTAGGCACACCAAATGCTAAAATCACTCTCCTAACCTATACACACCCTAACTCACTTCAAGAGCTCATTTCAAGACAGTAAGGACCCATCCCAACTCCCAGAAATGAATGACACACATTAGGAAAGTCATGCATCTTGGAGGCTCGGGTGTTGGTTTTATGGCTCTCATAGGAATCACAATTGGTGGAATCTAGCCTTGCAACCCCGTTCAAGGAAGGAAATAAACATTTTTTGATTATGCAAGACATGTCACAAGCTTGATAAGGGATGTTTTAGAACTTCAAGCTTTTTTTCCTCTCTTCTTGGCTATCCTGTCCCCTCAAACTAGGATTTAGGCTCAAATTTGGATGCAAAAATTGGGAAACTCCTCAAAAATCCTACATCCACCCCAACCACATGATCAATAGCAGTAATTGGGTATCCTAAACTTGTTTGTAATGATGATTTAGTGAATAAATGGATTGAACTTACTTTTTTTTCATTTCATTGACTATTCCTATGAAAACATGTTGAGGAAATGTGATTTCATGGTTTGACAGGTTGGGGTTCATTTCAGAAGCCAAAATTTTGGGCACAAGGTTTTTTTACTATGAAAATGGGGTCATACAATTTTGGTGACCTCTCTCATATCGAACCAAGAGATATACGCGGCCCTAGTTCCTCCAAAACGTGAGCAAAACCGATGACTGGGAGCTCGAGGACTATTGTCAAGGCCCAAAAAAAATATAGGGGGATACTATAGCCCCACTACATCCTTCCCAAATGTTACTGTAAGGTCTCACGCCCTTGGATTTGACTTCCACCAACTTTAACAAAGTTCTAAACTAGGAAGATCTACTGGCCTCCCTATTTTCATTCACCTCTATCCTAGGAGAGGGCTTGGAGTTTTTTTTCTTAGGGAAAAGATCTTCAAGTCCATTAAAATCTTTATTTTAGCCCAAAATCCAAATTAGGACTTATTTAGCTCAGAGAGCTGTTTTACATCCTCACACTTTTTGAATCAAATAGAAGAATGGAGGGAATTGAGGAAAACAACTTCCATCCCTCTCACATAAAAATTTGAACTAAATAAAACATAGTTTTATTTTTTCCTAACTAGGATGCTTCTGCATTAGAAAACACATATGAAACTGAAAAATTTGTAACATGAATAGCTCTAAAATTTTCTATCCCATCCCATTTGCATGCAAGAGCAGTTGGGTGTCTTAAAGACAGTTTTGGCTAGAAGTAGCATTTTGCTCCAAACCTTGGTTTTTGACTTTCTGAGCCTTAGAATTATTTCATTTACATGTTCCAAGCATTTCACTACTTCACTTTACACCATAGATACGTACATGACTCACATGCACCTATAAGGAAATCAATTGACTCAGCATGGAATGACTTAACTTGACTAGACCAAGTGGACTTGTTTGACCTTCATACCACCTTTGAGAGACTCAAGCCATACATGTGCATATGTGAAGACCCCTAAATCACCTAGTCAACATGCCTAGATCACCTATCCAACATACCTAGATCACCTAGCCAACACACCTAGTTCACATAGACCACTTGACATCAATAACAACACAACTAACACACACTTCCAATAGTGAACACGTTTCATACAGTATAAACATTATATGTGTTTTTGGCTTGCTTCTATTTACAAAGATAAATTTTTAATTATAATTTTTTCATTTATTATTATTTATATAAGTGAAAAACTTATACTTAAACAATTATTTTAGTAAATATAAGAAATTAGGGTCACTCTACACCTTATGGAACTAGTCTCACAACTCCATGAGTCACGGTTTAGGAGATAGTTTTTTATAGTATATTCTAGTCAGTACATATGTAATTTTCAATATCTTAGCATTCATCCTAAATATTTTAGGGTTTAAATTCTATAACCTAAACCCTAAACCCTAAACCATAGGCACTAAACTTAAATCCTAAACCCTAAACCTTGAGCCCTAAACCCTAAACCATGATCCCTAAACTCTGAAACCTAAACCCTAAAATTTATAAGCCTAAAATTTAAACTTTAAACATTCATCCCTTACATGTGATCCCTAAACACTAAACCCTTATCCTTAAGCCATAAACCCTGAGCCCTAAACCCTAAACCCTAAACCCTAAACCCTAAACCATGAACCGTGAACCATGAGCCCTAAATACTAAACCCTAAACAATAAAAACTAAATCTTAAACCCTAAACCCTGACCCCTAAACACCAAATCCTAACCCATAAACCCTGACCCCTAAACCCTAAACCCTAAACCTTAAACCCTAAACTCTTAGCCCTAAACATTAAACCTAAACCCTTAACTTTGTGTCCTAAACCCTAAACCCTTAACCCTGATCCCTAAACCCTAAACTATGAACCCTAAACCCTAAATCCTAAACACTTAATCCTACACCCTAAACCATAAACCCTTAACCCTAAACCCTAAATCTTGAACCCTAAGCCCTAAACCCTAAACCCTAAATCCTAAACCTAGAGGCTTGATCTCTAAACCCTAAACCTTAAACTCATAACTCCAAACCCCAAACCCTCAGTCATAAACCTTAAACCATGAACACCAAACCCTAAGACCTAAATCCTAAACCCTAAGCCTTAAACCTTACTCCCTAATCCATAAACCCTAAAATCTAAACTGTGTTGGGTTTCAGATTTACACTTGGAATGAAACCATAGTTAGGGGACAAGTAATTCCCTCCGCTTCAATGGGAGAGGTTCCCTTATGGAAAGCAGGGGAAAAACCTATGTACAAATACACAATCTTTCATTCAATGGTGGTTTCCCAATATCTTGAAATATTTTTTATGCCTGGCAAGTTATCAATACATGAGGATAGAAGACTTGAAGAGAAGAGGGAAGTATAAGAAGACAATACTTTCAAGGAAAAGAGATGGTAGAGAAAACCCTTATATGTATTGAGCAAATGAGATATATAGTAGAGCCATTCACGTTTATAATGGGCACAAACTACAGATTCAATTTTCTTGATATTGTATAAACTAGAACACAAAGTTTCAAAGTATGCAAGGATTAAATGATTCACAGATCATAGCAAGAAGAAAAGAGAAAACAGAGGGAAAAGGCAAAACCCTTGTATTGATTTCTTCCAATTCGAAATTACAGTTCTAAAATATCAAAATTACCAACCTCGTACAATGGCTTTGAAATCCCATGATATAGCTTGTAAGAGATGGTTACAACTTCCTCGAGAAAGCAAGAAATGGTTACAACTTATTCCAATCATTCGTACCCTTTCGAATTCTTGATTTACAAAGAAATGTTTATGGCAGAAAAACTAGGTGTTTAAATATATGGCCATTACATTATTTCACCAGTTAAAATAGGGGCCATTTGATTTACTTTTACAACTTTAAATTTGGGCCGCCCACGTGGAATAAATTGATTGGAGCGGGCCTACAGACGCCTTTTACTTTTTTTGCCTTTGAAGTTGCGCCAAGCTAACATGTGGAGAGCTCCACCAGTTCCTTTATACTTTTCCAATTCGGGCCTATTTCCTGTTTGACTTATGTTGACCCCTAGACACATGGAGAGTTGGCATTCATTTGAGTTTCCATTTTGGAAATGCCTCCTAAAATTACATCGAGATGACGCGTGTCTCCTTCCGCCAGTCTTGAAATTTTCAACAGCCAACTTTTTCTCTCCATTGACTTTGACCACGTGGTGAGCTGGTGCTCATTTGGAGATTGACCCTTTGATTTCACTTCTGAAATTATATCATTAATGCGCGTGGATACTTCCGCCAATCCGCCCATACTTAGTCAATTTTAATGATCAATGCTTTCTCTTTTTTGGACCTAGGAAACGTAGAGGACTAGCGTAAAGTTGAGAACTACCCCTGAATTTGACTCTTGAAGTTAAATTGATGAGGCACGTGGAACCGTCTGTTGACCCTTCCATACTTAGCTAATTTGAGCTTGTTCTTCCCTCATTTTGACCCTGGGACATGTGGAAATCCTGCGCTTATTTGAGGACTGTCCCTTGGGCCGTGCCCCTAGAGTTATGTCTTTTGGATGCATGGAGGCTTCCGTTGTCACTTGAAACATGGCCAAACCAGATCTAATCAGATATTTCCATGTAGTACCCATGAATACTGGGGAAAACATTAACGGGGAAGATAATCCTGTCATTCCCGACTATGGGAAGAAACTTCACCATTACGCCTAACTTTAAAATTGTTCTCCATGAATGGGAAAATTGCAAACAATTTTAGGTTTGACGTGATCCAATACTCTAAGGTACAGACTCAAAAAATTTCGAAACTTGACTTTAAAAGAGGGGAATTTTGAGGGTGACAATAGCTGGTTCTTTTTGGGGATGACTTGGCCTGGAAAAAAGACACAAGGCAAGATCAAGAACTACAAATAACTTTGGGAAAGAGGACCAGTGCCTTATCCATTGGGAAAAGGAGTCAAAAGAAAAACCAATATAAGGAAACAAACATAAGATGAGAAAAGAAACAAAACAAACCAGAAGGGAAGACCCAAAACAAAACACACCACACAGTAAAGAACAAGAAAGGGACATAAGCCGAAAACAAAAAACCAAACGCAATGTACAAAAGGAATTCCTAGCCACCTAGGACTTGAAAAACTTTAGGTACTAACCACTATAAGGAAGTGGGAGAGGAGATCCATCCATGTAATCCAGATAAAAAGATTTCTCTCCAGTAAAATGTCTGATTCTAAAAGGACCAAGCCAAAGAGAATCAAACTTACCATGGCTTCCTCATGGCTCATGTCTTTTTTCCCAAAGTAGCACAATGTCCCCCACTTGGAAAACTTTGGGCTTGGATTTCTTGTCAAAAAAATCCTTCACTTTCAACTGATGAGCTAATATCCTGTCAACCACTTGCAATTTGTCCTCATCAAGCTTATGAACGTACAAAATTCACTTGTCCAAAGAACTACTAAAACTTGAATCTTGAATGGTTTTCATCAAATGTAAGGCTGGAAATTCCACCATGACTATAAATTGAGCTTCCACACCATACACCACTTGGAAAGGAGACATTCCAATTGCTCTCTTGAGTGTAATTCTATCATCCCAAGGTGCATCATATAGATTCTTATGCCAATTCCTCTGAGAATCATTTACAAGCTTTCTAACTATGTTCACCAAGTTCTTGTTTGTTGATTCTACCTGTCCATTACCTTGGGGGTAGTATTTTGAAGAATGAGAAAGGGAAATCCCATACCCATAGCAGAATTCCATCATCTCAACAAAAGAAAAATAGGAAGCATTGTCAGTCACAATTTTTTTGGGGTCCCAAACCTGATCAATATGTTCTCCTTAATGAAGTTGAAAACTATCTCAGAAGTAGTGCTCTTGAATGGGATGGCTTCCACCCACTTCATGAAGTAATCTATGGTAGTCAACACATGGGTATGTATAGAACTAGAAGGTGGGTTAAGAGTTCCAATGAAATCCAATCCCCACTATTAAAAGGGATCATCAATCACTACTGGATTTAGTGGCAAAGCAGCCAACTTAGGTCTTCCAACAAAAGTTTGGCATGCTTCACATTTACCAACCCATTTTGATGTATCTCTAAATAGAGTGGACCAATAATAACAAGAAAAAAGTATTTTATGATTTGTTACAACAGAGGAGAAATGACCTCCACAAGCCTGGTCATGAAAAGTAGATAACAACTTCTTTTGTTCCTCCTTGTCTACACACTTCAAAAACCTTCCATCTATGCCTCGTTTGAACAAAGCATTCTCCCATAGCACATATTGTGCAAACCTTAGTTTGATGGCTCTATTCTCTTTGTCACTCAAGTGAGATGGACACTCTCCATAGGTCAGAAAGTGAGCAATGTCAGCATACCATACATCTACCGAGTTGAGGAATAGAACAACAAGGACATCAACTCCATATTTGGAAAAATCCTTAGCAACTCCTTTAGCAATGAGTTCACAGAGGCCCTTACCCTGAACTAGCTTTCTTGGCCCAATGTTAAGATCATACTCTTATACCTTTGCTACCCAATTACCTCTCTTGGTTCTAAATTATTGCTGAGTAAGATTGGATTTTATTTTTGTATCAGGGGTCAGCACCATAGAATGAGAATTAAGGATGTAAAACCTAAACTTCTTTACAGATATGACAACTGCAAAAGCATGTTTCTCCATCATGGTGTACTTCAGATCATGAGTTTTCAATACATAACTCATGAATGCAATTAGGATCTCATGATCTTTAGCATTCTTTTGGGATGACATAGGAGCTAGGGTATTTTCAGTGGCATAACAATAGATAATGCAATATTTTCTAAATTCAGGACACGCCAAGATTGGATTCTTTGCAATAGCCTATTTAATGTCCTCAAATTATTTATTCCCTTTAGAGGACCAACCAAAAGTTTTCTTCCCTTGCATCATGCGAGCAATGCTCATAGTAAGTTGTACAAAATTAGGGATGACTCTCCTTAGGAAATTGATCTTACCAAAGAAAGAATGGACATCTTTCTTACTTGATGGAAAAGGAATTTGTTGGTTGGCCTGAATTCTCTTTGAATCAATCTTGATCCCTTCCTTTGATACAATGTGTCCCAACAGCTTTCCTTCTATGACACAAAACATAGCATTCTAATGGTTTAAAGAAATTCCATGCTCTCTAACACTTCTACAATACGGTTTCACGGTATTGGAAGTGATCTTTTCTTGCTTTAGAAAACACTGTCAAGTCATCCAAATACACAACAATGCATTTCCCTTTCAAAGTTCCAAAATCCAAGTCGATGGCCCTCTGGAAAGTAGTACCAGCATTGATGAGACCAAATGGCATCCTCTTGTATGCAAAGGTGCCCCAAGGATTAGTAAAGGTAGTCTTATGTTGATTTGTAGTATTCACCTCTACTTGATTGTACCCAGAGAATCCATCTAACATAGATAGCATCTCTGAGCCTATAACAGCTTGCAATACTTGGTCCATCATGGGGAGAGGGTAGTTATCCTTCAAAGAACCCTAATTTAGATTTTTGAAGTCCACACAGATCTAGATCTCACCATTCTTCTTCCTGACAGGAACTCTATTAGCAATCCACGTTGAATGGTGGATGGGGAAGATGATCCTAGCCTTCATAAGCTTTTGTATTTCTTGGAAAATTGTATCACCTATCGTTGGATTATATTTCCTTTTCTTTTGTTTGAAGGGTTTTATCCTAGGCTTAAGAGGAATGAAATGTTGTATTTCTTTAGGCTGAAAAGCCTTAAGATCATCATAAGAGTAAGCCATAACATCAACATACCTCTTCAATAGATTCACCACCTTATTTTTCTCTTCCTGAGTGCATCATTTTCCAATGTTGACCATTTTGGGATCATCAAGACTCCCAATATTCACTTTCTTAGTCTCAGCAGATTCTCAAGATCCTTGGGAAACTTTAGACTTCATATATCTATCATGTTTATCAAAAATATCCTCCAAACTCACCATCCTTTTAGGAATTTTGTTTCCTTTCATTTTGATGTATCCATCTTGATCCATCTCTTCTTTGACACCATCTTCATTTGATGATACACACTCTCTAGGAAAATTGTCACTTCCTTCAACATACAGCTGATCAAATTTATCTCTGAGCTCCAAGAAAGAAAGAAAATGCCAGTCATCATTGAAAACATGCCAATTATTTACATTTTCAGGAACATTGGGTCTATGGATTAGCTCAATGGTGAATTTCTCCTAAGGGAAATCAGGATGAGGAATCAACAAGGAACCTGAGATAGCTAGAGAGTCATCCCTAGTTTTCCTTTCCCTTAGCACAACTTCAATGGAAAAATCATCAAGGAATTCAATGGAATCCCAGACCATATTCCTATAGTGTTTTGACCTTCTGTTCTTTACCTGATAAAGATATTTAACTTGTTTTACAATTAACTCTACATCTCCACAAGCAAGAAGGTTCTTCACTCCCATTTCCTTCACCATGCTCAACCCAAGAATAAGGGCCTCATACTCGGTAGTATTTTTGGTATTTTCAAACTAAAATTTTAAGGAGAAAGGATGAACCTTACCCCCAGAAGAAATGAGCACTACACCAACTCCGAAACTAGCTGAAGAGCATCTTCCATACAACTCCAAAGTCCACACACCATTTGGATCAAGCAGCACTCCCTTTGGTAGACTTGTCTCTTCTTGCGACATGATCCTGTAGTTCCCATACCCACTGTCTTCATATAGTATTTGTGCTTTAGGATCATTTTTCTTTTACACAATATACTTTGTTTGTTTCTTAGGCAGCAACTTCTTCATCTTCCCATTGACAGGGATCAAGGCATGTGACCAATCCATTTCGATCTCACCTCCAACATCTTTGCAAAAGTTCCTACTTATCAGCATGTCATAGGAAGGATGGATATCAGCAACCAAGATGGTAGCCAAGACCTTCTTCTTTGGTAAATCTGTAAAAGCTACTTGTGCATCCTTGATTCTCCCAACCAAATGCACTTCTCTACTTTCCATGGAATAGCAAGAGCCATAAGTTTGGGTTAGGGTTAGACCCAAAGCATGAGCCACTTTTGTAGGCATTACATAATCAGATGCACCAAAATCAATGACACAATTGCTAAGCTTGTGGCCAGCTATGACGAGAGTCACATAGAATGGTTTTATCTTATCATTGGGTGAAGTGACTGCAGCCACAAGGCTTGGATGAGGTGGAGAGGAAGGAGTGGGTAAAAGGCCTTTATAAGAATGGGCTGGGGTTTTAGATTTAGAATTTACAAAGTTAACCATTTTGGCAAAGGATTTAGGATGGGTTTGATAGAACTCTACCTCATAAATCTGAATCTTGGTCTTTTTAAGATGATCTATAATGTCAAAAGATGCAGATATGGATGGGGAATCACTACTAGGAGTAGCATGAGATTTTTATCTATCAACTTTATCATTTGTTGGACAAGAATTCTTAGAAGTAGAAGTAGAGGAAGAAGGACTAGCAGAGCTTACCTTTCGAGTGCAAGTAGTAGGAATAGGAGCTCCCCTTCTTGCAATCACCGGGATGGGGATGGGGTAATCCTTGGATAATTTTGCAAGTTGGACCACTTTTTCCTTTTTTTTAGTCTACTCTTAGGTCATAACAGCATATGACTCGCTGTTCATCTCAGCCACTACATCATCATAGTCATCTTTATCATCCACACCTTCAGTGGTGAGGAAATGAACTCGAGAACCACCAGGATCCTCCATTTATTCAACAGCTTCCTCTTCTTATTCATCACAGAGCCCATTTTATTCCTCATCATCGGGCTCAATAAATTCACAAGTAGCATTGACAGGTACCTTGAGGGGTGGACCTTCAATATCCAACCCGGTTTGAGAAGAGGGAAAGTGGTTCTTAGGCTGAAATTTCTTCCTTGGAACATCTTGATATGGAGCATGCTAATCCAATTACTTCTTAATGGTAATGAGGTCATTAGCCAGCTTTTGCACTAACTAATTTGCATTACCTCCAGGAGGAGAGGAAGAAGAAGATGATTTGGATTTGAAAATCTCCCTTTTCATCTTGCCAAACATGATCAATTCATCTTCCACACTGACAGCCAATCTCTGATCAGCATCCAAAGTTGTAAGATTTTCTCTCCTTAGGGTATAGCTTACTTCCAGTAATTGAGCATTCAAGAAGAAACACTTCTGAATCTAATCAATAGGCCTAGTATCTAGTGGAATCTTGTTAACCAACTTGTTGAATTTGGCCACAAATTCTCTCATAGGCTCATGTGTCTCCTTCTTGATTTGAGAAATCTAAGCTAGCAAAGCATGCACATCTTCAGCAGGTTTGAAACATTGCTTAAATTTAGTCCTCATAGTAGTCCAATTGATGATGGACCCAGTAGGAAGATGGAAAAACCAATCTGCAGCATTATCTTGCAAGGTCTCCATAAAAATCCTAATAAAGACATACTCATGTTCACTCTAAGGACCCCACACGCAACAATAAAGGATGCAATGTGTTTGTTAGGGTGTACTTTGCCATTACCTCTAAATTTGGGAAAATTCTTCCTGTTACCCCTAGGTAGCTCATGTAATGGTTGAGGAAGAGCCAGAGGCCCAACTCTTTGTCCCCAAGGCTAAGGTGCTACCATCCTTAGAAATATTAGTTGAAGTGGATCTGAGAAACCAGCAAGAATTAAGGCATGGAGATTAGGGCTAAGTTTTACTTGAGAAATGCTACTATCAAAAGCTCTATCTTTAACAAGATGTGTGTTTGTGGAACGAGCTCTTCTATTTCTCCCTATTGGAGGAATTTGAAAACCTTGTTGATCCAGGAGTTGAAATTTGGGATCTTCAATTCCAAGAGCCCTTCTACCATGAGTGTATCTTAGAGTCACGAGATCAAATAAATGATAAAATTAGTTGTTCTTTTTAGAAAGGAAATTTGTTGAACAAGTTCCCCAATGGAGTCGCCAAAAACTATTGGGTTTCAGATTTGCACTTGGAATGAAACCATAGTCAGGGGACAAGCAAGTCCCTTCTCTTTAATGGGATAGGTTCCCTTATGGAAAGTAGGGGCAAAACCTATGAACAAATACACAATCTTTCATTCAATGGTGGTTTCCCGATATCTTGAAATGTGTTTTATGCATGTTAAGTTATCAATACATGAGGATAGAAGACTTGAAGAGAGGAGGGAGGTAGAAGAAGACAATACTTTTAGGGAAAAGAGATGGCAGAGAAAACCCTTATATGTATTGAGAAAATGAGATATAGAGCAGATCCATTCACATTTATAACGGGCACAATATGAAAACTCAAAGTTCTTGAGATTGTATAAACTAGAGCACAAATTTTCTAAGCATGCAAGGATTAAATGATTCATAGATCTAGCAAGAAGGAAAAAGAAAACAGAGGAAAAAGGGAAAACCCTTGTATTGATTTCTTCCAATTCGAAATTACAGCTCCAAAATATCAAAATTCCCAACCCCATACAATGGCTTTGAAATCCCATGATATAGCTCACAAGAGATGGTTACAACTTCCTCAATCAAGCAAGAAATGGTTACAACTTATTCCAATCATTCGTGCCCTTTTGAATTCTTGATTTGCAAAGAAACTTTAATGGTGGAAAAACCAAGGTTTTAAATATACGGCCATTACATTATTTCACCAGTTAAAACATGGGCCATTCAATTTCTTTTACAACTTTAAATTTGGGCCGCCCATGTGGAAGAAATTGATTGGAGCGGGCCTGTGGACGCCTTTTGCATTTTTTACCTTTGAAGTTGCTCTAGGCTGACACGTGGACAGCTCCACCGGTTCCTTTATACTTATGTGATTCGGGCCTATTTCCCGCTTGACTTATGTCAACCCCTAGACACATGGAGAGCTGGCACTCATTTGAGTTTCTATTTTGCAAATGCCTCCTAAAATTACGTCGAGCTGACGCGTGTCTCCTTCTATTAGTCTTGGAATTTTCAACAACCAACTTTGTCTCTCCATTGAAGTTGACCATGTGGCAAGTTGGAACTCATTTGGAGATTGGCCCTTTGATTTCACTTCCGAAATTACATCGTTAAGGCACATGGAGACTTCCACCAACCTGCCCATACTTAGTCAATTTTAACAATCGGCTCTTTCTCTTTTCTTGATCTAGGACACGCAGAAGACTAGCGCAAGTTTGAGAACTACCTGGGCTTTGACTCTTGAAGTTACACCAATGAGGCACGTGGCACCATCCACTGAACCTTCCATACTTAGCCAATTTGAGCTTGTTATGCCCTCATTTTTACCCTAGGACACGCGGAAATCCTACGCTTATTTGAGGACTGTCCCTTGGGCCCTGCCCCTGAATTTGTGTCGTTTGGATGAGTGGAAGCTTCCGTTGTCACTTGAAACATGTCCAAACCACATCCAATTAGAGATGTCCATGCACTACCCGTGAATGATGGGGCAAAAATTAACGAGGAAGATATGCCTGTCATTCCTGACTGTGGGAAGAAAATAAAAAGAAGAGAAGAAACTTCACCATTACACTCGAATTTCAAATTATTCTCCATAAATGGAAAAACTACAAAAAAATCTAGGCTCGACACGATCCAATACTCCAAGGTACAGACTCAAAAGTTTCAAAAATTGACTTCAAAAGAGGGAAACTTTGAGGGTGACAATAAACCGTAAACCCTAAACATGTACCCTAGGCCTTAAACCCTAAACCCTATGACCTAAACCATAAACCCTAAACCTTAAGCCCTAAACACTAAACCCTAAACCCTAAACCCTAAACCCTAAACAATAAATCCTTAACCCTTAACCATGATCACTAAACCCTAACCATAAACCCTAAAACCTAAACCCTAAATCATAAACCATTAACCCTAAACCTTGAACCCTAAACCCTAAACCTTGAACCCTAAACCATAAACCATAAACCATGAACCCTAAACCTTAAACCATGAACCATGAGCCCTAAACCCTAAAATCTAAACCCTGAACCATATTTCATCAATATTTCCTAGTCTTATGCCTATAACCGTCACTGAGCCTGCTTGTACAAACTACCTTGTTTATGAGAGGTGGGACAAGTAACTAAATCAATATGGCATCTACCTTGTGCCTTGCAATGCACATTACACATCTCTACAAAACTTGTTTCTCCCCACATATACTTGGGCTCTTGAATGTCAATTTCTTCACACTTTGAAACTAATTTCACATTTATCATATTATTATGTATGGTATTATGCAAGCCAGGATGACCCATTAGAAGCTGTAAAAAATAACCATCGCAACACAAAATTAATCTCAAAGGAAATGGAAGAAACATAGAGAATATACCAACGCGGAGGTGTAGGATCAGAACTAAATTACCTACAGTATCCTCTCCTCTAGAGAAAGAGAAAGCTCTTCTACTGCTGGAATGGATAGAAATTTTGAGAAAACTTACTGAAGTGTTCAAAATAAGCATAGCAATAGGGGAATGGCTAAGAACACAAAGGGGTTATCAATCACCTAGTAAATATTTCTTGTTTAGTTCTGAATGGGAGTCAGCTAGCCTACGACTTAGTGACCTTCCATTCATTGATAATTCCTTCTATGATAAACCCATGGATGTTTTCAAAACAACCTTAAAAAAGAAAGGGGTATCCATCAAGTATAGTGAAGGATGAGATGTGATTTCCAAAAAACTTGAAATTCATACAGATTTTCAAGTAATGATGTATCCTTGTATCCAAGGATCAAGGACTATTGGGGTCTACGGTACGATTGGAAATTCAGGAATCACTAAGTTTCTAAATCAAAATGTCATTGCATCTAGAGAAACATTTTAAAACATTGGATTAATGAATCTTGGAAAATAAAATTGAACCTCTTAAATCCTCTCAAATTACCAGCTTACACAAGTACTATAAATATCAAGATTTGCTCTTCGAATGAAACCTTTGTTCCAAATAGCTTGTAACTGAAATAATTATTCAAAAGAGCATCAAAAAAAATTATTTATACCAAATTTTTCTTAGATATTTGGCATTTCCCTCCTTCGAAATATCAACAGATGAAAGACATCAAATTTTGATGACTCTCTTTGAATGTTCTGCCTACAAAGCAGATGAACCCTTTTCATTTGAATACTCTCTATCAATAATAATATTAATGGGTAAGACATTGAACATTACAGTGAGTGAAATAATTCTCATGCAATTGGAAAAAGAAGATAGCTATATTGGGAAACATTTATTTATACCAAATTATTCTCAGATTTCTAGCATTTCCCTCCTTAAAAAAGGTCAATAGATGAAAGGCATCAAATTATGATGACTCCCTTTGAATGTTCTTCCTACGAAGCAGATGAACCCTTTTTAGTTGAATACTCTTTGTCAATATTAATAAGAATATTTAAGACATAGAGCATTACAATGAGTGAATGGGTGAGCCTAAACCCTGAGCCTTGAACCCTTAGCCCTAAACCCTAAACCCTAAAACCTATGATATAAAACTTGAACCCTGATCCTTAAACCTTAAACCCTCAACCATCAACCCTAAACCTTAAACCCTCAACCCTCAACTATCAACCCTGAGCTCTAAACGATAAACCCTAAATCCTCAACCCTAAACCATAAACCATAAACCATAAACCTTAATCCCTAAACCCTAAACCATTAGCCCTAAATACTCAACCCTCAACCCTCAACCCTCAACCCTCAACTCTAAACCCTAAATCCTAAAACCTAAACCCTATTTTTACTACCCATAACCCTAAACCCTAAGCACTAAACCATAAACCATAAACCACAAACCATAAACCCTAACCCCTAAACCCTAAGCCCTAAATCCTAAACCATAAACCCTCAACCCTAAACCCTAAACCCTAAAACCTAAATCATGAGCCCTAAACCCTAAAACCTAAACCTTGAGCCCTAAACCATAAACCCTAAGACCTAAACCATAATCCCTAAGCCCTAAGCCAAAACCCTAAACATTAAATCCTCAAACGTGAACCCTTAACCCTAAAACCTAAACACTAAACCCTAAACCTTGAGCCCTAAACCATGAACCCTCAACCCTTAACCATAAATCCTCAACCCTAAGCCCTAAACCCTAAACCATGATCCCTAAACCCCGAACCCTGATCCCAAAAACCTAAATCCTAAACCCTAAACACTAAATCTTAAACCCTCAACCCTCAACCCTCAACCCTAAACACTAAACACTAAATATTAAACCCTAAACCCTTAGCCCTAAACCCTCAACCCTAAAACCTCAACCCTGAGCCCTGAGCTCTAAGGAGGAGGCACATTACAATTACCTCATTTTTTCCATAGGATAGGAATCCCATTCAGGGAGCAATCCTGTATCTTGTGTGCATGGTTTTGTTCAACTAAGTTAAGGAAATTAAAACTAACACCTAGTAGTCTTAATTAA
Organism: Taxus chinensis; assembly: GCA_019776745.2. NCBI lineage: Eukaryota > Viridiplantae > Streptophyta > Pinopsida > Cupressales > Taxaceae > Taxus > Taxus chinensis. The sequence goes on from CM034149.1 coordinate 5,337,800, forward strand.
CAAAGCTAAATCAAAATCTAAACACCATCAAGATAAGAGCTAAACAAGGTTAGACAATAACACTATTGCATTAGAACTTTAAAGCATAAATCAAACTAATCATGTTAATTGTCAAAAACCTCTACTCTTTTGATTGACAACAAAATCAAATGGACCTATGTAGGCTCCATGGCAATCAAATTTGGTGAAGGAAGGAGGCTTAGCTCTTCAATGGTGAATTCTTCAAGAGTGACAAAGAAGCTTATAGTCTATTTGCTATGTGCTTTGCTTTTATCTTCTCAAAGAATTTAGGTGTAAGTGTAAAGGTAGGAGGAGGGCTCTTTATATAGCCCAATGGATAAAGGAATCACTACATCCCTTTGCATGTGGGATAATAGGGATGTTGAGTTAGTTGTGGATAAGGGGGGTTTAGATAGGGTTGAGTTAACTTTAGGAGAGTTTAGCTTGTCCTTTAGTGACTCATGTGGATAAAGGGGCCTTTTAATTAATCAAGATGATTTAATTAATAGATGTGCAAGCTTATAAAAGATTTTAGAGGAATATTAGCATGATTTAGACTATAGAAGGGGATTAAATCAATTGAATATTGATTTATTGGTTAAATGAAAGGGGAGGCTAATTAATTAATAATAATTAATTAGTCTAGATAGCAGGGGAGATTAATTAACGGAAGGTAATTAATAATAATTAATTAGGATATTTTTTGGATAGGTGACTTAATTAATTAGCGTAGTGTAATTAATTAATGATGATAGGAGAGAAGATGAGATATTTTGATGAAATGTTGCCAATTTGTGGGAAAGGAGATAATTAGCGCAATTTAAGTATTTAAATTGCTCAGGCATAATTATGGGTGTCTACATTTTCCCCTCTTTGGGGTGGCGTAAGTGACGCCACTTCAAAGATAGTAGACGAATGAAATTTTGAAGGGATAGAAGAAAAATTAGTAGGAGGGAGAGATGCCCCCTCGAGTGTCGATGGGGTGATGAAGGAAGACGATCGATGATCGAAAAAGGTGAGAAATAGATAGAAGAATGGGCAGGGGCAGAATGCCCCAGGTGAAGCAGAAGGAAAAGGTAGAAGAAAAGTGGTGGGAGGAAAGTGAGGTAGAAGAAATATGGAGAAGTGGAGAGAAGAACTTAGCCTCTAGCCTTTGCATCGGAACAACTTCAGTGTCATCATATTGCCAAAAGATCTACGTCATCGGTCCTTATTAAAAATATAAGCATACGACAAAAGTAGAATGACATGAAAAGCCATACTACGAACAATTGTCCATTGCTGAAAATACCAACTCCATGCAACATACAAAATGCAATGCAATATGAGAAGGAAACAAGCTCATGTAACAGGGAAAACAAGTACGAATGCACATATCCAACCCAACAATGGTCAAGACAGTTGTACAAATGTTTTGTTATCAAGCTGAAGAGATCCACATGTTTGTGATTGATGAACAAGGGTTAAAAATGATGCCCTAAGCAAGGATACATGCAAGGGGAAATGATGATGGACATGAGGTCCAAGTAGAAAGCTTTGTGCACAGTGAAACAACACCAGGCAACAAGACATGTGCCCCAGAGTACAGACGAAGCAAGCAACTAGCTTTGTGAATGGTTGTGAATCCGGTGATCCACGAGTCGTATAGATTGGTGAAGATGTGAAACAAACCAGTAGGATATGGAGAGAATACCATGTGCAAGACACAAGTTTCATCTGTAATAAGCAGGTTACCTATTTTTGTAGGTTTTTTACTTTTTAGGATTTTGTGAAAAAAAATTGCCCTGTTTTTTGGATTTTTGAAGTGATATATATATTTTTTTGTTTTTTGTTTTCTAAAATGTGGTGGATAGTAGAAGAAAATAGAAGAAATAGAATGAAGGGCCTAGGTGCAACAAAACATGCCCCAGGTGGAAGAAAGAAGAAACAAGTGACAAATAATGTCCTTGTTCAGTGGAAAAATTAATAAAATAATTATTTTGAAAATAATTATATTACGAGAGTGTGGATAAGAAGAAAAATCACCTAGGAGCAATAAAAATTGTCCTAGGGAGAAGAAAGGGGTATTGGATGGCAAAAAATGCCCCAACACGGTGAAAAATAAAAGAAAAATAATTATTCAACGGTGAACAGAGGAGAAAACAACGATCGAAACGAGCCTCCAGGCATTCACGGTGGTGAAAAACAGGTTGATATACCCCACCTGGGGGGGTAAATCACCATGACCAATTCATTTCTTACCGACCACCACTGAGTTTTTACCGCGAGGCTCTGACAGCGATGAGGATGATGGTGATAGCATGAGACCGATTGAGACGGGCAGACACAGTCTGAGGGTATCAGCGGCATGCCGACGATGGCGTCTTTGTGAGTACTTGAACCCTCCTTGTCAATTTTTGCAATTAATGCCCTAGAATTAGGAATTAGGGTTAGGGGTCATGTTGGGTGAACATGTGCATAGGCGCAGGTGCGCTAAAGGTGGCACATGTGTCTCATTGGGGGCGTAGGCACTTTAGGGTGGATGTGCACACACACAGGTACACTCAAACACACACATGCATGCGCATGCGCTACATATGTGTGCAACCACATGCACACACTGAAGGGTAGTGCGCACACACACAAAGAGTAGCACACACATCCACATGTAGGGACATGATTGATGGTGCAAGTGCCCTTAGAAGTTGTGCACGTCACGCATGCATGTGCCAAAAGGGTGGCACACACCCAAAAGGGCGCGCAGGCGCACGATTGATGGTGCAAGCACCCTTAGAAAATTGCATGTGCATGCATGTGCCAAAAGGGGGGTGCACATGCCCAAAAGGGCATGCAGGTGCACTAGCTGACAAAGGATAGATAGGAAAATGCCAAAAATGATGGCATTTAGAAGAAAATTTAGGATTTTTGGGTTAACCCTAAAAATGATAGGTATAATTTTAGAAGAAATATTAGTAACTGATGAGTGGATTGATTTTGTAGATACGCCTGCCAGTGCTTCAGATGTGGGAGATTCATTCATGGATCACCGAGCTGGAGGGGAGAATGTGTCGGTGAGACCGACGTGTCGTAGCTATTCTTCTAGAGGTAATGGGCCTAGGCCTTGTGTCTCAGATGCCTTCCATCACACTGGATCACGGTCTTCTTACTGCACTAGCTGAGTGGTGGCACATAGTGAGAGTCAGTGCTTCCGAATCCCTACGAGAGAGATGACCATTACTTTGGAGGATGTGTGGTAGATTCTCTACATGCCCATCCTAGGTACACTGATTAAGTACACTTCCGATGCTAGGCAGATCAGGGCAGCTGTCAGGGATTTGTTTGATCGAGATGACATACCACATGATGGTATGACTGTTGCATTCCATGAGTGCATCGCCGATCCTACACTACACCGAGGGCCCCTATATGTTATGGCACTTATCAGTGGGTTTTTACTCACTGATAAGACTAGGATGTCATTTCCACGAGGGTTGATGACATTGGTACAGGGGATCTTTAGTGGTGAGCGCTATTGCTGGGGATAGTGTATACTGGTGCACCTTTATTGGGACTTACATTTGATCACCTACCACCATCAGAAGATGGTGGGGCCTACCTCGCTACTACAGATTTGGTCATGGGACCACATTGTTATCGGGGGCCCCATGGGCACTCTTCATGTTTGAGATCTAAAGGAGCCATCTTACATGGTGTAGGTTTCAATAGGTGGTGATGTATGAGGTCACCTGGGTAGCCTATACAGGTATCACTGAGAGTTTGATGAGCTACCAGACTGGGATATCATATGGAGACCCTATAGGCAGATATAGTGGCTAGAGGATTTCGTAGAGCTCAGTTTTTACACAGTGGAGCACTTCCTTATAGGCATTCGTAGTTACATTATTGAGCTATACATGGTAGACAGATGCCAGTGACAGCTAGGCATGGTACAGGGGGTTCTACAGCCTGACATATGGTATGCCCATACAGACTCAGAGAGGCAGACCATGGGGCCGCATATATAGGTGACCCGAGCCAGGGCCAGTTTCTTACAGGTGGCCCCATAGGTATGGGATCTAGCGCTACATATTAGAGATCCGGGCACTACCATGGATTATTGGACTTGGTATGTGACTGTTTTACCCCGATGTCTGACTATCCCAGAGGAGGCCTAGGCAGCAGGTGCCAGACCACTGAGAGAGATTTGGCATGGTGGTGACCAGAGAGAGGGTGCAGCAGGCCATGACCCAGAGGATCCATTTGATGGATTACCCCATGATGAGTAGGGTACCACACAGGTACAGGGACTGAGGCCGCAGGGTCTAGGACAGGCACCTACACAGCCTTCTAGGCCCCAAGTTTTAGAGCAGGGTCAGTCTTCCAGGCTAGTACATGGATAGGTCCCGGTGGCACAGACAACCACCCTACAGTAGCAGTTACAACAGGCTCTTGCAGAGTGAGATCAGGTCACAGCAGAGAGAGACCAGGCCCGAGCTCAAATTTTAGCAGTGACAGCCGAGCGGAATCAAGTTGGGCCCAGGCTGGCCAGGGAGGTGATAGTGTTGTGCATTTTCAGCAGATATGACAGATGGCCATGCAGATGGCCCAGGTGATGGGTTTATATCAGCAGACATAGGCCCAGCTGCAGCCCGTGATACTTGAGTGAGATAGGCTGAGGGCTGAGCATGTAGTGGAGCACACTGAGCTTTCCTGAGCCTCAGTAGAGATAGCATCCTTCTGACGCACAGATGGTACAGTGGTGACTGCCCAGACACACAAAGATCTGGCTACAGCAGAGGGCAGAGCCTCTTATTACAGATCTTTATACTTTGAGGCAGTTCCGGCTGAGTGGTGAACGCCTTCCTATAGCCAACAGTCGAGTAGAGGTACTAGATCTGAGAGGCCTCAGGCCTCAGTGGAGCAGCCATGGCCAAGGAGAGCTAGCAATGCTCATGCCATGCCACCACCATGAGACAGACCAGCTACCCCATCGGAGGGCTCGAGTCAGCCCTGATGATTGTATTTGACACATGTGCCTCTTGATGAAGGCCTTTTTGATGTACTGCAGTTTTGATATATGCCTCTGATGAAGGCAGTTATTCTTTGATATATGTATCATCTTTTTGTATGCCTCAGATGAAGGCATTTTTGATGTACTGCAGTTACGTATATCCATTTTTGATAGATATACCACACATGTATTATATGGACATTTTTGACATGACATATGTGTTTATGAGATGGACATTGTTTGTTATTTCCTGATTGAGTACATGGATAGATAGATGTGTTTATGATGTTAGATGATTTGATTTCACATGTATATGTATCATGATTTATTGATGTATCACATGTGTTTTGATTACTAGATGATATATCTTGTAGAGTATATCAAATGTATTTTGCTCATGTGATGTGCCATACTTAGTGGACAGGATGATATGATGATATGGGTGTGGGGGGGATAGATTTTGATATTTGCGATCCCTCTTGCCCCCATTTGATGATACGATATGTGATGATTAGCTTAGCATTCATGTATGATGTATACTTAGCCTTTTTCTTGATATATGATGTATAGATGATGTTAGATGTGATGATAGTGATGGAAATATGATGATGTGATAACAAAACGATGCACATGCAACAACAAACACAATCAAATGCTAACAAAGAACACAATGAATCAATATAACAATGTACTATGATCCACTAGCATGCAAAAACACACTTCAATATGCACAAGTAAGAATAAATCTAATCTAATCAAGAAAAGATGAATCCTAACAAAGTATGTCCAAGCAACAAACAACACAAATGTACAAGCATGAAGCAACTATACAAGCAAACAAGCAAAGCAAGAAACAAGACAAAGTAAACTAAAGTAAATGTTTTTGCAAGATTTTTTTATGCAATTTTCTATTGTTTTTTTGTGTTTTTGAAACAATTTTCTATTGTTTTTGTGTTTTTGAAACTAATTTTATTGTTTTTGTGAAGAAACAATTTTCTATTGTTTTTGTGTTTGTTTCAAATATTTTGAATGTTTTTGTTTTTGTGAAACAATTTTATATTGTTTTTTGTGAAACAATTTTCTATTGTTTTTTGTGTTTTTGATATTTTGAATGTTTTGATGGTTTGTGAAGCAATTTTCTATTATTGTTTTTATGATTTTTGAGAAACAATTTTCTATTATTATTGTTTTTGTGTTTTTCTAACAGTTTTCCAGAGCTATGCATAGGTAACCAAGAAAGTGTGGATGCCCCCAGCATTAGATGGGGAATATACAAGGGCAGATGCCACGCGCTTATGAACAGGAAGGTAAAGTCACAGAAATGCCCCCAACGTAAGATGGGGAATAGGCCAAGACCATGCCCCTCACAGACGAATAAAAGCAGACAAAGTCAGATCAAGGCTTGATAGGATTTCACAGGGAATCTCAGAGGTAGACATGGAACTAGCCCTAGGCTGAGTGAAAGTACCCCCAGATGCAAGATGCTTGTGAACAACGAATCCTCCCAAGGCACCGAAAACTAGTTTTCACCCAAGGACCTATCCAAAGTGCCACAATTGCGTGGTTTTCACTTATGGATGACCTGTTTTCTCTTTTTCTTTTTCTCTTTTTTGATTTTTGTGTATTTTGATTATTTTACCATGTTTTTGATTTTTTTTGCTTTTCTGATTTTGTGCCATATTTAAGCATAGAACCGCTTAAGGTGCATGGCATTCATGGGCTCACAGAGCTCATCACCATTGGGGTGAGTGAGTTTGTATGCTCCTGTGCCATACTTGGCCACTATAACATAAGGTCCTAACCAATGCGGTTCAAACTTTCCTTTCTTTTCTCGCTCTACCCTTGTATTGAACTGATTCTCCTTCATGACCAAATCACCAACCTCAAACTGACGAGGTATGATTATCTTTTTGTAATTTCTAGAGACTCTGTTCTGATACACTTTGAGGTGATTAAGGGTGCGGATGCACTTCTCATCTAGGAGCTCTAACTCAACCAGTCTAGCCACCGGTAATCTTCATCTTTATCCAGATAATCCCTAAGAGAGATTCTTAGAGAAGGAAGTTCAATTTCTAGTGGGATGATAGATTCCATCCCAAATACTAGAGAATATGGTGTCACACCCGTAGGAGTGTGAATAGAGGTCCTGTAAGCCCAAAGAGCTGGGTGGATTTGCAAATGCCAATTACGACCTGTCTTACTTACCATTTTCTCCATTATTCGCACCAAAGTCTTATTTGTGGCCTCGGCCTATCCATTACCTTGGGGATAATATGGTGTAGACCATTTTAACCTGATTTGGAACCGCTGACAGAGACCCTTTATAGTTTTATTCTTAAATGAATTTCCATTATCAGTAACAATGGCTACAGGAATGCCATACCGGAAAATGATATGATTCATGATGAATTTGGAAATCTGAGCTCCTGTTACATAGGTTAAGGGGACAACTTCCACCCACTTGGTAAAGTATTCAGTAGCCGTGATGATGTGGGTATGACCATCAGATGAGGTAGGGGTAAGCTTCCCTATCAAGTCAAGTCCCCATTTAGAAAATGGCCATGGGGTAGTGATGGGTTGCAATGGCTGTGACAGAGCATGGATGAAATTTCCATACTTCTGACAAAGTACACATTTTCTGACATAGTTGCAACAATCAGTTTCCATGGTAGGCCAATAGTAGCCTACTCTTAACAATTTCTTGGCCAAAACCATTCCATTAGTATGTGCTCCGCACACCCCTTCATGTACTTCTTTGATCGCTAGGATCGACTCCGACATATCGAGACAACGTAACAGATTCCCATCGTAGCCATGATGATAAAGCGTACCTCCTAAAAGGGTATAACGGGCTATTTGGTGAATTAGGATTTGTTTCTCAGAATGGGAGATGTCAGGAGGGAATGTGTTGTCTTTGAGATAGGTAAAGATGGGCTCATACCATGGGGAATTGGGACCAACAACATCACAAGCCAGACAGGATTCTGGCATGTCGTACATGGGCTGGCATAAATTTTCCACAAAGAATGGCATGTCATTATTTCCTGGTGGAATGCAGAGCATAGAACCCACTGTTGCCATAGCATCTGCCGATCTATTTTTGCTCTTGGGATCTGTTCAAATGTGATGCACACAAAATACTCTTTTAGAGTTTCTACCAGCTTCTTGTAAGGTATGAGATTTTCATCCTTAACCTTGTATTCATCATTAACTTGCTTGATAATTAACTGAGAATCACCCACAACCTTGACATGATGAATGTTCCACTTGATGGCGAGCTTCATCCCTGTGATAAGTGCCTCATATTCTGTGATGTTGTTCGTGCAAGGAAAACCTAGACAAAAATCCTACGGTATAGGGTCGCCAGAAGGAGTAATGAGGACCACACCTGCTCCTGAACCATGAAAAGTAAAAGACCTGTCAAAGCATATCTGCCATACGATAGATTCTTCAATGTATAGAAATGAGGCATCTGGTAGATCCAGATTCAAAGGTTCAGTGCCTTGTAAAGGTGCTTCTGCTAATTGGTCAATGAGTACTTGTCCCTTAACCAACTTCTGATGCACAAACTCTATGTCAAATTCACTTAGTAGAATGATCCAATTAGCCATTCTACCTGTGAGGGTGGGTTTAGATAGCAAGTACTTGAGCGGGTCAACTTTGGATATAAGCTTGGTTTTGGTATTCAATAGATAATGGCGAAGTTTTTGAAAAGTAAAAACAACATCCAAACAAGATTTTTCAATTTGGGGATAGTTGAGCTCATAAGCGATGAGAGTGTGACTGAGGTAGTACACCACTTTTTCTTTGTGACCAAGGTCGTATTGGGTGAGCAACGCACCAATAGAAAATTGAGTAGCAGAGATATAAAGCAGGAGTGGCTCACCAGGAGTTGGAGGCATGAGGACAGGTGGATTGGCCAAGTATTGTTTAAGCAAAGCAAAGGCCTGTTGTTGCTCTGGTCCCCAGATGAAGGTGACATCCTTTTTAAGTAGGTGGGTGAATGAATGACACTTATCAGCAAGCTGGGAGATGAAGCGGTGAATAGCCTGTATTTTTCCCTACAAGCTGCATAGTTGCTTAATGTTCTTAGGAGGAGGCATTTCAGTAATAGCAGACACTTTAGCAGGGTCTACCTCAATTCCCCTTCTTGATACAATGAAGCCCAACAATTTTCCTGATAGCACGCTGAACACACATTTCTTTGGGTTTAGCCAGACTTTGTACTCTCATAGGCACTCAAAGATATGCCACAAAATAACAGGGTGATCCTCTCTTGTCTTAGATTTTCCAAGGATGTCATCCACATAATCTTCCATGATATCATGGATCATATCATGGAAAATTACCGTCATTTCCCTCTAATAAGTATCTCCTATGTTTTTAAGCCCAAACAGCATTACCTGATAACAAAAGGTACCTCAAGAAGTTGTAAAAGCCATCTTGTGCTGATCTTCATCAGCTATCTTGATTTGGTTGTATCCTGAAAATCCATCCATAAGAGATAGCATCTCATATCCTGCTGTTGAATCCACAATCATATCAATATTTGGTAGTGGAAAATCATCCTTAGGGAAAGCCTTATTAATGTCTCTAAAATCCTTGCAGATTCTAATCCTGATAGAATTTTTCAAGATAGGGACGATGTTGGATATCCATTCAGAGTAATCAATAGGCTGAATGAATCCTACCACAAGCAATATTTCTAATTCTTCTTTAGCCAGAAGGGCCACCCTTGGGTACATATTTCTGAGCTTCTGCTTAATAGGCTTAACGTATGCATGCAAAACTAAGTTGTGCATGACAAAAGTTGGATCTAAGCCTAGCATATCCTTATAGGACCATGTGAATACATCTATAAACTCCCATAGCAGCATGGTGAATGTTTTCTATTCCCGTGCCGAGAGTGATGCTCCCAATTTGACTATTTTTGGGTCCTCTTCTGTACCAATGTTTACATCGATAGTTTCCTCTACTAGCAATTTTGACAAGTCCTCCATATGCGTAGGATCAGGAGGAAGGTTGAGCTCTTCATCCAAGGATGTCTCCATGAGATTTTCATCCTTGGCATGGTCACTTTTATTGTCCTTCAATTTTTACACTATGTTTGTTCGGCCAGTGCCTCAAAGAGGTTTTCACTGTGTGACTTGGACTTTGATTTTTGTTGAGGCTTTACGTTGGAACTTTTTCCCTCACTTTTTCTTAAGTTTTGCTGACCACGAAGCTCAGCCTCCTCACCAAAGTAGGCACAGGTATCCAAGTCAATATAGAAGCCCTTTTTGTGGTCTCCAATGGGAATTGTATCCCGAATGCCCATGAACTCTGTGATAGCTTCATCATTCTCAAATAGATCTAGTGACATATGACGTTGTTGGTCCCATTCAACAAGGGAAGGGTAAACAAGGTCAAGGGTAGATTTCATAGGGGTTATGGTTAGGACAGCAGTATTCATGAATAGGTTCATGGAGGCAAGATCCTCATATTGGCTACAATTGGAATCTATATCATTGTCTAGATAGTTAGAGCTATCCTCACATTCAGAGTAAGTAGTATCTTAATCATTACGGTGTGCCCCATAAGGGTGAATTCTAATGCCATATCTTTCTATTTTAAAATGTGGGAGAGGCACTAGTTCTCATTGTCCTTGCTCAATTCTTCCACATCCTAGGCCCTTGTAGTCCATGGAGTACATCATTTTACTGGATTTCTCGTATTCAGGGGTTTGATAGTAGGTTGGCTGAGTATCCTCTGGGACCCAAGTTGTAGGTGGATCCAACAATTTTTCTTCAGCCAACAAGCCTCCAGGTAAGAATGACCCAATAGTTTGTTCATTTCTAGGTCTTCTGAAGTGATAGTTGGGTCGACCTCTAGTCTTGGGTGACAATGAAAGGTTTGAAACCAAGAGGGCTTGTTGCACATTATATTCTCCATAGCCATATTCTAGAACCTTCATCTCCCATGAATCAAAAGGAGAGGTTGATGTAGAGGCCCCATGGGTGCAAGAACTGAGAGAATCTGAATCTACCCAGGATTCCATGGCTTCAGATTGGAGAGGGACAACTATATCGATGGGAGGGACATGCATATATACCCTTATGTGCAAAACTATTGAGAGCTGTACAGTGAGTGAAGGGCTCTGAATCTCCTTATATTGTAATGGTGTGTCCCTCATGCTTTAGTTTAATGCATTGATGAAATGTTGATGGCACAACCTGCATGGCATGAATCCATGGTCAGCCTAGAAGCATATTATATGGAAGTTCCAAGTCTAGGACATGGAACTTTTTTTGATGACAAGTGGGACCCACTTCCATAGGCAACATGATTGTGCCTGCTGACTCCCTTTCCACATTGTCGTAAGTGGTGATAGTGATGATGTTTGACTCAAGATCTACTTCAGTATGTCCCAGCTATTTAACCAACTTTAGTGTGTAGATGTTCAACCCTGATCCATTGTCCACAAGCACCCATTTAATTTTCCTGTGGGTAACAACTACCTCAATATACAAAGGAATATTATGTGTTGGATTTTCAGTAGGGATCTCCCTATGATTGAAGGAAATATGTTCAGTTGGTACAATGTTTGCTACTGCAGCTTGAAGATGTGTAGGATCTACCTCTAGTGGCACTCCCGACCCCTGAAGAGTTTTGGTACAAAATGTATTTGTGTAAATTTGAAATCTTAAGAAGATCCAAGATTGAAATCTTGGCAGACATTTTCTCAAGTTGCTCTAAGAGGTTGTAATTACCATTTTGTGGGGTTGATGGAGAAGGTTCAGGAATCACAAGGTGGGCACGCCTTGTTATCGCGGCACAATCCTTTCCCTTGATTCGAATGGTGTTGATATGGTCATTAGGAGAGCGAATACATCCAATAAGTGAATCATAATGATTGTTATCCTTCTTGGTATATAAGTAATTTTCTACTTTATAACTTTGGGATGACTCTCCCTATCTGACTTTGACTCTTCTGATTTACCATGTTTGGGGAATGGCTCTTTATATATCCCCATCTTTTCGTTGGGTGTCTGAGTTTTCCCTGGGTTTTCCACCTCTATCTCCCCATTGTCGATGAGGTCTTGGATATAGTGACGGAGTCATAGACATTTGTCTGTTTTATGTCCCTTGACACGATGCATTTCACAATATTCATGCTCCTTGTACCATGATGGTTTTGGAGCATTGTCATCAAATGGTTGTGTCGTAGGATATGTCACCATGTGATCTGCATCCAATTATTTTAATATAACCAAAAAAGGCTCATTAAGAGGGGTGAACATTCTTCATTTTGGTGGGGGTTGAATAGGTCCTTTGGTCAGTTTAAAAGGTTGACCGGTTTGGACTGTTTGTACACGTTTGGAATCTGTGATCCCGTCTCCCACCACATTTTTGTTTTTGTTAAATACCTTTGGCTTCTCCGTAGGTTTAGCATTTTGATTATCCTTAGATTGTGACTTAAGAGTTCCTTTAGCAATAAGGGCTTTCTCTATTTGAACACCCTTTTCAATGACCTCCTCAAAAGTGTGAACACAATGCATTTGAAGGTGGAAAGAAATGTCTGGATTTAGGTTGGGCACAAAGATACTTACCAGCTATTTTTTAGGAAAAGCACAAGGGAAGTGACTGGATATCCCTCTCCACCATTGTAGGAAGCTGGAAAAAGTCTCATTAGGGCATTTTTTGGTGCCACATAAATCTACCATGGTGATATCACTTTCTATGTTATATGAGAAGTGATGCACAAACCTCTCTACCAATTCTGGCTAGGTAAAAATGGACCCACGAGGCAAACGAGTAAACCACTCCAAGGCTTGACCTCCTAGACTCTTGGGAAAGAGTCGTATGAGATAATTATCACTATAGGACACCTCTTGACATGCCATATAGAAATATTTGACATGATCTCGTGGATCTCCCTTTCCTCTATATTTGTCAAATTTTGGCATATCAAATTTCTTAGGGAAAGGTTGAAGTGTCATAGCTTTGTCAAAAGGATAGGGACATAGTTCTTCATATTGATACTTTCTAATGCTCCCTACATTGCTCTCTTGAAGGCTTGTGAGTGTTTCTTTCATAGATTGTACTTCTTGTGTGAGATCAATTTTCCTTAGTAGGAGAAGTTGGGATATATACATGATGATAATCCGTATTGTCTTCTCCGTGCTTTTCTCTATGGAGTTCACTGATTTTGACCTTAGGCCTTGATTTTTGGACATTCTTTCCTGCTTCCTTTTGTACATGAGAGGTTAGCAAGGCTAATTTTTGGCTAAGGCTACTAATTTTTTGTTGAATGGTGATCTCTTCTCCCAAAGGTTCTTCTTCTTCCTCATATTGTGGAGGTTCTTCAACTTTCTCGTGTCCTGACCTGATTTTACGTGGCACTTTGATAAAGGGTATTCTATGTCCCACTACATTATCTTTTCTCATGTTGGAGGTAGAAGCATGTCCGTGTGTTAAAATTTCCTCCATGTTAATAAGAGGATGCTCCTCCTCATTAGCATTATTCGTAGGTGGGATTGTTTCATTTGTAGTGGGCATTTTGGCCCCCAATTCTACAACCTGTGCTAGCACCCTATCCTTGTTTCTAAAAAGGAACTCATCTAATAAGGTGGGGTCAAAGTCAAATTCCACATGTGGAGACTCCAATTCATTACCACTATGATCGACCATGTCATCTATCTCTTTTTCTGTAGAAAATAGAGGCCCTAGATCATGTCCAATAAAAGGGTTTGACCCTTGTCTATTTGAGGCTTCCCAAGCTTGTGCTTGTTGTTCCTCATATGTTTGTTTCTTGAGTCCTAATCATGTTTTGGGAGCCATGATTTGTGATAGTTTCACTAAGGTAAGTTGTAAATGTGTTCAAAACTTTGTGACCACACCTAAGTGAAATGCAAGATAATTTGTCAAGAATATGAATGAGTAACAATGTGAGAATACCAATGTGATAGAGTGATAAATCAACAATGACACAAATGTTTGGTATCTAAGCCTATCAAATGAAGTACTTCCTAGACTATGTTTCAAAAAGTAGTTTGGTGTCGTAAGATAATTAACAAGATGTTCTCACTTATGCCAAGTTCAAGAGAATGAACAAGAAATAAGTAAATACAAGAAGTTAATGTGACCTCCTAACAAGGTATACTAAAAGCGAGCTCAAATTCGATTAAGACCTATATCCCAAAAAGTGCCAATTACAATTTGTGAGTGACACAACAATGTCACCAAGATATGTTAACCAAATTTTACAAGAAAGTAAGGTATTGATATCAAGATGATATTGATATAACACACACAAGTGGTAACACATAGCACTCTTCAAGATTGAGGTAATAAAAGAGCCAAACTAAAAGCTTAAAGTATAACTAAGAATTATTAAAATGTGTGTAGCGTAACCTTAAAATATAGATATTTAGGTCAAGTTTACAAGAAACAAGACGTAAATACCAAAATTGTAGTGATACGATACAAACAAGGTAACCTTTCTAAGGAAGTCCAAGATGATGAACCATGCCTAACTACAATGATGATCTTGACGTGGGTATCAAGATCACAAAGGCCACCAATGATATGAATACACCTCCACACACTTTAGATGTTTAACTTACCCAGCCGCAAACATGGATGGGCATAAACGAACAAAAAAGTGGTAGAAATGATCGATTGGTAACAAAAAGGTAGTCACCCTTCTTTTGATCAACAAAGTGTCAAAAGAATGTGAAGGAAGTAGATCAAAATGGGGATGAAAAATGTTGGCTTCACTTTGGCAGAGTTTCACCTCACCTTAAGGCAAGTGAAAAACTAAGCGAAAGTAACGCGTCACATGTTTCGTGATGAAAAGATGGCTCACAACTCAACACTATTTTAGAATGGTCAAAGTGGGCTCCTGGCCAAAGAATATTTTCCTAGGTGGTTCTCTCGCCCTACGTGTTACAAAGCTATTCTTAAGAGAGCGTGATTTACCCAAATAGTCACGAATATCTTGGGAGTATCTTGATTTAATTTACCCCCTTCAAGAATAGTAGGAAACTAGTGCGTCTATGTGTACTATCACTGGGGTCACCATATGGACAACTGGTAATGCTATCTCACAAGGAATCACTAGTCAAGTAGGTAGTGCAGAGAACTTCCCATTTCATCCACAAGGTTCCCTCTTGCATGGAATACTTTGGGGTTCCTAGAACCACCCCCATTGTTGTAGCTTAAGGCATTATGCCAAAGGGGTTATGTTCTAGTTGAGAGGATAGGGACGTACCCTTTTCTGAAACCTGCAATACAATGTTTTGAATATGTTGTTCTTTTTATCTTGTTTAATTAGGTGTGGTTCACTTGAACACCTTTTGAAAACCTATATGACAACTCTATTAGTATTTTTTGACTTTGTTTCGATTCCACCTTTTCTTTGGCAAATGTGTGTTTTGGTCCTACACAACGAGTTTAGTAGTTTTCCATAAAAAGAGTAAACATCATTTCTGATTCTCAAGATCATCCAAGGATGCAAGAGAAGAGCATACGTGATGTTTCCCAAAATCCAAGAAGATATCAAATGGAAAAACACTTTAATTCAAACACACCAAGTTAACCCATTCCAATTCAGATATTCCTAACAATTTCAAAGCATCAAAAAGACCTAAGAATCATTTCTGATTCCCAAGATCATTTCCCAAGGGACGCAAGGGAAGAGCATACGCAATCTTATTCTTATAAGCAAGCATGCAAAGTTTATCTAATCAAGTAAAAGCATGTAAAAACACCCTAAAAAATGAGTATTTAATTAGATAAAACCTGTAAGAAAGTTAGCACCTTAACATCTTAATCTCAAGAAAACAAAAAGACATTTGTGCCCCTGTTTTGGTGTCTGCACGCGGGTTAGGGAGGATGCACCACTCTATGTTTTTCTGACTTATAGTGCACCTGCACCACCCAAGAGGCGTGTGCCCCCAGAAATACGTGTGCTCCACTGTAGATTAAAAATAGTATTAGCTTCTGACAGAGTGCTTGCACTACCAGAAAAGCATGTGTGCTACTAGAAAAGTGTGTGCACCACTCCAGATTAAAATGGTATCAGATTTTGATGGAATGCTTGCGCCACCAGAAAATGTCTATGCCACCAAAAAAGTGTGTGTGCCTGGGTTAGGGTGTATGCGCTGGTCTGACAAGTTTTGCATTGTAGTGAAGGTACAATACAAAATAGCATCTGTGCACCTAGATTAGTGCACCTGCCCCGGTTAGGGTATGTGCGCACCAGGGGTTAGTGTATGTGCCAGGGTCGAAAAATAAAAATTCAAACTTGACAGTGCGCCTGGGCCACCCGAGAGGCATGTGCGCCAGGATAAGTGTGTCTGTGCCCCTATTTGTGTGCCTGCACCACTCCTGCAACCAAAGTATGGTGACAAACACAAAAAATCTCACAATACTTCAAATTTTAACAAGTTAACTTAAAATTAGCAACAACCCATAAAAATGATAGCTATAAGTGAGAACCTACACATATAATGTTAGCAAAAATCCCAAGAAATTGAACATTAATTACTATATGTGCATATCAAAGGGTTAGCCAAAAAATAATAGAATTCAAGCTAAAAAATGCTAAGGGACAAAGGATCCGTCCCACCGGGCATGCCAAATGTGTGCATGGTTTTGTTCAACTAAGTTAAGGAAATTAAAACTAACACCTAGTAGTCTTAATTAACAAAGCTAAATCAAAATCTAAACACCATAAATATAAGAGCTAAACAAGGTTAGCCAATAACACTATTGCATTAGAACTTTAAAGCAGAAATCAAACTAATAATGCTAATTGTTAAAAACCTCTACTCTTTTGATTGACAACAAAATCAAATGGACCTATGTAGGCTCCATGGCAATCAAATTTTGTGAAGGAAGGAGGCTTAGCTCTTCAATGGTGAATTCTTTAAGAGTGACAAAGAAGCTTATAGTCTATTTGCTATGTGCTTTTCTTTTATCTTCTCAAAGAATTTAGGTGTAAGTGTAAAGGTAGGAGGAAAGGGCTCTTTATATAGCCTAATGGATAAAGGAATCACTACATCCCTTTGCATGTGGGATAATAGGGATGTTGAGTTAATTATGGATAAGGGGGGTTTAGATAGGGTTGAGTTAACTTTAGGAGAGTTTAGCTTGTCCTTTAGTGACTCATGTGGATAAAGGGGGCCTTTTAATTAATCAAGATGATTTAATTAATAGATGTGCAAGCTTATAAAATATTTTAGAGGAATATTAGCATGATTTAGACTATAGAAGGGGATTAAATCAATTGAATATTGATTTATTGGTTAAATGAAAGGGGAGGCTAATTAATTAATAATAATTAATTAGTCTAGATAGTAGGGGAGATTAATTAACGGAAGGTCGTTAATTAGGATATTTTTTGGATAAGAGACTTAATTAATTAGCGTAGTGTAATTAATTAACAATGACAAGAGAGAAGATGAGCTCTTTTGACGAAATGTCACCAATTTGCGGGAAAGGAGATAATTAGCGCAATTTAAGTATTACAATTACTCGGGCGTAATTATGGGTGTCTACAGTCACTAAAGTGAATTATGTACCAAATTTCAAGATCAGTACCAATTCAAGCAGTGGTAGAGCCAAAATCCAATCCAGAAGGTTAAAAACCCTACAAAATGACTATATGTTTTCACAAAACAAAGACCAACTACAATATATATGGCCTAAAAGTTTTAGGTCATTGCTGAAATTCTGAAAATGAGTAAGTACTGACCAAATTAGATTTTGAAAAAATATCTTCTAGATTATAACTGTCAGAGCTACGGGACCACTTCCATTAGGTGCAAAGTGACGTTAACTTCTTATATTTACTAAAATAAATTTATAATATTTCTTTTATTATTTCTTTATACTTTTATTATTTCTTATACTTAATATTTATTTTAGTAAATGTGGCTCCTTCAGGCCCTCCTAAACTTCATATAGCTCAAAATGTGTATGTGTTTCATAGCACTAGAAATGCATGTGTGTTATAATGCGTATGCATTTTAGGTTCACAAATTCCTGAGCCTAAGAAAGCATAATGCGATCATGTTTTGCTCATTTCCGCTTTCTTATCTACTTTTTGGTCCCCCCAACTTGGTGCACTTACCCTTTATGACAATATCCTTAAAGTTTCTTGAACACATTCTCCAAGTATGAACACGTCGGTATACAAAGAATACCCTTATCATAGTTGTATCATATGTGAAATATCATATCAAATCATTCAAGATTATCTCAAGATTAGTCATATTTTAGCTAGCTTTGACACATTGACATTTCATTGTCAAGCCAAAGAACCTTGCATACATTCTCAACCTTGATTTCATAGTCTCATACCACAATGAGTCCTAGATGGAATACCATATATTTTGTCTCAGCTCTTTTGAAATGATAAACACTCTTGGTAATTGGATCTTCTTATGACAGGCATCATACCTCTAATGAATAAATAATATCTTCATGAGCATATGCACACCTTATTTGGCTTGATGACAACATTTAGAACCTCTATACAACAGGAAAAACCTGTATACATTATGATAGAGCTTGGTCCTCAAGACTCCTTCATTAATCAACTAAAGAGAGATCATACCTTGGATGAATCAATGAACTCAAAGTCCTTTATGAGCAGATACATACTATACTTTGATTTCAAATTGAGTAAAGACCTTGAGATCACCTATTTCATGTTTGATTAGCTACAACAGAGACTTCTTATCATTAGAGTGCCTTTGGCTACTAAATAAGTCATCTAAGTTACTTGTTATCTTCTCAAACCTTTGATAAATCTTTAGTTTGCTTGATGTATGCTCTAATTTTGATTGTAGAAATATTTGTATTCCTTCCAACTAAGTTATATGAGAGAGAGCTAAAAATATCACCTCGTCCTTTCAATTTGTTCTGAATCAATTTTTCCTTTCAAAAGAGTCAAACCTTGTGAGTTTTGTACTAAAACATGAAAATCAAACCAATACATATCAAGTGCATTGAAACTGAATAAATCGTATCCAATCTTTATCCAATTTGATGTAACATGTCAATCAAGCAACCATGAAAAATTGTGGAAAATATTTTGTAATTTATTCTTATACTGATGAAACACTCTTGCAAAAATTAGTACATGTTAAATGACACAATATTATATAGACCATGTCAAAAATCACTTGAAAAGCATTCAAATATCTTTGAAGAATTCTATTGGGATTAGTTACATTTTTTCTCCTTAAATTTCTTAATTTTACATCTAATCTTCTTTTAGGTTTCCATGATGACTCTTTTTTTTAATTATCATTTTATATTTTTATATTTCTTGTAATATGCAATGTTGATTGTTGTCTCCTCTTATATGTCATTATTGTGTGCCTTTTTGTCAATTGACATCGATTACATCTTGAGATGCACTATCTAGTGTTTTGAGAACATGATATATGGATATTGAAATCACTTCTATGTAATCAGTGTTAACATTAGCAATCAGTCAATGAGAGTGCCTTTGATATGCTTCACGGTGAATTTCTTATATATGTTGTCTTTCTACCTAAATCAATTCATCTAAATGCATTTTCATGCGTAATATTTTTCTTTATACATATTTCTCATGTTGAGATGTTTTTGCACATATCAATATCATTTAATATAACATGTTGTATCTTTTTTTTCTTTCAATTCTACAGGATTCACTAATTCAAGAAAATGGCAACTAAAAAGGGAAGCTCGGCCTCAGGAAAAAAAATTATTCCAACCCCTCCTAGTAGTGGTAATGGAATTCAGAAAATAGCATCTTATTTTGAGAAACCATCTGAGGAAACCCATCCTTCTCTAGCAGGACCATCACAATCAAGGGATAATGATTACATTCAAAATGATGCAACCCTTTTCCCTTGTATGGATGTGTTAGATGGATGCTTTGTAATGCTCTTGTGCCTTTGGATGCAAGCTTAGATGATAGTAGATAATGTGTAGTGCTTGGCCCTTCATTTGGGAGCTATAATTGTGTGGTGATTCCCTTGTTTGAATTTCATAATTGACAACTGAAAGGCCAACCCAAAGTTGTAAAATATGACCCAAAAGTAAAATATACCTGAAAGAGTAAGAAGAAAGTAAAGAAGGTTAGGAGTGCCCAGAAGGGACAGGAGTGCCTAGGCACTTCTATCTTAAATGGGTGCTAGTGTCTAAGACCACAAAAGAAAAATAATTTAAATACCGACAGGGCTGTAGGGTTTGTAAGTTCAATAAAAGTATAAGAAACAAAGCAAAAGGCCGAAAAGACATTTTCAATCACTAGTTTTCTTTCTTAGGAATCATGCATATATTAGTATACTCTAGGACATAGAAATGTATCTAAGTGCATATATTTTTTGTCTATAACTAGTTTGATAGGTCTAGAGGGAAAATGGAATTTGGAGATGATAATTCTGTCAGCTTGATCAACAATTTTCATGAGGATTTTGTTGAGTGTTTTGTTAGAGGCTTCTTCTTGACCATTTGATTCTAGTTAATAGGGAGATGAAAAATTAAGCTTGATGTTATAGGTGTCATAAATTGTTTGAACATTTTCCTTTTTAAAATAGTTTCCATTATCTGTGATAATTTTGTGAGGAATGCCAAAGCGATAAATAATATGATGGTGGATGAATTCAACAATCTTATTGGCTTTATTGGAGATGAGGGGAATGTATTCCACCCATTTTGTGAAGTATTTGGTAGGAGTGATGATAGAATGATTTCGTTGTGAATAAAAAGGGTTGATGAGGCCAATGAGGTCAAGTCCCCATTGTGAAAAGGCCATAAATCGTAGGCGGGTCGTAGCGTCTGACTTAGGATGTGAGTAAGGTTGGAGTGTTGTTGATATCTGACGCATTTCCTGACGTACTCACAAATATCTTGATTAAGGGTAGGTTAGTAATAGCCAATTTGTAGGACATGTTTGGCAATAGTTAAACGTCAAAGTTTCCACCACATACGCTATCATGGACTTCTTGGATATATTTGGTGGATTCATGAGATTTGAGGCATCCAAGTAGGAGGCCATCGAACCCGTGTTTTTAAAGGATGCCACCTAGGATAAAAATATGGTTAGCGTGTTGTAGAATGGATATATTATCATTATTAGATAGATCAGAGGGTATTTTAAACAAAAAATGATAGTCATAGAATTGTTTGTACTAGAGATCTGGTTGATTGTTTTTGATAAGATTAACAGAAGGGATTTTGTTTGTATCATATGTTTGATCGATTCTATGCATAATAACAAAAAACTTTGAATCTTCAATTGATAAGGGGATGAGTGACAAAAGAGAAGTCATGGTGTATGCGAATTTGTTAGATGAACGGGGGGGATTGTTTGAATTGTATATTGATCGAAGGCTTCTAAGAATAATTCAACAATGTTTTTTGTATTTTTGTAAAATTATTCTTACATTGATATGTCCATTTGATTTGATTGATGATAAGTTGGGATTCCTCATAGATGTCAAGGACTTTAAAATCAAGCATGATAGTGGTTTAGAGACCCATAATGACGGCTTCATACTCATCCATGTTTTTGGTGCACTTAAAATTTAGTTTAGATGATAGAGTTATGGGATTCTCCCAATGAGTGATTTAACAAATATAGAATATTATTAAACCCTAGGATATTGCAGAGTCACATGTAATAAATAAACACTAAAGTACAATATTGACACAAGCAATAAGCAAGATAGAAATTGAGACCCTAAGTGTAAGAGAGGGAATAGAAGACTTAGTTGATTATCAATTTTCCCAAATGTGATATGGACTAGAAAACTGATGAATAGGAGGAGGAAAATTTTGCAACCGTGCCTAGAAAATTACATAACTATCAGAATAGGATGGACCAGGGCGCCTGGACTGGGGCTAGGGTACCTAGGTGCCATAGACCTCTGGCAGGTTCCTATGATGGCACAGTATATTTAAATTATATTCTTCTTCTTTCATAAGATGGTCCATAACCTACATTATTTTTCACCTGTATGTCGCACTATGTCTATAGAATTTTCTTGTAACTTTCAAAGAGAAAAATATTCTGCAAAACCCCAAAACTCATCGAATCCTAAAAATAAAATATGCGAATGGGGAATCAAAATAACCCCGGTGGTCACCCACGGATTGAATTTATGACCGAGTGTTTCCGTACACCTCATACTCTATATAGTTCTAGTGCATGTGGGATAGAATCGTGCCCTAGGAATCTCTTTTGCAAGATGCACTTGATAGCAAGTGATAGCTAGATGTAGCAATGTAGATAGATGTGTGGATGGAATAAAGAAACTTCCCCCTATGCGTGTATGTAGAAATTTTTATATCCCTTGAATGAATCTAGATGAATGCCTTCAATGCTCTTAGAATTCCTTTGTATGCAAACTTAGGTGATGATAATATATGTTTAGAGATTGGTCCTTTAATTTGATCATATAGCATTGTATTTATATGATTCTAAAGGTTGAATTTTGTAATTAACAACTAAAAGGCAGATCTATAAGAAAAAAATATACCCAAATGATAAAAGACACCCAAAAGAGGTGAGTAAGATACAAAGAGGTTGAAGGTGCCCAGAGGGGATGAGGGTACCTACAAGGGACAAGGGCACCTAGGCGCTGGCATCCTGGCCGGGCACTGGTGTCTAGAGTCAAGAAAGATAAAGCAATGCAAATCAGACTTGGCTATGGGGTGTGTGAGACCAAGAAGTAAACCCGAAATAAAGCAAATAGGCCCAAGATAGATGTCAATTAGTACTTTTTTCTCTTTGGGAATTATATGAATGCAAGAATGTGATTAAAACCTAGAAATGTACCCAAGTGCATGATTTTTTGTCTACAAGGAGGTATGATGATGAAACCAGAACCTCCCCCCTTATGACACTTAAAACCATCAAAGAAGAGTTTCATTTTTAGGGGAGTGTCTTTTTTATCGATAGTTTTGATATATTCATTGGGAAATTATTCGTGAGGTGGTTGATTATGAGGGAGGGGAGATTTTGTGAGTTGGTCAACAATGGATTTCCCCTTGATATATTTTTACGATATGAATTCTAGTCAAAATTCCATCATAAGCATGAGCCCTTAGGTAATACGGTCATTGTGATATGGTTTAGAATGCATATCTTTAAGAGGATTGAAGGTGGTAATGACATGGTCTTATGATTAAGGAGATAGTGACGAAGCTTGGAAGTTACGAAGTATAGAGCACAACATAACTTTCATGCTTCGGTATAACAAGTTTCTTGTTCTTGAAGAGTACAACTTACATAATATACGATTTAATCCCTACCCTAATCATCTTGATGTGCAAGTATATCACCCAGGGCATGATCGATGGAAGATATATGTAGCAAAAATAACTCCCTCTCTCGTGGAGGTGTGAGTACATGTGGTGATAGAAGGTATTTTTTGAGCTCTTCAAAGGCCTTTTGATAGTTGATATCCCACTTAAAATGGACATCCTTTCATAGGCGATGATGAAAATGTTGACAACAATCTAAAAGCTGAGAAATAAAATGACTGAATGATTACAATCTACCTTGGAAACTACGAAGTTGATTGATATTGGAAAGATGGGGCATCTTGATAATGGATTTTATTTTGGAAGGGTCTACTTCAATTCCCAAAATATATACAATAAACCCTAAAAAATTTCCAATGAGAACACTGAATACGCATTTATCCGATTTAAGGAGGAAGTATTGAATGAGGTGGGAAACAATGATGTCGAGTATGATGAGATGGTACCCTCGACACTTGGATTTACCTAGGAGATCATCAATGTATTCTCTTATGGTTCTATGGATGAGGTCATGGAAGATATAAGTCATGATGTGTTGATAAGTGGCCCCTGCATTCTTCAGACGGAAGGACATGAATCCGTAGCAGAAGGTCCCCCAATAGGTGATGAAAGATGGCTTATATTGGTCATCTGACACGATGAGGATATGATTATACCTAGAAAAATCATCTATAAGATATGGAATCTTGTGGCCTACCGTGAGTTTGACAATTTGATCAATGTTAGGAAGGGGAAATCATATTTAGGATAGGCACGATTAAGATCTTAGAAATCTGTGAAGATACGTAACTTTATAATGGCTTTAGGTATGGGTACGATATTAGATGCCCATTATGGATTGTCAATGGGTAAGATGAAATTATCATAGAGAATACATTATAACTCTTCTTTTATGAGTAGGGCTATGCGAGGATGCATCCTACGTAGATTTTTCTTAATAGGCTTAGCATTAAGAATTTTGATAATGTTTTGGACAATGATGCAATATGACACTATATGACCATGTGAAGGCATGACTATCCTTGGAAAGGAAAGGGGTGAAGTATTTTATCTCCTTCAAATCTAAATACTGGATAACTTTGACTATGTGAGGTTCTTGTGAATTCCCTATGTTGATTTCGATGGTGGGTTCATTAAGGAGTGCAGATGTGACATGTGGTAGAGTCCTTTGAAGATAATGGTCGTCTGCCCCCATATAAGATTGGATGGATTCGTCATCATGACATTGAAGAACATTTATGTTACAGGAGTCTTCCTCTACCGTTTCAGGTAATACTAATGGAAGGGTCTTAGTCTTACCATTATTCTGATAAGTGAGTGGTTCTAAAGTGATTGTATTAATTAAAAAAAAGTTAAGAGGAATGGATATGTTGGCATCTATTTCCATAGATACATCAGGTGGAGATGAAAGGGATGGCCCTATTTCTGCTACATATTCATGTGTGGTGGTGGTAGAGGTGTTATAGGAAGGCATGTTGAATCCTAGTTAAAATATTTCATGAGGCTTCTGAGACTGGTCAAAGTTCAAGTCATGTATACGTTATTCATAACGTCTCAACTAAAACCTTTCCATGCATAGCGATGAATATAAACTTGGGTGAATGATTGATTGTATAATAATGAGAATTTGGATCTAAATGGTTTTGCATGATATTGATTGTCACGGTGTGAGGAAGGATGATCAATCCCGCTATAAAAAAGGTTGGTTTTCAGATGGGAAGGACCAAAGGAGATTAGATCTCATATGTTTGGTTCATATCGGGTCTCTCATATGTGTTTTGCATGGGAAGGGCATTAAGGGCCAGGATTCGATACACCCCCAGTGAAATATGTTGCATCATGTCTTCAAATGTTTCATCACTAAGTAGCTTAGATGCAAAAATGGAGGTGTTGGTAGAGGCCTCATCAGAAGAGTATGAGTTTTTCTTAGGAATGATCACATCATTATCCTAGTAAGGCATGTGACGAGATTTGAAAATATTTGGGTTGGCAGGAACAGTAAAGGTTTTGCCTTCATGTTCATACTTTAGATAGCAATGTAGTGTCGATGGGATAAAATGAATAACACATATCGAAGGTCATCCCAACAACATGTTATATTGGAACTTTCCTTCTATGAGATATAAGAGCTCATGAAGGATTTTAATGCATATTTTGATGGGTAAAATGATTGTGCCTAATATAGGGGTGACAGTGTCATTGAAGGCACATAGCACAGTAGGTGACTGGGAAATGATGGTGCCAGGTAATGGGAGCTGATTGAAGGCATGAGATGATATGATGTTGATATTGGCGCCATTTTCAATCATAACTCTCTTGAAAAGAGTAACATTGATCTGGCTGATGGTGAAGAATGGAAGGTCATGATCTTCAGGTTATAAGGATGGAATTTCATAATCATCAAAGGTGGTAGTGGCATACATTTTAAGAGTGCTGACAAGGTTGGCAAATGGTTGTGGGTCGTCTAATGGTACTGAGATGGATTAGATAGCCTCAATCATTTTTTTCGATGTTGTGGAGAATTTTGAACAAGCTCATAGAAAGACATCTTAATAAGAGCTTAGTGGAGTTTTTTAATGAAATTGTTTTGTATGGATGTGGTTGATTAGGTGTGTGGGGTGGAAAGGATAGATACCTTGGCTTTGGAAGAAGATGGGTTAGGTAATTCAAGGGGACCAAGGGAGATAGAGACTTTGGGCACATTTTGGTTTTATGCCTTCGAGTCTTGTACACGTGCCCTTATAGTTATATGAATGAATTTATCTGATGGAGTGGGGTTTTACTTGAGGAATCCCTACTTTTGTTTTATGTGGATGTGATGTTGAGTAATGGTTCAAAAAGAATGGAGTTAAAGGTTTGATGAGTTGGTTTGATTTGATGGCTAGGTTTGATTACATCTGGATTGAAGGACAAATGATTTTGGTCTATGGGAATAAATCATTTGCTAGCAATACTTTGAAGTGTAACATGGAGGTCTTTACAGTCCTCAGTGGAGTTCTCTAGTATCTAATGGTATGCATAGATTGCTTCATAATTGTACCAAGAGGGATTCCACCTTCAAGTATCAGATGAATTAGTAGAGGTAATTCTATGATAGATGATTGGATAAGCTTTTCGAGGATTATAATATAATATCATGTTGTAGCTAATTGATATGATGATGAGGGAAAAGGGATTTATATATCATTTGATGATTTAGAGGTTTGATATGATGGGGTCATGTTATGTGTGGAACATTTAGGTGGTAGTCGAGGAACCACCCTAGATTCTATTACGGTAATGTGAACTTAGATGAGGGATGAGGCCCTAAGATGGAAGGCGAGAATAGTGTATTTCATGGTGAGCTTGTTTGAAAATTCAGTGGTATGATTTATGTTTTTATGGATGAATGGTTTATGGGTTATCCAGTTGGAATTTTAAGATTTATGATGTGGTGTTAGGTGACATGGTCTTCGAAAGAGATTTTTTACGATTTTTATGACAAGTTTATTTTCTGGGGATCTTGAAGGCATTGTGGGGGGGTTGAAGAGGATGAAATAGATTATGTGTGTTGTGATGTCGATAGAATCATGGTCTCGGTAGTGACAAGATTCGGGGAGTCATGAAGTTCGACCGGAATTGTAGTTATAGAAGTATTGTGTACCAATGGTGTTGGTGGAAGATCGTTGACAGTACTGATAGTATAACGAGATTTGATGGTGTTAGACTGGGGTTAAATGCTAGGTGGGAGATGATTAGGAAAATTTTGTTTAAACACATCCAAGTTTTAATTTGAAGGCATGTTTAGATTATTAAGTTGCAAGTCACCTTGGTCATTGAGATCCTGAAGGACGTTTGTAAATGAGCGACAACTCTCGATTTCACAGCCTCACACTTGATGGTATTTACAATAATTGTTATCTCTATACCATGAGGGTTTAGATGTGGATATGTCAACGAGTCAGATGGGAGGTAGTTTAACCATGCAAGTAGCTAGAAGTTTGTCAAAGACAGCACTATAATACTCCCCTATGGGTGTGTAGTTATGTTAAGGTCAGGTTCATTCGGGATCCAAAAAAACTATGGATGCGGGCTTCACAACAACCATGTTTGTCAACCCTTTAGATTTTTCATCACTAGAAGTTTTAAACGAAGACTCAAGTTTGGGATTCTTGGAACTGAGTTTAACTTTACTGTCTTTAAGGGCACGAAGTTCTAGTTTTCAGGCCATACTAAAGGCTTCATCAAATTTCTTAAAAAAATGGATCTAGAGGGTTTAATGATATATTCTTGGCACAGGATCGAGAAAATAACTCAATAAACTTAGCTTGTGGAAGAGAAAAGGATAATTTATTAATAATCCCTTGCTATCTGGAAATGAAATTTGCAACAAACTCATCTTCAAATTGTTTAATAGTGTAGAGATCAGTGATGGAGATCTCACAAGAAATGTTGATGGAGAAATGCTCTAAGAACAACTACGTAAGTTGTGCAAAAGAGATGAGGGAATATTGTGGGATGTTGTTGTACCAGTCAAGGATGGGTCCTGCTAAGGACATGGGAAATTTCCTCAACATGATATCCTAGTAATGGGCGATAATATAACATGCATAATGAAAGGCCCTAATGTGTTGTCGCGGGTCCTCCTTACTATAGAACCAAATGAATTTAGGGAGTTACCATTGTGGGGAATAGGCCTTAAAAGGTACCAATTGGAGGATGGGTTAATTGTAAAAAAAATCATAGGAAAGGGTGCTTTTAGGACCCATAGTGGCGGCTTCAAGGCTTGCAATCCTATTCATTGGTGCTTGTAAAGGATTGTTTTGAGATGGTTGTTGAATGTTTGAAGATGATAATATAGATTGATTATAGATATGTGGATTGGGTTGTTGGTCGGGTGGAGTGTACTGTTGAAAGGGATGAAGACTCCCTTGGATGTTATGAGCCTGTTACGAGACCAATGGCTGTGAAGATGATTGAATATATTGATAAGGAGGGGGAATGGATGTGTGGATGAAAGGTTGTGTCAAGTGTGGTATATATTGAAAAGAAGTGGTGTTATAATATATGTACAATAGACGTTGGTTGTGAGAATAGGTGGGTAGTAGAAACAGTACTTATATTGATGAGTGGAATGGATGTGGGTATGGACATAACTAAGTTCTAAATAATGGATGTAGGTTGTTGTGACCAAACTAGTTGTGATGTGATCAAGGGACTAGTAGTGAGAGGGATAGTAGCTAAGATGGTCAGATAAGGGAGAGTCATAAAGGTCACATGAGTGGACGTAGGTCATGAGGTATTGGTGTGGATTTGTGTAGTATGTGGACTAGATGGGGAAGTTGGTGGTTGAGGTAGTTGTGGACTAGCTATGTTTTGTGCCGAAATGGTGTTGAGGTCGAAACTAGTGATGGGAATGGATGAAGCGGAGTTTGATGTTCCCAATTCACCAAAAGTGGAATAGGGGTTGATTCGTTGGATGATGGACTCGTGATCAAGTTCAATGAGTCGAGAATGATTGAAGGTGACAGTAGTAATGGGATTTTGATGTTCTGGATCTGGACATCAGAGGATGACACCTCGGGAGGCAAGGTAACCGTTAAGGACCACCGGGTTACATTCTAGAAGTTTTGTAAAGACTGGGTCACCACTATTTGAAGAACCATAGGCTAGGTAGATCTAGAATCTTTGATGTGTCTGACTAAGTACTAGGATAATGTGAGGGTTCTGGATTGGTTTCTAAAGGTCATCGAAATTGATCTATCATGCTTGGAATATCTTGAATATGGGACTGGAGAGAGTCTAGGGATTGTTGAAGAGGATTTGTCATATAGTTAGTGTTTTAAAGGAAATATTTTTGTCTAGTTGAAACCATGAACTAATCAAATAATCAACAAATAAAAATAAAATTGGTTGTTTAAAACAACTGAAAACAACACACACAAAGAATTTGATTATCTTGATTACTTTTTTAAAAAGTGTGAAATGAGAAAATGGCTGAAAGGGGACTAGGAAAAGGTCTGCTAAGGTTGGTTTCACGTGAGTTTAAGGTCAAAGTTCTCAATATACCCTAAGGTATGTGAGGCCTATATATGTGTTGGTGTCAGTAAGAGGCGTGATATTGGGGCCTACCCCCTCACTTTACGGTCCTGCAACGATAAGGGTGTCAGGTGCTTAACCGATATACTGCCCACCAAATTGTTTATACTCGACCAGAACACTGAGTCATTTTTTCCCCTTGGTGATAAAATCCAAGTAGGTCTGCCTAGGAAAGATTTTTTAAATGTGAATTTGATGTGATATGTGGTTTGGTTGTGTGTGAAGGGAATTTTGTGAATGCAATTCATTTAACTCGTAATTATACTATGTGAGCAAACAGAGATGAAAGTTTGTTTTAAGATCCAAAGGTAATATATAGTGCTCCACACATTTGATATCTATCGTATGGTAAATATATTGTTACAACAATAAGCTAGTACTTAATCTTGGTTAATAATATATATTGTTGAAATAACAATATATTACTCAATATTTGTTAAACCCGTATTATTATAAACGGGTTATTAGTTTCATGGTTTGTAGGAGGTATTTTTCCTACCTCCATGGTTATATAATATACATTGTAATATGTAGCATGATATCAGAAGAAATTAAGTTTTCTATGTGTTTAATATGTTGTTGTATCTACATCACATTGAGGTACATTTTCATTTCATACATGAGTATGTTCTGCATCACAACATCTAACTCGGTTATTTCCCAACAAAAGAATAACTTGTGAGTTGCATGGGATAATTTTGAGGCATTATGAGAATATATCTCATGAGGGGAAATGTTATGAATAAATAATTCATCATTTTTTTGTAACGTAAAGTTGTGTTGTCAACTTTACTTGTTATTTTAGGGTTGTCTTAGTTTAGCATGTAACTACTTGGATTATTGAACTCCCTAATTCATAGGGACTGTTTCATACAATCTTGTTAATATATAATCTTTATGTAACCATTGTATGTTGTTGAATACAAATCATATTTGATTCACGTTAACACTAGCCTCTTCTATTTTCTTTAGAAGAGAATAGAGCTAGTGTTTGAGGTAATCATTGTGGAAGCGAGTTATTCTTACTCTAGTGAATCAAAGCTAAAAAATTCAATAGAATTGAGATAGACATGTTATTCTTGATAAATTTGTGTTATATCTTTGCTTTAAGCTTTCATTGATTTATCGCATATGCATGTATATGGATGTTTGTCTTATGGTTGTTGACATTGATTCTAGAGAATGTAGTAAACTTTAATAATTGGTTAGGAACTATTGTTGTTCACTTTCACTTCATTTTTCTTATTTGCTTTCAGCATAAACATATCGCATATCTCAATTTTACTAATAATTTTATCTTTTTTGTTATAATTTTCTTCTAATATCAGGGTTGTACATTTTTTCTCAATAGATCATAACCGATTGTTTATCGTCTCAAACAACTGTTATAAATTTGAGGGAAAGAAATTGCAGGTGTATGTCGCATCAGTTTGTATCATAGCACCATGGTCCTAAGGGGGAGTGTGATTAAATTGGGTAGGTAAAGGTAGAAGAAATGTAATATAGAGAAGTATTGAAGATGAACTACTCGGTATGCTAGAGGCTCGTGAGGGTAGGTTGACCCATTAGGGCTTAAAAGAACCAAAATTTCAACAAGCTCGAGTTTGAGCCTTATATCTTATTGAAATGATTATTGAAGTTAAACAAGGCACCAAAGTTAAAAGTTAAATTGCTTTATTTTAAAGGTGATTTATATCCATAAATGTTCCTAGATTGGATTAAGGAATTAGAAAGGTACTTTGAAATGGAGGGGATTGAGGAAAATGATCCACGAAAGGTTAAATTTGCATGACTAAAAATGAAATATAAAGCATAATGGTGGGAGAACCTATAGAATGTTAGAAGAAGGCAACGAAATGAGGAAATTAGAATGTTCTCAAAGATGTTAAAACATCTAGAAGATAAGTGTATGCCCTTTGATTATCAATGAAACTATTTAAGGTGTTTCAAATTTTAAGACAGGAGGAGCTATTAGTACAACTTATAGTGAGCAATTCTTGAGGCTACAAATCATAATTAGTATGTAAGAAGATGATAAGCAAGAAACGATGAGATACGTCAATGGGCTTGGATTCCAACTTCAAGATGAGATAACCCTACTCCAAGTGATTAACATGAATGAGGCATATTAGTAGGCCATAAAGCTGGAGGAAAAAGTGACTAGGAGGGGCTTTAAGAGGTTGAGGTAGAGATAAGAAGTAAAGCTAGAGGCCAATAAAATTTTGGATATTAGAGACCCTTGAAGTGCTACATCTACAACAAACCTCATAAACTCATTGACTAACCTGAAAACTACAAAGTTGCCAATATATCCATGATGACCTAGGAGGAACCACAAGCAAGAAAAATTGAAGCAAAGACCAAGGGCAATTCGATGCTACAAAGAACCTTAATATCAAGAAACAATGAGACCTCATAAGTTGATTGGAGGAGAAAGATTGTCATTCAAAAAATGCAAGTGTAAAGACAGTGTGTAAGATAATGGTACGTGGATGATCTATTGACAAACTTGTAGGTACAAAAAAAGAGCAAAATTTATACCTTCCTTACATTTCAAAATCAAATACTTGTAAGATTTTTTGGTTGAAAAAGAATAATTGTGTTTGTGGATCAATCTTGTCTTTTTTCCCTCAAAATTGGTCCTTATGGAGACAAAAGTGTTATGTAATGTGGTGTCAATGGATGCTTGTTAATTGTTGTTGGGAAGGTCCCAACAATGTGACTAAAAATGTAATTCATCAAGGCAAAGAGAGGACTTATGAAGTACACCTTGAGGAGAAGAAACGTCTTTTAAAACTATAGAAAGAGGGTGGGGGGGGTTGTCTAAAATGTTTCATGGCAATGGGTTATAAATTTGTGAATAAACTATAGGAGAATTTTGTTATCTATTTGCCCTGCAGAAGAAAATGGAACATAAAGGGAAACTTGACCACAAGAGGTGCATGAATTCTTGGCAAATCACTCGCATGTAATCCCAACAAAATTACCAGTGGGGTTGCCTCCCTCATTGGGAATTACACACCAAGTTGATTTGGCGCCAAAATCAAAACTTCTTAATCAAGTTGTATATAAGCTAGCTCTACAAGAGAATGCACAAATGAGAAGGAAAATCTTAGAATTGTTAAATATAATGTTCACAATGAAGAGCACGAGTCCTTGTGCAACACCAAGCCTACCCTCACCAAAGAAAGGAGGAAGTAGAGAATGTGTGTGGACTCTAAAGCCATCAACAAGACCATAGTAAAATATTAACATCAATTACCTAGAATTTAATGATATATTACAATGTGTGGATTGTGTAAAGATTTTCTCAAAGATTGATTTGAGGACTGGGTACCAATCTAGATTTGGGAAGGGGATAATGGAAGAAAAAGTTTCAAAGCAAGGATGGGTTATATAAGTGGTTAGTGATGCCATTCGAAATGTTTGATGGACCCACCATTTTATGTGATTTATGAACTAGGTAGTTAGGCCATATATTGGGAAATTTGTTATAATTTATTTTGATGGCATTTTGATTTTCAATAGAAACCTCTGAGAGCATTTGAGATATTTGAAAACAAAGTTTGACCCACTTAGAGTAGAATTGTTGCTTGTAAATCTTGAGAAGAGCGGATTTTATATAGATAAATTGGTTTTCCTCAAAAATGTGATTTCAATGGATGGAGTGGGCATCGACCCAAAACTAATGTAAGCTAATTTTACTGGCTTGTCCCTTAAAACATAATAGAAACGAGGAGATTTCATGGATTAATAAACTCTTAGAAGAGATTTATTAGAAGCTTTAGTGGCATAAGTGCTCCATTAACCAATTGCACAAATGGGAAGTCTTTTTCCCTAAACTCAACCATGTGAAAGAAGTTTTCAACAACTTAAAATGAAGGCAACAAAAACTGATGTATTATTACCTTACCAAACTTAAATGAGAAGATCTTTACTATTGAGTGTGATACTTCATAGTTGCAATTTTAGGAGTGTGAAGTCAAAAAGGCAAAGCCACTTGTGTAATTTCAATTAAAACTAAACAATACCAATAAGGGTTGGAGACATCGCCTACTTGTCATAATGACCAATGAGATTGTTGAATTTGAAGAAATGAAGGAAGAATATGTAGTTGGTCCCTATTTTAGCAAAATATGTGCTCTCAACAATCTAGAAAATGCAGCTAAAGAAATTCATGATGAATACTTATTGACTTGTGGATTTTTGTTTGATGAGATCCAACTTTGTATTCCCTCTAGTGTAAGCAGAGAAAAGTTGATTAGAGAAATGCATTCAAATGGTTTGTGAGGTTACTTCGGAATGGACAAGACTTACAACTTAATAGATTATGTTATTTTGGCTTAAGTTGAGGAAGGACACTAATAGATTTGTTTTTACAAGTGTAGTTTTCCAAGTTGCTAAAGGTAAACAACAAAGCATTGGTTTGTATAAACCCTTACCATTGCCTAAAGGACCATGGACTGACATTTCTATGGATTTTGTTTTAGGGTTGTCTTATACTCAAATTATAGGTACTAATTCTTATTTTTTGTTATGGACTAATTCTTTAAAATGGACCACTTTATTATATGTAAAAAGATCACTGAGGTGAGTAAAATTATCGACCTATTTTTCAGAGAGATTGTACGCTTACATGTACTGCCCGAGACTATCACAAGTGTCTAGGGTACAAAGTTTCTTGGTCGTTTTTGTAGAACTTTGTGGAGAATGCTTGGACAATGAATCACGGTAAATTTTAACTTATCACCCTTACACAGACAGGGAGACAAAGGTGGTAAACAAAAGCTTGCGAATTTGTTATGTTTAGTTGGTAACAGCCCAAAACAAAACAATGTGATTTAGTCTTGTCAGAGGCAGAGTTTGCTTTCAATCCCAACATTAATAGGTCTACAACTAAATCTCCTTTTCATCTTATTTTTTTAGAACAGTCCAAAAGGAGTAGTGGATGTAACTGATCTTGCTATGGATTAGCCAAGATGCACATAATCTTGTGAAGCATATAACAAATGAGCAGTATCAAAGAAACACATTCTTACATCGGAGAGATAAGGCGTACCAAGTGGGTGAACTAATCTTGGTTTACTTGCATAAAGGTCTCCTCAAGGCACTTACAATAAACTGGAGCCAAAGCAAATTGGTCCTTGCAAGATACACAAAGATTAATGAAAATGCATATTCAATAGACTCGACTAAAGAATTTGACATTTGCCCTTTATTCAATGTTGCGGATCTTTATCCTTATCGTGCAGTCTCAAAGAAATTCAAAATGAGAACATGCTTGGGAAATGGACCAAATATTGGGGAAAAAAGCGAGAAGATTCAGAAGATAGTGGGCACCAAGGTTGTCTCCAAGGTCGAAGAATTATAAAGTGTGTTTGGCTGGATCACGGAAGAGGAACTCATGAAATCAAAAATACTACCTAGATTCTTCTGAAATAGGAGGTTCAGAATTTTGAAAGAAGGGGAGGATGATGTACACCTGTCACTGAATGGTTAAGATATTTTTTGAGTTTGTTCCTCTTGAACATA
The DNA here is from genome assembly GCA_019776745.2 of Taxus chinensis. NCBI lineage: Eukaryota > Viridiplantae > Streptophyta > Pinopsida > Cupressales > Taxaceae > Taxus > Taxus chinensis. Next base: position 5,372,712 of record CM034149.1, read on the forward strand.
GAACTAGTTGCTAACTGCACTGTTTTGGATGAATGGAATGCAACAGTTGTAGAATAGTATAATATAAGTGAAGAGATGCAGTGTTAGAGGCAGAGTAGTTCAGAGAGCAGCTGCAGATTTCTTTAGAGAGTTTGTATTGAGAATAGCTTGTATTAAACACTGTCAGAGACTAATCAATATATTATTGTTTGTCTGCAGATTCGCTAGGAACTGTTGTTATTCACTGTTACTTCCTGTTTCTCTTCCTTACTCTCTGCATAAACATGATGCTTGCTTCAGTTTCGCTAACAATTTTAATCAAGCTGTACTAATTTTCTTCTAGTATCAGGGTTTTACAGGTATTTTCCCCATTGGGCCAAGGTCCTAGGCTGCTGTTAATTACCTTAAACAGCTGCTGTTAATTTGGGGGAAAAAAGCTGCAGGTGTAGGTTGCATCATGTATTCTTGTCCCACGAAGATACTCTCAAAATCCCATTTTTAAAGGATTTTAATTCATTTTTTAGAAAAGAAAAAATGCTCATTAATTTCCTTCTAAAGCTCTTCCTAGTAGATCCAACAATAGAACATGTTCGTTGATAGAGACTGAAACATGGAGAAACAAAACGTATATCCAACTTTTACCCCTTGCTTTTATTTGAAGCCTTCATCAGCTATTTAGTTATTTCTACCACATAGATGCCAATTATATTCTTATCCCATCACACTAAATATTCATGATTTGCTTGTGAAACGAATTAATTGAACTGCAGGATGGAAACATCAGAGAAATGAAACATATCGATGAAGTAAAAGAAAAGAAGAGATGACAATTAATGCTTTTATATAAAGCCTTCATCAGCTATTTAGTTATTTTTACTATAGAATCCCAATCTAATAGATTTTACTAGTTATAATCTTATACCATCCCACTAAATACACATGATTGCTTGTGAAACAAATTAATCGAATCCAAGTAGTTGCAGGATAGAAACAGTAGAAAAATGAAACATAAGAGGAAGTAAAAGAAGAGAGGAGATGACAAATTATTAACTTAACAGCTGAAACAACATTTCAGGTCATAAAAAGATCAGAAGCACTCGTTATGTTTTGATAGAAACAGTAGAAAAATGAAACATAAGAGGAAGTAAAAAGAGAGAGGAGATGATAATTATAAACTTACAGCTGAAACAACACTTCAAGTCATAAAAAGATCAGAAGCACCTATTATGTTTTGATAGAAACGGTAGAAAAATGAAACATAAGAGAGTAAAAGAAGAGGAGAGATGACAATTTATAAACTTACAGCTGAAACGACACTTCAGATCATAAAAAGATCCGAAGCACTCATTATGTTTTGATAGAAACTGTAGAAAAATTGAAACATAAGAGGAAGTAAAAGAAGATAGGAGATGATGATTTATAAACTTACAGCTGAAACAACACTTCAGGTCATAAAAAGATCAGAAGCACTCATTATGTTTTGATAGAAACAGTAGAAAAATGAAACATAAGAGAAAGTAAAATAAGAGAAGAGATGATAATTATAAACTTGACAGCTGAAACAACACTTCAGGTCATAAACAGATCAGCAGCACTCATTATGTTTTGATAGACTCTGAATGAACACTGTTAAAAATGGCTTCTCTCTTCTGAACTGAGAAACATCATATTTATTCTTATAAATTGATGACAACGGTACATGGATATAGTTCAATGACATTCAAGACCAACACAATTTCTTGCCACCTAAGAGTCCTTTCGACTCCAAAACATATTGAGGCATCTGCATGTATGAACTAATCAATAACAGCCAATTATCAAATGATGACATCATTGACTTCAGAGTCACTTTGTGCAAATGCTCCCAATTCTCTGCCTCATTACCTAATTGTTATAGGGTATAGGATCACAACTCATCCTGGCAAAACCAGAAAGAAAACATCAGCCATATTTTGTATCAGCTTTGTTTTGTACTTTATAGAGAAGGGAAAAGCATAACATAACACTGGTAATTTTTTATTAATAAAATAAGACTTCACAATTAATCCATTTTCTTGAAAAATTTCAGAAATGTGGAGAAGACAGACTTACATGATAGTCATCATAGTCATCATACTGCTTGAAATGAACAATTTAAAACAGTCAGCAACCATTCAATGAGAAAAAGAAAACAGACAAATTCATTTAAATTCATGACGACATATAAAAGCTAAAGAGCATGATGACCATCGGTGAAGTTCTGGACAATTACAGAGATTAAATTTGGAACTTCATACCACTAGTTTCTCAATAATGAACTGGAAGGAAAGGCAAAATTGCATCCTACCCTTCGGTGTTTTCTCCGAAGCCGTTCCCTTGTGCGGTCTCTATCACGGTATCCCCGATCACGATCACGTTCCTGTCTCCTGCGCTCACCTTCCCTTCTTGCCCGTTCAGCCTCCTATATACATTGAGAAATTTAGCAACTGAATCAGAATTTTTGTGACCATATCAAGATCAAATAAGTCCATTCACCATCTATGCCATCCTATATGTTGGAATGCAATTGAAAGAGATAAATTATATTAACGTCCACAAGCGGCTAGAGTAGATCATTGGGACACAAAAGTACATCTAGTTGCAGCACAAAAGTACCAGGTAAGAAAGAACCCTAGGAGCTTAGAGTAACTAACAACTAAAACAAAATAAACAAACTGGAGCTAAATGCAAAGCCAGTAAATCCTAACCATGTTATTCAAGTACAAAACCTTAAACTTGAGAAACTAAAACTTAAAAGAGTTAAAAAGATGGATCTGAAGTTGACCAACAAACAACACAACGCTTCATGAAAAAATGTTATATACCTCCTCCTCTTCTTTTTGCCTCTTTTTCTCTGCCTCGTCAAAAGCCTCTTTTTCAAACTGGAAATAAACAGCCCATAATGCAAACTGTGAGCATGGAACCAATTAATAACCCACATGAATTTGAGAAATTGATAAAAAAATGAATTACCTCCTTGTTTCTTCCCCATGTCTCCTCAGCAACCTGCCGGGCATATTCAGGGTCATCGCAGATCAGAATGTTGTCAAAGACTGAGCCTGCTTTCACCTGCATTCAAGTTAAAACCTATGAGGATCTTACTTTTTACATGACTTCACAAGTAAAGATAATAGAGATTTCGAGAGGCCTTAATCCCTTACTTGCCAGACTTCAATCCCAACATATTTCAAAGGCTTGAGCACATAAAGATCTGGATCATCTTCAAATTCTGAAAAAAACATATTATATAGACAAAATGAATGCATTGAAACCGAACACATGTAAGACATGCTTATGAATGAAGAGAGACAGTATTAATAGACTTGAGAGACAATTGCCAAAAACCAATCAGAATGGTTGAGTGTTAGACCTACATAACAATTGAGTACTGGCCCATACCTGGATTGTCAATCCATGGAATCTTCCATTTCCCTTTGTAATTGGGGTTCTTAATTTTCTGTTAGTAATCAAATATGTTATTCAATGATTCCAACAAAGACTATGATGGAGAGAAATAAATGGCTAAATCAAAATTATCATGTCACGAACCTTAGGCTTCCAAGGTCCCTTGTATGCTGGATTGGGAACCTTTGGCCGTCTCCATACCCCATCTTCTTCCTCATCCCAGTCATCAGGCTACATCAGCAATACATAAAATTAGTTACTGAAAAGAAGATTTGAAATCTAAGATATTAAAATGATTAAATAACCAAACAAGATCATCATTCAGAAATTTGTTCAAAGAGTTATGCATACCTCTTTAGCTTTTGGATCTGGTATTTCCTTTGGAATAGAATCATAGCCCTGAATCATAAAATTGTGGATATTGCACAATTTCAGAACTCAGAGTGCATATCCTAATTTCAATCTTCCTCAGTTTAATGCAATGATGACTAAAATATTTCTAAATGCACAATCTTACCTCCGGTTTTACGGCATCAGGATCTTCAATATACTCTCTATCATCCCAATCTTTAGGCTGTTAAAGATGACATACATATCAAACAAGTTAATAGAAAATGAAGGCATCTAAACTCACAAGGAAAACACCTACAAATTACATTGATCGTGACAAAATAAACCTTGGACAAATAAAAAATGATGTGAAACAATAAAAATCACCTTTTTGGCATTAACTTCTTTTATTTTTCGGGGTGGAAGAATATCCCAATCATTGTAGAGGCTTCCAGATTCCCTTTCTCTATTGTCAACCAAGATGCTGTAAGATGCATCTGGTCTTATAATGAAAGTGTAAACATGAGTAAGTTTATCTGTCTCACAGGTGAGTTCTTTCTTGATAGGATAATTCTGGCCTTGATATGACACTATTGCATGAAGCTTCTTTGTCTGCGTGCCACAAATGTCGGGACCAAACATTACACTGCAACAAGCAAGCATAACAAAATAAGAGATCTTCCATAATCAAGTTTTAATATTCTAAATCACAATATATGTTTCCAACCTGTTAACATTATATTCTAAACTATAATAAATGTTTCCACCACATTAAAATATATTATAATTTGCAATATATGTTTGCAAGTGTACTATCTCACCAATGGGTTTAAAAATTGCAAGTAATGGCCTGAAAAGTTGCAACCTCGTAACTCGCAAGCAAAGTAATTAGCTTGGACACAGTACTCAGGAGTCCAAGCTAAAAACTCTGGTGCTGTTGCAAAACAACAGCTGCAAACAGTTAAAAAAACGATATTTTCACTTTTGCAGTTGCTTTATCTGTTGATTTTGTTCTTCTAAAACAAATTGTATCAGAGTGAGTATTTCTGGAAAACCTGCATAAATATCGTTTAGATAGTTGAAATTTATGCAGTTTGCGCATAAATACACTCTGATTTTGTGGACTGCAATAGCCTCAATTCTTTAACAAATCTTATCATTTACCGGTTATTGTTTTTGATCTTCCAGCACAAATCGTATCATTTACATGTTATTTAAGTTTATTTCATGAAAGTATATTTTTTTAACATGCCAGAGAATTTGCAAAGTAATTGCCGAGTTGTGAGTCCAAATCAAAATTTTGTACCGCCAAGTAATTGACAAGTACCAAGTTTTTGAACTATGTTTCCCAACACTTTAAAAAAGGCCAGTTCATAGGTCTAGTTGCTGTCCTTACCAATCACAATTTTGTAAACATTAGTTTTTACTTCAAATCCATTTCAACAACTATAATCCTACTGCACAGGAAGCTTAGAATGCATAATATTCTGCCACGCAAGAAAGCAGGAAATATACATTGACAACTCAGCAATGTTCGCTTAGCTAAAGCCATGTATTTCATGTCTTTGGAAACCACTATAAACATCAGCCCTAGGGTTCCCATATTGAAAAGTGGTGAACTGGTACAGCAGAAATATACTCAAAACCACAGGACTCTGAAGCATGATCAAAAATATAATTGCAAAACATTTTGATAGGAACTTTAAATGTAGACTTTTGTGCATCTAGCAGCAATCCCTGGATGGTAGGGACTTCTCTTGCCAAGTCATGGTCAAGTGGGGAATAGCATCAAGTTATCCTAGATAAAATTGAAAGCCTCTAAGCAACCATTCGGAAAGATCAAAATAAATTTAGATCAGATCAAAGTCTCATTACGTCATTCTCTAATTATCAACCCAAAAGGGAATAAACAAACAAAGAATATCTAGGAGTTGAACTCGGCATGTGTATATCAGGGAGATTGGAACAATCTCAATCCAAAAGAAGGAAGCCATAAAAGGTAAGCACAGCAGGAGAATGAGAGAATCCTGATAAAGCATTTGCAGGAGCGCTCCTACAAATCAACCTATGACATTGTTCTGCATTGATATTTTTACTTAAATTAATAGTATAACATCCATTTCAGCGTGGTGTGAACTTTCCTTCATAAGCCTGATGTGCATAGATTATGCTACACGGATAGCTGCAATTTCTTGCAAGATCCTTTCATCAAACTCAAAAAAACAGTTCTAAATCTATCCTGGAATAGGGCAAACTTAACTATGAACTTGGCCCTAAGAAGTGCATGACAGCGATATACTCGGGAGAAAGCAAATAATGCAATTTCAGACTGTTCAAGCTTCCAAGCCCTTTGGAGGTAAGTCAATACAACATCACAGCAAGGATTGATTTGGAAGGAGAAACTATGATACAAAAACTGCTACATGAACAATTACAGAGATGTGGATAGAGATGTTAGTCAAAGGAGAGTGAAGAGCTAGGAAAGGTTAAACACTTGCACATTCGTTCAGCCCTCTGGTTCAGAAACAAATCACATAAAATAGCTACAAACCAAACAGCAGAAGGAACTAGTTTTTATCGATCCATCAGCCACCATAAACAGGATAGCTACACCATAATAATTGAAAAGAAGGGCAATTTTATCAATACACTGTCCGATGAGAGAATGAAATTAAGACAGAATGAGATGACAGAAAAAGAGTTGCAAAGATAGACTTCTCTGAGATAATTGAAATGTTTATATTTAGATGAGTTCTGGCTGTACTAATATCTAGGGTCAGTTCTAGTTCTAGCTGCTTTAAAAGCTTAAAGTAAGGAGCACAAAAGTTTACCATTTTTATTTGCAGCTTAAAATATTATGGAACATAAGGACCACACCCTGATAACATATTTTAGAAAATTATTTTGTGAAAAATTGACCTCATAACAGGCACCTTTCACAAAAACTACTAGATGGAAATTGAAAGACAGAATCCCTGTTGATGTGGCTATGAGCCCAAGAGCCCCCAAATGCTTGAAGTTAGGCGAACCATAATGTGGTGACAACTTTTGTAGGTAGTGTTGAAGGATTTTGAAAATTAGTTTTTGAGAACTTGGGCTCATGGCAAGTACCCTCCCAAAAACTACTAGATGGAAATTGCAAGACAGAGCCCTTTTGATGTGGCTATGAGCCCTAGAAACCCCAAATGCTTGAAATTAGGTGAACCATATTGTGTTGCCAACCTTTGCTATTAGTGTTGAAGGCTTTTCGAAACAACTGTGTTGAAGGATTAATGAGAAGATAAGAGTCGCTTGCGGACAAGGACTCCTTACGTACATAAATCTGATAATTGCAAAGATGGCATAATTAATTAGCGAGCTAGGTAAATAATTAAATATTGTAATGTCAAGATGTCAGGTATTAGTTCATCATATGCTTCCAAATCTGAATGTGGGAGGCTTAACATTCAAAAACAGAACCCAAATAAGCTACAGCCTCTCATATCTAATCAGTGGAGGTAACTTCAACAGATTAAAAAACAAAAGAAGGTAAAGGACTTATTTATGTTATGCTTGCATAGACTTAAATCTTAGGCTGCAAAGCAAAATCGCATAAATAGAATCTTTCACAGAAAATGGATGCATTCTAATTGACTTGAGGTGGTGAATTGAATCCGTTCACACAAATCACATACAAGTCCAAAAACGAAAGAACCATTGCCGCAACGTACCTGTATGGAGTATCTTTGCCGAACTTCTTCTGGTTAACGTAACCACTAAGAAGCTTTATATACCCCCCACCACATTCTATATCTTGCTCAAATTTGATAGAATACTGCAGGACCAAAGTCCTGTCTTTGTTGATAAATTCTGGGATCTTTGCTGATATTGAATAATGCCTGGCATCTGTGTATGTCTGAATTCCTACAAGAACACTCAAGCATGATGCCTCTGTCAGAATGAAATGATCACACTAACATCGCTACTGTAGTAAACATTGATTTTGTAAGCTGCTGATAAATATATAATTACCTACACTCATATAGAGGAAAAGTAGAAAATGGGAGTACATAGGGGAAAACTAGAAAACAAATAAAAACATGAAGAGAGAGTACAACCTTTGTCCTCGGGATCTCCAGCCCATTTCCCTGCTGAGTGTTTAAATGATCCAGCTAATCCTTCAGTCCGCTTCCAGTCGGACTTCACCCATCGGCTTTCCCACCCATCTTCAAAACACAAGAATAGAATAGAATATTTTTTATTTATGTCCTTCGGAAGATAAATGGAACAGAGTAAGTTACAACAGATTTGACACAAGATTGCTGCAGCTTATGTGGCATTTGCATCATTGCTGTCGGCAACTTATAATAATCGTTGCTGCAATTAACTTATATTAATCATTTCTGTAAGCAGATGGCTTACAACTTAGATTTTCAGATCCAAAGCTCAATTTCTTCAATAAGGAAACGAACCCAAATGGTACTTTCTCAACATGGAAAGCCCTAATGGGCTTAACAAGAAGAGAAGAAGTTTAAAATAGAAGTCGCACAAGATCTCTGCAGCTTATATGCCATCAACATCATTGCTGCAATCAACTTATTATAATAAACTCCAAGTACCTTATTCTAAACATTTCTTTAAGCAGATTAGCATACAAGCTAAGTTTTGAGATCCCGAGCTTATTTCCTTCAGTAAGAAAACAAACCCAAATGCAACAACTAGCCCGGTTTCCGGTTACTCCTGAAATGTACTTACTCCTCTTTTTCAAAACAGAAAATCCTACAAGAACAGAAATAAAAACAGAATCTTGGACAGGTCACTTTGGCTTATAGGTGTGATGCAGTTTTGACTACACGTGGCAGCACACCCTGAGGGCCTGACACAGCGGAAGCACTACAGGACTTGCACTCAAAATAATAAAAATCCAATATCCCAACACACAGATGGATTTTTTCTTGAAATAGCAGTCCTCTTCCTCAAAACAGAAAGCCCTACGTGGCTTAACGATAACCCCCATAAAAACAGGATTTTGAGCAGGTCACTGTAACAAAAGCTTGTACAATTCACGTACGGCATTACCGGAGGTGCTAGTAGCTTTCCAGTTGACAGAGACGAAGGATACACATTAAACTCAAGCGGTGATCTACTGGATTTGTGTTCAGCCTGATAATCTAATTATAATAGACATACAGAACAACCAAGGGGAAAGTCAAACCAAAAGATAAACACCCATAAAGGAATTTGAACTCTCTGAGCTTCTTCTATGCGTGCATATACCATTTGGAAGTCTTGAAGAGGTGAATATGCAAAGCTCTCCTAAGGATCAGGAGGTTCATCCTCCAATCAGGATAAAAATAGTAGTGTAGAGATCAAGTCGTTAGAAGAAATAAACATATACCAAAAACTAGAATACCCACCATCAAACCTTTCTTCAAATATGATTTCTCCATAGCAGTAGCAAAGGAATGTCAGGAAAAACTGTAAATAGAAATACAGAGCATTCCCCATTGAGATGAGGATCGCAAAGGCAGGGAACCATGCAATTTAGTGCAATGGGTGGGGTTTAAAATGGGAAAGAGAGATACAGAACGCTGATCCAAGTCAATGAATCTTCCAGTCTAGCACGACCTTGACCTCGAGGCTTATTGCCACTGTACTGTTAACGGGTGTGCAACTCTGGCTACAATAGACCAATTATCTCGGTCTGACAGCGCATGTGTTGGGCTCTACTGGTCGCTAATGTGCTAAAGTGCGCGCTCTTTAAGGCTGTGTCTTGATGACTTTTCGTACCCCGTTTAAGACGCCAATCAAAACTTGTGGAGGTGTGTTTCTATGCACTTTCATTTCCCTTCTTATAATTTTCTATGCGACTTCCATTAATCCAATAATTATAGGGATAGGCGTGACCTAGAGGGTACAAATTAATAATCCATTTTAAATTCTTTTTATGAAAAAGATCTTATATTATATTTATTTTTTTTGATGAAGTAGTCTATATTACTTTATAAAATATTACAGCCTATCCACAAAAAATATGGGTGGTAAAGGGCACACCCCATGAACAAACTAGTTGTGACGGCTACAAGACTAAGTATCAAGCCCAAGGGGCAACAACAAACTTAACAACAATACCAGAAAACTAAAAGTAAAAACTAGGCCGCCACAACAAACATATTGGTAGGGGTTGGTGGAGGCCCCTTATCGTCTAAGTTACTACCAGGCAAAACGTTGCCATCCGGAAGGGTCGGCCAACCTGAAGCAACTTCTTCATCTTTGTCTGCATGATGGTTAGGAGAAATAGTAAGAACCAACCTGGGAACTTTGCCAAATTCCCACCCATCCCTCTGCACAGGAGGTGGGGAGTGGTGGTGGGAACCCCAGCCACTGTGTTGCGCAGAACGGTGAGGGGACCCCCAACCACCGCGATTGACAGAGCTATGTCGTTGCTCGGGCTGCCGCCTGGGAGAGCGACGATGATGAGCTTGGTCTACCGACTGGCCATGGCCACAACGCCCTCTTGAACGAACACTCCCAGAAGGGGAGGTAAGGGGTTCCCACGCCACAGTGCAAAGAGCGTTGGCCCAATGATCCAGAAGGGTCTGAAGGTGTCGCACCTCCAGCTCCACCTTGCGGGCCTGGTCCTGGATCTATAAGAACACATTCGAGATAAGCATGGCCTTATCATAATGCGAAAGAATACAAGAAACTACGGAATTAGCAAAAACAGCATAATTGCATTCTTTCCATATTAAAAAAAGGATCTCCACTCTGAAGTATGCCACACTTGCACAAAAGCATGGGGAATGGAAATAGAATCCCCCAGCAAAGCACGTTGCCAATGAAATTGAGCTGGTCTAAACAGCCAAAAGAAATCATGGATCCAAGCCCAAATAGCTTAAGATTTTGGGCAATACCAGAACAGATGTATGAGCGTCTCAATGTGCCCACAAAAAGGGCATAGCCGAGGAGCTATCCCGTAATGAGCTAATCTGCGCCCAAGAGGGAGGCCTTGATAAAGCAGACACCAAGCAAAACAAGCTAACTTGGACTGAATGATGGCTTTCCAAACGGTATGAAATCTAGCTTCCCATGATGACCATCAAGAATTGATGGACCATTTGGAGTTAAGAAAGGCCACCATCGGCAACCTAGGGGTGAGCAGAGCATAACCTTTGCCTTGGGAGTAATTTAAAAAAGGGGTATCTGGAAACCATTTCCAATCCGTCCACCAAGGCCTGAGAGAGATGACACCAACTTTGTGAAGCATCTCGGCAGGAATGGAATCAAGAACTTCCTGATAAGACTCTCTGTCAACAGAAGCAAGCTGAAACTTGGCTTTAGTTTGAGGCCAAGTGAGAAGTAATATGGTCTGCCTGCAAAAGATGTCTTTAAGAGTGCACAAGCCTCGACGATACAACTTAAGAGAATGAGCCCAGGGCACTTGGGCAAGCAGCACATCATGAAAATTGATGAGAGGAGACCACCAAATGCTATGGTCATTAATGGATAGCCCATTTCTGAATTCATCCCCTTCCCAGATTAAAAAGGGTTTGAGTAACTCCCAAGCTTTCCATATGCTTTTGACAACAAAGGTGCACACAACCTTAATCGGGGCTTTGATAATGATCAGACTATGAAAATCCATCCCTTGCCAAGTTTTACGCCCATGTGGGGAGCCTTGACAAATACAGTTGTGAATCAACACTTTCCAAGCTTTGTTGCCAGTGCAGGCCCGAATAATCCACTTGGCTGCAAGAGTAGACCCCTGGGGGCCAATGTCAATCAAACCAAGCACTCCAAAATCCCTATATCATATTAAATGTAACACGATACAAGATTTTTTCAACACAAAAACGGGCGATATGAGAGCATGCCCTAAAACTACAAATAGACCAAGTTGAGCCTAGGACAACAACGAAACATTTAGGCAGCGCCTACAAGATCATCAAAAAATAAGAGCCGAGCCGAAGTCAAGCCGCCACAACAAACATACCAGCAGGGGAAGGGTCATGGTCATCGGACCATTGAATTTGATGTTTATTTGATTATTGGGTTTTTTTGTTGAATGTCAAAGCATTATAATGGGCATTGTCTTACATAAATTGTCGGTATCTCTGTCTATGTTTTTGGAGGAAATATATAGTAAAATTATAATACTAAGTAAGTGTACAAACTAAATAAGTGAACACCTTCAGCCTCAACCGCTTGACTCTCCATTATGAAAGCATTTTTAGTTTTAGTTTGGAAAAGAAGATTGAATTATATATTGGAGTTATGTACTAATTTTTAGATCGTTTATTACTAGTCAACAAAAAATTTATGGAAAAAATAGAATTAGTTAATCAATATAAAACCTTAAAACGAAATATATATGATTTCTCCAAAGTACCTGAAAATTAATCCATTGACATTTTTTAATGTGTGCGCACACATGCACGTACTCATACACACACAAGTTAATTTTCATCCATGTGCACACATAAAGTTAAAACCGAAAAAAAATGCCTTGGAAAGATGAGGAACCCAAGTGTAGATATGGAAAGTGGTTTTACATTAGCTTGACTTCATGTATACATTTAATATTGATTGAGGGGTTTCTAGCTCTCGCCACATTTAAAATCATTGTTTTAAACCACAATTTTAGGCCATTTATATGAAGATCCTCCTCTTTGACTCACTGGTCACACCTACCCTCGTGTATGGTCGTGAGATCTAAATACCTATGAGTTGAGGACCAAAAACAAATAGAGAGAGTGATGGTCGCAATGTTATTGAAGCATTTACATGTCAAAAAATCAATGCCTGTTGTCATCATCCCTACAAAAATTGGCACATCGTTGTTAATTGCTTCATTGATCTTTCATGTGCTAACTATGATTCATAGACTAAGGCAATTGAGTACTTCCCAGAGTCGTCATCTTAGGTATTCGTACCTTGCTTTCAAATCATCTATGAAACAAGCAAAGTGTGGGGTTGTTTCATGTCATATGTGGGAACCTCCTCATTACTTCACCTTGATGATCTTGATATTGAAATTCTACACCCCGCATAGTCTTCCCATAGATGTTCCTCATCTCTCTAAGACAATGATATTTGTATTGATATTTACAAAGCATATCTTAAGTCCACATAGACTAAACCTAAATATTAGCTCACCTCAAAACTTCAACACTACTCATGCTTATATTTTCATTTTAGTGATGGGTTCATCCAACCTCTAGGGTACATATAATTACAATTACCTTGCAACTTGAGAGTTTCCCTTACTCAACACAATTTTTTCTCCCATCAGCTTCATAGTGAGACAACCCACCATATACATTGGGAACATCACATTTGTCATATTTGATCTTTGGATCCTGACAACGATGACCATTTTGTTTTCATATGCTCTCCTTATTATGAGATAAGGGGACAATTATTTTTTCTCTTTAGAGACTCTCTTAGTTCTCTTTAGACATTCATGGTTTATGCACATTAGAGATGTCTAGCCCTCTTCCTTTGAGAGATGTTCGCCCTTCACTAATGGTTTCTCAAACATACTTCTCCAAGGGGGATTTCACTAGCTTAATTACATCTTACTTCCAACCATCTAATATCATGAGTAGGAAGAGACCCCATTGGCATCCTCTAGATTCGCATGTAAAACTAACAAGGCATCACAAACTCAATGACTGGCATGGCCCCATACTTATTACACATTACTTCACCACTTTGAGTATAATAAGTGTCTCTTCAGAGAAACAAGGTTCAACTCACTGCATAGGATGATCTGTAAACAAAAATAGACCGCTTATTGTTTTGATTGTTTATAACACAACCAATTAAATATCATTTTTCATTATTTATAATGAATCTAAAACTTATTTAAATCTAAATTTTAAATGTTTACCAACTGATTCAGAACTGATTTTAAAGATTCCCAAAACCAACTTTCTTCACAGTTCGATCAAAACCATCCAAATTTAATTTACCTGATTTCTCATAAATGTCGTAAACTGATTTAAATTTGCATATTCAAAATAAAATTTGATTGATTAAATGCGGAAAATATCAGAAAAATCAAAATGCAAATTAGATAATAGACAACACCATAATTGTTTATGGAGTTTAGCAATTGCCTAAGTCTTCGAGTTTATTCGAACAGATCCATTAAAAAATTTCAAAACTACAAATACAATCAAACTTACAATTTACAATAATAGATCCAAAACCTACAAATTTGTGCCCTCAGACCTTCGGAAGACTCTGACGATGTTTAGTGTTCGTCCTCCACTTTCTCGAAGCACTTGTAGAATCTCTTCCCTTAAGTTATTTATCAACAAGCGACTTTTATGCCTTAAATTGACATAAAAAAAAATCAAAATGGGAAAATGTTATATGCACCAAGAGCATCTTGGAATTCGGGACAACTTTCCAATCTACAACAAGTTCTAAAAATGCTCCCAAGTTGCTCAAAAATTCAATTTTTTAAAACTATTATGTTATCCCTAAAACACAGTCTACCATTCCTCTAATAAAACCCAACTCGCACTTAGATAGATTTGAGTTGATGTTGTTGTGTAACAATGGCATGTAATTTTTTGAGGGATGTGGTTAGTGGTTCAAACCACCCCAACCACCCACAGTTTAATTTTTGCATGGAGTGGGAATAAGATCCCACATTTCGTGGGGGATGCTTTAACATAAGCTTTATTAAGCCTTTAACCCCCCACTTTTCACGTGGCTTGGGTCACGCATCCACCTTTTTCACCAAATTTAGAATGTCCCCGTGGGACGTGGCGTTGTTGGTTGAGCTCGATCTGATATTGTGAGTTGGTTGTGTTATGTTGGCCACATAGGTGATTAAGTTGGCTAAGGGTGGCCATGTTTAGAAAGTGTGCCAAACTTAGGGAATAGTTGGATATTACACCAAACTTAGAGTAGGTTCATGGTAGCATGGCAAATACATGGTAATTTCAATATTTTAAAAGCATTGGGAATATTAGTCCCACATGCACCATGCAAATACAATCTATGGCATTTAAATACAAAATTGTGACAATGTTAATATGAAGTTACGGAGGCAAAGGCACCCTTCGCAAGAAGAGCGTAGCGACCCTGACTGAGGGCCCCTAGCCAACAAATAACGGGTCCTACCTATCTGAACTTGAGTTTCGAAGACTAGAGGTGAAAACCAAAAACATCCTTTTACCATTTTTTGTTATTTTTGCACTGCCATGTGTCACATTCCCATTGGTATGTTGCTCCTATTTTTGCTCCTCCAATTGGGAACTTCTGCGGACGGTATTTTTCTCAAACGGAGTCTGTATTTCATGTTGAAATAGAGAACGGAAATCTCTCAAAGTCTTCTACCGTACTATAATGATTTTGGAAGATTTTGGGAAACATTTTCTACTAAAATGATCTTTGGGTCACACCTTCCAACTGAGAAGGATTTTGTCCCACAAAAGTTGTTTTCACCCATTGAAATTGTCAATCATCTTCCTGCATCTCAGAAACACACGGGACATATAAATAACATTGTAGGAAAAATTATTTAAAAAAATTAAAAGCATGTCACCAAATTGAGCAGTTTAAAAATGGACAATCTACATGCTAACAAGAGGCTAGAGTCCATTTGTTTCCCTATGAATTTTCCCATCTCTACAGACAACATGTATCAGTTTGGAAAGACAAACAAATGACAATAACAGGAAAATGTTTAACTAAATCTCTATAGAACTATCAAACCACAGTGACTGTGTTGTCCACTCAAAATTCCCTGCTCTGATGAAAGTAAAAAATTTCAAAATTTTGAGTTGAAGTGTTTTTTCTCTGAAGTGCCTAAGTCCTGAAGTCGAAAAAATCTAAGTTTTGGGTCGTTTTGTAAGTATTTCGGGCCTGTCAGACATTTTTGTCCCAACTGTCCCAGGTACGAAACGTGCATCTCTTGTTCCCCGATCGGCCGAAATTCCCGAAGTTGTTCCAATTTCGGGCCCGTCGGAAATTTTTGTTCCAAGTGTCCTAGGTACAAAACTGCATTGTGTTCCCCGATCGTTCCGAATTTCGGCCGAAGTTGCACCATGAACCGCGTACTTCGCACTTTCTTGTTCCAAATGTCCCAAGTCCAAATGGGCCTTCTGTTCCATTTTCAGCCGATTCGCCCAAACCGCGTACTTCGCAACTTTTTGTCCCGAATGTCCCAAAGTTAAAAAGTGCAAGCTGTCCCATTTTCGGCCCGAACTGGCCGAGTTGCGTACTTCCAGAGCTTCTTGTCCCCAAATGTCCCAAGTCCAAATGGGCCTTCTGTTCCATTTTCGGCCAATTCACCCGAACCGCGTACTTCGCAACTTTTTGTCCCGAATGTCCCAAAGTTAAAAAGTGCAAGCTGTCCCATTTTCGGTCGAAACTCCCGAGTCACGTACTTCAGAGCTCTTTGTCCCAAATCAAAAAATGCAAACTGTTCCATTTTTGGCGAACTCACCCAAACCGCGTCTTTTGCGCGTTTTCATCCCAAATGTCCCAAAACGCATTTGTGCGTCTTCTCCCTATTTCACCCGAATCGGTCGAGCCGTGTGTTTCGCGCATTCGCGTCTCATATGTCCCAAGTGAACCTGATGCAATTCATACTTAGCTTTTCCCGCTCGACCCGAATATGCTAAATATGAATTTAAGTTGCGGCTCTGATACTATCAATCCGAAGATCAAATTCCAGGGACAGCTGGCAGAAAGACGAAGCTTTCAAGATGCTGGTTATATTAGTTTTCAAAGATATTCATTGTCATCTTCAAAATGAAAATTCTGGTGTGTCCCTCGTGGCAAGGACATAGCTGAGACGTGGAAGAAAGTTCACGCAGCGGTTTCTGAAGTTGATGGGTCCCTCTCAGTGACCGGCCACCTGTCTTCTTCCCCATACGTTTCTCTTCTTCCCTTTCTTTTTCAGTTTTCTTGGTAATAGGTTGAGCTACTGCGATTTGGCGATCCTTAACTATTCTTTAGTTAAAAGAAACGGTTACGAAGAGTAACTGAATTGTAAGCTATATAATGGCATTCTTTCCACGCCATTTAAAAAAAAGAGAAAGGAAGAACTTGGCATATTTTCTGAAAGTGTAAATAGATCTTAAAGAAATCAATACAAAAGGGCTTTCCATTCATTGTCTATCTAATCTCTGTCACCTCTGTGTTTTCCTTTAATATTGTGAAGATCATTTTGTCTCTAATTTGTTAGTCTCTCTGATTGCATACTGTCTGGTTTTGCAAATACAGCGATCTTGTATAACCAAGAAGGAACTTTGTGTCCTTGATTAATGAATCTGAAGAAGGTTATTTACAGAACTTTGTGTCTTTAAATTTAATCCTATTCAACCAATGCAAATGATCTTGTTCTAAATTCCTTGCAACTTTGCATACATAAAGAATTATTCTGCTATCTATAATTCTGAATGTTGCTATTCTGCTCATCCTCGTATTCTCTTTCCTCAGTCCTTTTGTAACTGATGATCCTTGTGGAAAACACTTTCGTAATATCCAAGTTTGACCATAAAATAATGTTCTGTACATTTGTAAATAAGTTCGTTTCTGAATAAGGGAACCTCTCCCATTAAAGAGGAGGGACTTCTTGTCCCCTGACTGTTGCTCTTCTAAAAAGTCCTATTTGAAAACCAACAGTTTTTGGCGACTCCGCTGGGGATAATCGCATTCCAGTTCTATATATTTTTGATCATCCTTTGATCTGGCGACTCCGCGTTTCACTCGAGGGAGAAGGACCCTTGGTATTGAAGACTCTCAGTTTCAGCTTTTGGAGCAGCAGGGTTTTCCTCTTCCTTCCTCAAGAAATAGAAGAACTCGTTCGACAAGCACTCCACCTGTTCAAGATAGAAGTCCCACGGGTGGTATTCCTTCAGATCCTGCTAGTCCCAATCTACGAGCTTTGATTCTTGCTGGTGTTACAGTTCCTCTCCAAGCCATATTTCCAAGAATGGCGGCACCATTGCCATGGGGTCATCGTGTCGGGCCCCTGGCCCTTGCTCAGCCTTTGCACGAGTTACCCAGAGGTAACCGGAAGAACTTTCCCAAATTCAAAGGCGATGGAAAAGTGCATCCCGATGAACACATCGCAGCCTTCATTGTTGCATGTGGAGTTCTGGGAGTCGAGCATGAAGACGTCTCCGTAAGGCTGTTCATTGAGACGTTACAAGATAATGCTTGCTGATTGGTTCTACCACCTTCCGGCTAACGCTATCACCGACTGGAACACAATGAGAACTCAGTTCGAAAAACTGTTTCAAGCCGGCAGAAGATGTGCATGCCTTGCTTGCCCAAATTTCTCAGATAAAGAAAGATTCATCAGAACCCATGAGGGAATTTGTGGCTCGATTCAACAGACTGATCAACAAAATTCCTGTCAATACTCGGCCTGTTGATCAAATCCAAAAATGTTTCTTCCTAAATGCCCAATCACCTAAAGTTAGTTATGCACTAAGAAGGGCTAATCTCGGAACGTTAGCTCTGGATCAAGAACTGGCTGTTAGTGTCGAGGATGACTTGATCATGTCAGGGAAGTTGAGAAGAGACCCTCCCAAATCTAAGTCTGCTGCTTCTTCCTCTTCCACCCCTGGACCTAGCACTGATCCATTAGTCCAGAAACTTGCAAATGATCTTGTCGCTATAAAGAAACAATTGGCTCAGCATGCCCCGTATGCAGATGTTCCAAGAAGAAATTTTCAGCCCAGAAATCGTTTGCCTGCTCCTCACACAAGACTAGCACTTGAAGGACCTCCTGTTAAGGTTCCTGTGAACGCAACCTGTGAAGTTGAAGAACCAGATGATGATGGAGACAATGAA
Organism: Taxus chinensis; assembly: GCA_019776745.2. Taxonomy (NCBI): domain Eukaryota; kingdom Viridiplantae; phylum Streptophyta; class Pinopsida; order Cupressales; family Taxaceae; genus Taxus; species Taxus chinensis. The sequence goes on from CM034149.1 coordinate 5,391,249, forward strand.
GCTTGCGAGGAATTTGTGGAGGAATTTGATGATGAGGCAGAAGAACTTGGGGGATCTCGAGTTAATTTCTTTACCACCGAGGGCATTGATGATGGAGATGACTATGATGAAGTGGTAGCAGACATGAATAGTGAATCATTTGCTGTCATGACTTGAGAGCAGACACATCAGAGGGAGAAAGTGACACAGCCATCAAGAAGTCTAAGGAGCAGTCCGGCAACTATTCCTGTGATTGCAAAAAGAGGGTCTCCTATCCCTACTTCGTCTGCACCAAAGGTGAGTCCTATCAATCCTGCTACCAAAGTTGCTTCTTCTTTTCCTCCTAAAGTTGATAAGCCTAGAATTTAAAATGATGATGGCCCATCCACCTCTAGATCCTTTGATATTGTTGATCACCTGAAAAAGACCAAGGTCCAAATCTCAGAAGCTGAGTAATATCAAACCCATCCCAAAGCTTTTGCCAAGATGATTCAATTTGTAAATTCCCATTCCAAGACCACCTCTAAAGGCCTTTTACCTACTCCTCCTCCTACACCACAGCCTAGTTTGGTAGCTGCTGTCACCTCACCTGGTGACAAAATTAAACCATTTTATGTAACACTTCTCATAGCTGGCCATAGGCTCCGTAATTGTGTCATAGATTCCGGAGCCTCAGATAATGTGATGCCTGCTAAAGTAGCTCATGCTTTAGGCCTGACCCTCACTCGCACTTATGGATCCTGTTACTCCATGGAAAGTAAGGAAGTGCCCTTCTGGTTGGAAGGATTAAAGATGCACAAGTGGCTTTTGCTACTTTACCTGAGAAGAAAGTTTTGGCTACCATCCTAGTAGCAGATATCCCTCCTTCATACGGGATGTTGCTGAGTAGGAACTTCTGCAAAGATGTGGGTGGGAAAATCTAGATGGAATAGTCGCATGCACTCGTACCTGTCAATGGACAAATGAAGAAATTGTTTCCTGAGAAACAATCTGAGTATATTGTGCAGAAAACAAATGATCCTAAGGCACAAATACTCCATGAAGATATGGGTCATGGCAATTACATGATTATGTCCCCTGATGAAATCCAACCCCCCAAAGTGTCCCCTAAAGATCCCAATGGTGTTTGGATTTTAGAATTTGATGGAAGTTGTTCCTCAGCTGGTTCTGGAGCTGGTGTCCTGCTAGTGTCACCTGAAGGATGCCTACATCCTTTTTCATTTAAGTTGCAGTTCGAAAACACTAATAATACAGCAGAGTATGAGGCTCTCATTCTTGGACTGCAAGTGGCCAAAGAACAAGGTGTGAAAAACCTTCTGGCTCGTGGTGATGCAGAGCTGATTGTAAAGCAGGTCAGAAACCTCTTTCAGGTAAAAAATGGGAGGCTGAAGCATTACTGGAATCAGGTTTGGGATTCCATTGAATTCCTTGATGCTTTCTCTATTGAGGCAATACCTAGGGAAAAGAACAGCAGGGCTGATTCACTAGCTGTCTCAGGGTCACTACTGATTCCCCATCGTGAATTCTCTCAGGACAAATTCACCATTGAAATGGTCCATCGGCCAAGTGTACCTGACAACACCAATAACTGGCAAGTTTTCAATGATGATCAGCATTTGCTTTCCTTCCTGGAACTCAAGGGTAATTTCGAACAACTATATTTTGAGGGAAGTGACAACCTGCCTCGCGAAAGCGTGCCCTTTAACCAAGCTGTCACCCAAGGAGAAGAAACAGATCAGGAAGGGTGCATTAAACTCAAAGGAAACAAGATTCCTAAAGGTTTGGTGAGTTTGGAGGAATTGTTTGATAAACATGACAGGTATGTGAAATCTAAAGCTTCTACTGGACCTCAGCAATCAGCCGAGTATGATAAGATTGATATTGGGAGTTCTAATGACCCTAAGCTAGTAAATATTAGAAAATGTTGTACAGTAGATGAGAGGAGAAGAGCAATTGATCTTCTAAGAAGGTATAAGGACGTTCTTGCATATTCATATGAAGATCTGAAAGCCTTCAAGCCAAAAGATATGCAGCATTCGATTCCTCTCAAACCAGGAATTAAGCCTTTCAAGCAGAAACAAAGGTAGTACAACCCCAAAATAGCTGACACCATCTTTCAGGAGATTCAGAAATTGTTGAAGGCTAAAATTATTTTTCCTATTCACCATTCAACATGGATTGCAAATATTGTGCCTGTCAGGAATAAGAATGGTGAGATCCGCATCTGTGTTGATTTCAGGAACCTGAATCAGGCTTCTCTGAAAGATAATTATCCTTTGCCCATGATGGATCAAGTATTGCAAGCGGTAACAGGCTCTGAAATGTTATCTATGCTTGATGGATTTTCTGGATACAATCAGGTAGAGGTTGATACTGCAGATCAACACAAGACAGCCTTCACCACTCCTTGGGGCACCTTTGCTTACAAGAGAATGCCTTTTGGGCTTATCAATGCTGGTGCCACTTTCCAGAGGGCTATGGATCTGGCTTTTGGAAGCTTGAAAGGGAAGTGTATTGTCATATACCTTGATGACCTGACAGTGTTTTCCAAGACAAGAGCGGATCATTTTGATCACCTGGAGACAGTTCTGCTGAGATGCAGAGAGCATGGAATCTCTCTGAACCCTAAAAAATCTGTCTTTTGTGTCACTGAGGGAAAGTTATTAGGGTACATCGTTTCCAAGGATGGTATCAAGATTGACCCTGAACGAGTTCAAGCCATCCAGCGAATTCCTCTCCCAACCAGTAAAAAGGGCGTGCACTCCTTCTTCGGTAAGATCAATTTTTTGAGAAGATTCATTCCCGATTTTGCAGAGTTAACTTTGAACATTTCTCAGATGATGAAAGGGAAGCAAACATTTGGTTGGTCTTCTGAAGGAAAAGAATCCTTTGAGGGTATCAAGAGAGCTATCGCTAAAACTCCAGTTTTGGCCTGTCCTGATTTCAGCAAAGATTTCATCATCTATTGCTATGCTACAGATAATACCCTGGCTGCTGTCTTAACTCAAGAAGACTCTAATGAACATGAACTCCCAATTGTGTTCATGAGCTATATTCTGAAGGATCATGAGTTGAAATACACCATGATGGAGAAGCATGCTTTTGCAGTGGTCAAAGCTGTGAAGCAGTTTCGTTTTTATATCCTCAACTCTCACTCCATGGTGCTGGTTCCAGATACAACTGTTAAGTCAATTCTTACACAGCAAGAATTTGGATCCAAGATAGGAAACTGGGTTGCTAAGGTCCAAGAGTATGACATTGATATCAAACCGACCAAGCTGGTTCGTGGAAAAGGTCTTTGTGAGCTCATTGCTGAAGGAGCCAAACATGAGTTGCTGGAGGAGAAAGCTGACATTCCTACTGTTTTGTTCCTTAGCTCAGTCGATGAATGGTATGCTGACATCGCCCATTTTCTCACCTATGGGGAATGCCCCTCTCATTTAACTGCCAAGGAAAAAGAGGACTGTTAAATTGAGGTCAGCACAATATGTATTATGGGAAAATGCTTTGTTCAAGCGTGGCTTAGATGGGAGATTTTTGAAGTGTGTAGACAAGGAACAATAGAGAAAATTGCTCTCAGCTTTTCATGATCAGGCATGTGGAGGGCACTATTCATCAACGGTCACTGCTCATAAGATACTCCGTGGAGGATACTACTGGCCTTCCTTGTTCAGAGATGCATCCAAGTGGGTGGATAAATCTGAGGCTTGTCAGACTTTTGTGGGAAGACCTAAACTGGCGTCGTTGCCTCTTAAGCTAGTTGTGATTGAGGAACCATTTCAACAGTGGGGTTTGGACTTCATTGGTGCGCTTAATCCTGCTTCTAGTGCTGGCCACACTCATGTGCTAACTGCCACTGACTACTTCACCAAATGGGTGGAAGCTATTCCAGTCAAGAGCACTACTTCTGAAGTAGTATGCAACTTCATCAAAGAGAACATCTTGGTAAGGTATGGTGTACCTAACAAGATTGTAACAGATAATGCTTCAAACTTCTCCTCGACTGAGATAATGGATTTCTGCTACGGGTACGGCATCTCACTGGCTCACTCTTCGGATTATTACCCCCAGGGAAATGGGCAAGCAGAATCCACAAACAAAAACCTGGTGACTATCATAAGGAAGTTGGTCAATGAGTCTCAACGAAACTGGCACAAGAAGCTCTATGATTCTCTTTGGGCAGACAGGATCACACCTAAAAGAGCCATTGGAATGTCCCCTTTTCAAGTGGTATATGGAGTAGAAGCTCAACTGCCAGTAACAGCGGAACTGCCGGCCTTGCACCTAATGAAGGCCATTGAGGATACTAGTTTCAGCGATGCTCTGGATAAAAGAATCATGTACCTGCACAAACTGAATGAGGACAGATTGGAGGTTGCTGATAGGATATCTGTTCACCAGCAGAAGGTAAAGGTCCTGTTTGACAAAAAAGCTAGGTTCAGAGAGTTCCAAGTTGGAGACACCGTGCTGTTATGGGACAAAAGACATGAACCTCGTGGCAGCCATGGAAAGTTTGATTCCCTGTGGCTCGGACCTTTCAAGATCAGACACTTTGCTGGTGAGAATTCTTTCTATCTTGATTACATGGATGGTTCTCCCCTCCCACTTCCTTATAGTGGGCAGTATCTCAAGTTGTTCAAGTCATAGGTGACTAGGGAGTCCCTTTTTATATTCTGTACAGTGTTTTTGCTTCTCTGCTTTTGGTGTGTTTTCCTTTTGTTGTTTTGGTGTGTTGCCCTCCGTATTGGTCTGTTTTTTACTCTGTTGCCCAATGGATAAGGCACTGGTCTGCTTCACCGAGTTTGTCTAAGTTCTTGCCTTTTCTCATTCCTTGAATTTATGCCAAGTCATCCCCAGAAGGAGCCAGCTGTTGTTCACTCAAAATTCCCTGCTCTGATGAAAGTAAAAAATTTCAAAATTTTGAGTTTAAGTGTTTTTCTCTGAAGTGCCTAAGTCCTGAAGTCGAAAAAATCTAAGTTTTGGGTCGTTTTGTAAGTATTTCGGGCCTGTCGGACATTTTTGTCCCAACTGTCCCAAGTTCAAATGGGTCTCTTGTTCTCCGATCGGCCGAAACCCCCGAAGTTGTCCCATTTTCGGGCCCGTCGGAACTTTTCGTCCCAACTGTCCCAGGTACGAAAGTGCATTCTGTTCCCCGATCGGCCGAAATTCCCGAAGTTGTTCCATTTTCGGGCCCGTCGGAAATTTTTGTCCCAAGTGTCCCAAAAATTATTGTGCGAGATGTTCCAATTTCGGCCGAAGCACCCGAACCGCGTACTTCGCACTTTCTTGTTCCAAATGTCCCAAATCAAAAAGTGCAAGTTGTTCCATTTTCACCCGAACCGGCCGAGTCGCGTATTCCGGAAATTTTTGTCTCAAATGTCCCAAGTTCGATCGGGTAAACTGTTCCATTTTCGGCTGATTCGCCCGAACCGCATCCTTCGCGCGTTTTCGTCCCAAATTTCCCAAAACGCATTTGTGCGTCTTCTCCCTGTTTCGCCCGAATCGACCGAGCCGCGTGTTTCACGCATTCGCGTCTCACATGTCCCAAGTGAACCTAATGCAATTCATACTTAGTTTTTCCCGCTCGACCCAAGTATGCTAAATGTGAATTTAAGTTGTGGCTCTGATATTATCAATCCGAAGATCAAATTCCAAGGACAGCTGGCAGAAGGACGAAGCTTTCAAGACACTGGTTATATCAATTTTCAAAGATATTCATTATCATCCTCAAGATGAAAATTTTGGTGTGTCCCTCGTGGCAAGGACATAGCTGAGACGTGGAAGAAAATTCAAGCAGCGGTTTCTGAAGACGGTGGGTTCTTCTCAGTGACTGTCCACCTGTCTCCTTCTCCATTCTTTTCTCTTCTTCCTATTCCTTTCGTATTCCTGGTAATTAGTTAAGGTATTGCAATTGGCAGTCCTTAACTATTCTTTAGTTAAAAGAAACGGTTACGAAGAGTAACGGAATTGTAAGCTATATAATGGTCTTCTTTCCGCCATTCTAAGGGAGGAAGAACTTGGCATATTTTCTGAAAGTGTAAATAGATCTTAAAGAAATCAATACAAAAGGGCTTTCTATTCATCGTCTATCTAATCTCTGTTATCTCTGTGTTTTCATTTAATTTCGTGAAGATCATTTGTTTCTAGTTCGTTAGTCTCACTAATTGCATATTTTTCAAATATTGCGAGTATAGTGATCTTGTAAAACCAAGGAGGAACTTTGTGTCCTTGATTGATGAATCTGAAGAAGGTTATTTACAAAACTTTGTGTCTGAAAATCTCATCTTGTTCATCCAACGCAAACGATCTTGTTTTAAATTCACTGCAATTCCGCATACATAAAGAATTATTCTGCTATCTATAATTCTGCATGTTGCTCTTCTGCTCATCCTCGTATTCCCTTTCCTCATTCCTTTTGTAACTAATGATCCTTGTGGAAAACACTTTCGTAATATTCAAGTTCAACCATAAGATCACGTTTTGTATATTTGTAAATAAGTTCGTTTCTGAATAAGGGAACCTCTCCCATCAAAGAGGAGGGACTTCTTGTCCCCTGACTGTTGCTCTTCTAAAAAGTCCTATTTGACGACCAACAGACTGCAACTACCATCACAAAATTGATCAGCTTAAAAATAAACAATTAAATGCCAAAAGAGGCAACTATCAAACTGATTCCCTGTGACTGGCCAATCTCTGCAAATACAATCTCACCCAAAATATATCAATAATAAATAAACACCAAAATTCTAACAACTAGGCTAATGTCCATTGACCCTATGAAATTTTTAGATCTCTGTGACTGCAAATATGTTTGTCAGTGTGATCAAAATGCATTCTAACATTGTTACCATATTTAGAAATCAAATTTATTTCCCATGTGGGTCTTACAAAACATGTGATTTAAAAGTATGTCAAGAATGATATTTCACATTGTGATAATATTTACAAACATTGCCCGAAATATGGGTCTTAAAATGCATCCAACATATACATGCCAAAAATAGATGCCTTCCTACAACAACAGTTACTCTGAAATGCAAGTATGAAAAATTGAACATTGCCAATGTGCCCAACAACCTGCATAAATTGTTGTCAGAAATATCCAAATATGAAAATATGATTTTAATTCCTTTTACCCAAATCATACCAGGAACTCAACATTCTAAATAAGAGATTCAAATGGAGTTTGTTTCCAATTTTTAAATATAAGAAGATAATTGAGCATGATGAACTTGTCTCTTAGTTCCTCTCATGAATATGATAACTCCAAAATTCATTTTCCCTTTTCAATGCTTAAAATCCGGGTTTAATTCATTTACCAAAATCAACTGGAATTCCAAAAGTAAAGGTAACAAAATGAATTGAAAGCATGTTATTCATCAGTATCAACAATGGTATATAAATATAACCATTAAAATAAATGATTTTTATTGTCCATATCCAAATAAAATGAATCATTTGTGGACAATTTGTCGATAGATCCAAGGTTGTCTTATTTTCTGCTGGTGGATTAACAAGGCGAGAAAATTTGTCAGGTGGACAAACTTGTGGATTTCTTGCCAACGCTCTGGGAATCTAAGTCCCTCTACTTAACCGGTGCAGCTGCCGTATGTGCATGCGCATGAAAAGGTGGATTTATGTGGTGGCCTTTCGACTGGGATCCAACAGGGGCACTCCACTGACCCTGCGGCAAATGCTTGCATATACCTGCAAGAGATGACTTTGCTTGGAATGTGGGAAAGGGAATGAGAAATTTAGAAAAGAGAAAACTAATGCTGCAAGTAGAAAATCAGAGACTTGCATACATCAGCCAGAAGCTTAATTACATGCACTTGAATATAGAAGAAAACAAATCTGCATAATAGCTACAAGACTAAATGAAGCTTAATGGACACAGAGTACCAACAAACTCCTTAATCAAAGAGGCTAAAATTCCTTCTTCCTTTATTGAAGCTCAAGCAGAATTTGCACATAGTGTGAGAAGTAGAAGACATTTTGTAATAGGAGAAATGGAAGAAACTTGCTATCTCTTGCTCTCTTCACAAGGATAACTCTCTCATGAATTCACAAAAAACAGCTCCAACATCTAAGAAGCAAAATTTCAAAAGAATTTTCAGAAGACCTTCAAATGAGGAGCTTGTTACAATTTATAGAAGAGGAGGTAAACTTTTCATCTTCCTGGTGACTTTTCGAATACCTTAATGTGACTTAAGACTGTTCTTATTCCACTTTAAATACTTAAGTCCCTTTTATAATAACAAGGTGACTTAAATTTACATTATATTTCTGAAGTCACTTAAGTCATATCAAAAAGTGCAACTCTCAACGCAAAAATATAACATTGAGGAGAGAGGGTGTTGTATGAGAAGAGAAAAGAGAGAGAAAGAAGAGGAAGAAGAAGAAGGATTATGCTGAAGGATGAGCTGTTGTGGTGGACTTAGCTCTGTTCTCTGACTGCTCTCCACTTTGTGATCCTGAGAAGGCTTCTGTCTTTCCAAACTCCTAGTTGAAATGAGTCACCACTGGTTCTACTTTGTCAGCATGAGGGATGCGAATGCAGCTCAAGGTTTCAGTCCATCCATCGGTCACACTGTTGATGTCCTTGCACTTCCCGAACCATGATGAATGCTTTTCTGCGATAAGTGCAATGGAGGCTTAGATTTCTGAGAAGAAGTCGAGGGTATCCTTAGTGAAGGACAATGGGTTTCCCACCCCTTTCTTGACATATTCTTTGAAAGGGCTGATCAACTCATCAGCAGTTGAATGTTCACTCATTGCGGGTACTCCAAGTTTCTGAATTTTCTAGTTTATACTATCCTGCAGCTTGTATGTTTGTTCCTCTTTCTCCTCTAGCTCTGTGAATGCCCGATTGATTGCTTCAAATCTGATTGCCAAGGCCCTCTCCCATACGCATGTCAAGTTGTCCGCAGGAGTTTCAAAAACCTTCTTATCGATCAATTCCTGACGATGGGTGTTGCTCATCTCACTCACTACTGGTCCCAGAGGTTCCCAGTAATCTCTTTCTTTCCCCACATCTTTTTTGAGTGCTCACGTTCTGTTGGCGGTGGCGCACATGTATGCAAAGAGCTTGACTACCTCTTGAAGTGCTGACTTCCCTTTTTTGGAGATTGAATCGATCCATTCCTTGTTTTCTCGGCCCTGCATCATGAATTCGTGTGTTCTTCTGATGGATTCCGGATCGAAGCTGCTGATGGGTACCACTTTCTCAATAGGAAGTGCTATAGTGCTTGGTTCCACCAAGTGTTGCACATAGGATGAAAGAGTTCACACTTGTTCCTCTAGTCCCTCGATCTTCTCTTTATATTCTTTATTCCTTGCCATCATGCGAGCAGAAGATTGTTGGAATATGTGTAAATCTCCCTCGTGAGTAGCTGGTCCCAATTGGATCGTGCTCATCTCATAGTCAGTCGGTGTCATCTCGTCCACTGGCTTGATTACTTTTGGCCGAGCTACTTCAATGTACTGATTACCTATCTCCTCACTGTAGAATCGTGATGTTGTCTGTGCGATCTTTCTTGACCTTTTTTCTTTAGCCAAAGAGACAATTGCTGATATATCGGGGGCTACTACTTGTTGCACAGTGTGAGTGTTGAGGATGATCATTTCCCGCATCCACGGAAACATCTCGTTGGATTCAGGCTCAATGACGGGCGCATCAACCATTCTTTGTTCTGATGGAGGAGGCAAATCCTGAATGAGAGGAGCGTTGGAATCAACAACATGCGGGACCTCTTGTAGTGGCTCAAATATTAGATCATGAGTCATATACTCCTTGTTCACTTGTGCATCTGGTGTTGGATTTTCTGTCTGCATTGTCGGGATCACGTCTTCCTCTTGCGGCGATGCCAATGAATCTTTTTCTTCCTTGAATTTCTTGGATGTCTTCTCGTGGGGAGAAATTTTCAATTCCGTGGCCTTCCTTTTTGAACTCGCTCCAGAGTGTTTAGAGCTGGAGGTTACCTCTACCACCTTTGAAGATGAATGATGTGAAGCTTGCTTCTGGCTTGGGGAAATTCCTCACGATCGAATGATCATAGCCCTCTTCTTTTGAAACCAGTTCCTCATTCTCCTCACCACCTTTTCAGTCTTCTCCAGTATATCTCCTGATTCACGAACATGCCAGTTGATTTGGGGCATTGGGGACATCTTGACTGCTACGTACTCAGGATCATACATCTCTATCCTGTCATCATGTAAGATGTCTTCATACCAAGGGAACTTGAATTTCTTCATCTCACTGGTAGTCATCCTCATGTGATCTTTTTTACGTACTTCGAACTCATCAATACAATTGACCCAGTAGTCCTCAACTTGTGGCTCATGTTGCAATTCTGGGATGTAGAAGGAGTCAGGATCTTCTTGGATGTCAAAGTTAGGCCTAGCGATGTAGGAATGCAAAGTTAGATGTGTGAAAGTGGCCTCCAGGTGGGATGCGTCATTTGAGCTTTTGCACGTGAACTCCCCTAGAGATATAGGGAAAGAAATCAATTTCTTTCTTCTACTTCTGAGCTTGCTATTTACTTGGGTGATCTACCTACAGAGTTCGAACAATACAATCTGGTCACTGAGGTACTTGGGTAGTTTTAGAGGAGCTTGGTCGAAGCCGGTGACTCGTATGTAGGAGAATGTTGAGAATTGTATGAAGTATGAGCCATATTCCTTAATCAGGGATGCCGCTTTTGGTGACATCCTAGCTTCAAGATCCCCTTCCAAGTTTCGGACCACGTACATAGTGAATGCATCATTCACATGGGTGAAGTGCTTGTTGCTCTCCTCCATTATCAACTGTGGAAGTTTCTCGAATGCAGGTACCTTGGAAGCAATGTTCTGTGTGAGAGCCAATCCCTTGAATGATCGTGAGCTTGCAAGGAGATAAACTAGATAAGAAGTCATGTGGAACTTCTTTGTCATGGGTACTTGGAGAAGTTGCAGATGGAGATTGTCGCTGATGATCTGCCCCCAGTCAATTCTCTGCTTCCCTTCTGTCAATGTCAGGATGTAAAGGCCCATCCAGTCCTGGAAGTCTCTTGTGTTTGCTTCACCCATTACTCTACTGAGGAGAGTGATGACATCAGAATACCCTTCTCGGAACTCACACCTTGGTAGATTCTTGGGAATCCTGGAAGGCTTTCTTCCAGTTTTCAACCATGATCCGAGTGCTACTCCTTGGACATATGAATCCATCGTCTCCCAATCATGCACGGCTCTTTCCTTGGAAATGATGACCATGTTGGGGGATGTCGGTATCTACAGAGAGATTGAAATGGTTCTAGGATTGATGACCACCAACATTGTACCATTGTCAGCTCAGATGGTTCGCGTCTCGGGCTCGTAGTGGAAGGAGCAGGCTAGGACTAGCTCGAGACTTTGCACAGACACTGGGTGTCCTGCAGCAGTGAACAAGCCACTTGTGAATATCTGGTCTTCAATCCTCCTTCGGTCCTTGGAGGCCATGTGAGTTTTAAGGTCATTCAGGTCCATGTACAAGACATCACTATCTTCCACATCATATGCGCAGGCAAAGGGTTGTGTCAGCTTCTGACCCGTCCATTTCGTCTTCATGTCTCCCTTCGAAAAAGCAACTTACTATTTTTAGTAAGTGTGAAAAAGTAATTCCTCGATCTTCAACTGGATGTTGTGGCTTAGTTTTTATTTTTTCTCCTTCTCCCCGTGTTCCTCGTTTCTTCTGGATCAAATTTCTATTTTTAGCAGGTGCTCGAGGGCCCACTTACTATTTTTAGTAAGTGCCAAAAATGTTTGTTCTGGTGAATTTTCAGTTGTAGTTTACCTCCAATGTCTTCGTCTCCTCTGCAGGTTCTTCTGTTGCTAACTTTCCCAAAATAGCAGTTCCTATGTAGTAGACCTGCTATTTTTAGAAATTTGTCCTCTGGGATTTGGATTGACGTGGAACAAAGTTTTTTGATATGGGTTTTTGCCCAATATCCTCCCTCTGCAATTTCAGCTTCGCCCGCTTAATAGTCCAGGAGATTTTAAAGTTTTAGTTTTCAGACCTGGCAGTGCCTCTAGTTCCATTACAGCCATAGTCCAGGAGATTTTAATGGACCTGAAAATTGCAGGTCTGGTTTTCTCCTCCATTTACAATGAAATTTATATTTTTGATGTGGGTTTTGTCTTCTGGTGCTTCACGTGTGATCTTACTTCAATCCGGCAACTAGTTTGACGGGAAATCTTACTTCTTTCTTCGTTGAGCCGGAAATGAGATTTCTTCATTGTGGCTGCTCTGTCGCATGAGGGGGGAGTTTGAAGGTGTCTTTCTGATGGTCTTGGATAGAGGAATGAACAGCAGCAAATGGTTTGTTGTTTCATGCACTGGTTTGCAACATTTCTTTAGATCTTCATTTTTAGGCTATGGGGATTTTCACTGTTCTCTCCTTCTTGCTCTTCGTTTCTCCTTCTTGTTTTGATGAAAGATCCTTCTGAGACCTAAAAATCACCATGGGGTGTTTTTTTCAGTGCTTGGGTCAAGCTGGTCTAGGCATTTGCAATGGCGGAGTGATGGTAGAATGTTGCAGAGGAAGAAATGGAGGAATGGAGTGCACAAAAATGTTTAGAAGTTAGAAATGAAGAAAGCGGCACTTGGGAGATTTTAAAAAGATATGCACAATTAGGGTTAGGGAACATTTTTCAAAACTTGATGTTCCTGACCTCAGGGATGTGAGGGACATCAATTTCCACAATGAGCAAGATGGCGACACGTGGCACTAGATCCAACGGCAGGGGATGAAGGAGGAAAAAATTGCTTTAAAGCACCGGGAGCTGAAATGAGGTCACATGGGTGTCCAGAAGACTCCCCATAGGGGATGGGCACATTTTCCAAGGCCTGATGTCCCCCACCTTAGGTGCATAAGGTACATAAAATTCCACGGTGGTCCTGGAGCTGACACGTGGCGACCGATCCGACGGCAGGGAATGCATGCTCCAAATAAGCACTTGAGGGCTGAACTGCCAGGTCTGGAGGTCATATGAGGGTCCCAAGGGTCACATGAGAGCTGGGAAAATTTTCCAAGGGGTGATGTACCTGACCTCAGGGACGTGGGGGACATGAAATCCCGCCAGGCTCCTGGTGCTGACACGTGTCCTCTCGAAAAAATGACTAAGTCCTGAACTGCCTTTGAGAGGGTAACTTGGAATGCAGATAACTTGAGCTTCGGTGGAATTTCTTGGTGAAATTTTATATGATCCTGACTAGAAATGTCATTTTGAATCCAATGATGTGGGTATCATGTCTTGATTCGATCATATGATCCCTGAAAAATTGGATTTTTGATCTGGGACTCCACTTGTACCTGAGAAAAACTATCTTCCAATCATATGCGCCAAGGTGTTGTGAAAAATATTATTTCACCATCATGTAGGTCTTGGAATCCTCTTTCCGAAGATGTTTTTTTTACTTATAACTCCATTCGGAGCTCTCAGAATCTTCTTTTGAAGCCCAGCAGTTGTTTTAGGCCTGTGTACTGTCTAGGCTTGTGAACCCTGTTTTTCACTCAGACTGCTCCAAGTCTTAAAAAACTTCTCTAAACCTTCCAAAATCATTTCTTTGATGACATAAGGTATTCCATTCATCTCCATGATGAATTTTTCCCTTCCGTTCTGTTCCAAGGAGGTGATCCTGTCTCGGGAAGGCCAGCGATAGCCCTTCCCGTGACTGCCCAACATTTGCATTTTTAATGAACTCCTAAAATCACCTAGGGGGAATGAGTGAAATTTTCCTAAATCACCTAGGATAATATTATGACATTGGTTGGGAAATCATTTGGACTGAATGGACAGAGCTGGGGTTTCTTAGGAATGATAAAACATGAAAATTTTGGCATAGGGGTATAGTTGTCGTGCTTGGAAACTTCCAATTTACTCGTTGCACATTTACACGACAACAGCTGGCTCTAGCTTGGGGACATGGCGTGGACTGAGTGAAGTGAAGACATGACATGGGAATCTAGAATCTCCATTTTAGACCATATAATTCATTGACCAGTGCCTTATCCATTGGGCCTTGCAGAGTCATGTACAACTTCCAGAAGGAGATATTAGAAGAAGGAAGCACATACACACACACAAACAGACAGAAAGGAAACACACAGAAAAAAGGGGAAACACACCTAGAAATCACCTATAGTACAAGGTGGGGGGACAACCCGCTTTCACTGATGATACAATTTTAGGTATTGCCCACTGTGAGGCAATTCCAGTGGCGTTCCATCCAAATATGAGAGTAGAAAAACATTCTCGCCACAATATTCATGAATCTAGAATGGACCAAGCCATAATGAATCAAAATTTCCATGGCTACCTTTTGGTTCTCTTCTCTTATCCCATAGCAGGACGAGGTCTCCAACTTTGAACTCTCTCACTTTTGCCTTCTTATCAAAAAAATTCTTTACTTTTAACTGGTGCTCTTTGATACGGTCCACCACTCGGAATCTATTTTCTTCTAGCTTCTCAAGAAAGAGGATCCTCTTGTCAATGGAATCCTTGTACTGACCATCTTCTATTCCTTGTAGCAACTTGAGAGCTGGCATCTCGATTGTGATTGGGATTTCTGCCTCGACTCCATACAATAGTTGGAATGGTGACATACCTATTGCCTTCTTGGGAGTTATCCTGTCTACCCACAATGCATCGTACAACTTTTTGTGCCAATTCCTCTGGTTCTCATCTACAAGTTTGCGGACAATGGTCACAATGTTCTTGTTGCTTGATTCAGCCTGTCCATTCCCCTATGGGTAGTATTCTGATGAATGAGATAGAGAGATTCTGTAACCATAGCAAAACTCAGTTAACTCCCTTGAAGAGAAATATGTGGCATTGTCTACTACAATCTTTTGTGGTACTCCGAAACGTATTATGATATTTTCCTTGATGAAGCTGCATACTGTCTTGGTGTTGGCTTGCTTGATGGGAATGGCTTCCACCCACTTGGTGAAGTAATCTATCACCATGAGCACGTAGGTGTGCCCTGCGTTTGAGTGAGGATTCATAACACCAATGAAGTCTAGTCCCCACTGCTGAAATGGTTCTTCAATAACAACTGGCCTGAGTGGAAGTGCCACAAGTTGTGGTTTCCCAACGAATGTTTGGCATGCTTCACATTTGGAAACCCAATCTTGAGTGTCTGCAAAGAGGGTGGGCCAATAATATCTTCCTCAGAGGATCTTGTGTGCAGTGACCATCGCTGAAAAATGCCCACCACATGCTTGGTCATGGTATGCTTTAAGCAATTTTTCTTGTTTGCCCTTTATCCACGCACCTGAGGAAGCATCCATCTAGGCCTCTTTTGTAAAGCGTGTGATTCCAGATTACAAACTTTGTTGCCTTCAACTTGAGTGTTCTCTTTTTCTTGTAATCAAGATGAGGAGGGCACTCTCCATAAGTTAAATAATAGGCAATATCAGCATACCACTCATCAGTAGTGGTGACAAAGAGAACATGTGGGTTATTTTCGAAATGAGTTGGGCAAGCATAATTCTCTTCTCCATGTTGAGATTTGAGTGTTTCATCCTCAACAATCAACTTGCACAAACCATTTCCCCTTACCAAATTGGAGGGTCAGATCTCCAAGTCATATTCTTGAGTCTTTGCAATCCAATTTCCTCTTTTTGCTCCAGGATCTTGTTGTGTTAAGATGGACTTGATTGCACTACCAGGGACCATCACCACTGTATGAGAGTTGAGGATATAGAACCTGAAGTTTTTTACAGCCTTAACCACTGCATAAGCATGCTTCTCCAATTGGCTGTAATTTAGTTTGTGATTTTTCAATGGACAACTCATGAAAGCGATGGGTGCTTCCATGCCTTCATCATTTTTCTGAACAAGAACAACATAGAGGGTATGTTCTGATGCATAACAATACATGATGAACTCTTTGTTAAAATCTAGAGACACAAGAGTTGGAGCTTTGGCAATGGATTTTTTTATCTATTCAAATGTTTCCTTCCCTTCATTGTTCCATTTGAAGTTTACCTATGGTTTCATCATGGTGGTGATGTGCTTTGTTAATTCAGCAAACTCAGGAACAAAGCGATGAAGAAAATTCACCTTTCCGAAGAATGAATGAACTCCTTTCTTACTTATGGGTAGAGATAATGCTTGAATGGCTCATATTCTCTCAGGATCAATATGTGCTCCATGTTTTTTCACAATGTGCCCTAATAACTTGCCTTCCGTAACTTCGAAAATGCACTTCTTGGGATTTAGTGATATGCCATGCTTTCTACACCTTGCAAGTACTTGTTCTAAGTGATGGATATGGTCTCCCCTCTTCTTTGAAAATACCGTGAGATCATCAAGATATATGACGATGCAATGTTTTAGATCTTTGAAGGCCAAATCCATCGCCCTTTGAAATGTAGCTCCCACATTGATTAGACCAAAAGGCATTCTGCTGTAGGCAAAAGTGCCCTAAGGCGTAGTGAAGGTTGTCTTGGCGCGATCCTCCTCTGCCACTTTGATTTGATTATACCATGAGAATCTGTCAAGCAATGAGAGCATTTCGGATCTAGTGACTGCTTGCAAAATGTGGTCCATGATAGGGAGAGGATAATTGTCTTTCAGTGATGCCTGATTCAAGTTGTGGAAATCTACACATATTCTTATTTCGCCATTCTTCTTCCACACTGGCACGATGTTGGCCACCCATGTTGAATGGTGGATGGGAAAGATGATTCTTGCATTGAGCATCTTCATTACCTCCTCCTTGATGGTATCAGAAACCTTTGGGTTATATGGCCTTTGCTTCTTCCTGAATGGCTTAGCATCCTGCTTCAAAGGAATCGAGTGATGCATTTCCTTTGGTTGGAAGGATTTGAGTTCATCATAAGAGTAGGCCAAAACGTTTGAATATTTCTTGAGCAGTGTGAAAAACCTTCTCTTCTCCTCAGGTGAGCAACATTTTCCAATATTGACCATCCTTGGTTCCTCTAGGGTGCTGATGTTTTCCTTATCAAAATCAGCTGGGCACCGAGAAGATTGTTTTTCTTTCTCTTGAATGAATCTGTCGTGTTTGTCAAAGAGGTCTTCCAAAGAAACTAGGCCCTTGGGAATCTTGTTCCCTTTCAATTTTATCACTCCTTCATTATCAATACCTTTAATTCCTTCTTTATCGTCTTTGGCTACCACTTCATGGTGTGGATTTTCACTTCCTTTAAAGAAGAGGTTATTGAAATTATCCCTTTGTTCCAAAAATGCTAGAATTTGTTATCATCGTTAAATACTTGCCAATGATTTGCATTATCTGGTACACTAGGCCTGAAAACCATTTCTATGGTCACCTTATCTTTACCAAAAGAAGGATGAGGTGTCACTAGAGAAGCTGATACTGCAAGAGAATCAGCCTTTTTGTTCTTTTCTCTTGGGATAGCTTCAATGGAAAATGCATCAAAATATTCAATGCAGTCCCATACTCTGTTTCTATAATGCCAGAGTCTTGGATTTTTCACCTGGTATTGTTGTCAGACTTGCTTTACTATCACTTCCGCATCACCTTGGCATCTCAGCTTCTTGATTCCCATGTCTTCGGCCACGCTCATGCCTAAAAGGAGAGCTTCATATTCTGCCATATTATTTGTATTATCGAATTGCAGCTTGTAGGAAAATGGATACAATTCGCCAGAGGGAGAGTACAACACTACACCTGCTCCCGAACCTGCACTAGAATGACTACCATCGAATTCCATTGTCCAAACTTGATCTTCTTCCTCTTCCATAAGGAGTGGAAAGTTTTCATCTTTTTCTGATGTGAGGAAGTAATTGCCTAGCGCGCTATCTTGAAAAAGAATGTTTGCCTTTGGATCATCAAACTTTCACACTGTGAACTTCATCTTTCTTACCGGCAGCAATGTCTTCATCTCACCTTTTACTAGAATAGTTACAGATGACCAGTCCATTTTTATTTCTCCACCCAAGTCTCTGCAGAAACTTCTACTCAATAGCATGCCAAAGGATGCTGGGATGTCCGCTACCAGGATGGTTAGAAGCACCTTCTTGTCTGGAAAATCAGCCAATGCTACCTGTGCATCTTTGATCCTTCCTACCAATGGAACTTGTTTGGATTCCATCGAATAGCAGGTTCCATTTGCTCAGGTTAGGGTGAGGCCAAGAGCATTTGCAACTTTGATGGGCATCACATTATCTGAGGCTCCAGAATCTATGATGCAATTATTTAGCTCGAAGCCTTTAATGAGAAGTGACAGGTAGAAAGGTTCAACCCTATCAGTTTTGGAGGCGCTGAGGGCTAGCATGTTTTGTGAAGGTGATGTGGATGGTGTGGGGAGAAAGCCTTTGGAATTTGGACCCAAGGTTATGGGGTTACCCCCATGAACTACATCAATGAACCTATCAAATTGGGCAGGATGAGTTTGTAGGTATTCTATTTCTGAGAGCTGGACTTTAGTTTTGCTTGCGTGCTCCACAAAGTCAAATGGGGTTATGATGGGTGAGGAAGAGGTTCTAGGAATAATGGAAGATTTGCATGGTGAAGGTTTTGTTGTTTTATGTGTTGAAATTTCTTTCAAGGGTGCAGTAACTGGCTTGGAAGGAGATGGGGATGCGGGTTTTGATAGCACCTTAGATGTTTTTGTGGGAACAACATTTGAAGAAGAATTATTCTTAGTAACCTTTGAGCTGGGGAGAGGATTAGATGACCTACTTGGTATGGCAGCATGATCCTTGTTAGCCAGTGGGTCTGATTTTTCTTTAGCTTACTTCATTAAATGTGGTAGTAGTGATCCTCTATTGATGATTTTATTTTGTGGGGCCTCCTGAGAAGAATCTTCTTTCTTCTTCTTGTCCTTTACCACAGCCATTGAGGATGAAGCACCTTTCTTAGACTGTACGCACGAGTGAAAATTGCACATGAGAAACCTGGGGTTTTGTCATCATCCTCATCTTCATCATCAACGTACTCAATTAGGCCATTGTGCATATCACCATCAACTTCCTCAACCTCAAGATAGCTTTCATACTCTTCCACATTTTCTTCTTCAATTTCTTCAATTTCAGCTTCCTCCTCTGGTTCTTCAGTGTCACAGACGGCATTGACTGGTGGTGCTTTGAGAGCAAGCTGGCGAGGAGGTGGAGCAATCCTTGGCCTATTTGGGGAGTTTGGTTTCCTTGGAGCATTCCGCATTGTGATCTGGGACAGTTGTTTCTTCAAGGAAACCAAGTCGTTTGCCATTTTTTGGAACATTGGATCCATGGGTGACTGAGTTTGAATTTTGACCCTTTTGCTTTCCCATTTGGGCCTTTCACTTTACCAGACAAGATTAGATCATCATTAGTTTCTATTACATGGTCTTGAGCTTCTCTCAATGTTCTTGGTTGGGTTCTTCTAAGGGAGAAACCTACTTATGATGGCAAGGCACTGATGAAGAATCTCTTCAGATTATTTTCGGGAGGCACCACATCTTCAGGGATTCTTCTTATCACTTTGTTATATCTTGCTACGAAGTCTCTCATTGACTTGGAGGCTTCTTTTTTCATTTGTACCAATTGGACCAAGAGATCCTGAAAATCTTCCGTGGTCTTGAACCTGTGTTCGAATGCACTTCTTATATCTTCCCAACAGGTTACAGACCTCAGGTGGTAGCATGTAGAACCATTCGGCAGCCTTCTCTTGAAGTGACTCCACAAAGAGTCAGACTGACACATCTTCATCCTCAACACCCAACACACTACAAGTAGTGATAAATGCTGCTACATGTTCTTCGGGGAGCTAAGAACCATCCCCTTTGAACTTCAGGAAGTTTTTTCTTGAGCCTCTTGGTAGCTCGTGGAGTGGTTGAGCAAGAGCAAGTGGACCGGTGTTTCCTCCCCATGGTACATTAGGCCTATGGGCCTCACGATCACGATCACGCTCATGATCCCCCATTCTATTTCTATTTCTAGCTTCCAACCTTGCTAAAGCTGCGGCTTCTGCTGCTGCTCTCTCATCTGCCTCGGCTTGAAGTCTTTCGATTTCGTCAAGTTGAGCCCTTATTTCCTCTTCCACTCTTGCTTCTCTTTCTCTAACTTCTTCTTTGGTTTCTACGTCAGTGAAATCTTCAAGGTTCTCGTTGATGTATGGAAATTCACCATCCAAAGGATTAGCAACACTCAGGTTCTCAACGTGACCAGTTGTTTGATGAAGGGGAGGCCTCTGAATTCTGAGCAGCTCTTGTCTTCTTTGAAGTTCTTCAAAAATGGGGTCAGTTTGTTCTCCTTACCTCTGTTGCCGGGTGTACCTTCTATCCACCAACTTAGAAATCTATGTTCATATTTTTGGTGCTGGAAGTTGTCTTTTCCTCACCAATTCAGCAGTGCGTTCTTCTTCAAGGTTGAGGATTCTCATGGCAATGAAGTAGTAGTTGACACTTTGTCATTTATTCCAAATATCTTCTCTCAAATCAGAAGTGATATCTTCTTGGATGTGGAAGAGAAATTTCGGGTCTTTCAATAGGAGGATTTCACTGGAATAGCCATGGTTTGTAGACATGTGTCTCATATAGCTATTCAAATTCCAGAAATTTTCTCTTTTGAATTTTGAATTTTCTGATTTTTTTTGTATTTTTCAAACAATCTGGTCATATCCAAGTGCAAATGCTACTAAATCTACCCCACGGTGGGTGCCAAAAACTATTGGCAAGAAAATTTGTGGGGGAAAAATTGGTGGTTATCTTGCCAATGCTCTGGGAGTCTAAGTCCCTCTACTTAACCGGTGCAGCTGTCGTATGTGCATGCACGCATGAAATGTCATTTTCATCCTGGTGGCCTTTCGGCTGAGGATCCAACATGGGCACTCCACTGACCCTGCGGCAATTGCTTGCATATACCTACAAGAGATGACTTTGCTAGGAAGGCGGGAAAGGGAATGAGAAAATTAGAAAAGAGAAAAACTAATGCTGCAAGTAGAAAATCAGAGACTTGCATACACCAGCCAGAAGTTTCATTACATGCACTTGAATATAGAAGAAAACAAATCTGCCTAATAGCTACAAGACCAAATGAAGCTTAATGGGCACAAAGTACCAACAAACTCCTCAATCAAAGAGGCTAAAATTCCTTCTTCCTTTATTGAAGCTCAAGCAGAATTTGCACATAGTGTGAGAAGTAGAAGACATTTTGTAATAGGAGAAATGGAAGAAACTTGCTATCTCTTGCTCTCTTCACAAGGATAACTCTCTCATGAATTCACAAAAAACAGCTCCAACATCTAAGAAGAAAAATTTCAAAGACTTTTTAGAAGACCTTCAAATGAGGAGCTTGTTACAATTTATAGAAGAGGAGGTAAAACTTTTCATCTTCCTGGTGACTTTTCGAATACCTTAATGTGACTTAAGGCTGTTCATATTCCACTTTAAATACTTAAGTAACTTTTATAATAGTAAGGTGAATTAAATTTACATTATATTTCTGAAGTCACTTAATTCATATCAAAAAGTGCAACTCTCAATGCAAAAATATAACATTGAGGAGAGAGGAGTGTTATATGAGAAGGGAAAAAGAGAGGAGAAAGAAGAGGAAGAAGAATAAGGAATTATACTGAAGGATGGGTTGTTGCGGTGGAATTAGCCCCATTCTCTGATTGCTCTCCACTTTGTGATCTTGAGAAGGCTTCTGTTTTTCCAAACTCTTGGTTGAAACGAGTCACCACTGGTTCTACTTTGTTGGCATGAGGGATACGAATGCAGCTCAAGATTTTAGTCCATCCATCAGTCACACTGTTGATGTCCTTGCACTTCCCGAACCATGATGGATGCTTTTCTATGATAAGTGAAATGGAGGATCGAATTTCTAAGAAGAAGTCGAGGGTATCCTTAGTGAAGCACAATGGGTTTCCCTCCCCTTTCTTGACATATTCTTCAAAGGGTTGATTAACTCATCAGCAGTCGAATGTTCGCTCATTACGGGTACTCCAAGTTTCTGAATTTTTCGGTTTACACTATCCTGTAGCTTGTATGTTTGTTCCTCTTTCTCCTCTAGCTCTGTGAATGCCTAATTGATTACTTCAAATCTGATTACCAAGGCCCTCTCCCATATGCGTTTCAAGTTGTCCGCAGGAGTTTCAAAAACCTTCTTATCGATCAATTCCTGACGATGGGTGTTGCCCATCTCACTCACTACTGGTCCCAGAGGTTCCTAGTAATCTCTTTCTTTCCCCACATCTTTTTTGAGGGCTCGCGTTCTGTTGGCGGTGGCGTACATGTATGCAAAGAGCTTGACTGCCTCTTGAAGTGTTGACTTCCCTTTTTCAGAGATTGAACCGATCCATTCCTTGTTTGCTAAGCCCTACATCATGAATTTGCGCATTCTTCTGATGGATTCCAGATCGAAGCTGCTGATGAGTACCACTTTCTCAATAGGAAGTGCTATAGTGCTTGGTTCCACCAGGTGTTGCACATAGGATGAAAGAGTTCACACTTGTTCCTCTAGTCCCTTGATCTTCTCTTTATATTCTTTATTCCTTACCATCATATGAGCAGAATATTTTTGGAATATGTGTAAATCTCCCTCATGAGTAGCTGGTCCCAATTGGATCATGCTCATCTCATAGTCAGTCGGTGTCATCTCGTCCACTGGCTTGATTACTTTTGGCTGAGCTACTTCAATGTACTAATTACCTGTCTCCTCACTGTAGAATCATGATGCTATCTGTGCGATCTTTCTTGACCTTTTTTCTTTAGCCAAAGAGACAATTGCTGATATATCGGGGGCTACTACTTGTTTCATAGTGCGAGTGTTGAGGATGATTGTCTCCCGCATCCACGGAAACATCTCATCGGATTCAGGCTCAATGACGGGCGCATCAACCATTCATTGTTCTGACGGAGGAGGAAAATCATGAATGAGAGGAGCATTGGAATCAACAACATGCGGGACCTCTTGTAGTGGCTCGAATATTAGATCATGAGTCATATACTCCTTGTTCACTTGTGCATCTGGTGTTGGATTTTCTGTTTGCATTGCTAGGATCACGTCTTCCTCTTGTGATGACGCCAATGAATCTTTTTCTTCCCTAAATTTCTTGAATGTCTTCTCATGCGGAAAAAATTTTCAATTCCGTGGCCTTCCTTTTTAAACTCGCTCCAGAGTATTTAGAGCTAGAAGTTACCTCCACCAATTTTGAAGATGAATGATGTGAAGTTTGCTTCAGGATTGGAGAAATTACTTATGACCGAATGATCATAGCCCTCTTCTTTTGAAACCAATTCCTCATTCTCCTCACCACATTTTCAGTACACTCCAGTATATCTCCTGATTCACGAACATGCCAGTTGATTTGGGGCATTGGGGACATCCTTACTGCTATGTGTTGGTTTTCAAATAAGACTTTTTAGAAGAGCAACAGTCAGGGGACAAGAAGTCCCTCCTCTTTAATGGGAGAGGTTCCCTTATTCTGAAACAAACCTATTTACAAATATACAGAATGTCATGGTATGGTCGAACTTGGACATTACGAAAGTGTTTTCCACAAGGATTATCAGTTACACAAGGACTGAGGAAAAGGAATAAGAAGATGAGCAGAATAGCAACATTCAGAATTATAGATAGCAGAATAATTCTTCGTGTATGCGAAGCTTCAAAGGATTTAAGACAAGATCATTTGCATGAGATTAAATTTAAGACACAAAGTTCTATAAATAACCTCCTTCAGATTTATAAATCAAGGACACAAAGTTCCTTCTTGGTTGTACAAGATCGCTGTACTTGCAAAACTGAACAGTATGCAATCAGAGAGACTAAACGAGTTAAGAACAAAAATGATCTTCACAATATTAAAGGAAAACACAGATATGACAAGAATCAGATAGACAAAGAATGAAAAAGCCCTTTTGTATTGATTTCTTTAAGATCTATTTACACTTTCAGTAAAAATTCCAAGTTTTTTCTTCCCTTTCAAAATGGCGTGTAAAAGCCATTATATAGATTACAATTCAGTTACGTATTGTAACCGTTTCTTTTAAATAAAGAATAGTTAAGTATTGCCGGTTGCAATATCCCAACTAATTACAAGGAATGCGAAAAGACAGAGAAGAAGAGAAAAGAAAGAAAGAAGGAGGAGACAGGTGGCCAGCTACAGGGAGGGACCCACTGTCTTCAGAATTCGCTGCCTGAACTTCTTCAAAGCCTCGGCTATGTCTCTGCCACGTGGAACTGACGTGTTGGCTGCAGACTGAGTCCAAAATCCTAGACACTTCTCCATTTCTTTATCAAACTCGACGTGAGTATGATAATCTTTATTTGCTTCTTTAATGGCATATTGAAGAGAGCAAATGTCCTTCATCTTTTCTTTGGAGATGGTGCTTTCCTTGAATAGATCATCTTTCACAAAAGCTCTGAACTGAGCTTTGATTTCCTACAGGGATAGGAAAGCACCAGAGTTTTCATCCTGAAGGTGACAATGTATATCCTTGAAGGCAGAGACTGCCAGTGCTTTGAAAGCTTCTCCCTTCTGCCAACTATTCTTCATCTCTACCACAGCTTCTTCTAATACTCTGATCTTCCACTCCACACTGTAGACCCAAGACTTTGATAAATTGTCTTTGGCATCATCAAAAATCTTGTTCGCCATTAAGATGTTCTCATCTGTTTGTCCCATGAGGCGGAGGTCTACTATGCAACTGCTCCAGATTTTGAGTTCTTTATCCATGGAATGGATAGTGGAGGAGAGCTTCAGTTGCATATTACTCACCTTTTCATAGAGCTTGAAAGCTTCATCGATGAAGTTTAACCCAACAACAAGCATGTCATCCACCATGGCTTCGATAGCTCTGCCATAGACAGAATACTTGTGCATATCTTTTATACTTTGTACTTCATCTTGGCTTAATATTACAGGAGGAGGTAGAGCAGTCAAAGGGGTGGGATCTAAAACTTTGTCCTTAGATAGAAGAGACTTGATGAAATCTGTAAGAATTCGGGCTTGCTCTTCTAGCTGTTCTATAGTCTGCTGTCCTTTTTCCACTCTCCCAATAACTCTGGTGACTGTTTCCTGGAGGTTATGGATCTCGCCTTCAGGGGTGGATTCTCCCATTGGGATTCTCAGTAGCTCCAAGTCAGATACTTGCAAGTCCTGTTCTGATTTGTCCATTGCAGGCTTGGCAATCTCCAGGAATTGCTGACCTCGAGTATCAGATACTATTCTAGAGGTGGTTTTTGCTTTCTTGGCACGGGAAGGCGTGGTACCCAACATGGCTGCAACAGCATCAAAATTTGGTCCCAAGTTTTGGGAGGATGGTTTTCTCTTCCTTTTGTCAACCAAGGGCTGCACCCATGCAAAAGAGGAAGAAGAATCTGCAGGAGAAGCAAGGGGACCAAGAGACAGGGAGCTCATGACACTCAGGGTCTGTGCAGCTGTTGACTCAAGCTGAGATGTGGAAGGAGCACTGGAGACAATGGCAATAGAAGAATCAATAGCACCTGGAAGCTCAGTGCTCTGGACCTCCTTGTCTTTATCTGTTGGGTCCTCAGGAACACTTGCAGGAATTGGCACCTCACTGTCTTCACTTTCACTGAGAACGATGATGTTCTCTGGCCCCATAGGCATCTCTGCCTGTTTTCTTGGAGGGTCATCCTCTGCAGGCTCCTTCTTTACCTCTTTGAGTTTCTTCTTGTATACCTGGGTAGATGGAGAAGGAGTAGATCCTACAAGTCCCTGAGCTATTGAGGCAGGAGGGGTTTTCACTGGTGTCCCAGACTCTGGAACTGATGCTTCCCTTATGGGTGTCGAATCATCTTTGGAGCTGGATTCTCCTGAGTGCCTCTTGAGTTCTCGGATCTTCTTACTGAACCAGACCCTAGTCCTAACTAAGACTGGAGCAAGGATTTCGGCCAAATCATCCTTCTCTTTTCTGTTCCAATCCAGGTCCTCCAGAGGGGTGTGCTTTATCACATTTTCGTATTCATACGAATATAGCTCAGAATTGTCATCCTGGAGACCTTTAGGAACTTGGTACAGACTGAGTTCTTGGATCAATTGCAGGGGGAACCTGCCACAATGCCTTCTTCTGGCTTCAAAATCATCTGCACAGTCGGCCCAGTAGTCTTCTGTATCTGCCCTGTGATGATAGACTATCTTGATGTTCCTTTCAATGAACTTCTTCAAGTCAAAACAGGTTCTTGGCTTGAAGAAATGAACAGTGATAGGGACCAGGGCTCTTTCTACGTTCTGAGCATCCAGGGCCGTTTTACATGTGTAGTTTCCCAGAGAGATGGGAAAATGTAAGCCAGAAATCTTCTTGTCTCTGCAAGTTCTGTGCAACTTGTCCAGTTGCCTGCATATCTCGATCAAGGCCATTTTGTCGTTGCAGAACATGGGAAGCCGCAGAGGAGTGTTCTCATAGCCAGCAAGCCTGATATAAGAGAATTTCCTGAACTGAATGAAATAGGCTCCATATTGTGATATAAGGTTCATAGCTTCGTCTGAAAACCTCCTGGCGGTGTCACCCTCGAGCAATCGGACCACGTACATGGTGAAGGCATCATTAACCCTTCTGAAATTGCGGTTGCTGGTCTCTAGGGTGAACTGCGGGCAATAGGCGTACACTGGATCGCCTTTGTGGGCATCTATATATGAGAATCCAAACCATTGCCTCGATGCTGCTAGAGTATACATCAGATACGAAGTCATGAAAAACTTCTTTGTTTGCAGTACGTTGGATAGCTGTTCCGTCAGGTTCATGCTGATGATCTCAGCCCAGTTGATATTTTGTGTACCTTCGCACACCATACTGATGAGAGGGCACATCCAGAAATGGAACTCGCTGGTGGAAGGCAAACCCATGACCCGAGCCAGCAGTATTATGAAATCTGACAGTTCTTCGTTGAAGTCTACTCGGATGAGAGTTTTGGTGAGGCGGGAAGCTCCTTTCTTAGGGTTTTTTAACCAGGACTTCGCCACTCGTGCCCTGTACTTGTCACTGTCTTGATCGAACATGGCTTGCGCTTGGACTTGAGAAACAACTATGGCATTGTCCAATTCCGGGATTCTCAGGGCGGCACCAATGGCGGCAGCGTCTAGCTTGGCGATGAGCTCCCCGTGTACGTTTGTCAATTCACTTGAGGCGGGGTCGAAGTGAGCTCCGCATGCAAGCACTGTATCAGCACACTGTACTGAAATGGGGAATCCTCCAGCGTACGCCAAACCACTGTCATAAATTGTCTGAGCCATCGGCGAGGGATTCGCATCTTCCATCCTTGCCCAAAAATCGCTGAAATCGAGATGTCGGGCCTCGCTATCTCCAATGTTGCTTACAGCAGACTCGAGTGGAGAAATCTGTTCTTGTCCTTGAAATTTGATCTTCATGTCGATAGTTTCAGGGGAACAAGGTTGCAAACTAGACTTGGAATGGAATTACAGAAGCAGAGGAACGTGCGCAAGTTTGTAGGCGGCGAGGGTTTGAGCAAAGGATAATCAAGGAAGATGTGAGAAAATGCGAAGGGGAAATGTTCATTATATAGCCTTTTGGGGAGAGGAGTGAATTCAATGCGCATTTAATTACACGACCACCAACTTGAAAAGCGCCATACTTGGAGTGAGCAGGAAAAACTAAGTATGGATGACACTAGGTACGCTTGGGACATGTGAGACGCGAATGCGCGAAACACGCGGCTCGGGCGGAATGGAGAGAGAATGCACAAAAGCTTTTGGAACAATTGGGACGAAAATACGCGAGGTACGCGGCTCGGGCATTTCGGCCGAAATTGGAAAAGCAGGTCCGCTTGGACTTGGGACTTTTGGAACAGATAGTTCCGGAGTACGCGACTAGGAAGCTTCGGCCGAAAAAGAGAAAGCTCGTACTTTTGACTTTGGGATATTTGGGACAAAGTGGTGCGAAGTACGCGGTTCGGATGGTTCGGCCGAAATTGGAATGACTTGCACAAAAGCTTTCGGGACATATGGAACAAAAACTTCCGACGGGCCCGAAGATAGGACAATTTCGGGAATTTCGGCCGGTCGGGGAACAACTCGCACTTTGGAACTTGGGACAGTCGGGACAAAAATGTCCGACAGGCCCGAAATACATGCAAGAAAAGTCCAATACTTAGATTTTCAGACTTCCAAGACTTTTTTCACACCACCAGCTTGGTAGAAAAGACATTTAGACTCAAAATTTTGGGATTTTACCTTTGACAGAGCAGGGAATTTTGAGTGGACAACAGCTGGCTCCTTGTGGGGATGACTTGGTGTAAATTCATGGAATGAGACAAGGCAAGAACTTAGATAACTCAGTGAAGCAGACCAGTGCCTTATCCATTGGGCAACGGAGTCAAGGACAAACCAATACAAGGGCAACACACACACAACAGAAGGGAAACACACCAAAAGCAAAAAGCAGAAACACTGTACACAATATACAAAGGGACTCCCTAGTCACCTAGGATTTAAACAACTTGAGGTACTGCCCACTGTAAGGAAGTGGGAGGGGGGAACCATCCATGTAATCAAGATAGAAAGAGTTCTTACCAGCAAAGTGTCTTATCTTGAAAGGTCCAAGCCACAGAGAATCAAATTTTCCATGGCTACCACGAGGTTCGTGTCTTTTGTCCCACAACAGCACAATATCACCAACTTGGAACTCTCTGGACCTAGCTTTCTTATCGAACAGAACCTTCACCTTCTGCTGGTGGGCAGATATTCTGTCAGCAACCTCCAATCTATCCTCGTTCAGTTTGTGCAGGTACATGATCCTTTTGTCCAGAGCATCATTGAAACTAGTGTCTTCAATGGCCTTCATCAGGTGCAAGGCTGGCAGTTCCACTGTCACTGGCAATTGAGCCTCCACGCCATACACTACTTGAAATGGGGACATTCCAATGGCTCTTTTAGGTGTGATCCTATCTGCCCAAAGAGCATCGTAAAGTTTCTTATGCCAGTTTCTCTGAGATTCATTGACCAACTTTCTTATGATAGTCACCAGATTCTTGTTGGTAGATTCTGCTTGTCCATTTCCCTGGGGATAATAATCTGAAGAATGAGCCAGAGAGATGCCATACCCGTAGCAGAAATCCATTATCTCAGTTGAGGAGAAGTTTGAGGCATTATCTGTTACAATCTTGTTAGGCACACCATACCTAACCAAGATGTTCTCTTTAATGAAGTTGCACACTACTTCAGAAGTGGTGCTCTTGACTGGAATAGCTTCCACCCATTTGGTGAAGTAGTCAGTAGCAGTTAGCACATGGGTATGTCCAGCGCTGGAAACAGGGTTGAGTGCACCGATGAAGTCTAGACCCCCACTGTTGGAAAGGTTCTTCAATCACAACTGGTTTGAGAGGCAAGGAAGCCAATTTAGGTCTTCCCACGAAAGTCTGACAGGCCTCACATTTATCTACCCACTTGGTTGCATCTTTGAACAAAGAAGGCCAGTAATACCCTCCACGGAGTATCTTATGAGCTGTGACTGTTGATGAATAGTGCCCTCCACATGCCTGATCATGAAAAGCTGAGAGCAATTTTCTCTGTTGTTCTTTGTCTACACACTTCAGGAATCTCCCATCCAAACCGCGCTTGAACAAGGCATTTTCCCACAATACATATTGTGCTGATCTCAACTTAACAGTCCTCTTTTCTTTAGCAGTTAAGTGAGAGGGGCATTCCCCGTAGGTGAGAAAATGAGCGATGTCAGCGTACCATTCATCAACTGAACTCAGGAACAGAACAATAGGAAGGTCAGCTTGCTTCTCCAGTAACTCGTGTTGGGCTCCTTCAGCAATGAGCTCGCAAAGACCCTTTCCCCGAACCAGCTTGGTTGGCTTGATATCAAGGTCATACTTCTGGACTTTAGCCACCCAGTTTCCCCTCTTGGATCCAAATTCTTGTTGCGTGAGAATTGAATTTACAGTCGTATCTGGGACTAGCACAGTAGAGTGAGAGTTGAGGATATAGAAACGGAACTGCTTGACAGCTTTGACTACTGCAAAGGCATGCTTCTCCATCATGGTGTACTTTAGCTCATGGTTCTTTAGGATATAGCTCATGAAGGCAATTGGTAGCTCATGTTTATCAGGATCCTCCTGGGTTAAGACAGCAGCCAGAGTACTGTCTGTAGCGTAGCAGTAGATAATGAAATCCTTGCTGAAATCAGGGCAGGCCAAAACTGGAGTTTTAGCAATAGCTTTCTTGATACCCTCAAAGGATTCCTTTCCTTCAGAGGACCAACCAAATGCTTGCTTTCCTTTCATCATCTGAGAAATATTCAAAGTTAATTCAGCAAAATCAGGGATGAATCTTCTTAGAAAATTGATCTTACCGAAAAAGGAATGCATGCCTTTTTTACTAGTAGGGAGAGGAATCTGTTGGATGGCTTGAACTCTTTCAGGATCAATCTTGATGCCATCCTTTGAGACAATGTGTCCTAATAGCTTTCCCTCTGTAACACAGAAGACATATTTTTTAGGATTTAAGGAGATCCCATGCTCTCGGCATCTTTGCAGAACTGCTTCCAAGTGATCAAAGTGATCCGCTCTTGTCTTTGAGAACACTGTCAGGTCATTAAGGTATATGACTATGCATTTCCCCTTCAAGCTTCCAAAAGCTAGATCCATAGCTCTCTGGAAGGTGGCACCCGGCATTAATCAGCCCAAAAGGCATCCTCTTGTAGGCAAAGGTACCCCAAGGAGTTGTGAAGGCTTTCTTATGTTGATCAGCAGTATCAACCTCTACCTGATTGTATCCAGAAAAACCATCAAGCATAGATAACATTTCAGAGCCTGTTACCGCTTGCAAAACCTGATCCATCATAGGCAGAGGGTAGTTATCTTTCAGAGAGGCCTGATTTAGGTTCCTGAAATCAACACAGATACGGATCTCCCCATTCTTCTTCCTAACAGGTACAATTTTTGCAATCCAAGTCGAATGGTGAATGGGAAAGATGATTTTAGCCTTTAGCAGTTTCTGAATCTCCTGAAATATGGTGTCAGCTATCTTTGGGTTATACTGCCTCTGCTTCTTCTTGAAAGGCTTGATTCCTGGCTTGAGAGGGATAGAGTGCTGCATTTCTTTTGGCTTGAAGGCTTTTAGATCTTCATAAGAATAAGCAAGCACATCCTTATATTTCCTTAGAAGGTCGATTGCTCTTCTCCTTTCATCTGATGTGCAACACTTCCCGATATTTACCAGCTTCGGGTCATCAGAACTCCCAATATCAATTTTATCATACTCAGCTGATTGCCGAGGTCCAATGGAAGCTTTAGATCTCACGTACCTGTCATGCTTATCAAACAACTCCTCCAAACTCACCAAACCTTTGGGGATCTTGTTTCCTTTGAGCTTAATGCACCCTTCCTGATCAGTTTCTTCTCCTTGGGTGACGGCTTGGTCCGAAGACACGCTCTCACGAGGCAGGTTGTCACTTCCTTCGAAATACAGTTGTTCAAAATTGCCCTTGAGCTCCAAGAAGGAAAGCAAATGCTGGTCGTCGTTGAAGACTTGCCAGTTGTTAGTATTGTCAGGGACACTAGGTCGGTGGACCATCTCAATAGTGAATTTATCCTGAGAAAATTCAGGATGAGGAATCAATAATGACCCTGAGACAGCCAGGGAGTCAGCTCTGCTATTCTTTTCTCTGGGAATTGCTTCAATGGAGAAGGCATCAAGGAATTCAATTGAATCCCAAACCTGATTCCGATAATGCTTCAGCCTCCCGTTCTTTACCTGAAACAGGCTTCTGACTTGCTTCACAATCAGCTCTGCATCACCACGAGCCAAAAGATTTTTTACACCTCGTTCTTTGGCCACTTGCAATCCGAGGATGAGAGCCTCATACTCTGCTGTATTGTTAGTGTTCTCGAACTGCAATTTGAATGAAAAGGGGTATAGGCAGCCTTCAGGTGATATTAACAGAACACCGGCTCCAGAACCAGCCGAAGAACAACTGCCGTCAAATTCTAAGATCCAGACACCATTGGGGTCCTTAGGTGATATTTTGCAGGGTCGGATTTCATCAGGGGACAAAATCATGTAATTACCATGGCCCCTGTCCTCATAGAGTATTTGTGCCTTGGGATCATCTGTCTTCTGCACAATGTACTCAGACTGCTTCTCAGGTAGTAGCTTCTTCATTTTTCCATTGACAGGTATGAGAGCGTGTGACCAATCCATTTGAATCTCTCCACCCACATCTTTACAGAAGTTTCTGCTTAGCAACATTCCATAGGAAGGAGGAATGTCTGCTACTAGTATGGTAGCCAAGACCTTCTTTTCAGGTAAAGCAGCAAAAGCCACTTGTGCATCTTTAATCCTTCCCACCAAAGGTACTTCCTTACTTTCCATGGAGTAGCAAGATCCATAAGTACGAGTAAGGGTCAAGCCTAAAGCATGAGCTACTTTGGCGGGCATCACATTATCTGAGGCTCCGGAATCTATGACACAGTTACTGAGTCTGTGGCCAGCTATAAGGAGTGTTACATAGAAAGGCTTGATCTTGTCACCAGGTGAGGTGACAGCAGCTACTAGACTGGGCTGTGTTGTAGAAGGAGGTGTGGGCAAAAGGCCTTTGGAGGTGGTCCTTGGAATGGGAAATTTACAAATTGAATCATCTTGGCAAAAGCTTTTGATGGGTTTGGTAATATTCAGCCTCTGAAATTTGAACTTTGGTCCTTTTAGATGATCTACAATGTCAAAGGATCCAGAGGTGGATGGTCATCATCATTTGGAATCTTAGGTTTATCAACTCTAGGAGAAAAGAAGAAGTAATCGACTTGGGGCAGGATTGTGGCAGTACTTACCTTGGTGCAGATGAAGGTAGGAATAGGAGATCCTCTTCTGGAAATTACAGGGAATAGTTTGTAAGGCTGGATTCTTTGGACTTCTTCAGGGGTTGTGTCACCTTTTCCTTCCCTCTATGCGTCTGTTCCTGAGTCCTGACAGCGAAGGATTGCTGTTCATATCTGCTACAACTTCATCATAGTCCATCTGCATCATCAATGCCTTCAGATGGTAAGAAATTGCTCGAGATCCCTCGGGTTTCTTCTGCTCATCATCATCCGAATTCCTCCAGGAACTCTTCACAAGCTTCAGTATCATCTTCTGGTTCTTCGACCCTCACAAGTTGCATTCACGGGAACTGTGACGGGAGGTCCTTCAAGTGCCAATCCTTGTGGTGGGGAGCTGGCAGAAACGGTTTCTGGGTTGAAAAATTTCTTCTAGGAACATCTGCATATGTGCATGCTGAGCTAATTGTTCTTTATATAGCTACCAGATCATTTGCAGTTCTGGACTAATGGATCAGTATGGGGTCCAGAAGTGGAAGAGGGAGAAGCAGCAGATTTTAGATTTGGGAGGATCTCTCTTCAATTTGCCCTGACATGATTAGGTCAGATCCTCGGGACACTAACAGCCGTTCTTGATCCTTATAACGTTCCAAAGGGTTCCCTTTCTTAGAGCATAACTGACTTTAGGCGTTTGGGCATTCAAAAAGAAACATTTTGATTTGATCAACCGGCCCGAGTGTTCACGGGGATTTTGTTGTCAGTCTGTTGAACCGAGCCCACAAATTCTCTCCTGGGTTCCGATTGGATCTTTCTTTATTTGAGAATCTGGCAAGCATTGCATGCACATCTTCTGGCCGCTTGAAACGGCTTTTCGACTGGAGTTCTCATGGTATTCCATCGTTGATGGCGCCAGCCGGAAGGTGATATAACCAGTCATCAGCATTGTCCGGAACGTTTCGACGACATTCTTACTGAGACGTCTTCATTTTCGCCCCCCAGACTCCACATGCAACTTGAAGGCCTGAATATGCTCGTCAGGGTGCACTTTGCCGTCGCCTCTGAATTTGGGGAAGTCGTTTTCGGTTACCTCTAGGTAACTCATTCAAGGCTATGAGGCCAGAGGCCCGACACGGTTGACCCCATGACTTGTGCCCATTCTTCTTGGAAATACGGTTCTGAGGTGAACTGTAACACCAGCAAAGGCTAAAGCTTGTAGATTAGGGACTAGCAGGCTCTGAAGGACTTCTTTCGTTCCTCGAACAGGTGGAGTGCTCTGTTTAACGCGTTCTTCTTCTATTTTTGAAAGGGAAAGGAAAACCCTGTTGCTCAAAAGCTGAAACTGAGAATCTTCGATACCAAGGGCCCTTCGCCCTCGGTGAAACGCGGAGATCGCCAGATCAAGAATGAATCGAAAAAATTATATTACCTAGGATGCGATTTTCCCTTGCGGAGTCGCCAAAAACGATTGGTTTTCAATAAGACTTTTTAGAAGATCAACAGTCAGGGGACAAAAATTCCCGCCTCTTTATGGGAGAGGTGTTCCCCTTATTCCTGAAACAATCCTATTTTACAAATATACAGAATGTCATGGTATGGTCCGCACTTGATATACAAAGTGTTTCCCTCAAGCTTCCGAAAGCCAGATCCATAGCTCTCTGGAAGGGGCACCGGCATTAATCAGCCAAAAGGGCATCATCTTTGTAGGCAAAGGTACCCCAAGGAGTTGAAGGCTTCTTATGTTGATCAGCAAGTATCAAACCTCACCTGATTGTATCCAGAAAAGCCATTCAAGCCATAGATAACATTCAGAGCCTTGTACGCTTGCAAAACCTGAATCAATCATAGGCAGAGGGTTAGTTATCTTTCAGAGAGGCATGATTCAGGTTCCTGAAATCAACACAGTGCGAGCTATCCATTCTTCTCCTAAAGGTACCATGTTTGCAATCCAAGTCGAAATTGAGTGAAATGGGAAAGATTGATTTTAGCCTTTAGCAGTTCTGAATCTCCTGAAATATGGTGTCAGCTATCTTTGGGTTATACTGACCTCTGCTTCTACTTAAAAGGCTTGATTCCTGTTTGAGAGGGATAGAGGGCTGCATTTCTTTTGGCTTGAAGGCTTTTAGATCTTCATAAGAATAAGCAAGCACATCCTTATATTTCCTTAGAAGGTCGATTGCTCTTCTCCTTTCATCTGATGTGCACACATTCCCGATATTTACCAGCTTGGGTCATCAGAACTCCCAATATCATTTTATCATACTTAGCTGATTGCCGAGGTCCAATGGAAGCTTTAGATCTCACGTACCTGTCATGCTTATCAAACAACTCCTCCAAACTCACCAAACCTTTGGGGATCTTGTTTCCTTTGAGCTTAATGCACCCTTCCTGATCAGTTTCTTCTCCTTGGGTGACGGCTTGGTCCGAAGACACGTTCTCACGAGGCAGGTTGTCACTTCCTTCGAAATACAGTTGTTCAAAATTGCCCTTGAGCTCCAGGAAGGAAAGCAAATGCTGGTCGTCGTTGAAGACTTGCCAGTTGTTAGTATTGTCAGGGACACTAGGTTGGTGGACCATCTCAATAGTGAATTTATCCTGAGAAAATTCAGGATGAGGGATCAATAATGACCCTGAGACAGCCAGGGAATCAGCTCTGCTGTTCTTTTCTCTGGGAATTGCTTCAATGGAGAAGGCATCAAGGAATTCAGTTGAATCCCAAACCTGATTCCGATAATGCTTCAGCCTCCCGTTCTTTACCTGAAACAGGCTTCTGACTTGTTTCACAATCAGCTCTGCATCACCACGAGCCAAAAGATTTTTTACACCTCGTTCTTTGGCCACTTGCAATCCGAGGATGAGAGCCTCATACTCTGATGTATTGTTAGTGTTCTCGAACTGCAATTTGAATGAAAAGGGGTATAGGCAGCCTTCAGGTGATATTAACAGAACACCGGCTCCAGAACCAGCCGAAGAACAACTGCCGTCAAATTCTAAGATCCAGACACCATTGGGGTCCTTAGGTGATATTTTGCAGGGTCGGATTTCATCAGGGGACAAAATCATGTAATTACCATGGCCCCTGTCCTCATAGAGTATTTGTGCCTTGGGATCATCTGTCTATTGCACAATGTACTCGGACTGCTTCTCAGGTAATAGCTTCTTCATTTGTCCATTGACAGGTATGAGAGCGTGTGACCAATCCATTTGAATCTCTCCACCCACATCTTTACAGAAGTTTCTGCTTAGCAACATTCCATAAGAAGGAGGAATGTCTGCTACTAGTATGGTAGCCAAGACCTTCTTTTCAGGTAAAGCAGCAAAAGCCACTTGTGCATCTTTAATCCTTCCCACCAAAGGTACTTCCTTACTTTCCATGGAGTAGCAAGATCCATAAGTACGAGTAAGGGTCAAGCCTAAAGCATGAGCTACTTTGGCGGGCATCACATTATCTGAGGCTCCGGAATCTATGACACAGTTACTGAGTCTGTGGCCAGCTATAAGGAGTGTTACATAGAAAGGCTTGATCTTGTCACCAGGTGAGGTGACAGCAGCTACTAGACTGGGCTGTGGTGTAGAAGGAGGTGTGGGCAAAAGGCCTTTGGAGGTGGTCTTGGAATGGGAATTTACAAATTGAATCATCTTGGCAAAAGCTTTGGATGGGTTTGGTAATATTCAGCCTCTGAAATTTGAACTTTGGTCCTTTTTAGATGATCTACAATGTCAAAGGATCCAGAGGTGGATGGTCCATCATCATTTGGAATCTTAGGTTTATCAACTCTAGGAGAAAAAGAAGAAGAAACGACTTTGGGGGCAGGATTGGCAGGTACTTACCTTTGGTGCAGATGAGGTAGGAATAGGAGATCCTCTTCTGGCAATTACAGGAATAGTTGTAGGCTGCTCTTTGGACTTCTTCAGGGGTTGTGTCACCTTTTCCCTCTGATGCATCTGTTCCCGAGTCATGACAGCAAAGGATTCGCTGTTCATATCTGCTACCACTTCATCATAGTCATCTGCATCATCAATGCCTTCAGTGGTAAAGAAATTGACTCGAGATCCCTCGGGTTCTTCTGCCTCATCATCGAATTCCTCCAGGAACTCTTCACAAGCTTCATTATCATCTTCTGGTTCTTCGACCTCACAAGTTGCATTCACGGGAACTTTGACGGGAGGTCCTTCAAGTGCCAATCTTGTCTGGGGGGCTGGCAAACGGTTTCTGGGTTGAAAATTTCTTCTAGGAACATCTGCATACGGTGCATGCTGAGCTAATTGTTTCTTTATAGCTACCAGATCATTTTCAAGTTTCTGGACCAAGGGATCAGTATTGGGTCCAGAAGTGGAAGAGGGAGAAGCAGCAGATTTAGATTTGGGACGATCTCTCTTCAATTTCCCTGACATGATTAGGTCATCCTCGACACTAACAGCCAGTTCTTGATCCAGTATTAACGTTCCAAGGTTAGCCCTTCTTAGAGCATAACTGACTTTAGGCGTTTGGGCATTCAAAAAGAAACATTTTTGGATTTGATCAACCGGCCGAGTGTTCACGGGGATTTTGTTGATCAGTCTGTTGAACCGAGCCACAAATTCTCTCATGGGTTCCGATGGATCTTTCTTTATTTGAGAAATCTGGGCAAGCAGTGCATGCACATCTTCTGCCGGCTTGAAACGGCTTTCGAACTGAGTTCTCATGGTATTCCAGTCGATGATGGCACCAGCCGGAAGATGATAGAACCAGTCAGCAGCATTGTCCTGTAACGTCTCGACGAACAGTCTTACTGAGACGTCTTCATGTTCAACCCCCAAGACTCCACACGCAACTATGAAGGCTGCAATATGCTCATCAGGGTGCACTTTGCCGTCGCCTCTGAATTTGGGGAAGTTCTTTCTGTTACCTCTAGGTAACTCATGCAAAGGCTGAGTGAGGGCCAGGGGCCCGACACGTTGACCCCATGGAACTTGTGCCATTCTTCTTGGAAATACGGTTCTGAGGGGAACTGTAACACCAGCAAGGACTAAAGCTTGTAGATTAGGACTAGCAGGCTCTGAAGGATTTCTTTCTCGAACAGGTGGAGTGCTCGTTGAACGAGTTCTTCTATTTGAAGGGAAAGGAAAACCCTGTTGCTCCAAAAGCTGAAACTGAGAATCTTCGATACCAAGGGCCCTTCTCCCTCGAGTGAAACGCGGAGTCGCCAGATCAAAGAATGATCGAAAAAATTATAGTACTGGAATGCGATTTTCCCCAGCGGAGTCGCCAAAAACTGTTGGTTTTCAAATAAGACTTTTTAGAAGAGCAACAGTCAGGGGACAAGAAGTCCCTCCTCTTTAATGGGAGAGGTTCCCTTATTCTGAAACAAACCTATTTACAAATATACAGAATGTCATGGTATGGTCGAACTTGGATATTACAAAAGTGTTTTCCACAAGGATTTTCAGTTACACAAGGACTGAGGAAAAGGAATAAGAAGGTGAGCAGAATAGCAACATTCAGAATTATAGATAGCAGAATAATTCTTCGTGTATGCGAAGCTTCAAAGGATTTAAGACAAGATCATTTGCATGAGATTAAATTTAAGACACAAAGTTCTATAAATAACCTCCTTCAGATTTATAAATCAAGGACACAAAGTTCCTTCTTGGTTGTACAAGATCGCTGTACTTGCAAAACTGAACAGTATGCAATCAGAGAGACTAAACGAGTTATGAACAAAAATGATCTTCACAATATTAAAGGAAAACACAGATATGACAAGAATCAGATAGACAAAGAATGAAAAAGCCCTTTTGTATTGATTTCTTTAAGATCTATTTACACTTTCAGTAAAAATTCCAAGTTTTTCCTCCCTGTTCAAAATGGCGTGTAAAAGCCATTATATAGATTACAATTCAGTTACGCATTGTAACCGTTTCTTTTAAATAAAGAATAGTTAAGTATTGCCGGTTGCAATATCCCAACTAATTACAAGGAATGCGAAAAGACAGAGAAGAAGAGAAAAGAAAGAAAGAAGGAGGAGACAGGTGGCCAGCTACAGGGAGGGACCCACTGTCTTCAGAATTCGCTGCCTGAACTTCTTCAAAGCCTCGGCTATGTCTCTGCCACGTGGAACTGACGTGTTGGCTGCAGACTGAGTCCAAAATCCTAGACACTTCTCCATCTCTTTATCAAACTCGACGTGAGTATGATAATCTTTATTCGCTTCTTTAATGGCATATTGAAGAGAGCAAATGTCCTTCATCTTTTCTTTGGAGATGGTGCTTTCCTTGAATAGATCATCTTTCACAAAAGCTCTGAACTGAGCTTTGATTTCCTGCAGGGATAGGAAAGCACCAGAGTTTTCGTCCTGAAGATGACAATGTATATCCTTGAAGGCAGAGACTGCCAGTGCTTTGAAAGCTTCTCCCTTCTGCCAACTATTCTTCATCTCTACCACAGCTTCTTCTAATACTCTGATCTTCCACTCCACACTGTAGACCCAAGACTTTGATAAATTGTCTTTGGCATCATCAAAAATCTTGTTCGCCATTAAGATGTTCTCATCTGTTTGTCCCATGAGGCGGAGGTCTACTATGCAACTGCTCCAGATTTTGAGTTCTTTATCCATGGTATGGATAGTGGAGGAGAGCTTCAGTTGCATATTACTCACCTTTTCATAGAGCTTGAAAGCTTCATCGATGAAGTTTAACCCAGCAACAAGCATGTCATCCACCATGGCTTCGATAGCTCTGCCATAGACAGAATACTTGTGCATATCTTTTATACTTTGTACTTCATCTTGGCTTAATATTACAGGAGGAGGTAGAGCAGTCAAAGGGGTGGGATCTAAAACTTTGTCCTTAGATAGAAGAGACTTGATGAAATCTGTAAGAATTCGGGCTTGCTCTTCTAGCTGTTCTATAGTCTGCTGTCCTTTTTCCACTCTCCCAATAACTCTGGTGACTGTTTCCTGGAGGTTATGGATCTCGCCTTCAGGGGTGGATTCTCCCATTGGGATTCTCAGTAGCTCCAAGTCAGATACTTGCAAGTCCTGTTCTGATTTGTCCATTGCAGGCTTGGCAATCTCCAGGAATTGCTGACCTCGAGTATCAGATACTATTCTGGAGGTGGTTCTTGCTTTCTTGGCACGGGAAGGCGTGGTACCCAACATGGCTGCAACAGCATCAAAATTTGGTCCCAAGTTTTGGGAGGATGGTTTTCTCTTCCTTTTGTCAACCAAGGGCTGCACCCATGCAAAAGAGGAAGAAGAATCTGCAGGAGAAGCAAGGGGACCAAGAGACAGGGAGCTCATGACACTCAGGGTCTGTGCAGCTGTTGACTCAAGCTGAGATGTGGAAGGAGCACTGGAGACAATGGCAATAGAAGAATCAATAGCACCTGGAAGCTCAGTGCTCTGGACCTCCTTGTCTTTATCTGTTGGGTCCTCAGGAACACTTGCAGGAATTGGCACCTCACTGTCTTCACTTTCACTGAGAACGATGATGTTCTCTGGCCCCATAGGCATCTCTGCCTGTTTTCTTGGAGGGTCATCCTCTGCAGGCTCCTTCTTTACCTCTTTGAGTTTCTTCTTGTATACCTGGGTAGATGGAGAAGGAGTAGATCCTACAAGTCCCTGAGCTATTGAGGCAGGAGGGGTTTTCACTGGTGTCCCAGACTCTGGAACTGATGCTTCCCTTATGGGTGTCGAATCATCTTTGGAGCTGGATTCTCCTGAGTGCCTCTTGAATTCTCGGATCTTCTTACTGAACCAGACCCTAGTCCTAACTAAGACTGGAGCAAGGATTTCGGCCAAATCATCCTTCTCTTTTCTGTTCCAATCCAGGTCCTCCAGAGGGGTGTGCTTTATCACATTTTCGTATTCATACGAATATAGCTCAGAATTGTCATCCTGGAGACCTTCAGGAACTTGGTACAGACTGAGTTCTTGGATCAATTGCAGGGAGAACCTGCCACAATGCCTTCTTCTGGCTTCAAAATCATCTGCGCAGTCGGCCCAGTAGTCTTCTGTATCTGCCCTGTGATGATAGACTATCTTGATGTTCCTTTCAATGAACTTCTTCAAGTCAAAACAGGTTCTTGGCTTGAAGAAATGAACAGTGATAGGGACCAGGGCTCTTTCTACGTTCTGAGCATCCAGGGCTGTTTTGCATGTGTAGTTTCCCAGAGAGATGGGAAAATGTAGGCCAGAAATCTTCTTGTCTCTGCAAGTTCTGTGCAACTTGTCCAGTTGCCTGCATATCTCGATCAAGGCCATTTTGTCGTTGCAGAACATGGGAAGCCGCAGAGGAGTGTTCTCATAGCCAGCAAGCCTGATATAAGAGAATTTCCTGAACTGAATGAAATAGGCTCCATATTGTGATATAAGGTTCATAGCTTCGTCTGAAAACCTCCTGGCGGTGTCACCCTCGAGCAATCGGACCACGTACATGGTGAAGGCATCATTGACCCTTCTGAAATTCCGATTGCTGGTCTCTAGGGTGAACTGCGGGCAATAGGCGTACACTGGATCGCCTTTGTGGGCATCTATATATGAGAATCCAAACCATTGCCTCGATGCTGCTAGAGTATACATCAGATACGAAGTCATGAAAAACTTCTTTGTTTGCAGTACGTTGGATAGCTGTTCCGTCAGGTTCATGCTGATGATCTCAGCCCAGTTGATATTTTGTGTACCTTCGCACACCATACTGATGAGAGGGCACATCCAGAAATGGAACTCGCTGGTGGAAGGCAAACCCATGACCCGAGCCAGCAGTATTATGAAATCTGACAGTTCTTCGTTGAAGTCTGCTCGGATGAGAGTTTTGGTGAGGCGGGGAAGCTCCTTTCTTAGGGTTTTTTAACCAGGACTTCGCCACTCGTGCCCTGTACTTGTCACTGTCTTGATCGAACATGGCTTGCGCTTGGACTTGAGAAACAACTATGGCATTGTCCAATTCCGGGATTCTCAGGGCGGCACCAATGGCGGCAGCGTCTAGCTTGGCGATGAGCTCCCCGTGTACGTTTGTCAATTCACTTGAGGCAGGGTCGAAGTGAGCTCCGCATGCAAGCACTGTATCAGCACACTGTACTGAAATGGGGAATCCTCCAGCGTACGCCAAACCACTGTCATAAATTGTCTGAGCCATCGGCGAGGGATTCGCATCTTCCATCCTTGCCCAAAAATCGCTGAAATCGAGATGTCGGGCCTCGCTATCTCCAATGTTGCTTACAGCAGACTCGAGTGGAGAAATCTGTTCTTGTCCTTGAAATTTGATCTTCATGTCGATAGTTTCAGGGGAACAAGGTTGCAAACTAGACTTGGAATGGAA
Organism: Taxus chinensis; assembly: GCA_019776745.2. NCBI lineage: Eukaryota > Viridiplantae > Streptophyta > Pinopsida > Cupressales > Taxaceae > Taxus > Taxus chinensis. The sequence goes on from CM034149.1 coordinate 5,433,258, forward strand.
TTACAGAAGCAGAGGAACGTGCGCAAGTTTGTAGGCGGCGAGGGTTTGAGCAAAGGATAATCAAGGAAGATGTGAGAAAATGCGAAGGGGAAATGTCCATTATATAGCCTTTTGGGGAGAGGAGTGAATTCAATGCGCATTTAATTACACGACCACCAACTTGAAAAGCGCCATACTTGGAGTGAGCAGGAAAAACTAAGTATGGATGACACTAGGTACGCTTGGGACATGTGAGACGCGAATGCGCGAAACACGCGGCTCGGGCGGAATGGAGAGAGAATGCACAAAAGCTTTTGGAACAATTGGGACGAAAATACGCGAGGTACGCGGCTCGGGCATTTCGGCCGAAATTGGAAAAGCAGGTCCGCTTGGACTTGGGACTTTTGGAACAGATAGTTCCGGAGTACGCGACTAGGAAGCTTCGGCCGAAAAAGAGAAAGCTCGTACTTTTGACTTTGGGATATTTGGGACAAAGTGGTGCGAAGTACGCGGTTCGGATGGTTCGGCCGAAATTGGAATGACTTGCACAAAAGCTTTCGGGACATATGGAACAAAAACTTCCGACGGGCCCGAAGATAGGACAATTTCGGGAATTTCGGCCGGTCGGGGAACAACTCGCACTTTGGAACTTGGGACAGTCGGGACAAAAATGTCCGACAGGCCCGAAATACATGCAAGAAAAGTCCAATACTTAGATTTTCAGACTTCCAAGACTTTTTTCACACCACCAGCTTGGTAGAAAAGACATTTAGACTCAAAATTTTGGGATTTTACCTTTGACAGAGCAGGGAATTTTGAGTGGACAACACTATGTACTCAGCATCATACATCTTTGTCCTGTCATTGCGTACGATGTCTTCAAACCAAGGGAACTTGATTTTCTTCATCTCACTGGTAGTCATCCTCATGTGATCTTTTTTACGTACTTCGAACTCATCAATACAATTGACCAAGTAGTCCTCTACTTGTGGCTCATGTTACAATTCTAGGATGTAGAAGGAGTCAAGATCTTCTCAGATGTCAAAGTTATGTCTGGTAATGTAGGAATGCAAAGTCAGATGTGTGAAAGCGGGCCTCCAAGTGGGATGCGTCATTTGAGCTTTTGCACGTGAACTCCCCTAGAGATATAGGGAAAGAAATCACTTTCTTTCTTCTACTTCTCAGCTTGCTATTTACTTGGGTGATCTGCCTGTAGAGTTCAAACAATACAATCTGGTCACTCTAAGGTACTTGGGTAGTTTTAGAGGAGCTTGGTCGAAGCCAATGACTCGTATGTAGGAGAATGTTGAGAATTTTATGAAGTATGAGCCATATTCCTTAATCAAGGATGCTGCTTTTGGTGACATTCTAGCTTCAAGATCCCCTTCAAAGTTTTGGACTACGTACATAGTGAATGCAACGTTCACACGGGTGAAGTGTCTTGTTGCTCTCCTCCATTATCAACTATGGAAGTTTCTCGAATGCAGGTACCTTGAAAGCAATGTTCTGTGTGAGAACCAATCCCTTAAAATGATCGCGAGCTTGCAAGGAGATAAACTATATAAGAAGTCATGTGGAACTTATTTGTCATGGGTACTTAGAGAAGTTGTAGATGGAGATTGTCCTTGATGATCTGCCCCTGGTCAATTCTCTTATTCCTTTCTGTCAATGTCAGGATGTAAAGGCCCATCCAGTCCTAGAAGTATCTTGTGTTTGCTTCGCCCATTACTCTACTGAGGAGAGTGATGACATCAGAATACCCTTCTCGGAACTCACACCTTGGTAGATTCTTGGGAATCCTGGAAGGCTTTCTTCTAATTTTCAACCATGATCCGAGTGCTACTCCTTGGACATATGAATCCATCGTCTCCCAATCGTGCACAACTCTTTCCTTGGAAATGATGACCATGTTGGGGGATGTCGGTATCTACAGAGAGATTGAAATGGTTCTAGGATTGATGAGTGCCAACATTTGTACCATTGTCAGCTCGAATGGTTCATGTCTCAGGCTCGTAGTGGAAGGGAGCAGGCTAGGACTAGATCGAGACTTTACACAGACACTCGGTGTCCTATAGTGACGAACAAGCCACTTGTGAATATCTGGTCTTCAATCCTCCTTCGGTCCTTGGAGGCCATGCAAGTTTTAAGGTCATTTAGGTCCATGTACAAGACATCACTGTCTTCCACATCATATGCACAGGTAAAGGGTTGTGTTGGCTTCTAACCCGTCCATTTCGTCTTCATGTCTCCCTTCGAAAAACCAACTTACTATTTTTAGTAAGTGTGAAAAAGTAATTCCTCGATCTTCAACTGGATGTTGTGGCTTAGTTTTTTTATTTTTTTTCTCCTTCTCCCCGTGTTCCCCATTTCTTCTGGATCAAATTTCTATTTTTAGCAGGTGCTCGAGGGCCCACTTACTATTTTTAGTAAGTGCCAAAAATGTTTGTTTTGGTGAATTTTCAGTTGTAGTTTACCTCCAATGTCTTCGTTTCCTCTGCAGGTTCTTTTGTTGCTAACTTTCCCAAAATAGCAGTTCCTATGTAGTAGACCTACTATTTTTAGAAAGTTGTCCTCTGGGATTTGGATTCATGTGGAACAAAGTTTTTTGATATGTTTTTTTTCCCAATATCCTCCCTCTGCAATTTCAGCTTCACTCGCTTAATAGTCTAGGAGATTTTAAAATTTTAGTTTTCAGACCTGGCAGTGCCTCTGGGTATGGCGGCGATTAATGGACTTGAAAATTGCAGGTCTAGTTTTCTCCTCCATTTACAAAAAAAATTATATTTTTGATTTGGGTTTTTTCCCAATATCATCCCTCTGCAATTTCAGCTTCGCCCGCTTAATGGTCCAGGAGATTTTAAAGTTTTAGTTTTCAGATCTAGCAGTGCCTCTAGGTACGACAACGATTAATGGACTTGAAAATTGCAGGTCTAGTTTTCTCCTCCATTTACAATGAAATTTATATTTTTTATGTGGGCTTTGTCTTCTGGTGCTTCACGTGCGATCTTACTTCAATCCGGTAACTAGTTTGACGGGAAATCTTACTTCTTTCTTCGTTGAGCCGGAAATGAGATTTCTTCGTTGTAGCTGGTCTGTCGCACAAGGGGGGATTTTGATGGTGTCTTTCATATGGTCTTGGACATAGGACTGAACAACAGTAAATGGTTTTTTGTTTCATGCACTGGTTTGCAACATTTCTTTATATCTTCATTTTTAGGCTATGGGGATTTTCACTGTTCTCTCCTTCTTGCTCTTCGTTTCTCCTTCTTGCTTTGATGAAAGATCCATCTAAGACCTGTGAATTGCCATGGGGAGTTTTTTTTAGTGCTTGGGTTGAGTTTTTCTGGGCATTTGTAATGGCGGAGTGACGGTAGAATGTTGCAGAGGAAGAAATGGAGGAATGGAGTGCACAAAAATGTTTAGAAGTTAGAAATGAAGAAAGCGGCACTTGGGAGATTTTAAAAAGATATGCACAATTAGGGTTAGGGATAATTTTTCAAAACTTGATGTTCCTAACCTCAGGGACATGAGGGACATCAATTTCCACAATGAGCAAGATGGCGACACATGGCACTAGATCCAACGGCAGGGGATGAAGGAGGAAAAAATTGCTTTAAAGCACCGGGAGCTGAAATGAGGTCACATGGGTGTCCAGAAGACTCCCCATAGGGGATGGGAACATTTTCTAAGGCCTGATATCCCCAACCTCAGGTGTATAAGGTACATCAAATTCCACGGTGGTCCTAGAGCTGACATGTGGCGACCAATCCGACAGCAGGGAATGCATGCTCCAAATAAGCACTTGAGGGTTGAACTACCAGGTTTGGAGGTCATATGAGGGTCTCAAGGGTCACATGAGAGCTGGGAAAATTTTCCAATGGGTGATGTACCTGACCTCAGGGACGTGTGGGACATGAAATCCCGCCAAGCTCCTGGTGCTGACACGTGTCCTCTCAAAAAAATGACTAAGTCTTGAACTGCCTTTGAGAGGGTAACTTGGAATGCAGATAACTTGAGCTTCCGGTGGAATTTATTGGTGAAATTTTATATGATCCTGACTGGAAATGACATTTTGAATCCAATTATGTGGTTTTAATGTCTTGATTCGATCATATGATCCCTAAAAAATCAATGTTTTGATTTGGGACTCCATTTGTACCTGAGAAAATCTGTCTTCCAATAATATGCGCCAAGGTGTTGTGAAAAATATTATTTCACCATCATGTAGGTCTTGGAATCCTCTTTCTTAAGATGTTTCGTTTTACTTCTAACTCCATTCGGAGCTCTCGGAATCTTCTTTTGAAGCCCAACAACTGTTTTAGGCCTGTGTACTGTCTAGGCTTGTGAACCCTGTTTTTCACTCAGACTGCTCCAAGTCTTAAAAAAATTCTCTAAACCTTCCAAAATAATTTATTTGATGACATAAGGTATTCAATTCATCTCCATGATTAATTTTTCCCTTCTGTTCTGTTCGAAGGAGGTGATCCTATCTCGGGAAGGCCAACAATAGCCCTTCCCATGACTGCCCAACATTTGCATTTTTAATGAACTCCTAAAATCACCTAGGGGGAATGAGTGAAATTTTCCTAAATCACCTAGGATAATATTATGACATTGGTTGGGAAATCATTTGTACTGACTGGAAAAAGTCGATGTTTCTTAGGAATGATAAAACATGAAAATTTCGGCATAGGGGTATAGTTTTCGTGCTTGGAAACTTCCAATTTACTCGTTGCACATTTACACGACAACATTACCCAATCCTTCATCAATATGTGACAATTAATCAACATTTTCCTATAAAGAGTCTTCCTGCAGGACTAGTGGGGTAATCACTTGGTTGTCAGAAGCTTGTCCCCCTTTAGCGTTCTTGGAGCACTCTCCAGTTTTTATTCTTGCACTAGAATAACTAAAACTTGCAAAACGATGTCAATCCTCTACTTGTATTGGGTTATAAATAATTTGGCCATTCTTACTAAGGCCTCTTCCATCTATCTTATTTTATGAAATAATTTAGATCCAATGCCCTTAGTATGTTTTTCAAATTCACCAAAAAAATTACTTGAATCTAGATCTGAATCTTAATGGAAGGAAGAACAACATGGTGGAAACCTTACAATGCAATCATCTGTCATAGTTTATGCATCTGAAGAGGAAGGAAAATCCTTTTTCTACTCACCACATTGTAATCTGATCAAGAGCTCATCCTTGCTCTCTAAATTTGATTTCAATCATTCAATCTGCTCTTCCGGGGAATAAAGATTGCATATCGGGAAAACATTCTCATCCTAAATTTGTTTATTGATGCTTTCAAGCTCTTTCAGCCTCTTTCTTTTCAAGGTTTTACCCACATCTACCTATAAACAACATATACTTCCCAAAACAATGTTCACTACAAATGGAATATCAAGCCAACAATGTCTCTAAGTCTGAAGTTTGAAAACTAAACTGATATCAAATGCAAACTGAAAGAAACCACTGAATTTAATTGGATCTGATACCAAAAGTTGATTTGTAAACAACAATATACCCCCTATTGTTTTGATTGTTTACAAGAGAACTAATTAGATTTCAACTTTCGTGATTTATAATGAATCTAAAAATGGGTCAAATATGAGTTTTAAATGCTTACCAACTGATCCAAAACTGATTTTAAAGATTCCCAAAATCAACTTTCTTCACAGCTCGATCAAAACCATCCAAATTTAATTTACCCAATTTCTCATAAATGTTGTAAACCAATTTAAATTTGTATATTCAAATTAAAATTTGATTGATTAAATGCAGAAAATATCATAAATTTTAGAATGCAAATCAGATAATAGACAACACCTGAATTATTTATGGAGTTTGTCAATTACCTACGTCTCGGGGTTCATTTGAACCGATCCATTAAAATTTGTCAAAACTGTAAGTACAATCAAACTTACAATTTAAAATAATATATCCAAAACCTTCAAATTCATGCCCTCAAAAATTTAGAAGACTCCAGTGATGCTCAGTGTTCATCCTCCACTTTCTCGGAGTACTTATAGAATATCTTCCCTTCAATTCTCTGTTAATAAGTGACTTTCACGTCTTAAAATGACATTAAAATAACTCCAAAATGGGAAAATTATATATGCACTAGGAGTGTCTCAGAATTCTGGATAACTTTCTAGTTTACACCAAGTTCTAAAAATGCTCACAAGTTGCTCAAATATTTATTTTTCTAAAACAAATTTGTTATCCGCAAAACACAGTCTATCATTCCTCCAATAAAACCCAACTCACACTTATATGGATTTGAGTTGATGTGTGTGGTGTGATGGCTGACATGACATTTTTGGAGGGATGTGGTTGGGGGTTCAAACCACCCCAACCACCCACCATTTAATATTTTCATGGAATGGGAATAAGATCCCACATTTCGTAGGGGAGGCTTTAACATAGGCATTATTAAGCCTTTGGTTGTCCACTTTTCACGTGGCTTGGGCCACGCATCCAATACTTTTACCAAATTTACAATGTCCTCATGGGACATAACATTGGTGGTTGAGCTTGATCTAATATGGTGAGTTGGTTGTGCTATGTAGGTCACATAGGTGGTTGAGTTGGCTCAGGGTTGCCATGTTTAGAAAATGCGCCAAACTTAGTGATCCATAGGGATCCAAAATGACTCTACTTCATTAGATCATCTAGCACCAAAGAAAGAAAATGGATAAAAGGAGGTTCTATCTGTATTTTAACAGAACCATCGCTATGTGTAGAGTGGCAGTTGCAGAACCGTCACCCAACTAGGGCGACAGTCTTGTAACCGTCACCTAGCCATGGCAGCAGTCATGTGATCATCGGTTTGCATTGGACGACGGTCCTATCACTTTCAACGGAAAAATAAAATTTTAAAAATGAACAATCCCAGAATTGGAAAGGGTATTTATGTCTCTTCTCTTCCATGACCTTTCGCATTCTCTAGTGCACTGGAGGACATGGGAAAGGCTATAAATACATGTAAGGAAAGAGAGATTGGATCATCGAAGCATGAAAGCAAGTGAGCAAGGAATTTGTAGTGTTAGAATTGTGTTTATAAAAGGAAGGATTTTTGAGGTAGAGAAATCAAGTAATTGGGAGGAAGAGTGAGATATTATTTACATCTCTTTCATACTTATTGTAAATTTTGTATTTCTTATTTGAATTGGCCAATAAAAAGTGGAAAGAAAGAGCATTTTTCCCTTCCCGATTGGTTTTCCTCCTCTGGAGGTTTCTAGGATAAAATTGTTGGTGTTCATGAGTTTTACATTCTTTCCTTTATCTACAATTGTTGGTTCTAAAACATAAGCAAATTCATTCACTAGCTATATCTATCATTTTCTAAATCAAAAGTAGAACAACAACGTTTAATTATGATTCTATGAACAATTTCAAAGTAGAGAGTTTATGGATCATTTTGGTATCAAAGCTAACAAGTATCCAGGACTGTGGTATTCATTCTTGGATTTGAATGATAGTGACGATATCTAAATGCGAAGAGGCTTTACCTTATAATCCAGACATTTATACGAAGAAGCGGAAACATATAATTCAGGGATAAATGGAGGAAGAGAACTTGGTCCATAGAATCACCTTGTCGTGATAGAGGCCTATCTTGACGAGGAGGATAAGAAGATACTGGATATCCTCCTATATGTTATGGGGCTAGCCTACGTGGTCAACATGCCACAGACCACACTAAACCATGGCTTCCTAACAACCATAGCTGAGCCGGTGGCATAGCGAGAGTCAATACTTCTGACTCCCCATTGGCGAGATTGCCATTACCTTGGAGGACATATGGTGTATTATGCGAGTCCCCATCCAGGGTGAGTTGATTTAGTACATGAGTCACCAGCCAATATTGATCAATGCATTCTAGGTTTCTTTGGTATTCCAACTATACTGCATCGTGGGATGACAGTGAGATTATCGTGGTGTATAGAGGATCCTAAGCTTGATCGATTCATAGTATACCTGATGGATTTTGTCCGTGGAGTTTTACTCATTGACAAAACTAGAGCTTCATTTCCACTTTGCCTCATTGGAGTTATACGTGGTTTGATTGACGATGAGACATACTATTAGGGCCGGTGCATACTGACACATTTATACTGGGACCTTCACTTGATCACATACTACTGTCAGAAGACGGTAGGACCTATCAGGCTCCTTCAGATTTGGGTGTGGGACAATATTGCTATTGGTCGCCCCACAGGTGTATTGAGGGTTCGAGCTTCAAAGGAGCCTTCTGCTATGTGTTGGGTTTCGATTGGTGATGACACATGACCACATATGGGAGACACCTACCATTACCATTGAGAGTTGGATGACTTACAACAAGCCGCGGTAGTATGGAGGCCATATAGACATTTTTAGTGGCCTCAAAACGACATAAAGATGAGTATAATGACCATGGAACATTTTATGTTGGGTAACCACAACTATATGTGAGATTTTTATAGAGTTGATCGCCACCAAAGACAGTTTGGCATTATACAAGATGTACCTGGGTTAGATATGTGGTATGCTCGCAAGGCCCGAGAGTATTTTGACATGGGGCCATAGATCACCAGAGAGAGCCTTGGTTAGCTATTTATAGGTGGTGCCAGTTCAGTGGGTACCTTTGAAACCGGTCAGGGATCTGATTTGTACACCAGAGTATGCTCCATGGTACCACACAATTTTTTCCTCATCAATTAATGATTCCTAGAGCAGCATGGGATGCCAGAGTTAGAGAACCTCTAGTGGGGCCTCCTAGCAGTGACGATGAGGGTGTAGGCAATGGTGGAGGTGACGGTGGAGGTGATAGGGATGATGATGATGATGACGACGATCCTTTCGATGACCAATGTCATGATGGTGGTGGGGGATAGGGTTCTCCACTACAACAACCACACAGATTGGGGCCTAGGCCTAAGAAGAGAAAGGTGCCTCAGGCTCCTAATATATAGTTTCCTCTAGTAGGAATTCCAGTGGGGATATATGTTCCATTACAATAGGTGCTTCTGTAGTAGGGTCTACCACCTCGTGCTCTAGGCGGTGGTGGAGATGATGAATAGTTAGTTGTGCTTTAACAACAACTATAGGCTACGATAGTCATTCAGTTACAGGTAACGACCGAGAGAGATCATGCCAGAGCATAGTTACAGGTCATAATAGTAGAGAGAGACTAGGTGAGAGCCCAGGCTACTCAGGGTGGGGATGGAGGAGCATGTCAGCAACAGATTAGGAAGCTAACAACATAGGGTTCTTAGATATTAAGCCTCCTACATTAGGCGTAAACACATGCACAAGGTGTAACTATACAATGGGACCAGGCCTAGGTGCAGGTGCATGGTATTACTATCCAGAGAGATTAGGCACAGGCCCAGGTCCAAACTATTACAATGGACAAAGATCGATTGGTCACCGTTTTGAGATAGGCCCATGCTGATATTAGTAGATTGATAGGGGAGCAAGATTTTGCTGTACGGGAAACCACAACTTTTGGGGATACAAAGATGATCCAGGATATAATGAGAGATAGTGGTGAGGCCTCATATTACAAGGTCACCTACCATTATGCAATTCCAGTAGGGGAGTGGGTTACATCGTTTGATCAACTAGATGTGAGCAGGACAAGTTATAGATCACGGAGGTTAGGATGGTCGGTTAGATCAATACAACAACCATCTAGATAGCAAGGTGGTACACTTGGAGCCAGCCCATCACATTAGCTGTTGTTTTTTCATCTAGGTCATAGACCAGGAAGCCCTAGAGATGGTGAGAGTCATGGTTGACTCTGTCTTTTTGTACTAACATATGTATATATACTTGCCTCTTATGAAGACTTATTTTGATCGATGTATGTACTAATGTATCATGTTTTGATTATGCCTCTTGATGAAGGCTCGGTTTTGATTCATGCCCTTTAGATGGCAGATTTTGTGTCGGTGATGTACATCTCATTTTGAGATAGATATTTACATATGTATATATGGACATTCGATGGTTTATATTGTCATGTTTTTTATATGCTATATGATGATGATTCACATTTATAGATGTATGATGAGTGTATCATGGTGATGTATGATTCTTATTTCCTGTGTATATTTCATGTTAGACATTGATGATGCACCACATGTTTTTATATTGATGATATATCTTCAGATGATATCATATGTTTTGGGCACAAGATATTCAGGTAGATGTTTAGCATTTGGAATGATATTAGATGATATTGATGCAGGGGGGATAAATTTGTGATCATTCATAACCCCTCTTACCCCCATTGATGATACTATGTGATGATTAGCTTAGTATACATGCATGATGTAAAACTTAGCATTTTTTTATATATATGATGTATTAGATGATGTTATATGTGGTGAATGATAGATGATATATGTGATAACAAAAAGATGTGTAGTAAACAAACACACAAGCAACAGTTAACAAAACTAAACAAATATACACCTACAAAACCACACAATAAAATGCAACTAGAAATGAACTCATGCAAAATTTAACAACAAACTAAATTGGTATCCAGTCTAAGTAAGTAAAATGAATCCTATTAGATGCATACAACAAATGATGAAAACATATCAATATTTTACAAGTATGAAAGTTTAAAATGAACTCAATGCCGCACATAATTAAATCAAACGAGATTCAATCTAAGGTAAGCAAATGAACCATACTTTAAATAATGCAACGTGAAAAGATACTTATAGCCAAAACTATAAAAACCATCAACTTAAAGAAATCTGATCACTACCTTGTTTTTGTGAGACAACATTGATATATTTTCTAATGTTTTTGGTGTTATCTTGAAAGATATGTTTTCAAGGCTACTGTTCACATTGTTTTTGAGGTTTCCTTAAGACAATGTTACGAAGTTGGTGTAGCTTTGTTCCTAAGGGGGTTTTCTAAATGTTTATATTTTTGTGTATTTTTTTCTGAATGTTTTTGTATTTTCTAATGTCCTGTTTCGAAAGCAATGTACAAGGACAAAGAAGCGTAGATGCCCCTAGCGTGATGTGGGAATATACAAAAGGAAAAATACCACATGTATATGTTCAAGAAAGTGGACTATGAAGGTGCCCCTAGCATTAGATGGGAATATACAAAGGCAACTCCTTCACGCAGATATAAGAACAAACAAGCCATATCACGACCTGACAAAGTAGACCTAGTAGGGTTCCTAGACCTAACAAGGGAAACTAATCCTAGATAGTGGTGAGAGTTACCCATCTAGATGTAAGAGTATCTTGTGACCAATGAATCCTCCTTGAGCACTGAAAACTATTTTTCACCCAAAGACTTGCCCTATGCGCCATAATTGGATGGTTTTCACATGTAGACAACCTACTTTTTCTTTACTGTTTTCTTGATTTTCTGAATTTTTTGCTTGTTTTTTCTTTGTTTTTCTAAATTTTTAGGTATTTTCTGATATCTACACCATGCCTAAGCATATAACCACTTGAGATGCATAGCATTCATAGGTTTTAGAAGCTCTTCACCATATGAGTATGCCAGTTTATAAGATCATGATGCATATTTAGTAACCACCACATAAGGTCCTAACCAGTTAGCCTCAAATATACCTTTCTTTTCTTTGTCCTTGACAATGTTCTTATGATTTTATTTTAGAAAAATATCTCCTACATCAAATTCATGATGAGTGATCCAATTATTATATCATCTTGATACTTTGTTCTTGTAAACATTTAGGTGATTAAGTTCTCTCATACGCTTTTCATCCAACAACTCTAGCTCTGTTAGCCGAGCAACTCTATAATCTTCATCCTTATCAAGATAGTCTTAGAGTGATATTGTTAGGGAGGGAAGCTCCACTTCCAAGGGTGTGATGGCTTCATTGCCATATACTAGTTAATATGGGGTTGCACCAGTAGGAGTGTGAATTGAAGTTTGTTAGGCCTAGAGGGCAAGATGTATCTATAAGTGCCAATTACAACCAATCTTACTTACAATTTTCTCCATGATTTGTACAAGAGTTTTATTGGTAGCCTCGTCTTGCCCATTACCTTGGGGGTAATATGGGGTAGACCATTTGAGTTGTATTTTAAAGCGTTGACATAACACTTTGACCATTTTATTCTTGAAGGATTTATCATTATCGGTGACAATGGTGGAAGGAATTCCGTAGTGGAAAACAAGGTGATTCATAATGAACTTGGAAATTTGCACACCAGTGACATAAGTAAGAGGCACAACCTCTACCCATTTAGTAAAATACTCAGTGGTGGTGATAATGTGGGTATAACCATCTGATGAGGTGGGATGGATCTTACCTATGATATCTAGGCCCAACCTGGAAAATGGCCAAGGTGTTGCGATAGGTTGTAAAGCCTGTGTTAGTGCATGTATTAAGTTTCCGTACTTTTGGAACAACTCACATTTCCTTACAAAATTACAACAGTCTGCTTCCATGGTGGACCAATACTAACCCACCCTTAAGAACTTCTTAGCCAAGACCATACTTCTAGTGGGCACTCCACAGATACCTCAATGCACTTATTTAATAGCATGGACCGATTTAGTAACATCCAAACAGTGAATCAGATTCCTATCGTAGCCATGATGATAAAGGGTTCTGCCTAGGAGGGTGTAACAAGCTACACGACGGATAAGAGCTTTCTTCTCATAATGGGTAATGTTTGGGGGATATGTGCCATCTTGTAGGTATTTAAATACAAGGCCATACCAAGGGGAGAAGGGACCAACAACTTCACATGCCAAACATGACTCTGACATATCATATGCAGGTACTTGTAAATGATCTACAAAGAAGGGCATTTTACTTTCCTGAAGCAAAATGTGTAATAATGATTAGATATTAGCCATGGAATTTTTTGATCTATTGTGTGACCTTGGTTTTTGTTCAAAGATAATCTGTATAAAATATTCCTTTAAGGTTTCAACCAATTTCTTGTATGGAATAATATTTTCATCTTTAACCTTATACTCACCATTAACTTGTTTAATAATAAGTTGGGAGTCACCAATGACTCGTAGTTGTCTAATAGTCCAAGTGATAGCCAACTTGAGGCCCGTAACAAGTGCTTCATATTATGCAATGTTATTAGTGCATAGAAATACCAAATGAAATGCCCTTGGAATGACCTCCCCTGTGGGAGTGATGAGTACGACTCCTGCTCCCGATCCATGGAAGGTTAATGATCCATCAAAATGGACATGCCACTCCATAGACTCTTTAACATAAATCATGGATGCATTCGATAGATCTAGACACAAAGGTTTCATCCCTAGTAGAGGAGCTTCTGCTAATTGATCATCCAATACCTGTCCTTTCAATGACTTCTGGTTAAAAAAATCAATATCAAATTAACTTAGGAGAATGATCCAATTAGCTATTCATCATGTAAGGGCGGGTTTGGATAAGAAGTACTTGAGAGGGTTAACTCTGGATATTAGCTTGGTTTTCTTGTTAAGGAGATAATGACGTAGTTTTTAAAAGGAAAAGAAAACTACCAGGCAAGCCTTTTCAATATGTGGGTAATTCAGTTCATAGACAATCAAGGTATGACCAAGGTAATAAACTACCCTTTCTCTGTGGTCTATGTTATATTGGGAAAGCAGTGCACTACAAGAAAATTGGGTAGCTGAAATGTATAATAGGAAAGGTTCACCTGGGGTAGGTGGCATGAGTATGGGTGGGTTGACAAGGTACTATTTAAGTAGTGAAAATGCCTTTAGATAGTCTGGTCCCTAGTTAAATGCAACATCCTTCTTGAGGAGATGAGTAAATGGATGGGACTTATCCGTAAGATGTGAAATGAAATGAATTTTTTTTGAATCTTTCCTCTTAAACTTCTTACTTGTTTGAGATTTGTAGGTGGAGGCATTTTTGTGATATATGTAACCTTTGTAGGATCCACCTCTATTCCTCTCTATGAAACTATGAAACCTAGGAGCTTCCCTGATAAAACACCAAAGACACTCTTCTTAGGGTTTAAACGTACTTTGTAATCTCAGAGACGTTAAAAAATACATCTCAACACTTCAGGGTGCTCTCCTCTACTTTTGGATTTTGCTAAGATATCATCAACATAATCCTCCATAATGTCATGGAAGATGATTTTCATTACGCATTGATAGGTGGGCCCGACATTATTGAGTCTGAAAGGCATGACCTTGTAAAAAAATGTCCCCTAAGGGGTGATGAATTTTTTTTTATGTTGATATTCCTCTCCAATTCAGATCTAGTTATAAGCTGAAAAACCATCCATTAAGGATAACATTTCATAACCAGCAGTAGAATCGAAAATCATATCAATATTAGGCAAGGGGAAGTCATCTTTGGGACATTCTTTATTGATGTTGTGGAAGTCAATGCAGATCCTTATGTTAACTAACTTCTTCTGAACTAAGACTATGTTGGATATCCAATCCGAATAGTCAATGGGTTTAATGAAATCAAAAACTAATAACTTTTCAAGTTCTTCTTTGATAAGTAGTGCAACTTTTGGGTGCATATTTCTCAATTTCTACTTGATGGGTTTGGCATTTGGGTGCACATCAAGGTTGTGCACGACCAAGTCTGGGTCCAAACCACGAATATCTACATATGACCATGCAAATATATTTGCATATTATCTCAATAGTTCCACAAAAACTTTTAGTTCTTGAGATGAGAGTAAAGCTCCCAACTTTATCAGTCTATGTTCCTTTTCTAAGCCAATATTGACACTAGTCATTTCTTCAAAAAACATTTTGGAAGCGTTTTCCATCCATGTAGGATGATGGGGAAGAGTAAGATCAAATTGGATAGGAGGTGTGAGATCATATTTATAAGGGTATTCTATCTTTTCTATGATTTCTTCATTTTACCTATCTACATGGGTCTCAAAAAGTTTGTCAATATGAGACTTACACTTATTCTTCCCACAAGGTTTCTCTGATGTATCCTTATTCTTGCTTACAACCTTCTTACTCGAGCACAAACATCTAGTTTGATCATAAATCCATTTTTTTTTATCTCTAGTTAGAATAGAATCCCTGAGTCCCATGAATTATGTGAATGCCTCATCGTTTTTAAAGAAATTGAGTGACACATGAAATTTTTGGTCCCAATCTATAAGTTTTGGATATATAAGGGCTATTTGATAATTGGTTTGGGACTTTGATCCGAATAAGGTAAAAACAACTGAATAAAGGAATAAGTTTGTGGAGGCAAGATCCTCATAGAGGCTACATTGGGAATCTGTGTCACTATCTAAATGAGATGAGTCGTCCTCATGTTCAGAAGAGGTGGCATCGATCTCAAAGGGTAGATAGTCATGAGGTCTAATTCCAAGACCATGTTTGTTGGTTTTAAAATGAGGAATGGGGATGGGTTCTAACCATCCTTTTGAATTGATATTGCATCCAAGCCCATTGTAACCCATGACATACATCATGCGGTGGCCTTTGACATACTTCGAGGCCTGATGGCATGAGGCCATGGTACCTTCAGGTACTCTTCTAGTGGGATATTATAACATCTTCTCCTCATATAAGAGACCACTAGGGACAAATTTCTCAAAGGGTTCAAGACATCTATCTCTACTGCTTTTTAATTGAAAGTAAGGTTTTCTCTGTGTCCTGGGTGATACTAAAAGAGATGATATCAGTAAGGCCTACTAAAGAGTAAACTACTTTCTCTGGCCATATTTTACCGATGTTACCTCCCGTGATGAGAAAGGGTTGACCAATAAGGAAAGTTCTTATTACAAGGAGTGAGTGTGTCTGGATCCACACATCCTTTTATAGCTTTTGTTTGTAAAGGAACAAGAATATCTACAGAAGGACATTCATAGGCTGCACGAGAAAAACTGTGCAATGCCCTACAATGTGTGAACGACTCTGGATCACCCTGAATAGTGATTATCTATCCTCCATAGCACATCTTGATACATTGATGGAAGGTGGATGGAATATCTTGCATGGCGTGAATCCATGGGCATCCTGAGAGCATGTTATAGAGAATATCTAGATTAAGGACATGGAAAGTTGTATCATGACATGTCGGCACCACTTCCATAGGAACTACTATAGTACCGACTAACTCATGTTCCTCATTATCATAAGTTGTGATTGTAATAGTTTTAGCCCCTAGATCTATTTCTGAATGGCCCAACTGTTTAACTAGCTTCAAAGTGCAAATATTTAAACCAGATCCACCATCCACAAGTACTCTCTTGATCTTACGACGAGTAACAAATACTTCTATTTATAGGGGTAAGTTGTAATCTGGGTCATTACGCGAGATTATAGGAAAATTAAAAGTGATTTAATCATTGGAATCAAGGTGTACAATATTGCTTGAAGGTGTGCAAGATCTACATATGTGGAGACTCCTGAATTGTGTAATGTTTTATACAATATGTTTTTATAAGCAATAGATATTTTGAGGAGATCTAAAATTGATATCCTGCGGGTGTCTTCTCTAATTGTTCTATTAAATTGTACTAACCTTCCTGAGGGATAGGTAGGGGATTTGGTATGATCAAACGAGAAAATCATGTCCCTATTGCACAACTTTTTTCTAAGATCCTAATAGTATTAACCTATTCATCAGATGAACATATACATCCTATAAAGGAATCAAAGGGACTATCGTTAGTTGGATAGACATAAACAACAGTCCTATAGTCATTAGAAGTTTGTTTACGATCTGGCTTCCTTTTCTTCTTATTAACATGGTTAGGAAAGGGCTCTTTGAATATTCCCATTTTCTCATTGGGACCCTATTTTGAGTCAGGGGGTGAATCTACGGTGATTTTTCCCTCTTCGATGAGGTCTTGTATATAATGTCGTAGTCTTAAGCACCTATCTGTTTTGTGTCCTTAAACACGATGAAAATCATAGTATTCATGCTCTTTGAACCACTCAAGTCTTAGAGCATCCTCTGGATATGTTAATGTCGCGGTTGGGTACTACACCATGTTTACCGCATCTAACAGTTTAAGTATGGGAGATAGTGATTCCGTTAGTGGCATAAACATGCATTTTGTAGGTGTCTTTGGGTGAGGTCCTTGTCATAGTTTTAAAAGTAGACCAATATATACGGTTTGGAATCTTTTGGAGTCTGTAATGTCATCGGCAACGACATGTTTATTTTTGTTGAAGAATTTAGGTTTATTTGAGGGATTTTTTTCATGTTTGTCCTTGATGATTTGTTTAAGTGTACCCTTTGCAATGAGTTCCTTTTCAATTTGACTACCTTTCTCTATAACTTATTTGAAGTTAGAGTCACAATGCATTTATAAATGAAAGGATATCTTTGGGTTTAGGTTAGGAACGAATATGCTTACTAGCTATTTTTCTGGAAGGTAACAAGGGAAACGGCTTGCCAATCCACGTCATTGGTGTAAGAAGCCCACAAAGGTCTCATTAGGCTTCTATTTTACGTTGTAAAGGTATTTCATCATGATATCATTCTCCACATTGAAGGAATAATGTTGCATGAATTTTTTCGCTAGTGTGGGCCATTTTGTAATGGATCCCTTGGGTATACTAAAGAACCATTATAATGTCAATGCTCCTAGGTTGCGAGGAAATAGTCATATTAAGAAATTATTGTTGTACGTGACCTCTTGACAAGTCATGTAAAATTCCTTTATTTGATCAAGAGGATCACCTTTGCTTTTATATTTATCAAACTTAGGAATGGAAAAATGTTTTGGAAACGATTGTTGTAACATGTATGTATTAAAGGGGTAAGGACATAGTTCTTCATATAAGTACTTCCTACTGTGTCCTATGTTACCTTCCTGTAGCGTAGTAAGTGTGTTATTCATTGATTTTAACTCCTGTTGAATGAGTTTCTCTTTTCTAGGTGATATTGGTCTGTTCACCTTAGCAACTTTAAAAGTCATGTCATCATACAGATCAAAGTGAAACTCAATACATTTTGTTTTGAGTTTGTCTTTATGCGCGTTCCTACTAGAAGAGCCTAAGTTTGCTAATTTTTTACTTAGTTTCAATATTTTTTTTTGAAGAATCTCCTCTTCAACTATGGGATTGTCTTCTTCGTCAAATTTAGGAGGTAGTGAGCCTTTACATTCATGCTCAATTTTTACTTTACGTGAATCCTTATAATAATGTTTTCATGAATCGCCAATTGGTTTTGATGGGTCTTCTTCAATGTTTTTGTGATGTTGTCTGGAAGTAGATACATACCCTATATTAAAGGGGTTATCCATGTCTAAGAGGGATGGTCACTCTTCCGTTTTATGATTAACGATCTTAGTCTACACTTCATGTTCTTGTGGAAGCTTAGATCCTAACTCTAAGACTCTTACAAGTACTTGATCTTTGTTATAATAAAGAAGCTCGTTAAATCAAACTAGGTCTAACTTATGTTGTTCCTTAGAAGAATAAAATTCTTCTCCGCTATGATGGACCAACGGTTTTGTCTCTTTGAATTGTGAAAAGAGAGGTGTTAAGTTATTACCAATGAATGGGAAGGATGCAAAAGTATTTTCTTCTAAGTCACGCTCATTTGGTTTAGATGCCATTTTCGTGATTCTTGGCATTACTAGTCAAAGTTATATTAGGTTTTGTCTAAATTATTTCAAATTTGTATGCAACCTAAGCGTATGTTGTAGTTGTCTGACAGCCAAAATATCCTAGTGTGTTCTAGATGTAATGCTAAGCAGTTGTTATCATTCAAAGAACAATCATATGAACTTTTTAACAAATTAAACAATCACTCAACTTGTCATTCAACAAGACTATACCCTAAACTATGCTTCCAACAAAGGGCTCAAGGCAAATAGTGACAATACCCTATTAATACATAAGTTGAGTTAGAGTACTAACAAGGCATAAGTACCAAAGTGATATTGACGTGATCTCTCCACGAGATATACTAAGACCAGTTTAAATGCCGACGAAAGCCATTTTTTTAAAAATATGACAGTTGCAAATGTGGATATCGTAACAACACTATCTTGACACAATAACCTAGCAAATAAGGTGTTAGTATCAATATGATGTTATTGCAGTGTACACAAGGCAATATAGACACTCTCAAAAGACTTAGATGACATTTGAACTAAAAATAAGTATAAGTATATCAATAAGTTCTTTATTTGTGCGAGCATTGTAACAATACAATAAAGGGACATACCACAAGTTCTCACAAAATTGAAAACACAATGTAAGTAACAAAATTATATAGCTAGAATGTGAGAAAAAATGACAACGTAAGGAGAAACAATGATGAACTAAAATCGTAGTAATGAAGACGATATTGAAATCAAGATCAAAGGGCTATCAAAGATGCCAAAACATATTTACACACTTTAGATGTTTAACAACCCAACTAAAAACATGGATGGGCCTAAACAGAAAAAAAATTGGAAAATAATTTCCTTGATAAGACTCACGCGGTATGCCTCTTTCTCACCCCAAATGGGCATCGAGAATGCAAGAGTATAGATCAAAAGATTAAAATAAACTCAGCACCACTTGGGTAAAGTTTCGCCTCATCCGAAGGTGTGAAAGAAACTGAGCTAAGTGATACATCATTTAATTTTGTGATGAAAGACACTTAGATCTAACTAAAGTGGACTCTTTTCCTTGTTTGAAAAACAAGGTTTAGACTCCAAGTACGTCATCACTTCATGATGTCCTGATAAGACACGACAATGGACTAGCAAAGTGGGATCCAAGACAAAAATGATTTCCTAATAAGATCACTCAACTAGGTTTCAATCGTTTGTCTAAATGCGAGCTCAATTTACCCAAAGAGTCACACATAATAGTTTGGGAGAATCTTGGCTTTACTCTACCCCCTTTTGATACAATGAACAACTAGTACATTCAGTTGTATCATCACTGGGGTTGTGATACAAACACCTTTGAATCTAACTCACAATGTAAAATTTAATCAAGTGGGTAAGCGGAGCGCTTCCTATTTCATCCATGAGGTTACTCAGTGATGGATTACTTTAGGGTTCCTAGAACCACCCCCACTATTATAGCTTAAGGTATTATGCCAAAGGGGTTACATTCTAATTGAGATGATAGGGACGTACCCTGTTGATCAAATAATACTTGTCAAAGATCACACAAGGAGTCTGCGTGGGATAGAAGGTCAAGATCAAAGGCGTGGAAGGACAGGAAGTACCCATGTGTGGAAGGCAAGATTTTGGGACTTAGCCGATTGTTGAGCATGAGGATCTATTTTTAGGAGATGGTGTGCAAAACACATCAACGATGCAGAGATGTGTGCGCCATGCATTGTTTATATTTGAAGAAGTGGTTCAAAGCGTCTATGCATGGAGACAAGCTAAGAATAGAATTGACACTTCAGTTAACTACAAGAGAACTATAGATAACACACTTGTATGTGTGGTTATAATTGTAAATGGTGTGTGGCTATCAATAGCATGCGACCTATTTTTGGAATAGTTAAGTGGTGAAGGGCAAGTCCCCACCCTATATATATGATGTTAGGTGCATAGTAGATATAAACAGAAAGAGATTACACAGATTTCACAGAGATCACAGTGAGTGGTGTATGTATGATTCTAGGTGTATGAACATGTGTATCAGATCCATACGCACCTTGATATAAATTAACAGTACTATAAGGAGCTTCTATATTTATTAATAGATGGAAGATATTGGCTGAATCTAAGTGTCATTCTGTGTAATTGAGTAGTGCATGTTATTACTTTAATGATGATTATTGTTTAAGCTTGTTCTTTCATAGATCTGTGGGTAGCATGCATTGTAGAATGATGGATTAATTATGAATCTATATGTTTCTTCCTTCATCATGTTAACATCCTATTATAACAACCCTAAAGAGGGACCTGGTACCTTTGCGCGCTTCGGGTGAGCGCTCAGTCTAGGCTGAGTGATGTGCCAGCGCGACTAGGGTGTTATCTTACAAATTCTAGGCTGCATCATTAGTTCCATTGCCGGGACCTCTTTTTTAGTTGTTTTCAGGATGGTTCATGATGAAGATGTACCAGTTAACTCTAGCAAGTATTGAGGAATGGATACACGATCTGGAGGAAGAATATGCACGAAGGTTCAACAGTGGATCTGAGTTTAACGCACACACTTGGGTAGAACAGAACCTGTATGATAGTTTATATGAGAGATTTTTTGCTATCTTTCCAGTAGAACTGTACGAGTGGCTTACTGCTTATGCATCTCAGCGGAATTTGAGTTATCATACACTTGTTTGGACACAAGAAGAGTTTCAGACACTTTATGATGTTGATCTGATCTGGACTCACGTGGTGGATACGTGGTGTTCTAAACAGTTATATTCTAGAATATTCAATTTCAACATACTCTTGCCCAGAGGTAGCTGAATTCCAATTTTTGCAGTATCCAAGAGGAACATATTTGCACAGTATTCCACTAGCGATCAAGATCTTAATGGTAACTTTGAACCTAGAGAGTAAACCAATGGCTAACTAAACTTCACCACACGCGAAGGTAGGAACAGGTTTGGTATTAAGATGGCAGACCTAGCGGTAGAAAAGTAGAGAGAGGAAAGGTGTCTTAAGTATAATGAGGCACACGAGAGGGAAATAGAGAAGCAACGTTCCGTTACAGAAAGTATGGTATTGAGGAGAGAGCTAGCTCATGAAGGATTTATGACTCACTTAGAAGACATGGAGCTAAATCATCAGGAACTCCCCCATCTTGGAAAGCATGATAGAGATCCCTTTTTGGCCTCACACAGAAGTATGCCAGCAAAGAATATTTGGGCTGCAGGCGTGCATCTTAATCCACCTGGTGACCTAGCCTTTGTGCTTGGTTTTTCAGTATCTAGCACGTCAAGTAATCAAAAAACTAATTTGGGAAGTAGGAAAGTAGGAGTAAGTCAGGGATCAAGTACATCAATGGCAGGACAGACAAATTCAATGTCATTTGGAGGAGCATCCTTAGGTGCATCATCCACACAGAATGTGAGCACGCAAAATGTTAGATTCACCTCTGGAAGTGGAACTACTTCACAGACTATAGGGGTTCTGTATAGTACTACTATTGGAACACAAGGGAGTACATCTACAGGCCCTATTCCAACTACAGGTGGAGGATCAGGAGGTATATGTGGTTCTAGTTTTGGTGGATCTGGTGGTTCTGGAGGCAAGAGGGAACCCAAGAGGTTCCGGATTAGGTGGTCAAGGTCCGCAGCAACCAAAAAATATCTATATGGAGATGTCCCTTTGTCTCCTAGAGTATAGATGTATAAAGGATGTTGTCGAACATGTGCATATGTGTGAAATTTTGTGGCACACTAAAGGGATTACAGTTGTTGAGTGAAAGGCAAGTCAATTCGCTACCACATTACAGGGGCGCGCGCACAGCTGGTATAGGAAGTTTGACCCTGATCAAACTTGCGTGGATTATGCAACACTGAGGGATGATTTCTTGAAAGAGTTCCATATCCTTGAGTTTGAGTAGAAGAGTATAAGTGCGCTAAAATATATGAAGCAAGGCACTACTAAGAGTGTACGTTAGTATGATGCTCATTTTAAGATACTTTTATCTAAGTTATCTTATGATATCCATGCTAGCCAGCATGCACAATGGTTCATTGGAGGATTGATTACACCTTTTAGGAGGGTGTTGTCACATAAGACATACACAGATCCATGTGAATCACTGGAAGCAGCTTTGCGTGCTAAGGCAGTTGGGAGCATTGACACTGGTGTTAGTCCATTTCTAGAGGCATTGATTACAGCTATGGCAAAGCAGTTAGAGAAGCTATCAACAAATTCAGCCCATGAAACATGCTTAGGAATTTGGTGTACAAATTGTGAAGTGGAAGGTCACACCAAGGATAGTTTCCCTCGCAGATTTGTACCCTCATTACTATTGGACTGTGAAATTTTCCATTTGAATCATGATGCTAGCCACTGTCCTTTGTTACAACTCATGATAAGGAAAAATGTATCTTGCTTTTGTAATATTTGCAGGTCCAAAACCTATGATACTGAGGATTGCAAGGTTATTGGTCAGATCCAGGATGCTATAAACATTGGAGTACGACAGACAAGTAAAATAGATAATTCTAAGGGTAGGAATGAGCACTAGGATTAGGATCATAATCAAATGCACTATGATAGGAATGAGGGGCATTTTGAAGGAGGTCATGGAAGGGGACGTGGATATCGTGGTGGATATGGAGGATGAGGCCGTGGTGGAGGAAGAGGTGAGTTCCCACATGGAACATGTTATACGTGTGGATCTCCTGACCACTACAGGTGCGAATGTCCCCAGAATAATGCATGTTCTTTCTGCGGGAAGAACCATAACTATGAAGAGTGCCCAGACTTATATGAGCATCTGAGTAAGTAGTATAAGCAAAAAAACAAAGGCACCAGGATGGTTAGAATCCAACACATGGTAGGAGATATCTGGATGCCCAAGATAACAGAAGGATCTGAGGCATTGAAAGTGAAGATTACTACACGTGCTGAAGATGCACGTGCGTGAGAGGCATTACTCCAGAAGCCTACGATTACCAAGGAGGAGGTTTTGCATGCAAGGTACCCAGATCCTGCTCATCAGAAGGAAGTTTACCAGGATACCATGGAAGTGCTAAGGAATCTTTAGGGTGAGATACAGTATCTAAAGGAGCAGAAGAAGGAATTAGAGATAGTTCAAACTAATGTCGATGATTTGTGGGAGGTGTGCAAGATGTTGCGCAAGGAGAATATTATTCTGCTATTGGGAAGTTGGTTGAAAGGGAACACTCCACGTGCAAGCCTTGA
Source organism: Taxus chinensis (assembly GCA_019776745.2). NCBI lineage: Eukaryota > Viridiplantae > Streptophyta > Pinopsida > Cupressales > Taxaceae > Taxus > Taxus chinensis. The sequence continues at coordinate 5,457,011 of CM034149.1, forward strand.
GACCGGATGACAGATACTACATGCAAATATTCCTCCTGATAGCATTGAATATGACAAAGAGATTACTCTTAATGCTATTGTGGATGGGTGGCTATTGAGCAACATATTGATCGATACAGGCGTAGAAGTAAATGTGCTGACACTAGAGCATGGGTCCAAATGGGGAGGCCTCCATTGTAGTCATCATCTAATGTGTTATTTATGGCAAACCAGACTAAGGCCACTCCCATAGGAGTTTTGAAAGATGCATATATCACTATACAAGGGGCCAAGTTCACTGGGTATTTTGAGGTATTAGCACTTGCAGAAGCAGACAATTTTCTAGCCTTGCTTGGACGCCCTTGGTGTTATGCCAATAATGCTGACTTGAGATTCAATAAGGGATACATCAACTTTGAAAACAAGGAGGAAAGGGTTGTGATACCCTTGACAGATGGGAATTCTATGCTATATGTTGAGCCTCTAAGTGAGGAGGATTTAAACAAAGTTTATGTATGCAGTATTAAGGACCCAGAGCTCAATGAGCCATCAAAAGAAGGCATTCTACAGTGGGAGGATTATCATTCTATTAGTGATACTACGAGTATTTCTTATGACAATTGGGCTCATGGTACATATGAATTGGTAGGTCGCGAGGTGAAAAGCGTGGTTGCGCACAAGAATAGACTTCACTCAATTCGACGGATAGGAAGCACAATACCTTGGTATACAGGGACAAAGGATCTTTCTGCCTTTTTGAAGGCTATGGAAACACAGTGGATAGATCTAGTTACAAGGAGAGATATGTTAGTATATACACTGCGTGGGATAGCAGTGCACTGGTGGGTAGTCCATAGAGATAATCTTATAAACTGGGAAGAGATTGGAATAGCTTTGTCTACCAGGTTTATAAGGAACAATGCACCTACGCAAATCAACACTTATCATGGTGATCGACCTATTCAACATCACATTCAGTAGTGTGAGAGACTCTGTATAGTAGGACAGGAAGCATTACCATCTTCACTCTTAGTGCATAGATTGTATTCCATGCTCCAAGGATGCACACACAATTAGTATGTATATGTAGAACTACATAGAGAAATTGGGAATTGGAAAGATTTGACCGCAGGTATGATACAAAATTTTGACTACTTTTTGACTCAACCTCTTGTAGCAGAGGTATTAAAATTTTTCAAGTGCTTAACTATGGGAGATAGTGCAAAAGCAGAAGAGCATATTCAGGAATTATTCAGAGAGACAGAGTTTGGAGCATGTTTTGAATAGGATGAAGAAGTAGACTCAAAACTACTTGAGCGCACTTGCCTTGAGAAAGAGAAAGGAAAGATGGTCTACATCGTGGATGATGAGGAAGTTGAGAACCTAGATAGTGAACATTCACATGGGATGCGCGAGGTCTTGGATAGTGCAGACAAGGATACATGCACCTACCATGAACCCATGAAGATAAAGAAGGTGAATATAGGTTTGGAGGCTGAGCCTAAGGAGGCCATAATTGGAGATTACTGGTCAGACTCAGAGGTAACAAAGATCATCGAGTTACTTAGGGATTTTAAGGACTTATTCCCTTGAGGATATCATGAACTTAAAGGTGTACATGAATCACTTGGGGAAATGAAAATCAAACTTAAGGATGGTGTATGGCTAGTTAGGAAGAGACCTTACAGAATGAATTCTAACTTGCGCAAAAAGGTGAAAGAAGAAATTGATAAAATGCTAAAATCTGGAATTATCAAGCACCTTGATGATTCAGAATGGGTTAGCCCAATGGTGATCAGTATCAAGAAGGATGGGAGGATTAGGATATGTGTGGACTACAGGGATCTAAATGTTTTGCATGAGTCACATATCCTTTCCCTATACATTTACTGAGGAAATACTAGGAGTTGCAAGGCGCGAAATATATTCTTTCACATATGGATTTTCTAGGTATCATCAGGTAAGGATCACTCATGAGGATAAAAGAAAAGACAACATTTACTACTGAATGGGGCAACTTTTCCTATACTGTGATGCCCTTTGGATTGAAAAATGCACCTATTGTATTCTCACGCATAGTTGTTCAGGCATTCAAATATTTTATCCAAAAAATTTTACAGGTCTACCTAGATTATTGGACAATATATGGGGTTGTGAAAGAAGCATGGTCATCAATCTATTCTTAATGTTTGAATGATGCAGACAATTGAGCATCTCTTTGAATATCAAGAAGTGCATATTTGCTATGCCATTTGGGATATTGTTTGTTTAGCTATGATCTGTAAAGGATACTCCATTTGCCTCATATAATCAGGTGGTTGATCCAGCCAAGGCTACAATCATTTTAGGCTTGGAACCGCCTTCAAGTCAAAGTGAGGTGTGTGGATTTTTAGGTTATACAAGATATTATAGAAAATCTCATAAAAGGGTAAGCCAAAATTGTTGCAGGCCCCTTGGAAGAATTGATGCAAGGGGAAAGGTACATTTTAATTGGGGAGAGCCGCAACAATGCGTGTTTGAGATATTGAAAGAGAAACTTACTACCGCTTGCCTATTTTGCTCTTTCCATCATGGGATAATCATGTTCTATGTACATGTGGACGCTTTTGGTATGGCCATTGGCGTTGTATTAGCTCAACCTAGTGAAGGTATTATAGATCATCCAATCTATTTTGCTAGTAGGAAGCTGACTCCTGCTGAATGTGTTGGTACCCAAATTGATTCTCCCTCAGAAGCTGAGCAGTATCATAGGTTTGGCAGGAAGCTTAGAGACAAGCAGAGCATCTAATGTGTCTTTTAGTAGATGGGGATGAAATGTAAGATTGCTCTTTATCACTCAAATGTCACCGATTTAGAAACGGGTTCACACTCTCGAGTAGGATTTGACCTATCCTCACTACTTTATAGGTTGTGACTTTCAACCAGGGTGAGCAAGGACCCTTTTCTGTAGCCTGCTGTTTGTGGAGGAGATAGAGATATCCTTCCTTGTGAGATTATTAAGAAGACCTTGAGAAGAAAATATGATCAATGAAAAAAACAAAACCTGTGACTCTCATGAGTTGTCACTCTAGATAATGGAGATATTTTATAAGCAAGGTTCATGCCACTAAAGATAATGAAAACTTGATTTTTTCTACATGTTTTGATGGTAAAAATTATGCATTTGTTTACATACATGACAAACAAGGGTAGTATCATGGTATGATTAATTATTTTTAAGTCAGAATTTTTTGGTGGGAGGTAGAAGCAGGATAAAGTTGATTATACCAGATCACTTGGAGGTGATTTACAATAATAAGCAACTTCACAACAGCGCAGCTGCTTGGAACAGTCAAGACATTCCTTCAACTAGAAGGTGTGCTTCAATGGAGGCCCGAATCAACACATTTTCACATAATCTTTAAGACTCCAATACAAAGGCTCGAATTTAGAAGACTCAATTAAACACTTTAGTTTCTGATTAACCATGCCTAAGGTACACCCAAAGACTTACATACAATCTCTATCAAAAAATGACAATGAATTGATTTTAGATTCATTTATCTCATCCAAGATGAAGGCTCTTCTTGAGATGAAATTGCAAATACCATTAAACTGTCACAAGGGTGAGATCCTGTGTGATTTCAAAAAAAAATTAGTATAAGATTTCAATAGGAACGAATAAAAATATTTGCATACATTTTGAACAAAGCAGACACTAATTGCTCGGAGTCAACACCTAATAACTCAAATTTGATTAAACTTATCAGCAGGGGAAAGTTCCTATAAGTTAGTCTTAGAGCTTGATCAATGGTTGTACACTCACAACCACCTTAACACGATCAATTTTAACCCAAAAGAGACCTACAGGTTTCTCAAATAGTCCCTCAAAAGGATGGGCTCTGTCAAGATTTTTAGAAAATCTATTCTGACCTCTAACACTCCAACATTCAAGCTCCAACCACTTACCAAGAGAAGAGCTCTTGTATTTATATTAGAAGTGACCAAAATAGAGGAAAAAAGAAAAATCTGATGACATGCTCAAGGTACCAGTCATTAATTCTCCTGTAAATGTTGTCCACAATCTAAATTATCAAGCCCCTTGATGATCCTCAAAATGGGTTAGCCCAATGGTGATCGTATCAAGAAGGAGGAAGAATGGAAAATAATATCAAAAAATGGGTAGTGGAAGAAACCAGATCCACTTTAAGGGAGTGAAAGCCATTGTTTTAGATCCTTTCCCTTACCCATTCAAGGAAATACTAGAAAGTTGCATATTGAAATATATTCTTTCACATGGATTTTCTGGAGTATCATCAGAGATTTCTCAGGAGGTGTCAGAAAAGTACATATTTTGAGCTATACTGAGTGGATTGGAAAAGATATGCCCCTTAGTCGTAGTTTGTATCGAATCCGTACAAATGGGTGGGAAAACAATTTGAGAAATGGGTCCCCTTTTCTGAGATCTTGAATGAGTGTGGGATCACCATGTGTCCCCGTTGATGAAAAGATGTAAATTTGACTGGGAAAAACACCTGTCAAATCGTAAAATGTGGAATATCAACAACCATTTGAGCCCGGATACTGTTAGGACATATAATCTCCAAGGACAAAGGTTTTAGAGTTGATTACAAGGCTCAAACACATTAGGCCTCCGAAGTACATCCATTCATTTTTCTTCAAGTAGGTTTAGGGAAAAAAAATGACAAGGATATTAAGAAATACCGACTGTGGAAAAGGGTAGAAAGAATTGGAGAGACCTTGGAAGAATTTTTTGATGAACAGAGATTTTATTAAGGGAACCAAATTACAGACCCTTTCCAGGTATTAAACAGAGAAATAAGGAAACTTTACTATGGATCCATACATGATCCTTGGTCTATCATGGGATAGGACCATGGTTCATGGCAAAAAAATGAAGGCAGAGACTTCTTATGGCACAACACGGGGGGATGAAATATGCTAGAGGCCTAGCGAAGGTAAATTGATAGGTTTGATCATGGCAATCTATTGGGGTAGTAGGACTATTTTGAGCACCAACATAATGGAATTATTCAACTACAGAGCATGAAGCTTTGTCAATGATATACACATTGTAAAAGTTTCGATAGTACTTGTTAGCGACACCATTTGTGTTTTATATAGATCACATGGCATTAAAGTACTTGGTAAACAAGCCTGTCTTATAGCGGCACATATGCAGATGGGTACTCCTATTTCAAGAGTTTGATTTTACAGTTGTGGTGAAGCCAGGGAAAAAAATTATGGGCCAGACCATTTATCTAGAATCAATTCAAGAGAGGATGCACAGAAAATTGAAGAAATAATGTCAGATGCACAGTTATAAAGGTTACAACATGTGCCCATGGAATTAGAAGACATTGTTGTCTTTCTACGAATAGGTATGACACCAAAAGGAATGAAAGCATTAGAAAAGAAGCATCTTGCTATACGTGCGGCATCATTTATGTTAATAAGTGGTGACCTATACAAGCTAGGCAGAGATGAAGTGTTACACCACTGTGTGTTAGAGCATGAGCGCAAGGATATCATGGAAGAAGCTCATGGTGGTATTGCAGGAGGCCATTATACAGGTGATGCAACTACCTGGAAGATCTTAATTGCTGGATTATGGTGGGAGACACTGTATAAAGACTGTAAAGATTATTGTAAGGCATGTGATCATTGTCAGTGCCTAGAAAAACTAGGGAAAAGAGATGAGATGCCTTTGAGACCAATTACTAGTGTAGAACTATTTGAGAAATGGGCCATTGATTTTGTAGGACCTATTTCGCCAGCCGCGCGCAGGACTGGATCACGCTATATCATTACTTGCACAAATTATCTTACACGGTGGGCAGAAGCAACACCTAAGAAAGACTGTACGATAGCTACAATAGCTAGATTTCTATGGGAGAATGTTCTTACATGATATGGATGTCCTTTAAGCTTGAGAAGTGATAGAGGTACACACTTTTTGAATGAGATAATCAGGATCCTATTAGATGAGTTTATGGTTGCACACCATAAAACTACACCCTATCTTCCTCAGGAAAATGGAACTGCTGAGGCTTTCAATAAAATTTTGGGCCAGACTTTGACAAAAATATGTGATGTTGGAAGAAAGGATTGGGATGAAAAAGTGTCAGTTGTGCTTTGGGCATATAGAACAACTTACAAGAGATTGAACAAAGCTACACCGTTTCAGTTGGTGTTTGGCATGGAAGTTGTTCTTCCTATAGAATTTATGTTACCTTCTTTGCACATTGCACACGCTGGAGGTCTAGCTGATGAACAGGCTTTAGAAAAACGTATTGAAAAGATGATTCAACTAGATGAGCACCGAGCCATAACACGATGGAGTCAGAAATAGGAAAAAGCCAGGAAGAAGGCATGGCATGACAAAAACATAAGAGATTAGAAGTTTAAAATTGGACAAAATGTGTTTCTTTATGACTCAAAGTTCTTGCACCATCCAGGAAAGCTCAAAGTACATTGGTTGGGGCCGTATGTTATCACTTCTATACTCGAATCAGGTGCTTACCAGTTAGAAGCACTTGATGGAACATGGCTACCCAGTTACTTTAACGGGGGTAGGCTAAAGCCCTACTATAAATAAGACTTCTTGGTGTTTGTAATAAGGTAGTGTTGCCATTTAGTTTAGGTTTTCAATTTAGTATTTCCTTAATGTATTTCCTTCATTGTCGCTATGCTTTGTCAATTTAGTTGTTGTTTGTGTAATAAGTGCACTTGCGCACATGAAGCTAATTACTGTATGAAGAATGTTTATGCGCAGAGGACTGCACATACTTTTAGTATGGGGTGGTTGTGGTTGTCCAAGAAAAATATTGTGGGATTTGAAAGGTGAAAGGGATAAGCTGCTACGGGTGTGCTTTAAGTCAAAAGAAGATTACTTCTCAAAGGATGACCAAGGATGGAGATGAATGAAATAACAATATAACGCGAGTTAAGTGGAGGCCATGTTAGCTACCAGGAGAAGGTGCAGTGACGAGGTAATCAAGCGTAGGAGCATGTGTTGAAGAGAATTCTGTGACCTGAGGGTAGGAATGCGCGCTAGAAGGTTATAGCTGGGCGCGAAGATGTACCGCACAGAATGAACGGATTTTAGATTTGATCAATAAATGAAGGGATATTTAGTAGGTGAGGAGAAATAAATGCATCAAATTTTGAAAAATTTATATAAGGAAGGGATGTGGATTCATTTTTACTGTTGCAACTAAGAGTATTCATGAGAAGAGCCAAGTGCAAAGAGCCGAGTGATCGAGTTAGGGTGCAAAGGGTGTGAGACCAAGAGTGAGAACCAGATCTATGTGACAAGAAGCTTACGTCCCCAGTGGTGAAGGGTTAGAGTGAATCAGAAAGATAGGGAAGGGTTAGGTTACGAAGTTTCCACCTAAGGCATAATTGAATCGAGCTAGGGTTTGATTCGCATAGAGTTGCGGAGTTGAAGAAGAGACATTTGCAAGGTGCAAATGGCACCAAAGAAGGCATCTGCAGCAACAACAAAAGAAAAGAAGAAGGTGGTCATCGAGGAAGAAGAGATGGCACCCGAAAGTCATTTTTCAAAGATGCAATATCCAGAAGGAGTCATCGTTGGCCAAGAGTGGGATTCACCCATTAGAAAAATCAAAGTAAGTGAATATAATCACAAGACCGCGGAGAACAAAAAGGAGCTTGATTCCTTGCTCACTACTAAAACGAACAAATGCATGGCAGATGACATGTCAGTATATGACGATGGAGGTGAATTGTTTTTGAAGAGAATTGGGGTATATCAGTTGTATGAGCTGCCATATTTCGGAAAGTATGAGCCCTTGTACTAGTGGCTCATGAGCAGGGTACATGAAGAATTCTTCTACTTTGTAGGACGTAGAGTTAGAATTTCATCTGTGTTTGTCTCATCAGTGACAGGGCTTAAGGCCACAAGGGAAGAAATAAAAAGTGACCTTGCAGATAAATGTTTGTGAAGACCAAATAGAAGTTGGGATACTTGAAGGGAGAATGGACATAGAGACAAATTTAAGAATTGTCCAGTGGTATAAGCTCTAGCACACCTAGTTACCAAGTTGAATGATCAGGAATGGTGGTCACAGGTGAACACTATGTGGTAACATGTGGTGCGTAAGATGTTAGAGGGGACAATCTACAATATTGCAGGCTATATTGTAGAGAAAATAGTTGAAGAAGCGCACACAAGAGGAAAGATCAGATTTAGGGCTGTTCTACTATCACTAGTATTCATGGAGATTGGAGTACCAGACATACCGAAGGAGAAAATATGGGAATACCCCATGGAGAAAAAGTCCCAAGCTAAAATATTTAGCAAATATCTATGCAAGGGGGCCATGACAGATAAAGTAAAATAAAGGGCAGAGAAGTGGTATGACAGGCTGCCATTTGGTGAAGAATGGCACATTCCAAAGGACCTACCAGTAGTGGTAGGAAAACAAGTTTAGTTTGTTGTATACCAGCATTTCTGCATCACGTGCTTTCCAATGAAGGATGGAGTCTAGAGCCCTTGGTGCAAGTTACCCTACGCATTCACTGTGAGGTATTTTCAGGAATCTATTCATAGTTTTACCGACACGCGCAGACTGATCTTAAATACAAATAAGGTAGATTGTGACTACTATACATTGAGGAAAAAGTACGTATATCCTAGCAGGAGCACATATACAGAGAGAATTATTTCAGAAGTATTGAATATCAAACCAATAAGTTTGGCTGTAGCAGATTTGGGGCCAACATTGGTGTATCTCCAGTTGAAGCCAAAGATGGAGAATAAAAAATATGTGGAAGGTGAGTTCGCACTTCCAGCACCACCAAAGGGGAAGCATACAGTGGAGAATATCCCAGTGCCTAAGCCCACAGAGCAAATCGAAGTGCAGGATGAGGAGGAAGAGCGTGAAGATAGTGGTGGTTTGGAACATAGGGGTAGGAGGCATCCTACAAGTCAAGGTGAAGCTGAGCACACCATTACCCCACCTTAGCCACAAGATGGGGATGAAGAGTACTTGGATGCGGTCCAAGGGGAGAAAAATTTTAAAAGAGTATTCAGGAGAACAAGGACCCAAGGTGCTACTCCAACCACTCTGTGTAAATTACCCCGAACTCTCCCCACAAAAGGAAGCGACCACACAGAGAAGGAGGAAGCTGAAGTTGAACGAAGGAGGTGGAAGAATCAAAGGAGAGCATGCTTGCATCTCCTACACTTCCAGAAATCCTAGAAGAATAGAATGAGGCATCAAAGGAAGGAGAAGTAAGAAAAAGAACCAAAAGAAACCATTGTAGAGGATATTTAGGACATAGAGACCCAAGTCCAAAAATTGGAAGCTAGAGTGCCTAAGCAGCAATGGTCTACAAGGACAAGTGGAGAGCACATTCCATCGGCCATGGGGTATGTAGAGGATGCAAGAAATATTATTCACGCGCCAACTTCCAGAGCACAATCGCGCTGAAAGATCTATTCAGATGGGAGTTGATGGACGAGGATATGGCAACCGTGTGAACTAGAAATAAACTATCATGGTCGATTCACACCCACATGGACAAGCCTAACTTTCATGTAGTGTGAAGATTCATGCATTTCAAGGAGATTGAATAAGGCACCTTAGGGTAGATACATGATAATAAAGCTTACTGTCATGACAGACATGAATAGGTCAACAATTCACTAGTGAAAGTTTTTGTGGAGGCGGCTAGAAGAAACATGGACAAATCTGCCACAATCAAAGCATTGTCGCGTGAAGAGCCGAAGAAAAAGGATGCTGAGATGGCATGCACGTAACATGCAAGAAAGGGACTTCATGCATAGAATAAGAATGAAGTGTTCATAAGTGTCGCAAGAGGATATTGGGGACTCTGTAATCAAAGTAAGGCCATACTTGGAACCCAAGGTCCCACAGACATTTTCTTCAGCAATACACTATGTGGGAAATTTGGTGGAATTGGTGCTCGAAGATGAAACTCTGCATATGCAAGCACCAAAAAAATCAGAACAAGATACCAAACAGGAGAAATCGTCTGTAATGAGGAAAATCGCATCTTATGAAGGGACTATTGCAAGCATTACAAGAAGTGTTGAAGAAAGTAGACCAAGACTTTAAATAGATGCATAGCTCAAGAGGCGCTCATCAACATTAAGACCTTATAAGAGAACAATGAGGTCTAAAAGGCCATGAAAGATGAGACATTAGGCCACACAGAAAGATTTTCAATAGTTAAACAAAATTGCGAAGCCCTAGACAGCAGCACAAGATCTACACAAGACTTGGTTGGAAGAGATTGGGAAGCTGATTGCACAGAAAATGGACCTTTTGGAAGGATGAAATCCATGTCCAGTGTTGTGTTGGTTCTAAAAAATGAGAAAGGAGAAATTACGCGAGATGAGTTGGAATCCATTGCTATGGATATTCCAGAGAAAGCAGAGAAGGCACTCACTGAATGACAGGTTTTAGAGGCTGAATAAAAGAGGAGTATCTAGAGCTGATGCTACAAACTGATACAGAGGAGGTTGCTTGAATAACCTCATAAAAATTCTTTCTTTATTCTTTCCATTCTTCTATTCTTTACTTCAAATTTTTTGAAGATACCCATTATCGGGATGAAAATGAGATTAGTCTGGGGTAATGTTGATCAAACAATACTTTTCAAAGATCATACAAAAGGAGTCCATGTGGGATAGAAGGCCAGGATCAAAAGTGTGGAAGGACAGGAAAGGACTCGCACGCGACAGAAGGCAAGATTTTGGGACTTAGCTGATTATCAGCATGAGGATCTATTTTTAGGAGATGGTGTGCGGAACACATCAATGATGCAGAGATGTGTGCTCCATGCATTATCTATTTTTAGAGAAGTGGGTCAAAGTGTCTATGCATGGAGACAAGCTAAGAATATAATCGACACTTTAGTTAACTGCAAGAGAACTATAGATAGCGCACTTACATGTGTGGCTATAATTGTAAACGGCGTGTGGCTAATCAATAGCATGCGACCTATTTCTAGGAATAGTTAAGTGGTGAAGGGAAAGTCCCCACCCTATATATATGATGTTAGGTGCATAGTAGATATAAACAGAAAGAGATGTACACAAATTGCAGTGAGATCCCAAAGAGCGGTATATGTATGCCAAATCTGTATGTATGCGCATGAGCATCAAATCCATAAGCGCCTTGATTATAAATTAAGCAGTGTCTGTAAGTAGCTTACTGATTTTTAATAATAGATGGAAGATATATGGACTGAATCTAAGGTTTTATCATCTGTGTATAGTTCAATAGTTGCATGCTTGATTACTTCAATCATGGTTATCTGTTTAAGTTTTTTATTCTCATATATCTAGATCTTAACATGCACTGTAGAATGATATATTAGTCATAGATATAAATGTTTTAAGTCTTCATCATGTTAACATCCTACAACAACAAGCATGAAGAGGGTCCCGGTACCTTTGCGCACTTCGGGTGAGCACTCAGTCTAGGCTGAGTACTATGCCAGTGCACTTGGGCTTTTACTGGTGAATTCTAGGCTGCATCATTGGTTCCATTGCCCTTCCCTCTCTTCCTTCGCGCTTTGGCTCGTGGAGCGACACGTGCGCATGGCGGACCCGCGGGCGTAAGTTACATTTTCTCCCCGTGCAAAGGGAAAAGTTTATAAACCTCCCCGTGCTCCGCCAACCCACCCCTTTGGTCAATTTTTCTTCCCTGGGCCCGCACATCTGCCCCTTGGGGAAAATTTGACCTCTAAAGTCTGCTTTCCCATATCTTGAGTTTCTGAAGGAGTTAGAGGACTTCTTTATATCAATGGAAAGGTGAGAGAATTTCCTATCCAATGGAAATGATTTAGGGAATTTTTGGAATCATTAAGTATGAGGAAAACCAAGTTGAAACTCTGAGCCTGTTAAAGATGGGTATGGGGTAAATTAATCCTTGAACCTAACTGAGACTTCTAACCCTAACATTTGAATCATGTGAACTTGTTATTTGTTAATGAAGGAAATTTTTTTTCTAGTAATTTAGATTTGTTCTAGAACCCAATAGGGTCAACGGTTGTCTTGCAACTTGGTTGTGGACACTTCTAATAAAAAAAATTATTCCATAATTTTCTAACTTATCCTAGGTTGTTTCTTGGGTCTCAAGCGGGTTGTTTTAACGGGCATCACACATTCTCAAATTATTTGTACCCCAAAACCATTTAATTTAATTACATTGGCTGACCTTTTTGAGTCCACAAAAATAAAATATTTGTAATAAATCCAAAAGGATTGCTTGAAACATAAGAGTAACATTACATACTTAAAATATTGTAAATTCTTGGTAAACCATAAGTAAATTACATAACTAATGAGCCCCTACTCAATTTCATCATTTTTTGTGTTTGCAATGTAAATTTATACACCTTATTTTAAGGGGATACTCAAATAACCAAACACCAGTTAATTCTTATTCCATTAGAAAATAAAAATATCACCATAAAATTAATAATGCAAGAGTGCTAATACATTTTTCAATCCAATAATTCATAAGTGTGCTTTCCTCTTTGCTTTAAAAATTTATAAGACACTATCATGTAAAATACAAGTGGAACATGTCACAATTTTGAATAAAACTTGTATTATCCTAAACAAGGACTAATCTTCATGCAAGCTCCAAAGTCAGCTCCAACTCCATGTAGTAATCTTCAATACACAAGAGAATACGACTTGGTTTCCACCCAACCAAATGACATCATCACATGCCATATCCACAAATGGAGGACATGCTAGCCTCCCTACAAGTCCATGGGAGAGAGATAATGCATGCATCAAAGATCACACAAGAATGGGGAAGACAAAGGGTGACCAATACACACATACATACTCCAATACAAAGCAACCAAAACCAAACACCGAAGCATAATAGGAGAAACTCCATGTTTCCTCAAATGGGGAAGAGTGGCAAAGAACCCATAGTAAACCATTTTGTGATCCAACCATAGGAACGCCAAAATTATCCAATCCCAAACTCCTTATCACTCCATCCCACCATAATCCACACCTCCTTGTAAATATTTTCAACCAAACATGGTTTCCTTAACAAGGATGGAAGATGAGATTCAAACCATATGAATAGTCATCTTCCACATCAAACCATATGAGGGGAGGAAATAATAGAAATACCATCATGGATTTCCCATCAAGCCATGTGGTGTAAGAGGGGGTTTCCTCCCTCTTCCCCTACATACCAAAATCCACCTCAAGTGAGATGGATGGAGAAAAATGAAGCAAACAAGATTTACAATCACACCCACAACAAACATGAAAGCATACAAAACCCATAAAAACCATTTTTATTTTGCACATTATACTATAGAAAACAAAATAAGAGGTATGAAGGCCTACCTCAAAATTAATCTATCTAATTCCAAGAACAAGCCAAGATCTCCCAACCTCCAAGCTCCTCTCCCAAGCTCTATCTAACTCCCAAAAGAAAAAAAAAATGAGAAGCAAAAAAGTCCATATCCCTCTTCAAGAGGAAGCATATGAAGGAGAACAAAATGTTTCTAAAGATCCCTGGGAAAGGAGGAAAAACATGTATTCATAATCACTAGTGATTTGTTAGAATCGTCGGTGATCTAGCTTTTTCAGGAAACACGTTTAGAAGATGGTTGAAACTGTTTCTAAATGCGTATTTTGGATTTTTGATGAAGTAATATGGTTATGGGGAGGTTTGATATGGGATGTAGAGGTTGGGATATAGGAATAAAATAGAATGAGGTTGTTTTTAAATGGTTATGGTAGATTTCAAGTGGTTAAGTTGTTTTATAGATAGAAAATTGTAATTTTATGGGAGTGTAAGATTATTTTTACAGAGGAATGGATGAAGTGACTTAGGATAATGATTTTTACATGTGTTTTAATTAAATGAGGTACATATAATGTGAATTAGGTAAGTTGATGAAAACTCAATGTCTACATTTGCCCCTTTTTTGTCAAGTAATTCACGACAGGTGAAATGTTAGATAAAAATGGTATGAGGTAAAGCTTTTGTTTTTTATAGGTGATCCCCCCTCAAATTGGGGGTGATTTTGGTGTAATCACCAAGGGCATCCAACCAGTTTGATTGACGTCCATACACATGAGATGAATAATGAATTTTCCCTAAGACAAGGAGACTTAAGATTTCCAGCCTAGTTAGCCGCTTGTAGCATCGTGAGGATGTAAATGCTAGGGGAACCTAAAGATCTCTTGTGTGACCTGTAACCTGGACACTCAATTGATCACGTCAGACATACATGGGTTATGGAGCTAAATGATAAGAGTACCAAAGGGTTTAGGGACCATTGATGTATTAGCTTACAGGTATTGTTTGTGAAGGAAAATTTAACTCTTGGAGTCCTTGAGATGAGGAATATTATCGAAGGATGTCATATACATTCCTATAGTAGGTTGAAACATAGAATTCATCTAATTTATTCCATGATAACACTCAAGGGATGTTTTGTGATAAACTAGGTGGATCACTAATGATTAGGGTGAATCGCGGATGATCAGGGTAAATCATTGATGATTAAGGGAATCTATCTGAGTTGAGTCTTTCTTATATCCATGATAGTGCAGGAACAAGAAACTAGCAATATGTATCACACCATTTTATTGGCGTAACGTGAATCATTAGCACCACCTATGTCATAAGAGTAATTTAGTGAAAATTCAGAGAGACTGTTAAACATAGTGACTATATCAAGGGTGATTTGTCCACACAATAAGATGAGTTACTGGGACCATCCAAATAGTGTAGGAAGAAGGTGGCACTACAGGTATCAGGTGACTGATACATTATTCGGGGTTAAGTTTTACTGATTTTTGTGCATTAACATAAGTTTATTTTTAGAAATTTTAAAAATGCAGTGTAGTCCAAGGGCTATGTTAATGTGAGAATCACCAAGATCATCAAAAACTGGATGGATCACCAGTAATTGGGTTAGATCGCTGGTGATTTGGTTGGATCACCAATGATTTATACTAAATCGTTAGAGATTGTTGTATTTTGATGAAAACTTGATAAAAATCCCCCAGTGGGTGTGTTCTAATTGATGTTTTGTGATTTTTTGGATGCAAGTAACGGCCAGGTTGACTATTAGAGATTGGGTTCCAGATGCATTAGCATATGTGAGAGAGGAGATGTTCAATGACAATTAGGAACTTCTAGAGGCAGTGGGTTTTGTAGGGATGTATTGTTATAGATGAATTCACAGATGACAAGGTTTACTATTGGATTTGATTGAGAGGTTGGATCCTATGCAGTGCTGACTTCCCTTTGACACTTTTAGATACTGATCATAATGTTGTTGATCATATTATGGACATTATTATGTTTTGTTTTAGTATGATGATTAGATGTTAGATCATGGACTATTATTGATCTGGATTTAGTTATTATGCATGATGATTACTTGATACATTTCCTTTATGTGGATGATGATATATTGTTTGACATGGGCATATTATAGATGTTGATTTGGACTTGTGACATTTGATATTTTGAGTAGACCTAGTATGGAATAGTATAGATGATGATATAGCTGATTTAGGAAGTAAAAATGATAATGTTGAATTTTTGATATTGTTGTGATTCATGTGTTTAGGATAATTTTGAAATGTTGTTTATATCATTTTGATGTTCTGATATGGCCACAAGGCCTAAGGAGGTATTTGCATTTTTGTCGGTTAAAAATCACAACAATGTCAGGGGATTAGAGACTAACCATATTAAAATTTTGGGTGAAATCAACGAGGTCACCATGGCAACTGTTTTGTGTGTGTGTTGTGTGTAGGGATATCCCATGGAATTCCGGGGGGGAATTTCCAATATATATGTGACCATGTGATATGTATTTTATTAATGTGTTCATTTTTATTTATTGTTGTTTGTATTTTATTAGTAATGTGTTCCTTCTTGTAATTAATTTAAATGTGGTAAATTAATGTGAGAGACCATATAGTTAAATTTTAATTTAATTAATTTGGGATATAGAATCTAATTAATGAAGTTGTTGATTTTAAGGTAATGTTGTAAATAATAATTTGTTAAAATAAATAAATCAATATGTCAATAAGAATGTAATAAATAAAGTGTTTTCTCTTAAATGAAATTTTGTAAGAGTGTGTAAGAAATGTGTAAGGTGTAATTGAAATATATGAGTATGTAAGAAAGATTTTGGAAGGTTAGAAACTTCACCTCCTTAGGAATTCGAAATTATCCTTGGAGGCCAAATTTGGAGGCTTGTGGGATAAGTTAAACTTGTCCCACACCTCTTAAAATGATCCACCAACCATGCCTATGGTTTGGGGGTTTAATTTTAGGCATTTTTATTGCATTTTAAAAATGAAAAGCTGTAAGTTTTAATTGCACTTCTCTTACATATTTTTAATTTAGTCCTTTTGGAGTATGAGTCATGCTTTGGATTGTGTAAGTTATTTTTTCATTCTTATTTATTGTGTTTTGGTGGAGTGATGTTGACTTTTCTCTTGGGGGTTGACGAAGAATGATGTGGCATCCCACATGGATCCACATCATCCTCTCTCTCTTCCCTCTCCTATAAAAGTGAAGTTCTCTTGCTCATGTTGATGGTTGTTGAAACTTTTTTATTTTCCTCTTCGGGGGTGCAATTTTCTTGCTTGTTGTTTTGGGAGCTTGTTGTAGAAGGAAGCTTGGAGTCTTTTTACATGTTTGAAACCTTACTAATTTTGGAACTGTATTTGGCATTTTGGAAAGCTTGTGAGCTTGGAACAAACTCCAACATGGAGAGGTAGTATGTTGAGATATGTTTTACATACTTTTCTTTCTCTTGCATGCATATTAAAATTCTGAATGTGTTTTATGTTCTTATCTGGTTAGGTAGACTGCTTAGGACAAGGTGTTGGACAAGGCTATGGGGATTTCATATGGGGGGGGCATACGGGATTGCCAATGGCACTTATTTTATTGTGGAGGGAGTTTTGTATTGGGATCCACCTAGGAAAAGAAACTACTTGCATTTCTTACTCTTGGGGGCGCATAAGGGAGAAACTTTAGGGGGGGGGACATAAGGAGGGGTTGAGAGATAAAAGGTTTATGGGATTTGATATGTTTATTGGCTGGTATGATTTTAGGTGGATGCCCAATTTCAAATAGGGAGGCATAAGTAGTCCCCATAGTTCCTTGCTCTTGTTGGCTTGCTTGATCAAGCCTATGTGTTGTGTGAATGATTTCAAATGTAGTTGTGAACTACTGTCCTTGTTTGGAATGTGTATTTTATTAATCTTTGTGTGTGAAAATGTTGCTTGTATGTTGTGGAAGGTATTGATGCCATGAGTTGATTTTCATCCTCTATTTAAATATGGTTGGGGCTTGGGGGCCAATGAGGAAGGATGGATTCTCCTTTCTCATTGGATGTCTTGGTTGGGAGGAGAGCATTACCATTCCCCCTTCCTTGTTGTGATCAAAGATGAAAAGATGAAGAAATCAACATGCTGCTGTTTTGGAGCAAGAAGAATACAGTTTGACAGTCCCATTCTTTTGAGAAAATTCATTGTAACCTTTCCCACCTTGATTGGATGAGTAGTATAGTAATTGTAATGTGAAGTTATTGTAGTGTAGATGGAAGATTGAATTTGAATTGTGAAATGTATAAGAGATTTATATTTGTTCCTTGTTTTGGAAAATAAATGAAAAGGTTGTTACATGCATGGTGGACTATATTTTAGAAATCAAATGGAAAGGAGAAAGTTATAAAATTTTATTTGACGATCAATGAATAATTACATTCTTTTCTCAAAATTGTATTGTGAATTGGATTTGGATTTGCTGTCAAACATTGAAAATTGTTGATTGAAAAAGAAGAATGTGTGTGAAGATAAGTCAGTGTTATATTCCTTTTTAAAATTGCATATTTGAATTGGAATTTGAACTACAATCTAATTTAGAAATGAATGGTTGTTTAATCAAGTAAATGGATTGGACTAGTTTAGGAATTATATGCATATTCAAATGACCAAAATTGATATTCCAATTCAAAGAAATAGCTCACTATCTTACACTTCATTCTGGCAATTCACATTTTAATAAAAATGAACAGTTCAGACCTGCACTTAGTAATCAACTTAAAAATGTTACAAGTTAACATGCTAAGACATTTAGGAATCCAATTTGACAAATAAAACTCAAGGAAATAATATAACCATTGTCAAATTTGAATGCAATTCCCCCTTGGGTTGTTTTTCTGTCTATTGTCGGAAAAATACAATCTTAAATTAATTGAACAAATTGACTTTCCTAAAACACTCTAAACCCTCCCTAGAATAATCCTCCATGTTTTTTCGACATGTTGAGCGAAGGAGGAGTTCTACTTTAACCAAATTGAGAATTTGAAAAATGCTAGTTCAAAAATTAAAACCCTACAGATTTATTTCTCAAAATTGACCACTTAAACTTCATAAATTTCCAAAATTGATGATTTTTGTGCAAAGAGGGCATCGATATCTTTCCAAAAAGTTCTCATTTTCCAAAATCTAATCTTTCTAGCTCAAGTTATGGCCATTTGAAGTTTTACTTCAAATTGGCATGCAAAAAATAATAATAAGATTTAATCTAACTATAGAAAAATTAAAATTTTAACTTTGGAACAATTTCCCAAAAAAGTCTGCGGCCCCGCCATCCAACAACCAATCGGGGCTTGCCACATGGCACCCTGGGAGGGGCGGACCAATTTAAACTTGTCCCTTTCAAATTTTTTTACTTAGGAAAATGTTCCCATTTTACCCCGTCGGCTCACGACCAATCACATGCTTCCACGTGGCACGGTGGAAGGGCAGACTCTTTTCAAACTTAAAACTTATTCTTTTGAAAAAATTTACTTGGGAAAAATTTTCATTTTTCCTCTGCCGGCCTGTAGCCAATCAGAGGGCAACACGTGTCCTCTAGGGGTTGAGGCGGAGGCGTGGTTTGTTTTAACCTTTTATCCCTTTGAAAATTTTTGGGAAAAATTTTCATTTTGGCCCCGCAGCCTGCAACCAACGAGAAGGTGCCACGTGGCACTTTGGGGGTGGTAGCGGGTGGGGCGGAACCCCATGTTGTTTTGAGTTTTGGCCCTTGGGAAAATTTTTAATATTCCTCCCATGGCTCGCAACTCTACCTTATCCCTCGGCCTTTCCTTCTCCCACGGATGTGCGGGCTTGCGCATCCCCTTCTTCCTCTTGGTCTCCCATTGGTGTAGCACACCAAATGACCCTGCCGCTTTGCCAAACTCCTCACCCCTTCTCCGCTATGTGCCAGGGCTTGACACGTGTCCCTGGGGACCCGCGGGGGCATGGAATGCTTTGTGACCTTGAGCCATGTGATGGGAAATTTTCCCTATGCCACCCCACGACCCGCCAAACTGCTCAAGGCATATTTCCCCTCCTCTTGCCATGTGTCCCCCTAAGGGAAAATTTGTCCTAGAAACTCCACCCACTCATATCTTGAGTTCTGTAAGGAGTTAGAAGGACTTGTTTATATCACCGGAAAGGTGAGAAAATATCCTATCCATTGGGAATGGTTTAGGGAAATTTTGGATGCGTTAAGTGTGAGAAAAATCCAGTTGTATTTCTGAGCCTGTTAGAGAGTAGGCATGGGAGTAAATTACTCCCTGAACCTAACTTAAACATGTAACTCTAAAAATTTGAACCTTGTGAACTTGATACAAGTTAATAAAGGAAATTTGTGTCTTGGTAAATAGGATTTGTTCCAAAACATGTTAGTGTAGACTGATGTTTGGCAACCTGAATGTAGATACTTCTTATAAAAAAAAAATTATTCCATAATTTTCTAGCCAACCCTAGGTTGTTTCTTAGGTCTCAAGTGGTTGTTTAAACAGGAATTACAGGAAACCCACACTTGAAATAATAGGTTTCTATAGGAAAATATTGATAATCCAAAGAAGAAGGGAACTAAAACAAAAAATTGCTTTGAAAGTAGGTAAAATTATGATGAAATGGCTTACTAGTTAGACGAGGATGAAGGTGAAAGATCACAATGCACTTTGAAATTCAGAAAATTACTAGGGAATGGAGGAGAACTGACATTAAAATAGTTTTAGGTGACGAGAAACTAGACATGATAGAGTTCTCTTTCATTTGAAAATGAGGAGAAAATAAGTATAAAAGGGTTAATAAACTCGTGAATGAGTGGCAATATTACCTCAATAAATGCCCCGAAGGCCACTAAATTGGTGAATCAACTTAGTGATAACCTAAGAGAATTGTTCCTTGTGGTGCGAAAACACCTGAGTTTCCTAATTGAATGCATGTGCAAAAGAAATGAAGAAATGAGGTATACAAGGAACATATGAATTATTCTATTGGCTACCTCTGGAGGCGACTTAGCCAATGATTCATGATGTGGGAAGGGAAACACTATGGGGAAGGGGAAGAACATGGGAACAAGTTCTGTAAGTTCCAGTCAGGCATGATAAAGTTGACATGAATGGGAAGCGGGTAAGTCAACCATGTGGTGAACATAAAGAACCGTAGAAAAAGTACCAGAAGTTCCAACAAAATCTGATTCACACGATTAAAAATAATGGTGCAGAGATGGTAGGAGATCAAGGAATAAGAGGAATGAAGGAATTTTTCCTCCTATTCCTCAATGATCTGATTTTACTGACAACGGTCAAGATAAATATAGAAAATGACTAATTCTTTTCTCTCTCTTTTAACACTACTTTAACACAGGGAAATGATGATCAAATGCAAAGGACTTACAACTTAAAAATTTCAAATTTTTCCAAATTTTAATGGTCCATAACAACATCACCAAAATCTAAAATTGTAGCTTTTCGCTATGGATCTTGCTCATTATCTTGATCCATGTGCATTGGAAAGGATTGCACATAACTCAACATATGTGCAACATTGAGCTTGCACATAAATCAAACAAATTTGTATTCTCACAAATGGATTTCATGAATGGATACAACAACCAATCAAGTATGAGTATACATCCACACACTTATGTTCATTTTCAAACCTGTATACTTATATTTTTACATGGGAATGACCAATAACCCATACATCTAGTTGGTTTTACAGGACAACTAATAACTTACATGGATTTATAGGATAACCAACAACCTACACATACATATGGGTTTATAAGACAACCAACAACCTACACATATGGTTTTATAGGACAACCAACAACCTACACAAAGAGTTATCATGATGTTATATAAATTTGATAAGATTCTCCATTATTTTTACATCAGGGACAAATATAGAGATTATGTACTCACATTAGAAGTTTTATTTTGCATGTCATGAAACGAATTGAAAATTAAAACTATGCAAAAAAGGGAATGATGAGGACTTGATCCTCTTTTTAATCATATGTAGCCACCATTATGGATCAATGTCATTCTAATAAATGACATAACTAGTATCCACTTCCATTGGTTACCGATCTAGAATCTAGTCATTTTGATGCAACTGGTTGTCACTAATACATTGTGTGGCCCCGTTGCTAGTAAATGATGAGTAATTTTTGTTTGAAATCTTCATTTTATTTCCTACGTCCTCTATTTTCTTGTTTCTCACTCAGAAGAATTGGACTTGAAGTTTGTCTACGTATCATTTAAAGTATTAAATCCTACACCCTTCCCCCTCAAATTTGACATGCACATAGGATGTCGGGTTCACATGAAAATACATCCATTTACAAATAAATTAATTTAAAAAAAAATGGACACTTTGTATGATGAATCTAGCAATATGATATGATGATAATAAGAATCTATGTGGATATTGTAAAATCACTAACACCAAAATTTAATTTTTATTAATCATAACACAAAATGATACAAAACAACATAGAAAAATATACTTCTGACTCAAAATTACAAAGTTGACATACTCATTACATTGACCAAGTTATGACAATCTTTTATGACATACATTCTCTATTGACAAACAAAAATCCATAATAACCAAGAATGAACATAGTGGGCTTATTTTAAAATTAAATTTGAGTCTTACAAACCCACACACACACACACACACACACACACACACACACACACACATATTTGAATGTTTGACAAAATAAATTTAAATAAAACATTAATTACAAACAGTTAAAGTATAATTGTTACCTAAAATGAGAGTAGAATCATCATAATATAAATTTTTTCCCTTCTACACATTTGGTCAAATGCTATCTTCTTACTCGAATCATAACGAAGAAGATTGGCTATGAAATATACTAAATGCACTTGCAACACATCCTTGGACTATATAATGGCTAAAATTAGCACACGTAAAAGCATGGAGGCATTTCAAGTTCCTTAGAAATACATAAAAACATTATCTTCCTCTACAATCATATCCACTACTCCAACCACTTGGAGTAACTAAAACGGTTGATTAAATTTGAGAGAGACGATATTGTGTTATCTTCAATATCACCAAATTTCTGATGACCCACAAATCCTCTTGTGTTATCTGTAAAAATATTCCTGCTATTTAAATTGCCCATGCTAAATCTTAGATGCAATGAAAGCTCAATTTTCACAAAGTGGAGAATTCGATGCATAACCATGACACGTGGCAATCTTACTATCAAATAGTGGAATCAAGTTTGTGGTCAATTTGTGCAATGTGTAGTCACTAAATCACGCACTTTGAGTCAATATTTAGTCTCAATCTCATACTACTATTCATATGGGTTTTGAGTGAATAAAGTACTAATTAACTCATGTCCTTTGGCCATTTTACTTCACTTTTTGTCGTCACTGCCGACCTTCCACATATACTTTCCCAATCTATTTTTTCATTCTACATTATTCCTATTCCTGACTGGGGTGCCACAAGCACCCTGGTCCCCTTTGGGCACCTTGATCCTCTTTTTACTCTGGTTCCATCTTTTGGGAACTCTATCCATTTGAACTTTCCATATATTTAGTGGTAAACCTTTTCAGGTTTAATTGTGAAATCAGAACAAGAGAACCATATAAATATAAAGTTATGAGACCATAATAAGGGACCATACACTAAAAATTTCCTATCACCACCTAGAGTTGCATCCATCAAAGGCATCTAAAGCTACATTTGCATCCATCTAGATCCATCACAAGGCACATAAAGCTTGTTCATCTGCATCACACTTCATAGGATGGGAGTCCATTGTTTCCATGCACAAATTTATTACATTCAAAATCTAGTTATTGCTCGTTACTTCACAAAGTGTGACTGACACAAGAGCAACCTAGGGCACAGTTTGCACACACACATATAGAACTACATCGAGTATAAGATGTAATGTAGCACTCAGTTAGTAAGTTAACCATTTTTTCCATTGACGATAGTACGACCCCTTAATTTGCATCTTTATTTTTAGTGGTTTGATGTTTGTCTCGGGGTTTTATAGGTATCTCCTTCATCTCTAGTTTACAGTGACACCCAACGTAGTTTAGAGAAGTTAGTGTGACAGGAAGAAACTACAAATGAACATCCAACGACACCTCATAGGAGGGTTTCAAACCATTTCCGCAGACTAGGGCACCCAAATCTCATACCAGGGTGACCACAGGCACCCTTGTCCCTCTCCAGGTACCCAAGCTAGTCAGGGAGCTCAAATATGTGATTTCTAAGGCTTATATGTGGTCGTTTACTCCTCTTATTTTCCTGGTTCACATTGCGACATAACCCCACACCTTCTTCGAATCAACTAAGGAATTCCTAACCCCTCTTACACATTAGGGCTTTACATTTCTATTTACTTAGTTACTTACGCCAATTTATTTATTTTATTTAGTTGTTATTTACTGCTTTGCATAACATCATATTAGACTACTATATTTCATTTTAGTTTTATCATTTTTGTGATCCCAAATGATCTAACACTATCTTCTAATTATGTCTTCACCCTAACAAGTTATGGCTCAATCACCTTATCCTACTTTTGCACCTACTAAGATTTTTGGTATAATCACTACTACTGCTGATTTTATTCGCATGAATACTAAACATCCCCCTCAATTTGTTACACCTAAGGTTGATCCTTCCATCGATGTATTAAATAATCATCATACTCATCCTCCTATGGCTCCCCTGGCCTCTATTCATCCACCCATCACTTCAGAGGTTCCTCATGCTGCTTCTAAGGGTTATGACATCATCGAATAACTTAAGAATACACCTGATAAGATTTCTCTTTATGAATTATTACATAATGCACTTGAATGTCAACAAAAAATAGAACCAACCCTTCATGCCATTCATATAGAAAGTGATAAATCTATGGTAGCCTTTACAAACCTCATATAGCCTCTTCGTAATATGTTACATGCTATATCCTTCACTGATGAGGACTTGTCACACTTTGTTAAAATAAACCCATGCACACCCTTGCTCATCACTTCTGTCATTAGAACCAATTACATCAAATGATTACTTAGTGATAATGGATCAACTGTCAACCTATGTGCTCATTCTCTTAAAAAACAACTAGGTATTAACGATAATCTAATTTATAAGAATTCTACTCTCATCTGAGGATACGATTCTACTACTTGCACATGTCTAGGGACTATCTCATTACACATTAAGGTTGGACCTAAGACTATTCTCACTGAATTCTATGTTATTGATGCCTCATTCCAATTCAATCTATTTCTAGGTAGGCCTTGGATCCATGCCATGCAAGCAATTCCATCTACTTTTCACCAATGTATCAATTTTTTAAATGATGGATATGAACACACTATTTTAGCAGATCCCAAACCTTTCAAATTATGTTGTATAGACCCCATCATGGCTATGCCAATCCCTCCTACACAACGTATCCCATACATTAGTATTGATACATATGATGTTGGTCAGTCTAGCACTTCCCACTTGTCTGTCACTCAAACTACTCTAGTCATTTCTACTCATACTACTACCATCATCTTGCCTACAACACCCACCTCTGTCCCCGCTACTACTCAATCTCTTGAGGTGTCATCTTCTATTTCTCTACCTAGTAAAACTCCTAGAAATATACTTGAAAACGTTATACAACGTGATAATACTACCACCGATGATTCTAAGATCTCTGACGATGAAGTAGATGCTATCAAACTTACTGATGAAGTATTAGGCCAGCTGAATTTCACCCCTCTTGATGTATATGACTCTTACTTCAAAGACACCTTTGTGACTGATGGCCTAGGTGAATATATATTCAAAACTCCCCCTTCTACCAATGCTATGGTACTTTATTGAAGATCTATTAACGCTTTAGATACTGTTTCATCTTCTACTACACCATCATCATTACAAATTCCTCCTTTCACGTGTACCTTATTCATCAATTTTTTTTTTGGCATAACATCTTGCTCAACTGTGGTTGTTCAGATATTGTTTGTACACTTGAGGGCTTAACACGAATTGGTTTGACACTTAATGACATCTTACCACCCATTCACTCACCCCATCTATACCATGACTATTGTCACATTACGACCGCCTATGGCCTTTGTGTGTTTCACTTGACAATCTTCATTTCTCGTACCCATCATACTTCCCCATTGACATTGGGGCAATCTTGGCTTAACTATATTGGTGGTACTTTAGATAGATACTATACGTCTCTCACATTTCCTATGCCATTTGGAAACAATTCATCTCCTACTTATTCCTAGAATCTCTCTCCATGATTCGCACATGATTTTCCACTAGTAACCATCAACAATGAAGAATATGCAATGAATGTTTACACACTACATCACAATGGATCTTTATACGATCCACCTCATTTGATTGCATCTCATGTCTCTAATGTTGCACTAGTAGGCTTTGATCTTGACAATGATGATCTATTAGACAATGTCACATGATTACACTCACCAATTCACTTGAGGGGCATAACACCCACACATTCCCCCTACCATCTTAAAATTGCCACATGTTTTACAACTCGCATTTATCAACCTCCTAGCATAGGAATTGTTATCTACACTCTATGTATCGCCATTACCCTATGACACACTCTCGTGCTTCGGTTCACACTTGACTGTTGAGGGCATACTACACATGAAACTCACACACTGCACAATATGTACTACACATTGCATCTCTTCATACATCCTAGAGTACATCTCACATTTTCCATACTACATCATTTGTATTTCAACATTCGTACATCTACACATCATTCTAGTGTTCATCACCCATGTGTCACACTCCTATTGTCTACGAGTCTAGCATTGCATCCTATTCATCATACATACTACATAGCATGCATTTCAAACTATTAGGCTATCCACACACCTTGCATTGCATATTTGCACATTTTTCTCATCACACGGTCATCTCCTCTCACCACACATACTAAATCTTCTTATAGGCATTTCATTCACTACCTGATGATGGACTCTAGTCTCCTTGTCCATATTGGACTTAATGGACCACATCACACTCACACATTCATCATTTGATCTTCTCATGTGACATTCCTAGGATTAGTGATATATGCCTTAGGCTATAGGGTCACTTCTTCTAGCATCATCTTGTGATAGGCTACCTCATCACCTTCACTTACATTGTTTAGTGGTATACGCTTTAGGCTAAATCACCACCTCCTTTCTATTCATCTAGTTGTGATATACGCTTAGGCTATAGAGTCACACACAGTTCATCTCTATGTCACATCTCATCACTACACACTCATCACAACACGTTACATACATCACATAGTTTGACCATTTCCCAATGACGGACTCTCATTTATGGTTCATTATTGATTGCTGAGGGGGAATACTAAATGAACCTCATTACATACAACTCCATTCACTCAGAGGGGGGCACGTGGCTCCTATCATCCATACTGCATTCCATTCCATCCATCCACAACATACTACATTTTATGGTTGCATTTACTTTTTCTTGCATTTTCTCTTACATGTTCACTTTACTACACATGTTAGATAGATCTCTTGTATGTCATTATCTTTACCATACACACATGCACATTCACGTCCTTTTCTAGTTGTGATCACAGATACAAAGCTTCCACACGTAACACCGATGCTTCACACACTACCTACTAGGGGCATCCACATTTGAACATCACATGTGCTATTGTTTCATTTTATACTTAGCACTTCCTATTATCAGGTTATACATGCTTTTACATACTTGTTATTTTTATGACATGCTAATGGCTGCTTCAGGTGCAACATTTGTTATGCAGGGATATTTGATTCCATACTTGTTTCTTTGTTTTCTATTGTCTACTATTGTTTGTCTTGTTTGTGGGCTTTACCCTTGGTTGTGTGTGCTTGTTTTCGACCATGACGTCCTTGAGTATCTTACAACACCATGAGTGGTGTACCATGTTTGTAACCCGATTTTCATGGTATATGATTGTATCTTTTAGGGTTTATATTATTTGATTATGTTCTAGCCTACACATTGTTTTCTTCTACATGCATGCTTTTTCATACTAACTCTTTTTTCTAGCCACTTGTTTGTGTGTGCCTTGGTATTGACAAAGCACATTCTCTTCCCCCTATAGGGACCAGTTTTAGTTACCGGTCAGTCCTATTTTGGGGCTGCATTATCCTATCTATGACATCACATGCACCCCCAAAGAGAGGGGAATCATTTGGGGTTTACACACGGTATTTATATAGTTCAATCTACAGTCTACAATATAGTCTACAATAATTATATAGTCAGTCTATAGTTTGTGAGTGGGTTTAGACTAGTCTACAAACCCCATACACATCAGAGTTTATAGGGAAAATTATCCTTAGAATTCTCAGGAGCAGTTATAGGTTGGAGGATACATCGGACTTTCCTCCCTACACTACTTCGGCTAGTGGTGTCAGATCACCCAAAAAACTAGACAGTACAAAGATATCTTCACCAATCTCAGGGAAGTAGTTACAGGTTTGAGAATAACACAACTTTCTCCCTACACTACTTTGGCCACAATAGCGTGAGATCGCCCAAAAAACTCACACTTCACCGAGAGTTACATGATATCCTTTCTACACCCTTTGTTTCATCATATATTAGGTGCACATGTTCCTTTTTCATTTTCATTTTCATACTATTTTCACATGTTTCTCTACATACATACATGCATTTAACACATATATGTGTGTATCTGAAGACTTGATCATTTTCTCTTTTATAGGTTCGTCCATATGGGAAGCAAGCAATCAACAACAACAACACACACATGAGTGACATCACACACATGATACTAACCATGTAGGTACACTACAAACCTTGACATCTACACATGTGCTTATGCCCTAGGTTCATTCTCATCACTCTTTTTACACTTTTGCATCTTTAATCTCCACACCCCATATTTTTTGTCACTCCACACTTTTTCTAGTTCTTTGGCAAGTTTATACATCACTCTATATGGATTATGAGGTACACACCTCTATCTACTTTATGTTATCGAGATTTTCACTCACCAACATAAAGTGGGGTAAAATGTAGTCACTAAATCACACACTTTGAGTCAATATTTAGTATCGGTCTCATACTACTATTCATATGGTTTTTGAGTGAAGAAAGTACTAATTAACCTATGTCCTTTGGCCATTTCATTTCACTTTTTTTCATCACTTCTGACCTTTTGCATGTACTTGCTCAATCTATTTTGTCATTCTGTGTTATTCCTATTCTTGACTAAGGCACCCCAGGTGCCCTGGTCCCCTCTGGGTGCCCTAATCATCTTTGTACTTTGATTCCATCTTTTGGACACTTTCTAGTCGCTTGATCTTTCCATATTTTTAGTGGTAGGCATTTTTGTGGTTAATTACAAAATTAGAATAAGAGAACCATATAAATATAAAATTATGAGACCATAATAAGGGACCAAGAACTAAGAACTTACTATCACCACCTAGAGTTGCATCCATCAAAGGCATCTAAAACTACATTTGCATCCATCTAGCTCTATCATAAGGCACACAAGGTTGATTCATCTGCATCACACTTCATAGGAGGGTAGTCTATTGTTTCTACAAATACATTTATTACATTCTACATCTAGTTATTACTTGCTACTTGAAAAAGTGTGAATGGCACAAAAACAACCTATGGAACAATTTTCACACACACACACACAGAACTACACCGAGTCTGTGATGTAGTGCATCACTAAGGTAATAAGTCCACCACTGTGGTTGTTGAGGACAGTTTGACCCCTTCATTTGCATCTTTATTTTTTAGGGGTCTGATGATTGTTTTGGTATTTTGCAAGTCTCTCCTTCATCTCTGGTTTTTAGCGGCATCCAATGCAGTTTAGAGAAGTTATTGCGATAGGAAACAACTATAGGTGAACATCCAGTGACACCTCAAAATAGGGTTTTAGACTATTTCTATAGACCAAAGCACCCAAATCTTAGACTAGGGTACCCACAGGTGCCACTGTCCCTCTCTGGGCTCCCCAGTCCAGTCAGGGAACTTAGATTTTTGCTTTATGTGTGGTTGTTTCCTTCTCTCATTTTCCTAGTTTACACTGCGACAAAGCCTCTCACTTTCATCAAATCAGCTAAGGAATTCCTAACCCCTTATAGTCACAAAATCATACACTTTAGATATTATTTATCCTGGTTTAATACTACTATTTAGAAGGTTCTTGAGTGAAGAAATTACTAATCAAACCCCATCTTTTGGCCATATTATTTTATTTTATTTCATGATTCCTGACCTTTGACATCCATATACCCAGTTTGTTTCAGTCATTTTCCGTTATTTTAGCCTCGACCGGGGCTCTCTGGCCAGTACTGGGGCACCCATGGATGTTGTGGTCCCACCATGGGTGCCCCAACCCTTCTCGAACTTTCACGCCACTTTTTGGACTCTTTCTAGCCATTTCTCCTTCTTATCTTTTTGGTGGTTGGCCATTTTGGGGTTAATTACGAAATTAGATCAAGAGCCCTATTAAGATAAAGTTATGAGACCATAATGAGGGACTTAGCACTAGTCACTACTATCATCCATCTAGAGTTGCATCCATATATTGCATTAGAGATCACTTACATCCACATAGCTCCATCACAAGGCACAAGGATAAGACATCTACATCACACTTCATAGGTGGAGGGACTCTATTCTATTCCATGCACACATTCTATTACATATTTTACATATAGTTATTTTTCGCTACTTCAAAAAGTGCGATTGATAAAAGAACATATAGGTCACATTATGAAAACACTCACCAGAACTACATTTGGGTCTGAAATTTAGTGCAATGTTTAGTTAGTAAGCCTAGTGCTGTGGCAGCTGAGGTCAGTGTGAACCATTCATTTGCATTTGCATTTTTAGGGTTTTAATACTTCTTTTGATCTCTTGTAGGTCTTTTCATTCATCTTGGAATATCAATGACATCCGGATTAGGGAAGCGAATCCCATGCGACAGACAACGAGGGTTTTAGACCACCTCCCAATCCTGTGAAATTCAGTTCTAGATCTTTTACACAGACCAGGGTGCCCATTTGGCATACTAGAGCACTCGTAGGTGCCCCAGTCCCTCTCCAGGTGCTCCAGTACAGATAGATAACCCATATCCATACTTTTCAGGGCTAAAACATAAATGTTCCTACTTATAGATGCTCTAGTCACCTCTGCAACAGAGTCCCAAGAGAATCTTCTATTCAACTGAGCTCTTTCCTCTTCCCTCTTGTATATTAGGGTTTTTACTTTCATTAGATTAGCTGCTTGGGTCATTTTACATACTTATCTACAACATCTATTTACTTTATTTACAGTTGTTCATAGCTTAGATTAACTAGTCCGCATACTTAAATTTTAGCTAATCATTTTTGGTGAACCTGGCCTTCGAATCCACCTTTGTTCTAGGGATTTTCTCATCTTTTCTATCATGGCTTCTAATGTCTGTCAAGTCTCTTTGCTTCAACTGATTCAAATGCACCCATCTTATAAAGATGCTCTTCAAAAAACCCTAGAGACTATGCATTTTCCTATTAACATATTGCCTACCCAAGTCAATGCTATTTTTAGTCATATTTTTTAGGACTCCCTTGATTCCAATTCCAATCAATCTATTTATAAATCAAGTTAAGATCTTCATTCTTTATTTCATGATAAATTTTATGCTATGAAATCCACAATCACATCTCTTAACAACTTAAGGATACTTCTCAGGCACACAATTTTTCTTCTTCTCATATTCATCCTATGTCTTTTACATGTGCTCATATTAGTGAACCTCAAATCTTGCCCCTCCCCACACCTCTCAAGTTTGAAATAAATGCTATAAAACAAGATATTCTTCCAAAACTCATAACTCATCAATTAATCAACTTGCCATCTACTCATTGTTATCTTCCTTATCGACTTACAAAATATCACTATCTTCCATATTGTAATTATCATCAAATTAATGGACATAATGACAATTATTTCTATGCTTTATAATAAATAATCAAATATCTTGAGTGTCAAGGTTTCATATCATTCACCACACAACGTTCTATTACATGGTCATCTCCACTTGTTACATCTCAATGGGGTTTTAAATCTGATTCACCTAATGATCATCATGCCAAAATTTCTAAGGAAAGTCAAGAGACACCTAAATAACCACCCCTCAAACTCAATATAATTCCTCTTCTCAAATCATCTATGACATCACGAAGTCAACATAAGAATCCTCCTTTAAAAATCAGTGCAACACCTCTTCCTCTCAAGTCATCCAAAACATTACCAAATCAAATTACGTAACCACCTCTCAAAATCAGTCCACCTTCTTCTCCTCTCAAGTATTATTCAGTGTCATCAATCCCATATAAGATAAAACCAATCAATTTTGTCAAAGAAACTATTCCTTCTACTGATGGTCAAGACACATTTAAAATTCCACCACTATCGCATGGTCTTATTGTTACTTCGGCCTACCATTGTGTTGGTCCTCAATTTTATCACAACACAGAAAATAATCTCCAATAATGGCATGGAACCTCTCGCGTTGGTGCATAGGTCCTATTGTCATGTAAATGTGCAACAAGAAAATTCCCAATTTTCAAGCATGACAACCATACCCTACCTGAAATGTTTTACTCAAAGGTCATTATGAGCCCTCCTTAATATAACCCTAATCCCTGAGTTAGTATGAACCTAGGTGGTTTAGGGATATCTAGTCTGTTTAGAATATTTCAAAGTAAGATCCATCAAGACAACTTTTTAGAGGGCTTGGGAAAGGCCATTTCCTGATCTTCTCGAAGTTGGTACGCACCCCATGGATCAGAACGAAAGGCCTAAATTTAGAACAGAGATGTAAATGAGAGATAATTACATTTTGTAATCAGTTTTCGAAGGTTTTGGGAAGTTTAAAATTTTTTGGAGCAAGTTCAACAAAAGTGGGTCTTGGAGGCCTAAGTAGTGCACATGGCCAAAAAAGGTACTGAGCTTCAGGAAGCGATTCCAGGAGCTTTAGAAGAAGTTAAGATTCAAACAAGATATAATCGGAAAGGTAATTCATATCTCTACAATATAGTGGAATAATATTCTTCACAAAACCTTGGAGCACTATGCCTCCATCCAATTTTTCTCATGCATAGCCTTGGAGCCAAAACACAAATCCTAATTTTCAAGGACCAAATGGATTAATAAAGATTTTATAACCCCATAATTGGATTTAGAAAGGCATTTTCAGTCAATATCATATAAAATTTCATCAAAAAGTCCTCTTAGAACTCAAGTTATGGTCCTCACAGGTCACTCTCCAAGGCACAGGCTCCAATAATTAACCATTTTTGGGTTCGAAATCCAATCAATGGGAGAGTGGCACACATTTTTACACCAAGTGCACCAAATATTTGGTGCAATAGGTGTAATACTAGTAATCACATGTGTTTTATGAGATGTGAATGCTGAATGGTATATGTTATTTGATTTAGAGGTACAATTATTATTGATCCACTTAATCTGAAGGTTGTTTCTACATTTCAAACTTGTTATAAATTCGTACATGATTACTTGTGATATCGTTTTCGATAGTTAATCAATTTTATAGTTGATGTTGTTAGTTGTGCATCGGTTGTTCAGTTGGTGTTTTGTAGGAGAAACATTTATTATACAATTGATAATGTGTGTGATTGATAGTTATAGTGTAGGACTTTAGTTGAAACATTACATTGTAATGTTGTATGTGTACATTTAATTATGTTACAGGTTCAAACTTTTAAAGTTGCATACCATATTTGGAAACATAAAATAAATGTAGGTATACATACACGTAATGAGACATGTATACGTTTGTAGTATTTATATCATGAGTGGTAGCCTTTAGTGGGCAATTTTAGTTTCAATAAACTTGATTACATTTGATATCCCTTAAACGACTGTGCCAATTTTGATAGAAGAAATGTTGAGTATAGTATTATTTGAGGTGCTATGAAAGCAGAGGCTAGTATTTATGATGGGTTGACTGATAATAGTCTTGCTTCCTCCTTTGTTCTTGCTTTGAGTGCTGGTACGTGTGCCATATTTGAGTATCTCTCGAATGAAAAAGTGGGTGAAATGTGCAGATTTGCAAGTGAGGGAACTCTGGAGAAAGCTGTGAATGTCAGACCCTGCCTTTTAGTGGTTCCAATGTCGACGGTTGCTCTGTGCAAAGTTAGTCCCCACGACTTGTGGATAGTTAATCCCCAGGCCATTTTAATCGGCAACTGTCTTCGATTCCCTCTTGAAATAGGGGGTATGGGAATATGTAATGGGTTGGAGGGATCCCAACATGGGCCGTTGTATCTATCAAATTTTACAACACCAAATAAAGGTAATGCTGGTGGTTACATTGATGCATCATAGAAAATGTCAGTGATTGTTCTTGTGGCACCATTCACGAGGCTTGAATCAACCCATAGATTTGTAATAAGCATGATTTTTTTTGTTTGAATAATAGAACGTTGTGTTCTAACTGATCATCATCAGGATTTACTAGTCCAGTCCGCATGTTACTTTCAACAATGGATTGGGTGATCGGAACGTTCAATGCCTTCAACATCTATAGGTTGTGGCATGCCACTTGATCATTTTTTGCAAACAGATGTGGTGCATCCTTAAAAATGTTGAGCTCCTACTAAGTTAGGTGTGTGTCTATGTGAGACATCAGGAGTTCCCAATCCTCAATTAGAGGGGTTAAATCTTGCATGTGGAGCAGTAAATTCTGGAATGAAACTTGTGCATTAGTTGTTCCTTGTTGCCAAAATATTGTTCGCAATGTAATGGAAGATTGAAATCCCTTCCAAATGGTTGCTTCGTAGGAATTACTTGTGTAAAGAGGACTGTCCAAAACCGGTGGTAATTGCCCAAGGTCACCGAGGAGGATGACTGATCTGTTCCAAAATTTAGATGTTCTTAAGTGTGGGAAAGTGTCGCGGAGCCTACTGTCAATTTTTCTTAGCAACTTTGGCCCGACGAAACTCATTTCATCAATAAAAACATATTCTATATGTTTCAGCGATTGTTGAAAAGACGATAATGCACTACCTTCAAGGGGTTTTAGTTCTTTGATTGGAATACGGATGGCTGCGTGGATTGTGGATGCAGAGATGTTGAATGTTGAAACAACGGTAGGGGCAAGCACAAGTAGAGGAGAGGGAGATATGGTTGATGTTGTGAATGAATTCTAGATTTTATTTATCAGAAATGATTTTCCTGCGCCAGCCATTCCTTGAATTATCAATCTTAGTGGAGGTAGAAGCAATTTGTTTGCTGAATGGTGTAGTATGGTATCAAGAGCTATTTGTTGTTTTGGAGACAAAGGAAGTGTGGAAGATGGTGGTGTGGCATGTATGTTGTTGTTAATTGTGTATGCCTTCTCTCTCTCGATGAATGATGAACTAGTTATATGTAAATCATGGGGAACGTTGTGTATGGTCCAATTATCGTGTATGGTCCAATTATTGTGTATGTCAAAATCTCGTTTCCCCAACACTTCAAGACTGTCTAGACCCATGTTGTTTCTGGGGAAAATTTGTGCAAAGACCTACCATTCTTGTAATGGTTCTTGTTGAATACTGCATTCGGGCTCTAAGTCAAAAATAACATCTGTTGCAAGTCCTGTGCCTGCGGTAGTGCATAGAACATGCCACGATCTGTAGTTGTTCTTGTACATGTCCCAAGTGACATTGATTTCATGTGGGGTTGAGCTAAATTCAAACGTGATATTTCTAAAAGGCTTGTATAATAGGAGTTCTAACCAACAGAAAATGTCATATGACGTTGATTCTTGAGCAGGGACATCCACAAAGCTTGGGTGGACCAGAACAATTGCTTATATCGGTCATTTTTTCCATTTATCGCCTTTATGGTGCTTGTTGTAGCTCCAATCTCGAGCAAATTGAATAAGTGGTAGGTGTTCCATGGTTGTTGGATGAACTTTATATGCATCCAAGAAAGTAGTTGTTTGTTGTGCATCGGCGTCACTTTTAACGACACGTCTCAGAATCTTTTTTCCAACATTTAATGATACAAATGGACGGCTGCACATAACAAGTGGCATTTTTTGCAGCATGTGGCATGTTTCTTGTGTGCTTATGTCATGTTCAACAATGCTTTCTGTGAGCATTTTACAGATTGCAATATGTGCTGGAGAATCTACGTTTGCATCTCTTGAAAATATGGATAGCATTTGGTGATATTTTCTGAACATTTCTCATCTTTCGAAGCATATTTTGCAATATACTTAAGAACAACATGGCGAGAAAGTACCGGTTGGAAATCGACATTTTCTCTCCATATGTATATCATTGTTCGATTGTGGATGTTCGATCTGTCATCATTTCTTGAAGGGAGGTACTTTATTTTCCCATCACTTTCAATGTGTAAGGAAGAAGTAGGTTGCATGGCCAAAGGGGTATTGTACCTACACTGTAGCTGTGATTGCTTTCTACGTAGGCATGTCTGATATGAAAATTTAGTGTGGCGCTGAACTCGATTAAGCAGTTCTTCAAGGTCTGCATGTGGGGATGTGGATAGAATTTGTGTTGCATCTAGCAAGCAAGGGTCATCTAGGAGTGACCTGCGAATGAAATCAAAGTGGTTGCAAACTGGGTGGGGGGTTCCAGGCAGACACGAACTTATCAAAGTATTGTTTTGTCACCTCAATAACTGTTGTGTCCTCCCAGTCCAGTTCGTCTACTTTTGGTGCATTCTCAAGCCACAATAAACTGTGGACATGTGCAGAGCCTCTATGTTTCCATTCATACCTGCGAGATGAGGGAACATAAATATTAGATATGTAGTTTGGGAAAAAAATTGAAATAAGTAGATTTGATTACCTGTACCAAAAGTCTACTGCTCCAAGTTCCTTCTACAATATTTCTTCCTGAAATATTGTGAATTTGTGATGCAGGTATGCTGATACTCTATGAGGGTTAGAGACAATGTTAAGTGTTCTCCAACATTGTGTGGCTCGAGGATCTGTTGGGCATTCACCATACATAATACTATGGAGATTTGGCCATTTAGTGTCTACAACACTTAGAGTGAAGAATAAGGTTGGTGTCCCTAATTGTTCCACCATATCTAAAATCTCGCTCCTTTTTTTGCCAAGAATGAACACATCCCTCGAAGGCTCGATCCAAAGCACATTAAGCTATCTGGGAGGTTGTCTTTAGGGCATTCCAGTATTTGTCTTCACAGCTCTCTAATTGTTGGAGGGATTCCAGATTCGGTGTTCTGTTTCATAAAAAATTCTGCCATGGACTGGCTTCTGTATCGCATTATGAGGTTTAAAAGGAAGTAATCAAATCTTGGGTGGGAATTGAAGTGCCCATCATGGTAACACATCAAATGAAGTGTGTATTCATGCATTGGAACTTCTTTAA
This sequence comes from Taxus chinensis, assembly GCA_019776745.2. NCBI lineage: Eukaryota > Viridiplantae > Streptophyta > Pinopsida > Cupressales > Taxaceae > Taxus > Taxus chinensis. Next base: position 5,493,848 of record CM034149.1, read on the forward strand.
TGCAGGGTTGTTGCCACATTGCTTTTCCTATCGGAAATAAAGTTGGGAAAGCCATTGAGAATAGGCCTTCCGTATTGTATTCATTTATTGGCGAAAGCCCAAGCTCTGGCCATGGCATGGTAAATGGAGTGTTACCATCATGGTTGAGCAAGAACTATTTGATTTCCTCTTCTTCTATTCCTGTATTGTGAGGTGTTGGCACGAAAGACGATGAGTGTTCATATGTTTCATTATAGTGGGTGGGATCACCACTACCATGAGTTGTAGAGCAAGTTTGCATTTGGGGCAGTTCCATTGTGGCTGTGTTGAGAGAGGAGGAAACATTTGACGATTCAGATGGTAGTGAGGAAAGGGCATCATCATTGATTAAGACATCTTTGTTATAAGGATCTTGTTGGATTTTATATTGCAAGGCTACTGAAACACGAGATCTACTAACGTAGAAATCATAATTTTTAAAATTATCTCCTTCCCTTTACATGAGAACTATGTCCAAATCTCCAAGGTGGTGGGGTAGCGTCTTTGCTATTGAACTAATGTTTTGCGGGAAGCTTATGGTGTGTCCTGAGTATTTGTATTGCCCGCCACGTACTTGGGCAACTTGCATGAATGGATTAACTCATGCGATAAGCATCTCCTCGATTTGGGTTAAAGACGCAAGAATGATAGGTTGTTTTTCAGGGTCCATGTTGTTCCATGAAGAGAAGTGGTGGCCTTGTTTTTCACTTTTGCATCTGTTACACGAGGGAAAGCCTTCGAAGGAAATTGTTTTAATTCCAGGGTAATTTTCCAAACAGATTGAGCAAGTTTGGATGTTCGCCAACAAATCTATTCTTTTGTGAAACCGATGTTGGGCTTCTAAATTCAGCGAAGAGAGCGGGGATATGGGAAATCTCTGTGTATTAGAAGGGGTGGGGTGTTCTGTTTCAGTTGTTTGTGGATTGCAAGGTGGAAAGCAGTCTAAAGGAGAGGAGAAACCGGTTATATATGTGGGATGAATTGAAGAGAGGTCGGTACTTGAGACAGTTTCCTGTGGCATCCCAGACATTTGGGGCAAAGTGACAGTTGCTAGCAAAATTGGGTTCATATGGAAGGAAGTGGTATTCTCTTGAAAGGTTTTTTCCATGGAAGTTACATGTAGAATGTTGGTTGCCAATTCTTCAGTAGTTGTATTTGATGGTAAGATTGGAATGTCGGGGGATCGTAGGTTGTTGGTCATTGTAAGTTGAAAGATATTAGAGATTTTTGTTGTTCTATGCTCTAATTTATGATGTCGTTGCTCAGCAGTTATGTGTACTTTATTTTTTGTGTAGTTCTCTCTTCGTTGGGCTCATTTTGTAGGAGTCGACATGATTGCGAAGTCACAGGATTATGGAGTACCACCTGTTGTATAAATATCATTCTACGTTAGCAAGGAACGATATATAGTTTGATGACAAACAAATGTAGAAATAAGTGAAAATTTAAAACTAAATTCAATTGTAATGCATGTGGAGTTCCAATGGGAAATATGCATAAGAGGTAACAATTTGAGTTTTGAGAAACTACTTTTGTTATTAAGGAAAAGAGTATTAGATATATAGAAACATACAATGTGTTCACATACTACAGAAGGATGTAAATACGTACATAAAAAAAATTGCATTTTTTTTTAATATTTATTTTCTTAAAAGTACTAACAATCCGCATAATAGAAGGAGACAATAGTATGTCAGTGTATAAGGGAATTTAACAGTTTTCTTTTGAAGCAGGGAAAAAAGTGAAACATAGATATGAAATAAGAAACATAGTAGTGATAGTTCAAAGTATAGAATGGGATGAGTGAGGGTGTAATGTTTGAAGGGATGGGTGGGTTGGAAATCCTTGCGTAAAGGTTATGGAGGAGTTGTACTCTTTTCTGCTTTCTTTGAACTGAGGATGACACATTTCAATATGTTTGTTTCCGCAATATGTCTCTTTTTTCAATGAAAGTGTGAAGCAGTATTCATTTCCGATGACATTACTTATAATTTCACTAGTCGCATCTTCATCTATAGTCAATATATGGGAGGTTGCTACCTGTAACACCCATGATTAACTCAACTATCTCATCAAAAGCGGTAACTGATTGAAGTTCTCCTATTGGGTCCTTTAGATCGATTCTGAGTGCATATCTATAATCATAGTTTTGAACTTGTCTGTTGCAACTCAAACATAACCATGAACCATTACCATTCTCTTTCACCTTTTTCCTGCATTGTTTGTCACCTTTTTGAAGAGGACATGCCTTGTAAAAAAAAATTTCCATGCTAATATTCGTGATTTCTGTAGTAACCATGGCCCATTCATTTCTCTCAGTGTTCCCCATATTTAGTACCTCCGAAATCATCGTTATAGGGGTCAGGATTTTTGGAGGGCCTAGAAATTGGGTTGTGCTAGAGGGCGCCAGAAGGAAGTAGTCATCAGAATCAACCCAGCCATGAAGTGTATTTATTTCTAAAATTTTAGGGTTAACGTAACATTTGCTTCTTGAAACAGTGTCCACTGAGCTTCCATTGAAACTGTAGACGTAGGAAACTTTCAAGGTGAGGACTGGAAGAGGCGGTATAGAAAGCATGTCTTCAAGTTCATTACTTATATCATCTAAGTGTTGTCCCCACAATGTGACACTTACACTGAAACCTAACATGTCCTTTAATTGCGGTGTTTTTCTCTTTGTTTCAGACTTGTCATACCGATGAATTGTTGAGCATGGTGACATCGTAACAACAATTCCAATCAAATCAACTGTAGAACCTTCAGCGCTTGCAGGTAATTCCTTGATTTTGGTGAAGTGAAAGTTATGGGAAGGTATTGTATCTTCATTTTCTATGAGTGGAGATATGGTTGAGGAAGGTTGCAAGAAAATCTCCAAAGCATTGTTCAAATGGTTATAACATAGCTTTGCATCAACAATCCTCCCATTGGAAATTGTATATAGCTTCCCATTCTCAATCTGCTCATAGAATGCTTTCACAGCCTCATTAAAACAGGTGATGTGGATTTCCCCTCCTTCCTGATCAACAAAATCAAACCCAAACACAAATCCATTTCCCCTTGCATTGTGATATTGGCGAAGGGTTGTTTTTCTAGGGCACGACCCTCTACGGACCACATGTGCATAGATTTATTCAAAGCACTTATTTTAGTTGGTGTTCTCATAAAATAGTTGTTAACCTAGTTTGCACTTGCATCTGTTTGTGGCAACTAACTGTGTTTGAGAGAATTTTTTGGTAGTCGGATTGGAGCACCGATTACCAGATGTGTTTCAACAACAACATCCATTTCAATGATAAGAACGGTGCTGCAATGGAAAAGAAAAACATGATAGAATTAGAACTGAGCAACGAATGGAAAAAATAAACAGAAATAAATTTTAATTGATATAGCGAGTTTATGTACATTGGTAATTGAGCAAGAGATGAATCTTACAGTTCACTTTTGATCATTCTAACGAGGGATTTGTGTAAGCACACGATGGAGCCTTCTTGTATTGAATTTTCGGTTACACGACTTACAAATTTGGAGGGTAGAAGTGCTTTCTGAAAATGTATCCCATCTGAAAGGTCAACACGATGTTGGGATCCTGTGTTGAGAATGGACCTTAGAGAGCTCAAGTGCAGTATCTAAAATGTGGGGTCAACAGTGGAACCACCCTCAATCAATTGAGAAATGCCTTCGTGTGTCAAAGTTATTTCCATGGCAACTAAAAGATGCTCGAGATTGTGAGAATTCTACAAATATATGGTGGAAAATGTAAACTTGTAGGACAGTCAATCATGAAATGAAGGATTTGTTTAGGAAATCATGCATTTGTAAAGAATGATAACCTTTAAAGTTGGCTTCCTTATTATTTCATATTTTCTAAAAAGTGCAAACATGAAGTTTAACTCTTTAACAATTCAATATGCAAAAAAGTGATATAATGCACAAAGCTTTGGTTGAAAACAACTAAAATTTGTATGGTTGTTTGTTGGCATTTTAAAATTATATGTATTTGTGTGCAAATATTATGAAGTACACATTAAAAATGCGTCGTTGGTTTACATAAAGAAGTGAGTGATTGTATAAAGGAAAGATATAATGAATAACACATTAAAAATGCATTTTTGTTGTTGTTGTTGTTTGTTGAAAACTTAGATTTTGTGCCCCATATGTTCCGCCACAATATATACATGCATTTATTTGAAATGAATTACATATTATTATGTTAAGAAAATAGAATGGAATACAATAAGAACAATATGTACACTTGAAGTGAGAAGACTATAGGTATTTGTATGGAAACACAATGATAAAGAAATTCGGAAAACATAGTTGTTGGATAACAAAAAATGAACATGTGTTTGATAAGTTTGATTCTCTATCGGATATATACTGCCACAATACATACATGGAATATTTGGAACGAGTTACAGTTTATTTCAAAAATACTTATAAACAAACACTTATAAACTAACCACTACAAGCTATTTCTTAAAATCAAATTTCTTGCTTTTTGCTTGTGCAATTTTCTTTGCACATTTCTTGTAGTTTTGTCCAGTTGTAGATGCCTCAATTGGAATTCCCATTCTCCTCAATTTTTGGGGTGGTTCATATTTCAATGCATCTTCATTTGAATCATAAATCAAGCAGAAGCCTCATGAATGATCTGCAATCATTCAGATTTTGGAGAGAAAAATTGGGGATGTTGGCATCGGGTGGAGGTGATCTCTTATCATTTCAGCTATCACTATTTTAGGTGGTTTCGGTTGCCTACAATGCAAAACATTAACAACACATTGAATACGCTTAAACTTTTCCTCCCTCTGCAAGTGAGGCGTAGTTAATTTCAATCCCGTTGTGGGGAGGGGAATTGTGTTTCTAGTCTGCATCATATTAAACTAGAGAGGGAAAATAAGTATGTTAGTCCACCAAGATGTTCTTAGGTATGACGGGAAAATTTAAAATCCTTTTCGCTAATCAATCTAATGTCTAACTTGGGACACTTCGAAATGGCCTCATTGGGGAATGAGCCCCTCAGCACATAATGAATCCTGTCATTGACAAAGGCATGTGCCCCCACATGTCACTTCGGAAAAAGGATTGGAGTCTAAATATAAATGTAACAATCAAAAGAATATAACATGAAATCTCTCTACAATAATTTTTTAAACCATAGCATGCAATAAACAAAACAAATGAATAAATAATTGAATCAATATTGAAACCCACCTCAAGTTTGTTTAGAGATGACGCTCTCTTCTTTACCGCGGGAGAATGAGAATCACAAATAACCTACAAAAAGTGAAAAAAGAAGTTAATAAAACTAAATATATCTACACTGCCAATGTCATATTCACTACATAAGGCTACCACTCATGATATTAAATCTGCACATGTACATAAATCTTCATGTATTCATGTTTAGTTCAAATAAACAAATATGCAAAATGCTACCACTCATGATATAAAATTGGTAAGTGTATATGTACAAATTTGTAACAAGTTAGAAATGTAGAGAGAACATTTAAATGAAGTGGTTCATCTATATTTCTACACTTATAAAACCAATCACAACCCTTATTAAAACATCAACTACAAAAGTAATAACTATCCCTCAATCACAAATAACAAATAACAACTCTAAGACTCCCATCATCCATTGTCATTTGAAGCCCACAAGCATTTTTCTGGGTGATGATTTTGAAGCTCGTGTAACGGTACAGGTAACTGTTCAACCTCCTTGCTATGAATTAGTTTCTTCTTCACGCCATCTTCTGATGAGGACTGATTTATAGCTTTGGAAACCCTCACAACAATCTGCAAGATGGAGTTGTATTATAATCTCTTATAGCTTTAACTATTTTGCATATGGTTGTCTACCTTAGAATTGTAATCCACCTTGTGTAAGGTAAATATATTTAGTCCTAAAGGCCTCCTGTGTTCATGAATGTTTTTAAAAAGTCCTCTTCCAGATATCACCACGATGACGACATTCATGGCAAAGCAATAATAGGAAAATTATTGTACATCTGTGTCACTCAGGGCAGGCCCCTGTAGTGGTGTGTATCCATAGCAACCTGATGCACATCCCTCTGAATTTTCAATAGTTGATCTCTACGTGCAAAGCTCTTGATGCCCTCTAGGGTTGTTGCTGTTATGCTACTCATTCTCCTACTACATAGATAAGCCCGTAATCCAAATCTAACCCGCACACTTCCACAAAATAAAGGAGATTTAATCATCTTGCTCAAGCTTGAATGAATGGATAAAGTGATGTTCCAGTTTCTATGAACCTGAGATGATTGAATTCTACACATGAAGTATTTATCCAATGTTAATCTTTAATTCGATCTCCTTGCAGACCTAAATTTATGTTTTATGACCTAAATTTGAAGAATTTAAGAGGAAGACAGTGTTCTAGCAAAGCGGGTAAAGCCTAAATTAACCTTGGAGCCATATATGGAATGTTTTTATAAGGAAGAAACCTCTATTAAAACAGAAAAGGAATTACAGGCATGGTGGGATGAAATACAAAAAAAAAACCAAATACAGACTTTAAAAGCATAACATACCTCTGAAGGAAGTTGCACGTAACTTACTAATATGGTACTTGCAGGAGCCTGGGTTGATGATTTGCGTCTGTGTTTTCAATCCAAGAGGACGTTTGCAGGAGCCTGGGTTGTTGATTATTTTTTATGGTAGATAAATGAATCAAAGCAACAAAGATGTAACACTTAATTCATTTTTCAAATATTTGCAGAGTGTTTCATGGACTCGTGGAAATCTCGTATTCAGCCCTTGAAATGTTTCAAGATGTCAACAATGCTTACTCTATTCTCCTTAAGCTCTGCTCATTACAATGTATGAAGAATTTAAGAGGAAGACAGTGTTCTAGCAAAGTGGGTAAAGCCTAAATTAACCTTGGAGCCATATATGGAATGTTTTTACAAGGAAGACACCTCTATTAAAACAGACAAGGAATTATAGGCATGGTGGGATGAAATACAAAAAAAACACCAAATACAGACTTGAAAAGCATAACATACCTCTTAAGGAAGCTGCGCGAAAAGAGAGGAGAAAAGACACAAAATGCTCATAATGAATTAGTGAGGGATATTAAGAGGAAGAGGGGTAATATACTTACAAAGGAGTGGCACCGAGGAGCATAAAAAAACAACAGTTAAAAATAGGATTTTAAAAATAGAAATTCAAAAATTACATGGAAAGAAAAAACGACGTGCAAACAGCTGTCAAATTTAATCCCGTTTGAAAAACGTCTAAAAGGATGTCAAATTTAAGATAGTTGTAGAAACGTCCAGAGGTCCTCTACCATAGGGGGAACAAATTTGGCATAAAAATGTGGCCCTACCTCATTTGAACCCCTAGAACCTCCAGATGATCAAGTTTTAGCTCCTACTTACAAAATAAGCTCCCCACTCAAGCTTCATTTCCCAACCCCCGCTCCCACCAACCACGCTCCACCACATGACCCAATAAGAAGAGGGAACACATTTTTCACCAATTGAACCAAACCTTGGTGCAATAAAATGTTCCCCCCATCCTCTTAAGCTCCCAGTTCAGTATGTGACCTCGGCGGACCAGAAAAGTGTTTTTCTAAGCCACCTACTCAAACCCAATAACTAATCACGCTCTGCCAAGTGGCCCAATAGGGTTAGGGAGGGTTAGGGTGAATTTTTTTACACAAAGTGAACAAAATATTTAGTTCAGTAGGTGAAATAAAGTGCGACTCATTCCAAAACAAAAAATTATGCAAAAATTCTAACTGGCATGTTGCTTCCAGCTTCTTCCTTCAAGCACGCACATGTTTCCTCCAACTACCGACATTTCCTTCAAAAATCTATTTATGATGATGCAAAACCTTCTATAGCACCTCCATAATATTATAATAATCCTTAAACATTACTACAGTGAATAAACAAAGGATTTTAAAGCAAAACACAAGAGTATAAGCTGTAAGAAACCCTAGGCTCTAAGATGAAGAATCGATCGTACCTCCCAAACTGTGCATTTGATCTCAGTGAAACTTGGAGAAAATATTCTTCATCCAAAAAAATTGAAGCTGAAAAAAAGATAAAATCTAAAGGTTTCCTTTATTTTTAATGGAATTCATTTTAAATTATATTCCCTAGGGTGTTCTTCCATCATTTGTTGTCGAATCTTGAAGCGGATTGAGCCAAGAATATGAATAGAGACTAAAGAGAAAAAACCTAAAAAGAATCAACTAATTTTTTGTCAATATAACACCATGATTTTCAGATTCTTAAAATAGCAAGTTTCATTAGTTTTCACTTACCATTTTTATTAAAATTTCCAAAAATGACAAAACTCTCCAGAAGCAAGAATAATGAAAATCACAAAAATTGAAAACTAGGGCACGCAGGTCAAGAAAAGAAAGAAAGAAAAAAGAAACTTTCCAAGAATGGAAAGTGATTTAAATTGACCCCAAAACATCTATAACAAGCTCATAATGTGAAGGGAGTTCCTCAATGCAAACAACAAGACCAAAAAAACATCCTGCCCGAAATAGCTGCCCTAGGGTCTTGATTTCCAAAAATAGCAGTTTTCAGCTCCAGTTGCAGAAATTTGCTACCATCTCCATAGTAACTTATATAACTATTTTTTTTCATCCTCATGGGATTTCAATATTATTCCAATTCCTAAAAAAATCATTGATAACTTCATATTTGTCTTGGAAGCATCGTCTTGGATTCAATTGTGCTAAGAACTAATGCAAGGCATCGTAGTACATAGCATGTGGATTCATCTCCATCACTCAGAGAGCTAGGAGATTCAAAATAATTTGGTCACAAATATCTCAACAAGTTGAACTTGTTCATCAATTAAGTATCAAAGGGGATCATCGTGAATAGTGCTTGTGTCCATCCCAAGCTCACATTGGGAATTATTGAAACAGTGTTTCTCAACACTCATTCCATGGCTGAGATGTCTATGCATCATGTACCATGGAGGAATTATGGTCATCATTGGTGGGACAAAGTGTTCAAATTATACTTCATCAAATATTCCTGATGAGTACAATAATGTGGCTATGTAGCAGAAGTCATCAGAGATTGGTTTCAATGCCTAAGATTCTTCAGAGTGGACCTCAGTGAGCAAAACCCATGGTCGTCAAGGTGATTACTCAAAAATTGTTTTGAAACACTTGGTTCAAGGTGTTTATGCATCATTCGAAGGAAGACACATGGTATAAAAAGGTCAGAGATCCATAGTTTACCACATTAGGACATTTCATCAGATCAATCAGGAAACGAGGCAAAAGCGGCATGGAATCATCTTCACTGATGTTCCTTTTTCCTTCCTTCTCTCTTTCTCCCTCTCCTTTCTCCCTCCTTTATAATTATTCATTGGGTGTAATCATTATGTTTAGTCCTATTCATGTAAGTGAAATATTTTTTAAATGTAAAATTATTTTCTTAAAATTATAAGAGAAATACTCAATTTGTCTCTTCTAGAAGAAAACGAAAGGTCACAAGTGGAATAGGAATACGAAGAGTCATATGAGGGAGATGAGAGGTCAATCCATATTGCTATAAATTGGGATGGCTTCTCCATTCCAAATGATCCTAAAAATTACATTCAAAAATTACATATTGAAAAATCTATAATTTGTAGCAATAGTGGATTGTAATATGCTGTTAGACTCTGTGTCATCCATATACATGAAATAAAGCTACACTTCTTATGCATGTTTTCTTCTTTTCCCTTACTTTTTACAACTTGTGTAAATGTAAATCATGGAATAAAGTTTTTGCTTTCCAAGATGTATGAATGTGTGCAAATTTGTATGTATGGTTTCCTCTCATTGTTGGTGTACTAAGCATGGTTGTTACAAACATCTCATGGTTCTTCTATTTCATTATTTTATACACTTTGTAAGAATAGTGACACAAGATCTTTGTATCTTCATTAAAGGAATCTGAAGACTTTGTTTTTTGATTAATCGATCCCTCTAGCTTCATTGTGTTTCCTCTATATTAAATGATGAACTACTCTAGTTACTGGGTGTGAGACTCTAATTTCCTACTCATGGTAGTAATCTCCCTTTCATAATTTCTCTCCTTTCCCCTCATCATTGTAATTTCCTCCCTTGTACCCTGTACAAGAACTTTTCCATAGGTTTAATGAAGTGTTCCTGTGTGATCCTCGACCAATTTTGGCTACCCAAAGAATTTATATAGGATTAGGATTAGTCACATTCAATAATGGTAGTTGTACCATTCAATGCAGGGGGGCATAGCCCCATGAACGTTGGCGAAGACACCTAATTTGTCTACCCAAATTTTTTTCTCACCAATAGATCTCCATCATCATAGTTGATGTAGGAGCATTAATCCATATACATGAATACGCCATGACAATATCAATTTTGGATTGTTAGGTGTGGTATTTAAGGTCATTAGGTGTGGTTAGGTGTGTTAATGCAAATCTAGGATGTTCAAAATTTAAAAATTCACTTTCCCTCCAAAATACAAAATTTAAAAATGGAGGCCATTTTGGATTGTCTTGATTGTTCCCATGAACTCTTGAGCTTGTAAAATTGCAAAACAAGGAAATTGAGGTCAAGAGGAGTGTCTTAGGTATTCTTATGGGTTATAATGCCATAATATGGGTCAACAATTAAGGATTTTGAGTCTTTAAGTTAAGAAACGTAATGTTGAGCCTAGAAGTCACTCATGTGGCCAAGGGAGCTAAGAGTTCATTCGGTTAGGAGATGATAGATAGCTATAAATTGATCAAATGTAACTGTCTACCTCATTCTATCTAGATAGGGTTTTATTATGTCAATGTTTTCAAGAAAATTTTAAGGAAAAGCTAAGTTTTTAAAGGTTTACCTATACTTTTTGGATGACTGTGTGTGGTAATCTAGTAAATTGTTGAATCTTTTGCTTTGCATTTACAAATGGATCATGACTGAGAAAATTTGAGGTTGTATGTTTGCATGTGATGAAAATTTGCTTTGTGAAATTGAAAGGTTGAATGCATTTGAGGAAGGACAATGAGGGTTTCTTGCAAGAATTTTGTGTGAGTTCATTTTGATGATTATTACATGTTCTAATGATTATCATTGTTCATGAGTAGAATCCTTGCTATTTTCCCATTCTAAACATTAAGGAATGCTTGTAATCACTGTGAGAATGATTGAATGTGGATGCACTCTGTTTCATGATCTATTACCTGCATAAATTGTGAATATATGGAATTCTGAGGCTTTATAATAGTGAATAGTGTACTGTACTTGTCAAGTAAGAGAAAGGACTATTTAAGATTGATCTTTGAATAAGTATGAGATTATGATGATTAAAGACAAAGAAGTGTATTTTGATGCATTGCATGTTGATATTCAATGTGGACTATGACTACATGGAAGTATAGAGTTGTAAGTAGTCTTGTGATTGGTTTTAATTTGTGGGAAGATACATGGGCTTCTAAATAGTCATTTAAATGATTGAAAATGTTGGCAAGAAAATATATGATACTGAAACTCTATAATTGTGGTATTATTGCATGTTAGGGTTTCATTGAATCACCCTATCTGAGATTGTGTTTGTTAGTTACATAGAGTGAAGGATGTATTAACATCATTGTCTTAAGTATAGGACCAAGTGATTCGAACCACCAAGAAGACTTCTTTCCTGATAAGTGTTTATATTTTGCAAATTGTGAAGAGCTCTATTTCCAATGTGCACCATGGAATAATTTACTTGATTGAATGAATAAATGATTGATATTAAACCAATGTTAATATAGGACTATGTAGGAAGGTAATATAGACGTGGGAACCATTTTGAAGTCTTAAAATAATCAAGAAGGAAATTTAGGAACATTTTAACTCCTCTCGGGCTCTGAGACAACCTACAATAGGGATTGGCTAGGGTATGGCATTTTAACCTCAAAACCAAATTATTTTCCTCTGAAATTTTGAATCTAGGATGACAAGGATATGCATAAAGTGATTATTTGGGAATAAATTTAATTTTTAATTGGTGAAATTATGAGTTATCATTGACAGTGTGTTGTCATAGTGAGGAGCACAGTCAAGACCTAATTTAGAAGGTTATTTTTACAAAGGAATTATATAATAGACTTGGATTTTGAAACTGAAACTTAATACAATAAATTATGGGATTAATGAGTTCCTAGTTCAACCATGATTTTGTCTTGAAGATCTCTAAATCTAGACTTATGCATGAAATTTCACTTTATGAGACCTAGTTGGGGGTTTTAGAGCCAAATGAAAAAATTGGACTATAGAGAGTTACAAATGTTAGGAATATTCCTTGGATTAGTGCTCACATTATTGTTTGTAATAGTTAAATGTAATATTCATATATTACATTAGTAAGTTAGCGTGTTAGTAAGATATTAATATTGTTATATTAATATCATATTTGTGTGAGAAAAATAAAAGATTGTAATATTATTAATAAGAGTCATAAAACAACTCATTATTAATAATATAGGATGTTGTAATTAGTTGTGAGTTTGTTGAATAAACAACTCACGTAGATTATTGTGTGTGGAGATATTGGTGGGATATATGAGAGAATAGTGGATAGTGATCATAGGAGAGATTCTATAGGATAAATATGGGGATAAAATGATAAGACTAAACTCCATGATTTTAGGAGTAAACAATTGTATAAAATTCCCTCTCATATTCAATACAAATTTCTCCATTCTATTTACATCTTGTCTCTATCTTTTGTACATTCCATTTCATGAGTTAATTTGATTTATTGTTGTTGAATTTATTTATGTAAATCTAGATATTTAACATTAACAAAAGGAGTTAGAACTTCAAATTTGAGGAGCACATCTAAGGTGTAAAGAAGATCTTATGAAAGCTTGTGAGATCTTACAGTCACTCCTTGAAGTGAAAATTCATATGTGAACCAAACATACTAGTTTCAAGACAAATAGGACAGTTTAAGGATAGTGGTGATCTAGTAAGATGAGTGGAAGAAATAAAGATTCTTGAATCTATATGGGATTGGTCTAACAATTCTTGAATTGTTTTTGATAGGGTGTAATTTTTAATGAAGTCCTGGGAGCTATAACACAATGATCTTGTTATTATATGCACTTAGAGATAATACAAAAACAATAAGGGTAACTAACAAAGGTAAGTTTCTAAGGAAATTTAAAATCAACCGAATCAGTTTAAGATTTGAAGTAGAGGTAGATGAATTTGTAAACAAGGTGTAATTGTGATAGTTCCCTTCCTAAGTATATATTGTCAATACAACCAAATTTTGAGCCTTATGGACAAGAGCATAATATTGAAATAACTGAGTAAGGATGAAGTTCATTGTTTGAAACTCCTTGGTAGTTGTATTGAATTCTTGAAACTTGATTTGATTGCATCAATAGTACACTTGAGGGGCATAACACTTACACAATCCCCCCTTATCATATTAGCATAGGTGCATCTCTCATATTTTCATTATCATACATTCATATCCTCACATAGGCATATTCATCACACATTTTATCATCGTTATTACTCGATGCCACACTCTTGTGCTTCGGTTCACACTTGACTATTGAGGGCTTACTACACTTGAACCCCACACACTACACTATAGGAATTACACATTGTGTTTAATCACACATCTCCCATCATACATCGTACCTCATCAGAGTCATAATTATGCATATATCATCCTTCTATTGTCCACGCATTGCATATTATTCATCATATTGCCCATATCGCATAGTTCATACATTATTAGACTATCTACGTGTATTGCTTCACATTCTATATATAGTGTTGCTACATTACTTCTCGTGTCACACACATTACATCATACACCGCGCATATTCACATCACAAATCCGATACATACTATATAAATCATCATTACATACTAGTCTAACAACATTTCATCCCACCTAATACATTATCACTCTATCTACTACACATTACATTTTCATACATCTTGCATCATACATTATACAGTTAGTCTATACTACGCATATCTATACCACATATATTATACATGATATACTAGTCTTCATCACATACGAGTCTAACATTACATCATCCTACATACTACATTAGTAGTATATCTACATACATTACATACCACTCTTTCCATTACACTTTACACATTCTACACATATTGCATTACACATACTACACTTAGTCTGCATCGCGCATCTTGCACTTGTGAGCCTACATCATGCATTAGATTACATATTCCACTTATCACATAGTCATTACGTATACTATATCGTCTTCTACGCACTGCACTCACCACCCTATGATGAACTTTAGTTCCTCGGTTCATACTCAACTGCCAAGGGTTTACAAATCAAATGGACCTTATATTCATCATGTATTTATCATCCTACCTTTCATCATGCAACATTTATAGGTTAGTTCTATGTGCTTTAAGATAAATGGTCACCCATTCTATCATTTTTTAGTGGTATACACCTTAGGTTACATCACCACTCCCTCTTTTCATCCCAGAGTGATATACGCTTAGCGTTAAATCATTACTCATCTATTCATCTTATAGTGATATACGCTTAGGGATAAATCATCACTTATATGTTCATCTTGTCATGATATACGCCTCAAATATGGGGTTCACACACACATCGTCACTAGGTCACATCTCATCACTACACTTACATACTCATCACAATGCATTAAACACAACACACACACTTTGACCATTTCCCAATGATGCACTCTCGTTTATAGTTCATTCTTGATTGCTGAGTGGGAAAACCAAATGAACCTCACTGCATACATTTCCATTCACTTGGGGGGCACGCGGCTCCTATCACTCTATTTTACATTCCATTCCATCCATCCACAACATACTACATATTATGGTTGTTTTTACTCTTGCTTACTTTTTCTTGGTCATGGTCACTTTATTACACGTGCTAGTTAGATTACTTGTATGCCATTTATCTATATCATCCAGACATGTGTGTTCATGTCTTTGTCTAGTTTTGATCACAACTACATGTATCTTACACCAAATATGGATGCTCGCCTTCTACCCTTCCTACAATGGTCATGAGGGATATCCACATTCATCTCTCACAGGTGCTATTGTTTCATTTCGTACTTATCACTTTACATTATTGGGTTATACACGCTTTTGAAATACTAATTATTTTTCTAGCATACTGATAGGTGCTTCATGTGTAACATTTATTATGCAGAGGAATTTGATTCCATACTTGTTTGTTACATTGTCTGCTATTATTTGCTTTTATTTGCGGGCCTTGACCTTTGGTTGGTGTGCACACTTGTTTGTTGTTTACAACCATGATGGCCTTGTGTGTCTTGTGATATCGTTAGTGATGTCCCATGTTTGCATCCTGATTTGTGCAGTTACTTTGTATTCTTCCATGTTTACTACTTTTCTTGGTAGCTTTTACACTGTTTACGTATATTACACATTTTCTTATACATGCATGCTTGTTCATCACACTCTTTTTGGCTAGCCTTTTGTTTGTGCATGCCATGGGTTCTACTAAGCACTTTCCAGGGTACAGTTCATGCGGTTGGTCCCCTTTTGGGGCCGCATTCTCCTATGAGTGACGTCGCATGGCCCCCAAAGAGGGGGGCATCATTTGGGGTTTACATACTAACGCATTGTATTTACAACAGGGTTACATACAACAAGTGGGTTCAAACCATTCTAAGAACCCCGTACACAACGAATTTTACATGACATGGAGTCCTTAGCATTCTAGGGAAGTAGTTACAAGCTTGGAGGTTATAGTGGGTGTTGTTGGTGCCATTTTTGAGCTTGCATAAGTGTGCCCTAATTTTTCATGTTCTATTTTGCTTAGAAACGTTTTATCCTCAAATTGGTTATCTGTAATTTCCCCCCCTTGGTTGAGTGTTTCAAAAATGCCCATAAACCTGTTGTTTTGCCTTGATTTAAGAGGAAAACCCATATATTCCCTTATTTATGCCCTAGATTTTCCAAATTTGTGGGCTCTGCCATTTTCCTTTCTTGCCCGATCATGAAAATATGAAATTGATCGATTCATACTTGTGTGCAATTGAAAATCCAAATCCTAGATTGGGAATGTTGTAAAATCATGTTTCAGTTGATTCAAAACTGAGAAATTTGTAATCCTTGTTGAAAAATTTGATTTCTAGGGCATCCTTTAAATTTTTCATGATTTGACAGTCATACGGGTGTTGTTTTCCCGTCAAATTTATCATCTTAAGGTAATGGCAACGTGGTGGGTTCCTATTGGCTGGGGGTTATTGGGAAATGTCTCTAACTTATATTTTTTTTGAAATTTCAGCAAAAGGAAAATTTTGAGCCACGGCTCCGCCTTCTGCAATGAAGTGCCTATGTGGCACATTTTGATTGGATAGGGGATTGGCGGGTGGTGAGCTTTCCTTAGGAAATTTTGCTTTCATTATGCAAAATTTTCAAAATCAATTTTTGGCCTGCAGTGACTAGTGAGGGGACACGTGGCATGGAGGGCGTGCGGATGGCGGAGGGACTTGGAGAATTTTGATGTTTTTTGGCTCAAAATGATGAAATGAAATTTTTTCCCGAAAGCCCTCTGCAAATCATCAGTGGACACATGTCCAGGAAAGGATAGGATGGGGCAGTGGGTCTTGCAATGAATTTGAAGTTTTTTAACTTCAAATGATAAAAATCAAAGTTTGGGCCGAAGCTCCGCAACAATTTAGGAAATGACACGTGTCCAAGAAAAATGGAGGCAGAGGTTTGGACCTCGAGGGACAGAGTAAAATTTTTCCTTTTAGCGAAAGGAGCTAAAGTGTAAAAGGAAAGCGTGCCTCCAGCAGCCTATCCATGATGGACACGTGGCACATTCTAAGAATTCAAAGGAAGAGCATGGGCCCGCGGTAAGTTTCAAAAATTTTCAAATTTTGCAGGAAGGTTTGAAGGTAGAATAGGAGGCTTGGCCCCGCGGTGAATCAGAGAGCGCCACATGGCGGAGAAGAGATCGGGCTTCTGGGCCCATAGAGGTTTTGTGGAAAAATTTCCTTTTTTCAAAAAGGTGGAAAAATTAATAGAATCAGTCCATGGTTTTCAATGGGGCCCACATATGGACACGTGGCGGGTCCAGGGGAGAAGCGGGGAAATTTTGCAAAACTTTAAAAGGGGTCGTAAAAGTGCTTTTGGAGGCACGAGCCCGATCCAGTCACGTTTTGACACATGTCCCGCCTTATCCAAAGTTTAAAAGGGTAATTTTGAGCTTATTTCTAGATCTCATTTTCCACGTGGAGGGCAGACATTTAAAGTTGATACAAAATCGATGGTTACTGTACATCCATCTATTTTGGCCACCATGGGAGCTCTAGGAAACTTGGAATCATGATTTCTTCATCAAATTTCATCAAGTATTATATGATTTTGTGTCGCCTTGGCCTTCTGAGAACAATGGCATCATTTTCATGACCTAATTCTTTGATCTATGGTGTTTTTTGATGTAATTTTGGCTCAGGCCCGAGAAAAAATGTGAAATGACAAAATCAAAAGTTACAGAGGTAAAATTGAAAAGGGGAAAAGGTAAAAAATGATGAATGAAAGATGCTTGCATGCCTGAATGATAAAAATGTACCCCTGGGGTGGATAATGATCTGAATTTGTGTAATGATTTAAATTTTTGTGCATACCTGGAAACCTACGAGTTGTTTTTCTATTTGGTGTCACTGTCATTAAATCATGAGGTTTTTTGTGACAAATTTGATCCCATAGCATATTATTTTCTTGGGAAGGAAGACTTCAATGTGGCATGAGGTATATAATGCATTTTGAAGAAATTGGTAAAGAAGGAGTTGAAAATCATGAGAAATTTTTTGAGAGAAAGCTCATTTTCTGATAAATCCACCAAAGAACCAGGTTAATGTTTCATGTGTTGGAAATTCATGTATGTGAGTTGGTTACAAGTGTATATCCATCACACAGCTCTGAGATTGTTCATGTAACTCTCCCCTGTTGTTGAATCTAACAAGTTTTGAACAAAATCTATATTTTCTTTGGGCAATATGGTGTTTATTTTCATTTTTAAATGCTTGTGGATAATTTTCATTGTTCTTGTTGTAATCTTACATTGAAAGACTTTAGAAATCACATAGAATATCCATTTATTGTTGATAGTTTAGTGGCATTTACAATCTCATGTTTAGAAGATCCTTCATCTGATAAGGAGATAAACAAATTTAAAATCACTTTACCTTCCCTAACTACAGAGATTGCCTGTAAGCCTTTGGGGGCACCTTAGGCGTGGTTTGATCAAGGATTTTTGTGTTTAATTGAGTTATTTACTTCAATATTTTGTGGTGAGTTCTTAAAGATTGTGTGAAGAGTGCAGCCTAGGCTTCCATTTATGCCTCTTCTGGTTAAAGGAACATTCTGATTATCTGAGGCATTTTTTCTGATAGTTCAAGTATTGTAGAGATTATCAAAGATCTGATCTATCCTATTTTATCTTATCAATTCCCCACCAAAATTCATCAAAACAACAAAGATCCTATCATGTACTATCCCTAATTTGCATTTGTGTACCCACAGAAGATCAAATTACATTTGCAAAAGTATGCATAACAAATCAGGATTTCCAATGTCTCTAGTAACCTTTGCCTTGCTTTGAGAACATATCCATGTTTTGAGAAGTGACAACCCGTGAGAGTTCAGATTTGGGGTGTTGATCATGTTCTCATTAAGGTATCCATAATAGAATTTCAAGCAAAGAGAAGGATATCTTCATCTCCTTCACCATTACAAGGTTACAAAATAGGTCCTCTTACCTTGGTTGCAAGACACAACCTAAAACAACTAGGACAAGATCAAGTCCTGTTGGAGTGCTATCCATTTCTCTACAAACTTGAGTGCCAGCTAGACCACATCCCTGACTATCAACGACATACAACATGGTCTAATATGTCTTTAAGTTCCATGACATATTCATGGTGCTGCTCAGATTGAAAAGGATAAAAAAAAATTATACCAACAGGTGTGACTTCTTACACTACTTCGGCCAGTGACGTTGAATCACCCAAAAAACTAGGACGTACAAAGATCTCTTCACACACATTCAACGAAGTAGTTTGAGCTTGTAGGATACAATGGAGTTCCTTCCTACACTTCTTCGGCATATGGCATCAGATCGCCCAAAAATCCTTGGAAGTACATGATATCCTTTTAAACTCCCTTTCTCGACATGGATCAGGTACACATGTTCCATTTATACTTTTTCATTTTCATACTTTACATTTACATACTTTTACATGCATATTTTACGTTGCATTTTTACACATACATCCATACATATTTCACTACTAGATCATTTTCTCCTTGCAGGTCTGGCTGTATGAGAAACAATAATTCAAATGTGGGAAAAAACAACAAAAACAACGTCAACAATAACACTTCGCGATAGCCAACACACTATACTAACCATGTAGGTACATCACATACATCAACAACTACACACACATTTCCACCCTAGGTTCACTCTCATCACTTTTTTGCACATTTTTCATCTTTAGTTTCCATGCTCCTCCATATTTTTTGTCATTCCACGCTTTTTATAGTCCATCAGTTTGGTTTCTACGACAATATTGATGGACATCAAGTACACATATCTATCTACTTAATGTTACCGAGCTTTCCTCTCACCAACATAAAGTGGGGGAAAAACATAGTCACAAAATCATGCACTTTAGATATTATTTATCCTTCATACAACTATTTATAAGGTTCTTGAGTGAAGAAAGTACTAATTAACCCCCATCTTTTGGCCATCTTATTTTATTTTATTTCATCATTCCTAGCCTTTGACATCCATATGCCTAGTCTGTTTCAGTCATTTTTTGTTATTTTAGCCTCGACTGGGACACCCAGGCCAGTACTGGGGTGCCCATGGGTGCCTCGATCCTTCTTGAACTTTCCCACAAATTTTTGGGCTCTTTCTATTTGTTTCTCCTTCTTATCTTTTTGGTGATTTTCCATTTTGGGGTTAATTACAAAATTAGATAAAGAGAACCCTATAAATATAAAGTTATGAGACCATAATAAGGGACCTATCACTAGTCACTACTATCATCCATCTAGAGTTGCATCCATATATTGCATTAGAGATCACTTGCCTCCACATAGCTCCATCACAAGGCACAAGGCTAGGACATCTACATTACACTTCATAAGGGGAGGGATTCTATTCTATTCCATGCACACATTATATTACATTTTCTACATCTAGCTATTACTCACTACTTCACAAAGTGCGACAGACATAAGAGCAGCTAGGGCACAATATGCACATACTCACAAGAACTACATTTGGGTTCAAAATGTAGTGTAATGCTTAGTTAGTAAGCCCAATGTTGTGACAGCTAAGGTCAGTCTGACCCATTCATTTGCATTTTCATTTTTTATATTTTGATACTTCTTTTGGTCTCTTGTTGGTATTTTCATTCATTTTGGAATATGAATGACATCTGGAGCAGTGTAAAAAATCTCATGCAATAGACAGGGAGGGTTTTAGACCACCTCCTAGCCCTGTGAAATTTAGTTCTAGATCGTTTGCACAGACCAGGGAACCCATTTGGAAGACCATATCACTCGTAGGTTCCCCAGTTCCTCTCCAAGAACTCCAATCTGAATAGACAGTCAAGATCCATTCTTTTTAGGGCTTCTGCATAGTCGTTCCCACTTCCAAATTATCTAGTCATGTCTATGACATAGTCCTGCAAGCATCTTCTATTCAGCTGAGTTCTTTCCTCTTCTCTCTTGCACATTAGGGTTTGTAATTTCATTAGATTAGCTACTTGGGTCATTTTACATACTTATCTACAACATCTATTTAGTTTATTTACAACTATTCATAACTTATATTTACTAGTGCACATAATTAAATTTTAGTTAATCACCTCTCTTGCACATTAGGGATTTACATTTCTATTTACTTAGGTTCTTAGGTCACTTTATTTATTTTATTTAATTGTTATTTACTACTTTGCATAACATCATATTAGACTACTGTATTCCATTTTATTTTAATCAGAATGTAATGCAAGGTAATATAATGTGTGTAGATTCGAGTGTAATTGTAATAGTGACTACATCCAAATGTTCAATATAGGACAACCATTATGACATGATTTTATAGGACAACCAATAACCTACACATATGATTTTACAGGACAACCAACAACCTACACAAATAAGTATCATGATGTTATAGAAATTTGATAAGAATCTCCATTATTTTTACATCAATTAAATATATAGAGACTCCATACTCACATTAAAAGTTTTATTTTGCATTTACATGCAACAAATTGAAAATGAAAACTATTCAAAAAAGGGAATGATGTTGGGCCCCAAAATATTGACTAAGTACAAGAAGGTGCGTGGGAGCGAGGGACCAATATAAAGAATGGCATGTGGGGTTGAAGGAATGTAGGTCAGGGGTTTTAGTAGATCCCACGGTGTGCACACAAGGTAAAATAAATGGTTTTGGGACTTTGCCATATTTGACGTTCCTAACAGTACATGAGAAAAATGTGACCCGAATGAGCATGCGAAGTGGAAAAGGTGCCAACACTGGGCCTGAGTTCGATGCACGTATATGGGTAGAAGAGAATTTGTACCATGAGTTATATGAGACCTTATTTTGTTGTTTTCCAGTAGAGTTGTATGAATGGCTCTCAACATATGCATCTAGATCAAGTTGATACTATAGATTGCGTGTGTGGACCCAAGATGATTACAAAAGGTTGTAGGCTTTAGATCTGACGTGGAAACATGTTGTTGATCATTGGTGGAAAAGAGTACTGACCAGTTATAATTGGAATACGCCATTTCTATGTATTATTGTCCATAGGTTTCTGATTTTGAGTTCCTATGGGAACCTAGAGGCTCATTTTTGCAAGCTATCCCATTGGCTATAAATATCTTGATCATTACCCTAATTTTAGAGGCATTACCTATGGCTGACTAAGATTCTATGAGTGTTGGGCGAGGAAGCTAGGGTGGAGGAAGATGACAGAAATTACAGCGGAAAAGGAAAGGGAAATGATATGAATCAAGTATAGTGATGCTCATGAAAGGGAGATGGCTAGACAACGTGAGGTTACAGGAGTGATGGATCTATGGAGGTAGACATTGTAGGAAGGAATTAAGGTTCACGTAGAGGACATGGAACATGAACAGTCTATGCTACCCCATCTTGGTAAGCACGGGAGAGAAACTCCTTGAACTTTTGATAAGATTTCATTACATGAAGAAAGGAGAGCCATTGATGTGCATATAAACCCACTAGTGACCAACCCATGGCACTTGGTTTTGCAAGTTAAGAAAGAAGTATTGCTAACCCAGTTGGTATCAGTGGAAGTAACTGATCTATGCCTAAGAGATATAATTTCTTGTTTGTGACATCTATGGTTGCACAGACCATTCCTGTGTTTGGAGGAATGTTTGGGCAAAGTGCAAGTACACATAATTTAGGCATCATGTCTGGGAGTGGTGTGGGATACACGACTAGTAGCAAAACAATATCACAAACCATTGGTGTGCAGTTTAGTGGGATGTTGCGGACACTAGGCGTGACCACTTCAGGATCGTTGTTGGCTATAGGAGGAACTAGAGGATCTAGAAGATTTGGAGGTGGATCTGGAGGCACAGGACCTGGTGGATCTAATGGATCTAGTGGTGGAGGAAACCAAGGTTCTGGATCAGGAGGAAAAGGGCATTAGCCACCTCCGTAAGTATTCTTTGAGATGTCATTACACTTACCAAACTATAGGGGTATTGAGGATGCTATAGAGCATATGCACAAGTGTGAACTACTATGGCGTGCAAAGGGGATCACTACCCCGGAGCAGAAGGCAAGCCAGTTTGCAATGATGTTGCAAGGGCACACGTATAGTTGGTATCAAAATTATGAGCCCCATCAAATGGTGGTAGATTACACTACGTTGAAGAACACCTTCCTAGCAAAATTCCATATCCCTGAATTCAAATAGAAAAACATCAACACTTTGAAATAAATCCAGAAAGGAATGGCAGAGAGTGTGTGGGAGTATGACGCATGGTTTAAAAAAATCTTGTCAAAACTATCATATGACATTCACCCTTCTCAACATGCTCAATTGTTTATTAGAGGGTTTATCACATTGTTTAGAAGGGTGTTTTCTCACAAGGAATTCACGAACCCATGCGAGGCTTTGGAGGCTTCCCTATATGCTGAGGCAGTTGGGAGTGTTAATACTGGTGTGAGCCCTTTTCTAGAAGCTTAAATTTCTGCAATGACTAAGCAGTTAGATAAGTTGTCTACAAACTCGGCACATGAGACTCATAGTGGTCTATGGTTAACATATTTTGAGATAGAGGGGCATGCCAAGGATAGTTTCCCCAAGAAATTGGTACACACCATGGCAGTAGATTGTGAAATTTTCCATAGGGATCCTAATGCAAGTATATGTCCTCTACTGTAGCGCGTGATCCATAAGAACGTGTCTTACTATTACAATATTTTTACCTCTACTACCCATGAAACTAAAGATTGTAGGATAATTGACCAGATTCATGATGTTATTGATCTTTGTGTGCACCAATTCCAAGGCTGATGACCACCATTATGAAGGGTGCATAGATGGAGGAGTGCGTGGAAGATGTTTTCATGGAGGATTTCATGGTCGCAGTAACCATGGCGGAGGAAGAAGTGAGTTCTCGCGAGGAACCTGTTATAACTGTGGGTCTACAGAGCATTAAAAACATGAGTGTCTTGATCTGTTTCAATTCTCATGGTGCGGGAAGAAACATAAGTATGAGGAGTGCTCAGATATTTATGAGCATTAGAACCAACTACACCAGAAGGAAAAAGGCACTGGGATGGTGAGCATAAAGAAGTCCAACTCACAGTGGATGCCGAGAGTGGCACGTGAGTTAGGATTAGAACATGTATTAGTGATGATGCGAGCAGAATCCATGCACGCCAAGGAGATACCAAGACAAATAATCCTATTTTAAGGAGAAGAAGTGGTTCATGGTAAGTATCCGGACTCTGCTCATTAGAAAGAGGTGTATCATGAGACTATGGATGTGATTCGTATTTTACAAGGAGAGATCCAGTGTCTAAAGGAGAAGTCAAGGCAGTTGGAGAAAAGAAAGAATGTTGAGGCTCTACAGAGGGATGCATATGAGGTCATAAAAGTATACAAAATGTTAAGGCAAGAGAATATTATTCCCTTGCTTGGAGAATGGTTATGGGAGAAGGTACCACGCATTGGAGGGGAGCGTGAAAGGAAAGTTCTACATGCTAACCTCCCTCCCCACAACCTTGAATATGACAAGGAGATCACTTTAAATGCAGTTGTTGATGGGTGTCTTTTGAGTAATATCCTCATTGACATAGGTTTGGAGGTCAATGTTCTCACTCTAGACGTTTGGTATCAAATGGGAAGGCCCGCATTACAGCCATCTTCAAATGTGTTGTATATGGCAAAAAAGACAGGTAATTTCTATTGGAGTCTTATAGGATGCATTTATAACCATTCAGGGGGAAACGTTCACTGGGGACTTTGAAGTCTTGGCACTAGCCAAGGCGGATAACTTTCCAACATTACTTGGGTGCCCATGGTGTTACAAGAATAATGTTGACCTACGGTTTAACAAGGCGTATATTAGTTTTGAAAACAAGGAAGAACGAGTCATCATCCCCTTAAATGATGGGAAGTCAACACCCTATACTAAGCCCTTGGGAGAAGAAGTCCTTGACAGAATCTATGTGCATTCTATTAGAGACCCTGAGATAATTCGTCCCATGGAGGGAGATATACAGTTTGAAGATGATCAGTCCTTGAGTGATACAACTAGCGTGGTATATGATAATTGGGTACATGGGACTTACGAGTTGATTGGGTAATAGTTAAGAGGATCTCTAACAAGGGTAATAAGGGATTTATAACCCTGATGATTTCCTATCGGAAATGAAGGATTGATGGAAAGATGAGGTCGAAAGAAGAGAGATGTTCAACTATAACCTACTCAGGACTGTAGCATGCACTGAGGGATACACATCAGGAGAGCCTCCTAGAATGGCATGCAGTGAGGATCGCATTCTCTGTTAGGTTCTCCAGGAGTAACGCACCCACTGTCATACATGACTACCATGGCAAGGAACCCACCTCATTCTTCTATATCCAAGCTTATGAGAAGGCTTAGATGGGAGGAACATAGGCTTTACCACATTTGTTATGGGTGCATAACTTGTATTCCACTTTACAAGGTTGTGCGCGCGTATGGTATATCCACTCAGAGACACACCATTAGACAGGGAATTTGCTGATTTAATGGTTGATCTCATTTATGCTTTTGATTATCAAAGTACAAAGACATCGGTAGATAAGGCGTTGCAGGTTGTCAAGCACCTTATAATGGGAGATAGTGCCATGGCAGAAGATAGGTTACTAGATTTGTTGGGTGAACCTAGTTTGGAGGAATGTTTCGATGAAGAGGAATCAGAAGAGGTACAACTTGAGCACGTGTGCATGGAAAAGGAAAAAGGAAAGATGGTTTATGTGATAGATGGTAAAGAAATGGAAAGTTTAGATGTCAACCATTCTGAAGGTACACACGAGGTCATAGATAGTGCTGATGAGCACGTGCATGCCTACCATGAGCCCTTGAGGACAAATAAGCTTGACATTGGTTTAGAGGTAGAACCTAAGGAAGCTATTATTGGGGATTATCAGTTGGAAAAAGAAGTTTCTAAGATCATTGATCTATTACATGCGAGTTTCAAGATTTGTTCCCTTATGGATACCATGAGCTCAAATTTTTTCACCATTCCTTGGGGAAATGAGGATCAAGTTGAAGGAAGGTGCACATTCCTTATTTGGAAGAGACCCTATCAGATGAATCCAAACTTGCGCGTACGCGTCAAGGAGGAGATAGACAAGATGATAGCATTAGGATTATTCAGGTTAATGAGGAATTGGAATGGGTGAGCCCAATGGTCATAATCATTAAGAAGGATGGGAGGATAAGGATATGATGTGGATTACATGGATTTAAATGTAGTTTTTGTTATTGACCCCTTTCCAACCCCCTTCATTGAAGAAATTTTGGCAGGAGTAACCGGGCACGAGGTTTATTATTTTACGCCGATGGGTTCTCAGGGTACCACCAAGTTAGAATTACAAAGGAAGACCAGGAGAAAGACAACTTTCACCACTGAGTGGGGAATTTTTTCCTACACAGATTATGCCTTTTCAATTAAAGAATGCACCTGTTATGTTCTCGTGCATCGTGGTACAAGCATTTTAGGACTTCATCCATACATTTCTTCAAGTCTACTTGGATGAATGGACTATGTATAGGCTAGTAAAAGACAATTGTGAGAATTTGAGGCTAATGTTCGAAAGATGTCGCTAGTTGAGGATATCCCCCAACATAAAGAAATGTGTCTTTGTTACTCCATTTGGGACCCTGTTGGGGCATATTATATGTAAGGAGGGATTGTTGGTGGATCCCACCAAAGTTGCAGTTATTGTGGGATTGGGAGAACCTACTAGTCAAAGTGCAGTGCATGGATCTCCTTAGACATACAGGATACTACAGGAAGTTCATAAAAGGATATACCAAAATCACCACTGCCCTTAGAGGAATTTCTTAAGCACAAGAGTGCTTTTCATTGGGAAAATGTGTAGCAGAAGGCATTTGATACTTTAAAGGATAGGCATTTTACTGTGCCCATACTATGCTCTCCCTCTTGGGATAAACCTTTTCATGTGTATGTTGATGCCTCAGGGACAGCCATTGGAGCGGTATTATCACAACCTGGTGAGGGGATTTTTTATCATCCATTGTGTTTTACAAGTAGGAAGTTAACACTAGCAGAATAGAATTACACAACTACTGAGCACAAGGCACTGTCAATGATCTAGGCAATGCATAAGTACAGGAAGTACCTATTGGCAACACCATTCACATTCTACACATACCACATGGCATTGAATTATTTGGTGAACAAACCTGTTCTACAAGGGTGCATATGTCATTGGGTCCTGTTATTTAAGGAATTTGATTTTTCAATTTTGGTAAAACCAGGGAAAAGTAATTCTGGACCTGATCACTAAACTAGGATTGACTCAGGGGAGGACACACAAAGCATTGAGGATATAATGCCAGATGTGTAACTATTTAGGTTATGGCGCAACGCCCTCAGACTTGGAGGATATTGTAGTATTTCTTAAAACAGGTGTAGCACCAGATGGAATGAAGGCTTTGGAAAGGAAGTAGTTCACTATATGCACCGCGCCTTACATGTTGATTAGCGGAGATTTGTACAAGTTAGGCCATGACAAGGTTCTGTGTCGATGCGTATTAGAACAAGAGAGCGTTGCAATTATTGACGAAGCACATGGTAGGATTACAAGAAGGAACTATGTAGGAAATGCAACCACTCAGAAGATTTTAATGGTAGGGCTTTGGTGGGAAAGCATCTACCAGGACTGTATTGAGTTTTGCAAGGCCTGTGACCATTTCCAGTGCCTTGGTAAACTTGGAAGGAGGGATGAGATTCCCTTGCAGACCTATAATCAGTGTTGAACCATTTGAAAAATTGGGAAATTGAATTTTTAGGACCAATTACACCTGTTGCACGCGAAGGACTGGTTTACGGTATATCATCACTTGCATTGATTACTTGACAAGATGGGCAGAGGCAACGCCTAAAAGGGATTGCACCACAGCGACCACTGTTAGATTTTTATGTGAAAACATAATCAATAGGTATGGATGTCCTTTGAGTTTAACTAGTGATAGAGGTACACATTTTCTAAATGAAACATGGTCAAGATTATGTTAGCAAAATTTATGGTGTCCCATCACAAGACCACCCCTATCATCCCCAAGCAAATGGAACTACTTATGCATTTACCAAAATAATAAGTCACACATTGACTAAGATTTGTGATGTTAGAAGATAGGATTGGTATGACAAGGTATCAACCGTTCTATGGGCATATAGGACAACCTACAAGAGGTTGAAGAAAGGAAACACCATTTCAATTGGTGTTTGGCGCAGAAGATATTTTATCGGTTGAATTCATGTTAACATCGTTGTATATAGCGTGTGCGGGAGGATTAGTTCATAAACAAGTGCTTGAGGAGAGGATCGATATGTTGATACAGTTAGATGAAATGTGATCACTTACTAGATGGAGTCAGAAGATAGAGAAGGCAAGACAAAAGGCATGACATGATCATCATATCAAGAACAAGAAGTTTGAGGTTAGGTAGATGGTATTGTTATATGATTCCAAGTTTATGCACCATCTAGGGAAATTCAAATTCCATTGGTTGGGAATCGTACATCATATCGTATGCATCCTTTAGTCAGGTGCATTTCAGTTACAAGCACTGGATGGGATGATATTTCCTGGCCATTTCAATGGGAGTAGGTTGAAGCCCTATTATAAATAAGTCTTCATGGTTTTTGTAAATAAGGCAGTATTGCAAGTAGCTTAGAATTTCCCTTTTCACATTTTTCTTTTCTTTGTGTTTCCCTTTCTCGTTGTTTGTTCCTTTCTATTTATTTTGTTTTTCACCCTATGCATCAGTAACCACATTATTTTCAAAAGGTTATGTATCTGCAGAGGACCGCACATATATTTTAGTGTGGGTGGAGTAGTTAGAAGTGAAGTATAAATTGGAAGTAGAATTTGTGTCCTAAATGACCTGGTTGAAGGATAAAAAGTGCATAAGGTTGAGAAAGTGCATGGGAAAATGGTGGACAAGAATTTTTTTGTGTCAAGATAGCTTAACAAAGACCATGTAAAAATAAGGAAAAGCACATGAACAACATGAGGTAGGTGAGGGAAAAAAATAGGTAAATGATAGAAGAAGTTCCTTTAGAGCTGCAGACGCATGCATAGAGGAGTCTTTAGCTAGGATTGAATTTCCTTGCACACCAAAAAGTTGTATAGGGTTTCTCATGCAATATTGGACATGTGGGTAAAGGTTCTTAACGATGGTTTTAGTAGAAAAAGTTGTATTTAATGCTAAGTACATCAGTAGTTGGTATAACATTTATTACTAGAGAGGAGAAAAAATCTATAAGTATGGGGTTGGGCACATCATTATTTTACCTTGCCATTACGAATTTGAAGAGCTCTTGCAATCTAGGGCATCCAGAGAGATTTACGCGAAGGAAGAAGAATCATAGAGATCTAAGTGCGCGACTAGATTGATTTGCAAACTAGAGTGGAAGGAGTACATGGGCGTGGGGAGAGTTCTTTTGGAGTATGTTTTCTTATGGAAGGGTTTTCGAGGTTAGGGTTTTGCAGCTTGGGAACGAAAGTAGGAGGATTCTTCATGAGAGTTGAGCCTTAGAGTTTAGTAGAGTAAGGAGAGTAGAGAAAGGAGGGGGATTTTAGTTTATAACCCAATAAGTGAAAATGGCACCAAAGAAGGTAACTGTTTCACCAAAGAAACAAAGGGCAAGGGCTAAAGAAAAAAAAACCGCTGCAACTAGTTTTAATGAGGAGTGGTATACGGAAATGCAGTACCTAGATGGAGTATTTTTGTGAAAAGAATGGGTATCACACTTAAGGAAGATGGACGTGAGCAACTAAAATCATCGCACAAGAACTACATAAAAGGAGATGGCATTAGAAATGGTTTGTCCAACTAATAATAGGATGCTAGAAGAAATTGCCGATCTACAGTGATGAAGTGAAGGTGAAATTGGAGAAGGCCGAGTTTCTACCACTATATGAGTTTCCCTATTTTGGCAAGCCTGGGCAGTTATACCAGTGGTGGATTTTGCACGTGCACGATGACCACTTCTATTTTATAGGCCACAAAATGCACATAACCCCTCAGCTTATATCAAAGTTTACTGGCCTGATTTGTGAGGGAGACTCCATAGATGACAAATTGGAGGATAAGGAGGCCTTAAAGAAGACTGTGGAGGCTTATGACTAAAAAAAGGGTTCATGTTATTTTGATATCTCAGAGATCCCCGACCCCAGTTATGATAATGACCTGGTGCACTTGGTTGCCAATCTAAATGATTAAGAAAGGTGGACACAAGTGAATAAGGCATGGTTGAATGTATTCCGGAATATTTCTGAAGGGACTATTTACAAATTGTCCACCTATATTGCAGATGAGATCATTAGCAGCATGCAGGAAGGAGAAAAGATATTGTTTGGCAACATTCTCCTCACCATCATCTTCTCAGAGATTAGGAGTGCTCGACAGGCTGGAGAAGTTTGTATGGGAATATCCTCGAAGAAGATTCCTTGCCCATGAAAAGGTTTGAGAAATATACATGTGATACCATGACGGCCACTCACAAAGTGCGTCTGGAAGAAATGGTACAAGTGGATATGCGCGACGCATTCAGGGTAGAGTGGAGGATACCTGAGTTGTTTACTAGCATTAATTGATGGAGAAGTGGAAGTTTTTTATATATCATCATTTTTACATTGGCCGGTTCACCTTAATAGATGGGAATAAGAGTCCATGGTGCAAGCTATCATTTTATTTCACCACGCAATACTTCCAAGTAGGGGTCAACCATGTTATAAGGAAGCCAAAATACTAAGGTTCGAACTTAGTGAAGTGGACTAGGACCACTGCGAGGTGTTCTTAAATCTCGTATATCCCAAAGAAGTGTGCGTATGTGGAGAAATATGTCTCCCACGAAGTGTAGATGATGAAACCAATGACACTGCTAATCACCGGAAGGACCGCGAAAAAGGTGTACCTGTGCATAAGGCCAAACTTTAAGAAAGGTGCCTGCTTGGAGAATGATGTCTCCATTCCAGAAGACCCCATAGGGAGGAAGAAGTCCATGCCAAGGAAGAGGGAAAGAGAAGTATAGGATAAGAAGGCACCAAGTGTGTAAACAACACAATCTATGGGTGCGCCAGAAGTAACTTTTAAGCCAAACACTTACACGCGCAGGAAGAAGTCCCTCGTAAAGAAGAAGACCCCAGAAGAGGAGGCTCCGGGGAAAGAAGAGCCTCTCACACAAGAAGAATCACCAAGGAAGGCGTCACTTATTAAAGAGAAAGAAAAGGAAGAGTCTCTTATACTAGAATCACCAGTTAGGAAGAAGCAGAAGGTGGCAGAAAAGGAAGGCTTGGAGGAGACTGAGAGCCTAGGAGCCTACATAGTCGAAAAAGATGATGACGAGCTAGAGGAAGCTCAACAACATCCATTGTATGATGTGTATGACTCTGAGGATGAGGAAGATGAAGAGAAGAATGGAGAGGAGGAGGAAGATGCTCAAGGCAAGGTGAAAAAGAGTGAAGAAGTAAGTACTAAAGATTAAAGAACCCGTAGATGAAATATTGAAGGAAGTGGAAGAAGAGAGAGTTGGAAAAGAATACAATGGGCTCAAGACCATCCAGTGTATGATGTGGCATGACATCTGAGCATTTGGTGAGGAAGATAAAGAGACTAGAATGGCGAAGAGGAAGCAGATGCTCAAGGTAAAGGGGTGAGAAGAGAGAGGTGGAACATGAAATATCGAAAGATGGGTGGAGGCCCTAAGGCTCACTAAGGAGTCCCTAGGGCCGTGCATACCGAAAGGAAGAACATGAGAGCAACATAAGGGAAAGGAATGGGTTACATCAATGATCTAAACAAGGTGTTATGCGCGTGCTTACAGAACACTGTGTTGATAGAACAAATCATGTCCATGGCTTCATTTGATGAAGTAGGCGCATACCCACGGACTAGGAAAATGTTATCTTGGGCGTTTGAGTCCCACATCGATGAGCCTGAGTTCGAAGTGAGCCAAGGGGCGTTAATGAAGATGCCAAAGAAGAAGGGGCTAAACCCACTTGTAAATTCTCAAAAGCTATCAGATGAGCAAGTCTGCAATGTGCTCAACAAAGTTTCATTTGAGGTTGAGGCTAGACTTTTTAGGAGAAATGATAGGGTGAAGTTCCTAGAGGTGGAATTGGAGAAAAAGGAGGAGGAGATTCTCGAGAAAAGAAAGGACCTAAAGCAAGAAGAACTAATCAGTGTGTAATTAGTACAAGAATATTGGATAAGTACAAGAAGGCACATGGGCATGCGAGACCAATAGAAAGAAGGGCACGTGGGGTTGAAGGCACATAGGTCAAGGGTTTTAGCAGGGTTTAGTAGAACCCATGGCACGTGCGTAAGGAAAAGAAAAGGGTTTCAGGACTTAGCCATATTCAACGTTCCTGAAAACACACGAGAAAACCATGACCCAACTGAGCATGTGGAGTGGATAAGGTGCCATCCTGGCAGCTTGCTGGTCAAGAAAGGAATATTCCATGCGATGGAAGGATCCAGAAAGACATCATTGCAAAGAGTGGAGAGCTTGGATCAGAGGAAGCATGCTCCATTGGAGGACCACATGGACACTTGGTAACCGATCTGTTACCTTAGAAAGGCATGGTGGCGGAGGCTAAAATCTATATATAGAGATGCTCGGGCAGAAGAAGGCAGAGGTAGAGAAGAGGAGAGGGAGAGAAGAAGCTCTATAGAAATAGTAGTTGATTCTATGGGTTAAGGTTCTCATTAAGAGGACTGTATGAGTGATGACACACCTAGAGGGATGACTCTGATATGCATTGATATATTGGTTTGTTATGGCCTTGAATGAATGTAATGTGGTTATTCAACTTGATTGATATGAATATACGACTCTGTTTTAAAGACATATTGTTCATGGGTATAAACCCTATTACATTTTCTTTATATTATGAACCAAATATGTTATCTATTTGATATTTCTCTTGTTATATGAATGAATGCATGCACGTCTCTTTTCATTTGTGCATCTAAGTTTCTGTAATAAATAATGTATTCTCACACAACTCACATAAAGGAGGGGCTCGGTGCCCGCACGTGCATTGGGTGAGCGCCCAGTGCCCGCTGAGTGATAAGCTGACGCACATGGGATTAGACTGTTATTCTAAGGGTATAAAAATGACTACAAATGATGAGGACTCAATCCTACTTTTCATCATATGTAGCCATTACAAATCAATGCCACTCTAATATCAAATGACATAACTTGTATCTACAACCATTGGTTACCAATCTCAAGTTTAATCTTTTTGGTGCAAATGGTTGTCACTAATACATTGTGCAACCTCGTTTCTAGTAAATGACGAGTGACCGTTGTTTTAACTCTTCACTTTGTTTCGTACATCCTTTAGTTTCTTGTTTCTCACTCAACAAGATTGGACATAAAGTTTATCTACATACCATTTACAGTATAAAATCCTGCCCCCTTCTCCCCCTCAAATTTCACATGCACATTGAATGTCAGGTTCACTTGAAAAATACATCCATTTACAAATAAAGTAATTTTATAAAAAAATGGATACTTTGTATGATGACTTTGGCAATATGACATGACAATAATAATAATTTATGTGGATATTTTAAAACTACTAGCACCAAAAAAATTTATTTAATAATCATAACACAAAATGATAAAAAACGAGTTACACAAATATACTTTTCACTCAAAATTACAAAGTTGACACACATTACATTTACTGAGTTATGACACTATTTTATGACATACATTCTATATTGACAAACGGAAATATATAATGACCAAGAATGAACACAATGGTCTTATTTTGAAATTAAAGTTGACTCTTACAAACCCATATATATTACTTTGAATGTTTAATAATATAAATTTAAATAACACATTAATTAAAAACAATTAAAGTATAATTGAATCATCATAATATAACTTGTTTCCCTTCTACACATTTGGTCAAGTGTTGTCTTCTTACTTTAAACACATCCAAAAGTCCTCGTGTTATCTACTAAAATATTCTTGCTATCTAAATTTCCCATGATAAATCTTAGATGCGAGAGGGGCTCAATTTTCACAACGACACGTGGAAAACTTGCTATCAAATGTTGGAATCAAGTTTGTGGTCGCTTTGGTGGAACCACAAAGGATATGCACGGTCATTTTAATGTATTTAAGAGTGTAATTTTAATTGGATTTGAATGCTCGATGAAGTCAATACGTGAATGTGACAAGTTTGCTGCACTAGAGAATCCAACACAAATCTCACATGGAGACCAAAAAATAATGCAATGTAGATTTGGGATAGTATGAAAACTCGTAGCACACTTTACCATAATCACATCAAAAAAAAAAAAAAAAACAATTTCTAAACCTATGATGAAATGATCTTAAAAGGTTTTGAATAAGGAAACTCTTTCACATATTAATAAGTTTTATACACAACCAAAAAAAAACTTATAATGGAGACACCCGATTCAAAATTCATGTTTCCATTATTGTTATGATACAAATGAAAATTTTGGTCAAATATCTCACATACAATACATAATAATATTAACACATATAGAAACTCTCTTCTTAAATTCCATTATTTAATGTGAGATATTACATTTATAAGACCAAATCTTGCAACAATAATCTCCTAAAATTACTCTCACCTCTAGACTATTATGAAATTTATTAAAACAACTCTCATAAGATCTATTATTAATATATACTAACTCACACATACTATTTACAACTATGATTTGTTACTAACAACTCATTACATTATTCTTGACATGTACAATTATTTTACTAGCTCAATTTCATGTGAGTACCAACACAATATTCTTAATAGTAATTGTGCATTATTGGGAGTTGTAAATGATGTAAATTAGGGGTTTACTTGGGAATTATTTAAAATATTTACATATTGAAGGGAAATTGGCTTGACTTGTTTTGGTTTCTTTGAAAACTTGGAGAAGTCACGACCCTTTTATGCAGTTTAATTTCTCCACTACGTCTGTGAACAACCTTAATGTGTTTCACCATCAAGATGGCCTCTTCAAATGAGTGAAATTGTTGTATTTGGAGAGTGTGGGAGATGTGTTTGACATAACTATAGATAAAAATGTGTCTCAATTCAGATTGCGGAATGGGAAATGTGATTTCATGATGATGACACGCCATTATGCCACATAGTCCGTAATAGACTCATCATCAAATTGCATATGATTGTATAAATAAGATAGGTTGGTCTTTTGGCAACATTAATGGAGAATTTGGAAAGGAAACAGTTGGCCAATCATTCAAAATAATGTATATTCTGTTGTTGTAAGCATGTGTACCAATCTAAGGCTTGAATTGATAGTTGAAGAGGGAAAGTTGCAACATAAGGGTGTCATAATGGATAATGAGACAAAAAACATATTTAAACATGCATAGGTGCTTTTTTGGATCCTCTTTGCTTTTGAATTTATCAAATTTGGGCATATTGAAGTGAGGGAGTATTTTCAAATATGAACTATGGGGTGGATTGGTTTGTTATAAAGTTAATTGTATGTTAGTTTGGGGTTTCTAGTGTTAGAAGCATAATGACCGGGGAGGTGAATCGGTCATATAAATTTTTTAATTCAATTTCTTATGCTTGTTTGATCCATCAAAATTAGCCATCCAACCATTCATTAACCATATGTGTTCTTATAAAACATCAAACAACCATACACAAGTACAAGATGCAAGAGAGAACACAAGAACATCAAATTTAAGTGGGAAATCCTCGAGGGGAAGAAAATCCAACAAACATCTTCTTATATTACACAAAATAAATGACTTTCATGAATATTACACATTACAATAGATTTATTTAGTGAGACACCAATCCCATAA
Source organism: Taxus chinensis (assembly GCA_019776745.2). Lineage (NCBI taxonomy): Eukaryota > Viridiplantae > Streptophyta > Pinopsida > Cupressales > Taxaceae > Taxus > Taxus chinensis. Next base: position 5,529,565 of record CM034149.1, read on the forward strand.
GGAGCGCCAACACTACAAGGAGCACCAACCCCTGATTTAGTGAGGCACCAATGCCAAAAAAGAACCAATCCCTAGATGAATTCAACACCAACTAAATACATATGAATTGAATGCCATCTCTAATTTTTTTCTGCCATAACCAATGATGACTCTATGAAGCTCACTCTCGTCTCTATCTTCTTCAAAACATCTCTCAAGCCTTCTTGCCCAAAACCTCTTCCTTCAAGTTGATTTCCACATCTTACCTAGCTCGCCTTCATATTATATCTCTATATTATATATTAAAATTTTTATTTCCACCTCTTATAGGTCACAAAGACCTCTCACACCTCCACACATTCCCCTATAGGTCGTACTTTTTCTCCTCTTCCTCAACTAGCACCAATGAACATTTTAACATGCATTTATACTTGTTTCTTTTCCACAAATCACTTGACTCAGCCCTCATATAGTAAATACAATTAAAGCATCATTAGAACATTATATAAAACTTATTCATAGGCCCATGTATGTCGCCACCATCACCAAGAACCTTCTAAACCTTTATTAGGACACAATAAGTCCTAAAACCCTTCAAGAAGCCTACTCACCAAATATGAATGTGCAAGACCAAAAATAACTTCACCAAGGCATGCCAAACACTTATATATGTTGTATAAGCCCTAAAAAATCTCCAGAAATCATGAAAAAAACTCATAATAATCATCACACCATGAAAGCTTCATGATACCATGCTCAACCAAACACCCTCAAAATTAGCCTTCAAAGATCAAGTCATAACTTCCTCAATTCTTAGCAAAAAATCAAGTGTGATATACCATTAGAAATATATTGAAGTAAGGATCATAAAAAAAATAGAATGAAGTCATGAAACCACATGTAGTACCTCCAAAACTGCTCTTTTCCCAAACTTATCAAAGTTGACCCAAAACCGTTGATTAAGCGAAATATGAATTTATATGCCTAATCTGATTATTATTGTAGCAGTAAATAAATGCAGTAATTAAGTACACAAATTAAGTTAAGAAATAAAAAGTGAAACCCTTGTTGCAAAGAGGTTAAGAAGAGCCTTAGCTGATTTACAGTGAATCTGAGTTGTACCGAAGTGCTGACCTACTGACATAGAGATAGAAGCGTCACATGGAGATTCAAGAAAATTCAGATCTGGAGGAATATATTGGACAGGGGCACCCAGAAAGGGGTAGGGGATCCCACACTGTAGGTGCCTATGACTTCTGAAAATATTAGCAAACCATCTTCGAATAATTGCAATGTGTTCGCTTTCCTTCACCTTTGGTCACTATGAGGTCACACAATGATCGTCAAGGTCGCTGAAAACTTGCATATTAGCCTACAAAACCCTCAAATAGATATCAAATCCTAAAAAATAAAGATGAAAAATGAGGTTTTATATTGTCATCAGTAGTCACAATGGTGATCTTACGATTGAGCATTGCACTACATCTCAGACCCAATGTAGTTCTACATGTGTGTGTGAAGAATCGTTCCCTAGGTGGCTCTTGTGCGTGTCGCACTTGATAACAAGTAAAGTAGATATATGTAAAGAAATGTAATAGATGTGTGCATGGAATAGAATAAACTCCCCTCCTATGAAGTGTATGTAGAATAATACAATCATTTTCCCTTGAATGAATGCTAGAATGGATGCTTTGATGCTCATGAATAGTATTTGGATGTAACCTTAGGTGGAGATAGCTAATGCTTAGTGCTTGGTCCCTTATTATGATCAAAAAAATGTATATTTATGTGATTCCCTTGCTTAAATTTCATAATTAACACTGAAAAATATGACTACCAAAAATTTAAGAGGCTTAAACTGCTAGAAAAGACCCAAAAGACGTGAACAGAGTACAAAGAGGTCAAGGGCACTCAAAGGAGATGGGGGTGCCTGACATTGGTGTTTAGAATGAGAAATTTTGAGGTATGAAAATAAATACTAAGCTAAATCATTTGTAAGACCAAAAGTGGAAATAGAAAGCAAGAAAAGATGGCCAAAAACATGGGTTAATTAGTATTGTTCTTACTTAGGAATCTTATCAATAGTAGTATGTAATCAGGACAAGACAATTACCCAAAGCACATGATTTTGTGTCTATATTTACCCCCACTTTATGTTGTTGAGAGAAATATTGATAATATAAAGTATATAGAGATGCATACATGATAACCATGTAGATCAATGTCGAGAAGTGTGCCGAGAGATAAGAAAAAGTGTGGAGAGATAAAAACGTGGAAATTGGAGACTAAAGATGAGAAAGTGTAAAAAGTGATGAGATGCTGATCCTAGGGTAAAAACACATGTTGTAGATGTTTCCAATGTGCATGTTGTTGATGTTGACTACCATTTCCCATATGGATGGACCTGCAAAAGAGAATAATGAATAAGTAGTCAAATACATATGTATATGTGTAAAAAGTATGTAAAATGGAAAATGTGAAAAAGGAACATGTGCACCTAATCCTTGATGAGAAAAGAGTGTAGAAAGGAGCCTGTAGATGTTGTTAATGACTGAGTTTTTAGGTGATCTCACGCTAGTTGTATCGGCTACGAGATTTTTGAGCGATCTCATGCCAATGCATTGGAAGAAATGTAGGGAGAAAATTTTGGTGTCATCCTCCAACCTTTAACTACTTCCCACAATGTAGAACACCACTGCAGATGGTGTGTAAAAATCTGATCTAGTTTGACCATTTCCAATCCAATGTTGTGGACGGGAAAAGAAGTTGTAATGTGTGTATGCTGAGCTAAAGGATTGTCTGCCCTATCAAAAGTTGTTGTGTGGAGTGTTGTAGACTATGATGGACTAAAGAATTCTATGTAACTTCCCCTGGTCATAGGCATCCAGGAAGGGTCAGGGGCACCTAGGAACTACTGTTTGTGTCTGGGTGCTAGTGTTTGTACTGTGTCAAGGACCCAAGTCAGGATCTGAGCCCTGTCTAATGCTAATTACTGTAAGGATCATAGAAATTTCTATACTCTACCCCAAAAACTAATCCTGCAAGTCTACATACCGTGCGAATACCTCCTGGGACAAGGGACCACCACCTGCCGCATCTAGGGTGTATCGAGTCTCCTCATGTGCCTTGTCCCTCTCACTTAGCAGTACCATACATGTCACCACTGTTATGGCCACTGGATAAAAAATATGGGCATGCTCACTTGTAATGTTTTCAAGACACTCTAATCTCCCTCCAGTTCTAGGGATCACTAACACCCTCACCAGTCTTGTCTAGGTCCCAAACACCGAGAAACCAAAAACCTCAAATTTTAAAAATTTCAACTAAAACTACTATTACACCCTACATTTTTATAAATATAATTCACTTTCCAACTCTTTCGTCGTATGTGATGCTACAACAGTCGTAACTCTCTCAAACTGACTAGGGCATAATGGTATCACTTGAGGCATCTTCACTCATTCCATATACACTCTCACACTCGCGCAAAAGACAAATGAAGTGGTAAAATACTTTTTCAATTTACTATTTATAGTTACTTTTCATCACTACCTTTATTATGGTCCCTATTTCATGCTTGTTACCGCAATTAATACACGCTACACCGCTTGCTCATATCTTGAGCATTTTTACTCTGATTTACACCCCGTTTACAACATTATTTTTAGAATTTTTCCTACCACAATATTGTACATGTTTGGCACACATTATATCTCTTCACCATTGTCTCCTATTCACTACATCCGTATTTTCACCTCTTGCTATTACTTTTGGCTTAAAGTCCATTCTTTTCATCACTCCCCCTTTTGCCGAAAGGGGGGGCATATTATTTATAATCCCCCCACGTAACCATGTATTCAAACACTATGAATCTGAAACTTACCAATAAACATCACAATATTTCACCATTAATTCCCCTTAATGACATAATTTGGGGGCAACAAATGTTTAAAACTTCCTAAGCATGATGATATATTACTTTCTATCGATTCCCCCTAATGACCTAACTTGGGGCAACAAGCGATTACAAATATTTTTAGGTGAAATTTCATCTATTTCTACTGCCCTCCCCTTGATGACCTAACCTGGGGGAAATTAGTGCAAAACCTCTCTATGAGTAGCCAATCAAAATAATCAATCAACCAATCAAAATCAATGCGTTCAAATAAAAAACCATATCATTCAAATCTACAAGCGATCTCCCACATGACCTAACTTGGGAGTTACATTCACCACTCTTTCCTAGATGACATAACTTGGGACTTTATTCTATATTCTTTGCTTTCTTTCAGATGACCTAGCTTGGAAGCCACTTCATTCATTTTGCATTTTCTTCCTAATGACCTAACTTGGAAGATACCTTTCTCCATATCGCGTTCGATTCCTAATGACCTAACTTGATGTTTGCTTCCTAATGACCTAACTTGGGAGCTACCTGTTTCATATCACATTCACTTCCATATGACCCAAATTGGAAGCTTTTACATTGTGGTGACACTCATAGAGTGGGGGCAAGGGTGCCTTTCCCCTATCTCTCCTATATGGGTAAACTATTTAATCAAAATTGTTTGGATCCAAATTTCACAAAATTTGATCTGAGTCCATCTACAGCAGCAAGATCTTGAGGATGTAGGTGAATATTGGAGAATGACACCCTTTTCACCCTACACTCTTCCTCTGGTGGGAGGATGCCAAAATCCTCTGATTATTCCATTCATATACAAGCGTTCGGGTTGGGAATTGACCACTCCCTACCCATCTATTCATCATTAAACCATGTTTAAAATCATCATACATTCTAGTCATCACTTTCATTTGGCACACTTCATCACGAAATTTACAATTTTTTGTTACGTTACATGGATCAACTCATTGATCCATGGTTCCACACGCTTTTATAGTTCTATCGACACACTTCTACTATACATCTGCGCGTTCTTCTACAGTATGGGATTCTCCAAATATTTCTCAGGTACGCATCTCTATCTACTTATGTTACCAAGATTTTTTCTCACCAACATAAATTTGGGGAAAATGTAGTAAAAAAATCACTCAGTATTACATTTATACCGCCGGGTATGTTATTTTATATATGGATCTTGCGTAATAAAAGTATTCACTAGTGACCCATCCCTTGGTCTTATTTTTAGTTAGTCAGTCTTCATTGTTATTTTTCTGGTTCAGTCATCACTTGTCTATATAGTTTTGGGTGCCTTTTAGGGAGTCTCAAGTGTCGTAATTTTCTCAGTTGTCATCTCCAATCCTATATTGGGGTGCTTAGGGTTGCACTGGGGAACCTCGAGGCACCCCAGTCTGTGATTTTAGGTGTCAATGTTTTCCTAATTTGTGGTCCTAATTTATTTCTTTGAGGTTGGTCTTTGTTGTTACCCCATGTATTCCCCTAGGTTGTAGTAAGTTGTTTCAGGTTATTAGTGTTGAAATTTGAACAAGAGATCCCTATATAAACATAACATACTAACTACCTTATGGGCGGACATATTACTATCAAAGGGGATATAAATACTAAGGTAAGGGACTGCATTTGGGCATCATCTACATTTGCATCACACAAGTACAGGGGGAAAGGGTTGAATTCTTTCTATTCCATCCACCATTTACATCTAGTTATTTCCTCCTAATTCAGCGTCATTGGCACTAGGGCATACTAGGCACAAAATTTGCACACACATGAACATAGAACTACATGGGGTCTAGAATGTAGTGCAACACTTTGTCGTAAGTCCACCATTGTGGAAGCTAAGGTTAGTTTGACCTATTCATATGCATTTTTATTTTTTAGGAATTGATGCTTTCAATAGGTTTTTGTAGGTGGATCTTCACACGACATTCACAATGACTCATTAGACAATATTGTGACACTCATGTGACAGAGATGAAGATATTACAGAGATATTGTGACACTACCAGATCCAGGTCCTAAGCTTTTTTGTAGTCTATAATGCCCAAATCATAGACCAGGGAACCTCAGGGCACTCCAGTATCCTCCCAAGCACCTCAGTCTAGTTAGATACTCAGCTTATACCCTTCCTGAGGCCGCCCAGTCAAAACTTTCCCAGTCTACACAACAATCTGCTTCAGTCCAACACAGAGAGAGGTAATTCAATTTGAGGTTAGTACCATATCCCTCTTATTTCCATTATTTCACTATATTTAAATAATAAAACAAAATATTTAGATCCAAAAATTTAGTATAGCATTCTGTTTCTATTTTGATTAACTCATAAAAATAATAAAATCTAATTTTCTCTATTTTTAGTCCATCACGCTCCTCTTCCACCATTAAATCATTCAATGGACCACTTATGTTATGAGCCTTGTTTGGGAACTTTGACACAACATGTGGGCTGATGTGGTATGTTGAGTTGGAAAATAATACATGGGAATTGGGGAATGTGTTGGTTGTTTATTAGAAAGTATGAGTTGGCTTGACCACACATGAGCTCACATTGGACTCATCGGTTGATGATGAGCTCGAACCATGCTTGAAACTCAGTCACATACTTGTTAAGATAGAAATGTAAACTCAGTTCATGTAAGCTTGTCCATATAATAATGATGACAAGGTGTCTAGGTCCCCCTCCTGATAAAAAGTGGACCTCACCAGTTAATGGGACCCTAGCCAATGAATAGTGTGGGCCCCACATTTGACTCTTGAAGACTAGAGGTGAAAAACCAAACCCATTTTTTATTTTTCCATGTTTAGACAAGCTAGAAATGTAAACTCGGTTCATGTAATCTTTTCCATATAATAATGATGATAAGGTCTCTAAGTCCCCCTCCTGATAAAAAGTGGACCTCACCAGTTAATGGGAACCTAGCCAGTGAATAGTGTGGGCCCCACATTTGACTCTTGAAGACTAGAGGTGAAAAACCAAACCCATTTTTTATTTTTCCAAATCTCCTTTCCATGTTTAGACACACCATTAGTCCACATGGAAATCCTATTCATCATTGTACAACCGATGCCATGATTTCTACAATACGAAGTCTATTTGACCTCGTTTAATTGTGTTGGAAATATCTTGATGAGTTCTTTCGTATGCAAGTAATTTAAAATAGTATGTAGACCATATAACCTACAAGTATCATCTATATCACGATGAGTGAGGTAAGGATGAAAAATAGGTATTAGAATAGGAATATGACATAAAGGAAGAAAAGGGTGGAGTGGAAACAAATATACTCATCATCACATGGCTTTAAGGATGTGAAAATGTGGGATAACATGATTTGTGTTAGTGGAGGAAACAAGGTGAGTTGTCACATGTGTGGAATGGGAAACCTCCACATACACCATAAAATTAGAAGTGGAGGTAGGGAACATGGATTCTCCTGACTATAATTGTAAGTTATAAGAGGTAATATTGTAGTAATTTTTCCTTAATTACTCACTAAGTTCCTCCAAGTTATGATCTGGGATAGTTTTAAATTAGTGATTGTTTACTGGAGAACATGGTGGGTCAATTTTCTCATCATTGTAGAGATGGTTTTCATTGATGTTTTTAAGGGGATCCTACTCAGGAACACTTCCTCTATGGATCCAATGTGAGGTTTTGGGGTGTGAAGATGAATGTGAAGAAGAATACATGGAAGTAGATAGAAAGGTGATAATTGTTGGCTTCTAGACTTGGGAATGGGTAGGAACCGTGATACAATAATAAACAACAAGAGGAACACTAAACATTTTTATGTGAAAATGAATATTAGGAAATCATAGGAAGATGTGAAGGTGATAATTTGGGAATATGGAAAAATAGGAAAGACATGTAAATATCATGGATGATTTGGATTGTATGTATGATATATAACAAAGTGTAGGGGAATATTAAGGGAATGTGGGATAAAAATAAGGAGAGGTAGAAATTAGAGATATGGTATGAAATGATATAAAGGTCACATGGGAAATTTGGGACTACTTTTTTGGGTCTAAAATAGAAAGTGCAAGGGAAGACATAAGAAAGAGAGGCCAAAAAATATGTGTAGAGACCAAAACATATTGAAAATTTATGCTAGGGTCACTTGGATGATTTGGATTAGACTTATTGGACTGTGAAATTTTTTACAGCGCGAACATTACACTATGTGACCAAAATGAGAAGGGGAGAGATCATAATGCTATGATAAATCACAAGGAATAACATGGGAAATGTGCATTGGATTTTCAATTTTGGGATAAAATGTGAGAGGAAAATAGATGATTATGAAATATAATAGGGTGAGACAAAGATTAAAAACTCATTTAAAAATCATAGTAGAATCAACTGGGAAATTTTTACTAGGTTCCCAAATGTGAAACAAAGTTAAGCAAGGTACATACAGTACTGTGAAATATAATGTAAGGGGGACAAAGATAAAAGAAAAATAAGAACTTGTAATCGAATATCTTAGGTGATTTTCACTAGATTCCAAACAAGAAACATAGCTATAGGGTAACTGAAAGGAGGTATATGATGAATAAGGATGGCTATGCTAAATATGGAATGGTTTATAGGTTTCTTGGTTGATTTTGGGTGTGAATAAAGGTAGAATAAGATTGAAATGGATTATGGATAATAGTAGATCACAAGATGGGATGGAATGAGATAAGACAAGGTAATATTATATGGATTTTATTTTTTCTTTTTATAAAGGCATATTTGAATTTTTTGTATTTTGTTTTGTATTTTTTAGATTAACAAATATGGTGCAACACAAAAACAATATAACTCTAATATTAGTTAAATAAGTGTATGATTTCTTTGTATCCCATAGATATAACACAAGGATATGTGGGGGTATCTTAGGGAATTATTTTTTCCTATTACTACCAAATAACACACATGAAAAATATGATCACTAAACTAAAATATAAGTATGGTGTCTAAGATGGAGTCCTCCATATAATTTACGGTATGTGTGACATGAGTATGTGTTAGAGGATTAATATATAAGGTTTGGGTATTGGAGGTTTAAATATTCCCTCACCTTACTCCATGCAATATCACCAGAGATTCACCAAAAAATAATGTTCCTTCCATGAATTTATACAGTTTGTAGATACATGAGATATAAACTATGGAATCCAAGTAGCCCCCTAAATGACTAAAAATATTTATGATTCCTAATATCACTTTACAGTGCAAAGGAAGATCATACATAGTTATAGTGAGGAATACATTTAATTACAAGCTCACTTACAAGCTCTAATATGCTTATAATTACAGATTTCATCAACATTGTTGATTACAAAAAGTATGGTTGGCTCAATGTTTCTCTTATTTATCTCAATCCCCCTTGATGTGCCTTTATCTCTTGAAAAATTTCTAATTTCTCCCAATCTTTCAAACAATCCCAAATTAACTCCCTATTTGGTTCTAGGGATATACATCCTAAAATATGGTATTTTTATCTTCTTTAGGTCTGTATGAATCCCATAGAATTTATTTATTATAAATTGCTTCTTCTCTTCTTGTGAAATACCATTGTCTCTAAAATGGATTCTCTAGGTTAGTTTCAACTAGATAATTAACCCAATCCTAACTAATTCCAATCCCATACCCTTCATTTCCTCTTCTCTTTCCATGTCCACTTCTATCTTATTCCAAATTCCACTCTCATGGTCCATGATTCCTTGTGCACGCCTCTCGTTCACTTATATCCTCTTCATCTTTTTTATCATCTACATTTTCATGAGATTCCTTTCCTTATTCCTCATATGATCTACTTGCTTCACTCCTACATGAAATTAGTTTAGATTTCCCCACTATAACACCAAATATTCCCCATCTATTATTGCACTACCTTAATTATCTTTGTAGTCTTTCTATTATCCTCTTTTCATCCCTCTAATCCTTCTCGAGACCTTCATGGCCATGTTGGTTCTTACCCCATCCCATTCATCTCCCTTATTCTATGATTACATCCCCTTGACACCTACCTAACTACTCCATGTCATGTGAAATCATAACCTTTTCCTTTTCCAAAGTTAGCATTTTTACAAAGAAACAAATTTGCATAAAAAATTCCCTCATAATCCACTAATGAAATGTTCTTATATAGATTTAAAGGAACAAAAATTTCAGTTACTTACCCGTCAACTATAGTTAGCATCGAATGGTCCACATCCCCAGTCCATTCAATATCTAAATTGTGTATTTTTTCTATTTACTCTTCCATTCACACGTACTCTCTTTGGTCTCATGCCTGAAATAGTAATAATATCATCTATATATACGAGTAACTAGTTTCTCTAGAAAATCACATCAAACATCATGAATGTCTCCATATATATGCTCGACCCTGAACCTCTTTATAGGAATTCTTGTTGCAAACTCTTCATCTTCCACAAACTGGTTCATCTTCTCTTCTGGGAATCTCTCCACATCCCTTTGCCCTAGTAGTCATCTCAACAATTTCCTTTCCCAAAAATAGAACCATTATTAGTCTCGATCCCTGGAATCACTCATCAGGACATGCTAGAATTTGTAGTGTAGATAATTTAGAAACTAGTTCCTTTTACACTCTTAGAACAATGCACAATCATAAGTATTAAATAAACCATACAATTTATACAATGGCTACATGTTAGTAAATACATAAGGAAAAACAGTCAAAATAGAGAGATAGATAAATCATAAACTGGAATAATACTAATATAAGGAACTATTAACAAAATCCAAAATCTTAGTCGTCAATGTAATGCACTTACATACATTTACACATTAAAAGGTGAATGTTCACTTTACAATCCATTCATCTTCTATTTTCTAATGAGAGGGAATCTTCACATTATCTTTAAGCATCAATAAATTTATATATCTTCTACTTTTCCCTATATAGAATATGTATATGCTCTCGTTATTGCATAATACACATACTTATGCAAAATACATCAAAATAAAAATTTTGATCCTACTACACTCCCAAAAATATCACACTTCAACACATGTTGTATGGTTATATAGGTCTACCCAAATTTTTACTCTAGCCAAAATGAATATTTTCCAAGTCATTTCTAGTTTGCACATTCATTATGTATTTCTGATTCAACTTCCTGCCTATGTAATCAGCTAAGTGCATCTACTTCTTCGTGTTTTAGCAATCATTTCCACATTCTACCTTGCAAATTGTTAATGAGTGTATATTATGATTTATGTTTTAATATTTATTTATTAATATGAGTATACTAACCTATTTATAACCCTTTAACCCAAAATGGGTGGGAAAAAGGAATTAAAAGGGCCAAAAAACCCTGGATAAATAAGAATAATCTTCCCACATCATTTTATATATTCATTTTAGGGTTAAATCACCACATATATATTTATATACATCTCGAGTCCAAATTAGAACCGTACTAACATGCATGTTGACAAAATGGGTGGGAAAAAGGAATTAAAAGGGCCAAAAAACCCTAGGGACCAAAATAAGGGTCATATGGGCCATACAAAAAAAATGAACTAGATTCATATTATCATGGATCTAAAAAATCTAGCTGCAAAAAAAGAGGGAAAACATGAGGAAGAGAAATAAAACTTGTGAAGAGATAGAAAAAGGAATAAGGGAGATAAAACAAGAGAAACATCGGAGAGTAGAGAGGGACAAGTCAAATTTTGAATAAATTTAAGGAACAATATCTTTGGGTAAGTGCAACAAGTTGGGGGACAAAAAGGGGGTCATAAGTGGACGTCATATTGTAAATAACAACATAATATCAACTTGTAGGGATTATTAGCAATACATACACTCAAAATTAGAAAAAATTATATTAATATGAATCGTAGCATCCGGAATCTAGTTTCTAAAATGCTAATTTTTTTTTAAAATGGACAAGATTAGCTATATTAAACACTCAAAATTCAATGACTTGGTATTTTTTTTTAAAAACGCCTATAAAATTATAGTCTGTTTGCCCACAATTTGGATGACCAAAAATTGATATATATTTTTATCCTTTAGTAAGAAGTTAGATGCCACTATCTATCTTGGGATGGATTTTATTTTTTATCTTTTTGAGTAATATTTTATTTTTTATGATTTTTTTCCATGAAAGTGGTATGAAAACATGAAGAAAACATAGCACTTTCCGTTTGCCCACCATAACTTCATCAAAAAATATTGAAATCAAATAAATTTTTTTTTGAACATGTATATAATTTCACCACGGTTGGGATGGTGTAAGTTTTACAACATTCTGATTAGTGAAACAAAATTTGCAGTCTTAAACATAGACATAAACATTCACGGGAAAAAGTGTCTTAAAGACTTACTATTAGTAAAAAATTATAAAATGATATTTATCCTATTCTATTCACTTTAAAATCAGTATTTCTACAAAGCTAACAGTCTCCCCTACGTAATGGTACCATTTTTATGACATATTTTTTAATTTTTGGCATGGTTCAAGTCTGTGGAAGACTAAATTTGATGTTTTGTTATTTTTAATGTAAAATTCTGGATTTGATGTCCACTTAATTGTCCCCCAACTTGGTGCACTTACCCCTTTATCTGGGGTAATAATCGATTAAAAATACAAATGTACACTAAGACTACCAAGTCATAACAAAAAATAAGTTCCGTATTAGAATTAGTGTATACAAAACCCAATTCTGGAAAATGTTAAAATACATAACAAGTGGATACACTTTAGAATATATAGGCATTGTTGTAGTTTATAAAATTTATGATCATAAATAACAATCATTATAATTAATTAATATATTATAATTTTCATTAATGACTTTAATTGTATTATCATCATAACAAACACATTGTCCCTTTTGATTAAAAAAAACATTAGAGGAAATGAAAACTATTTTTAAGGTCCACAATATTGTACACCTTGTTTTGGTCTATATGGTAATTTATAATATGTACAATCACCTTTATTATTATTATATTGGAGGTTTCAATAAATAAAAGAGGGAGATGTATATTAAACACTTAATCATATTATGAATAAAAGACATACAAATATTATACTATATAATTACATGAAAGTGTCCCTTATGGTGAGAGAGTTTACCAAAAAATGTTAAGCCTGTCTAGGAGATTTTTTTTGGCAAAATTTAATTTTTTCATATCTCTTGCATAAACCAAACTTCTACTGTTGGGGGTATTGTTTAGTTCTTGTCTCTCTTGTTACGTTATATGAAAACCTACCATCATTTTTTGCATTGATTTCTTTAGATACTAACATTGATTTCATTTACCCTCATATGCCTCCCCCACTGCCATGCAAAAACTATATAACAAAACTCGGTAGCATTCAAAAAACAACGACAAAAATGTGTTTAGTTTTAAAATGTTCAATGTTGTAGTTGAAAAGTCATATTTAATTCTAGGAATTTATACTAGACAAATTGTTTTAATTTTATTTGACTAGAGAGACAAAATTCGAGATATTCTTCATAAATATTGGGTAAACTTAGATTGTCTAATGTTATTATGGTGTGTAATATTTGTATAGTTGAAAGGAAAACTTAAATGTTGAGAAAAATTTGAGTTCTTACTATATTAGGGTGGATCCTTATTTGAGCTAAAAGCACGCTTAGTTTCAATAAATAAAAGGGGGAGATGTATATTAAACTAAAGCTTATCACTAGTTAAAGATGTAATTACATGTGGGATTCAAACATTCTATATTGAAACCTAATTATAATGAATTGATTAACTAAAATGTGAATATTCTAGTGTAATATAATGTTATAGGAGCATTGAAATAAATGAATAAATGAAGTAATTAAATATTGAAATAATACCCAAGCAATATAAACAAAAAAATGTGAAACCCTAATGTGTAAAGAGGGTTAAAAATGCCTTAAATGATTTGATGATGTCACAAGACTATGTCGTAGTGGATACAAGATGAACAGGAGGAGGAAACCTTCACACAAGAGCCTAAAAAAGTACACATCTAGACTGTCTGGCTAGACTGGGGTGTCTGGAGAGGAATAGGGGAGCCCGTGGGTGCCCAAGTCTGAGATTTGGGAACCATGGTGTGCAGAAATGACCAGAAAACCTCCTTTGAGGTGTCATTGACTGTTCACCTATATTAACTTCCTGTCAATGTATGATCGCGAATGTCACTATAGACCTGCAATGAAAAATCACCTATAAAACCCTAGACAAAGCATCAAAACCCTAAAAAAATAAAGATGCATATGAAAGGGTTGGACTATCCTTAATTACCAATTTGATGGATTTATCACTAAGTGTTGCACTACATCTAAGACCCAATGTAGTTCTAAGTGTGTGTGTGTGTGTGTGTGTGTGTGTGTGTGTGTGTGTGTGTGTGTGTGTGTGTGTGTGTGTGTGTGTGTGTGTGTGAAGATTGTGCCCTAAGTGCTCTTGTGTCAGTCACACTTTGTGAAGTAGTGAAAAAGTAACTAGATGAAGAATGTAGTAAATATGTGCATGGAAACAATAGACACCCCTCCTTTGAAGTGTGATGTAGATGAACCAACCTTATGTGCCTTGTGATGGAGCTAGATGGATGCAAACGTAGCTATAGATGCCTTTTATGGATGCCAGATTAGGTGTTGATAGTAAGTACTTAGTGTTTGGTGCCTCATTATGGTCACATAACTTTATATTTATATGGTTCTTTTTCTTTAATTTCATAATCAAGCCTAAAAACGTTGACCACCAAAAATATAAGAAGCTCAAATGACTAGAAATTGCCTAAAAGTGAGTGGAAAGTGTAAAGAGGATCAAGGCGCCTAGAGGGGACCAAGGCAACTGGGGTGTTCCAGTCTTGGCTGGGGGGGCCAGTCAGATATAGGGAAAATAAAGTATGAAAATATAGAATGGGCAAGTATGGGTGTAAGATAAAAATAATGACAGAAAGTAACGTAAAATTTATAAAGACTAGTTAATATTTTCACTTGAGAACCATATGCATAGTAGCATGAGATCAGGACTAAATAATGACTCAAAATGCGTGATTTAGTGTCTACATTTTCCCCCCACTTTATGTTGGTGATCAAAATTCTTGGTAACATAAAGTAGATAGAGATGTGTACCTGATATCCATGTAAAGTGATGTAGAATGCTTGTCGAAGGACTAAACAAAGCGTGAAATGATAAAAATATGGAGTGTGGAAATTAAATATGTAAAAGTGAAAAAAAAAGTGATGAGAGTGAACCTAGGGCAGAAAATCATGTGTAGATACCAATGTGTGTGGTGTAAATGCATAGTTAGTACTCATGTGTGTGATGTACCTGCTATGTGTGTGTTTTTGGCTGCTTGCTTCCCATACAAAAAGACCTATAAAAGAGAAGATGATCAAGTAGTCAAATACGCATGTATATATATAATGTGTAAAAACACATGTATGTATGTAAAAATCATGTAAAGAAAGTATGAAAATGAAAAAGGAACATGTGTACCTAATCCATGATGAGAAAAAGGGTGCAGAAAGGATCCTGTCGATGTTGTGTAACTTTTTTGGGTGATCTCACGCCATTGGCCAAAGAAGTGTAGGGAGAAAAGTATGATTTATCCTCCAACTTGTAACTACTTCCCAAGAGTGAAGAGATCTCTTTACTACCAATGCCACTAGCTAAAGTAATGGAGAGAGGAAGGTTTGGTTTATTCTCTAACCTATAACTTCTCCCCAAAATGCTAAGGACAATCTACCCTGTAAAATCCACTGTGTATGGAGTTCGTAGACTGGTCTGAACCCACTGACTGTGTAACCCACTGTGTTATGGAAAAAAATTGAAAGCTTAATTATAACAGTACTGTGTGTAAACCCAAATGATGCCCCCTATCTTTGGGGGTGCATGTAATATTGCGGATAGGATAATGCGGCCTAAAAGAGGAGTGACCATGGATACTGAAATTGTGCCTTGCAGGGGGAGGGGATGTGCTTGGTAGAAACTAAGGCACAAGAAAATAAGGTAGCTATAAAATAAGTGTTAGTACGAACATGCATGTAGAAAACAAGTGTAAGCTAAACAGATAATGTGTAATCTAGAACATAAGTAGATAATGTAAACACCCAAGAAGATAATGTAGGCCATAAAAAATGGGTTGAAAACATGGGACACCACTCAGAGTGTTGCAAGACACTCAAGGCCGCAGTGTCCCAAAACAAAAAAGTGTACACAGAAGATAAAGGGAAAAACCCACAAACAAGAACAAGTAATAGCAAACAATGTAACAAACAAGTATGGAGGTAAATATCCCTGCATGACAAATACTGCACATGAAACACCCATTAGCATGTTAGAAAGATAAAATGTATGTCAAAGTGTGTGTAAACCAAAGTAGTGTGCTATGAACAAAAATTAAACAATAGCACATGTAGCATACGAATGTGGATGCCCCCAATAGTCGATGTGGGACTAGTAATTAAGCAACCATGCTATGTGTAGTATCCTTGTATAGTCTGCAATCAAAACTAGAAAGAAAGTGAACACGTATGTGTGTATGATAATGATAATTACATACAAGATATCTATCTAACATGTGTAATAAAGTGTAAATGTAAAAGCAAGTGCAAGTAAGAGTAAATGCAACCATAAAATGCAGTATGTTGTGGATGGATGGAATGGAATGCAGAGTGAATGATAATATTCGTGTGCCCCCCAATTGAATGGAATTGTATGCAATTAGGTTCATTTAGTATTACCCCTCAACAGTCAAGAATGAACCATAAACGAGAGTGCATCATCGGGAAGTGGTCGAACTATGTGTTATGTGTAGCGCGCTATGATGAATGTGTAGTGATAACATACAACATAGAGATGAAGTGTGTGTGACACTATAGCCTAAGCGTATATCACGACAAGATGAATAGAAAGAAGTGGTGATTTATCCCAAAGCGTATACCACTAAATGATGTGAGTGAAAGGGATGATGTAGCCTATCACGAGATGATGCTAGAAGAAGTGACCCTATAGCCTAAAGTGTATATCACTTAATCTAGGTATGTTGCATGATAAAAGGTTGAATGATGAACATGTAAGGGTGATGAGGTCCATTTGTGATATATATCCTCAATAGTCTAGTATGGACCACGAGACTAGAGTGCGTCATAAGGTAGTGAGTGCAACACATAGAAGAGAGTGTGCACAATGCGTATGGTGTGTAGTAAGGTGTATGGTATGCAATGCAAGATGCATAGATGATCTAAGATGTGGAGATGTATAGTAGAAGTAAGATGCAAGATGTAATATGTAAGGTGTAGGATGTAAAATGTAAGATGACATGTATGATGTGTGAAAATGTGAAATATCTAGTGGTTATGGTGTAGTATGTGAGGTATGTGTAGAATGCATATGATGTATGTAAGGTAAAAAATGTGAGATGCAGAGTGTAAAATTTATGAAGACGTGCAATGTATGGTGTTTGTGTGTATAGAATTTCCTCACCATTCAAGTGTGAACTGAAGCACAAGAGTGTGTCATCAGGTAATGACGGTGTAAATGTGTATGCTAATATGTATGTGTAAGTATGTGGAAAAAGAGATGAGAGAATAAGATGTCACATGATTTTATGGGGGGAATATAGATGTCGTGCCCCACAAGTGTGTGAGGAAAGGAGAGGATCAAGTGATGTCATCAATAATATCGTCAGTGTCTACATCAAGTCAATAAGCTGATGCATCAGAAACCTGATAAGCTATAGTGTCTGGTTGGTTGTGTAATGAGCCATTAAGGCGTAAATGATACATGCCCATAGCATATTCCTCATCAGTAAAAGGAGGTAATGGACATTTGTGTGCATACCAATGGGTGAGATTTTGTGTATAGCTTAGGAAGGAACTATTGCAAATGAATATATGACCAAAGGGAATAGGGAATGAGATATCAATATGATCAAGGTCCAATGTACCCCCTATATAAGTAACCTAAGACTTCCCTAATGTGAGTGGAGAAGAGCAAGGAGTGCGGGATAGATAGTGATGCAACCTAGAATCTACCAAATAACACCCTAGTCACACTTGCACATCACTCAGCCTTGACTAAACACTCACCTGAAGCACGCAAAGGTACCAGGTCCCTCTTTAGGGTTGCTGTAGCAGGATGTTAGCATGATGAAGGGAGAAACATATAGATTCATAACTAATCCATCATTCTATAATGCATGCTACCCTCAGATCTATGAAAGAACAAGCTTAAACAGTAATCATGATTGAATTAATAACATGCACTAATCAACTTCACATAGAATGACACTTAGATTTAGCCAATATCTTCCATATATTAATAAATATAGAATCTCCTTATAGTATTGTCAATCTATACCAATGCACGTATGGATCTGATACAGTAATGCAGACATATGCGTATACACACACTCTGTATATTCTCTGTTACACACACATACTTCACACATTCATACATACATCACACACACACTTCACACTTCTACTATGTACCTAATCATCATATATATATATATATAGGGTGGGGACTTTCCCTTCACCGCTTATCTATTCCAAAAATAGGCTACATGCTATTGATAGCCACACATGCAAGTGTGCTATCTATAGTCCTCTTGCAGTTAACTGAAGTGTCAATTCTATTCTTAGCTCATCTCCATGCAAAAATGCTTTGATCCACTTCTCCAAAGATAGACAATGCATGGCGCGCACGTCTTTGTATCGTTGGTGTGTTCCGCACGCCATCTTCTAAAAATAGGTCTTCATGCTCAAAATCAGCTAAGTCCTTAAAGATGAACTTGCCTTCCGCACATGGGGTTTTCTTGTCCTTCCATGCCCTTGGTTCTGGGCCTTCTATCCCGCATGAACTCCTTATGTGATCTTTGACAAGTATTCTTTGATCAACATTACCCCACAATAATCTCATTGTCATCCCGACAATGGGCATCTCCACAAATTTAAGTAAAGAATAGAAGAATGGAAAGAATAAGAATGAAAGAATGTAGATAAATAAAGAATTTATATGAGGTTAGGAGGCAGCCTCCTTTGTATCAGTTTGCAGTATCAACTCTGGATACTCCTTTATTTCGGCCTCCAAAACCTGCCATTCAGTGAGTGCTTGCTCTACTTTTTCTGGGATGTCCACAACAATGGATTCCAACTCATCCCTTGTAATATCTCCTTTCTCATTTTGCAAAACCAACACAACACTGGACATTGATGTCATTATTCCTTCTAAAAGGTCCATCTTCTGTATAATTAGCTTTCCTTTTAGTGTTGCTACATATGCCTTCTTCAGTGCCATTTTTACCTTGCAAATGTCTCCTCTTCAACTTTGTAACTTTGTGAATCAAACCCTAGCTTGATTCAATCATGCCCTAGGTGGAAAATTTGTAACCTAACTCTTTTATGTCTCCCTGCTTCACTCAAACCCTTCACCACCGAGGACGCAAGATTCTTGTCACACATATCTATTTGTCACGTTTGGTTTCACACCCTTCGCACCTTAACTCGATCACTCCGCTCTTCGCACTTGGATCTTTCCTCAAATACTCTTAGTTACAACGGTAAAAATGAATCTGCATTCCATCCTTATATAATTTTTTCAAATTTTGATACATTTATTGCTCCTTCACCTACCAAATATCCCCTCATTCATTGACCAAATCTGTTAGTTCTGCACGGTACATCTTCACACCCAGCTATAACCTTCTAGTGCGCATTCCTACCCTCTAGTCACAAACTTCTCTTCAGTGTGTGCTCCTATGCCTGAGTACCTCATCACTGTACCTTCTCCTGGTATCTATCATGGCCTCCACTTACCTTGTGTTATATTGTTCTTTCATTCATCTCCATCCTTGGTCACTTTTGAGAAGCAATCTTCTTTTGACTTAAAGCACACCCGTAGCAACTTATTCCTTTCACCTTTCAATTCCCATAGTTTTTTACTTGGATAACTACAACCACCTCACACTAAAATTATGTGCAGTCCTCTACACATAAAAATTCTTCATACAGTAATTGGCCTCATGCGTGCAAGCATGCTTATTACACAAAAACAACAACTAAATTGATAAAGCATGGCGACAATGAAGGAAATAAAAATTTGAAAACCTAAAATAAATGGCAATACTGCCTTATTAAAAACACCAAGAAGACTTATTTATAATAGGGCTTTAGCCTAGACTCCCGTTAAAGTAACCGAGTAGCCGTGTTCCATGAAGTGATTCTAATTGGCAAGCACTTGATTCAAGGATAGAAGTGATAACATACGGCCCCAACCAATGTAATTTGAGCTTTCATGGATAGCACAAGAACTTTGATTCATAAAGAAGTACCATTTTCCAATCTCAAAATTCTTATCTCTTATGTTTCTATTATGCCATGCCTTCGGCTTGGCCTTTTCCTACTTTTGAATTCAACGTGCTATGGCTCGGCACTCATCCAGTTGAATCATCTTTTCGATACGCTCTTCTAAAGCTTGTTCATCAACTAGACCTCCAGCGCACGTAATGCACAAAGAAGGTAACTTAAATTCTATAGGGATAACAGATTCTGCACCAAACACCAACTGAAACAATGTGGATTTTCTCAATCTCTTGTAAGTTGTTCTATATGC
This sequence comes from Taxus chinensis, assembly GCA_019776745.2. Classification (NCBI taxonomy): domain Eukaryota; kingdom Viridiplantae; phylum Streptophyta; class Pinopsida; order Cupressales; family Taxaceae; genus Taxus; species Taxus chinensis. The sequence goes on from CM034149.1 coordinate 5,550,055, forward strand.
CCAAAGAACAACTAACACTTTTTCATCCCCATCCTTTCTTCCAACATCACAAATTTTTTTCAAAGTCTGGCTCAAAATCTTGTTGAAAGCCTCAGCAGTTCCATTTGCCTGAGGATGGTATGGTGTAGTTTTATGGTGTGCAACCATAAACTCATCTAATAGGATCCTAATTGTCTCATTCAAAAAGTGTGTACTTGTACGATAGAAAAGTGACAGGTGATCATTACAATCATCAAGCAACCTTTCTCCCTACCTGACCTCCTGAGGTCATGCCAAAACAACCGATGGAAATGAGATATATGTAGATATGGACAAATTAGTCGAGCAATCCTAAATCCTTGATACACAACAATGGGATCTACAAATCTAAAGTAAAGAAGGATCTTCTAACCTAAACTGGTGTTATGGATTCTTTCAACACTATAACCGTTCGGAGGCTCCAATCAATGTTGAGCTCTACCAAGATCCTATTTGTTGGTTGTTGGATTTGTGGAAAGTGACATGTAGGCACTTCGTATATATTTCTAGAAAAGGTCATGAAAGGAGTATCGATAGGTGTAATGGATTTACAAGAAACTATGGACGGTTTTCTGGTCTGACCCAGAAAGTATTGGCTTGATTGGTTTCTACGTTCAACATAGAAAGTTGTGTGATGATATCCGGTGGGAGTGGTGAGGATCTGAATACTAGTGTACGTAAACCGGTGTCAATGTTTAATTGGTTTTTAGGACCGTTGGGTTATGGGAGCTGGGGATTACAACCATGAACTCGTGGTTGTTGTGGACCTTTTATGGTCATGTGGACATCCTATCAAGGCAGTCTATAGCTAGTTTGATTAGACCAAAATTCGTATGCTTTGTCATCTTCAATGTTTAACACTCTTAATTGCTCACTAATTGCTTGTGGGGATCCAGTTGTTTAGAAGAATTTAATCCTAAGATCTTGATCTATATCTTATAGTGCCATGCAGAGATTCAGCTAGGGTATCATTGGTTTGAATACATAATCCCTGGGCTCTCTTGGTCCCGTAATAGTCATGCAATAAATAACCAAACTTAATTGAATGCAGTAAACTAACTACAAAAATGAATCTACGCTATGCTTGTTCTTTTTGTATTTTCAGAGATATAAACTTGAATAATTTTAAAGAGAAACTAATCTAGTAAATTCAGATAACAAGTAACTAATCTAAGAATAAAACTAAAACAAGCAAGGTAACCAGATGTAACTATTTTCTTGTGCACTTGTGAGTTGATGCAAATATAAATATCTAACTATTTTGATTGAAAGACCTCCAATCTTACCTCAGAAGTGAGAAACAAATCATAGCTTCTCAGAAGATATCATTCCCCACAATTTCTCTGGCAATATTGAAAGCAAGTTTTAACATAAATGAAATTATTCACTACTCTATTTGATATATTGTAACTACAACTTTGACAAATCAAACCTGGAGTTTGCAGAATAGAGGAAAATCCAATTGTAACGTAACTTGTCCCCTGAGTGTGATTTCTTCGTTCCTTCGTGTTCTCATGAATCCAGAAAGGTGATAATGTGACAGCGGAAACAGGAGAAGATATTTGAAGAGTGATAGCTTGGAGGTAAACCGAATGGAATGTAGGTAGGAAAGAGATAGTGCAAGAGAACATATCTTGGCTATGTGATTCCTAGCAAGATTGTTGCAGGGATACGACAAGACACACCTAAAATTCTAGGACCTATTCTTCCTGTGACGAAAAAAAACTATAGCTCTAAATAGAATCAAGATTGAAGTGAATTAAATCTATAACTAAATTGTATCATGCTGGGCTGGTTGTTTTGAGAACAACAATGGAGGAAACTTAAACTAGAGAGATCAAGTGATCTCTAAACAAAAAATGAGGAGCCTTGAAATGAGAGGTTGAGAACTTACACTAAGTCTAGACCTGTTGAGACTTATTAAGGAACTTCCAAATACACTGAATAATAAAACATAGAGAGAGAGAGGGGCCATTTGCTTGTAAACAAGCTCAGTATTTATAGCATTTCTACTCACCAGAAGGCAAGTTCAAATTGCCATGCTTTATCATTAAAAATGGAACACTACTATTACAAAGTGGCTGGAAACTCTAAACAAAGCAGAAGAGGCTGAGAGTTATAAGTGAAAAATTATTTTTTGTGTTCTTGAGTGTGCTAGAAGGTTCTGGAAAAAGTGGACAATACCACCGCCCTATGTAGGGCAGTGGTTACAGGACCGCCGCCCTGTCCTGGGCGGTGGGCCCGTAACTTAAGGACTAAAATGCAAGAAAAAGGAGGCAGAGGTTAGAAGGAAGCATGCAAAATTTGGATAAGGAATTTTAGGATGCAAATGTATATTGCGAGCTTTCTGGATTGTGAATACCTAGCAAAGAGATCTAAATCATCATTGGGGTTTTCTGTAACCTCTTTCCAAAAGTACAATACATACAATTTTTGGGTACATACAGTACCTCTATCACTTGTCAAGCTTAAGGGACATCCATATCTTGTAAAAATATTCTCCCATAGAAACCTAGCTGTTGTAACTGTCGTACAGTCCTTGGTAGGTGCTGCTTCTGCCCACCGTGTGAGATAATATGTGCAAGTAATGATATAGTGTGATCCAATCCTGCGCTCGGCTGGCGAAATAGGTCCTATAAAGTCAATGGCCCATTTCTCAAACTATTTGGCACTAGTAATCAGTCTCAAAGGCATCTCATCTCTTTGCCCTAGTTTTCCTAGGCGCTAACAATGATCACACACCTTACAATATTCTTTACAGTCCTTGTACAATGTCTCCCACCATAATCCAACAAATAGGATCTTCTGGGAAGTCGCATCACTTGCATAATGGCCTCCTGCAATACCACCACGAGCTTCTTCCATGATATCCTTACGCTCAAGCTCTAATACACAACGACATAATACTTCACCTCTTCCTAGCATGTAGAGGTCACCATTGATTAACATAAATGGTTCCGTGCGTATAGCAAGTTGCTTCTTTTCTAATGCTTTCATTCCTTCTGGTGCCATACCTATTCGTAGAAATACAACAATGTCCTCTAACTCCATGGGTGTGCATTGGGCATTGTTTCTTCAATTAACTGTGCATCCTCTCCTGAATTAATTCTAGATAAATGGTCTAGTCTAGAATTACTTTTCCCTGGCTTCACCACAACTATGAAGACAAACTCTTGAAATAGGAGCACCCATCTGCATATGTGCCCTTGTAAGATGGGCTTGTTTACCAATTACTTCAATGCCATGTGATTTGTATAAAACACAAATGGCGTTGCTAACAAGTACTGTCGAAACTTGTGCAATGCATAGATCATTGACAAAGCTTCGCGCTGTGTAGTTGTATAATTCCGTTCAATAGGAGTAAGCTTCTTTTTAGCAAAACATATTGGATGATCTATAATACCTTCATGAGGTTGAGCTAACACAACACCAATGGCCATTCTAGAAGCGTCCACATGCACATGAAATGGTTTATCCCATGAGGGAAAGCGCAAAATGGGCATGGTAGTAAGTTTCTCTTTTAATATCTCAAACGCGCTACTGCAGTTCTCCTCAATAAAATGTACCTTTCCCCTTTGGTAATTCTTCCAAGGGTGTAACCATTTTGGCATACCCTTTTATGAATTTTCTATAATATCCTGTATGACCTAAAAATCTTCACACCTCACTTTGACTAGTAGGTGCTTCCAGGTCTAAAATGACTGCAACTTTGGCTGGATCAAATAACAAACCATCCTTACAGATTATATGTCCTAATAGTATCCCAAATGGTGTAGCAAATATGCACTTCTTGATGTTTAAAGAGATACTCAATTGTCTGCATCATTCAAACATTAAGTGCATATTGTCACAATGATCTTTCACAAGCCCATAAACTGTCCAATCATCTAGGTAGACCTGTAAGAAGTTGTGAATAAAGTCTTTGAATGCTTGAACAACTATGCATGAGAATACAAAAAGTGCATTTTTCAATCCAAAGGGCATCACAATATAGGAAAAACTGCCCCATTCAGTAGTAAATGTTGTCTTTTCTTGATCCTCCTGAGCAATCCTAACCTAATGATACCTAGAAAATCCGTTTGTGAAGGAATATATTTCACGCCCTGCAAATCCTTCTAGTATTTCCTCAGTGAATGGCATAGGTAATGGATCTGTGACACATGTAGCATTCAGTTCTCTGTAGTCCACATAGATCCTAATTCATCTGTCCTTCTTGATATTGATCACCATTGGGCTAACCCATTTTAACTCATCAAGGGGCTTGATAATTCTAGATCTCGACATTTTATCAATTTCTTCTTTTACCTTTTCACGCAAATTAGGATTCATTCTGTAAGGTATAGTTCTAACTAGCCGTGCACCATCCTTAAGTTTGATCTTCATTTCCTAAGTGATTCATGCATGCCTTTAATTTCATGATATCCTCGAGGGAATAATTCTTGATAATCCCTGAGTAATTCGATGATCTTTGCTACCTCCGAGTCTAACTAGTAGTCTCTAATTATGGCCTCTTTAGGCTCAACCTCCGAACCTATATTCACCTTCTTTGTCTTCATGGGTTCGTGGTAGGCACGAGTATCCTTTTCTGCACTATCCAAGACTTCGTGCAGCCCGTGTGAATGTTCATTATCCAGGTTCTCAACTTCCTCATCATCCACGATGTAAACCATATTCCTTTCTCTTTCTCAAGGCAAGCGCATTTAGGTAGTATGGAGTCCATTGCTACTTCCTTTTCAAAACATGCTCCAAACTCTGTCTCACCGAATAATTTCTGAATATGCTCTTCTAGTTTTGTAATATCTCCCATAGTTAAGCGCTTGACAAATTTTAATGCCTCTATCACATGAGGTTTAGTCGAGAAGTAGTCGAAAGTATAGATCATTCTTGTAATCAAATCTTACCAGTTTCCAGTCTCTCGATGTAGTTTTGCATATACATACCAGGCGCGTACACATCCTTATAGCATAGAATACAGTCTATGCAACTAGAGTGAAATTGGTAATGCTTCCTGTCCTACTATCTAGAGTCTCTCACACTGTTAAATGTGATGCTAAACATGTTGATTACCATGATAAGTGCAGATTTGTGCAGGTGCATTGTTCCTTATAAACCTAGTAGACAAAGCTATTCCAATCTCTTCCTAGTGTCTAAGATTATCTCTTTAGACAACCCACCAGTGCGCTGCTGTCCCATGTAGTGTATTTACTAACATATCTCTTATCTTATTTTGATCTGTCCACTGTGTTTCCATGGCCTTCAAAAATGTAGGAAGATCTTCTACCTTGGTATACCAAGGTACTTTTCTACCTATCCATTGAATCGAACAAAGTCCATTTTTGAGTGCAACCACGATTTTCACCTCACGTTCTACTAATTCTTATGTACCATGAGCCCAATTTTTGCAAGCAATACTCATAATATCACTAATAGAATGATAATCCTCCCACCGTAGGATGCCTTCTTTTGATGGCTCATTGACCTCGGGGTCCTAAATAGCACGTACATAAACTCTGTTTAAGTCCTCCTCACTTAGGGGTTCAACATATGTCATAGAATTTCCATTTTTCAAAGGTACCACAACCCTTTCCTCCTTTTTTTCAAATTTGATATACCCCTTATTGAATCTCAAGTCAACATTATTTGCATAACACCAAGGGCATCCAAGCAGGGCTAGAAAATTGTTGGCTTCAACAAGTGCTAATACCTCAAAATCCCCAATGAAGTTGGCCCTTTATATAGTTATAGATGCATCTTACAAAACTCCTATGGGAGTGGCCTTAGTCCAGTTTGCCATAAATAACACATTAGATGATGGCTGCAATCAGGGCCTCCCCATTTGTACCCATGCATCTAATGTAAGAACATTTACTTCCACACCTGTATCAATCAATATGTTACTCAACAACCACCCATCCACAACAACATTCGGAGTAATTTCTTTGTCATAGTCAATGCTATCAGGGGGGAAGATTTGCATGCAGAATTTTCCATCCAGTCTCAAGAGTGGCATGCAAAGTGTTCCCTTTTAACCAATTTCATAATAGTGGATTAATGTTCTCCTGACACATCATCTTTCACACCTCTCGCAGATCATCGATATTATTTTGGATTTTCTCTAACGCTTTATTTTGCTCCTTTAGGTATTGTAGCTCACCCTAAATATTCCTTATCACTTCAACGGTATCCTATTAAACTTCCTTCTGATGAGCATGATCTGGGTACCTTGCATGCAAAACCTCCTCCTTGGTAATCGTAGGCTTCTGGAGTAATGCCTCTCACGCACACGCATCTTCGGCACATTTAGTAATCTTCACTGTCAATGCCTTAGATCCTTTTGTTAACTTGGGCATCTAATGATCTCCTACCATGCATTGGATTCTAACCATCCTGACACCTTTTTTTCTGTCATATGCTACTTACTTAGATGCTCAGGACATTCACCTCTTCCTCATAAATAAGTCTGGGCACTCTTCATAGCTATGGTTCTTTCCGCAGAAATAACATGTGATATTCTAAGGACATTCACACTTATAGTGGTCAGGAGATCCACATGTATAACATGTTCCATGAGGGAACTCACCTCTTCTTCCACCACGGCCTTATCCTCTATATCCACCATGATATCCATGTCCCCTTCCATGACCTCCTTCAAAAGGCCCCTCATTCCTATTATAGTGCGTTTGATTATGATCCCAATCATGGTGTTCATTATTACCCTTAGAATTATTATTTTTACTTGTCTTTCGTACCCTAAGGTCTATAGCATCCTAGATCTAACCAATCAATTGACAATCCTCAATATCATGGGTCATGGACCTACAAATTTTACAAAAGCAAGATACATTCTTCCTTATCGCGTGTTGTAACAAAGGACAGTGACTAACATCATGATTCAAAAGACAGATCTCACAGTCCAAGAATAATGAGCATACAGATCTGCGAGAGAAACTATCCTTGGTGTGACCTTCCACTTCACAATCTGTACACCAAAGTCCTAAGCGTGTCTCATAAGCTGAATTTTCTGATAGCTTCTCTAACTGTTTTGTCATAGCTATAATTTTGTGCCTCTAGAAATGGACTTACACCAGTGTTAATGCTCCCAACTTCCTCAGCATGCAAGGCTACTTCCAGTGCTTCGCATGGATCAGTGTATGTCTTATGTGATAGCGCCCTTCTAAAAGGTGTAATCAATCCTCAAACGAACCACTATGCATGTTGGCTAGCGTGAATATCGTACGATAGATTATATTGAAGTGTCTTAAAATGAGCATCATACTCACGTATAATCTTAGTAGTGCCTTACTTGATATCCTTGAGTGCATTTATACTCTTCTACTCAAACTCAGGGATATGGAACTCTTTCAAGAAATCATCTCTCAATGCTACATAATCCACATAAGTTTGATCAGGGTTAAAATTCCTATACCAGCTGTGTGCATGCACCCTTGTAATGTAGTGGCAAATTGACTTTCCTTTCACTCAGTAGCCATGATCCCTTTAGTGCACCACAAGATTTCACACATATGCACATGTTTGGAAAGCATCCTCTATACCTCTATACTCCAGGAGACGAAAGAGACATCTCCATATAGATATTGTATGGTTGATGCGGACCTTGACCACTTGATCCAGAACCTCCTATGTTCCCTCTGCCTCCAGAACCACTAGATCCACTAGAACTAGAACCACATATACCTCCTGATCTGCCACCTATAGTTGGAATAGGGCCTATAGACATACTTCCCTATGCTTTGACAATAGTACTATATTGAACCCCTACATTCTGTGAGGTAGTTACACTTTCAGAGGTGAATCTAACATTCTACGTGCTCACATTCTATGTAAATGATGTGCCTAAGAATGCTCCTCCATATAACATTGAAGCCGTCTATCCTTGCATTGATGTACTTGATCCCTGAATTACTCCTGCTCTCCTACTTCCCAAGTTAGTTTTTTGGTTACTTGTTATACTAGATATTGAAAAACCAAGCGCAAGGGCTAGGTCACTAGGTGGATTAAGATGCGCAACCCACGGTCCAGGTAGTCTCTGCTGGTGCACTTCTATGTGAGGCTGAGGGGGGATCTCTATCATGCTTTCCAAGATGGGGGAGTTCTTGATGCTCTGGCTCCACATCTTCTACATGAGCTGTAAATCCTTCACGAGCCATCTCTCTCCTCCATGCCATAATTTCTACAACGGAACGCTACTTCTCTATCTCCCTCTTGCGCACCTCATTATACTTAAGCCACCTTTCCTCTCTTTGCCCCTAGTTCTACCATCTTAAACCAAACCTGTTCCTACCCTCATGCATGGCGAAGTTTAGTTAGCCATCAGTTTACTCTCTAGGTTCAAAGTTAGCATTAAGATCTTGATCACCAGTGGAATACCTTGCAAATATGTTCCTCTTGGATACTGCAAAAACTGGAATTCAGCTACCTCTGGGAAAGAGTACGTCAAAATTGAATATTCCAGAATATAACTGTTTAGAAACCATGAAACCATGTATCCACCATGAGAGTCCAAATCATATCAGCATCATAGAGGGCCTGAAATTATTCTTGTGTCTAGAAAAGTGCATGATACCTCCAATTCCACTGAGATGCATAAGCAATAAGCCACTCATATAGTTCTACTGGAAAGATAGCGAAAAAAGCTCTCATATAAGTTGTCATACAGATTTTGTTCTACCCAAGTGTGTGCTTTAAACTTAGATCCATTGTTGAACCGTCATGCATATTCTTCCTCTAGATTGTTTATCCACTCCCCAATACTTGTTAGAGTTAACCGATATGTCTTCATCATGAACCATCCTGAAAACAACTAAAAAAGAGGTCCCGGCAATGGAACCAATGATGTAGCCTAGAATCTACCAGATAACACCCTACTCACGCTGGCACATCACTCATCCTTGATTGAGCACTCACCTGAAGTGTGCAAAGTTACCAGGTCCCTCTTTAGGGTTGCTATAGTAGGATGTTAGCATGATGAACGGAGAAACATATAGATTCATAACTAATCCATCATTCTACAATGCATGCTACCCTCATATATATGAAATAACAAGCTTAAATAGTAATCATGATTGAATTAATAACATGCACTACTCAACTTAACACAGAATGACACTTAGATTTAGCCAATATCTTCTATCTATTAATAAATATAGAATCTCCCTACAATATTGTCAATCTATACCAATGTATGTATGGATCTGATACAGTAATGCATTCATATGTGTATACACACACTCTTTATATTCTCTGTTACACATACATACATCTCACACATTTATACATACATCACACACACACTTCACACACTCACACACACACACACACACACACACACACACACACATGCACACACACACACACATGTTCACAGGGCGGGGACTTTCCCTTCACTACTAATCTATTCAAGAAATAGGTCACACGCTATTAATTGCCATATGCACAGTTTACAATCATAGCCACACATACAAGTGTGCTATCTATAGTTCTCTTGCAGGTAACCGAAGTTTCAATTCTATTCTCAGCTCGTCTCCATGCAATAATGCTTCGAACTACTTCTCCAAATATAGACAATGCATGGCGTGCACATCTCTGCATCGTTAATGTGGTCCGCATGCCATCTTCCAAAAATAGGTCTTCATACTCAAAATTAGCTAAGTCCTAAAATCTTAACTTGCATTCCACGCGTGGGTCCTTCCTGTCCTTCCACACCCTTGGTTCCTGGGCCTTCTATCCCGTGCGGACTCCTTGTGTGATCTTTAGACAAGTATTATTTGATCAACAATTGGGAATTGATCAGATGAAAGACTACTTAAAATCTCCATTAGCAATAGTAATAATTATGAAATATCCATAATTACTTGAATCAGGACTGGTCAATTTCTCCATATATGATCCTTACAACGTGAAATTCCATCGAGCTATTTGTGCCATCATGAATTGAAAGAATCTGATCCATGGGGTGCCTCCTATAGCTATATGTTCTCATATTCTGCTGTGTACGTATGCAATAAGGCTTCTCCATAATTCTCACAGGTTTTGTTCCTTATATTCCTTTACACTTCATTAATTTCATTCAAATCAGAGCATAAATGGGGTCCTTAGTGCTAGACACAAAATCTACATACATGGGGGGCTACTTTACTATACCACAAAGTATGTCTATTATATGTATTGCTAGTCTTATAGTAGAGAAAATTAGCTCATATGGTGACATAGGTCTTAGTCCATCTGACTCCATTTGTTTGATTGTATCCTAATTGATCTTTATCTCTCACAGAAGGTCACTTCTTCACCCATAATCTGGGGTCAGGTCACATGAGTGGATCCCTATCTGTTTGGTCTCTTCAGGCCATCTGTCATTAGTCCCCCTAGCTCATAGACACCAGTTTGCAAAGTTGGTAGACACTAGCGTCCCATAGTTGCACTGGATGAATCCACCCTGGGCACATACCTGTCCTCTTTATTCTTTTTTAGAATTTTTGAGCATTTGTGGTTGGATGTTTCAGTTTTCTATGCCTCCAATCTTGAGGTCCTAGCCCAACATGTCATGATCATCTAGTGTTGAAACCTCAAGCATGAGATTCCTATCTATATACAGGTCCCCATACATACCATATCTATAGAGAGTGGGCCTACTCTATATAGCTAAAGGGACAAGTGATATCTAGATATTATCAAAGGGACTGTATTTTTGGGCTTACCCCCTCTACATACACTGACATACAATAGTAGGATCGAGTTTTGAATTCCAGCTCCCAATAAGCATCGTTACATGAAATAGTCTAGACGTATAATGGTGCTATCTTGGCACCATTGACACGAGGTGAAACTGTGAAGGATAATGATTTCACACACATGACATAAAACTACATGGATTATGAGATGTAGTGTAATGCTTGGTCACTAGTTTACTATGTCGAGGTGACTGGAGTGGAAGTCAGTGTGATCCATCACCCATTTAACATATTTAAGTGGTGGAAAATGAGGATGGTTGATCCATAGTTTGAGGGCTATTCGTAGGATGCCATATGTTTTACAGGTTAGGAAGAGTAATATTGGTGATCATCTAGTCAACATATGGGAGACTAAAAATGAAGGATGCGAAAAACCCTAGTGACTCAGAAAAATTCATGTATGAATTTGACTCTCTGATGTATGTCACATGTGCCTACAAGAAGGTCATATTAACACTGGAATGGATGCCCTTGTCTTGACTAAGTCTACAAGTTATAGGAGACTTTTTAGTCTATCATTTCCAACACTCTGCCCAACCTGTTCATCAGTTGTTGGCCGTATAGTAGATCTGCTAATGGGATAATGTGAAAAATAGATGAAGTGAACATATCTCATCTTATTTTCTTACTACATTTACATCATGTGTTAACAGTGATTAACATTTGAAATACTATTGCCTTTTATATGACTAGTATGTGACTCTGAAATTAGATTTACTAACTAGATTATCAATTAAATCACAGATGGGATAGCCACATTATAGATGTGAATCATGATATGTAAGGGAGACCTAAATATCGATACCCCATTAAGATCAGTAGGATAGATTAATAGAAACCAAGTAATGAAGTTTGCATAGTGATAGCAACCATGAATGCGTGAGTGGTACCGAGTTATGTGTTGAAAATGTAGATGAAAATGCGAGTAACAGCAAGAAGATCTTAAAAGAAATACCAAGAGACTTAAGTAATAGATTATGCACAGACCATTATTTATATGGTGTGGAGTAACCAAGACACCTTGATTATAAATATAATAAATAGATGACCAAACATAGGATAATGTATCATAGATAAGTGTAAAGTTATCTGAGTATCAAAATCATCATAAGAAATGAACGATTGATTAAACTAAAATGTGAATATCTCTTAGCCTAATCTATTGATCCTATGCAGGAGTAGTAAAATAACTGACTAAATGAAATAATATGAAATAATACTCAAGCAAACTAAGTAAATATAAATATAAAAACCAAATATGCAAAGAGGGTTAAGAAAGCCTTATCTGGTTCAGAAAAGGTGTCGCAGGACTGTGTTGTAGTGTGAGACTAGGTAGACATGAGACATGAGGAGGAAACCTGACACACATAGAAGCCTTGAGAAGTGTTAAAACATAGACTCTCTGACTAGACTAGGGCACCTGGAAAAGGGTAGGGGTGCTTGTGGGAACCCTGGTATGATATCTTGGTGCTCCATGGTCTATGGAAATGGACCAGAAAACCATCCTTTGAGGCGTCGCTGGAGTGTTTGCTCATGTTCCTTTACAGCCTATCACATGAATGTCGTTGTAACTGATCACTGGATGTCGCTGCAAATCAGACAATGAATAAAGCACCTATAAAAATCCAAGACAAAGTATAAAAAACCTAAAAGAAAGAAAGATGCATATGAAGGGTTCAGACTGTCCTCAAGTAGCCACAATTGGTGGACTTACTAACTGAGAGCTACAGTATAGCTTAGACCCAATGTAATTCCAGGTGTGTGTGTGTGTGTGTGTGTGTGTGTGTGTGTGTGTGAGAGAGAGAGAGAGAGAGAGAGAGAGAAGATTGTTCCCTAGGCTACTTTTGTGCCAGTCGCACTTTATGAAGTAGCGAGAAAATAACTAGATTTATAATGTCGTAAATGTGTTCATAGAAACAATAGATTCCACTCCTATGAAGTGTGATGTAGATGAACTAGCCTTGTATGTCCTTGTGATGGAGCTAGATGGCTCGCAAGTATAACTTTAGATGCCTTTGATGGATGCAACTCTTAGATGGTGATAGTTGAGTGCTTAGTTCTTGGTCCCTCATTATGGTCTCATAAATTTACATTTTTATGGTTCTCTTATCTTTAATTTCATAATTAACCTTGGATAGGCCGACCACTAAAAAATTTAAGAAGATCTCAAATGGCTAGAAAGTTCCTAAAAGGTGAGAGTAAAGTGCAAAATGGATTAGGGCACCCCAAAGGGGACGTGGGGGCTTAGGGTTCCCCAATCAGGAATAGGGAAAGATTCACAATATGAAAATAAAGACTAGGAAAGTATAGGTGTAACATCAAAAATAATGACAAACAAGCAATGTAAAAATGGCCAAAGACATGGGTTAATTATTACTCTTTTCACTTGAGAACCATATGATTAATAGTATGAGACCAGAACTAAATAATGACTCAAAGTACATGTTTTAGTGTCTACATGAATTAATATATGTTTTTTCCTTATATTACCTAGGGAAAGGGTCTTAGCCTTTAAAAATTTCCATAAATATTCTAGAGATACTGTAGCTCATCTCTGTGGTAGGTGAAATTACAGATTAACATGCAAAGGTGGAAGAGTGTGGCAATGAGAGTTTTATCTTTTATCTAACCTATTCCTACAAACCAACCAAGCTTTATACAATTCGATAGATACATAGAACTAAAAGCATTTAGATCACTATGGTAGGTTTCCATCCCCAACAAATTCACTGATGTTGCAGCTAAGAAAAACCAAACCAAAATCCACAAACATATCCTAGTCAGAATCACTGGTAGAGTCTCCACAGGGGAATTTAATGATGGATTCAGGGGGAAGCTCAAAACCCAAATGCTCTACAATTTCGTTCTACCCACCCACTAGCCCCTGCAAGGATTTTGGGAATTGCATATAAGTTAAACGTAGCTTCCACACCCTTCCTATCTCCATCTTATTTTAGCTCCTCGTGGTCTATGTGTAAAATTAATTTCCCCGAAGCATTTGACAGAATATTGGCATTGTTGATGCCTTGGGCCACATCAAAGACATTGTGTCGTCCCACATATTGCTGAGGGTCAAGCATGAGGTAATGCAAATGAGTTTGGATTTCCTCCTACTCGATCAAGTCCAATTTTTTGGAAACCTACTAAGCTCTAGACAACCAATGTCACATAACAGGGTTATAAATACTTCCTTCCATCCATGCTTCAAAAGAAGCTTCCGCTGAATCCCCTCTAAATGGGGAGCTTTGAGTAGCCTGGCGAGACCTATGAATATCTCAAAAAGGCATGGAAGAGAGCCTCCCCTGACAACCACTTCTATCCATAGGCTCTAACTAAAACCAACATAAAAGCTCTCACTTTTCCTCAAAATTGAGATGCCAAATGCTATAAGAATCCGGGTAGATATAGGGGAGAATAGAGTGATTTCCACCTGAGCCAAGAAAAACTCATAATTTCTCCAGTGCTTCAATATCCAATCTACATGTGTGAGGGAAAACATCCCCAAGCAGGGAGCTCAAAGGACCATCAAATTGATGATTGATGATTTAAGTCATTAATCATGGCTCTTTGGAACTACATTAGGAATTTCTCCCACTATACCTTTAAATGAGACCCTTCCTTTGCAATCATTCTGACCCCATAATTTTTTTAGATTAGGGTAAACTGAGGGTGTTGAAAGGACCCACATCCTTGTACATTTGAGGATTTTTTTGAGAGGATCCATAACCTTGGTTACAATGAAGGGGACCACCATTAGGAACCCAATTGAAGCAACCATGAGACCATATTAAAGATGCAGTGACCAGTGACGACGAGCGCAACGAGTGAAGCAAAAACCAACGACGACATCAAGTGAAGAAATAAATAATGACAATAGCAAAATAAATTGTAACCAATGAGTGAAGCAGTAACCAAAGAAAATAGTGATCAATGATAATAACATGTGAAGCAACAACTAGAGTAAGCTAGAACTGAAATGCTACCGACTATAACAAGTGAAGAAACCAACATGTCGTGACAACAATGAGTAGAGATACCACATCTAGCAGCGAAACTACCTTTGAGGAGGATCGTGCCTCAGGGGAATTTGAACACGGGTGGGCAAGCACACAACCATGTGACCTGACTACACCACTCCCAACCCATCAACATTTCGACCCCATAATTAGCTAGAAGATCAGTGGGAATATTCCCAGCTCAAATAATATGAGAAAAGTAAATTTTTTCATATCCATTTAATCAAAATAAGGATTCTTGAATAATATAATTCAACTTCCAGGCCTTAGCTGAATGGGATTTTAGAGACTCAATGATCACTTGAGAATCAACTTCTATCCAAATTTTTCTCCAGTGTTGCACAAAAATTTCTCTGATCCCAAAGAATACGAAGAAGCCTTCAGTGACATTTTTGATTTCTTGGTTACAGTCTAAGGGCATCATGAACACCATTTGGCCTTGTGGGTCTTGAATTCAACATCCACTACCAAAAGATCTAGGATTAATTTTTGAAGCCCCATAAAAATTTAATTTTACCCATCCGTCATTCGGCAGTAGCCATTTCACCAAATATTTTAATCCATCTTAAGCCCCAT
Organism: Taxus chinensis; assembly: GCA_019776745.2. Lineage (NCBI taxonomy): Eukaryota > Viridiplantae > Streptophyta > Pinopsida > Cupressales > Taxaceae > Taxus > Taxus chinensis. Next base: position 5,565,413 of record CM034149.1, read on the forward strand.
TAACAAGGAGACTAGCAGATAATTTCTAGGGAATGAGGGGTCATTTTCCACAAAAATATCAGTCAGGAGGGGAGGAGACCCTAAGATCAGAGAACCAAGAAGAAACATATTCCAATATGATAGCTTTGGAGCAGCTCCAATCTTGAGGGACTAGGAGATCCTTAACATTGAAAATCCTCTGGTTTCTTTCCAACCAAAGGCCCCAGATAGATATCGCAGGGGTGAGGTTCCATATCATGTTGAAAGCCTTAAGGGACACAATGAGATCACATTGAGAGAGAAGGGAAAAAATTTAATTAGGGAAGACCCAGTGAAGATTCCATTTATTCCAAACTTTATCGACCAAACTTCTTGAGTGTAAGGATAGGGAAGGGATAGGTGGGTGAAAAAATCAAAGGCCACTTCATAAAGAGGGCATCGAGAGGGACTAGAAAAACCAAGCTTCATCAAATTTTCATAGGTGATAGGTTTTATTAGGGCCATAAGCCAAAGAAAAAATTTGGCCTTAAGCAGACTAATCTTAACCCAAATCTTGTCTGTAGGGAAACTATGAATGATATGCCCAGGGTGATCAGTCAACCAATGATATCCTTCCTTTACAGAAATTTCCACAGAAGAGGATTCATTCAAAACATATCGATCCTCTAAGGAGGAAGCAAAGTTTGGTAACATTTGTAGAGAGTGAACTAAATCCAGTTTAGCATCAGGGAAACACCCGACAAGGGGTTCCATAAATTTCCAGCTTAGATTACCACCTTTAGAATCCATTAAATAATATTTGATCAGAGGATTGAATTGGAGGAGAGCTGATGAAATGGATCTAACAAGGCCAAGAAAAGTTGACAAGGGAACATCCTTTAACTAGATATCATCCTAGAATTTAACTAGCGCCCCATCCCCCATAACCAGTTTTACAGAAGGGCGTAGGAGGGAGATGCAAGATGCGAGGAAGTTCCAAATACCAAAAACCTTAGGGAAGGATATTTTGGAAAATATTCTAGCAGGAGAAATTGACTCAAAGTATTTAACTTAAAAAAACATGTTCTAGAACTGATCTCCTTCCTAATAAATCTACCACACTAATTTGCACCCGAGCACCAAATTGAAGGAGAAATAGTCTTGAAATCCCAAACCACCTTCCCTTTTTGGATGACAATTTTTTTCCCAAGAAACCAAGGAAAATTTATTTTTTTCTTCTTTCCCATGCCATAGGAAGTTGCGCTGAACTGAAGTGATGGGATTTACAGTTGAGGACAAAATTTTTAAAAGAGACATGAAGAAAGTCAAGATTACTTGGAGTGAGGTTTTCACCAAGAGATCTTGGACTGCTAGAGAAAGCCATTTACCCTTCCAGGAGGATAATTTCTTATGATTTTTTTCAACCACATTTTTCCAATACTCTTTTCCAACCTTACCATTGATAAGGGGCATTCTAAGATATGAGCTGGGCAAAGATCCAATTGGAAATTCAAGAATGGAGGCCAATCTCCACTGTAGTTGGGGAGGAACATTAAGAAAATAAAGTTTGATTTGAGCTTACTGACCTTTTGACCAGTGGTAGCTTCATAATCATCCAGGATTACTTTGAAATTTTTGGCTTCAATAGCTGAGGGATCACCTAGGAGAAGCGTATCATCCACAAAAAATAGATTAGAAAGAGCCTTACTTCTAGAGGAGATCCAGAGCCCCTTAAATCCCCCCCAAATTAACATGTATTTAAATGACTCTAGCAAGGTCCTCATTGACCAATATAAAGAGAAATGATGATAGGGGGTCTCTATACGTACCCAAAATTGTAGGGTACTGCACCACCAGAAAGAGGTTACACATACCCCAATGATGATACAGGTCTCCTTGAAAGGTGTTCGGGATCTAGAAAAGCTCGCCAAGTATATGTTTACATCCCGTGTGTCTCATCCGGCCTCCGTGGGCTTTGTTCTGCCCTCTGACCCCCTTTTTCCTTGCATTTTGGTCTTAAGTGATGAGACTGCCGCCTAGGACAGGGCGGCAATCCTGTAACTGCCACCCTACACAGGGCAGCGGTCCTGTGCGCGTTTTCTAGAATGTTTCGACGATCTCATCAAATGTAAAATTCCAATTTCTATCCACATTCTTTAGCTACTTTGCTTTGCATTTATGTTTTGGCCTCCCTATGAATAGTGTTTTCTCTTTTTTTAATGGTAAAAGAGTTCCATTCCAAGTTACCTTCTAGTGAATGCATTTGTTATAAATAGCCAGCTTGTTTTCAAACAAGAGGCCCCTCTCTTTCTCTATTTAATCATTTAGTATTTTGAGTTTCTTGCTTAGAATTCCAATAGTTTCATGTTTTGCATCCATTGTTAGTATTCCTTTGCTGTTTAGAGGTCATTCAATCTTCTTGTTTCAATCTTGCTTCATTGTTTTTCCATGCAAACTAGTTTAGAATAAGGTAGTTTCAATCTTAGATTGGAATCCATTTAGAGTTGTAGGTTTTGTTTGGTCACAAAATATAGTTTCTAGAACTCTCGGCGTATTTTTGTTATATTCCCGCAATAAATCCCGCTAGGAATTGCATAGTCAAGCTCTGTTCACTTGTACTATCCCTCTCTTACTCGTATTGTATTTATATTCGGTCTATATCCAAAGTTATCATTGTTTGAGTACCTTCTTCTGCTGATGCTATCATATACACACTTTTCTAGATTCACGAGAACACGAAGGAACAAGGAGATCACACTGAGGGGACGAAGTCACACACAACTAGATTTACCATTGTTTTGTAAACTCCAGGTTTGAGCTATCAAAGTTCTAGTTACAACGTATTAAATAGAGTAGTAAATTATTTCATTTTAGTTAAATTTTGCTTTCAATATTGCCAGGGAATTTGTGGGGAATGATAGTTTCTAAGAAGCTATGATTCATTCCTCACTTCTGAGGTACGATTGAGAGTTTTTCGATTAAACTAGCTGGTTATTTAGATATTTAGGATAAACTCACAATTGCATAGGTAAATAGCTATATCAGGCTACTTTGCTTGTTTTGATTTTGTCATTAGATTAATTTTCATTTTTAAAAAATATATTAGAATAGCTACTCTTTTAATTTTGTTAAAATACTTCATCGAAAATACAAAAATAAAAGAACATATGCATAGTGTAGATACATCTTTCATAATCAGTTTATTCATTTTAGTTAAAATTGAATCATCTTCGCATGATAATCATGGGACCTAGAGAGCCCAGAGAGTACATATTTGAACTCATAGTTCCTCAACCAAATCTCCCCATAACACTAGTTGATATAGATCAAGACCTTAGGATCCAAGTATTTCAAACAACAATAAACCTACGAGCAATTAGTGAACAATTGAGAGAGTTAAATATTGAAGATGACAAGGCATACACATTTTGTTCAAATCATCCTAACTATAGACTGCCTTGATAGGGTATCTGTATGACTTTAAAAGGACTCAAAAGAGAAAAAATATTTGGTTACGATCCTCTAGTTCCACAACCCAACATAGGGGACCTCCTCATCGACATAGACACTAGCTTACGCATTCAAGTTGCGAGAACACCTGTAAGGTGTTTTGAGAAAATTACACAACTCCTAGTTCTAAACATAGAGGCTAAAAAGGTGTATGATTATTTGATAGTCGGAAGGAGAGATTAACTCTTCATATGACCATAGGAGGTCCGCTACAACGACAAAATTACGGTTGTGATCCATAGGTCCCACAATCCAATGGGCCTATTGACAAATCAGACATTGATGTTGGTTTACGAACACTAATATTTAGGTCCTCACCACTCCCACCAGACATCATTACACAATTCTCCTTATTAAACGTAGCAGCTAATCAAGCTAAGGATTTCTAGACTAGACCAAAGAATCGTCCATAAAACCTCAGAGGATCCACTACACCTCCCATCACCATTTTCATGACCTTGTCTAGAAATATACATGAAGCACCTACAGGTCACTTCTCACGTATCCAATAGCCAATAAATAGGATCTCAGCAGAGCTTGAAATTGATTGGAGCCTTCAAACAACTATTATATCCAAGTGATCCATTACGCCAATCTAGGTTAGGAGGGCCTTCTACACCTTAGATTCACAGATTCCACTATTACGTGTTGAGGATATAAGATTTCCCAACTAGTTTGTCTGTATCCATACATATTCGACTTTCACCGGCCATCTTGGCATGACCTCAGGAGGTCAAGTACGAGGAAGAGTTACTTTAGATTCCCATGCTCGCATGTCACTTTTCCATCGTAAAAAATTGGTGAACCCGACGTGAACCAAATAATTGTTCCCCTTTTATTTTCATTTTTTTCATCCACCTTTTCTCTTTCCCATTATTTTGCGGGTATTCATATACCCCCGAATATGTCAGGATACGACGCATATGGCAGACCTCTCTCAGGTCTTGAAGCAAATTACGGTCAAACAAATAGACAACTGTCACTCTCCTTTCTACATGGGCTGATAACTATTCAAGTAATTACTTGTTATCTCAAACTCCCCCTCAAAGAACTAGTTCTAGTTCTTCATTCCAAATTGAGGAGTTGGATCAGCTTGCACAAACACAACAACTAGAGCCCTCAGGCTCTAACAATATGACGTTTACTGGAGAATCCACTTCATCTCCTTGGGTCTTGTTCAGACCATAGATCAGTAGACAGTCAAATCCACTCCCATTTTTGGATGAGGATTACTTAGCCCACTATGCTAGAAATGAACAACACTTCCAAAACATGTACCCGACTATAGGGAGTTTGCAAATACAATCTGATACCCTACTCCAAGAAAACATCCCCATTCCTCCACATGTGGGAAATGCTATTGGTGAAGCTTGGCAGGGTAATGATCAATTCATAGCAGGGTATCATACCCCTTTACAACCTCAAGGTATACAACAAATTCCATTAATGCAAAACACTATGTCTTCGCCAATAAAGGTCATTTTAGCCTTTGTTGAGAAGGTTAGAGAACTGGAACTTGCTCAAGCAAACCAAAATTCATATTTTGGGCAAGCAAGAATCCCCAACCCTCTGCATCACCCCAATCAGGTTGACCTCCTTACAGGAACAGGTACGTTAGGCATACATCCTCAACATCCATATAATTACCCACATCAAACACCAACTAGGACCGCATTTTCAAACGCCGCTCTAGTTGAAAATATGATACCTCTTGGCTTGGCACCAAACAACCCATACAAGAACAATGCTCCTCCCTGCTTAAACATTTATTCAAAATCACCACAAGGAGACATGTTATCTTCTCCGAGGATGTTCATTCAACCACAGGGATTCCCTTATGTCCCTGCAAATACATATGCTATGCCATATCAACAAACCATGCCACCCCCACCCCCTCAACAAGCACCATCAATGGTCGAGGCCTATGCGGTAGGGACTTATTCAGGATATTTAAAAGAGCCCCTAGAATTTACCATACGAAGTTTTATGCTTCCAAGACCTCTTCCTAATTTACCCAAATACAAAGGGGAAGGAGATCCAAATGCACACATTAAGGCCTATGCCACAACCATACGGGAATTACTCCCTTGGGATGGGGTTGTTGCTAAGATATTCCCAAAAACCTTAGAGGGTATTGCCCTTGATTGGTATTACAGAATACTTGAAGCCTTGATACACTCATTTAAACAACTCATGTAAGAGTTCATCAAAGCTTTTGATATGAACAAATTGTTAAGAACATGAATTAGGGAATCTTACATATTAAACAAGAACATAATGAATCCACTGCTCATTTTATTCAAAGATGGCATACGGTTCGCTACTCATCATCAAGTGCTCCAAACATGGATCAAATGGAACTATGTAATTTATTCCTTCATTCTCTCAATAGAGAGATAAAGGAAGAATTCCAGAAGTTCCCACTAAGAACTTATGATGAAGCACTCGAGAGTGCTTTCCAAATAGACCAAATAGTGATAGATAGTGGTCGTAAGACATATGGAACAAACAAGAAATTAATCACTCCCAATCAAAACACCATGGCCTATCCTAATACCTGGAATTCTAATCAAGGACCTAAGATACTTAACAAGAACTGCAGAGCTACACCAGAAGGAGTAACTGAAAAAATTAAAAGAGCAAATGTTGTGAACATTTCACCACCCGTTAACAATCAACGAAATAAAAATTTTACTCCAATAATCAACACGATGGATTTTTATCATCCACCATGACCACAATAACAACAACAATAATGAAAAATCCAAACACAGGGTCTAAATTGAAACCCAACTAGATATCAGAGTCAAAACCAAAGGCAACAACCTCAAAATTTTAACTCTACCAACCAGCAACCTTATCAAAATTTTGGGTCACAACATGTTTCAAATCAACAGCCTCGAAATTATAATCCCAATTTGTATTGTGGTTTCCACAAAGTTCAAGGCCACAATACTAGGACTTGTCGTGACTACAATAAATTCATGCAGCGTTTTCCAGAAGATCAAAAAAAACTCTTTACAGATATTCTCTTAGCAATTATGTAGTACCCACTCCAAACACTTACACAGGGGTAGTTTCCCCTCAAAATGCACCCCTCAAGATCTTTAATGATCCGCTCCCAAACCATTCTAATAATAACAAGTTAGATCCAAGCGGAACAAACAAGGGTGTTATAACAGGAAACAATGATCATGAAGCTTCAACTTCATTTAAATCCACCAGTCACACCCCAATTAGGAACTCGACCGCAAACTAAGATAGTTGGTCCGGTAGAGTTAGACACTGAGCTACCCATAGAAAACATAACAAGAACACGGGATTATTCTTCTCAACCAATTACAAGTTATCCATTAGAACTAGACAACATTCAACAAACATTAGTAAAACCCATAGGCGCTTATGATTTAATTAATGACTTAACTAAAATCTTCTCTCACATCTCCATTTTGGATTTGTTAAGGAACTCTCCCACCCATAGGGCTGCCCTCTTAGAAGCGTTAGGCCTTGTTCATTTAATCAACATCACTCCTCCTCCAGAAATGCAAGTAATCCATGTAGAATTTGACGTCTACCCTCCAGGGCAGCTAGATAGGGATACTAAGTTTATATTTGATATAAGCAAAATGCCAACAGATGCTGAAATTGCACGAAGCAGCGACCCAACTTTACATTTACAAGTATGGGTTTACAATAATTATATTAAACATGCAATGATTGAAGATGGGGTAGTAGTTAACATATTTGCCTTCACTTTTCTTCAAAATTTAGGATATGGAGAGACAAATTGCTCCACAACACAAAATACGCTAAGTGGTTATGATAGCCTCAAGGCCACCTCAATTGGAACCATAGTTTTACCAGTCAATTTAGGACCCAAGACGGTCCTCACTGAATTTTATATTATAGATCGGGAAACCAACTATAATATGATCCTCAGTCGGCCATGGATACACTGCATGAAGGCAATTCCTTCCATGTTATTCCAAGAAATAAGATTTCTACACTTAGGGAAAATATTTGTGGCACAAGGTGATCCAAAACCCTTCGATATACACCTAGCTAATTTGAAGAAGAGACCAGGCATTCATTCTAAGTTTGAACTCCCAACAAATCAACTTAGCAAATAGATTAATTCAAAACCAAAAGAGAATTTGATACCCACCATAGAATTGGAAATTACAAATCTGGTCGAGGGCATTCCAGAACTCAAAAATGAGGCCAACGTCATAGAAACAGTGTCATTAGGGACTACCACAAAATTTTTTGAGTTGCTAGAGAAATATTTACCTATTCTCCTACCATTTGATTATATGGGTATGGGATACACCCTGGGAATTGTTTCTCTTCCATCAGATGAAGTTTGTATGGTAGAAGTAACCTAAGAAGAAGAAACAGATACGATGAATATCCCAACATCCAGTTTTCCAAGCAAATATTGGACTCTCCACTTCAATGGAGCTAGATGTCACTTTGGAGCTGGGGCAGGAGTGATCTTTACTTCACCTTAGGGAAAGATCCTACCTTTCGCATTTAAATTAAACTTTGAATGTACAAATAATGGAGCTAAGTATGAAGCTCTCCTCCTTAGCCTTATCCTAGCCAAAAGAATGGGTGTCGATAACATTAGAGTGCTAGGAGACTGGTAACTAATTGCAAACCAAGTCTCTGAGGTATATGAAACTAGGGCCGAACATTTACAACTCTACAAAATAGCGATATTAGATCTAAGAAAGGGATTCAACTTCATATCAATTAAATCAATCCCATGAGAGCAGAACCTTCTCACAGATTCAATAGCAACCTCAGCTTCCCGTTTCACTCCAAACAGTGAGTTGGAAGATACAAATTTCATAGTATCACTTCGTATTAAACCGTTAATACGTAAAATACCAACAAACCCACTCCTCACTCATGGAGAAGCTGAGAATGAATTTCCTATCCTGGATCACTTTAACAGTGATAAAGTCACTCTCGAATATCTAAACACCTATACAGAGCTAAACCTTGCTCACCGCATAGTAGATCTTTCCCTAATACCACATTCCTCTTCCTATTTTGGAAATCCCATGGTAGAGTATCCTCCATAAAATAATTTCAATATCTATGAGGTAGAAGATTGAGAAAGCTTGAAACTACCTCTAGCCCCACCTAAATTTGAAGAAGGTGACACTTCTTTAATAGAAGAAACCATTGACATAAACATCAGAATGGAGGAAGAACCAAAAATATTGAAGTTAGGATCCTCGTTAACTCCAGAGCAGATAGAAATACACACCCAAGTCCTCAAACAACATCAAAAGTCTTTCACATTTAGCTATAAATAAATGAAGGGCATTGCATCACACATCGCGGTACATAACCTTGTCACTAAACCAGATGAAAAACAAATTAAACAAAAGTCAAAACCAATGAAGACAAAAGTGGCTCTCATGGTAAAAGAGGAAGTAATAAAACTTCTCCAAGTGGGATTCATCAAACCCGTTAACTATTCACAATGTGTATCTAATATCGTCCCTATTCTCAAAAAGAATGGGAAGATACACATTTGAATAGAATTTCAGGATATTAACAAAGCTTGTCCCAAGGATGACTTCCCATTACCATCCATTAACATCCATTATTGATGCAATAGCTAGATTTGAACTATTTTCCCTCATGGATGGGTTCTCAGGGTATAATCAGATTAAAATATCTAAACAGGATCAAGTTAAAACCACGTTTATAACTTCCTGGGGAACTTATTGCTACGCTATCATGCCATTCAGTCTTCAGAACATTGACTCTACATATCAGTGGGCAATGACATACATATTCCACGATCTTATCCATAAAATTTTGGAATCCTATGTGGATGACTTATTGGCCAAGGCCTAAGAAGCGTCTGTGATCACCCAAAAGTACTCCATATCATCCTCTCATGATTTATTGAATATGATTTCACATTAAATCCAAAGAAGTTCTTATTTCGTGTGACGGGAGGCAAACTTCTTGGTTACATTATATCTTCACGAGGGATTGATGTTGATCTAGCCAAAAGCTAGGCTGTTCTTGAAATGATTCAATCATCATACGAGTCTAGTATCAGATCATTTCTTGGGAAACTTGGTGCAATCTGAAGGGTTCATCCCGGATTTAAGTTTTTGCTATTCATCCAATCAATAATCTATTAAAGAAACATTATAGAATTGAGTGGACATAAAGAATAAAACAAGGCCTTTGAAGCAATTTAAATGCTTCGCGTTGTCTTTGCCTATGCTAAATGCCTCCTAGACCAGATCACCCTTTAATCCTATACTCATGGGCTACTGATGTCTCGCTAGTCTGCATGCTGGCTCAAGAGGACAATGATAAACAAGAAAGTGTTGTCTATTTCATTAGTTGAATGTTGCTAGATTATGAAACACATTATACATAAGAAGAGAAAGAATTCCTTTCCCTAGTCTTTGCAATAAAACATTTAAGACATTACATGTTAAATCAAGAAAAAAGGGTCATTGTAAAGACAATTCATTTACAAACATTCCTCATGCAAGGGTCTTTATCTAAAAAGGCTGGGCGTTTCATAACCTTAATGGGTGAGTTTGAGTTAACATTTGTAAACCAGAAATCCATTAAGGGACAAATAATTGCAGACTGGTTAGCTGAAAATCTATTAAATGGTGGCAATATGGTAAATCTGGACTTTCCTGATGAGTGTATTTACTTTATCGAAACCAAGCACCCCCATCTCTACATGTCTCTGGTACACTGATATCATCAATTTTATCATGAACCACACATACTCAAAAATTTCCACATCGCAAAAAAGAAGGCCAATTACACATTATCACTGCTAAATATGTTGTTTTACAACAAGTACTCTATCGTAAAGCCTTCGACGAAATGCTTCTAAGATGCGTCGACATAGAAGAATCCAATAAAATTATTTATGAATCCCACAGTGGGATATGTGGAGGCCACTTCGTTGGTCATGCCACTGCTCGCAAAATACATCAAATGGGCTTATTTTTGGCCCACTCTTGAACACGACGCAGTAGAGTTTATACATAAGTGCCACAAATGCCAAGAATTCTCTCACGAGATTCACATGCCAGCACAATCCCTGCAACCAATAGCAACCTCGTGGCCCTTCTCCATGTGGGGTCTAGATTTTATAGGGAAATTCTCTCCCTCATCAACTGATGGCCATAATTTTATAATTACGACCATGGAATATTTTATCAAATGGGTAGAGGCCATGCCTCTCACCACCGTACCAGGTTCGGTAATTACCAAGTTCATTCTAAACCAAATCATTTGCAGGTATGGTGTCCCACAAGTCATTATCTCAGATAATGGCACATCCTTTAAAAATGATGAGGTCCGTGAGTTATGCAGCAAATTCAAAATAAACCATCACACGGCCTCTCTTTACTACCCTCAAGCCAATGGACAAGCCGAAGCAACAAAAAAAACATTAAAGGCTATTCTCCTCAAAACAGTTAAGGAGAACAAGTGAGATTGGCATCTAAAACTATATCTGGCCTTGTGGGCCCATCAGACCTCAATAAGAACACCAACGGGAGAAAACCCTTTCTCGTTGGTATTCGGGGTAGAAGCAGTTCTCCCGCTTGAGGTTGAAATACCTAGTCTCTGCATCTCATTACAAGGGATTTTGGACGAAGAAGCTTATATGGAGGCACGCCTCTCTCAACTGGAAAGCCTTGACGAGGCCAGGCTAAACGCTGAACAATGATCACAGAGCCTATGCTAACCGGATGTGCCTGGTAGTATAACAAAAAAGTTCTATGAGTGAGAAATATATGAGGGAGATCTAGTTCTAAGACTAGAAAGCCAGATTGATAAGAAAACTGGGAAAGGAAGGAAGTTTTGGCACAAGTGGTTGGGCCCATACTGAGTCATGAAGGACTACAGAAATGGTGCGTATCTCTTGTGCACACTAGAAGGTGAGGAATTCAATGAAACTTTCAATTCCTTGCATCTTAAACGGTTTTACACCTAAGACATGAGAATCACCACTTGTACATTATAACTACCTACATTGGATTAGTCATTTAGTTGTTCCATTTTGTCCACTCATTTCATAAAAATTGTAGTCAAGGAACTTACTCTTAAGCAATCTATTACAAATTTATGAAAATATTGGTAAAAGCATTCAAATCACATCTCTTCAAACATCATCAAGTAATTTCAAATCTTATCATCAAGTTTGACAGACAAGTATTGACGAAAACCATAATAAGGCTTGCATACTTGGTTTTACTCTTTCTTTCTACTAGGTGAAGTTTTCCTTACCTATGGTCTATTCTAGAAGCTTCTTGGTGTCACATCTATCCCTCTTATCTCTCTTTGAAAGAAAGGATATCCCAAAGTCACAGATCAGAAGTGTCAAAATCAAATAGAATAAAAAATGCCGAGCAAACAGAATATTTTATTTTACACACTTCTTTGCCCCACCAACCTTCGGTGATAAGCCCGCATCTCTTACTAGTGGTGCAAGGTTGGGAAAGGAAAGAAGTTCCCTTACTCACCTATATCTTGCCTTTGGTGACAAACCCATGCTTCTTACTAGTGGCATGAGGCAGGGTGTGGGGGGTCCATTCACACAAATTAACAAATCTTGGTATTCTAGAAATACAAATCAAATTATATTAAGTGAAAAAAAATGTCCAAATTCCAAAGAGATCAAATCCTCAAAACCAGATTTTGTCAACCAGGTTGCCATTTATAGATCTAAGTCTAGATAAATTGGAAAGTAAGTGGCCTTCTGAGCTTGGTGGTAGTTCTGAGTAGGGTAAGTGTGTAGGTCTAAGTTTGGTTTATGTCACTGGTTTGTCTATCTCTCATCGTTCCATTCAGTCAAACTCATACAATTTGTGCCCTTCCCAACTCTTGGTGTTGAGCCCTCACATCTTACTGGTTGCATGGAGTTCGGAATGGGGTAGGTTCAGCTCTTTATCACTATACATTCATCACATTTTGCCAACATAAGAAGAAATCACAGACATTGCCCAAAGAGGCCAAAAGTTCAATACTACAATGTGTTCGTCATCACATGTAAGCATTACAAAAGCATATAAAGTAAAACATTTTGTTTAGTATTTGCTATCATTTGTCATCCATTGCATACATTCTGAAAAGCATGAAAACAAATACTCTAAAAACATCTAGTATACACATGGGAAACGAGTCACAAAATTCTAGATGCCAAATAGTCTAGATCCAAATATATATATATATATATATATATATAAATGGTGTTTCATGTACAATGCCATCATGCACTAAGGCATGGTCAAAACGCTCAATGAGCCTAGAAAATACAAAAACAATCGTACATATATCTGACCAAAATTCACTACAAAAAGGAAACCGTGATCTCTCAATCTCTGTGAGATCCCTCAAAAGGTGTATGACCACGCCTAGGACTCCTCCTAATGACGACGCTATGAATGGATGGAGGGCTCACGATCATGGCCAGTAGCTGTGGTCTCACTATGAGAGTGACTCCTCCTCATCAAACACTCAGCAGTCTTATATCCAACCAGCTCGGTGCAGAGGGAAGTAATGATCTTTTTTACCTTCTAAATAGGGGAAAAGACATCTGTATGTTGACTAGCTGTTGAGGGCTCCCTAACATCCTCAGTGAGCTCAGCCTGAGTACCATCAGAAGGGAGCAATAGAGTGTCAGCACACACCTGGTGAATCAAGTCTTGCCATCCCTCAGTAGTCGCTGCAAATAAAAAGGAGAAACAAATGAGTTAGAAATTTGTCCAAAATAAAACCAAAGATAAACAAAACAACAAAAGGAAATAACAACTAAACAATTCTAACTAAAACAAAGTTGAGAAAAGAGTAGTAACTCACTCGGATCTCTAGGCCTCCAGGTGGGATCTCTAGGATCCGTGCCTGGCACGTTGATGTTGCCACTGAATCTCATCCCTCTCCCACATCTGGAGCAATGTGACGGCTTGCCACAGACTCACCATCTCCCCCTAAATCCTAAGAAGGCAAATCCTCTGAAATCATAGTCACCTTCTCTACTCTCTGCTGACACCCTCTTGGCCCTGCAAGATATCCTAAGTGTCATACCACTCAAAATCGCTATCATCCTCCTCACCTGTCCCACCAGCTCCGGTCTCCACCTCCTCTGTATCCTCCTCTGTCTCTCCCCCAGTGAACTCCTTAGACTCAGAGTCCATGTTAATAGGCTCATCTCTGATATGAGCAGGACCGAGCAACCAATCTGAAGTAAAGGTGCTCGAGGAGCACTGGCTACCCCTCGATCATGAACCACCCTCCTAGCTGTGATAGGAACACCAGGAGTGACCAAAGTCCAACCCCGACCTCTAGGAACTCCCCGAGCCTCACGAACAGATCTATACACTTAGCCTCGCTGGAGGAAACATGTCAATATATGGGAGGCCAAACTGTTGTGGTACTCTATCAAAGGGGTGGATCTCCAACTTCCCCGTCCTGTCTACCAGCTGACTAGTAGTGTGGCAAGCGATCAATGTGAGTGTCTCCTCTCCCCATAACCCTGCCATGGCCTGATAAGGAGTAGCCTCCATGTCTGCAGTAGTCAAAGAAGCCACTAGCTAGTGAGGTGCTCTAAGAATGGTCATCCCTATCCACCTCACTGCCCTGACGGCCCTAGGATCCTCTGCCTGTACACCTCTCCCATACGGAATGATGTGGTCATACACCCAACTCATGACAAGAGTGGGGTGGCTCAGTGAATGTCCCTATAGTCTGACCACCCTATAAAAATCATGGTAGGTGGTCCTGAGGATGTCTATCTCCCCAAACATAAATGCAGCCATGGCCCTCAATCTATGTAATGATGGGAAGCCCAAAAATATAAGAGAGTGTCCCCTCCCTTGTCCCCAATCAATCTTGAAGCAAGGATTCCCATGATAGCCTTGTGGAGCACAAGAATATCTAACTCAACAATGGAGTAGACCTTCACCCCCTTCTTTGACCCCATGGAAACAATGGAATCCCCCATATAAGTGGCCCACTGAACCAACTGAGATCTCGACACTGCTATCTTGAGAGACAGCCACCTCCCAAGGATCAGAACCCCTAGTATACGGTAGACATCCTCTAGGGTGATGGACCACTCACCCCTCACACCTGGTAATCAGAAAGTGTTCCGATCTACGTCCCAATATGAAAATAAGTCACATAATATGTGACTAGCATGTGTAACATGAGGGACCTGTGCAATCCTCTAAATGTCAGCCCTCTGCAGAGTGTCTCTGCTCTATCTGAGTCAGTTCCTCTGACATTGCTGGGAGACAATCACACTCCCTCTCTCTACTTCATCTAATATACTCCTCCTTCTGCATCCACCCAAAAACATAGAAAAAGAGTAAGTTAGTAACAAAATCTGACTAGAAAAATTATCAAGAACATGTAAAAATACTAAAAATGCAAAAACAATTAAATAAAACATCTTTTTTTACATTCTGTTATGAACCACCGCCCTGTGCAGAGAGGCAGTTCCGTAACCGCCACCTTTTAGGGCGACGGTCCGATGACCACCGCCCTGTGCAGGGCGGAGGTCCTGTCCTGAAACATCGGAGAACGACTTGAAAGCCCTAAAAACACATTAAAAATGCAAGAAAACACCATTTTAAACAAAATAAAGACCTACCCTATGGGTGCCCCCCCTAGAGACTCATTTAAAACTAGCATTTTCAAAAATGATCCCCCCATGACAAAGATTTCAACATTTCTATGTTTTGGATTTAAAAATGATAAATTGAGAAGAACTAACCTGAGACTTCGCAGGTCGATGTTCCACTCTCGGAGGCATGATCATGTTCTCGCAACAGATGTTTTGACTGTACTCTCATCGAAAATGGTCACCGTGGGTCCCAGAGCTCAAAAACCACCAAATGGACATGCATAAATGAATAGTAAAATGAGTTCGTTATATATTATATATATATATATATATATATATATAGTTCTATATATATTTATAAAATTCTAAAATTGATTTTGAATGTCTTTCGCAGGGTTGGAGCGTCGACTGGAGGTAAGTTCTAAACCCTCACAGATGGTAAGTCCTCATTTCATATAAATTTAGTTTTATTTCTCAGATTTATTTTATCTATCTACACTTGAGTCCCCTTTTCATTTTGCAGATAGCAAGAGTTTGGATGACAAATTTCTGACACATGGGCGTGTCAGGTATAACTCCTAACTCCCCATTTTGGGACCGCCATACTCAGATCCACTGTTTTACACCTCTTCATGGCTAAGATGCTTCTCCGAGGGGGCAATATGTATGTACCCAAAATTGTAGGGTACTGCACCACTGGAAAGAGGTTACACATACCCCAATGATGATACAAGTCTCCTCGCAAGGTGTTCAGGATCTAGAAAAGCTCACCAAGTATACATTTGTATCCCGTATGCCTCATCCAGCCTCCGCATGAGCTTTGTTCTGCCCTCTGCCCCCATTTTTCCTTACATTTTGGTCTTAAGTGACGAGACCAATACCCTGCATAGGTGGCAGTCTCATGACCGTTGCCCTAGGACAGGGTAGTGGTCCTGTAACTGCCACCCTGCACAGGGCGGCAGATCCTGTGCACATTTCCTAGAATGTTTCGACGATCTTGTCAAACGTAAAATTCAAATTTCTATCCGCATTTTTAGCTACTTTTCTTTGCATTTATGTTTTGGCCGCCCTGTGAATAGTGTTTTCTCTTTATTTAATGGTAAAAGAGTTCCATTCCAAGTTACCTTCTAGTGAATGCATTTGTTATAAATAGCCAGCTTGTTTTCAAACAAGAGGCCCCTCTCCTCTCTGTTTAATCATTCAGTATTTTTAGTTTCTTTCTTAGAATTCCAATTGTTTCATGTTTTGCATCCATTGTTAGTCTTCCTTTGCTATTTAGAGGTCATTTGATCTTCTTGTTTCAATCTTGCTTCATTTTGTTCCATGCAAAACAGTTTAGAATAAGGTAGTTTCATTCTTAGATTGGAATCCATTTAGAGTTGCAGGTTTTTTTTGGTCACAAAAGATAGTTTCTAGAACTCTCGACATATTTGTGTTGTATTCCCGCAATAAATCCCACTAGGAATTACATAGTCAAGCTCTGTTCACTTGCACTATCCCTCTCTTACTCACATTGTATTCGGTCTATATCCAAAGCTGCCATTGTTCAAGTACCTTATTCTGTTGATGCTATCATATACATGCTTTTCTGGATTCAAGAGAACACGAAGGAATGAGGAGATCACACTGAGGGGATGAAGTCACACACAACTAGATTTACCACTATTCTGTAAACTCTAGGTTTGAGCTATCAAAGTTCTAGTTACAACATATCAAATAGAGTAGTAAATTATTTTATTTCAGTTAAAGATTCACTTTTAATATTACCAGGGAAGCTGTGGGGAATGATAGTTTCTGAGAACTATGATTCATTCCTCACTTCTGAGGTAGGATTGACAGTCTTTCAATTTAAACTAAATTGGTTGCTTAGAAATTTAGGATAAATTCACAACTACACAAGCAAATAGCTACACCGGGCTACTTTGTTTATTTTAATTTTGTTACTAGATTAGTTGTAAATTTTCTAAAATATATTAGAATAGATACTATTTTAATTCCTTTAAAATACTTAATCAAAAATACAAAAATAAAAGAATACATGCATAGTATAGATACATCTTTCATAATCAGTTTATTCGTTTTAGTTAAAGTTGAATTGTTTTTACACGACAATCATGGGACCTAGAGATCCCAAAGAATACATATTTGAACCAATAGTGCCTCAACCAAATCTACCCACAACACTAGCTGATATAGATCAAGACCTTAGGATCCAGGTCTTTCGAGCAACAATAAACCTATGAGCAATTAGTGAACAACTAAGAGAGTTAAATATTAAAGATGACAAGGCATACACATTTTGGTCAAATCATCCTAACTATAGACTGCCTTGATAGGGTATCTGTATGACCGTATAAGGACTCAAAAGAAAAAAAATATTTGGTTGCAATCCTCTAGTTCCACAACCCAACGTAAGGGACCTCCTCATCGACATAGATACTAGCTTACACATTCAAGTTTCCAGAACACCTGTAAGGTATTATGAGAAAATTACACAACTCCTAGTTCTAAACATAGAGGCTAAAAAGGCATATGATTATTAGATAGTCAGATGGAGAGATTAACTCTTCATATGACCATAGGAGGTCTTCCACAACCACAAAATTACGGTTGTGATCCACAGGTCCCATAACCCAATTAGCCTACTGATCAATCAGACATTGATGACTGGTTTACAAACACTAATATTCAAGTCCTTACCACTCCCATCAGACATCATTACAAAATTCTCCATATTAAATGTAGCAACCAATGAAGCTAAGGATTTCTTGACTAGACTAGATAATCATCAATAAAACCTCAGAGAATCCACTACACCTCACATCACCATTTTCATGACCTTGTCTGGAAACATACACGGAGCACCTACAGGTCACTTCCCACATATCCAATAGCCAATAAATAGGATCTCGACAGAGCTCAACATTGACTGGAGCCTCTGAACAACTATTATATCCGAGCGATCCATTACACCAATTTAGGTTAGGAGGGCCTTCTACGCCTTAGATTCATAGATTCCATTACTACGTATTAAGGAGATAAGATTTCCTAGCTAGTTTGTCTGTATCCACACATATTCCACTTTCACTGGCCGTCTCGGCATGACCTCGGGAGGTCGGGTACGAGGAAGAGTTACTTGTAGATTCCCATGCTCGCATGTCACTTTTCCATCATACAATCTCCCTGCTTGAGACCTTACGAGGCATTAAATCACCCAGCTAGAATCCCATTGATTAAAACTGAAAAGTATGGAGAAGAAAAGAAATATTTAATCAAAGATATCTAATCCTAAAGGAATCTAAACCTGATGAGAGTGTTTTCCATAAAGGTCCAGTTCACTCTATCAAAATATTTCATCATATCGAGATTTATGACCATCCTTGGATTTTTACTTTGACTAAAAGAGTGAATGGCTTCATGAGCTACAACAAATCCATTTAAATTTTACCTTCCTTTCACAAAACCACTCTGAATTTAGGAGATTAATTTATCCATTATCCCATTCATTCTATTAGCTAGAAACTTACGAGATAATTTTTTGGATGACATTACAGAGGGTGATATGTTTGAAATCATCTAAATAGCCAGGATCATCCTTTTTTGGGATAAGAACAATGAAAGTGGAATTCCACTCCCAAAGCACTGATTTACAATTTTGACACTCTTCTATAGCTTCCTAGACATATTTCCCAATAATGTGCTAGAATATTTTGAAGAACCCTATTTGGAAACCATCTGGGACCAGGATCCTTATAGGCTCCCAGTTGAAAAATCATTGTCCTTACTTCTTCTTTAGTGATTACCTTCATTAGGGAATCTCCCTCCACCTCAGAGTTCATTTTAGGAATGTTATGTAGGAAGTATTCTAGCACCACTGGGTTAAACTCACTCTCATTGTTTAGGAGGTTTTGGAAGAACTCCACACCTTCAGATTTGATTTCTTCTAGGTCTGAAATTAGTCTTCCTGTGGGGGTGGAAATTTTCTTGATTCTGTTGAATTTCCTTAATAATTTTGGTAGACATATGAAATAATTTGCTATTCATGTCTCCTTCTTTAAGCCAACTGAATCTATATTTTTGTTTCTAGAATGCTCCTCCATTTTCAATTCTTTTTTGTTTATCTAGATGGAATTTCACAATTTCAAGTAAATAATCAAAGGCACCTTATCTGATAATGACTTCTTAGATAGCTTGGAGGTTCTCAACCACTTCGAAATTATTTTTAAACACATCCCCATAGGATTTTTTATTCCAAGCTCTAGCCATAGATTTGACATGTTGTATCTTTTTGAGAAGTCTAAAACACCTACATCCAGAAATTCTAACCTTCTAACATTCCATAAGGCATTCCTCAAAATCAAGATCCAAAAAACCACATGAATTCCATCTTGAATGGAAATCCCACCTAGTTTTATTTCCAGGTCTAAATGGAGGGAAATAGGGCAGTGATAAGATCTAGAGAAAAGATGAACCTGAGGCTGAAAACTATAAATTCTCCAGACTTCAGTCTGACTTCAGTCTCGATTAATCAGGAATATATCTAGCAATTCTAAAATGGCCTTCGAATTTGAATGGTGATTGGTCAAGGTGAAATTTTCATTCTTGGGAACAACATCAATTAAATCCATATTACAACAAAATTGATTAAAATCAAATGAACTTACCAAAAGGGTCACTCTCTCGCCTCTTTTTTCACCTAGATTGAGAATGATGTTGAATTCTCCCACTACAATCCATCTGAGATCAAATTGACTTCTGAGGGATTCTAGAACATTCCAAATATTTCTTCTTCTTAAGAATACCCATGTAGGCCCATACACATTGGAGACCAAAAAATATGCACCTAAGAGGAGTTCAACAAACTCCATGTTGATTCCCTAAGCTGATTTAGAAATCAACTGACCCCTGAATAGCTTCAGGTTCCATAGCGTTAGGATCCCACCCGAGCATCCATCTGAAAAAACCACCTCTTAAATGTAGGATGATCAATAATACTTTATGGAATACTCCATCTTTTCCAATTCCAATTTAGTTTCTTGAAGAAGCAAGATTCTAGGATTTTATTCTTCCCTAAGCTACTTGACTAAGATAAATTTATGAAGGGAATTGAGACCCCTAACATTCCCCGTTTGTAAAATCATCATGGATTAAATGAGGGGGAAGAGATACTCCCCACATAGAAAGCCTCTAAGGTTCTTTTTTGGCCAAGGTCCACATTTAACTTGGCCTCTACTTTGGCAATGGAGCCATTTGTCCTTCTCCCCTCACTTTTACTTGGCCTCGTGTTTGGTTGGCCTTTGGTAGAAATTCTAGACAAGTTCTATGATGGATGGGAGGAGTCTTTTATTTGAAAATAAGGGACTTTGGGTTTTCCACCCCAGAGGTATGTAAGGGATGGAGCCTCTATATTTTCCAAATATCTATTCAGAGGGTTCTAAACAAAACATTTTCCCCCTGCCCTAAAGTCCCTGTGACAGCCTAGTCCAATTTCAATGCTTCCATAAATATATCCAAATCTTTTATTTTAGGGATGTCCTTTAAGATGTGAGTCTCATCCGCCCTATCCAATTACAGGTTCTGTCTAAGACAGTTGTGAGGCTTCCACACCCTTTTCATCTTTAGAGAATTCTTCATTAAATGACTCGCAAACTACCGATTGTTAAGCTTCTAAAACATTTCCGTGTTTAGGGATTTCTTCATTAACCAACTTACCAAATCTTCCACTTCCTTATAACCCTTAGGGAATTCATTTTTGTTCTGATGGTTACTTGGAGCTGGAATTTAGCTGCTAGGAGGTAGACACAGGGTTGAGGGTTTTTCCGCCCATTTCTTTTTAGGATTGTCTTTGGCTTGGGTGCGATCTCTCCGAACTTTCTCCGTATCTTAGGGCACATATTTTGTTTATGCTTTTTTTCATTACATGAGTAGAAACAGAAAGGATATATATTTATATTCTACTACTAAGAGCCAGGTTCTGAATGGGGAGTAGATGTGAATGGATTAATGAATGGGCCTTGAGATTTTCAACCAGAACACATATTCGAGCATAAGAGGTTACAATATGCTTCTTGGTGTGTTCAGTAATTCTCATAGGATAGCCTAATGCCAAGGAAATGTCTTGGAGTGAGTCTATACCCCAAAATTATAGGGGAAGCTTATACAATCAGATAAAAATGGGGAATTTTATTACTAGCTCCTCTGCCAGATTGAATAATGGATTCCAAGGCCTCAAATATAGACGGAAATTCCTGTAGAACCAAGGATTCCTAAAGAATATTTTATCATGATCTTTAGCCTTTACAAAGGTGGCTTGGAAATAGCCTTTAGAGAGCAGCCTAACATTTGGGCATGGTATAAACCTTGAATGCTTTCCCATCAAAAATAATATTTCTTCATGAATGCCAAATTTTAATGAACTTACATATTAGGTATTTTTTCTCCATTTGTTCATGGTAATCTCAAAAAAATTCCGCTCTGATTTCCACAATCTTGGGGTTTTTTGATACGTGGAATGATAGATCCCTTAACTTAAATTCCCATTCACCATGATCTTCAGCTCCACCTTTGCCAATGTATTGGTTTAAAGGAAGCTATAAACTTGGGGGATCTCCAGCATGAGGTTTAACACCCAAGTGGAAGTAGTTGGAGTGATCTTCTTGAAACCGAATGAGACCGTTAGAATGTTTGAAGGGAAAGGGGACCTAACACACTGATCTTGGGGGAAATTTCTTTCTGAAGGATTTTGATTTCCATTTTTTCCTAGAGGGGTGGAATTTGATCCAGTGAGGGGGAAATATTTTTTAAATTTAAAAATAGGCAAGAAATTATCTCAATATCGCCTTCTGCTGTGATGCTAGGGATCCGAATGAAATCCCTCCTTCGATTGTTGAAGACCGTGTTAGGAATATCCTAACTATTAGTGCTCACAAATATGTTAGTGTGAGTAATTATATTATCTAGGATAATATAATATTGCATTATTGGTGCGGTTGGTTGTGAGTTACAACAACCCACTTATTTGGGGAGTGTATTGTTATAACATCTCGTATAGAGTTAGTGAGAGGTTATGTTTAGCTTCCTTGATTATAGGAGCAACATTGCCTATATAAATGTAATGGCCTGTATGAATCAATATATGGTGAATAATATAGTGTGAAGATTATATTTCTATGTTTAACCTATGTATTGTTTACAGACCGATATCAGATTGATCCAACAAGACCATCCTTGCCTCCATCCTTCTCCCAAGACTTTATGTCTCGCTTGGGATCCTACACTCCATAGCCGTCAAAACCCGCATTGCCTCTACTACTCGTTTCGAATCTGTCGCTCTATTCATAATTTGCGCTAGATTTGCACCCACTGAATGCCATTTTCATTACTTCAGTGATGACTTAATATGCTTGCTTTAAAATATTTTGTTGTTTTTAAATGTAAAAATTTGGATTAGATAATTTCTTTATACTTTATTATCTTGCTGAAGGCAGGTATATAGTCTTCACTAACCCTAATAATCATTTTGACATAGATCAATCAAAATTTTATCATGTATGATTTTATTTATTTTCATTAAAGTTAGATAGTAAAATTTCAAAAATAAAAAATTAAATAAAAAACATTTTTCTTTGATTTCATTGAATGAGGCTTTAAAATTAGAATTAAACTATAGTTTTTGGAAAGGTATAGAAAAATCACTAACATTAATTTAATTTAGAAAAAACACTGACAGTGAATTTCAAAACATATATTTCTATTTTGAATCTGAACATAAAGCTAATAAATCCTCTCAATTTTTAATTTTTTAATTTTTTACTATTTCATGTATTCATAATAATACAATGAAAATTAGAAATTTTTATCTCACATCTCCAACTACAAATCAATTATTTTATTATTATTAATGTAGAGATATTAATTGCTGATGGGGTGGGAGTGGTGCAGTCAAGTCACATGGTTGTGTGCTTGCCCACCCAGGTTCAAATCCCCCTGAGGCACAATCCTCCTCGGAGGTGGTTTCGCCGCTAGAGGCGGCTTCTCTGCTCATGCTGACACTAGTGGTTACTCCTCACTGCTGACGTTGGTGGCTCTCCTCTCATTACTGACACTAGTGGTTTCTCCTCTCGCTGTTGATGCTTGCTTCTCCTCTCGTTGCTAATGCTAGTGGCTGCTCCGCTCACTGTTGATGCTCTCACTACTGTCACTGGTGGCTGTTCTTCTTGTTGCTGATTCTGGTGGCTACTCCTCTTACTGCTGATGCTAGTGGCTATTCCTCTTGCTCCATTCACTGATAGTTTTCCCACTCATTGCGGTCATTGTTGTTGGTCGCTGCATCTTCACTACGGTTTCATGGTTGCTCCAATTGGGTTCCTAAATAGTGGTCCCCTTCATTGTAACCAAGTTGTGGTTCCTCTCAAGAAAAATCCTCAATTGTACAAGGATGTGGGTCCTTTCAAACACCCTCAATTTACCCTCAATCCAAAAAAATGTAGAGATATTAAATAATAATAAATATATAAATATGTATTAAATTATAACTTTTAATGTATGTTGCTCTAAAATCTAAAACTGAATGTTAGAATGAACATACTAGAGGATCTTATTTAATACTTCATTTAACCCTAAAATTAAAATGGTGGAATAAAACCCTTAATTTGAGATTGGATTATAGAAACAATATATATTCAAATTTATTAACTTAAGTGTTCACATACAAATATGAACATGTAGTAAATTATTAAGAATAATTTAGTCTATTGAAATTTTGCCAAAGATATTATTTTACAAACTCAATATTGTTTAGTTTATATTGTTATGCCCTACTAAATATTTTTCCTAACCTACCTCTTGCTTTTATGTATTACTGATTATTAATTTCTCCTCCACCCCTGAAATGGATTAACTTCGGCAGGATTTTCCATATAATGGCCTTGTTTTTTTAGGAATTGTTTTATGTTATGTAATATAAATGTTGCATAAAATGGAATTTATCTCAGTTTGAGCCGTAAATTATATCACATAAATCCAATTGCAAATTTTTTGTCATGTAGGCTATGTTTTTTTTTTTATTAAGGGCAAATAGTTTTGAAGGGACTATACCCTGAATACAAAAGGGCTCAAAAGCCAGATAGAAAAGATTAAAGAAGCAGCCCAGAGAAGGGCAAAATAGTCAACCAAGGAAGGCTCAATAGCCAAATATTACAATATAAGAGAAAAAAGGATATAAGCGTACAATGATCTAGAGAAAAGAAGGAAAGAACAAAAAGGAACCAAAAGAGAAACAACATAAGGAGCCCCGCCACAAAACAGCTCCAGAATCGCCCGATGATAGCCACATCGCAGCCAAAAAACAGCATCATTACAGCCCTTTACTTGATGGCTCTTTCAATTTTGGTTTTGATAGCCTGCAGTGACATGAAGAAGGCAATGGCAATTGCCTGAGAGGGGTCTTGTAGATCATCTTGGGCAATTGCAATGTCCCTTTTCTCTTTAGGGCCCCATATATCCTCATTGATCCCACTTAAACTACAAACATTGTGGACATGTTGCTCAATGAAGTTGTAAATGCTTTTGAGGGCAAACAATATGCAGTCATTTAGGCTTTTAGCATTCCCCAATCTACCATCCAGGGACTGTAGTTTCTTGAAAATTTCACCAATAACCCCCTCATCCTCCTCACTTTGAAGGATCCTTTTACCCTTAGCTCTTTCCATGTTTTTTATAGCTCCTTTGAGCTCTTGAAGCTCCTTTTCTAATCTGTCCACCCTATCCATCAAATGCTCCTCTTTGGGCTCCTCCATCGGCCTGCTGATATGCAGAAGGCTTTCAGCTAGTTCTAAATCCTTGTGGCTCCTTAGGACACGTTGGGAAGCAGGTATTTTGGCTTTGAGGCTCTTGCTTTTTTTGCTGGAGGTCGCCTCTTCATTATTTCTTTTTAGCAGGGGGGTAGTGGGAGTAGTGTGGGCAGGTGTAGGTATGGAGGAGGGAGGTGGGATAGGATTCACAGGAGGGCAGTTGGAAAAATGGCAGTGAATCAAAAAGATAAGGCCTTGGTGTAAAGGGACATCCCTAGAGTGGCTTTGAACTTCCCTTATGGATTTCTCCAAGGAGTTAATCAGATAATGAGGAAAGCTGATAATGTTATTTCTATGAAAATGATTCAGAAAAATCAGATGTTTTTGAGGTATAGTCACATATCTTCCTTCAAGGGTAACATACCTTACCACCATTTTGGCTAGTTCAGCAAACGGTTCAGGGATCGACTCCACCTTGAGGCCAGCAGTCACGAACTCAAGATTCTCTTCCTCTTCCAGAAATTTCTTGGTTTCAACTTCCCTGTCTACCTTCTTATTCAAGAATTTTGTGCCTTCCAGGCTGAGGCCCGTGATCTGAGCTATGAGCTCTTCGGTGATTTCCATTTTCATGTTATTATACTTGACTGTTATGTTCTTCCAACCCTGGGTATTCCCATTTTCATGTTATTATACTTGACTGTTATGTTCTGGTCGAAGCCTTGGATCCTTTCAATGAAATTAGACAGGCCCCTGATTTGCAGGTATTCCCACAGCTCCGTGTTCTCTTTCCACTCAGGGTTGTGGTTCGGTTCGGTTTTGCATGGCGGCCCCCCCATGTTTCCTCTGCACCTTTTCCTGTTCTCAATGGCAAAGTAGTTATCAATGTGTGGAATAGGCCAAACTTTGAACTTGGAGTTTAAATCATTCCTTCCCGTGTGTTGTCCACTAAAAATTCCCTACTCTTGAAGAAAGTGAACTTTCGAAATTTTGAGTTTTAGTGTCTTCTCTGTTATGCTGAAATTGTTAAAGGTCGTGAAATTGAGAAAATTCTGCATTTTTGGGTCTTTTTGTGTGTTTTTCGGGCCTGTCGGACAATTTTGTCCCAACTGTCCCAAGTTCAAAAGTGCGTTATGTTCCCCGATCGGCTGAAATCCCCGAAGTTGTTCCATTTTCGGGCCCGTCGGAACTTTTCACCCCAAATGTCCCAAAGTTAATCGGACAAGCTGTTCCATTTTCATCCGAACCACCCGAACCGCGTACTTCACGCATTTTCATCCCAAATGTCCCAAATTTTCAGGACCCATTGCAACCTTTTCGGCAAATTCGCCTGAATCGCGTACTTCGCGCACTCATGTCCCGCGTGTCCCAAAAGGCATTTGTGCGTCTTTTCCCCGCTTCGCCCGAACCGGCCGAGCCGCGTGTTTTGCGCATTCGCGTCTCAAATGTCCCTAATGAACCAAGTGTCGTTCGTGCTAGTTTTTTCCACTCTACCCGAATATCCAGCTTATTTAAATTGGTGGGTATGTATTAAATGTGTATTCATGGCCTTTCTCTCTCCTAAACGGCTATATAACGGGCATTCCCCCTTTGTGTTTTTCACATTGTTTCCATGTTATCCTTGCTCGAACCCTTGCAACCTAATTCCCTGCGCGTGTATCCCTTTTCTCTGTAATTCCTTTCCGAGTTTAGGTTGCAGCTCTGTTGCTATCAGTATGAAGATCAAGTTCCAGGGACAGGAACAAATTTCACCGCTAGAATCTGTCGTTCCCAATATTGGAGACAGCGAAGCTCGGCATCTTGACTTCGGTGATTTTTGGGTGAGGGTGGCAGATGCAAACCCTACACCAATGGCACAAGTGATTCACGATAGTGGTTTGGCTTTTGCTGGAGGTTTCTCGATCTCGGTACAGTGTGCTGATACCGTGCTTTCATGCAGAGCTCACTTCGACTCCGCTTCGAGCGAATTGACCAATGTACACGGAGAACTCATCGCCAAGCTGGATGCTGCCGCCATTAGCGCTGCTCTGAGGATCCCAGAGATGAATAATGCCATAGTCGTTTCCCGGGATCAAGCATAGGCCCTGTTCGATCAAGACAGTGACAAATATAAGGCACGAGTGGCGAAGTCCTGGCTGAAGAACCCTAAGAAAGGAGCTTCTCATCTGTCCAAACCCCTTTTACGGGCAGATTTCAATGAAGAATTGTCTGACTTCATAATTCTGCTGGCTCGGGTCATGGGTTTGCCCTCTACCAATGAATTTCACTTATGGATGTGCCCGCTCATCAGCATGGTGTGCGAGGGAACATAGAATATCAACTGGGCAGAGATCATCAGCATGAATTTGGCAGAGTAGCTGTCCAACGTGCAGCAAACGAAGAAATTCTATATGACTTCGTACCTGATGTACACTCTGGCAGCATCAAGGCAATGGTTTGGTTTCTCTTACATAGATGCTCACAAAGATGATCCAGTATATGCCTACTGCCCGCAGTTCACCCTGGAGACCAGCAATCGTAATTTCAGAAGGGTTAATGACGCTTTTACCATGTATGTGGTCAAGCTGCTCGAAGGTGACACTGCTAGGATATTTTCTGATGAAGCCATGAATCTGATATCACACTACGGTGCTTACATTATCCAATTCAGAAAATTCTCTTACATCAGGCCTGCTGGCTACGAAGGCACCCCTCTGAGGCTTCCCATGTTCTACAGTGATAAAATGGCCTTAATATAAATATGCAGGAAACTAGACAAGTTGCACAGAACTTGCAGAGACAAGAAGATTTCTGGTTTGCATTTTCCCATCTCTTTGGGAAACTACACTTGTAAAACAGCCCTGGATGCACAGAACATAGAGAGAGCCCTGGTTCCTATCACTGTTCATTTTTTCAAGCCAAGAACTTGCTTCGACTTGAAGAAGTTCATTGAACAGAACATCAAGATAATCTACCACCATAGGGCAGATACAGAAGACTACTAGGCCGACTGTGCAGATGATTTTGAGGCCAGGAGAAGGCATTATGGCAGGTTCTCTCTGCCATTGATCCAAGAACTCGGTCTGTATCAAGTTCCTGAAGGTCTCCAGGATGACAACTCTGATCTATACTCATATGAGTATGACAATGTGGTTAAGCACACTCCCTTGGAGGACTTGGATTGGAACAGGAAAGAGAGGGATGATCTGGCTGAGATCCTTGCTCCAGTCTTAGTCAGGACTAAGGTCTGGTTTGACAAGAAAGTCCGAGAATTCAGAAGGCACTCAGGAGAATCCTCTTCCAAGGATGTTTCAACGCCAAGAAGAGAAGCATCAATTCCAAGGTCAAAAACACCAGTGAAAACCCCTCCTGCCTCATCAACTCAAGGACCTGCAGCTTCCACCCCTTCTTCATCCACTCAAGTGTACCAGAAGAAACTCAAGGAAGTTAAGAAGGAGCCTGTGGAAAAAGACCTTCAAAGAAAGCAGGTGGAAGTGCCTTTTGGACCAGAGAACATCATCATTCTCAGTGAAAGTGAGGAAAGCGAAATGCCAACCCCTACAAATGCTCCTGAAGACCCAACTGATAAGGACAAAGAAGTCCAGAGCACTGAGCTCCCAGGTGCTAGTGATTCTTCTGCCGCCATTGCCTCAAGCGCCCCACTCACATCTCAACTTGAGTCAACAGCTGCGCAGACCTTGAGTGTCATGAGCTCTCTGTCTCTTGGTCCCCTTGCCCCTCCTGCGGATTCCTCTTCCTCTTTTGCGTGGGTGCAACCTTTGGTTGACAATAGGAAAAGGAAATCCTCCTCTCGGAGCTCAGGGTCAGATTTTGATGTTGTTGCAGCTTTGTTGGGCACCACCCCTTCTCATGCCAAGAAAGCCAAAGTCACCTCCAGAATAGTGTCTGATGCTCAAGGTCAGCAATTCCTGGATATTTCTAAGCCTACAGCGGATAAATCATAATAGGACTTGCAAGTATCTGACTTAGAGCTCTCAAGAATTCCAATGGGAGAGTCTACCCCTAAAGGTGAGATTCACAACCTCCAGGAAACAGTCACAAGAGTCATTGGGAGGGTAGAGAAAGGGCAGCAAACTATTGAACAGTTGGAAGAACAGGCCCAAATTCTCACAGGATTCATCAAGTCTCTTTTGTCTAAGGACAAATTTTTGGATCCTACTCCGTTGACCACTCTTCCACCACCTGTAATTTTGAGCCAAGATGAAGTACAGAGTATCAAAGACATGCACAAGTATTCCGTCTATGGCAGAGGTATGGAAGCCATGGTGGATGATATGCTTGTTGCAGGGTTAAACTTCATCGATGAAGCTTTCAAACTCCATGGAAAAGTGAACAATTTGCAACGGAAGCTCTCCTCTACTATTGGGATCATGGATAAAG
This sequence comes from Taxus chinensis, assembly GCA_019776745.2. Classification (NCBI taxonomy): domain Eukaryota; kingdom Viridiplantae; phylum Streptophyta; class Pinopsida; order Cupressales; family Taxaceae; genus Taxus; species Taxus chinensis. Next base: position 5,594,684 of record CM034149.1, read on the forward strand.
AGCTCAAACTCTGGAGCAGTTGCATAGTAGACCTCCGCCTTATGGGACAGAAAGATGAGAACATCTTACTGGCGAATAAGGTTTTCGATGATGCAAGGGATAATCTGTCAAAATCTTGGGTTTACAGCGTGGAATGGAAGATCAAAGTCTTAGAGGAGGATTTGGGATAACTGAAGAACAGCTGGCAGAAGGGTGAGGCTTTCAAGACACTGGTCGTCTCTGCTTTCAAAGATATACATTATCATCTTCAGGATGAAACTTCTGGTGTTCCCCTTTCTTTGCAAGAAATCAAATCTCAATTCAGAGCTTTTGTCAAGGATAATTTATTCAAGGAAATCTCCATCTCCAAAGAGAAGATGAAGGAGATCTGCTCTCTTCAATCTGCCATTGAAGAAGCAAATAAAGATTATCATACTCATGTCGAGTTTGATAAAGAGATGGAGAAGTGTCTTGGATTTTGGACTCAGTCTACGGCCAACACGTCAGTCCCTCGTGGCAGAGACATAGCTGAGGCGTTAAAGAAATTCAGGCAGCGGATTTTGAAGTCTGTGGGTCCCTCCCAGTAACTGGCCACCTTTCTTCTTCTCCTCATTCTTTTCTCTTCTTTCATTTCTTTTTCCATTTTCTTTGTAATAAGTTGAGGTATTGCGATTGGCAGTCCTTAACTATTCTTTAGTTAAAATAAACGGTTACGAAGAGTAACTAATTTGTAAGCTATATAATGGCCTTCCTTATGCCATTCTAGAGGAGGAAGAACTTGGCATATTTTCTAAAAGTGTAAATAGAACACAAAGAAATCAATACAGAAGGACTTTCTATTCTTTGTCTATCTAATCTATTTTATCTCTGAGCTTTCATTTAAATTTGGTGAAGATCATTTGTCTCCAGTTTGTTAGTCTCGTCGATTGCATACTCTTCAACTTTGCAAGCACGGCAATCTTGTATAACCAAGAAGGAAATTTGTGTCCTTGATTAGCGAATCTGTGTTGCGTTAAGAAAATTTGTGTTCTAGCAGATGTTATTTACAGAACTTTGTGTCTTTAAATTCCATCTTATTTATACGATACGAATGATCTTGTTTTCAATTCACTGTAACTCCGCATACATAAATAATTACTCTGTTATCTATAATTCCGCATGTTGCTTTTCTGCTCATTTTCGTAATCTCATTCTTCGGTCCTTGTGTACTTGAACATCCCTATAAGAAAAACTTTCGTAATATCCAAGTTCAAACATAAAATCATATTTTGTACATTTGTAGATAGGTTTGTTTCTGAATAAGGGAACCTCTCCCATTAAAGAGGAGGGACTTCTTGTCCCCTAACTGTTGCTCTTCGTAAAGTCCTATTTGATGACCAAATCGTGAAATCCGATTTAATTATTATGCTACACTTGTTATTATTACCCCGCGCCTCGGCTTTCCTCCTATACCAAGGAATGATGACATCCCCACCCACACAGATCTCAACAATCATCCAAATCTTTTGTGATGTCATCCACATGTACTTGGGGATCCGCACATTAGCGTCAGAAAAACAGCCGTTAGTTATGATTTTCACTGTCATGAAGACCAATGATTATGGATTTATTGACATGAGCGGGTAGAACGTCCCCGCCAATCCAAGTTTGAAAGGGATTATTAACACCGAAGTTAGCCAAACTGTCAGCAACCCTATTTCCTTCCCGGTAGGTGTGGGTGATTTGGACATTTACAAAGCTATTACATATATCAATAGCTTCTTCTATAAAATCCCTAATAGACCAGCTGGGGTGTTGTTTTTTATTCAGAAGATTGATAATGTTAAGAGAATCACCTTCAATTATGATATTTGGAATGTTACAATCTCTGGCAAGTCTAATGCCCCAAAGAGCCGCCATGGCTTCGGAATAATGATTAGTCTGTCTTCCCATTCTCCCAGAAAAAGTAGCAACATAACAGCCTCTTTGATCCCTGATGATTCCCCCTCCTCCAGAGTCACCCGGATTTCCCTTAGAGGCCCCATCAAAATTTAACTCGTGCCAATCAGTGGGGGGTTTAATCGATCAGACTGTGTTCCTGTCAGAACCATTGTTATTTCTATTGATAGTGGCAATATTCCATTCAGTCAGAATGCATTCTTCATTCTCCGGGTAGAGTCTATTTTTAGGGGGTTTAAATCTAGCAATATTATCTTGCACAGCAATGATAATTTCCTTATATATTTTGTTACAAGCCTGTCTATTGTTTCTGAAAATATTATCATTACGAGCCTTCCAGATTCTCCACATAGTATGGGGCAAAACAAGTTGCCATAGCCTTTTTACCATGCAATGTTTGAACAAAGATTTCCATTGCTCCCAAGCTTGAGGACAGGTAAGGGGGAAAGTCCATATCAGATTGAATTTTGCAATAACAAGATGCCAAATTTTGGAAGCAATCTCACAATGGAGGAATAAATGCTTTATATATTCAGCCTCATGCTGACACATGCAACATCTATTCGGCATGATGAATCCCTTCTTGATGAGGTTGCCATTAGTTAGGATCTTGCCATTAATAATTAGCCACCAAAAGAAGTTCACTCTAGGAGTTAGCTCTGGCATCCACAATTTGTGCCACTTAATTTCGCTTGCCATGGATGCAAAGAAAGAATTATATCCTGCTTTAACAGTGTACTCCCCATCAAAAGAATCTTTCCAGATGAGCTCATCCTTAAGATTTTGATTACTTATATGGATTAGGGAAAGTTGATTCTGAAGAGATGTAATATCAGCCTGAATATTAATATTCTTCACTTTTAGCTGCTTCCATTTTCTTTTGTTTCCATTCCTCTCAATGTATCCCTGGATTTTGTGTCCATACTTTGCAATTAAGTTGTCTTTAATATGATCATAATCAGAAATCCAGTTAGAATCCATCCACTTATCAGTCCAGAAGTTTATGTTTTTCCCATCTCCAAGCTTCCAGCTGCACCCCTGAGAAATAATGTGCCTGCTGCGAAGAAGGTTGTTCTAGAAAATAGAACCATTCAGAAGGGACTGATCATAAATGAAGGAAATCTTGCTTTGATTTGAAAGATATTTGGTCTTAATCAGCTCTGTCCAAGGCCTGTGTTCTTTTATAAGCCTCCATCCTAATTTTGCAGTAAGGGTAGTACTCATATGATTGATATCTTTGATGTCTAACCCCCCTAGTCTCTTAGGTTTACAAACCTGTTCCCAAGCCACAAGATGATATTTGAATCTGTCCTCTGTACCGTGCCACAAAAAGTGTTTTTGAATCTTCTCAATACTGTTCATCACAGCTGTAGGCATGCTGAACATTGACATAATGTAGATAGGCAAGTTTTGAAGCGTGCTTTTAACCAAAAGACACTTACCTGCACTTGAAAGAACTACTCCCTTCCAACCAGCCAACTTTCTTTGAAATCTCTTAATAAGATCATTCCATACCTCCACTGAAATCTTGTCAGTACTTAAAGGTAACCCTAAGTAAGTAGCTGGTAGAGAATTAATTGTGCATCCTAGAATATTAGCGATCTTTCTTTGCCTCTCCTCAGGAGTATTGAAGAAATAAATAGAGCTTTTGTCAAAATTAACTTTTTTCCCCGAGGCTTCCTCATAAAATTTGAGGACAGTTTTAATGGCCTTTGCTTCAATAATAGAAGCCATTAGTAGCAGCAAAGTGTCATCAACAAACTACTGATGAGAGGAGATCTGATTACCCGTAGTTGGAGGGAAGCCTTTTAGCATGCAGGCTATGTTATCTTGTTTGTAGTTGGCTTATTTGTATACAAAATGTGCAAGCACTCTTTTTTTTTATCAAGAGACCTATTCGATTTTTTTAGAATACATTTTTTAGAGATAAAAAATCCTCATCTCTTAAGTATTTTGGGTGTTCACGATTTGAGCCTAATCTTATGTTCCCAAGGCACCAACCTATCCCAGTAGATATTGATCTTTTTAAAATGGATAGAGGCATATATGTGATTTATTTTATGTGTAACTATTACTTGAGAGAAGAAATGGTAGGAAATTTTTATTTTACACGTGATGAATACAAATTTAGGAGATTTAAGTAAGACAAGGAGCTAATGACTGACCTACATACAACTACATATGTCACTTATTGTGTGTGTAAAAATGTATTGGGTCAGAAGTATAAGAGATATTACAAGGATAGTACATGGAAACCAGTTAATAAATTGAAGGATATTTTTAATAGCCAAAAATGTTATTTGACAAATCTAGTCATAAAACATTGTTAGGGTAATAATTATATTTGGATGAAGGATTGCATTTTTTAGAATTTTTTTAACTATAACATATGAAATGTGGAGTTAAATGGTAGTTTAATAGTTATGACGTTCAATAAGCATGCATTACTCTGGAAATAGTAATAGAATGTCAAGAGTGTACATGTTGTTGTGAATTAATCATGACTTGAAGGACATAATAAATGAATGTATGAGGAGAAGTTGAAGGAGAGGAGCTATGAGACAAGCAAAAATAAAGCAATAATATGAAACCCTAAGTAAGAGGAGATAAAGTGACTTAGTTTATTTCCGAGCAGTCTGGAAGTGATTTTGGCAGATGAACAACTAGAACACATTGAAAGAAGTTTCGTAAAAGATAAATGGAAGTGTTGAAACTCATGAATGTGTAGAACATGAGTGTCCATGGGAGGACAAGATTGCATGAGCGCTACTATCCATTCTGGGTGCTAGTGTTTTTTGAATGATTAAGATATGGACTTTTTTGTGTAGGAGGAACTTCTCTTTAGTCTCTAGGTATCACTCTAATTTTTCTCTTAGATAATTGAATGTACATGTAACTTGCAAAATAATTTTCTACATGCACATGTCCACAAACCACATTAAATCTAATAAAAATATGCAAAATATGAAGTCAGACTGACCCCAACGGTCACATGAAAAGTGACCTTAGTACCGAGCGCTACACTACATTTCAGACTTCATGCAATTCTATGTGAAAGTGTGTCTAATGATGCCCTAGGATGCCCTTGTACAAGTTTCAAAATGATAGCGAGCTAGATCTCGAATGTAGAAAATGTATAAAATGTGTGGGATGAAATAGAATAAACTTCCCCTCCCATGCTATGTATGCAAAGTGATGCAACCCTCATCCTTTAAGTGAATGTGCTAGATGGGTGCTTTGTGATGCTCTTGTGCTTTTGGATGTAAGCTTAGGTGATAATAGATAATGTTAGTGCTTGGCCCTTTATTTGAGAGCTATAACTATGTATATATATGATTCCCTTGTTTGAATTTCGTAATTGACAACTGAAAGGATGACCCAAAAGTATAAAAGATTCCCAAAATGTAAAAGAGACCCAAAAGAGTGAGAAAAGGGGAGAAAGGGACATGAGTACACATGAGGGACATGCGAGCTTGGGCGCTAGTGTCTGAGGCCATAAAATATAAATTAATAAATTATCGACATGGTTGTAGGGCATGTAAGGTCAATAAAAGTATTAAAAAAAAAAGCAAAAGGCCCAAAAGACATTGTTAGTTACTAGTTTTCTTTCTTAGGAGTCAAGTATATATTAGTATGCTCTAGGACCTAGAAATGTACCCAAGTGCATAGATTTTGTGTTTACAAATGTTATGATTGATTCCACTTTTATTAGGTCTTTCTCTGAGGAAACAAAATGGAAAATTGAAGATTTTTATAGATCTAAGTGAGAATATCTACTAATAAAAGAATCACGGGACTTGTTAGGAAAATGTGTTGTAGTGCTCACAGTTTATTTTGGTAGATATTATGTGTGTGCAAATGATAAGTTATTAAGATATAACTTATTATAATGTTTATTATATTGAGTTTTATTAGACAACTCATTAGTGAGATTAATGTTTGTAATATTAGTGTATTTTTATAATTCACTAATATAGGATGAGTAAAAAGAATATAAAAATGATGTAATATATGAAGTTGCCATAAAATAACTCACATATGTAGTTTATAAAGAGATAATTGTTAGGTTTTGGAGCTTGTTTTCATGTGTGAAAGTGTTGAAGACTGTACACTAAGAGTATTGTAAACTTTCCATAGTTGTCTTGTCAGGGTTCGGGGGCATAACCCCTGAGAAATGTTTTTTGGCCTTGAAAATTTTGCCCGATATTTTGACAAATGTACTCTTCTCATATGGGCGGGATTTTTGACCCATATGTTTATGGGATCATTTTGGCCCATGGTTTTAATACCCACAGTTTTGTAAAACTAATTGAGCAGTTGTCTACTTATGTGGTTTTGTGCATATGGTAGGGTTGTTATAACATTGCAGATGTGTATGAATTCGGGTGTGAATTCTATAGAGTTTGTTGAGTATAGATCCAAACAGATCTGGGTATTGTATTGAGAGAGTGGTGGCTTGTAATAAAATCTTAGCAAGTGATTCTTGGTGGACGTATCCCAGATTGGGTAATCGCATTAAATATTGTCTCTTTGTGTTATGTTATTTTTATTCTGCACTTTTATTTGAGATCTGTAATATTTTCTGCATATTAATTTCTACTATTGCGATTCTATGAGGGATTGTTCCACATATTTTATCCCTTATTTCCTAGCAATTGGTATCAGAGCCTGGTTTGGTTTGTTGAAGTGTTGAATCATAGGGAAAGTTTTATCTTGAGTGAGAGCTATGGCAGATGATGGAAGATCAAGGGTTGATAAATTCAATGGGCATAATTTCAGTCTTTGGAAGATTCAGATGGAATATTACCTTTACCAGAAGGATCTTTATATTCTGTTGTCTGAGAAGGTGAACAAAACCTCAAGCATGAAGGATGCAGAATGGTATTTTCTAGATAGGAAGGCACTTGGAACAATCTGACTGTGTCTTGCATCTTTGGTATTATTTAATGTTTCAAAGCAAAAGAATACAAAAGAGCTGATGGATGCATTAGTGAAGTTGTATGAAAAACTATCTACCTCTAACAAGATATTTTTAATGAAAAATTTGTTTAATATGAAGATGTTTGAGAATGGTTCAGTAGCATATCATTTAAATTATTTTAATATGATTATAAATATGCTAGCTTCCATTACACTAGAATATGATGAAGAAGTTAGATATTTATTAATTATGTGCTCTTTACCTGAGAAGTGGAATAGCTTGGTAATGGCGGTAAGCAACTCAGTTCTAGCCAACTCAAAGTTGAATTTTGAGGATGTTGTAGGGGTGATTCTAAGCAAGGAAGGGAATCTTCTACTTTAGGGAATGCTTTGACACTGGAAACTAGAGGGAGACAAAAGAATGAAGGAAGCCATGAAAATTGAAGGATCGGGCAAGGTCAAAATACAAAAGAAAGATATTATGTTGGCATTGTGGAAAGTCTAGGTAGGAAACGAAGGACTTTTGGGAGCTTTGAGGCAAGAATAAACCACATGAAGAAAACAAGGAGGTAAATGTGGCAACGTGTAATGTATGTTAGGATGCTTTGATTATTTCTTTGCACAATATTACTGAATCTTGGGTTTTAGATTTAGGGTCATCTTTCCATGTTATTCCACATAGGCATTATTTTGTTGATTATGTTCAAGGTGATTTTGGGCATGTTTTTATTGGTGATGATGAGCCTTGTAGCATAGTTGGAAAAGGTCTTATTCAGGTTAAGATGCAGAATGGGAATACTTGGCTATTAAAGGATGTCAGACATGTACCTACATTAAGATGAAGTTTGATATCGATAGGGCAGTTGGGAAGTGATAGTTGTACTGTGATATTTGTAACGAACTCTTGGAAGGATACCAAGGGTGCTCTTGTGGTGGAAAAAGGTAAGAAGGTTGGAACGTTGTATTTAACTACTTATGCATTAATGTTTGTAATCTTGTGGCTTCAGAATTAGATACAACATTATAGCACTATAGGCTCAGTCATATGATCCATAATGGCATGGAGATCATAAAGAAGGATTTGCCCAGATATACAGAAATAAGTTTGGAGTTCTGTGAGGACTGCATATATGGGAAACAAAAGTGAGTAAGGTTTCTAAAGGTTGGACCTACAAAGAAAGAGAGCAAGTTAGAGCTAGTACATTCTGATGTGTGGGGGCCGTCTCAGGTATCATCTCTTGGGGGTTCAAGTTATTATGTTACTTTTATTGATGATGCAAAAAGGAAAGTTTGGGTTTATTGTATTAGAAACAAATCTGATGTATTTGAAAATTTTGTTAAATGTAAAGCCTTGGTAGAGAATGAAACATATCTTAAGCTAAAATGTCTCAGGTCAGATAATGGAGGGGAGTATTGTAGCAATGAATTTGGTGGTTACTATTCTAAGAATGGAATCTGCGGGAAAAAGATGGTTCTAAAAACTCTGTAGTAGAATGGGGTGTTAGAAAGGATAAAAAAAATAATGGAACGTGCTAGGAGCATGAGGTTACATGCAAGACTGCCTCTTTATTTTTGGGCAAAAGCGGTGAGAAAAACTATGTACTTGATAAACAGAGGGCCCTCAAGTGCCTTGGATGGAGGCATACCCGAGGAGGCTTGGTATGGTAAGAAAGTTGATTATTCATTTCTTAGAGTCTTTGGATGTGAGTTGTTTGTCCATATAGATAAGGATGATAGGACCAAACTAGAGGCTAAATCATAAAAAATGTACTTTCATTGGTTATGGTGGTGATGACTTTGGATATAAATGTTGGAGTATTAAGGACAAGAAAATAATTTGATCTAGGGATGTGGTCTTTAATGAGAAACTCATGTATAAGAAACAATTTTAGGAAAATAGGGAAGAATCCAAGAAAGAATATGCATCGGTAGAGGATCTTATGGATGGGAAAGTGACACATGAATCAGTTCAAGAACCTCCTCAACAGGAACCCCAAACTCCTATATTGAGGAGGTATTTTAGGGTAAGAAGAGAACCTGAACATTTTTCTCCTTCTCTTTATTATCTATTACTCACTGATAGTGGAGATCCAAAGAGCTTTGATGAAGCAATGCGGGTAGATGCCAGGAAGAAGTGGAGCCAGAGAACCAAACATGGGATTTAGTGAAACTACCCGAAGGTAAAAGAGCATTACAAAATAAGTGGTTGTACAAAGTCAAAGAGGAAGAAGGAGGCAAGAAAAGATACAAGACTCAGTTGGTTGTCAAGGGGTTTGCATAGAAAAAAGGTGTAGATATTGATGAGATTTTTTCTCCTATAGTAAAAATGACTTTTATTAGAATTGTTCTTGGAATAGTTACAGCAAAAGACTTGTACTTAGAGCAACTTGATTTAAAGACTTCATTTCTCCATGGTGATTTGGAGGAGGATATATATATGCAGTAACTAGAGGCCTATGAGGTCAAAGGTAAACAAGAGATGGTGGGAAAAATGAAGAAGAGCTTATATGGATTGAAACAAGCTCCACATCAATGGTTTAAGAAATTTGATATCTTCATGAAGGAGAAAGGTTATCTTAGATTCCATTCTGACCATTGTGTGTATACAAAGAAATTTGAGGATGACAGTTATATTATCTTGTTTCTGTGTGTGTATGACATGTTGGTTGCAGGTAAAAACATATAGGAAATAAAAGTACTCAAGAAGAAACTAAGTGAATCCTTTGCTATGAAAGATTTGGCGGTAGCCAAATAAATCCTTAGTATGAGGGTATATCGGGATAAGAAGGAATGAAAGATGACTTTATCTCAGGAAGAGTACATTAAGAAGGTCTTGGAGAGGTTTAACATGCAGGATACTAAACCGGTTCGAACTCCTTTGGCAGACCATTTTAAGTTATCAAAGGAGCAGTGTCCCAAGATAGAGGAGGAGAGAAACTAGATGTCCAAGGTACCTTACTCATCAGCGGTTGAAATTTTTATGTATGCCATGGTGTGCACCAGGCCTGATATTTCCCATGCAATGGGAGTAGTGAGTAGATTTATGAGTGATCCAGGTAGAGATCACTGACAGGCAGTAAAGTGGATCCTTTGGTATTTGAGAGGGACCATGGGGACAATTCTATGCTACAATGGATCAAACACCACTTTGAGTGGTTATGTAGATTCAGATATGAGTGGAGATGTAGATAGCAGGAGGAATAAGATAGGTTATATTATACTATAGGTGGGACAACAATGAGCTGGATTTCACGACTATAGAAGTTAGTGGATTTATTAACCATGAGGGTTGATTATGTTGCTGCCATAGAGGCAAGTAAAGAGATGATTTGGATACACCAATTGCTTAAGAATTCGGGACATAAGCAAGAGGAAGGGAAGTTGCATAGTGATAGTTAGAGTGTTATACACCTAGCTAAGAACTTTTCTTTCCACTCTAGGATGAAGCATATACAATTGGAGGAAGAGAAGTTGAAGCTGGAGAAGATTCATACCAGTCAGAATCCTATAGATATGAAGACCAAGGTGGTCATAAGGGAAAAACTGAAGATGTGTTCAGTTTTGGTTAGTCTTCACAGAAACTAGTGAAGGGTTTAGAAGCTTACTCAAAGGAAAACTAGTCTCCAAATGTGATATTGTTAGGTTGTGGAGCCCATTTTCATGTGTGAAAGTGTTGAAGACTGTACACTTTCCACAGTTGTCTTTCCAGGGTTCTAGGGTGTAGCCTCGAGAAAAAATATTTTGGCCTTGAAAAATGTGTCTGATATTTCAGGAAACGTGCTCTTCTCATATGGGCACAATTTTTGACCCATAGGTTTATGGGAAAGTTTTGACCCATGGTTTTAATACCCACAATTTTGTAAAACTACTTGAGCAGTTGTCTACTTATGTGGTTTTTTACATATGGTAGGGTTGATGTAACATTGTAGATGTGTATGAATTCGGGTGTGAATTTTGTAGAGTTGGTTGAGTACAACTCCAAATAGATTTGGGTATTGTATTGAGAGATTAGTGGCTTGTAATAAAATATGAGCAAGTGATTCTTGGTGGACATAGCCCAAATTGGGTGAACCACGTTAAATATTGTCTCTTTGTGTTGTGTTATTTTTATTCTACACTTTTATTTGAGATTTGTAATATTTTCTGCATATTAATTTATACTATTGAGATTATGTGAGGGATTGTTTTTCATATTTTATCACTTATTTCTTGACAATAATGTATATGGGTGTACAAGAGTTATGAGAACAACTCACTATTAGATAGGATTGATAGATTTTTGGAGTGTGAGAGATTGTAGGAGATATGAGAGATTAGGAGAGGTATCTATGGGATTGAAAGGTTAGTATTGAATCCTCCTTTGTAGGATTATCCCAAACTATTTATATGTAACTCATCTCATAATGTAACTTTCCCACTAGAATTGAAGTGGTTTATTATTATTGTGCTGATTTTATTTTTCTAAAATTTGATCAAATTGTCACATTTGGTATCAGAGCGAGTGTCCTTGTGAAATTGTAGTAGCAAAGAAGAATATGGTTGAAAGTATCATGTGAAAAAAATTCCAGAAAATACCTCGCATTATAAAGGACGCAATTTACTCATATCATATCAGATTGATGTCCTATTTTTTGTTGGAAAGATGAGAAAGAGGCACACAATGTTACAGTTCACATCACCTTCAGATTAGGCTTGTAGTTTTACATAAATTTATGTGTAACTCAAGTGAATGCTTTTTGTAAAACAAATATTGTCAAAAGTCTATTTGTAATGTTTAAAATCTAGAGTATAATTGTGTTTATCAATATTAGTCTAATATTGGTGTAAGGTCATTAATTTTTAATTATAGATCTAATCTATATTATGAATTATAGTTTTTGTAGTTATTTTTAGTATTTATATTGTAGCATAGGAAAACCATGATGTGGTCGTAAAACTAGTTTTTTCTATGTTTGTAAAAGGATGCAATATTGGTAGAAACTGACATCCTTTGAGTGGTTAAGATTCTAATTGTGGTTCTGATTCAACGTTGGTAGTATTTTGTATGTTCAAAATTGTTTATAGAGTGGTTGTCTCATCATGTTTTATCATCACTATCAAAGTTGTCCGTGATTAATCATTTGTTAATTTGCTTTGTCAAAAGTCATTTATGTCCACTATTTTGTATTAAAAATCAATATTTAATTAATTTTTATTTGTTATCTATTGTTTAGATAGTCAAAATATTTTGTGTTGTAAATCCAAATAGTTAGTGTTATAAGTTTCATTTTGTATCAAATTATTGTAAAAGTGCCAAAGTATCACTTTTGGGTGGGCATACTATCGGTGGAATCCAATGTCTGAGTCAAAATTGAGGGGGGAAGTTTCAAATTGAGCCTCATATTGACATTATGCTAAGTTAGAAACATCACACTAGAGGATGATGACAATGGAGGAAGGAGGTCGAACAATGACCTAGCATCATCCACTAGCAACGGGACTGTATAATGCTTTGATGACATATTTGTTGTAGCATGTTTTGATTTTTTTTTGTGGTATTGAAAAATAAGAACAAAGGTAAAGTCATATTCAAATTTTCATTAAGTGAGCATGATTATGGTGTAATCCCTTGATGTAAATATATAATGGAAAATTGAAATCACAAGTGTAATGCAACATCATGATACTTGAAGAGGATGAACAAATGTGTGTGTCTCTTTTCACACTTAGGTTTGTGGTCATCATGTGAAAATATTTTTTGAATGTTTAATAGATGGTTCCTGTCACTATTTCCTACACTGATTTGGTCTATGTGTTTCCAAAAGTGCATGGTTGTTAGGTAAATGGTTGTTGCTTTTGGTTCCCATACTATTTTGGTTGATGTTCTCAGACATGTTGAGATGAGTTCCCATTTCCTGGTACATAAGTTCCCAGTAATGCATGATTTAAGAGTTCATTTTCTACCTTCAATTCAGGTTGTAGACCAATATCATGAGAAAATAGAGGCAATGCGCTGTGGAAGAAGTGTGATTATGTTTCACACCATGTTCACATTAAGGGGGGGATGTTAGGAAAATATGTTCTAGTGCTAAAATTTTATTTGGGCGGATACTATGTGTGTGTAAATAATAAGTTGATGAGATATAGCTTATTATAATGTTTATAATGTTGAGTTGTATTAGGTGACTCATTAGTGTTATTAATTTTTGTAATATTAGTGTCATGTTATAATAAACTAATATATGATGAGTAAAAAATAAGATAATAATGATGTGAAGTTGTCATAAGCAACTCACATATATAGTTTAGAGTGCGATAATGTATTTGGGCGTATGCGAATTGTGATAATAAATCACTATTACATAGACCTGAGAGATGTGTGCAATATGAGAGATTGTAGGAAATAGAAATGAGAGATTAGGGGAGACATCTATGGGATTGAAAGGTTGTTGAACCCTCCTTTATAGGATCATATCAAACTATCTATAAGAAACTCCTCTCATAATGTAATTGTCCCACTTGAATTGAATTAGTTAATTATTATTATATTGATTTAATTTTTCTAAAATATCACCAAATTGTCACAGGACTTAGTGTAGACACTAAAATTAGGTCACACTCCCCTTTGGTCCCTCGACAAATAAACACCCTTCATCACATTCACCTAGCCATGGCCCCTTTCACCCCACTAGTATTAATTTAATTAATTTAATTAAATTAATTCATTATCCTCACTATATCTATTATTTAAATATCTTATTGTAAATAATATCCACACATACAGTTCACTTAGACACCTCACCAAGCCAACTCACCCTAAGACCTATTCTTAGTAAGTTGCCATAACTAACTAAGACTTACCCAAACCCTAAAACTCAATGCCTACATTCCATCTAGCAACATTCTCACATGCTCATAAGAGGCTCCCAATCTAATCCGCAGGTTAACAACACAAGATCCGAGGAAATCAAGAGGATCTCCCTAGTTTAGTAAACCTAGGAAATCCCGCCTTGACCGATGCCAGTTACGCCTAACCGTCGTTGGTTAAGCCGAAACCGCTGTCAGTTACCCTTTTAACCCCAAAACAACCTTATTCTTAAGGTTGGAAGTTGGAAGCAAAAAGGTTGGTGAGCATTATCACATCTTAGAGAGATAACACATCTTCAGAGAGAGAATTCCAATGAGACCATGCATGCAAGGAAGGAGATCAAACATCTTTTCCTGCACAACCATGATTTGATCTAACCAAGCAAAGAGGAATGCACATACAACCCATGCAGAATATTTCCTTCAGTTGGTGATCACTTGTAGCCTTTAAGCCCCTCATTAGCACCTCCATCCTTCACACACAGGCATCCATGACCAGAATCCAAGTAAGTATAACATCATACTTCTCTGGTTTATTTCATTTCATCGTTATTTTATCATCTATTGCTTACCTAGCCACCTATTGAACTTCTCCAACATTTCCACCTCCATATACCCATTAAAGCCTCGCTGAAGCCTACCCAAGTCACCCAATACCTCATCCCAACCAGCCAAAGTCCTTTGTGTAATCACAAAGGAGACCTAAAGTTTGTTCTGTGACATTTCCATATTTCACAATAACCGGCACCAGTCACACCTGACCGCCGTCGGTTACCCCTGACCGACATCGGCCTCTGTATTTTCCCACATAGCCTAGAACAGAGACCTACCCACTTAATTTCATCTCACCCTCATCCACCTGTGATCTACCCGAGACCTCTGTCAAACCTGTAGAGACCTAGAACCAATCATTCGACCTTCGGATTCTATTTTAGCTTAGCCTGTTAGATTAGATATATTTCTTATTGTGTTTTAAGTGAGATACCCAAATCATTTCAAAGTATAATAGGATTTACTTTGTTTAACATATTAAATTGTTTAAAACAGTGGACTGAAATCCATCTAGGAAGTATCACACTTCCCGAGTCTAGCATATGCTAGGCAGTTCACTGCCCATATTGTTTAATTCCTTCTGGTGGTATTGCTTTTATTACAGGTAGTTTCTCCTAGCCAAAAGGAATTTCTCACAATCAGCTATGGATTCGGAAGTCATACACGCGTAACAATCCATCAACCAACATTTGAACAGGTATTCCTCCTACGCCCGTTACCCTATCTATTTCATCAACACTTCAAAGAAACGATCTAAGAAATAGGTGAAACATTTTGGCATGCCTGATGGGACCTATCTGGGGTTCCTTTCATTTCATTCATTCCTAAGAAAATTTGTGTGTTTATTTCCCTTATAAAAAGCGTACACACTAATGTTCTTCCTTGGTAACCCACCTCTTCTTTCTATTTGCTCTAAAGGAAAATTTTCTTTTGGTGTAATTAAAAAGAATCATTTCTTCATGTTTTCTACATTGTATTGAAGGAGCATCCCTCTTTCTCTTCATTTTATTGTGTCATCCAATTTCATATTTTGATTTGGGCTTAAAAATAAGTTCATTCCATTCTAATTTATTACATTAGATCACATTAATTAAGGGCAACCTATACGCTGGAAGTCATGCCCAGCTGATGGTTGACAAACGAATCGTAGAAAAGCACTTCTTTCCTTTTCTCTTTCTTTGAGTCTTACCAAACCTCACAAAAAATAAAAATACATACATTCTTAAACAACATCCTACTTGGAAGAAACTATAGGTGATCACACGATCACGGCACAGTTGGCACCCAGCTCGCTACTCTGTCGAGTCATACTTCAAAGCGAAGCCTGCCCCCACCATAACATACTTGAAACCTCACCTTTTAGATCTCGTTCTTTGTAGGAAGCCATCCTCACCAAAAACTCTATTTCACAATTCATGTGTCAGTCTCTAAATATCATAAGCTAAACAAACATAATAGAAAAGGAACTCCTAAGATCGCATTTTCTTAGTGTTTCTGCTTGGCTTACATTTTGAGGTAAGAGATCGCAATCTTCACATTTTTGTTCATCCTTGCATGCTCCTCATCACAACTGGTGTATTCCAGCTTCACCTGAGTGTGCTTGGGCCATATCATCATCATTCTCAAAATTATGGGTCTAACTCTAAATTAGATTTTGATTCACAACCACTTTTCTTTCATCACTATTTCAATTTCACAATAACTATCATCGGTTACTGTACGTACCCAAAATTGTAAGGTATTGTACTACCGAAACAACGTAACAGATGCCCCAATGATGATACAGGTCTCCTCGCAAGGTGTTCAGGATCTAGAAAAGCTCTCCAAGTGTGCGTTAACATCATGCATGCCCCGCTTAGCCCCCGTGTACTTTGTTTCTCCCTTTTCCCCTCTTTTCTTGGCCTTTTGCTCTTCAGTGACGAAACCGCCGCCCTACCTGGGCGGCGGTCTCGTGACCGCTACCCTGAATAGGGTGGCGGTCCTGTAACCGCCACCCTGCTCAGGGCGGCGGTCCTTTACGTGTTTTCCAGAAAGCTCTTTTAACACGACTCATGTAAATTTCAACGATTCACCAACTTTTTTTACCGCCATGGGCTTGCATTAATGATTTTAGTCCCCTGGAATAGTGTTTTGCCATTGTTTATAGTTTAAGAGTTCTATTTGGTTTTTACCTTGGGTAAATGCAAATGCTATAAATAGTTGGCTTGTGCTCAAGCAAATGGCCGCCTCAAATTTTCCTCTGAATTTCTCTTTGCAATAGATTAGTCTTTCATTTTTCCTAGAATTCTTAGTTTCATTCATTGCATGCTTAGTTAGTATTGTCTTGCTGTTAGGAAGCCACATATCCATCTTGTGCAAGTGTTGTTGACATTTTATCCAATCCATTGGAATACAATAGTTTGTTTTCAATAGGAAGCCATTAAAGTTGCAGGTTTTGTTCTTCAAACATGATAGTTTCAGGTTCTGGACATTTTATGTTGCATGACTTGCAATAAATCCCGCTAGGAATTACATAAACCAAGCTCTGTAATCTTGCGCTATCTCTCTCCTACTCGCATTGTATTCAGTCTGTATCCTAAGTTACCTTTGTCCCAATATCTACTTCTGTTGATGCTAGCATTGCACGCTTTTCTGGATCTACGTGAACACAAAGAAACGAGGAGATCACACTGAGGGGACAAGATCACACACACCATCGGATTCACCATTGTTCTGCAGAATCCAGGTTCTAGCTTTCAAAGTTCTAAATAGAAACATATCAAATAGAGTATCCAATCACTTTATTTCAGTCAATTTTTACTTTCGATATTGTCAGGGAAGCTGTGGGGATTGATAGTTTCCGAGAGACTATGATTCATTCCTCACTTCTGAGGTAGGATCGAGAGTCTTGCAAATAGACTAGATCAAGTATTTCATTATTTAGAATAGATTCACAGTTGCACAGACAAATAGCTATACTCGGTTATCTTGTTTGTTTTAATTTTTTATTTTAGCTGCCAATTCTAGATATGTTAAAACAGTTACTCTTTTAAATTCGTTCGAATAGTTCATCAGAAAATACAAAAATAGAGAAATCATATATGCTATAAATATACTTAAAATAGTTAAATTTCACTTTGCTATAGTTAATTTACATTGTTGCTTTTGTATGACAATCACGGGACCTAGGGAGCCCAGAGAATACGTATTCGAGCCAATCGTGCCCCAACCCAATCTCATCATAGCAATAACTGATATAGATCAAAATCTCAGGATCCAAGTCTTCCGAACAACGGTAAACTTGCAACAAATCAGTTTCCAATTACATGGGTTAAACATAGAAGACGACCGAGCACACACATTTTGGTCGAATCAACCAAACTACAGATTACCTTATATTCATATCTACATGACTGTAGAAGGGTTTGAAAGAGAGTGGACATTTGATTGTGATCCTTTGGTTCCACATCCAGACGCATGAGACACTCTCACAGATATAGGTACCAGCTTAAGAATTTAGGTTGCAAGAATGCCTGTAAGATATTCTGAGAAGATCATACAGTTATTGATTCTGAATATAGAAGCTGAGAAAGAATATGATTACTGGATACTAGGGATTAGGGACTCATTCCATACATGACCATAGCAGGTCTGCAACAACCACGAATCTACGATTGTGACCCACAAATCCCACAGCCCAACGAATCCATAGGTGAATCAGACATAGATGTTGGCCTACGTACACTAGTATTTAGATCTACTCCACTTCCACCTATCATCATCAAACAGTTATCCTTATTAGACATAGCAGCTAACAAAGCTAAGGAGTTCTGGACTAGGCCAGAGAATCGTCCATAGAGTCAATTATATTTACCATCTGCCCTATGACCTTATCTGGAGATATACACGAAACTATCCCAGGACATTTTCCATGTATTCCACAACCTATAGACCGAATCATGCCAGAGCTCGATATTGATTGGAGCCTTCGAGCAGTCATCCTTGTTGATCGGTCTATCACACCAGTTCAAGTTAGGAGGGCCTTCTTTGCCTTAGATTCGTAATTTCCACTAGTGCATGTCGAAAACATTAGATTACCTAACTACTTTGTCTGTATCCCACACATATTTCATCCCCACCGACTGTCTCGGCACGACCTCAGGAGGTCGGGTGCGAGGAAGAGTTACTTGTAGATTCCCAAGCTCGCTGGTCACTTTTCCGTCGTACAAAATTGGTGAACCCGATGTGAAATTTCTACTTTCTTCTCTGGAGTCAGATTTCTACTTGTTCTTTTGAAATAAATGACTCTTTCATCTTTACTACCTCATCAGATTTCACCATCACCTTCGCTCCTTCCCATTATTCTGCGGGTATTCATATACCCCCCGAATATGTCATGATTCGATGCATATGGTAGACCCCTCTTGGGTCTTGAGGCATACTACGCCCAACAGAATAGATAATCATCACCCTTGCTCTCAGTATGGGGTGATAACTACTCAACTAACTAGTTGTTAACACAAACTCCAAGGATCAAGTATACCTCATCCCTCCGAACAGAGGAGTTGGATTAGTTCGCTCAAAAATGGTAAACAGAGCCTTCAGGCTCGAACAATATGATGCTCACAGGAGAATCAAGTTCATCTCCTTAGGTACTACTTCGACCACAAATTAGTAGACAATCAGACTCATACCTAGGTTTAGATGATGAACATTCTGTACGTTATGCCAGGAATGAACAACATTCTCGAAGTATGTATGATCCGGAGGATTTTTCACTATGAAAATTTTCCCTAAACTTCCCTAAAATTAGACCATGCTGAAGGGCTTATTGAGACCTTTCCGACGGTATGCTGAACTCCAGAAACAGAGTCCGTATGCAAATTCTATCGCCGGTCAAAGATGGGCCTCCAAACGGGTCAACTCTAGTCAATAGGTCAACTAGTGGACCAATGACAGGGTGACACGTGGAAGTTGGTGATAAGGAAAAATGGATGGTACTGTAATTTTTCAAAATCAGTTCCATGGTATAGAGCTCATCGCAAGCTTTCCGACGCATTTTGAACGGACCAAATCTGAGTTCGTATGCGAAAGATATGCATAGTCAATGTTGCGGTCAAATGATGACGTGGCACACTCTAACGTGGACAAATGGCGTATTATGGGTGTGACACTTGGCAGGTTTGTAGTGGATTTATATTTTTAAAAAATAATTGTAAAAATCTATTTAATCCATTCCATGTGAATAAATTCAAATCCCATGGTATAAGGAGGATTTTGTGGCCAAAAAAGCTATTTTAAGGCTTATCTTATCTCTTTCCCACCAAACGTGGGGTCAATGGCTAAATTGGGCTCCCTAAACCTATGGAAGGGGGATTTGAACCCTTTCCAAAATAGTAATCAGCCTTACCAAGCCGCCACTTTGTAGCAAGTGATAGAGAAGGAGATCACATCTATTTAAAGGGAAGCTTTTGGTAGGTTGGAAAGGGGGGCAGCGAAGGACCAGTTTGCAGAGATCACAATTTTCGAGGCACTTATGGTTCGAATTAGGACTTGGTGTAAAATGAAAAGTTGTTCAAAATTATGAGAGATTTCCAGAAAATGTAAAGTTTTGTTGCATGAAGTGCTATATATTTTTCTGTGTAGGCGTTTTTCCATCGCAGTTTCACAGAACAGGCACGAGGGGCAAGCAGAGATACTATATTTTGCATCCACTTCTGATCCGAATTAGACCATGAAGTAAAAAGGGAAGTTTTTAATAATTTCCTAAAGTTTCCAGAAATGTAAATATTATTTGTATAGGTCTTGTATATTTCAATTTGTAGACGTTTTTTGAACGTATTTGCACAGGGAACAAACAGAAGAAATACTGTAGGAGCCACGGATGAACTTGGGAATGATTATGGTAAATTGCAGAGTTCCATGAGGTTTGAATCAGCTCATTTGCAGGTATAAAGGTCTGTTAAGTCAAGATTGAAGGGATATTGTACTTCATTGGACGTTTAATGGATCGATTCACTTTTTGTGAATCTGGAGATGTAGCCTTCAGGTGAACTCCGTTATCAATTTCTTGTTTTGTGGATTTGTGCATTTCAGTTTTTATAAGTTTTTTATCAGTTGAAATTCATCATTGGATTAATTTTATTAATTGATAAAATAAGTATAAAACTGGAGTAAATGGATTGAAGGAAATTTCAGTATCCATAACCCACAACAAGATTTGAATACACTTATCATCTTAGATTCAAATGTCAGTTTGAGTGTATGATTAAAAATCAACTGTGAAGTAAAATGGATTTGTATTAGATTCAAGCGATTCACTTAAAGTTGAAAAAATGGATTAATTGGTCTTTTTGGAAGAGTTGAGGATTTGGGTTTCAAGACACCTAAAAATTGGATCAAATTAACTCAAGATCAATGTTGAGTCTGTAAATTTCAAAATCTGGAAATTTTCTAAGTACTTCAAAAAAAAATTAAGTACCATTTTCAGATCAAGTTGGTATCAGAGCTGGTTTAGCTTTTGATTTGCATCAGTTGATTTGGTTCAGTTTGGTTTTTACATTTTGGGCTTGATATTTCATTTGCAGTGTGCAGAGTTTGGAGGAACAGGTGTGCAGGAATCATGGGTAAGATGTCCAACAAGACCAAGTTTGAGGAACTGGAAGCATGCAATCATCAAATTCAGGAAGAGAATGCCTTCCTGAGATGTCAGGTATTGGCTCTTGAAGAGAAACTTGACACATTGAGAAAAGAGCTAGAATCTAAGGATGAGCTCTTGATGGTGTTGCAAATTGATGGACCTAACAAGGTACCAGTTATTGTTGATGCCTCCACTGTGACAGATGAGTGCACAGTAAGTATGACAACACTTAATTCCTCACCCAAAGCTAATTTGGATTCTACTATAGTGCTCGGTGAATTTGAAAAGCACACTAAAGGTATAGGATCTAAAATTTTGAATAACATGGGTTTTAATGGAATTAACCTTGGTAAGAATAACCAAGGTATAACTAACCCAATCTTGGTTGAGGAGAGACCTCGTTATGCAGGACTGGGATATGCTAGTGTAGGGGAAATGGAAATTGGAGAGAACTCCAAGACCACTGGAAGAAGAAAAGCTTCTAACAGCAAAGAGTCATCCCCGCTAGCATCAGGTGGTTCATCCTCATCAGGAGGATCTGGTAATAATTCACCACGGAGAGGTATAGAAATCCCCCCACCTTCGGTTTACCATTGCTCAAAAATGAAAGGTAAACAAATTGATCCCTTATCTACACTGGAAAAATTTGGCTATAATTTTCAAGCTATGTTGAATAGTTATCCGTGCACATTCTGTGGTTTGTCTAATCATTGTGTGGCCAAGTGTAGGAAGTATAAATCCATAATGGAACAGTTTGAGAAAATGCATTCTCCTAACCCAGGTTCGGCTAAGAGCAGTCAAGGTAAGGTTCCTAAAAATGTGGATCCTAAAAAAATGGATCAAAGGTTTTGTGATCATTGTAATAAACAAGGTCATGAAATTGGTAAGTGTTGGAAGCTACATCCAGAACAAAAATTAAAGTTTGTTAAAAAGGATAAAAGTTTTAAACCAACTAATTTGACCACTTCGGTGGCCCTGGTAAAAACTGAATTGAATCAACCCCCTAAAAAGGACAGTATGCTGAGTAAAGTGGGTAAACAATTTATCAGTTTTATGTTTGCATAGTTGATTGTGGAATACATGCAAACTAACAAGGCAGTTTTGGAAATCCCACTAAATTGTGAAAAGGATAAGTACAAAATTTATTTTTCTGCCTTGGTGTTGGTGAAGTATCGTAAAGAGGAAATAATCAGGTGACAGGTTTAAAATACTTGATGTAATTTTCTTTTTTAATGGTTTTACAACTTCATTTTTCAGCAGTATGTACAGTTCAGTGGGCATGATCATTGGTCGGATGTCTATATGTGGATTGTAGTTAAAATACTGTTATTGTGCAATTTGTGGCATGTAGGCATTGTTTGTAAGTGCACAACTTATACAAACTCTTTGTTTACTATGCATGACATTTGTACATTTGTAAGTCTTATTGATAGACTTAATATTTGTAACTGTTAGGTATAGTTGCAAATGGTATGTACAAGTTTTGCACTAACAAGCTGTGAGTGCAGGTTACATTTGCATTGTTGACAGTGGTGAGTGCAGGATCAGGATGTACAAAGGAATATGGCAGTTGCAGTGTCATATCAGTTGCAGTTTAGGCCATTGGGTTATATTACTATTATTGGCATTTGATTATTGCAATTTTTATGGAAAAATTACCATGCTATAAACTGGGTTCTATGTTTGTATTATGCAGAGAACGTGTGTATAGTTCAACAGAGTGAATTTCCATTTTGAGGTCAAAATGGTCTTACTGGGGAGGAGTGATCCGGAGGATTTTTCACTATGAAAATTTTCCCTAAACTTCCCTAAAATTGGACCATGCTGAAGGGCTTATTGAGACCTTTCCGACGGTATGCTGAACTCCAGAAACAGAGTCCGTATGCAAATTCTATCGCCGGTCAAAGATGGGCCTCCAAACGGGTCAACTCTGGTCAATAGGTCAACCAGTGGACCAATGACAGGGTGACACGTGGAAGTTGGTGATAAGGAAAAATGGATGGTACTGTAATGTTTCAAAATCAGTTCCATGGTATAGAGCTCATCGCAAGCTTTCCGACGCATTTTGAACGGACCAAATCTGAGTTCGTATGCGAAAGATATGCATAGTCAATGTTGCGGTCAAATGATGACGTGGCACACTCTAACGTGGACAAATGGCGTATTATGGGCGTGACACTTGGCAGGTTTGTAGTGGATTTATATTTAAAAATAATAATTGTAAAAATCTATTTAATCCATTCCATGTGAATAAATTCAAATCCCATGGTATAAGGAGGATTTTGTGGCCAAAAAAGCTATTTTAAGGCTTATCTTATCTCTTTCCCACCAAACGTGGGGTCAATGGCTAAATTGGGCTCCTAAACCTATGAAGGGGGATTTGAACCCTTTCCAAAATAGTAATCAGCCTTACCAAGCTGCCACTTTGTAGCAAGTGATAGAGAAGGAGATCACATCTATTTAAAGGGAAGCTTTTGGTAGGTTGGAAAGGGGGACAGCGAAGGACCAGTTTGCAGAGATCACAATTTTCGAGGCACTTATGGTTCGAATTAGGACTTGGTGTAAAAATAAAAGTTGTTCACAATTATGAGATATTTCCAGAAAGGTAACTTTTGTTGCATGAAGTGCTATATATTTTTCTGTGTAGGCGTTTTTCCATCGCAGTTTCACAGAACAGGCACGAGGGGCAAGCAGAGATCTGTATTTTGCATCCACTTCTGATCCGAATCAGACCATGAAGTAAAAAGGGAATTTTTTAATAATTTCCTAAAGTTTCCAAAAATTTAAACCTTATTTGTATAGGTCTTGTATATTTCAAGTTGTATACGTTTTTTGAACATATTTGCATAGGGAACAAACAAAAGAAATACTGTAGGAGCCACGGGATGAAACTTGGGAATGATTATGGTAAATTGCAGAATTCCTTGAGGTTTGAATCAACTCATTTGCAAGTATAAAGGTCTGTTAATTCAATATTGAAGGGATATTGTACTTCATTGGACGTTTAATGGATCGATTCACTTTTTGTGAATCCGGAGATGTAGCCTTCGGGTGAACTCCGTTATCAATTTCTTGTTTTGTGGATTTGTGCATTTCAGTTTTTAAAAGTTTTTTATCAGTTGAAATTCATCATTGGATTAATTTTATTAATTGATAAAATAAGTATAAAACTGGAGTAAATGGATTGAAGGAAATTTCAGTATCCATAACCCACAACAAGATTTGAATACACTTATCATCTTAGATTCAAATGTCAGTTTTGAGTGTATGATTAAAAATCAACTGTGAAGTAAAATGGATTTGTATTAGATTCAAGTGATTCACTTAAAGTTGAAAAATCAGATTAATTGGTCTTTTTGGAAGAGTTGAGGATTTGGGTTTCAAGACACCTAAAAATTGGATCAAATTAACTCAAGATCAATGTTGAGTCTGTAAATTTCAAAATCTGGAAATTTTCTAAGTACTTCAAAAAAAAATTAAGTACCATTTTCAGATCATATGTACCCACCCATAGGAAGTTTATAAGCACAACCTGAGGTCTCTTTTCAAGAAAATACCTCCATACCACTACATATAGAAAATGCCCTCAGGGAAACTTGGTAGGGAAATGATCAGTTCATAGTAAGGTATCACATGCCTATACAACACCAGGATATACAACAAACACCACTAAAGAAAAATACAATGACTTTATCAAATGAAGTCATTTCGACTTTAGTAGAAAAAGTTAGGGGATTAGAAATTGCTCAAGCAAATCACCATTTTCAATTCATGTAGGAAAGAAATTCTAATCCTCCACACCATCCTAGCCAAGTAGACCTCCTCACAGGAATAGGCACGTTAGGCATGACTTCTCAGTATTCACAACAAACGCCAACTAGAATCGCCATTTCTAACACCGTTCCGATACCTCTCGGTCTGGTACAAAGTAATCTATTCTTGGACAATACCCCTTCATACTTAAACATGTACTCCAAATCACTACAAGGGGATATGTTCTCCTCTCCCGGTATTTTTACTCAACCACAGGGGTTCCCTTATGCTCCTACCAATGCATATGCAATGCCATATCAACAACCCATTCCACCTCCGCTCCCTCAGCAGGCACCATCAATGGTTGAAACCTATGCGATAGGGACTTACTCAGAATATTTGAAAGAGCCCCTAGATTTCACCATACGAAGCGTCATGCTTCCAAGACCTCTTCCCAATTTTCCTGAATATAAAGGTGAGGGAGATCCAAATGCCCATATTAAGGCTTACGCAACAGCCATCCGAGAACTAATCCCTTGGGATGGGGTTGTTGTTAAAATATTCCCCAAAACTTTGTTAGGCGCTCTCGATTGGTATTATAGAATACCTGAGGCTTCCATTTGTTCGTTCAAGCAGCTCGTGTAAGAGTTTATCAAATCCTTTGACATGAACAAACTATTAAGGACATGAATCAGGGAATTTTTACACATCAAGCAAGAACACAATGAATCTGTCGCCCATTTCATCCAGAGATGGCGTACATTTCTTTATTCTTTAGCAAGTGCTCCAAACATGAATCAGATGGAACTATGTGATTTATTCCTTCATTCTCTTAGCAGAGAAGTGAAGGAAGAAGTCTAGAAGTTCCCACTAATAACTTACGATGAAGTACTTGAGAGCGCTCTCCGAATAGATCAAGCGGCAATTGATAGTGGTCGCAAAACATATGGAGCAAACGGGAGGTTAATCACCTCCAACCAGAACACTACAACTTATCCTACTACTACGAATGTCAATCAAGGACCTAAAGTCCTTAATAAAAATCATGGCGTAACAACGGATGGAGTAACCGATCAGCCTAAGAAGGTAAATGTTGTCAATACTCCACAAATAAACAACCAACGAAACAACAACTTTACCCCGACAATCAATGCAGTGGATTTTAATCATCCACGACAACAACAACAACACGACGGAAAAACCTTACACGGGGTTCAAGCCAAAGCTCAACTGGTTATCAAAATCAGAATCAGAATCAAAAACAACAAACACAAAACTTTAATAGGCAACGGTTTGGTCAAAGTTTTGGGCCACAATACGCACCAAACCAACAAACTAGGAATTACAATCCTAATTCGTATTGTGGTTTCCAAAAAATTCAGGGCCACGAAACTAGAGCGTGTCGTGACTACAATAAATTCATGCAACGCTTGCCAGAAGAACAAAGACAACTTTTCATAGATATGTTTTTGGCAGATCCTATGTTGCCAGCATCAAATACTTTTGTAGGGGTGGTTTCCCCTCAAAACGCACCCCTCAATATCTTCAATGATCCGCTCCCAAATCATGATAACAATAGGATAAATCCAAGTGGGACAAACAAGGGTGTAATTACAGGAAACAATGATCATGAGGCTTCAACTTCGCTAAATCCATTAGTTGCGCCACAACTAGGAAGTCAGCCACGACCTAAGATAGTCAGATTAGTGGAGTTAGATGTCGAATTACCCGTAGAGGCTGTAACAAGGACACGAGAGTATTCCTCTCAGCCAAGTCCAAGCTACCCGCTAGAAACAGACAATATCCAACAAGTATTAATAAAACCCGTGGATGCTTATGACTTAATTAATGATCTAACAAAAACCTTCTCGCACATCTCCTTTTTGGATTTATTGAAGAACTCTCCTGCCCACAGGGCTGCTCTTTTAGAAGCATTGGGTTTAGGTCATCTAATTAGCATCACTCCACCTCCCGAAGCATAGGTAAATCATATAGACTTTGATATCCATCCTCTGGGGCAGCCGGATAGGGACACCAAATTCATATTCGAAATAAACAAAATGTCAACAGATGCTGAGATTGTACGCCGAGGTGATCCGGCCTTACACTTGCAAGTATGGGTTTATAAAAATTATGTGAAACGCGCGATGGTTGATGATGGGGCAGCAGTTAACATAGTCCCTTTTTCTTTCCTTCAAAAGCTAGGGTACGGAGAAACAAATTGGTCCACAACCCAAAATACGCTAAGAGGCTATGACAGCCTTAAAGCCACCTCGATTGGAACTATAATATTACCAGTCACCTTGGGACCCAAAACAATCCTGACTAAGTTTTATATTATAGATCGGGAAACTAACTATAATATGATCCTCAGCTGACCATGGATACACCGCATGAAGGCAATCCCTTCTACGCTATTTCAAGAAGTAAGGTTTCTAAACTTAGGAAACATATTCGTAGCCAAAGGTGATCCAAAACCATTCGATGTACACCTAGCTGACTTAAAGAAAAGACCAGGCATGTGCTCGGAGTTTGAACTCCCAACGAACCAACTTAATAAACCTACCGACGCAAAACCAGACGAAAAATTGGTACCTACCACAGACCTTGAAACTATGAGCCTAGCCACGGCAACCCCATCCCCCAAAGATGAGGCTAACACTATAGAAATAGTGTCATTAGGAACTACTGCAAAAATTGTTGAATTACTGGAACAGGATCTACCAATGTTCCTACCATTTGATTCTGTAGGCATGGGGTGCACCCTAGGTGTTGGCTCTCTTACAGTAGTGGAACTCTGCATGATAGAAGTAGAAGACGTTAACACAACAAATATCCCAACGTCCATACTCCCAGCTAAATATTGGACTCTCCATTTTGATGGAGCTAGATGTCGTTATGGAGCTGGGGTAGGTATAATCCTTACTTCTCCTAATGGAAAAGTCCTACCATTTTCCTTCAAACTAAATTTTGAATGCACAAACAACGGTGCTGAGTACGAAGCCCTCCTCCTTGGCCTCATCTTAGCTAAGAGAATTGGTGTTGATAACATCAGAGTGTTAGGAGACTCACAATTGGTAGCAAACCAAGTCTCTGAGATATATGAAACCAAAGCTGAGCACTTACAACTTTACAAAACAACTATATTAGATTTAAGCAAGGAGTTTGACTTCATATCAATTGAAGCAATCCCGCGAGAACAAAATATTCTCGCCGATTCTATAGCAACTTCGGCATCACTCTTCACTCCAAACAATGAATTCCAAGATACCTGTTTCATGGTGTCCCTTCGTACTAAACCATTGATAAAAACAATGTCAAATCCTCTTTTAAATAGAAATGAAAACAAATTTGCTATCCTAGACCACATTGGTAGTGATATGGCAACTCTGAATTACTTAAATGCCTATGCGGCATTACATCTCTCCCATCACGTGATAGATTTATCTTTGATCCCACATTCATCTTCCTATTACAGGAATCCCATGACAGAGCTTGCCCCACAAAAAGAACCCAACATATAAAAAGTTGAGAATGGAGACAAGTTGGGGCTACCCCCAGACCCGCCTAAGTTTGAAGAAGGTAACACTTCTTTAATCAAAGAAACAATTGATATTAACATCGGAACGGAAGATGAACCAAGGATGTTGAAGTTAGGATCCTCGTTAACTCCGTTAGAGGTAGAAATACACACTCGGATCCTCAAGGAACATTAGAAGGCTTTTGCATTTAATTATAAGGAAATGACAGGAGTTGCACCACACATTGCGGTGCACAACCTCGTCACTAAATCAGATGTAAAACCAATTAAAAAAAATCGAGACCAATGAAACCTAAGGTAGCTCTCATGGTGAAAGAAGAAGTAATAAAGCTCCTACAAGTAGGATTCATCAAACTACTCAATTACTCTCAATGGGTATCTAATATCGTTCCCGTTCTCAAAAAGAATGGGAAGATACGCATCTGCATATATTTCCGAGACATTAACAAAGTGTGTCCTAAAGATGACTTCCCGTTGCCATCCATTGATGACATTGTTGATGCAACAGTTGGATTTGAACTTTTGTCTCTCATGGATGGATTCTCAGGATACAATTAAATCAGAATATCTAAACAAGATCAAGCTAAAATCACATTTATAACTCCTTGGGGAACCTATTGCTATGTTGTTATGCCATTCAACCTTAAGAACGCTGGCGATACATACTAGTGGAATATGACGTATATATTTCATGATCTTATTCATAAAATTGTAGACCTATGTAGATGACTTGTTGGCCTAAGCCAGGAAATGTTGTGATCACCCTGAAGTACTCCTCATCATTCTTTTACGTCTAATAGAATACAAAGTCATGATAAATTTAGAAAATGCGTCTTTGGTGTGACAGGAGGGAAGCTCCTAGGTTACATTATCTCGTCATGAGGGATTGACGTAGACCCAGCCAAGATTAAAGCTGTTCTCGATAATGATCCCACCTTTGGATGAATTTGGAATCAGATCATTTCTCGGAAAAACTTGGTACAATCTGGAGATTCATCCTGGGCTTAAGTTTTACCATTCATCCAATCAAAAATCTACTCAAGAAAGATTATAGTATTGATTAGACCAAAGACTGCAATGAATATTTCGATGCAGTTAAGTGTT
This sequence comes from Taxus chinensis, assembly GCA_019776745.2. Taxonomy (NCBI): domain Eukaryota; kingdom Viridiplantae; phylum Streptophyta; class Pinopsida; order Cupressales; family Taxaceae; genus Taxus; species Taxus chinensis. The sequence continues at coordinate 5,623,936 of CM034149.1, forward strand.
TCCTGTTGTCACCACCCATGCTAATGCAACCTAAGCCAGACTCGCCCTTTAATATTATAGTCGACGAGCTACCAATGTCTCACTAGCCTACATGTTGGCCCAAGAAGATGATGACAAGACGAGAACATGCGATCTATTTTATTAGTCCGAATGTTGTCTCAACTATGAAACACGTTATACGCAGGCCGAACCATAATGCCTTTCCATAGTCTTCACAACCAAATGCTTAAGATATTATATGCTAAATCAAGAAACAAGGGTCATTGTAAAAACAGACCATTTACAAACCTTCCTCACACAAGGGTCCTTGTCTAAGAAGGTTGGATGCTTTATAACCCTAATAGGTGAGTTTGAATTAACTTTTGTAAATGAAAAGTCCGTTAAGGGACAAATCATAGTAGATTGCTTAGTTGATAACCCACTAGATGGAGGTGATCTAGTAGATCTAGACTTTCCCGATGAATATATATACTACATCAAAACCAAACCTCCTATCTCTAAGTGTCCTTGGTACACTGATATTATTAATTATATCATGGACCATACATATCCAGAAGGTGCTACACTACAACGAAGAAGGCGGTTACGCATCATCGTAACAAAATACATCATTATAGAGCAAGTCCTCTATCGAAAAGTGTTTGATGGAATGCTTCTAAGATGCATCGACACAGAAGAATCCAAGAAGATTCTCTATGAATCTCACAGCGGAATGTGTGGAGGCCACTTCAGTGGCCATGCCACCACTCGTAAAATACAGTCGGATGGGCTATTTCTGGCCCACTCTAGATACATGACGTAGTAGAGTTTTGTACAAAGGTGTCATAAGTGCCAAGAATTCTCCCACAAGGTTCACATGCCAACACAAGCTCTACAACCAATCGCTACTCCATGGCCCTTTTCTACGTGGGGCCTTGATTTGATAGGGAAGTTCTCTCCCTCATCTACAGACAGCCATAATTTTATAATCACAGCCACCAAATATTTTACCAAGTGGGTAGAGGCTATGTCTCTTACTACTGTACCAGGTTCTATAATCGCCAAGTTCATTTTGAACCAAATCATTTGCAGGTACGGTGTCCTGTAAATCATTATCTCAGATAATGGAACTTCTTTTAAGAATGAAAAAGTTTGTGAATTGTGCAATAAATTTAAAATAAGCCATCATACGGCCTCCTTATATTACCCTCAAGCCAACGGACAGACTAAAGCGACAAACAAACATTAAAAGCCATTCTCCTTAAAACAGTGAAAGAAAACAAAAGAGATTGGCACTTTTGAAGTTATATCTGGCCTTATGGGCCCACCGAACCTCAATAAGAACACCAACAGGAGTGACTCCTTTCTCGCTAGTATTCGGTGAAGAAGTAGTTCTCCCGCTTGAGGTTGAAATACCCAGTCTCCGCATTTCATTACAAGGGATCCAAGGGATCCCAACTGGATGAAGACGCTTATAGAGAAGCACGTCTCTCCCAACTAGAAAGCCTAGATGAGCTAGGTTAGATGCTGAACAGTGGCATAGAGTCTATGCTGACCGGATGTGCCGGCAGTATAACAAGAAGGTCTATAAACGTGACATATATGAAGGTGATCTAGTTCTAAGGCTAGACAGCCGAATCGATAAAAATACCTGGCGAAGGAAGGAAGTTCCGACCCAAATGGTTGGGCCCATACCAAGTCACGAAATACTATGGTAATGGTGCATACCTCTTATGTACGTTGGAAGGTGAGGAATTTGGTGAAACAGTCAATTCCCTACACCTCAAACGATTCTACGCGTAAGCAACTAGCACTACTTATAATTATATGTACATTACATCTTCATACAGGTTAGGATCATTTTGTCTGCTTGTTTCGTACAAAAAAAATGTGATCAATGAATTTGTTCTCAAATAAATTCATTGCAAACTCATGATGTTGTTGGCATAAACACTTTAATCATACTTCTCCATTTCCATGATATCATCAAACTATTTCAGAATCATTTCATCAAATAAAGCTAGATATGACAAGGTCTTAACAGTAACCATGCCAAGATCTATGGGTTTATTCTCACTTTTGGTTTCTTCTTAGGATAGGTGTATTTCCTATAGTCTATGTTCTAGAAGCTTCATTGTTTCACATCTATCCCATATATATAATATCTCTTTGGAAATAAGAACACACTGACATTTTTCTCAAATAAACAAGTCAAATATAGAATCAAATAGAAAATTTGAAATTTACACATTTCCTTGCCCCACCAACCTTCGGTGATGAGCTTGCATCTCTTACTAGTGACATAGGATTAGGAAAGGATGGAAATGGCCTTACTCACCTATGCCTTGCCCACGGTGATAAACCCACACTTCTTAATAGTAGCATGGGGCAAAGTGTAGGGGGCCCTCTTGACAAACAAACGTAAAAGGTCATAAGAAAACAATTCAAACCTTGAAGCTTTGATTAAAAAAAAAATGAATCAGATGTCCCAAATTCCAAGAGAACTAAAATCCCAAAAATCCATATTTTTTCTACCATGTGGCCATCTAAGGATCTAAGTCTAGATAAACTGCAAAGCAAGTTGCATCCAAAAACTATGAAGTCACTCGAGTGGAGTAAGCTTGTGGCATCCTAATTTGGTTCCACCAAAACTTTGTCTATCTCTCATCACTACCATTTCAACACATTTCACAACTTGTGCCCTTTCTAGATCTCAGTGATGAGCCCTCACATCTTACTAGTTGTGTGGAGTTACGAGAGACGTAAGTCTATCTGCTCATCGTACCGGTTTTTTCTTCACCACTTTGCCAAAACAAATATGAGGCATCCAAAATTGCTTACAGAAACTAAGATTCAAAATCACATTATATCTACATTATCATATATCAGCATCATGAAATACAAAAAGAAAGTAAAACACTTGCATCATTTGTTCTCCATTGCATACCTTCTAAAGAGCATACAAGCATAACATCATAATCTACATGAGGAAACAGAAATGCAAACAAAGCCATAAGTGCCAAAAGATTGATCCAAAGAGAATATATATATATATATATATATATATATATATATATATATATGTATATGTATGTATATCAAAGTTTCTGTATAATGCCATCATGCGCCAAGCATGGTCAAAATGCTCAAAGAGCCCAGGATATACAAAAGAATATATCATACAAAATATAGGAGAGCCAAGTGGCTTCTCAGCCCCTATGAGACCCCTCCAAAGGTGCACATCCGTGCCTAGGACTCCGGCTACACCTGGTGCTCTGAGTGCACAGAAGGCTCAGGATACTGAGGGAGCAGTCGCAATCTCACCACAATAATGACTCCTCATTAGGTGCTCGGCTGTCCTATACCCTGCTAGCTCTGTGCAGAGATTCGATACCATCTTAACCATGTGCTAGACTAGGGAAAAGACATCAGTGTGTCTACCAGCTACTAAGGGCTCCCCATCATCTATAGACAACTATACGTGGGTCCTCTCCATGGGGATCATTAGGGTATTGGTGCATACCCTACGAATCAAGTCCCGCCACTCATCGGCGGTCTCTGTAAACAAAGGAGAAAACAAATTAGAAACAAAACAAGAGATTAGAAATACAAGATAAAACAAAAGGAGAGATAGAAACTAAGGAAATCCTAACTAAAAACAAACATTAAAAGGAAGGATGGTAACTTACTCAGATCACCAGGCCTCCAGGATGGATCGCTAGGGTTAGCACCTGCCACGGATGCCGCCGCTGACTGAGGTGCTGCTCCTGTGACTGGAGCAACGTAGTGCCCCACAACAGACTCATCCTCCCTGCCATGGCCCTAGGAGAGTGGCTCCTCTGAAACTAGAGTAACTCTCTCTACACTCTGCTCGGCCCTCGCTTCCTGCATGATATCCTGAGTGTCATGCCACTCAGGATCAGTTGTCCTCCTACTGTCTCTCCCCCTGTAAACTCCTCAGGACTCAGAGTCTATGTCAATGGGGTCATCACTGCTATGGGTAGGACCCGTGGAAATCTGAAGCAAGGGTGCTTGAGGTGCACCGGCTCTCCCTCTGGCACGTACTACCCTCCTGGCCGCAATAGGAATGCCAGGAGTAACCACTGTCCAACCCCGGCCTCTAGGACCCCCTCTGGCCTCTCGAACTGACCTGTATACTAGGGCTACTGGGGGAAGCATGCCCATGTAGGGTAGGCCAAACTGCTGAGGAACTCATCCAAAGGTGTGTATCTCCACTCATCCCACTCTGTCAATAAGCATGCCCTGTGGTGGAGCAGGAGATCAAAGTAAGAGCCTCCTCGCCCCATATACCTGGCCATAGTCTGATACAGTGTGGCCTCCATGTCAGCAGTGGTCAGAGAAGCAACTAGCTGATGAGGTGCTCTGAGCACCGACATATCTGTCCATCTAGCTGCCCTCATAGCTCCAGGATCTGTCACCTCTACACCTCTACCATAAGGAATGAAGTGCTCGTAAACCCAACTCATGACCAGGGTCGGGTGGCTCAAGGACTGCCCCTGTAAATGGACTACCCTGTATAAATCATGGTAGGTAGTCCCAAGTATGTCTACTCCCCAGGCATATATCCATCCATGTCCCTCTATCTGTGCAATGATGGGGGACCAGCAGTATATTAGTGTGTCTCCTCCCTTATCCCTGATCAGTCTCGAGGCAAGGATCCCCATAATGGCCTGGCGAAGCAAGGGGATGGGAGAAAACTAGGAATGGATCGAACTCTGACCCCCTTCTTCAAACCCATGGAGATGACTGCATCTCCCATATAGGAAGGCCACTGTGCTATCTGGGCCCATCGAACCTGCTGTCTCAAGGGTGAGACGTCTCCCAATAATCGGGACCCCCAGAATGCGATAAACATCCTCCAAAGTGATGGTCCACTCACCGCGGACCCCTGGAAATCGGAAGGTGTTCCGATCAGCATCCCAATAGGAAAATAAGTCACAAAGAATGTGACTGGATGGTGCAACATGTGGAACACGTGAGATACGTAGTATCCCAGTCCTCTGAAGATTGTCCTCCTCATCCTGTGAAAGTGCATCCAGTACTCCTGGGAGCCAGTCACTCTCCCTCTCTCGGCTCCACCGAATATACTCCTCTCTCACCTGCATACACCCAAAAACACACAAAACAAAGAAAGTTAGCATCCGAGTGATATTAGAAAAATCATGAAAACACATGGAAATGCTAAAAATGCAAAAAAAATCTCAAACAGATGTTCTTTTGGCATTCTATGCAAAACCGCCACCCTAAGCAGGGAGGCGGTTTTGTAACCGCCGCCTTACGGGCGGCGGTCGTGTAACCTCCACCCTGAACAAGGCGGCGGTCGTGTAACCACCGCCCTAGGAAGGGCGGTGGTCGTGTGCCGAAAACCTATGCGGGTTTTATAATTTAAAAAGCCTAAAAATGCTAAAAAATGACCGTTTTCGCTAAAAACAAAGCCTACCCAGTAGGCGCCCCCCCCCCCTAGATGGACCTTTTAAACCTAGCATTTTCAAAAATAACCCCCCCACAACAAAGATTTTAGCATTTTAAAATTAAGGGGGTAAAAAGGATAAATTGAAGAAAACTAACCTGTGATCTCGCGGGTCGATGTTCCACTCGCGGAGGCATGATCACTATCCCGTCACAAACGTTTTGACTCTACTCATGCAAGAAACCATCACCGTGGGTTCCAGAGCTCAGAATCAATCAAATCAACTCGCACAAATGAATAGGAAAATGGGCCCACTTTCATATATATATAGCAAACCTGACTTGTTTTAAAATGTTTTTTTTGCAGGTTTGGAGCGCCGACAGAGGTAAGTTCGTATCCCTGCATGAATGGTATGTTCTCGTTTCCTATTATTTTAGCATTTATTTTCCAAATTATTGTGTCTATCTACACTTGAGTTCTCTTTTCATTTTGCAAGTGGCAGGAATTTTGGACGACGTCATTTCAACACACGGACGTATCAGGTATAACTTCTAACTTCCCATTTCGGGACCGCCATACTTGGACCCACCATTTTGTGCCTCTTCATGGCTAAAATGCTTCTCCGAGGGGGAAATATGTACGTACCCAAAATTGTAGGGTGTTGCACCATCGGAACAACGTAACACGTACCCCAATGATGATACAGGTCTCCTCACAAGGTGCTCGAGATCCGGAAAAGCTCTCCAAGTGTGCGTTAACATCCCGCATGCCCCGCTTAGCCCCCGCGTGCTTTGTTTTTCCCTTTTCCCCTCTTTTCTTGGCCTTTTTCTCTTCAGTGACGAAACCGCCACCCTGCCTGGGTGACGGTCTTGTGACCGCTGCCCTGAACAGGGTGGCGGTCTTGTAACCCCTGCCCTGCTTAGGGCGGCGGTCCTTTACACGATTTTCCAGAAATTTCTTTTAACACGACTCACGTAAATTTCAATGATTCACCAGCTTTTTTTCCACCACCATAAGCTTGCATTAATGATTCTGGTTCCCTGGAATAGTGTTTTTGCCATTGTTTATAGTTTAAGAGTTCTATTTGGTTTTTACCTTGGGTAAATCCAAATGCTATAAATAGTTGGCTTGTGCTCAAGCAAATGGCCCCTCAAATTTTCCTCTGAATTTCTCATTGCAATAGATTAGTCTTTCATTTTGCTTAGAATTCTTAGTTTCTTTCATTGCATGCTTAGTTAGTGTTGTTTTGCTGTTAGTAAGCCACATATCCATCTTGTGCAAGTGCTATTGATATTTTATCCAATCCATTGGAGTAAAATAGTTTGTTTTCAATAGGAAGCCATTAAAGTTACAGGTTTTGCTCTTCAAACAAGATAGTTTTCAGGTTCTAGACATTTTATGTTGCATGACTCGCAATAAATCCCGCTAGGAATTGCATAAGCCAAGCTCTGTACTCTTGCGCTATCCCTCTCCTACTCGCATTGTATTCAGTCTGTATCTTGAGTTGCCTTTGTCCCAATATCTACTTCTATTGATGCTAGCATTACATGCTTTTCTGGATCCACGTGAACACGAAGGAACGAGGAGATCACACTGAGGGGACAAGACCACACACACCATCGGATTCACCACTGTTCTGCAGAATCCAAGTTCTAGCTTTCAAAGTTCTAATTAGAAACATATCAAATAGAGTAGTTAATCACTTTATTTCAGTCAATTTTACTTTCAGTATTACCGAGGAAGCTGTGGGGATTGATAGTTTCTAAGAGACTATGATTCATTCCTCACTTTTGAGGTAGGATCGAGAGTCTTGCAAATAGACTAGATCAAGTATTTCATTATTTAGAATAGATTCACAGTTGCACAGACAAATAGCTATACTCGGTTATCTTGTTTGTTTTAATTTGTTATTCTAAATTGTCAATTTCTAGATATATTAAATAGTTACTCTTTAAATTCATTCGAATAGTTCATCAGAAAATACAAAAATAGAGAAATCATATATGCTATAGATATACTTAAAGTAGTTAAATTTCACTTTGCTACAGTTAATTTACATTGTTGCTTTTGTATGACAATCACGGGACCTAGGGAGCCCAGAGAATACGTATTCGAGCCAATTATGCCCCAACCCAATCTCATCACAGCAATAACTGATATAGATCAAAATCTCAGGATCCAAGTCTTCCGAACAACGGTAAGCTTGCAACAAATCAATTTCCAACTGCACGGGTTAAACATAGAAGACGACTGAGCACACACATTTTGGTCGAATCAACCAAACTACAGATTACCTTAGATTCATATCTACATGACTGTAGAAGGGTTTGAAAGAGAGCGGACATTTGATTGTGATCCTTTGGTTCCACAGCCAGACGCAGGAGACACTCTCACAGATATAGATACCAGCCTAAGAATCTAGGTTGCACGAATGCCTGTAAGATTTTGAGAAGATCACACAGTTATTGATTCTAAATATAGAAGCTAAGAAAGCATAGGATTACTGGATACTAGGGATTAGGGACTGATTCCATACATGACCATAGCAAGACCACAACAACCACGAATCTACTACGGTTGTGACCCACAAATCCCACAGCCCAACGAATCCATAGGTGAATTAGACATAGATATTGGCCTACGTACACTAGTATTTAGATCTACTCCACTTCCACCTATCATCATCGAACATTTATCCTTATTAGACATAGCAGCTAACAAAGCTAAGGAGTTCTGGACTAGGCCAGAGAATCACCCATAGAGTCAACTATATTTATCATCCGTCCTATGACCTTATCGGGGGACATACACGAAACTATCCCAGGACATTTTCCACGTATTCCACAACCTATAGACCGAATCACGCCAGAGCTCGATATTGATTGGAGCCTTCGAGCAGTCATCCTTGTTGATCGATCTATCACACCAGTTCAGGTTAGGAGGGCCTTCTTTGCCTTAGATTCATAGTTTCCACTAGTGTGTGTCGAAGACATCAGATTACCTAACTAGTTTGTCTGTATCCCATGCATATTCCATCCCCACCGGCTTTCTCGGCATGACCTTGGGAGGTCGGGTGCAAGGAAGAGTTGCTTGTAGATTCCCAAGCTCACTTGTCACTTTTCCATCGTATAGTTACCTCTGACCATCGTCGGTTATACCCAACCGACGTCGGTTCCAAGTCCTTTTGCTAACCTACTCAACATAACATTTTTATTCATTTTCTTTCGCTTTTCATAGTCCCTGTCACTGTCATCATTCCCATTGATGTTGTAAACATCATTAGATTTGGCATACCTCTCAGATTTTACCTTCTGTCTTTTTGTTCACTCACTGTCCATTTTCTACAATAACCGGTAGTGGTTACCCCTGACCGGCGTCGGTTTTCCCTAACCGGCATCGGTTAGCATGTTTCACATTCTAGCCACCATTTGGTACATAATCTACTTTTTGTCCCCAGATTCACTTGCCCCAGTTGTTCTCTGTGTCATTTATAGAGAAGCAACCCTACTGGATCAGTACTGGGTCACATGGTGCTGACCCGAAGACAAGCAAGTGCACTCGTATTTCACACCAGTTGTCAACCACTCCTACCTAGTCCTTGACCACCTTCCATTTTATCACCAGCCATGGATCCCATCTAGCCTATTACTGTCACTACTAGAGATGAAGAGTTCGCATGACTCCTTGACCAAAACCTTGTCGCCTTGCAGTTTTACCTTTCCCACTCATCCACTCGAGATGCCTCGGGTCAATTGATATATGGCATGCCCGTATCTATCCCCCGACTCTCACACCCACTCCCGCATCAACCCCAACTGGGTCCATTTTTCCCGCATATACCTTACCCCCAGTCATTTCGCAGTTAGGTCCTATACCTGCTATGACTGACACGTCTGTTACCTCCGTGGCACCCATTATATCCACCGTACCCTCGAAAACTACCCCAAACACAATCTCATCCACCCCTAATGTCTCACACATACCTGTAGCTACATTACCACCTCTAGTTTTGGTGACCCCTACCCCATTTCAGAACGTGGTCCTTTCCATTCCACAATCATTAGCCCCTATTGCCACTAGGGTTACCATGACCCTTCCACCCCCATATACATACTATCAACAACCTCCCATTTCATCCATTATACACACCGGGTACGTACCCCCTGTTTCACTGCCTTCTTCTCCACCAACCTACATGGCAGCCGCATACACTAGAGTGCCACCCCTGTTATATGCCCAAAACCAACCTTCTCACGCTACAGGAGGCATCCAATCATCACAACCCACCAACGACCTAATTAAATTGATGTTGGAAAAGATGTAGACATTGGAGGCATCGGTTTCCGGATCCCACAACACTCTCACCTGCGACACTATTTGCAATGAGCCCATTCACCCATCCATTCCTATCCATTCATACCATGTACATTGGGAAATGCCTAAATTCAATCGTTTCAATAGCAAATAAGACCCGTAACAGCATTTGCGGTCATTCAATCACGGGTGTTATTTGATCACTCATGATGATGCCTTTCTCTTGAGAATCGTTCCCATGTCCCTCACTGGACCTGCATTAGATTGGTATAATGGGTTACCTAAACACTCTATATTCTCATTCAATCAAGTAGCCCAAGACTTCTTGGATCATTTCTCTATCAATATCGTTAAGAAGGTTACTATGACCGATCTATATTCCACACGTTAGTATGAGGATGAATCTATCATAGATTTTGTCGCTCGCTGGCGCATCCTGATTAACCAACTTACCTTCCAATTGCCTTAAACTGAACTCATCAAGATCTTCACACAGGCTTGTGCTAGGCATATCTAACCAACCTTGTAGATCCAAACCTTTTGAACATTCGATGAAGCATTCACTATGGCACGAAAGCTAGAGATTCGGGCCATCGAAGAGAAGAAAATCCAATTACACAATAATAATTCAGCATTCAATTCGAATGATACCTCTTCTTCTTCTAAACCACAGACCAATTATTAAAAATCTAAGGGCACCACCAATTCAGTGGTACTCAAGGCCGGCCCAACTCATCCATCAAATGAGGCTACCCCCTCATCTAATCTCTCACCTATCCAGACTTTTCAATTCAGACAAGAGCAGCGGAAATATACCCCAATTTGGGAACCTTACTCTTCTATCTTAGAGAAGCTCATCAAAGCCAGAGCCATCACCCTTCCACCTATAAAACCACACATTGGTTTTGACCCTGATCGCCCCATGCCCACATGGTATAAAGAACATGATTTCTTTAATTATCATCGAGTAAAGGGTCATAGTGATGGCAACTGCATCACTTTCAAAAATATTGTCCAAGAAATGCTCGAGAAAGGCGAGTTAACCGTGGATAATCCTAATGCACATGCCAACCAAAACCTACATATCTTCAAGAAAACATTTCCCAACCATGCCCCTTCGTCTGATCAAATTGGTGAGACCTCAACTCACGATACCCATACCTGTGAGGTTCACGCTATCTTTAATGATGTACCTGTCGCCTCCCAATTACCCCATATTCCTTCCATAGAGGAGATCCTAACCTGAAACCCTCCTTCTGTGTTAGAACTAACCTCCCTTGTTCCTTCACCAATAGAGGAACATCTTTCATCGTCACCTACAGAGGAGTCTTCCGCTAACATCGAGATCATCTCACCCCTGGCTTCACCACTTAGAGAACCTTTACCCACAGTACCTCCTCCACCCATAGAGGAGCACCTATTACCTCCTCCACCCATAAAGGAGCACCCATTACCTCCTCCACCCACAAAGGAGCACCTATCCATTCCTCCACTTATAGAGGAGCTCCCATCATCTTCCTACCCATTATAGACCCAGTGGAGATACCTTTTCCTCTTGGCGAGCATTCTCCTTCAGCTACTCAAAATCCTATAGACCTACTTTTGGCTCTCTTACCCGCGGAAGCTGAAGCTAGCCAATTCCCCATCTTTAAGACACATTTTACAGGAATTGCTATTAGGTCCTCACAAACTACACCTATAGACATTCAGTTCTCACATTTGGCTGATCACTTAGATTATGTGGATAGGGCTCTACTATGGGGGCACCTTTTACTCCCCATCTCAACACAGATGCAAAGATTCCTTGTTGATACCTCCACTATCTACCCAAAAACATTTCGACCAATTGAACCAAACACAATCACCTCTATCACAACCCCTTCCATGACACCTGTTATAGCTCACACCGCACTCTTACCCATAACTCAACCTACACCTAAACCCAAACCCATACCTACAACATTTGTCTCGACTAAACCCATTACCACTATAAGGGTCACCCCGACCACCAGCCTTACTCATCCACCTATCAAACTGGATCTAGCCACATCCTCCAAAGTCAACACCATACCTACTCTGACACCCAAACAGAAGCACCAAACCCATATAACTCATACCCCGGCGGCACCAATCACACCTGCACTTATCCCACCTGTGTTAGGACCTCAGCTTCCCAACATGGTCAAGCAACCTCCACCCACCAATAAACCACAAACAAAACAACCCATTCCTTCCTCACAAATCTCTGACCTACCCAGACGCCCAACCTGACTTACACCTACACCTGCAGCATCTTTACCACCCATACCTCCAATACCCTCAGCTATTTCTTCACTACCCACTACACTTCATTCACTGTCTCACACACCTCAAGCATGACCCACATCATCTACCTTCACAGCACCCTTGTTATCCCCGTGGGTAACTTTCCCTCTTCCTCCATCTAATTTTCCTTCTAGATCTCATACACCTACATCACCTTTACCCAACAAGGTGCAACTGATCAGGGGATCATTTTTGAAAGTTCCCAAAACATCCCTAAATGGTGTCAGTACAGAATATCATCTCGAGATATTTCCAACAACTATAAGAGTGCAAAAAACGGACATCGGGAGCTCTAGATATGTTCGGTCAAAGTTTAGACAGCAGGAAAGTCAACTCTGGTCAACTGGTCAATATTGGACCAATGGCATTGCGACACGTGGTGAAAAGGAAAAGGGGAGTTGTTTATTGGTTTTCAATCACCGGTCTTCGACGAGCGTAAAAATGGTGCACGGGAACAAGAGGCTCAACTTTTATTACAGAGGGGAGCCCAGCCGCCGTGTGGACTATGGTATTATTGCCGACGTGGTGGGTCCACAAGCCACCATGTGGCTTCCACAACAAGTTCAATTTTCCTATCGAGGGTAGACAAGTGGTATTTATTGCCATATTTCATTTGGAATGCCATTATTTTTCTTGGGTCGAATATCATATATTACCTTTGTAATTACTTGGCATTTTAACGTCCATGTCATTTTTTATGTGTTCGGGAGTTTGGGTTAGTCAACATTGCCACATTATCTCCCAACATATCCACATATTTCCTAGCAACTCGGAGTGTCAACAAAAACTCACCACAACCAACGCAAACCGTTTGGGGCCAACCAACAATGCATCGGTTTCCACTTAACTCGGCGGTCAAACCTTACTATATTGCCACCCACGTGGATAAACAACCAATACTACATAGCTCGGCCCATATCACGGGCATTTCAAACAACACAAATCCAAATTAAAATATAGCCAGCTCACCACTATTATGTGGCCAAACAAAACGGTGGTAGGTGTGGCCTAAGCCACGTTTAAAATGGCAGGTCATTTGGTATTTAAACCTCCAACCATTTTAAACAAATGCAAATCAACTCCGCCAAAAAATATGGCCGCTGGGTTTTGAACCCACGACCTGTCCTCTCAAAGATTCATCCGCCCAACCAAGTCGGCTACAAGCTTGGGCGGGTGTGATAAGACAATGGGTCAGCTGTCCATTTAAACATCACTCAGGACAGGTCTGTACAGGGGGAGGAGCATAAGGACCAGATCTGCAAAGAATGCCATTTTTGAAGGCCTTGCACTCAGAATGGGAACTTGGAGTAAAAAGATGAAATCAAGAAAATTCTGAGACGATTCCAACGATGTAAGATTTGATGTTTTTTGTTGATTTTTAACCTGTTTGGAAGCTTTGGATACAGTTTTTAACAGGGATCTTCAAGATAGCTAGTTGGAAAACATGAATTTCAATGCACTTCTGGTCTGAATTGTGACTTGGTGTAAACATGAAAAATGTTTAGAATTCAGAGATGATCTCAGATATATGATTTTTTTTCATAGAATGTTTTTAAATCTCCATTTGTAGGTGTTTTTCTAACACAGTTGCAAGGATATCACATTTTGAAAACACTGTAGGAGCCACGGATCGTTCTTGGGACAGTTTCTACTATTTTTTAGAGTTCTTGGGACATTGAGCAGCTCATTTGCAGGTTGTGATTCATTATTGGTTGTTTGTAAGAGTTATTGTACTTACATTTCAATATTATTAATGGATCTGTTCAATCTGAACCTGGGGGACGTAGGAATTTCTGAACCCCGTAAACAATCTCTGTTTGTTATCTAAATCTTTTCAGTTTTTCTGATTATTTATTTGCTACACAAGTTTTCCGCACTTCTATGGATGCATAATAATCAGAATTTAATCAATTTGTGGAGTTCAATAATACTTAAAATTGGTTAAGAAAATCACAATCTTTGGAAACTTATAAAAGTGATAAAAATCACAACACACGTTTTCAGATCGAGTTTGGTATCAGAGTAGTTAGATTGTCCAGATTAGCTTCTAATTGTGTTTGGAAATTTGGCTTCAGTTTCAATATTGATTTCAGTATTTAGTGTGCAGACATTTTGGGGCTTGTTAATCTTCTTTTGCAGTGTGCAGTTTGGGAAGTACAGGTTGTGTTTGCAGGAACCATGAATCATGGGCAAGTCATCCAAACAGGAGAAATTGGATGAGCTTGAAGCCATAAACCACCAACTCCAAGAAGAAAACTCTTTCTCGAGAGATAAATTTTATTCCTTGGAAGAGGAAATCGTGCGGTTAAAATCTAAGCCACAATCCTCTATAACCAAGAAAGAGGAGTATGTCAACAAGATGCTTGAAGAGAGCAAGAAGTTGATGGGCTTTGTTAAAGAGTTTCAGGAAGAAATACGAACCAAGGATGCCCTCTTGGAAAAGTTGCAATGAGGTAAACATAAGAAGGAAATGCCTTCCAAAGTCAGATGCAGGTACTATGATAGAAGAATGCATTGTAAGTTGTTCACATTCTAATTCTTCCTCTCCTTAAGTTTCAGATGTTCCTTTGGGTTAGTTTGAAAAACACACTAAGGGAATTGGGTCTAAACTAATGGTTAAGATGGGATTTAACGGAATGGGTCTTGGTAAAAATGGACAAGGTGATGCTAACTCAATACAGGCAGAGAATCAGCCTTGGTTTGTAGGTTTGGGATATTCTAGTGGGCAAATGGAAATTGGAGAAAGTTCCAAAGCAGTTGAAGGAAGACAAGCTTCCAACAACTAAGGATCTACACCACTAGAATTGCAGGATTCCGCCATTAGGAGGAACAATGAAAGGTGTAAGAAAATAGGTAAAAGAGGTAATCAGATTCCACCTCCTTCCACTTACACTAAAAATAGCACTAAGGGAAAATCAAATTCCTAAAACTTCTAATACACTCTTTCAGTTGGAACAATATAGCTTTGGTAGACAGAAATATGCTTTCCCTTGCACATTTTGTGAAGGTACAAATCATTCTGTTGCATATTGTTAGAAGAGGAAAAATTTGATTAAGAAGTTAACGCCTTTTGTGAATGATAAGGTAGGTGCTAAAGACCAATCTCACCAAGGAAAGGTGAGAAATGGCAAGAAGGTTACCTCTCCTAAACAGGGGAATCATTCTCGTAGACAGAGTTCTAAGAATGGTAAAATGGGTAAGACTCCTAAAAATAGGGAAGTTCAATTTTGTTCCCATTGTAATAGGAATGGTCATGATGTTAAGGTTTGTTGGTTTGTTCCTAAACAACAAAATTGGAAAGTTGTTAAAAAGAACAGTATTGTAAAACCAGTATTGCTAAATCTAACTAAAACTCAATGTGGAACTGAGGAGGTAAAACAACCAAAACGGAAAAACCCAAGTGATTGGTTGGGAAAAACACTCCTTAAATTTATATTTGCACTACAGTAAATTGTTGATAGTAGGCAAGCAAATTGTTTTTCAGAGCTATATTTTAGGGATTCTTGTTGGTTGATAAGGATTCATTCCTAAGTTGATATTTAAGCTTTGAAAATGAATGGAAACAGCTGAAGAGAAGATTTGAGTGATAGGTTCATCATACTCATGTTTTGTTTTCTCATATTGGTTGGTAGTTCCATTGTTGAAAACACTATGCAAGGATATGCATCAGTAGTATGTCTAAATTTGAAACTTGCAGTTGTAATCAACATAATCACAAAGTGTTAGTTGAACACTAGCTTCTGTTATAGATGGGTGTTATTATCTGACTTGTTATTTGTGACGATGATACAGTGTTTTGGCATATTCATATTGATTCAGTTGTTGAGTGTAGCTATTTTTTGGGCGTTGATAGTCTATTATATTCTGATAGTGAATACTTGCAGTTGTTACAGTTTCAGATGGGCAGAGGGCACTAGCCTAATTGTGGGTAGTTTAGATGTCTTGTATACTGATCTGTGTTATGGAATTGTAATTTTTGGGTAATCGTCCATATCACAAAGTGACAGTTGAACACTAGCTTTCCGTAATAGAATGGGTGTTATTATCTGGTCAGTTATTTGTGATGGCATTACAGTGGGGTATGAAAGTTCACAGTTGTGCGTAGAGTTGACAGGGTTGTAGCGTTTCAGTTGAACACTAGCTTAATTGGGTGTTATTATCTGATCGGTTATGTGACTAGCTAATCAACTATTTGCATTTATTTAACCTATAATGTTATTTTGGGTTCTTGTATGTGATTGTGCAATGCAGGAAGAGATAACATGTTTTTGTGGGTTGATACACAACTTTTTGTGAATAAAAAGCCTTTCTAAGTGGGAAGGTATGATCAGGGGATAATTTTTGAAAAAATTTCCCTAAACATCCCTAAATTGTGTCACTACAGAAGACCATCTTGAGAGCTTTCCAACGACTGTAAGAACACGACAAACGGACATCGGGAGCTCTAGTTATGTTCGGTCAAAGTTCGGTCAACAGGAAAGTCAACTATAGTCAACTGGTCAATAATGGACCAAATCGCACTGTGACACATGGTGAAAAGCCAACAGGGAGTCGTTTGTTGGTTTTTGATCACCGGCCTATCGACGAGACGTAACAATGGTGCACGGGAACTACAAGAGGCTTAACTTTTATTTCGGAGGGGAGCCCGACCGCCGTGTGGACTATGGTATTATCGCCAATGTGGTTGGTCCACAAGCCACTACGTGGCTTGTCACGACTCGTAGAATTTTCTCAATTTGCCTATCGTGAGATGACAAATGGAATATATACTATTAATCGAGTTAATTATTTCCATACCAGTATTACATGTATCGAAATTATGCATATGACTTGGTAAGTCCACGTTCCAAAGTGCCACACATATATCTGAAGCGACTATATATTAATGTTTATACATTAAGCCCATTAAACCATACAAAATAAACCACCATGCATGGATGTTCCACGTGGAAGGAAGGAGTGAAGCGGTGTGTGGAGTGGGCAGTTGAGCTTCTCACGTGGTCATTGACCAGAAAGAGGTTATGCGCATGGTTAAGCCCACATGGTCTATTAAAAGCACTTCAAACAATATCCACCGCTTCCTATGGGCTATTTAAAGCCAATAGACGTATTCAATGCGGCCCACAAAATGTGGGATATACATGTGCCCTTTTTACCCATTGATCCCATTTCAAATGCTAAGCCGCTCCACATGGGATGCGCCTTTAATGGGATTTAAAAATACATGTAAATCTTTTTGCATTTAACAAATGGGATTAAAACAAAACCGCGACAAAATATGTAGGAGATGGGATTTGATCCCCCGACCTCATCGTCCTCTCAAAGATTCATCTGCCAAACCAAGTCGGCTACAAGCTTGGGCGGGTGTGATAAGACAATGGGTCAGTGTCCAGTTAAACATCACTCAGAGACAGGTCTGTACAGGGGGAGGAGCATAAGGACCAGATCTGCAAAGAACACCATTTTTGAAGGCCTTGCATTCAGATTGGGAACTTTTGGAGTAAAAAGATGAAATGTGGAGAAATTCTGAGACAATTCCAACGATGTAAGATTTGATGTTTTTTTGTTGAGTTTTAACCTTTTTTGGAAGCTTTGAATGCAGTTTTTAACAGTGATCTTCAAGATAGCTAGTTGGAAAACACAAATTTCAATGCACTTCTGGTCCAAATTATGACTTGGTGTAATGTTTAGAATTCAGAGATGATCTCAAATATATGATTTTTTTTCATACAATGTTTTTAAATCTCCATTTGTAGGTGTTTTTCTAACACAGTTGCAGGGAGATCACATTGTGAAAACACTGTATGAGCCACAGATCGTTCTTGGGACAGTTTTTGCTATTTTTCAGAGTTCTTGGGACATTGATCAGCTCATTTGCAGGTTTTGATTCATTATTGGTTGTTTGTAAGGGTTATTTTACTTGCAATTCAATATTATTAATGGATCGGTTCAATCTGAACTCGGGGACGTAGGAATTACCGAACCCCGTAAACAATCTTGTTTGTTATCTGAATGTTTTAAGTTTTCTGATTATTTATTTGCTACACAAGTTTTTTGTACTTATATGGATGCATAATAATCAGAATTTAATCATTTTGTGGAGTTCAAGGATACTTAAAATTGGTTAAAAAAATCACAATCTTTGGAAACTTATAAAAGTGATAAAAATACAACATCACGTTTTCAGATCACCTACCCAAGTAAACATGACCACTACACCACAATAAGGATCAAAACGACCACACACCTCCTACCGTGGCTCTACTATACCCATACCTTTAAAACCTCACCAACACCCAAAAGGACCCATTCCTCTTCTAAAGACAGTTCCTCAACAATCACCTACACCCACACCCAAACCCACTTTCACTTCCTATTTTGATCCACTAGCAGGATCCTATGCCAAAATTTTAACCAACCTCCTTGAAACTTCTTTCATCACATCACCGCCTACTCATGACCTTATGACCCTCTCAAACCCAAACCAAAGGGGTTTGACGACACCACAATTTGCACCTACCATCATGTGCCGAGGGACATGATGTGGAGAATTGCAAGGGCTTGAAAATCTGTCCTTATCCAATTGTGTCCTCCCGAAGAAACCAACTTTGACGATGACGACCTTCTTGACGAGGATCCTGCTTCACCAACACCCATTCCCACACTGCCCACTCAATGACCACAGCCCTCCACCCTCACAGCTCCTAGAGACACCCCAAGATTTGAAATTAACATGGTTCACATCAGAGAACTTTTCACACCACCACCCAAATGTTGTTTGCGCCCCAACTGACCTCACAGGGTTTTTCTCCACCAGGTAGGTTTTTCCCATCATGTCGTTATACCACTCATGGCTACACCTTCTCCATTTGCCTACCTCCACCTCAGATCAACATGATCCACATTGCTACCCACGTGCTCAGAAGGATAAGGGAAAGGAAAAGGCAACTGACCCACTAACCAATCCTATACCCAACATACCATCTACACCTACACCTAAAATAACTATCCACGGCCCCACATATCCCATTTCTAATGGCGTCACACATCACACCATGCTCAAACAACTACACCAATCCCCCCTCAAAATGTCCTTATATGACCTCATCCAAACCTCAGAATCCCATCATCAAGCTCTCATGGAGGTCCTTCAATCTATTGAGGTTTTACCTAATGACCCTACACCCATAGCCTCCATTATCACACCCCATCATGTAGCCTCTCTCACCAAATTACCACCTTTATCTTCACCTCCACCTTGTTCACCAAGTAGCCTCCCTTAGCTTCTCAGAGGAAGAGATCGCACCACACCAAACTGATGACCCAGACCCAGCCCTCTTCATCTCTATCCACATCGATGATATACAGGTATGCCATGTTATGATTGATGGGGGCACTAGCATTAACATCATTTCATCCCATGCATTCGCTCAAATGTGCATACCTGAAAATTGTATGCATAAACACCCGGTCATGTTGCATTCATTCAATGACG
The DNA here is from genome assembly GCA_019776745.2 of Taxus chinensis. Taxonomy (NCBI): domain Eukaryota; kingdom Viridiplantae; phylum Streptophyta; class Pinopsida; order Cupressales; family Taxaceae; genus Taxus; species Taxus chinensis. The sequence continues at coordinate 5,643,480 of CM034149.1, forward strand.
CTATCACCTCTACACTAGGCACCGTCATCCTCCACATTCGCGTGGGCCCCCGCACTGTTCCGAATTGTTTTATGTTTTGGAGGGGGAATTCCAATATAACCTGTTACTTGGTAGACCCTGGATCTGTGTCATGGGTTGCGTTCCTTCCACTTTGCATCGTTGTGTAAATTTTGAACATGAAGGACACACCTATACCATTCCAGCTAACCCATCACCTTTTAAAACATGCAACATGCTTTACCGACCAATGATGTGCTCATACCTATCAAGCCATCTACATCCATGACCACTACCACTTCACCTACACCTCCACCTACCAGTACAGCCGCTGCTTCTACCACACATACCTCCTCCATTCCTACCACTGCCATAACCTCCACGGCTGACCCATCAGCTTCCCAATCCATTAACTCCACCTCCGCATCGACCTTCGACACATTATCCATACCAGCTACCTACATACCAACCACTGATCCCTTGAAAGGTGTTTTTCAACGCCTCACTCTGGGGGAGTATCACCTATATAGTGTCAACACATTTCTTACTCCACAAGAGTATGGAAGCCTTCACCAACACCCTCACTATGATCACCGTATAGGAGAATGTCTCCTTTATGGTCCTCCCCACCTTCGTACTAGTCTCACCTATGGGGGACTTGATACAACCACTTACACACCTAAACCACCATCACAAACTGCACCCATTTTCTGCTAACTTCCAATCACTTACCAATCATCGTTTTTTCCCACACCTTCCTACACCGATGTGCATGGAAGGGTTTTGGTTTTGGCTTTTATGAGAAAGGTTGCCATACCGTTATTCCATGTACCACCCGCAAACATAACGACCGTAGTGGTATCGGCTTTCCCGAACCACCTACCAAATAGGCCCGCATTGAACTCATTAAGGACACTAGCCCTTCTCTACCTTCTTCACCTGCTCCACCTTCATCACCACCTTCACCGAAGGAGTCGATGGATCCTTAATCTATCCCTCCTAACTTTTTTTTTTTCATAAACACCATTTCCTTGGGGCCTCTGACTTATCAACGCGAGGGTGAGGCCCCTTCCACTCTTCCCTTCCTGTATCCTGAAATGATCGATGATGACACACCTATAATTAACGTCATTCAATGTCAGGATGATGAATCCATACTCACCTAACTTGGTATAGAAGACTCATATATTCATCAGTCTTTACCATATGAGATGCAAACCATGTTGAATGAATTGACTATCGAGATCAACATTCATACTTAGGATGACCCGCACATCCTAAAGATCAGACAATCTTTAGATGCTACTGAACAGGAAGCCATCACTTCTTTTCTCAGAGAACATAACCACGCTTTCACTTGGTCTTACGCAGACATTCCCAGTATTGACCCCACCATAGTGGTCCACAATATCGTAACCATTCCCGATGCCAAACCCATCAAACAAAAGCTGAGGAAAATGCACCCTCGTATTGCTCTTCTCCTCAAAGAAGAAATTCAGTGCCTTCTTTCAGTTTCCTTCATCTTACCCATTGATTATCCTCATTGGATTTCTAACATTGTCCCTATCACTAAAGCGACAGGGGGACTCCGCATTTGCATGGACTTCCGTGACCTCAACCTAGCCTGCCCAAAAGATGACTTTCCCTTACCTGGTATTGACCAGCTGGTTGACCTCACCGCTGGTCACGAGATGCTATCACTCATGGATGGCTTCTCAGGTTATAACCAAATTTTGCTTGCCCCAGAAGATCAACACAAAACCTCATTCATCACCCCGTGGGGGACCTTCTGCTATCGAGTCATGCCTTTTGGCCTTAAAAATGCTGGTGCCACATATCAGCGGGCTATGACTTACATCTTCCATGACATCATGCATCGCATATTGGAAGATTACGTGGATGATCTCTTGGCCAAATCTAAAAACCGCTCCAAGCACCTTGCCATCCTTAAAACCATCTTTGACCGCCTCATTAAATATTGTGTCCACCTTCAGCCTAAGAAGTGTGTCTTTGTGGTTCTCTCAGGAAAGCTCTTGGGATTTATTGTTTCCTTATGTGGTATAGAAGTTGACCCTGCTAAAGTCAAGGCCATTCTGGAAATGCCTCCGCCCACTAACCTTAAACAACTCCGTAGCCTGCAAGGTAAGTTGCAGTCTATTCACCATTTCATTTCACAATTATCTGGATCGGTGTCAACCATTTCATCATCTACTCAAGAAGGATGTCTCCTTTAAATGGGATGATGACTATCACAAAGATTTTGAGGCCTTAAAACAATACCTTCTCCAACCACCCGTACTTATCCCACCTAAAGACGATCAACCTTTTTATCTATACATATCCGCTACCGATCACTCCTTGGGAGCCATACTCGCTCATTGCGATGAACAACACAGGGAGCAGGTGGTTTATTATATCAACCGTACTCTTTTGGACTATGAAACCCGATACACCCATCCTGAAAAACTTTTCTTAGCCTTAGTTTTCATTGCCACCAAACTCCGTCATTACCTACTCAACCACAAAACCTATGTTGTGACCAACACCGACCCCTTACACTTCATGTATGCCAAACCTTATCAAAATCAGTGTGTCGCATGATGGATTATGATTTTAGCTGATCTTGACCTCAAATTCATTCATCAAAAGTCCATCAAGGGCCAAGCTATCGCCGACCAATTGGCTGACGCACCTATTTCTGGGGATCAACCCTCTAATTTTGACTTTCCAGATGAGTCAATTGCTACCCTTTCCCTAGACAAACCTTCTTACCAAATGACACTCTTCTTTTATGGTTCCAAGTGTCAGCGTGGGGGTGGGGCTGGTATTATCCTCATTCCTCTTGATGGAGAACCCATGCCTTTGTCTTTCAAACTAGATTTTGAATGTACCAACAATATTTCTGAATACGAAGCACTCGTACTAGGTCTCCAAGCTGCCTATGCCCTAGATGTCAAATCAATCAACATCTTTGGTGATTCTCAATTGGTCATAAACCAAGTCAATGGTATATACCAATGTCATAATGAGATACTTCAAAAGTATAAACATCATGTAGACATAATTTTGACCACCTTTGATCGTTACACCCTTCAAACCATCCCACGTTCCACCAACAAATTTACAGATACCATGGCCTGCTTAGCTTCCCAAATACCCACTTCACCCGCCGATTCCAAAATCTTTATCACTATACAATTCCTCCATTCACCTTCTTATTTACCTCATGATGTTTACTCGATCGGAACCAATACCCCTGACCTGAGTGACCTTTGGTATAAACAATACTCCGACTACCTTTCTCTCTCCATCTTACCTCTTGATCTCACCCGTAACGGACAACGCACCTTCCTTAAAAAGGTCTCTCATTACGTTATCCTGGGAGGACTTCTCTATAAGCGTGGCTTTGATGGTATTCTCTTACAATGCCTCACAAGTTCTAAAATTCCTTATACCATTAAGGAGGTTCATGATGGCATATGTGGAGGTCACTTTAGTGGCCTTGTTATTGCTAAGTGTATTCTTCGCCTAGGCTATTACTAGCTGACCCTTAACCATGATTATTGCGACTATGTCAAACATTGTGTAAAATGCCAACAACATTCCAACCTTCATCATACACCCAGTCATGCCTTACAGGTCACTCGTGACCTTTGGCCCTTCTCTCAATGGGGTTTGGATCTTGTCAGAGAAATCAATCCTCATTCTTCCCAACGCCATCAATGGATCATCACTACTACCGAATACTACACAAAATGGGTAGAAGCCATACCACTCATTTCCATGAAAGCTGAGAAAATATGTGAGTTCATTAACCACCACATCATTTTTCACTTTGGTGTTCCTCATCGCCTCATCACTGACAATGGAAGACAATTCAAAAACAAAACTTTACGAGGCCTTCGGCATTCAGTTTAGTTTCTCATCACCTTACTACCCACAAACTAACGGCCAAGCTGAATCCACTAACAAGAACCTCAACAAAATTCTCATGAAAGTGGTTGAAAATACTGGGAAGGATTGGCATACGCACATTCCTTTTGCCCTATGGGCATACCACACTAGTATTCACACTTCCACTGCGGCCACACCCTTTTCTCTGGTCTATGGTATAGAGGTTGTTCTGCCTCTCAAAGTCCAGATCCCCTCACTCCATATTTCTCTCCATGACATGCTCACTGATGATGAATTTTGTCAAGACCATTTAGCACAACTAGAGTTATTAGATGAACGTCGTCTTAACGCTCTGGATCACCTTCAAGTTTACCAACAATGTATCAAACGTGCCTATGACAAACATGTTCACGAATGAACCTTCCAAGTCGGTGACCTTGTCCTGAAAGAAAATCAACATGTAACCAAAGCAGAAAAAAGTAAACGGGGCAAATTTTCTCCTAATTGGCTTGGACCATACATCATGACTCATACCTATGGATCAGGTGCTTATCGTTTATCTTCTCTCGATGGTAAACCCGAGCCTAAGCCCCTAAACACCTTACATCTTCAACCATTCTATTGTTGATTCGTTGTCCTACCTCACCCTTTGTCTCTCTCCAAGCTCATCCCTTGAGTGCTACCCACTCCATACACCTCCCTAACGATTAAACCAGAATCATGTGAGTACCCGTCACTTGTTATCTTCCCTTGAATATGTGTACCATGGCACTGCACATAGCATGATTCTCATGGATACTTTTCATCTACCTTAAGATGAGATCCCATGGTCATTTCACCTTGCCCTTTGAACAAGAGTCCTATCTTTCACCTTGGTCTTGTCCATGACTACAAAGACCTCACAATGGGACCAAACTCCTTGAGTCAAACTTCTAATAAAAAGATGACTCCCTCAAAAGGACATCTTCTTCTCGACCAATTGTTGCTATAAATAGACTGCTCCCATGAAGGACAGCTATGTAAAGCTCTTAAAAAAAAAAGAAAAACAAAGAGAGCAACCAAAGCTTCCCACATCGATCAGCTTCACGAAGACCTCAAGGAGTTCAATTTTTCCCATATAGACTTCCCGCATCGATCAGTCTATCTCAACTATAAGTCAAAACAAAACAACTTTTTAGTCATGGACTTGCCCGTTGTGACCTAGGACCTCTTGCCTGAAGGGCCTGCTACCTCATACCATATAAAAATTAAAAATTACCTACTCTTCACCCTGTGAACCATGCCCACTCTCATTTCCTACTACCTCAAGGGACTTCTTGGAACTTAGACATTTGGTGATCATGTGACTACTTTTCATCGTAGAACATGTCAATCATGTAATGTCTTTAGGGTCTTATGTTCATCACCTCCTCCAAGGTATGATCTACTCAGTATGATCCTACCCAATCAGGTGGCTTTATTGCCCCCTTTTATCTTTTAACCATCTTTGTTTACATTTTGATTACCTTATACAGGACTTGGTCCTCGACGCTTACCTTTGGGGTAATCCTCCTCTTTCACCATAATCACTTTCACCTACATCATTTTACCTACAATCTACCCACACCTAACAAACCTAAACCCACAACATGCCCAAACACCTACCATCATTTTCACACCTTTTCATATTCTTCCCTAGCTCATGGGAGAACTACATCGGCCTGAGGTCCCTTTTCGCCAGGACTATGTAGGCAGCACTCCGAGGGCATAGGGCTCTTGGAGGTTAGCTCGACCACTCTCTACCCTCAACAATTCATCAACTATGCCTAACTCACCATTTACATCCCATTTCAATTAGTTCCCCTTTTATGTAAAAAATTGGAAATTAAGCCACATACATAACAAGTTGCTTCATATATTATACATTTATTACGCCTAACCAAACCTAACTCAACTATGCCTAACCAACCTAATCTCACATATGACCCATAGTATCATTCATGCAAAATAAAACCAATACCTAATCACAACTTCATGCCTAACCAACCCTAACCAAACCTAACTCAATCCATGCCTAACTCAACCTGACTCGATCCATGCCTGACTCAATCCATGACCTGACTCCATCATGCCTAACTCACCTAATTTCCATCATCTAATACAAACAAAAAACCCATATCTCATCTAATACAAACAAAAAATCCACATCTCATCTACCACAAGCCATAAACCAATTATCTCATAAACACATCAGCAAATCACAAAATACCATGTATCTCATCATATAAATCAATAAATGTGTATCTCAATATACATGCCTATCTCATCATGTCCATCATCTCAAAATGTCGGCATGCAAAAGGTCTCATATATACAAAAAAGAAAGAATGAACAATACAAAATCTCATCGGCACACAGGCCGGTATATCTCAATATATACAAGAAAGAATGAATCAATAAAAAATATCTTCGGCACACAGGCCGGTATGTGATAAAAAATAAAACTATCTTCGGCACACAGGCCGGCATATATATCAAAAAATAACTAATCTACATCAAAAATTAGGTGACCACATATCAGGCATCTCACCGGATGTCCTCCATCTCTGTGTCACCTGTACCCTCGGCCTCCTGTGTCCCTGCTAGCACCTCACCTAGCACTGGTCATCATGCGCTGGTGGCCTCTCCCTGATTAGGCCTCGGAGCTCGCTGACCTCCTGTGCTCTCCACACTATGAGTGCGGGATCTCGTCCTCTCACTAGATGCCTGTTGTGCCCTGTACTCAGCATAGGATATGAAATCTATCCTGGCCACCATAAACTGGTCCTGATAATATCTTGCCTCACCTAGGGCATCCCGTAACCTGGATACAGGCACGGTCTGTGGTGGTCCCAAAGGTCTCGACCCCTGTACCTGCGCCCTGCAACAAGCCTTCCTTGCACCTGCCTGTGAACTGGGACCTGCTCCCAGTGCCTGTGGTGGTACCCCCTACCTATGTGCCTGTATCTAGGCCTGTAAGGCCCCAATCTGTGCCTGGGTTGTGGCCAACTAGCCCTGTAAACCTACCACCTGAGCCTGTAAGGCTGCCACCTGACCATCCCCCCTGACCATCTCCATCTCCTCCATCCACCATCTGGGCCTACAGGCTGGCCACCTATACGCGTAGCTCTGCTACCTCTTCCTCTAAACCCTCCAGCTGTGTCTGCAGTATACCCAACTGGGTAATCATCGTAGCTACCTACCCCTATAGGGCGTCTCTCTACACTGTAATGGTAGCTAGGTCTGGCTGCCCCGGTCTGGGTGGTATGGCTCGTAACTGAGCCACCCACCACTGCCTGTATCTATCTGTACATCTGGCGTCATCTATCCACCGATCCACTGGCTGCTCCTCCTCCCCTGTGGGCACTGTAGGCTGTGGTAGAGGTAAGGGCCTCTCCACGTCATCTCTCTGATACTGTGGGAAGGGTAGAGGAATGTCCTATAAGATCCCAAACTACTGTCAGACTCTATCTACCGGGATCATCTCATCCTCCCCAACACATGACCCTGTATCCACCTCTCTAGTTGGAGCTCAACTAGCTCCTCATGCATATGCCTATATGAGGGGAATCCCACATATGGCCTCCAGATAATGTCCACTCTGGACAACCCCTCCAGTAACTGCCAAAAATGGGCCACATCATGTGTCGGCCTATCCAATCTCCTCTCTCCTATCACCAGCACCCATCTCCTGTATCCCACCCACACAAATCTAGGTGGGAATGCATCTGCTTGGGGCATCCCTATAGGTCGCACGCACACTATGTGCTCGTACGCCCAACAGTGTAGTATAAATGTACAACACAGGCTAAACCTGTGCAACCGCCCATATGTCCACAGCTCTTTATATAGATGCACTAAGAATGTTGGTGCCCTGACAAAGCATGTCTCATGCACCATCATATCATGGAGTACCCCCATCAGTGATCAGGGAAAGCGTCCACCCTCTGCATCTAGCATAGTGCATAGCAGCACACTACCTCCATCAACAAAACCACTAGCCTTGTCTCATCCAGACGGGCTAGGTACATCTCTCCATAGCTCAAACTAGCACTATGGAATCTCAAATCAGCCGCTCCCTCACCAAAAACAGTCCTAATCAACTCCTTTGAGGCCTCAGAGGAGATAGAATACACCTGGGCACCCAATATGGGTAGCCACAAAATCTGGAACATGTCCTCCAGGGTGATAGTCATCTCACCCGTCGGAAGGTGGAACGTGTTGGTCGCGGGATCCCATCTATCGATGAGTGTGACCATCAAGCTGGGCTACCGAACAACATGTCAGTAGCGACGAATCCCACTCAAGCCCACTACCTCCACATGCTGTAGCTCCAAAGGGGTCGCTATGCCACGCAATGTCACCAGTAGAGGCGGAACCATGTCCCACATATGTAACTGCGCTCTCCCCTACATCTAATCCAAGCACAACATTAATCCACATTTACCATGACCATATTCACCAATTATCATTACCCTCCACCATATTTTCACTCTGCCCATCTCAACTACCTAGCCCACATCACTTTTGGACCCTTGTGCCTAAAATCCCGACCGTTGTTGGTTCATCCTAACCAACTCCGGTCACCCTTAAACCTGCATCAGTCACCTATTTGGTGACTGATACCGGTTCACCTTTACCGACCACGGTTACCATGTAACCGGCATCGGTCACCTGTTTGGTGACCAATACCGGTTTTACCCAACCGACGCCAGCCAAACTTGACCGACGCCGGTCACTGTCGCGGAAAATCCCGCGACTTCCCAAAACCCCCATTTTCTAAAAATCACCCCCCTTTCCCTTTTACCCCACCTACAATGACCTAAAACTACCCCTGGACCTCTACCCACCCCACCTATACCATTTACTACCCTTCCCCTCCCTCTTTTAGCCCGTTATTCCCCCCATACCCAAATTTTATTTTTACCCACCCACAAAAAATAAAAAACCCACAAAAACCTAAAATAACACTTATCCAAACCTCTAATCTATCTAATTAACAATGTAGAGTTGGGAGCTTACCTCATCATGCTGCTGCTGTCTTGGTGGCACGTCTGGCCGCTGTGTCGGTGGCCCGCCAGATCCCTCTTTGGCCTCTGCCATCACCTGAATAACTACTCGCAACCTCCGCCCAATCAATCTCTCACCCTAATCCCGTGGACCCGCTGCTCACCAACCCAACCCTCATCCAATCACACTGCCAACTCACTGTCCCATTTCCTTCGGACACTTTTCTCTCTTTTCTCTCCTTTTTGTCATTTTATCACTTCACAAATAACAAATGAATAATAAAAACATGGATTTTTTGTTTTTATAACCAACCCGACCTAACCGATGTCGGTTACCCTTGACCGGCATCGGTCGCGTGCCCTACCTCACTGTCGTCAGTTTTCCTATACCGATGTCATTTTTCCATGACCGCCATCGGTCATCCTCACCTACACATTTCCCTCAATTTTGTCCTTTTACCTCACCCTTTACCTTGATCCTTTACCCCACCCTTCACCCTAATCCTTTCCCCAACCACACCTTTACCCAACCCATTTACCTTACCTTTCCTGACCTCCTCATTTACTACCTCCATTTTTCCTCCTTTGGGGACTCATTATTTTACCCCTACCTTGGCCTTACCCGCATCGTGACCTCAATATTTGGACCTGTACCATCGCTAGTGACCTTTGACTTCATGTTTTTTCTATACCTTGCGGCATTGTTACCTGTGTTGTTGACCTAATGACCTTACCTAGCCTATTGCCATGACCATTTATCCTGACCCTACCTTTGGTGTACCGGAACATACCTAAACATTCCTGCACCTAACCTTTGTTGTGTTTCCTGACCATATCCTATACCTTGGATACCAGATTCACTTCAACCTTGTTTGGATAAACCTATCGACCTTAGACGATGTAGAGTTTTCCTGCTCTTCAACCCAGTAGTGTGCTGCAGTTTATTCATGTGCATGCATTTGACTGTTGCTACCTTTGACCCAGACCCATTACCTAGATTGCCCGAGTAGACCTTTAACCCTTTCTCCCCCATGCCCACCTGCCTCTTCCTCCCATTTACCTTTTATCAAACCACTCACTGATTCCCCCTTCTGCCTCATCAGTTCCTAGTTTGAGGGGGATCACCTTCACCCACACATGGGGCAACCACATCTTATTTTTGTTAGCGTTGCTTACCAATACAAGCTACGCAACAAAAAGGGGAAAAATGTAGACACTAAAATTAGGTCACACTCCCCTTTGGTCCCTTGACAAATAAGCACCCTTCATCACATTCACCTAGCCATGACCCCTTTCACCCCACTAATATTAATTTAATTAATTAATTCATTATCCTCACTATATTTATTATATTAAATATCTTATTTTAAATAATATCCACACATACAGTTCACTTAGACACCTCACCAAGCCAACTCACCCTAAGACCTGTTCTTAGTAAGTTGCCATAACTAACTGAGTCTTACCCAAACCCTAAAAATCAATGCCTACATTCCCTCTAACCACATTCCCGCATGCTCACAAGAAGCTCCCAGTCTAATCCATGGGTTAGTGACATGAGATCCAAGGAAATCAAGAGGATCTCCCTAGTTTAGTAAACCTAGGAAATCCCACCTTGACCGATGTTGGTTACCCCTAACCATCACCGGTTAAGCCGGAACCACCGTCGGTTACCCTTTTAACCCCAAAACAACCTTATTCTCAAGGTTGGAAGTTGGAAGTAAAAGATGTTGGTGAGCATTATCACATCTCAGAGAGATAACACATCTTCAAAGAGTGAATTCCAGTGAGACCACGCATGCAAGGAAGGAGACCAAACATCTTTTCCTCCACAGCCATCCCAGCCACGATTCTGATCTAACCAAGCAAAGAGGAATGCACATACAACCCATGCAGAAGCTTTCCTTTAGTTGGTGATCACTTGCAACCTTCAAACCTCTCATCAGCACCTCCATACTTCAAACAGGCATCCAGGACCGGAATCCAAGTAAGTATAACGTCATACTTCTCTGGTTTATTTCATTTCATCATTATTTTATCATCTATTGCTTACCTAGCCACCTATTGACCTTCTCCAACATTTCCACCTCCATATACCCATGAAATCCTCGCTGAAGCCTACCCCAGTCACCTAATACCTCATCCCGACCAATCAAAGTCCTTTGTGTAATCACAAAGGAGACCTAAAGCTTGTTCTGTGACATTCCCAGATTTCATAGTAACCGGCACTCGGTCACACCTGACCGCCGTCGGTTACCCCTGACCGACATTGGTCTCTGTATTTTCCCACACAGCCCAGAACAGAGACCTACCCACTTAATTTCATCTCACCCTCATCCACCTGTGATCTACCCAAGACCTCTGTCAAACCTGCAGAGACCCAAAACCAATCATTTGACCTTTGGATTCTATTCTAGCTTAGCCTATTAGATTAGATCTATTTCTTATTGTGTTTTAAGTGAGATACCTAAATCATTTCAAATTACAATAGGATTTACTTTGTTTACAACATTAAATTGTTTAAAACAGTGGACTGACAGCCATCTAGGAAGTATCACACTTCCTGGATCTAGCATACGCTAGGCAGTTCACTGCCCATATTGTTTAATTCCTTCTTATGGTCTTGCTTTTATTACAGGTAGTTCCTCCTAGCCAAAAGGAAGCTCTCACGATCAGCTATGGATTCGGAAGTCATACGTGTGTAACAACCCATCAACCAGCATTTGAACAGGTATTCCTCCTACGCACCCGTTACCCTATCTGTTTCGTCAACACTTCAAAGAAACAATGGAAACAGAGTATGGAGAGTGACGATCCTATGATCTATTTTGGGTAAAGTCGAAAAGTATCAAGGGATACTCATAGAGTGGTGTAATCTATACATTGAGGAAATAGTAAGAAATGTGTTAATCTAGATGACATTGTAATAAGGAATGTGTTCATGTAGATGACATAGTTGAAATATTCAATGCTTTTAATGACCAAGTATGGGAGTAAAGAGTTATGAACCCCATAAATTTTCATTGGTCACATGTTAAGAAGGACCATAATGAGTGTAAATCAAGGGATTCCGTGATGGATCAGATTTGAAAAATAGTGCAAGGGGATCTAGCTGAAATTCAAGATCTTTCAACTTGTTCACCAAGGGATGGTGATCTTGTTGATTCAACATCACTTGTTAGAAGATTGATGACCCCTCATATATTAGTGCGTGAGGAATGCATGAACTTGGAGACTTGGGCGGTTCTACGGAAACTTGTACCGATGTATTAGAAAGGGATTTTATTGGAATCACAACTTCATAATGTTTGGAAAGGATTACATAAATCTAATCTCAAATATTTGGTTAAAGGATTACTTATGGTAAATTTCCATAAATCTGAAGAAAGAAACTGAGTCTTGAATAAAAATTGGTTTTTTGAGGGAAAAAATATCTTTTTTTTGGATACGATAAAAAGAGTTTGGTTTTAAAAGGGGACCAAAAAAACCCTATACAAAAAGAAGCCAATTTCAAACAAAAACCATCAAAAATCCATGGAGGTGAAGTCAAAAATACTTGATGAGAGACCACCAAAAAACAGAGCCAGACTCCTATAAATTATGCATATTAACCAATACATTTTTGAAAAAAAACCACAAAGGAGAAACCAAAATAAACAAAGGAAGAAGATTAGCCAAAGGCCAACCATTTTTTCTCCATGGCCTTGGTGCGAGCTCTGGTGCTCAGCCCACCATCTTTTTTGCCAGCAACTTTTATGATCACATGCTTTTGTCATTACTCCTCCTTTTCCTCAATATGAGTGATCACGGGATCCTTTATGCTAACCTCCTTCTTGTATTTAAACTAGGTGTTCATCGCTTCCATGTTAGAGCCCTCGTTAGTCTCAAAATCATCACTTTCAGAACTACTAAGCATGAGCTTCATGTTGGGCTTACTATCCTCCTTGGCCACTTGATCTTGTAAAATAGAGATCCTTTGTTCCTGCATAACAAAATTTGCTTGAATACCCCCCCATTCTCTTATTTTGGACTTCAATCTTGTGTTGGCACTCCTTCAATTCATGTATGAGATTCTTGTTAATAGTAAGGACAATATCAACTATCGATTCAACATGCAATTGTCTAGCCTCCCAATCCACAAAATCTTGTTCCCTTTTACCAGAAATATCTCCCACATTCTGCACACCTTTTTTCAGATTGCATAGGGCATACACTATCCCCTTGGTAGGTTCTTTCCATTTCCTTTTCCTATACAATTGAGGGCCAAAGCCAGGGAAAAAATATCTTTGTTAAGCCATGATAGTCCAATTTTAAGAAACCCAATGTAGTGGGAGGGTTAGATTTGTGTTGGATCAGGCTATATTCTCTACCTCTGGAATGTTGGTGGAAGGAGATATTTTAGAATATTGGTGAAGCTTTGGGAGGATTTTTCAACTATATTATTGATTATTTGGAATAGATGTTAATTTTTTGTAGATGCATATTAAGGTGAAATATAGAAGAAATTTCTCTCAAATTATAATTTTGAATATCAATGGGAAAGAATTGGTGCAACCTATTGAATATGAGGATTTGGTGAAGAAATTAAATCTTTAACAAGAGAAAGGATCAACATGGCCAAGTGGACATCGAGGAATTACACTGTCAGGTAGCACGGTGCTTAAAAATTTCCATTTCAGACAAAACAAGTTTGGAAAATGAGAAAAAGATTGACAAATGGTGAAGATGCAATATAAAAAGGATAAAAGATGAAAGACTAATTCCCATCATTTTTCTTGCAACCCTGAAGCCTCAAAAATATTTGAGACAAACATGGAAGATACACACTCTAAAATACTGATGGTTTCTAAAGGAGTAAAGCAGTGGGAAGAGAAGGAGATACAACCAACACACCTTGAATATGCATGCATTCCTAAGATGTCTAAAGGTAAAATTCATTTTCATCATCCAATTATTAAAGAATTTCAACTCAAAATATTGAAGGTTTTAGAAGTAGCTACATAAATGGTAGTGGACAAGTCTTATTACAATAGACTATTTGCTACATATGGAGATACAAATATGGCTACATAAACAATAGCCTTCAAGAGGAGCCTAGGTGCGGTTGCAACACATAGAGATAGAAGGAGAAAATTTTCCTTGGGGGCATCATATGGATAAAATTGGTCATATCAAAAATATCAAAAGACTGATGGAATACGAGTCTATTACAAAACTCTAAGAATTACAAATTTTTCCTAGACAGAAGTGGAAAAAATGACATATCATTGTCTTCCCTAAGGAATAGTAAGAGAGGGTAGAAGCCGATCATCGAAAAATTGGTTACAAAATATTTGTAGGCAATTAAAAGGGGGTGCTAGAAGACAATGATAGAGATGTTTTCTACCACCAAAAGGATACTTTTTATATGATGAAGGGTGCCCAATCCCTTCCTCATTCCCCCAGGGGAATTTGGATTTGTAGCAAATAGTGGAAGAAACAAGAAGAGCTATAAAAAGAGTCACTTGAAGAGCAACAAAAGACAAAGAAAGTAAAGAAGATAAGATGGAAATGGATCCTCCAAAAACTATGAATTTAGGTCGGGATCCTGAGTTGTGGAAGAAAAATAAGATGTGCAGGAGACATAGTTAGTAGATCTATAGAAGATGGTGTCATAAAATGATATACCATGGAAGCAGGAGCTCATTGAGAGAATAAACATGAAGGAATGATGTATATAAACAGTGAAAAAATAGGTGTTTGTGCAGAATCCTTGAGCTTTATATGCAAACCATTATGTTATGGAAGGGGGATTTCAAATGTAATTGGTTGTAACTTCTGTTTCAACCTCTGCTACATAAATTTTTTGATGATGCACAATGCCAAATATGATTGGGATACATAAGAATTTTTTCTACTAATGATTTGCGGTGGTATACTCATTTTCTTGATCTTCCTACGGGTTAGGAAACAGTTTATGTCTTTAAGAATTTCCGCAAGCTGAAATTAGATGGATGATTTCAAAACTGGTATGAAATAAACTCAAACCTATGACATTTTGGAAAAGCAACTTGAATGTATTGTTGTGGATGGGACGAGGAAAAAACAGTTTTAGAACATATCTTTTTGGTGAGAACAAGGGATGATCCAAGGAAGGAGCTTTGGAAGAGAAAAAAAGATCTATGTAATGGGAAATATTGAGAGCTATGGAAAATGGAGTGGGGAGGGAATCAGCTGTGCAAAATGGATTTTCCAGGGGCCATAAATTTTTATCCACCATAATTAAGAGTTATATGAAAGAGAAAATGTGGAATTATATGGGAGGGGACAGAGGGCTAGTGGAGGGGAAAATGTAGAGCTATAAAAGAGCAAAGTATAACAAAGGATCATGTGCATTTAGCCACGAAAGCCATGTGCTTTGGATGCAACAGTTTGTGTTGTGGAAGCGTTTTTGGACTCTATGGGGCTATAATTATTGGATAGGTTTCGGTTGCAACAACGTTGTTAGGATACTGGGTACACATTTAGACTGGGTTGGGATGCTGAAGACCTTTTTTTGCTATGGAAGATTTGTTTTGCCCCATAAGACTTACACCTGATTTTTCTTGGGTCTGAGAAACTTTTTTAACTAAGAATTTATGAAACTAGGCTATTTTATTATCTTTGTCATAACATTGATATTGTAATGAATATTCTTACGATGATCAATGAAAGGGTGAGGGACCCAATAACCTTTTTTTATAGATAAAAAAGTAATAGAATTTCAAAAATAGTCATGGGACTTTCTCAAAACTCGCAAGCCCAAGTTGAATCACTTATCTACTAAGTTAAAATGTGGCCCCGAGAGCCTCATTCATAATTAGCCAAGAGGATGACTCAAAACATTTGAGCCTATGACTCAACTAACACAATTCAAGGACAAAATTATAGAGGCAATTGTCACTCTAGTCATTATTCTTCACTGTTTTATGTCGTGGATAATGTTTTAACATACATAAAAATATTAGTTAAATTTCATAGTGAAAGATGTAGGTAAAGAAGTTCCAAAATCAATATGAAACATATGAGTTATTATTTTTAGATAGGGATTTTTATGGGAGTTTTTAGGATGTTCCCCTTGGCCCCTGAGGCTAAAACATTAAACTTAGGATATTTTTGTATTATTTAAAAAAAACAAAGTTGTCAATGGGCTATACATGGTCCAAAAAGGGAACCTTAGCCACCATATGCTTACATTCACATGTAATATAAATGTATGTGAACTCTAAACTCGTTTAAATCAGGTTTTCTTTTTATGGTCTCAAAAAAAATTTAGTTTGTTTACTCCAAGTCATCATTTATCTCCTATACACACTTGGCCTTGGCCAAAAAAACAGTGTTGGCATGTTGGGAGTTAATGTCTCCTACGTCCCGATCTATCAAATATATACTTTATTGGTAGTATTTGAAGTTATTGAATTCACTACCACCCTTATAATGTATAAAAAATTATTCTTAATACTTTATATTTTTTTTGTAAGTATTCTATATTTTTTATTGTGTTTACAAATTTTTATGTATTAATTCAATAATTACATTATTAAAAGAATAATAATGTAAATTATTGTATATCTATATAATGCTTGGCTAAACTAATATTTATGTGCAATGAATATGTGTACACATGTTTTGTCTTATAGATCTTTGAGCAACATTAAAGATTCAAGCTTATATTATTAAAACACATAATAATGTATGTGCTTATATATCTATTTTATGTAAGTTCTTAAGGTAGTGAAGCAGTGTACACATGTTTCGTCTTATAAATCTTTGAGCGATCTTGAAGATTAAAATTTATATTATTAAAGTAAATAATAATGTATATGTTTATATATGTATTTAATACTTGTTTAAAACAATATTTATAAGTTCTTAGGGCAGTGAATATGTGTATACATGTTTTGTCTTCTAAATCTTTGAGCAAAGCTAAAGATTAATTTTTGTACATATTGGTCTGGCGTTTTCGTTTTTGCAACAACTAAAACATTTTTTATTGGTATGTGTCGGGAGTTAATGTCCCATATATTCTAATCTAGTTATCGAACTTGTTGCAATCTCACGAGTGTGCTTATTGATGGACTTGCATCTCTCTCCTACATTTACATTTGAGCACTATAAACACATGTTTCCAAAGCTTTGCAGGCATCTATGAGAAAGAATGAAGAGAGGTGCTTGCGTTGAAAAGTACTACCTCTCCATCTCCAAAACATGTAACTATATGCATATACCGAGCTTGCCCGCTCTTAGGATTCTTTAGCTTTGTTGCATCATTCCATTCGCATCAGCCATCATCCAACTATATCGTAAGAATAAAGAGATAGTGACACCACCTCTAAAATTCTATATCACCTACTATATGCCAATGCATTTCTATAAAAATATTATATTTATATCTCATCCGATATTTCTTGTACCTCAAAAGTAATTGTTAATATTAAAACTTATAACCTACTTAAAAATGTGTAGCAGTCAAAGGGCCCTTACAATATATAATATATTGTAATAAGTAATATATAAACCCGCTTTAAAGGAAATTATTGGTAACAATAAATTTTATTTTATTTTGCCATTTGTTATGTTAAGGTGTCTTAATGTCATAAGAGTTGTTAGATGCCGACATCTATCTGGAATTAGGATAAAATTCCAAGCAAATCTTGTCACGCTTAGAACACTGAAATTGCTAACATTTTATCTCATACGTAAATCTTACATTTCATTGTCTCATATTTGGCCTTTTCGAAATTTATAAATAACTCTGGTTGGCCCTATTGTTTTCTATTTAAGGATTGAAAAGTATTTGAGCAGACTTCGCTCTAGAAAAGTTTTTAGATACCCCACACATACTTTGGAGACATATTCCTTTAATTATTACAAAATAATTAATGCGATGTAAACATCCCAAATACACAAAAATGAACACCCTTTTTCATTACTTCTTTATTCACACGAAAAGTTTTCATTAGTTCTTTCTTCACACGAGATTCTCGGCGATCTTTTCATCGATATCTTTCTATATATCGATTCAATCAATCCACATATATGTGATAGAGATGGTTCATAATAAAAAGGTGGAGGGTTGGTAAGAGTCTCAAAATAAACTAAAATGGTACAAAACTTTGTAAATTGAGATTAATTACAAATAATATTATTAAGAGGAAGAAGCATATCATCTCATGGAGGGTAAGAGTTCCACGCAGAGGGATCCCCTAATAAGGAATTTGATGCTATTTAGTTATCTTACTCACCTTTATGGTATTTAGTTATTTTATTCACCTTTATGTTATTTAATTATCTAGTTATCTTATTCGCTTTGAAAAATTAAGAGAAAGACAACTCCCTACCTAAGGGAAAGATGAGCAAGCATATTGGTGTTTGCTATATCTGATGACATGTACATAAATGTAGGAACATCTAATTTTTAAGTAAAATCCGCACTAACTAAAAATAGTTGCATGTTTTTCACAGTTATTTTTGTTTCTCTACATCATGTAGAAGATATCAATATGTTCACGATATCTTTTACACAATAGAAAGGGTCTTCGAAAGTTGGCATAAACATTAATTCAATAACACAAAGAGAAATTGTGTTTCTACACAGGAACAAATATTACCTAAGAAAGAGACATTAAAATGTGTTGTGTTATTTTTGTGGCATGCATACAACTTTGAGATAGTTTACAGGTGTGGCACAAACCTTCTGTGTAGTAATACAACACTTCATTACTTGGGGCAAGACTAAGAAGACTTTAGATACTTATTTATACTTCACCATTGTCTTGTGTGCATAATATCACAACATTCACATTTAGAGGCTCGCATTACGACCAAAGATACATCTTGATGGTGCGAAACTGTGAAGTCGTTAGAGGTCATTTGAGAAAATTTAGGACTCGCTTGAAAGAGTTGTGCACATGAGTCTAGCATGCACGTGTGATCTTTGGGAGTGAAAGGGAATGAATTCAAATTATGCATTACATAGGAGGAGCTAAAGAAGATTCACTTAACTCAATAATGTGTTTGTTGAGATGACTCAAGTTTTTTAATGGGGTGCATTAAGGGCTATTTGGGTCTTATTTTACATAGTGGAATATGACACATTTAATTTCATAGGAGGTTTGAAGAAATGTCATATTAGTATAATGTAGCTACGAGATAATATTGTAAGTTCATGGTGTATGTAGGCTAAGAAGGTTTATAAATAATCATTTTTCTCTTCTTTATGTAGGCTAATAACACTCCCCATTTTACTAAGAAAATGGAGCCATTTTTTATGAGTTATAAAACTAATTCATACACATCCAACAAAACTTTCAAAGTCTTTGAACTCCTCTTCAATGTAATTTATGAGATCCAACACTATGCTTACCAAGAGTCAAAGCATAATTTTCTCATGACCTAGATATATTCTAAGTTTTTTTTCTTATGATTTAAAATGCTTTTGAATGCTTCATTGTTTTATCTTTAAAATGTGTTTTCATGGGTATGTTGGAGTGATTGATTGTGTGCAAGACAAAGATGAAAATGTAAGGAATATTTAATGGTCTCCCAACAAGAATTGCTTCTAAAACGTTCAGTTGACACCTAAGTTTTTTTTCTTCATCATTGTAAAGCCATCATGTTTAACTTAAAGATGACACTCTGTGGAAGGATGGAAGTGTATCAATTTGATCCAAGTGTCCGCAACTGAAATTTGGAAAACTTTAGAGTTAAAATTTTAAATATTTGAATTCTTGAAAAAATGCAGAGCATCAATGGAAGCCAAGTGTCATCAATCAACATCCCAAAAATTTATCTCTATATGGAAATCCATATAAGAAATACTTACAGCTGAATGATACACTGATGATCACCACATGTCGTTGATAATCATTCAGTTTTTGGTAAACTTGGTTATGCTAGGTCTATGCTCCAAGATCATGCAAGACACCGACGAAAACCATGTGTCGGTAATACATCCTTGAAAAGATTCATAATATTTGAGGTATTAAAATGCACTGATTAAATATGTGATTTAGGAATCCATTATAATTGAGCTTCCAAGTCTCCAAATTAATTATAACATTGATCAAGAACACTTGTTGTTGTAATATTTGGTTTGCACTAACATAAGCTAAGCGCGCTGACACCTCATTCAATCAGAATTGAATGCTCACTCAAAGCGAGCGTAACCACCAAGTCCCTCCTTTGTGTTGCTTGATAGGAAGTTAACATGCAGATTTGTCATGATAATTAACCAAGAAATCATTCATATATAGTTAGCCATTGCATTCAATTCATTTTAGAAACACATATAATAAGAGAACTAATAGTTTAAACAATAACCAAGATTAACTTAACCATTATATCTCCATACTCAGACATATCCACAACCAGAATCCATCCATAATCATCCATTATAACCAAAAAGCATTACATAGTGGAATTTGAATACATTATAGTCATTGTATTAGTGCGTTGGACCATGCACACAAGTATCAAACCCTAGATCTATATCAAAACAACATAACTCTACTAAGCATAAAGAACTACTACGAATAATAACCTACATTATGTATATATAGGGGAGGGGACATGCCCTTCACCACCTATGCACTCTCCTAAAACTTTTCGTGCTCACAAAAATAGCCTATATGCTTTCTTTCCTAAAATTAGTCATGTGTACAACCTTTGCATGTTTTTTACAAAATGGATAATAATAGATTGTTCTATTCTTATCCTTGTTTTATTACTATTAATATCCTTCTTCATGCATGTGATTTAATCCTTAATTTGCATGTGCTTTCTCTGCTTGCTTGATCTGCATGCCAAGTATATATTTAGCCTAATCTGGAAAATTGGTCAAGTCCCTACTTTGTTACCTGTGTGTGTGCAGTCCTGCATGCTACCCTGTCCAACATTAATGCACGTCATAATACGTGCTACCCCTGATCCTCTGTGTATATGTGTGTTCCTGCGCGTAAGCCCCATATGTTTCTTCTATGCTTAGTCAATTTTCCTCATCCAGCATTACCCCAAAATAGGTATGTTTTTCATCCTCGACAACATTGAATAAATGGCTAACCCATGAAGGAATAAAGAATGCATGAATAATAAGAATAATGGCAAAAATAATGAAAATATACCCAGCGTCAATTGATCCCTACTCCTCAATCGGCTGTAAAATTTTAAGGAACTCCTTATTGAGGGTGCTCTCCAACTCACCCCATTCTACCAACCCCTTAGTAGTTGTATCTAGAATCAACCCATCTACCTCCATCATCTCTTCGGGGGTAATTTTTTCACCCTTCTGCTTTAGCTCCCTTATCACTTCAGCTAGGCCAGAGATCAATCCTACCATAACATCCATTCTTCATGCAACATGGGATTTCATCTCTTTAAGCCTAGTTTCATAAGCATCCCTAACTATTTTTCAGGGCATCCCACTTCTGCGCAATCTCTACTAAGATCTCCTCACGACCAAACTTCACTTTCTTCTTTGCATCCTATACACATGCCAACTTTACGTCCTCCTGAGTAGTATATGCCTTGAGGATGGGGTTAAGGTCTTAACAATGATCAAAATCCCATCCCGCATTCTTCAACGCATCCTTCAATGTATGGCACATCACCTCATATTTGGTTATCTTACATGCTATGATATTCTTATTCTTTTCCTTCTCAGTTACCTTGTCTTCTTATGTCATCCCCTGCATACTTGTCTTTTCTTTTAAAATCATATGAACCAAATATACAAATAATGAAATACCGAGGGGTATGATTCTTAGGTTCTATCATCGAACTTTGAGAGTGTTGTTTTGATCTCATATGCAATATGGATGCCCATATTAATGATATTTTGTGTGTTTCTCTACCTTCTCATTTTTGTTAGTAAGCCATTGAACCTCCCGCACCTTATCCCTTTTTTCTTTGAGAAATGTTTAGATGGTGGATCCCTTGTCCAGGTTTCTCCATGTTACTTGTGTCACCATCTTGTTCAACGCATTTTTGGCTTGCTCATTAATGAGTTCTGTTGGCTTCACTGTCAAGATACCTTTTGGTGCCTTTTTAGTTTTGTTGTCTTGTGTTTTTTTATAGGCAAAATTCACTTGAAAATATGAAAATCGTACCCTAGTGTCAAACAATTTCCATGTTATACGGTATACCTTTCCAAGACACCCCTAGGTCAGCCTATTCACCCATACTAGTCCTATGATGTCCCTTCAGTGATCCATATGTGTGTTTCATCCTTCCTTTTAGGTGATTTAAGAAGAAAAATAACATTCAAGTACTTCGGGACTAATATCTCTTAAAGTAGGTTTTCAAGCAATCTTAGGAAGGGCTACAATTAGCCTTCCTAAGACAAGTACATAGTATTTGGGGATGTTTCGAAGGCCCAAATTCATCAAGGAGGTGTATTCAAGATCCTGGATCATAATGAAATTGATTTAGGAAGATTATGGAAAGTTTCAGAGGTTTAGGAACCAGTTCATCAAAAGCAGGTTTTTGAGGCCGAAGGAGCTTGCACCATGAAAGAGCACCTAAAATTCAAGAGGTGATTCTGAGAGCTCCAGAATGAGTTGTGAGAAAAAAATATTAATGGAAATAATTTTTAGTCCTCTACATGGTGGAAAAATGAAATTCATCATAAACCCCATGCATTTTTCCAGGTAGCTCATTCTTTCCAAGCACAGCTGGTGGTACCAAGAAAAAAATTAGGTTTTAAAGGGTTTTTAGATAGAATAAATAAATAATACCCATCCCATCCTTCTCAAAATTCCTTTTACATACAAATTCATATAATAAGTGTGCAAAAATTCATCCGGGAGCTCAAGTTATGGTATTTTCAAGTCATCGCCCAAGGTACATGTTCGATACTTAGTCAATTTTTTTGGGTACCACGTGGCAGCATAAGGTTGAGGCATACTCTTGTGTCCTCATTTTCCTTTTCCATGGGGAAAAGAAGGACAAAATATTTTTCCCTACCCCTTTTAGCATTTTGGTCACATCATATGACCATGACGACTCATTTTAGTACCTTTGACCAGTTTGACTAACCCCCTCAACTACTCCTGTATGCAGCCACTTGTCAAGCAAGGGCTAAGGCACATTTTTGTGCACCTATTTTCCCAAACAAAGGGTCAAAAAAATGTTCCCCCTGGTTTCCCTCTTGTTCATCATATGACCCAAAACTAGCTTCCATGTGCTCATTTCTAGCCCTCTCCTCCATTCCTCTTGGTCGGTGCATGTGCGACACTTATCCAGAAAGGGATAAGGTGCATTTTTATGCACATATTGTCCCAAACCAAGGGGTTAATGGGGATAAAAAAATGCTCCCACCCCCTCATGTTTGCCAAATGCCTATAAAAACAAGACTTAGCTATTTTTTGCTAATTCCCTCCACATTCTTCCATTTCCTCCCGAAACTCTGTCGAAAATTTTCTAGAATTATTCCTTTGCCATTTTCATCCTAAATTCATTACCTTAATGTTCCTATGATCTAAGAAAGATAAAAACATAAAAAAAATCTAGATTTTTGAACACTCCAGACAATATTTTCGTAGAAAAACTTCGTAACCCGCAAGGAGAAATTATTCATATCTAAAAAACCGGTGCAACCGCTGCATGAATCAATGCAAGGTTTTTTGCATTCATCCTCATTTACAGGTGCCTTAGGAACCCAAGTGAAATATTTCACATACATGGCCTATATTTTTTGTAATAAATAAACCCCAGTTTCCTGGCAATAAATTTTAAAATTTTAAAATCTTTCATTCTGGAGACCGGGTTGAGGTGAAATTTTAGAGGAGCAACAAAAACCTAAAACCCATATCAGAAAAATTGATTTCGTCAAAAACCAAGGTTCATAACACCACTTTCTAAAAATAGTAAGCCTCCTACACAGGCACTTGTTATTTTTAGTAGGTCTTCACAAAAGGTAGTTTCGACAAGATCAGTGTGCCTGGAGATCATCCAAAAAAGGGTGGAAAATTACCATTTACTAAAAATAGTAAACACCCTTTTCCGATGTAAGAAAATTTTCTCATAAGCCATGAAATTCAAGTTTGCAGGTATCAAACTAGTCAATGCTCTCTCCTTTGAGTATGTAGAACTGGGGGACAACAATGTCACTCACATGAATTTCAATAATCTCAAAGCACACACGCTCGGTCACCCAAGGGAGCCAATTGAAGACAAGGTGTTCATGAGTGGATTTTACACGAAAGGTGGCCATCCAGTATCTGTGAAAAGTATTGAGTTGGTGTTGGCATGTTCGCACCATTATGAACCTGAGATAAGAAATATTTGGGTAGAAGATGGCTTGGCTATGGTAGTGATTCCTCCTAAGGCCATTTTATATGTCCTACAAATCCCCACCTGGAGCAACATGTCTATCATCTCAAAAGAAATGGTGGTGAAGGAATGGAACAACACAAATTCTTACTTGCGGGGTATTTCATTGGGATCATGGTTGAAGTCAAGAAGAAAACCATCTCAAGTGCCGAATTATCTCTCAAGAAGTGAATTTCATGAGCAATTTTTAGATGCAATAACCATTCTTAGTCAGGTGGTGGGAGAAGCAAACATGAGAGAATTCCAAGAGTGGATGGATTCATATTGGCAATCATTGAAGAAAATTAAAAGATTGATTAGGGCCAGATCATAAGTGATAATTTGCACCACCAGTTGCTCCATGTTCTAGTCTCAAATAATTTCTCCATGAATTCTTACCTGGTGTATGTTCTCGAGAGCTGGAGACCATTCAAGTGGATAACACTTACAAAAAACATATCTTCCCAATATCTTGCATTTGATAAGTTTCCACAGTTAGTGTTGAAGGAAAGCAATCGACACTTCACCCGAGTGAATGATTCCTTCACAATGTTCATCATCAGGAATCTGGAGGGTAACGTTCACTCAAGGATGTCTCCAAAGGAAACATCTTTGATCAAAATATATGGCTCATTCTTTATTTATTTTTCCACTTTTTCATACATCTGAGTTTCTGGTTGCGATCACTCCCCACTAAGACTACCTTGGTGCCTTACTGGCCAGATAGCATTGTTTGAGGTATGTAGGCAACTTGTGCATGTGCATAGTAGGCTCACAAACTAGAAGAAAAAGACTATCTCTTTCCCCATCTCAATTGGATTCTTCACCTAGAAAAGTATCCATGATGCATCACACTTGGAAGTGGCCTTTGTTCCCCTGATCTTGCATTTATATACTCCGAGGACTAGTTTTGAAATTAGAGTTGATCAAGACATTTTCCATCTCTCAGAGTTGCATCATGTCCTGCAGGTTGAAGACTATTGGGAAAATTGTGTAGATGATTTCAATGTTAGAGAAAGGGAATAAACGAGGATGACCATTGCGTAAATGAATAAGTACATGCTCTAGTGGTATGAAGAAGTTATTCAGGATGATGGTATGGAGTTTTATGATCCATATTACAAAGCGGTGAAGGATTCTCCTTTACTACGAGTGAATTGGAGTGTTCAGGTGACATAGCTGATTGGACTGAGACTGTGATCAAAAGAATGAGAGAAGTGTTTCAAAAGAATAAGGTTTCTGCTCTCACATCAGGAAGTTTCCCCACACTTCAGAGACATGTATCACATCATTCATCATCAAAGGCCGTGGAGGTAACTTTAAGTTCATACCACTCTGAGGGAAGTTTGAAGTGAAAGGCAGTGGAGTTGGAAACCTCCTACTATGAGAGATCACACAAGAAATTTAGGAAAAAATATTCCACAATAGAAGAAAAAGTTGAGGAAGGTGAGATAATCCATATTCCAGCTCCCAAACAACCCCAGGATGTTCCATTTCCTGTTGTCACTCTTGCTCCTCCTACACAAGAGACACACCCCTTCCACCCAAGCAAGAGATGATAAACATGTCAGTTGTAGAGCTATATGAAGATGATATGTTTCCTTGGATGAAGGAAATGATTATAAAAGAGGCTTGTACTGTCCAACAAGTTGCAGTCCTTGATATTTTGATAATAAAATCATTGGCCAAAGGGAATAAGAAGAAATTTTCTCAAGTAGCCTCTCACTTTTTCAGCGGTGCTACAAGTAATCAGTATATAGAAGTATCCAAACCAATGGTGATTAAGCCAGTGGAAGAGATGACACCGGTTGACTACAAAATGAGCACTATTTCCTTGGGCCCATCCACTCATGACAGAGATGAGCGTATTTTCCAAGAATCTTCCACTTGCCTCCTTGCAAGGAATCGAGAATACAAAGAAAATATTGATCAGTTGGAGGATCAAGTATAGAATCTCTCCTCATATGTGCAGCACTTGGTGGATCCCAATTCTTCGTCAATCCCAATTGAATTATTTACTCCAATAAGTAAAATTGATCCAGAGTCTCCGATAAATGTAAGATTTCATAGTGTTGGGATGAGAAAACAAAAAATAGATGAGTATGATCATTGAAAAGGGAAAAACGTTACTTCCTGAGGCCATCTCACTGCTCAAATATATGTGTGCAACTACAAATAAGGATAAAATGATTAGGGAAGGATTGATAAGCAGGAAAATATTCAATGCTCCATCTAAGGACTTGTCACATGTATGGGTAAGGACTCGTATGACCAGATATGAAATGATAAATTGAAATATCGTTGAATTGGACTCAAACAAAGAATGGGCATATAAGATGTAAGATTGTATCAACAAAAAGTTCAGAAACTTGGAGTGCTCGTCATCGAAAAAAACACCACTACAGATGAGTTGTGGAGATCATTTGAGGAGCATGTCAAGAAAGAGGCTAGGGACCCACTTTCCTTCAATGAAGATACCTTGGAGTCACTATCTGGGATTCGAGCCACCATTTTTTTATTGCATAAAAGCATCAGTCATGGTTTGCAAAATATAAGGATATCAATAATGTCTCAGATGATTGGACAAATTCCTTAAGTTGTGTACGCATTCCTCATGTATAAAAGGTTGCATCTACAACATCTCGATTTAGTAAAGATTTTAAAGGAGTTAAAATTTCACCAGTGGATCTCGGTGGATATCGGTCAAGTAGTAAGGCAGGAACGATGGAAGTGGCTTCTTCATCGGCTTAATTCTCTCTCTTCTTTATCTCACTTCTTTTCCCTTCCTTATTTTCTCTTTCTCCCTTGTTTTATTTCTTTGTTGGGGGTTGCACTTTTTCATTATGTCTTATTTTATTTAAAAATTGACTTTATGTTTATAATGTAATAAGTCACCCTTATTTTATAAAAGGGGACTTAATTATTTCCTAGGAATATGAAAAGTCACAAGTTGTGTAAGGCATATGAAAGGTCATGTGGGGTAGGCGAAGAGTCTCTTCTAATTTCTATAAATTGTAATGACACCCTCTTTTCAAGGGGTTTTCAATTTTGTGTGTTTGTGAGAGATTATTATGTGTGAAGATGTCAAAAGATAACATTTCCTCTATTTATCATCTCTATGTTCTTCCCACTTTCACTATGTCTAATTTTTCTCAAGCATCAATGAAGAAAGAAGGAGTTTGTTACCTTTTTTGACAAGGATGTTTTTGAGACTTTTTGTTCTAAATCTCAACTTGTCTTGTTTCCATTTACAAAATTTTGTTTCTTCCAATCTATGTGTGTTGGAATTTTCTGGTTAATGGTTGTAGGAATATGATTTTCTACCTACAACGTTAATCCCCCTTTATTTTTTTCACTCCCTTTCTCGCTTTCCTAGAAAATTCCTCTCTTATAAGCGATTGCAAGATTTTTCCGAAGGGTCATTAGAGTGCCCCTGTTGGATTCCCAACCATAAGGCCACCACAAATTTCAATTTCACATGCGTTTAATAATATCAACTTGCACCATTCAAGTAGAGGGACTTATATTCCCAAAGTGTTGGCAAGATACCCACCAATTTTTCCACCGGAAATTTTTTCTCACTAACAAGTTTGCACATAGAAAATGCTTCTCCAACGATCTCGAATTTAGGCTCATCCATATGAGTCTACATAACCCATGACAAAATCTTCCTCGTGTGTATGAACACACCCCCTTGGTTGATCACCTCCCACTCATAAAGTTTATATATCACAACAGAACTTTAAAATTGTGCATGCAACACCATGGATTGATCATCAATGTAACTCACTTTAGGTGTGCGTGTGACCTCATCCTTTTTCCTCCTTCCTCTAGGATGCATTTTTGTTGGTATATGCTACTCATTCAGAGTGCACACACTGGTTCCATTGCCTCTTGACACTTCTTGCCTTGATGAATTCCTATCCTCATTGCCTTCCTTTTCATGTACTTCTTGTACCTCATGCATCTATGTATCATACACAACACTCTCCTACATGTGCCCTTATTCCTTTACATCATGGACTAGAGCTTCATGTTCTTTTTCTTCCTTCTCCTGAAGGAGCTCTTCTAATACCTCCTCCTCATCAGTCTCACCTTTGTGTACCATCCTTCTTCTCCTCTGTTTTTTCTTTTCTGGACTGGGCTTGGGTGGAGTGACTTCTGGTGACTTCACAGGTTATGATGTTCCTACGCCACTATCTTGTTCCTTGCGCATTCTCTTCACCCTAATCTTTACTCTTTGATCAAGCGCAATGCTGTCATCTTTTTCTTCCTCTTCTTATTCCTCATAGTTAGTCTATTTTTCTTCTTTCTACCTCGGAGGAGTGGCCTTGCACACTTTCCTGGTCCCAACTGTCTACCTACCCTTAGGTGGTTCTAGTATTTTGATCTCACCTCGATATACTTCCCATCGACTAACTTGGGCTTCAAGTAGATATATATTTTCTCTGCCTCCTTGTTTTCTATTGCCAAGGTCTTGGAATTTATACTGATATCATTTGATATCATGGTATTTATATAGGCTACCTTCCTAGGGTATAATATTTTTCGCAGTGTATGATAGTCACAATCTACCTTATTAGCATCAAATATTAATTTACGTGCATCTGAGAATCTGTTCATTGATGCCTTAAAATACCTCATCTTGTCGGCATATGGAATATTTCACCGCAAGATATTTTCAACATTATTCTTATAGAATCCCCCAAGGAAAAAGTGATGGTATACCACAAACTCTACCTTCCTATCCAAGATTGAGGGAAATTCACTTGGAATGCACAACTCATGCCCGAATTCCTCACGTATTTTCATGTACCACCGGTCTAGCCTTAGCTTGTAAGAATTAGTTATTCCATCACATGTATACTCTGTGAATCTCTTGACAAGGGAACTGTTCTTGGGTGGGTACTTACATATTTTTTCATTCAGGCCATCCAGAACTCCAATCTTTGAGAATAAAATTTCACAAGAGGATCACTTCCCAAGTGATCCTGACACCCACGCGTGCTTCCTCAATAATCCCTTATACAATAAAGGTAGAAATGTTTTACACCATTCCCTCAACCATCCTTTTCACAATATGAAGCCACATGTAGTCACTTTTCCAAACCCTTTAATTCCTAGGCGCGTAGATGTTGAGATCCATCCACACAAGATATTCAGAACAACATCATTATATTAATTCATCAACATTACAGTAGCCAAATACATCAAGAAATCCATAAATGGACCAAATACATCATACAAAGTTTCAGTATTCTTCCTACAATGGCTCCATTATAGAAGTTACAATAGTGGTGACCCATATCCCCCCTAGCTCTCTCTACTTTCTTGCACATCTCCATCACACATTACGCACACCTCTCATTTCACATCCCTCTCTCTCCTCTATTACCGTGTAAATCAATACATATCAAGGGGTTCTTGGGATTCTTATTTTTATCACCTCCTCATCACTCATAGTGAACCACTTGCAAAATGTCATCATGTACTTCCATACACAAGTATCCCTAGCATGCAATCACTAGCTAATCCATAACTAACTCCACTTTATAGCTCTTGATCCTCTCATGATAACCATATACTAGAATATTCATTCCTTGGGCTGCAAGTATTCATGCTTCAATATTATCCTCAAATAAGCTTGGCCGCATCTCCATGTGTCCCCTATTGCAACCCCGAACTGTGGTCCAAAATATGGCTAAGTCCTGAGCTTTTTCTACCTAGGTGCGAACCTCCACACTCTCCCTGAAGCTACTTCCACGCTGAGCCTTTGCACCTTGTTGGTGTGAAAAAACCTTCCACCTTAGGTGCAAAGCCTCCTTAGGGGCTAAACATTACCCCACACTAGTTTGATTTCCTCCCACGAAAATATTTTGTGCTTGCAGAACAAAAACTCCAGTGACCAAAAATCTGGCTAAGGAAAAAATGTTGCATGGTTCAACCACTAAGTGACTAACTAGAGGATTTCAAGTAACTCCGCATCTAGTTCATCCTTCAACTTCTTCCATGCTTCCAATTTTGCTAAGGATTTCCTCGATGCCTCTCCTACCATGCTAAGTACTTGGTCTAGTGTGATTTCTTCAACCTTCCCCTTGAGCTCATTTATGACCACCACCATCTCCATGCAAAGACACCCTCAAACTTGTCCATGCATTTTGTGATAGAGTCCTAGAGTTCACCAATGAAAAACTCCATTTTTTTGTGCTTGGTCTTATTTTTTTCCTTTTGTGTTGGTGTTATTGATAATCAGTTGGGTGTGCTCAATCTTGTTTGTGGGGACCTTATCCTGCAAGGCCTTGAGGATAACCTCCTCATCTTCTACCCACACGTCAAAAATTGGTTCACACTTCTTACAACTATTGAAGCCCCTATCCACAAAAATATTTTCCTCCTTGATTTGGGTGAACAAGTCCTCTA
Source organism: Taxus chinensis (assembly GCA_019776745.2). Lineage (NCBI taxonomy): Eukaryota > Viridiplantae > Streptophyta > Pinopsida > Cupressales > Taxaceae > Taxus > Taxus chinensis. The sequence goes on from CM034149.1 coordinate 5,674,145, forward strand.
ACTCCATAATTGGGCTTCAACAATGACCTTGTTGTTTTCTTTTTCCTTAGCAATCTCCTCGATTGTGGTCCTCCCACCATTCTTGAATGTTGGTTAACAACATCCCCACCATATCTTCTAAGTATGCCATCTCATCATTATAATCCATCCTTTTTTGGCTCAACAATGTTTGAAATTTTCTCAATACCTTATTTACTAAGGTGTCAGCTTGATCATATGCTTCCTTAGTCCATACCTACTTGCCTTTTAATCCTTGGCACAGTCTCTCTATCTCCTTCTCCTTTCCCTTCTTATCCATGACCAAGGTCTGAACAGTCACCCCCACATCTAAACTTTTCCTTATCACCTCCAAAGACATATTTAAAAACATGTTACACACCTACTCATCAGTGAGGTGTCTTATATCCACCAATTTGTATGTTGCTCCTCCTTTCTTCTTTAAATGAATGGTCTCAACGGTGTGGTCGCTAACCTAAAATTCAGGCTCCTCTGTGTGATAATGTAGATTCCAGCTTATCATATTCTTCGTCCTTGTCACACCCACATCTTGGTCTGATAAATCCCAAGCATGTAGCTTCTCTGAGGAAAGGGTACTCTGGAACCTTGCATGTAATACCTTCATGGGATTATCCACGAAGTCCATGTGAGGGGACATAGGTGTCCACTTCTTTCTCTTTTCCTTTCACTTTGAGCATTGCTTCCTAGAGGTACTTGTTCCTGCAGTGTACCCTTTCTCCTCATTGATAACAAAGGAATCTCCTTGATTTTTCTCTCCTAGGATGGTGGGTTGGACACGTGAATTCCCTCCCATTGGACTCTTCATAGGGCTCTCCATAGTATTCTCTTTCTCCTTTGCATGTGCATCAATTATCACCTTGGTATCTGCCTTGACCCTTCTCTCCTCCTCCTCCTCGAGTTCTACCTTGAGATCCTCCCTAAAAGCTATGTGATCCTCCTCCTAGCCTGTTTCTACCACTAACCTAGAGAAATCATGTTCCTTATGCTTCTTTTGTTCTAGCTCTTCTCCTTCTAATTTTTTATGTTCCTCACACTTTGTCTGTGAAGCCTTGGTGATAATTTGTTGTGATGTACCTATGCCCCCACTACTACTCTGACACATATAATACTTCATTTTCTAGGAAGTGTATAGTTTCTCCTTACTTCCTTCTTCCTTTTATTCTCCTTCTTCTCCCTGGACTACTCTTATAGGATGGGATTGGCGCCTCTCATGGCCTAGAAAGGTGGATGTCTGTAACCTCCACTTTAACCCCTCCATGTTTCTTAGGGTGCAGCTACACAAATAATGAGTGGATGAAACCCTTGATGGTAACATTGATATGTGGATGCAAATCTAGAAAATATGGCTCCAAAATCTCTTTATACACCGGCCTCGCACCATACTTATAGGTTGCACAAAGGGTGTGAACATCATCATCCACCTTGTCAACATCAAAAGTCAATTTCTGCACATCCTTTAACTGGTTGATGGCACACTTCATATATTTAGCAGTGAATGCAAATGGAAGTTTGCACCATAGCCCCATTTCTCCTTTGGCCATCATAAACTTTTCCAAGATGAAGTGTTGCATAACCAAAAACTTCACCTGGTCCCCAAAAACTTGTGGAACTTGTGGCAACTCATGTGGGATGCACCACTAATTCTCAAAAGTCTCACATAGTCTTTCACACCACTTGTTCATCAGGACCTTTTAGGTATTCATGATGGTGCCATCACAAGTGAATTGAAAAAATTACACTGTGGGAGATGGGTGTGCTGGTGGGTGAACCCATATATTTCCATCTTTCCCATCAGGGACACCATTTCCTAGAATACAATCAAAAAATAGTATAGATCCCCATGTGATCTTGGCTCCAACCTCATCTAAACTCGTGCCTCCTCAATGATACTATTTGCAATAAATTACACGAAGTTGTAGTGTGCCCGCTTGGATACCCTGTCTACAATGTACAAGAATCTTCTATTTATATCCGTCCATCACTCTGATGCACCTAGTTTGCAACTGATGAGTCAGGTTGTGACTCTTAACACTGGGTCATCAAGGTCTGAAATAACATGAGCCCTTCCTCCCTTCTCATAGTTAATTTCTTCACCAATTCCTCAATTTTTGTAGTGGCACATAAGTCATGTGTCATGTCCACACCAGTTTTTCACAGGCTTGTTACACTTCTAATCAATTGGCCCGTAATTCTCATTCTTCTTCTTGTAAATTAGAAGAAATCCTCATGCACTTGTGACATTAACCATCTGAAGAGTGGGGTGGGTTTAGTGAAGAAGGGAAGCTCCCAAAGCTGTAAAACCCCAGTCTTCTACAACTCATGTTGCACTGAGTCATCCACCTTAGGGTTATTCAAGCTCGTTTACCTCTGGAACATCCTTGACTAGATCCTCCCACATTGACTTATCATGTTCATCTATTCTATGGTTTAATTTTTTGATCTCATATTTATACAGCTTCAAACCCCACTTCTCTTCCTTAATCATGCTTGGGGGTACTACATTTCCAAGTAAACCTCAACGGGTTCCTCCTTTTCCACCACCAGTTTCTTGGTTCCTTCTTTCTTTAGTGTCATTTCTATTTCTTTATTTTGTGCCCTAGGTGTTTCGATTTCTCCTATCTTCCCAAGTTCATCAACTTCAATAGCTTCACTTTTATGCAATCCCCTACTGCCTCACTATTTTCCTTTCCTCTTGCTATAATGCAAGATTTTGTTATAGTTCACACAATGCTACTGGTTTGTAAAATTATTTTTCTTCCTTTTCTCATCCTTGTCGCACTCTAATTAATTGGGAGCACAAAAATTTCCAAAGGAAAGGTAGTTATAATGACTACCCTCACCCCCTATTTATACTTTTTCAAGACCGCAATGTCCTTCTGACCCACGCGTTTTAACGTTACTTTATTATAACGTAATTTTTCCACTAAAATCAACTCCTGTGACCTCTCCTCATGTGCTGCAGTTGTAACCTTTTGGCGTGCTATCCTTACTTCCCAACCACAAACCTCCTCCATGTGCTTCCCTGCACCGAAGTACTTAACCTCTATGCCATCCACCAAGTAATTTCCTATACCACTGCCTACCTCATGTTACACTGTGTGATCTTTATTTCTCTTGCATGGTCTTTAAGCAACTTAAATTTTCTCAAACCACCTCTACTACAATAAAAATTTGAACACCTTATACACCACACCGATCATTCTTCTACCTTTTTCCAATCATCCCAGAATGGGGTTTCCATCAATCCAACCTCCTTAAAAATTTGCCAACTATTTCCATACTTATACACCAATCCACCCCACACTAAAGGTATGTGTGGTCCTCAGATGCACAATGGAATCACTTAAAATGTAATTAGCTACTAGATCACCAATGCGCACACAACATAGAATGAAAAAGAAAACAAAATGACGATGAAAGGAAACACGTATAAAGGAAAATACATTAGAGGAAACCCTAAGATAATTAGTAATATTGCCTTATTTACAAACACCAAGAAGGATTATTTATAGTAGGGATTTAACCTACTCCCGTTAAAGAAATGGGAAACTATGTGCCATCCAAAGCTTCTAGCTAGAAATTTCCTGAGTCAAGTATGTAGGTCATGACATACGGTCCCAACCAATGGACTTGGAACTTCCTAGGGTGATGTAAGATCTTGGAATCATATAGAAGAACCATTTTTCCCACCTCCATCTTCTTGTTTTTAACGTGTCGATCATGCCAGGCCTTTTGTCTTGATTTCTCTATCTTTTGGATCCATCGGGCTATGTGCATGATTCTCATCCAACTACATCGGTCTATCTATGTGCTCTTCAAAGTTATTTCTCATCATCCAAATCCTCATGTGCAATAATACATGGATGGTAACATAAATTCAACTGGTGAAATATCTTTATGCGCTAAACACCAACTTCAATGGGTTTGGCTTTGTTCAACCTCTTGTAGGTAGTCATATATGATAAGAGTACAACAATTTTTTTTCATCCCAATCCTTCCTTCCAATGTCATAGATCTTTATCAATGTGTGGTTCATAATATTGTTGAAGGCCTCAGAATTCCCATTAGCCTGAGGGTGATAGGGTGTAGTCTTATGATGGGCTACCACAAATTCTACCAATAATATCCTAACAATCTGATTCAAGAAATGAGTACCCCTATCACTTGTTAGACTCAATAGACATCCATACCTACTTATTATATTCTCCCAAAGTAACCTTCTGTAGTAGGTGGAGTACAATCCTTCATTGGTACTACCTCCACCCACATGGTAAGATAATTTGTACAAGTAATGATGTAGCACGACCCTGTCCTATGCACCAGTGGGGAAATAGGTCCTACGAATTCAATTTCCCATTTTTCAAATGGTTCTATGCCTTTTATAGGCCTTAACAACATTTCATCTCTATGCCCAAGCTTCCCAAGGCACTGGAAATGATCACAGCCCCTGGCATATTCTACGTGCAATCCTTGTATAATGTCTCCCACCACATACCAATCATCAGAATCTTGCACGTGGTAAATCTTCCTACATAATGTCCACTAGAAATCCCTCCATGAGCTTCCTCCATAATACCCATGTGCTCATGCTCTAGTACACACTAGCGCAAAACCTCATCTTGACCAAGTTTGTATAGATCTCCACTAATTAACATATAAGGCATAATGTGAATGGCAAGTTGTTTCCTCCGTATACTCTTCATCATGTTAAGTGTTGTACATGTTTGTAAAAAGATAACAATATCTTCCAAATCAGATGGGAACATGTTGTAATTTGAATAACTATGCATCTAGTATTGTGTTTTCAATGCTTTACACGTCCTCACCAGAATTGATTCTTAGAAAAATGGTTAGGTCCTGAATTACACTTTCCTTGTTTCACTACGACTGAAAAGTCAAATTCTTGAAATAACAAGACCCAATAACATATGCGCCCCTGCAACATGGGTTTATTTACCAAATACTTAAGTTCCATGTGATTTGTGTAAAAGATAAATGGTATAGCCAACAGGTACTACCTAAAATTATGCAGCGCATAATTCATAGATAATGCTTTGCTCTTATTTGTGGTGTAATTATGCTTAGCTGGAGTTAACTTTCTGCTTGCAAAACATATAAAGGGTGATCAACAATCCATTCTCCATAGTTGTGTTATAACTGACTCTAATTTCCATACCTGATGCATCCACATGCATGTGAAAGGGCTTGTCCCAAGAGAGAAAGTGCAAAATGGGTGAAGTAGTAAGTTTCTCCTTTAATGTGTCAAAAGCAATCTGTTGTGCCTTACCCCAATAGAATTTACTCTTATGTTTCAACAAATCCTCTAATGGCGTGGAGATCCTAGCATAACATTTGATGAATTTTTTTAGTAACCCACATGCCCTAAAAATCCACACACTGCCCTTTCATTGGTAGAATCCTCCAATCCCAAGATAATGACAACTTTGGCAGGATCCACCAATAAGCCTTCCTTGCAAATAATATGACCTTGCAATGTACCAAAAGGAGTAGCAAAAACACATTTCTTAATATTCAGAGAGATACTTAACTGCCTACATCTCTCAAACATCAAACACAAGTTGTCACAGTGGTCCTTGACCAATCCATACACTATCAAATCATCTAGGTAAACTTGTGCATAAATTTATGAATAAAGTCTTGAAATATCTGTACCATAATGTGTGAGAATGCAATGGGCACATTCTTAAGTCCAAAAGGCATAATTGTTTAGTAAAAATTTCACCATTCAGTGGTGAAATTATTAATTTCCTTTCCCTCCTTCGCAATCCTTACCTGGTGATATCCTGAGAATCCATCTGTAAAAGAATAGATCTCCCGTCTTGCCACACCTTCCAAGATATCCTCAGTGAAAGGAATTGGAAAAGGATCTATGACACATGCATCATTCAAATATCTATAGTCTACACATATCCTTATCCTCCCATCTTTCTTGATACTAATCACCATTGGGCTAACCCATTTAGACTCTTCAATAGCTCCAATGATCCCAAATTCCAGCATCTTATCAATTTCCTCTTTAACCTTTAGGTGAAGATTATGATTCATTTGATATGGCCTCTTCCTAATTGGGCACACACCTTCCTTTAAATTAATCCACATTTCTCCCAATGAGTGATGTACTCCTTTCAGTTCATGGTACCCATGCGGGAATAAATCCTGGAAGTCGCATAGTAGTTCAATTATCTTTGAGACCTCTTGGTCTGTCCAGTAATCACCAATGATAGCTTCTTTTGGTTTCGCATTTGTACCAATGTTGACCATTTTCATTTTCAAGGGTTTGTGGTAAGTGCGCGCTTGCTCATCTGACAACTATCCAAAACATTGTGTGTACCTTCTGTATGATCAAAATCTAGGTTCTCTATTTATTCGTCTTCTATCAAGTACACCATCATCCCTTTTTCTTTCTCCAGGAAAGGTGCATCCAAACTGTACTTCATATGCTTCTTCCTCCATGAAGCACACCCCAATTCAGGTTCTCCTAGTAAATAAAAAATGAGGTCCTCAGCCTTGGCACTATCTTCTAGAGTAAGACACTTGATACCTTGCAATGCCTCATTCACTAATGGTTTAGGACTTAGGTACTCAAAATTTTAAATAATACCATGTCCTTATCTCCGGCCAATTCCCTGTTTGATGACGTAGCTAAAAATAGACATACCAGGAATGCGTGCACAACCCTGTAAGGTGGAATATAACTTATGCACCCATAGTGAGGGAGGTAAGGCTTTTGGGCCTACCATCCTATCTCTCTTCACATTCCATGACGTGGAATGAGGTGGATCCCTTCCCATCATAGTCGTGTATCTTAGAGGGTGAATTTCTCCAGAGAAACCTAAAAGAGAACATGATTCTCACTTCGCGTCACTCTAGAAGATTGTCTTGATGAGTCATCCACCAACACATTGTTGTCCCACATAAGGTATAAACAAGCATATTCCTCTATGCTCTACTTCATAGGTCCACTGGACTTCCATATAGTGCATAAGAAGACATCAGGGTTACCTTATCCTATGTAACTTGGTAACTGTCTTCCTCCCAACCACCTAACTAAACATGCCTTGACAACACGAGTCACAATGCCTCTTAATTTTCTTTCAGCCAACTCATAAGTTCCATGTGCCCAATTATCACATGCAACACTAGTTGTGTCACTCATGGACTGAGCATCATCCCATTGGATGGATCATTCTCTTGATGGATTAAATAACCTATGGGTCTTTGATGGTGCGCACATAAATCCTATTGATGTATTCTTACCCAAAAGGCTCGACATAAGGTGCACACCTCCCATCTGTGAGTGGAATAATCATACGCTCTTTCTTGTTCTCAAAGATGATACACCCCTTTTTGAAGAGAAAATATACATTATTTGCATAACACCAAGGGTTCCCTAGTAATGCAGGAAAGCTATCTACCTCATAAATTTCCAAGACTTCAAATCCCCCAGTGAACTTGGCTCCTTGAATGGTTATGGAATCATCCTTTAAGACTCTGATGGGTGTAGCCTTAGTCTTGTTTGCCATATACAACACATTAGAGGATGACTACAATGGTAGCCTTCCCATCTGATTCCACACATCTAGAGTAAGAACATTTACCTCTGCACCTATGTCAATAAGTATGTTGCTCAAGAGGGAGGAGAGAGAAAGTAGGGGAAGAGAAGAGAGAGAACAAAGAAGAGAGAGTTGAAGAAGAAGATGTCGCTCCTGGTGAAGTTCATTGATTCTTGTCGATGGAATGTTCCAATGTAGTGAAACTCTGAATCTTTGACCTCTTTGCACCTCTAGAAACTCCTTCAGATAAATCACGGACACCTTGGATTGAGTGATTAAAAACATTGTTGAATGGTTCTGTCAATGACCATGAATGCGACTCATGAAGATCCTCTCAGAAGAGATAGGAACTCACAACTTACCCTGCCAAGTTGAATAAAATGTTCGCCAATGATTGCAACCTCCGCCTTACACATTATATTCCTACAACTCGAGCTACGAAGTGAGTGTCAAAAGACACTGTCAAGGTCTCCTAAGATGGATTATGAATGATTTGTGAGAAATTCCTATAACGATCCCAAATGGTGACATTGACTTGAATGATTACCCCCCTACGTCTCATTTTACCAAAACTGTCCCTTGAATGTGACTTATTATTTTAAGAAAGGGCCCAGATGGGAGACTTACTATATTTAGTAAATCGTGATTTCTGCCTTTCTGAATCATCTTGACGAGCTTAGCTTCTTTATTTACTCCTTTGTATATTGGCTTCACCTCAACCACTTCTTGGAATGACTTGTTATTTTTAGTAGGTACCCATATAGGGAACTTACTATTTTTAGTAAGTGATCATTTTCATTGTTTTATGGTCTAAATAATCATTTTGACCTCATGATTATCTTCGGTGCACATTTTCTTTGCCGTCACTGGTTCTGATGAAGACTAACCAAAAATAGCAAACCTGTGTAGGAAAGCTTACTATTTTTGGAAAGTGGGTCTTTGATGCTCGGTTTGCGATGAAACACATATTTTCAGATTTTTCTCATCGTCATGATCTTATCCCCCGAATTTCACTTGATTTCACCCACCGAAATGCTTGGAAATAAAAAACAAACTTTTTACCTGGTAATGGCTTTGGGCACAAAGCTACCATGATAGCCATAAATGGAGTCATAAAGCTTTTTTTAAGGTCTGGTTTTCACCTCCAATAGAGATGGAATTGGCTCCATTGGGATAGTTTTTTCACTTGAAATCTATGTGCAAATTTTTAGCTCGATCCAACCACCAAATTGGTGGGAAATTCAATGATGTGAGCTAGGGCACAAAATGGAGTTTTTGTTAAAACAAATAATTCAAGGCATCATTTTACCTCCCGTTTGTTTCATCTTAATCATATCTAAAAATGAGTAAGTTTGTAAAAGACGACATCTCAATTTGTGCTCTAGATTGGAAAATGTTTCTCACCTGAAGAAAAAAGAAGGTTTGTTGCTTTACTCAAGAAATTCTCAGATGTCTTGGCCTACTCTTATGATGAACTGAAATCCTTCTAGCCAAAATAAATGCTTCACTCAATTCCTTTGAAGCGGGGTGCTAAGCCCTTCAGGCAGAAACAAAGGCCGTACAACCCAAAGAGTGTTGATACCATAAAGGAGTAGGTAATGAAGATGCTTAATGCAAGGATCATCTTTCCCATCCACCATTCAATGTGGGTAGCTAACATTGTGCCAGTGTGGAAGAAGAATGGTGAAATAAGGATATGTGTATATTTTCGCAACCTGAACCAGGCATCACTAAAGGACAATTATCCTCTTCCTATCATGGACCATATCTTGCAATCAGTCACTGGATCTGAAATGCTTTCATTACTGGATGGATTCTCATGATATAATCAAATCAAAGTGGTAGAGGAGGACCGCACCAAGATAACCTTTACAACGCCTTGGGGCACTTTTGCCTACAGCAGAATGTGTTTTGGCCTAATCAATGCAGGAGCTACATTCCAAAGGGTGATGGATTTGGCCTTCAAATATTTTAAGCATTACATTGTCATATATCTTGATGATCTCATAGTATTTTCAAAGAAGAGGGGAGATCATATCTATCACTTGGAATAGGTACTTGCAAGGTGTAGGAAACATGGCATATCACTAAATCCAAAAAAGTGCATTTTTGGAGTCACAGAAGGCAAGTTATTGGGGCACATTGTGAACAAACATGGAGCACACATTGATCCTGAGATGGTTAGATCTATTCAAGCATTATCCCTACCCACAAGCAAGAAAGGAGTTCATTCATTCTTTGGAAAGGTGAACTTTCTTCGTCGTTTTGTGCCTGATTTTTCTGAGTTGACGAAGCACATCACTTCCATGAAGAGACCACGAGAAAAATTCAAATGGAACAATGAAGAGAAGGCATCATTCGAAGAGATCAAGAAATCCATTTCTAAGGCTCTGACTTTTGTATCTCTAGATTTTAACAAAGAATTCATCATGTATTGTTATGCATCAGAACATACACTCTATGTCGTTCTCGTTTAGAAAAATGATGAAGGCATGGAAGCACCTATTGATTTCATGAGTTATCCTTTGAAAAAGCGTGAGCTAAAACATAACCAATTGGAGAAGTATGCCTATGTAGTGGTCAAGGCTGTAAAAAACTTCAGGTTTTACATACTCAATTCCCATACGGTGGTGATGGTCCCCGACAGTGCAATCAAGTCCATCTTGACACAGTAGGATCCCGAAGCTAAAAGAGGAAATTGGATTGCAAAGACTCAAGAATATGACTTGGAGATTTGACCCTCCAATCTGGTAAGGGGAAATGGCTTGTGCAAGTTGATTGTTGAAGATGAAACACTCAAAGTTCAACATGGCAAAAAAAAATGTGCTTGCTCAACTTGTTCAGAAGACAACCCACAAGTTCTCTTTGTCACCACTACTGATGAGTGGTATGTTGATGTTACCTATTACCTGTCTTATGGAGAATTCCCTCCCCATCTTGATCACAAGCAAAGGAGAACACTCAAGCTAAAAATAGCTAAATTTGTAATTTGGAATCATGCGCTTTACAAAAGAGGCCTAGATGGTTGTTTCCTCGAGTGCATAGATAAAGAGCAATAAGAAAATTTTCTTAAAGCATACCATGACCAAGCATGTGGTGGATTTTTTTTAGCAATGGTCACTACACACAAGATCCTCCGAGGAAGGTATTATTGGGACACCATCTTTACAGACACTCAAGATTGGGTTTCTAAATGCAAAGCATGCTAATAGTTCGTTGGAAGACCACAACTCGCTGCATTACCACTCATGCCTGTTGTTATTGAAGAATCATTTCAACAGTGGGGGCTAGACTTCATTGGTCTTCTAAACCCTCACTCAAGTGCACGGGGCACACCTATGTACTCACAGCAACAAACTTCTTCACCAAATGGGTGGAAGCCATTCCGTCCAAACAAACCAACATTGAAACAATATGTAACTTCAACAAGGAGAATATCATAATCTATTTCAGAGTGCCACAAAATATTGTAGCAGATAATGCTACCTATTTATCTTCAAGATACCTAACCGAGTTTTTCTATAGCTACAAAATATCCTTATCTCATTCTTCTGACTACTATCCATAAGGAAATAGACATGCTAAATCAAGCAACAAGAACACTATGACCATTGTCCGCAATCTTGTAAATGATAATCAAAGGAATTGGCACAAAATATTATACGATGCATTGTGGGTGGATAGGATCACTCCCAAGAAGGCAATAGGTATATCACCATTCCAACTGCTGTATGGATTCGAAGCAAAAATTTCACTCACGATTGAGATGCCAAATCTCAAGCTACTAAAGGTAATAGAAGATGGTCAGTACAAGGATTCCATTGACAAGAGGATCCTCTTTCTTGAGAAGCTAGAAGAAAATAGACTCCAAGTGGCGGATCACATTAAGGAGCACCAATTGAAAGTAAAGAAGATTTTTGATAAGAAGGCTAAGGAAAGATAATTCAAAGTTGGAGACTTCATCCTGCTATGGGACAAGAGAAGAGAACTAAAAGGAAACCATGGAAAGTTTGATTCATTATGGCTCATCCCATTCTAGATTCATAAATCTTGCTGTGAGAATTATTTTCTTCTCTCATATTTGGATGGAATGCCTCTGGAATTTCCTTAGAGTGGGAAATACTTGAAATTGTATCATTAGTAAAAGCGGGTGGCTCCCCCACCTTATACCATAGGTGTGTTTCCCTTTCCGTGTGTGGTTTTTTTTCCCCTTTTGTGGCATGTCATGTGTTTCCTTCCCATTGTGTGCTTATGTGTTTCCTTCTTCTGTCATTCTTTCTCAAAGTTGTACATGACTCTATAAGGCCCAATGGATAAGGCATTGGTTAACGAATTATAGGCTCTAGAGATTGAGATTCAAGATTCCTATGTCATGTCTTCACTATGCTCAGTCCATGTCATGTCCCCAACCTGAGCCAGCTGTTTTCACCCTCAAAATCCCCTCGCTCAATTTTTAAGTCAAATTTGAAAATTTTGAGCTCATTCCCTCCAGAAGTGTTCAAGTAAAGTTGTAAGTCTGAAAAGGTTGAGAAATTCATGCTTTGAAGTTGTTTAAAATCTCCAGTCTGCACGTTTTGATAAATTTTCTGTTTTCCTGTCTAGACGTGTGAAAATTTTATTCTTGTCCTCATTTTAATGAAATTGTCAATCTTTCTATGGCCATGGATCATCGAACCTTGTATTGTTTTCAATTCCTTGGTTCGCGAAAGAAATTTGAAAATCAGGCATGAAATGGTAGATTTTTCTTCTTCTTTGCATTTTTCCATAGTCATAAATGATGGGCATTTTCTTCCTCATCAAATTTTGGCCCCATTATCCACTTGCACGTGGACATGTCTAATTGGAAGTGGGTCAGTGGAGCAATTTGAGGTTTTGAGCCTTTTTGTAAAAGGGCTAAAAGTCATAAAGTGACCCGCAGCCCCAATCAGGCTTAAAGGGAAAAGTCAAATGTTGAACCCGCATCAAAAGATTCAAAGTGGGGAAAGCGGGGCCGGTGGAGGAGACTTTGAGGTTTTGAGCCTCTTTGTAAAAAAGGTGAAAAGTCATAAAGTGACTCGTATCCCCGATCATTCTATGAGGAAAAAGTGAAATGTTGAGCCTACTTTGAAATTCAAAGTGGGGAAGGGGTCGGTGGAGAACTTTGAGGTTTTGAGCCTTTTTTTTTAAAAGGTGAAAAATCTTATAAAGTGATCCACAAGCCTAAACATGCTATGAGGGAAAAAATTAAAATAGTTGAGCCTGCATTGAAATTCAAAGCAGGGAAGCGGGTCGGTGGAGAAATTTGAGGTTTTGAGCCCGTTTTGAAAAAAGGTAAAAGTCATAAAAGTGAGCCCGCGACTCTGTCTCCACTCAAGTGAAGCCACGTGTCAGGATTATATCAAAAGTGGAAGTGAGTGGACCAAAAATGTTCAAAAAAGGCCAAATCTTTATAAAGTCACAAAATGCAAAAGGCATCCTCCACACCCACTCTAGTAAATTTCTCCCACGTGGACGGCTCTGGTTTAAAGTTTCAAAGGAAAGATGAATGGTTCAAATTCAAAGTTACAAAATGAGTGTAACGGACTACATTATGAAAAGTCTGGTTTTTTCCACCATTGTGTTTCTTTGCGAATCAAGAATCTGAATGGACGCGAATGATTGAAAAGATTGTAAACCATTTCTTGCTAACAAAGAAGAAGTTGTAACTATTTCTTGCAAGATATTTAATGGCTTCTTCATGCCATTGTAAAGGGGGGGTGATTGATCTTGTAAACTCAAGAGTGCATTGTACTTAGAGAAAGCAAAGGAGATAGCCATTTTCTTCTACTTTCCTCCATTCTCAAATTTCTTCCATTCCCACATTATGTACAACTTCTGTTTAAGCATCAATACAAGAAGAAGGATTTTATAGCCTCTTTGATGAGGATATTTTAGAAACTTTGAGTTTGCAATCTTATCTCATCTTGTTGCCATTTACAGGGTTGTTTCTTCTCATAAATGCATGTGTTGAAGTTTCTAACTAGTGCGTGCAGGAATCTGATTTTCTACCTGCAACATTAGTTCTCCTACCTCTTTTCTCACTCCCTTTCCCACCTTCATAGAAAATTCTCCCCTTGCAGATAACTGCTAAGCATTTTCTACAGGGTCAGTGGAGTACCCCTATTAGATCCCCAGTCAGAAAGGCCACCACAGAAATCCACACTTTCTCGCACATGCATACACGGAAGCTGCACCGGTTAAGTAGAGGGACTTAGATTCCCAGAGCGTTGGCAAGGAATCCACAAGTTTTTCCACCCAAAAAATTTCCTCGCCAACAGTTTTTGGCACCCACCGTGGGGCAGATTTAGTAGTATTTGCTACCTGAATGCAATCGCAAGGTCAAAAAATTCAAAATTCAAAAAAGAGAAAAATTTCTGGAATTTGAATGGCTATATGAGCCACATGGATTCAAATCATGGCTATTCTGGGAAACCCTCCTGTTGAAAGACCCGAATTTATCTTCCACATCCAAGAAGACATTGCTTCAGATTTGAGGGAAGCTATCTGGCATAATAGACAAAGTTCCAATCACTACTTCATTGCCATGAGAATTCTAGACCTTGAAGAAGAATGTGCTGCTGAATTGGAGAGGCAAAGACAAATTCCAACACCACAAAGAAGAGCATAGATTTTCAAGCTGGATGGATAGAAGATTCACTCGACAATAGAGACAAAGAGGACAAACTAATCCCATTTTTGAGGAACTTGAAATGAGACAAGAGCTACTCGGAATCCAGAGGCTTCCTTTTCAAGTAACCAGTCACGTTGGGAACCTGAGTGTTTCTAATCCTTTGGACGGTGAATTTCCATACATCAATGAGAACCTTGAAGAATTCACTAACATGGAGATCGAAGAAGAAGCTAGAGAAATAAAGGTGAGAGCTGATGAAGAAATAAGAGCTCAACTCAAATAAATCGAGAGACTTCAAGCCGAGGAAGATGAAAGAGCAACAACAGAAGCCGCAACCTTAGCAAGGATGAAAGATAGAAATAGAAATAGAATGGGGGATCGTGAGCATGAACGTGATCGTGAGGCCCATAGGCCTAATGTACCATGGGGAGGAAACACCGGTCCACTGGCTCTTTCTCAACCACTCCATGAGCTACCGAGAGGCTCGAGAAAAAACTTCCCAAAATTCAGAGGGGATGGTTCTCAACTCCCTGAAGAGCATGTAGCAGCATTTATCACTACTTGCGATGTGTTGGGTGTTGAGGATGAAGATGTGTCAGTTTGAATCTTTGTGGAGTCACTTCAAGAGAAAGCTACCGAATGGTTCTACATGCTACCCCGAGGTCTGTCACCTGTTGGGAGGATATAAGAAGTGCATTCGAACACAGGTTCAAGAGCACATAAGATTGTCAGGATCTTTTGGTCCAATTGGTACAAATGAAGAAAGAAACCTTCGAGTCAATGAGGGACTTTGTAGCAAGATATAACAGAGTGATAAGAAGAATCCCTGAAGATGTGGTGCCTCCTGAAAATAATTTGAAGAGATTCTTCATCAGTGCCTTGCCATCAGAAGTAGGTTTCTTCCTTAGAAGAACCCAACCAAGAACATTGAGGGAAGCCAAGACCATGCAATAGAAACCGATGATGATCTAATCTTTTCTGGTAAAGTGAAAGGCCCCAATGGAAAGCAAAAGGGTCAGAATTCAAACTCTGTCACCACAGATCCGATGTTCCAAAAAATGGCAAATGACTTGGTTGCCTTGAAGAAGAAGCTATCTCAGATCATAATGCAGAATGCTTCAAGGAGACCAAACCCTCTAGATAGGTCAAGGATTTCTCCACCTCCTCAATTGAGCTTGCTCTTGAAGCACCACCAGTCAATTCCATCTGTGACACCAAAGAGCCAGAGGAGGAAGCAGAAATTGATGAAACTGAAGAAGAAAATATGGAAGACTATGAAAACTATCTTGAGGTCAAGGAAGTTGATATGCACAATGGCCTAATTGAGTACGTTGATGATGAAGATGAGGATGATGAAGAAGCTCCAAGTTTCTCATGTGTTGTTTTCACTCGTGCACAATCCAGGAAAGGTGCTTCATCCTCAACGGTTGCGGTAAAGGATAAGAAGAATAAATAAGATTCTCCTCCAGAGGTCACACAAAATAAAATCATCAGTAGAGGATCACCATTACCACCTTCTATGGAGTTGGCCAAAGAAAAACCAGACTCACTGGTTGTCAGGGATCATGCTACTATGCCAAGTAAGTCATCTAATTCTTCTCCCAGCTCAAAAGTTGCTAAGAACAATTCTCCTTTAAATGTTGTTCCTGCAAAAACATCTAAGGTTCAATCAAAAGCTACACCCTCACCCCCTTCCAAGCCAATTACTACACCTGAAAAGGAGAATTCAACACCCAAAGTAGAAAATCCTCTACCATGTAAATCTTCCTCCATTTCTAGAACCTCTTCCTCGCTCACCATAACCCCATTTGACTTTGTGGAACATGCAAGCAAAACCAAAGTCCAGCTCTCAGAAATAGAATACCTACAAACACACCCTGCCCAGTTTGACAGGTTCATTAATACAGTTCGTGGTGGTAACCCTGTATCCTCGAGTCCTAATTCTAAAGGCTTACTACCCACACCATCCACACCACCTTCCCAAAACATGCTATCCCTCAGTGCCTCCAAAACCAATAGGGTTAAACCTTTCTACCTGTCACTCCTCATTAAAGGCTTCCAGCTAAATAATTGTATCATAGATTTCGGAGCCTCAGACAATGTGATGCCAGTCAAAGTTGCAAATGCTCTAGGCCTCACCTTGACCTAGGTAAATGGCACCTATTACTCAATGGAATCCAAACAAGTTCCATTGGTAGGAAGAATCAAATATGCACAGGTAGCACTAGCTGATTTTCCAAACAAGAAGGTGCTCCTAACCATACTGGTAGCAAAGACATCCCAGCATCCTTTGGTATGTTATTGAGTAGGAGTTTTTGTAGAGACCTGGGTGGAGAGATAAAAATGGATTGGTCATCTGTAACTATCCCAGTAAAAGGTGAGATGAAGAAGTTTCTACTAGTAAGAAAGATGAAGTTCACAGTACGAAAGTCTGATGATCCGAAAGCAAACATTCTCTTTCAAGATTGTGGGCTAGGAAACTACTTCCTCACATCAAAAAAAGAGGATAACTTGCCACTTCTCATGGAGGAAGAGGAAGATCAAATTTGGACAATGGAATTTGATGGTAGTCATTCCAGTGTGGGCTCGGGAGCTAGTGTAGTATTGTACTCTCCTTCCAATGAGTTGTACCCATTTACCTACAAGCTGTAATTTGATAATACAAATAACACTGCAGAGTATGAAGCACTACTCTTAGGCATGAGTGCAGTAGAGGACATGGGAATCAAGAAACTGAGATGTTGAGGTGATGCAGAGGTTATAGTAAAGTAGGTCCACCAACAATATCAGGTGAAGAATCCAAGACTCTGGCATTACAGAAATAGAGTGTGGGACTACATTGAATCTTTTGATGCATTTTCCATTGAAGCTATTCCAAGGGAACAGAATGAAAAGGTTGATTCTCTTGCAGTGTCAGCTTCCCTAGTGACACCTCATCCTTATTTTGGTAAAGACAAAGTGACCATTGAAATGGTATTCAGGCCTAGTGTACCAGACAATGCAAATCATTGGCAAGTCTTCAATGATGATAACCAAATTCTAGCCTTTTTAGAGAAAAGGGATAATTTCAATAATCTCTTCTTTGAAGGAGGTGAAAATCCACACCAAGAAGTAGTCCCCAAAGAAGAGAAAGAAGGAATTGAAGGGATTGATGATGAGGGAGTAATCAAATTGAAAGGGAACAAAATTCCCAAAGGCCTAGTCTCTTTAGAAGACCTCTTTGACAAACATGACAGATTCATTCAAGAGAAAGAAAAGCAATCTTCTCGGTGCCCAGCTGATTTTGATAAAGAAAACATTGGTACCCCAGAGGAGCCAAGGATGGTCAATATTGGAAAATGTTGCTCACCTGAAGAAAAAAGAAGGTTTGTTGCTTTACTCAAGAAATACTCAGATGTCTTGGCCTACTCTTATGATGAACTCAAATCCTTCCAGCCAAAGGAAATGCATCACTCAATTCCTTTGAAGTAGGGTATTAAGCCCTTCAGGCAGAAACAAAGGCCGTACAACCCAAATATTGCTGATACCATCAAGGAGGAGGTAATGAAGATGCTTAATGCAAGGATCATATTTCCCATCCACCATTCAATGTGGGTGGCTAACATTGTGCCAGTGCGGAAGAAGAATGGTGAAATAAGGATATGTGTAGATTTTCGCAACCTGAACCAAGCATCACTAAAGGACAATTATCCTCTTCCTATCATGGACCATATCCTGCAAGCACTCACTAGATCTGAAATGCTTTCATTACTTGATGGATTCTCAGGATATAATCAAATCAAAGTGGCAGAGGAGGACCGCACCAAGACAACCTTTACAACACCTTGGGGCACTTTTGCCTACAATAGAATGCCTTTTGGCCTAATCAATGCAGGAGCTACATTCCAAAGGGCGATGGATTTGGCCTTCAAAGATCTGAAGCATTGCATTGTCATATATCTTGATGATCTCATAGTATTTTCAAAGAAGAGGGGAGATCATATCTATCACTTGGAATAGGTACTTGCAAGGTGTAGGAAACATGGCATATCACTAAATCCAAAAAAGTGCATTTTTGGAGTCACAGAAGGAAAGTTATTGGGGCACATTGTGAACAAACATGGAGCACACATTGATCCTGAGAGGATTAGATCCATTCAAGCATTAGCCCTACCCACAAGACAATAAAGGAGTTCATTCATTCTTTGGAAAGGTGAACTTTCTTTCGTCATTTTGTGCTTGAGTTTGGTAAGTTGACAAAGCACATCACTTCCATGATGAAACCACAAGAAAAATTCAAATGGAACAATGAAGGGAAGGCATGATTCAAAGAGATCAATAAATCCATTTCCAAGGCTCCAACTCTTGTATCTCTAGATTTTAACAAAGAATTCATCATGTATTGTTATGCATCAGAACATACACTCTCTGTCGTTCTCGTTCAGAAAAATGATGAAGGCGTGGAAGCACCTATTGCTTTCATGAGTTGTCCTTTGAAAAAGCATGAGCTAAAATACAGCCAATTGGAGAAGCATGCCTATGCAATGGTCAAGGCTGTAAAAAACTTCAGGTTTTACATCCTCAATTCCCATATGGTGGTGATGGTCCCCGGCAGTGCAATCAAGTCCATCTTGACACAGCAAGATCCCAGAGCTAAAAGAGGAAATTGGATTGCAAAGACTCAAGAATATGACTTGGAGATTCGACCCTCCAATTTGGTAAGGGGAAATGGCTTGTGCAAGTTGATTGTTGAAGATGAAACACTCAAATTTCAACATGGCAAAGAAAACTTGTGCTTGCTCAACTTGTTCAGAAGACAACCCACAGGTTCTCTTTGTCACCACTACTGATGAGTGGTATGTTGATATTTCCTATTACCTGACTTATGGAGAATTCCCTCCCCATCTTGATTACAAGAAAAGGAGAACACTCAAGCTGAAGGAAGCTAAATTTGTAATCTGGAATCATGTGCTTTACAAAAGAGGCCTGGATGGTTGTTTCCTCAGGTGCGTAGATAAAGAGCAACAAGAAAAGTTGCTTAAAGCATACCATGACCAAGCATGTGGTGGACATTTTTCAGCAATGGTCACTACACACAAGATCCTCTGAGGAAGGTATTATTGTCCCACCATCTTTGTAGACACTCAAGATTGGGTTTCTAAATGCAAAGCATGCCAATAGTTCGTTGGAAGACCACAACTCACTGCATTACCACTCAGGCATGTGGTTATTGAAGAACCATTTCAACAGTGGGGGCTGGACTTCATTGGTGTTTTGAACCCTCACTCAAGGGCAGGGCACACCTATGTACTCACAGCAACAAACTACTTCACCAAATGGGTGGAAGCCATTCTGGCCAAACAAGCCAACACTGAAATAGTATGCAACTTCATCAAGGAGAATATCATAGTCCGTTTCGGAGTGCCATAGAAGATTATAGCAGATAATGCTACCTATTTCTCTTCAAGAGAGATGACCAAGTTTTGCTATAGCTACAGAATATCCCTATCTCATTCTCCTAACTACTATCAACAAGGAAACAGATAGGCCGAATCAAGCAATAAGAAAATTGTGACCAATTGTTTGTAAGCTTGTAAACGAGAATCAAAGGAATTGGCATAATATTTTTTATGACGCATTGTGGGAAGATATGATCACTCTAAAGAAGGCAATAGGTATTTCACCATTCCAACTGTTGTATGTAGTTGAAACAAAAATTCCTCTCACGATCAAGATGCTAGCTCTCAAGCTACTAGAGGACAAAAGAAGATGGTCAGTACAAGGATTCCATTGACAAGAGGATCCTCTATCTTGAGAAGCCGAATGAAAATAGAATCCAAGTGGTGAATTGACATTAAGGAGCACCAATTGAAAGTAAAGAAGGTTTTTGATAAGAAGGCCAAGGCAAGAGAATTCAAAGTTGGATACTTCATCCTACTATGGGATAAGAGAAGAGAACTAAAAGGTAGCCATGGAAAGTTCGCTTCATTATGGCTCAGCCCATTCCATATTCTTGAAGCTTGTGGTGAGAACTCTTTTCTTATCTCATATTTGGATGGAACACCGTTAGAATTTTCATTGGAGCGGGAAATAATTGAAATTGCATCATCAGTGAAAGCGGGTTTTTCCCCCGCCTTGTAACATATGTGATTTTTAGTTGTGTTTTCCTTCCTCTTATGTGGTATTTTTTTACCCTTCTAGTTGCGTGTCGTGTGTTTCCTTCCCATTGTGTCCTTATGTGTTTCCTACTTCTGATCTTTCTTTCTTGAAGTTGTATATGACTCTGCAAGACCCAATGGATGAGGCATTGATTCAACAAATTACAGGGTCTAGAGATTGAGATTCTAAGATTCTTCATGTCATGTATTTTCTATGCTTAGTCCATGTCATATCCCCAAGCTAGAGCCAGTTGTTGTTGCCCTCAAAATCCCCCCCTCATTTTTTAAGTAAAATTCCAAAAAATTTAATCTCACGCCCTCCAGAAGTGTTCAAGTAAAGTTGGAAGTCTAAGAAGATAAAGAAATTCATGCTTTAAAGTTATTTAAACTCTCCAATCTACACGTTTTGATAAATTTTCTGTTTTCCTGTCTAGACACATGAAAATTTTATCGTTGTCATCAATACTTGAATGAATTCGTCAATCTTTCTATAGCCATGGATCATCAAAACCTTTTATTGTTTTCAATCCCTTCGTTTGCGAAAGAAATTTGAAAATCATGCGCGAAATGGTAGAGTCTTCTTCTTCTCTTCTTTTTTTCCACAGTTGTGAATGACGAGCATGTATTCTTCCCCATCAAATTTTGGCCCCATTATCTATGGGTACGTGGACATATCTAATTGGAGGTGGGTTCGGTGGAGAAATTTGTATTTTTTGAGCCTTCTTGTAAAAAGGGCTAAAATTCATAAAGTGACCTACAGCCTCAATCATTCTTAATGGAAAAAGTCAAATGTTGAGCCCACAACAAAAGATTCAAAACAGGGAAATTGTGGATAGTCAAGGAGATTTGAGAATTTAAGCCTTTTTCATTAAAGGGGGCTTAAAATTAAAAAGTGACCCACAGCCCCGATTAAACACAAAGGAAAAATTCAAATATCGAGCCTGCCATTGGAAATTCAAAGCGGTAAAAGCAGGATCGGCAGAGAACTTTGTGGTTTTGAGCCTTTTTTGGTAAAAATGGCTAAAATTCATAAAGTGATCCACAGCCCCAAATAAATGATATGGAAAAAATTTGAATACTAAGCCTGCATCGAAGGTCAAAATTGGGAGGCGGGCTAGACAGAGCAAATTGTATTTTTGAGCCCCCATTTTAAAAAAAGGGTAAAATTATAAAATTGACCCATGACTCTATCTCCACTCGAAGTGAAGCCACGTGTCAGGATTATATCAAAAGTGGAAGTGAGCGGACCAAAAATGTTCTAAAATGCCAAATCTCTATAAAGGTAAAAAATGCAAAGGGCATCCTCCACACCCATTCTAGTAAATTTCTCCCACGTGGATGACTCTGATTTAAATTTTCAAAGGCAAGATGAATGATTCAAATTCAAAGTTACAAAATGAGTGTAACGGCTGAATTATGAAAAGTCCGGCTTTTCCGCCATTGGCATGTTTCTTTGTGAATCAAGAATTTGAATAGATGTGAATGATTGAAAAGATATTGTAAATCATTTCTTGCTAACAAAGAAGAAGTTATAACTATTTCTTGTAAGATATTTAATGGCTTCTTCATGCCATTTTATGGGGATTGGCAATTGATCTTGTAAACTCACGAGTGCATTGTACTTAGAGAAAAGCAAACAAGATAGCCATTTTCTTCTACTTTCCTCCATTCTCAAATTTATTCCATTTCCACATTATGTACAATCTTCTGTTTAAGCATCAATACAAGAAAAATGATTTTGTATCCTTTTTTATGAGGATATTTCAAAAACTTTGAGTTCGCAATCTTATCTCGTCTTTGTTACCATTGTGCAGGGTCGTTTCTTCTCATAAATGCATGTGTTGAAGTTTCTAGCTAATGTGCATGTCAGAATCTGATTTTCTACCTGCAACATTAGTTCTCCTACCTCTTTTCTCACTCCCTTTACCACCTTCATAGAAAATTCCCCCCCTTGTAGATAATTACAAGCATTTTCAACAGGGTCAGTGGAGTGCCTCTGTTGGATCCCTGGCCGAAAGGCCACCACAAAAATCCACACTTTCTCGCACATGCATATATGGAAGCTGCACCGGTTAAGTAGAGGGACTTAGATTCCCAGAGCATTGGCAAGGAATCCACAAGTTTGTCCACCTGAAAAATTTCCTCGCCAACATTTCCAGCATTGTACAACTTGTTGAGATATCAATAAAGAAAGGGATTGCTTCTTTTCATGACTCATGAATGTGTGTAACTTTATGTGCATGGTTTCATCTGGTTTTTGATGTTCTAAACATAGTTGTTCCTTTCTATAATTTGTGAATGTGAACCTTCTAATTAGCTTTGTCGAGAATCTAATTTTCTACTCATAGGGTTAATTCCCATTGTCTAATTTCTCACTCCCTTTCCCTCATCTTTTAGAAAATTCCTCCCTTTTAATTTACTGTAAGCATTTGTCGTGGATACATTGGAGTTTGCTTATTGGATCGCCGACCTCTTGGCCAACAACGAATTTCTATTTCTATTCATTCACAATAAGTGGAGCTGCAACACCCAAGCAGAGGGACCTAGAGTCCCGGAGACGTTGGCAAGATAACCATCAATTTGTCCACCCGAAAAATGTTATCGCCAACAAAACCTATCTGAAGTAACTTGTCTGCAGTCAAAGGAAGTCAGCCAAAGCAAATTGCTCGCGTTTATGAAGATCTTTGGAAACATAGAGTTATGACACTCAATTTTTTGCGCATCATGGGAGAGGAAGTTACTAAAAGACCATGGAAAGCTAGGAAACAAATCAATCTTTGATTTGGTCATTGATAAAGAATTGGTTGTTAGATTAACACTTGTATGTTTCACAAAGAATTGGATGATTAGTTGAACACCTGTTATGTGTTTCAAACATGTGTTGAATCTTTCACTCATTTTGTTAAAGACTCCTTTTTGTATTCTTTTTCTTCTTACGTGCTATAATGATGAGGTATAGAGGAAAAGGTTGGTGCCTTGTAATGTAATTCTTAGTTGGAAGGAAGTTAGTGAGTTGTAGAGAATAAATTAGAGAGTCAAATAACATAGATCACTTTGATCTTTTGTTCATAGATGTAATGTTTTCCAAAAATTAATAAAATAATTTGAGTTCTGTTAATTAGTTCTTAGTGAAAAAGTTAGGAAGGGATTAGCACCCAAGCCAAGGCCCACTTTAGGTTTGCCACACCCCCTCCATTTTTTTTTTATGCATACTTACTTAGGAACTGTTTGCTTTCTGAATATGCAGCTTTATTTCAGTTATAAGCATTTAGTAGTTGTTTACTTTCTAAGTGTTTCACCACAATGTTGCGTATAAAAAAAATAAGGTAAAGGTGAGGTGAGGAGGAATACCTTGAGGTCAAAGAGGTTATGCACCATAGAAGACCAGGCCAATCAAGAGCACTCCTTTTTGTCTGGGAAGGACTACATGAAAAGAACACAAGACCACAAGATAGAATTAAAAATATCGGTTGGTGGACTACCTTGGGTACTTCCTAGAAGGTTGTTAATCCACATTTAAATACAAATCAATGCAGATAAGAACATGAAATAGAAAGTCCTACTGTAGTTGTATAATTTAGGTATCTCACACAAGCACAATAATTCAAATATAGTCTAAATAAATGCATACAAGACTAAATCTAAAGAGGATGGTTGGTTGTTTAAGGTCTATAGGTATGGTAGAGGGTGTTAGGGAGGTCTGGATGAGGTTTTGGGAAGTTTTAAGAGGTTTTGGGTAGGTGAATTAGCTCATTGGTCTGAGGAAAATTTCTAGGCACAGAGACCGATGTCGGTCACTGATTTGTAACCGATGTCGGTTGGCTAACCGATGTCAATTACTGGTTTATAAATGGTAGGGGAAATTGTGTGCCAAGGTAGAAACAAGGTTGGTTCGGGCTTTCTGTGATTGCATAGAGTGTTGGGAAGGCTTAGGCATGGTAGTAGTATTTATGTGAAGGCTCAGCAAGGGTGATAAAGGTGATTGCAGAGGCAAAGGGGTTCAAGTTGGTAGGGTATCGGGTAGATGGGTGACAAGTGGTATTCAGGTGAGAAAAGAATCAGGCAACAAAAGAGAATAAGAGATCTAAGACCAAAAAAAGAACCACCAAACAAGGTTAAGATACTTATCTGAAGACCTGTAGATCGGTAGATGGCCGTTCGTAGGAGAAACAGGTCTCGGTTCAGTGTCGTGGCAATGGAGCCTATGTGCTTCCCTGTGAATGATCTAAGGCTATGGAGTAAGAGCATGGTTGTTGGTGAAGAACTGGAATGCTTTGGTCCTGTGTTTGATCCTCAAATGCTCAATGGAATGACTGGATGTGAATGAAATCCAAAAGCCAACCCAGGAGAGAACATCCAACCTGGGCAATGAGTTAAAAAGCCTTATTTAAAGGAATCGATGACGGTTTCTTGACCGGTGTTGACCAAGGAATAATTGGCGTTAGTTGGGGAATAACCAACATCGGTTAGCGAGAAATAGTCAAATTCACTCAAAATAGGATGTTTCTTCCCTTTTTGGCGTGGGTCAAGATTTGATCGTGGGCTAAGAGTCTTGGTTCACTTTAACCACGCAGGGAATTGATGGAAGAAGTGGTTAACAATAAATATTAGGTTTTGAAAGAGTCTTAGTTTGTTAAGTGAAGTGATGACTCAATGCTAGGAGTGATGACCTAGTCTAGGCTAGTTAAATGCCCCTGGAATGGGTCCAAGGTGAGGTGGAGGGGTGAGGTATAAATTAATTTAATTTAGGTAATTATATTGATAATGATGTGAGGTAATAATTATTTTAATATAAGTGATTAAATTAATTATAATGTGTGGAAGGGGCCATGTTAAGGGGGGTGTGTTAAATTAATTATTTGGAAGGGTCTTAGAGGGTTGCGACCAAATTTTGGGTGTCTACATTTTCCCCTTTTTGTCACATAGCTTGTATTGATAAGCGACGATGACAAAAACAAGAAGCGGTTTCCCCAGGTATGGGTGAAGGTTAGGTTACCCAAGGTATGGGTGGAGGTGACCCCCCTTAAACTAGGAACTGATGAAGTAGCAGGCAAAATCAATGATGGGTTTGATAAGGTGATAGGTGATGAAAATTGGGGTAATATGAAGATATAGGCTATGGTTTGGGTAATAGTAAAAGGCTAAACATTCAAACACACGCACACGTTCTGAATGCAATAAGGTACAAGGTATGTTTAATTCTATCTTGTGATCTCATGTTATTTTCATGTAGTCCTTCCCCTACAAAAAGGAGTGCTCTTAATCGGCTTGGTCTTCTATAGTGCGCAACCTCTTCAAACTCTAGGTATTCCTCCTCACCTCACCTTTATCTTATTTGTTTTATACGCAACATTGTGGTGAAACATTTTGGCACACCCGGTGGGACCCTCGTTTGTGGGTTCCGTTCTATTCATATAGGTTGTATCTTGTGTGTTTCCTTTCTAAATCATTATTCACTGAATCTTCTTCTCTAGTAATATGCTCCTTCTTTCTAATTTCTCTAAATGAAAGATTTATTTTGGTGCATTTAAAAAGAATCCTTCTTCTTTCTTTTGTTCTTGCATTAGTGAAACTCATCCTTCTTCCTATTAACTCTTTTTTACATCGAATATCATATTTCAATTTGAGGCTTAAAACACTTGCATTTCATCCCTGTATGTCTTTAGCTCACATAGTTAAGTGACAATCATACGACAGAGGTCATGACCATTTTGTGATTGATTAATAAAGCATAGTTCACATTTGTGCACACACTCCTTATCCAAATCACTTAACACAATCTACAAACTTCTTAAACATTCCCTTCCAGGAAGAAGTCATCAAGGATTTAAAAGCCTGTTAACGGTGGGCCCCACCTGGTGTTTTGTTTGATTTTTCATATCAGAGCTCATACCTTACGTACCGCAAGGTATATCGAGGGCTCCTTTTCCAAAACAAAACTTGAAACCATCCATATATTGTTTTCTAAGTACCTTAATTATCCAAACATTCTATATCGTTCACAGTCAGTCTTAAGGCATAAGTCAACTAAACACTAAATATCAGATCCTATGATAACGTGTTTATATAGTTTTTTCTTGTTCGATTGTTGCATTTCTTTCTTGTCTTCTGTAGTTTGAGTTGTGAGGACGTATTCACCACTTTTTCTTCCTTTTTCCACACTCAACCATCACAACTGGTTCATTCTGGTTTCCCTGAGTGTGTTACTTCATATTTATTATACACAACCTCTTTCGGAGCTTATTGTGACTAAATATTTACCCAAAAATCTTAATTTCTTGACTTCCCCAGTTTTTATCAATAACTGACATCGGTTCTTTCATCATATTGACACCGGTTTACTAACCAGTATCGGTCTCTTTGTGTTTTTTATTAGCAATCTATTCTTACATACCAAATTTATGTATTTATGATTCTTTCGATTAACTAGTTTATGAGTTTCCATCGCCCTTAATAGAGTCCAGAATACTCGTTTTCCACTTTTCTTCCCTAGATCTTCAAATTTCTTCATTTTCATAGTAACCGGCATCGGTCTAGTGACTGGCATTAGTCTGTTTGTCTAACCAACACTAATTTACTAATTGGTATCAATCTCTATGTTCTTGATTTTTATCAGAAGCAACAACCTATTTCTATCCTTCCAAACATCTTCAAACATCTGTTTACGAGTTTTGTCAGTTCTGCAGGGCCTAGAATACCTATCTTCTAGCTTTCTTATGGTTTAGACTCACCAACAAGCACGAGCTCTTACTTTTCATGCAAGTTGTATACCGTTACCTACTACCCCCTCGTCTTCTTCTATTTCTTCACCAATGGACCCTAATAGACATGTGATTGTACCTGAGGGTGATGAGGA
The DNA here is from genome assembly GCA_019776745.2 of Taxus chinensis. Taxonomy (NCBI): domain Eukaryota; kingdom Viridiplantae; phylum Streptophyta; class Pinopsida; order Cupressales; family Taxaceae; genus Taxus; species Taxus chinensis. The sequence goes on from CM034149.1 coordinate 5,701,379, forward strand.
TTTCACTCGATTCCTTGATCACAACACCAAGGCCTTACAACACTACCTTGCCAATTCTTCTATCTGTGACTCATCAGGTCAACCTCTCTATGGGATGCCTACTTCCTTGCCCCTCCTTTCTACCACCTCCACCATATCAGGAAACGCTAACGTAGCTATCCAAACTACTATAGCGTTGACCAACCCCATCTCACAACCACCCACTTCACAAGTTACCTCTACACCCTCGACACCTGCCATCCCCTCGACATCTGCCATACCCTTATCTACGGCCCCTCATACAAGAGTCCCTTCATCATAAGTACCTTATATACTTGTGTCTACGTAGTCGTCAGTTGTGTCGACATCCTATAACCCCCTTTCAGAATTTGGTCCTTTATATACCCAAAACTCTTCCACCCATTGCTACGAGGGTCTTTACACAAGTTCCTCCCACCTATACCTTACCTCAGACACAACCTATAGCATCCACTTCATATTCATGGTATTTTCCCTCCTCTTTTGTCAGTACCTATATACCTACATCTTAATTTGTTTACTTGGCACCATCGCATACTGGCGTGCCAAAATGTTTCACCACAATGTTGTGTATAAAACAAATAAGGTAAAGGTGAGGTGAGGAGGAATACCTGGAGGTCGAAGAGGTTATGCATCATAGAAGACTAGGTCAATCGAGAGCACTCCTTTTTGTCTGGGAAGGACTACATGAAAAGAACACAAGACCACAAGATAGAATTAAAAATATCGGTTGGTGGACTACCTAGCAAGTGCTAGATCCGGGAAGTTGGGTACTTCCTAGAAGGTTGTCAATCCACATTTAAATACAAATCAATGCAGATAAGAACATGAAATAGAAAGTCCTACTGTAGTTGTATAATTTAGGTATCTCACACAAGCACAATAATTCAAATCTAGTCTAAATAAATGCATACAAGACTAAATCTAAAGAGGATGGTTGGTTATTTAAGGTCTATAGGTATGACATAGGGTATTAGGGAGGTCTGGGTGAGGTTCTAGGAAGTTTTGAGAGGTTTTAGGTAGGTGAATTAGCTTGCTGGTATGAGGAAAATTGTCAAGCATAAAGACCAATGTCGGGTAGGGAACCGATGTCAGTCAGTGATTTGTAGCCGATGTCGGTTGGTTAACTGATGCCAGTTACTGGTTTATAACCAATGCCGGTTGGCTAATTGATCACTATAGGGGCAATTGGGTGCCAATGTAGAAACGAGGTTGGTTCGGGCTCTCTGTCATTGCATAGAGTGTTGAGAAGGCTTAGGCAAGGTAATATGATTTATGTGAAGGCTCGGCAAGGGTGAGAGAGTTGATTGGAGGGGAAAAGGGGTTCAAGTTGGTAGGGTATCAGGTAAATGGGTGACGGGTGGTATTCGGTTGAGAAAAGAATCAGGAAATAAAAGAGAATAAGAGATGTAAGACCAAAATATGAACTAACAAACAAGGTTAAGATACTTATCTAAAGACCTATAGATCGGTAGATGACAATAGTTGATGGGTGTTTGTAGGAGAAATGGATATGGGTTCAGTGCCATGACAACGGAGCCTGTATGCTTCCCTGTGAATGATCTGAGGCTACGGAGCAAGAGGTTGGTTGCTGGTGAAGAACTGGAATGCTTTGGTCCTGTGTTTGATCCTCAGATGCTCAATTGAATGCCCAGATGCTAATGAAATCCAAAATCCAACCCAAGAGAGAACCTCCAACTCGGGCAATGAGTTGAAAAACTTTATTTAAAGGAATCGATGATGGTTCCTTGAGCGACGCCGGCTGAGAAATAACCAATATCAGTTAGGGAATAACTGATGTTGGTTAGGGAGAAATAGTCAAATTTGCTCAAAATAACCTTTTAATTTCCTTTTTAGTGTGGGTCAAGATTTGATCATGGGCTAGGAGTCTTGGTTCACATTTAAGCACATGGGGAATTGATGGAAGAAGTGGTTAGAAATAAATATTAGGTTTTGAAAGATTCTTAGTTAGTTAAGTGAAGTGATGACTCAATGCTAGGAGTGATGACTTATTATGGGTTAGTTAAATGCCCTTGGAATGGGTCCAAGGTGAGGCAGAGAGGTGAGGTGGAGGGGTGAGGTAAAAATTAATTTAATTTAGGTAATTAAATTAAGAATGATGCGAGGTAATAATTAATTTAATATAAATGATTAAATTAATTATAATGTGTGGAAGGGGCCATGATAAGGGGTGTGTGTTAAATTAATTAATTAGAAGGGGCTTAGAGGTTTGCGACCCAATTTTGGGTGTCTATACTAATTTTGAGTTTTGTTTTACTTCCAACATTGTTTTGTGACATGTTATTTCGTTTCCAACCTCTTAAATCACTGTAAATGTGCATACAACATCTGTAGTATTTCAAGCTTACATCCCCTAGTTTGATAATTAAATGAATGTGATTCATTGTATAACATATTAATTGTTGCAAGTTGATTTGCACCACCACCCTTAAATGTAAAGTAAATAGCATAATTATAACATGGGAATTGTAGTCAGGTCATCAAACACAAAACCTAATTTCTATTTACAAAAGATTTGAAATGAAAATAACAATAACGAGAGAGCTTAGAAGAAAACAAAAACATAATGAAATGCATAATATGGTCTCTCATCAATGTATGTGGGCATCCTCTCTACAACTTGCAAAATGAAAATCATGGTATAACATTGTAACTGCAGATGGGCCGTCATGGTCTAATAAAAAATCATAAAAAATAGAAATATAAAGCTTGAACTTAATTCACAACAACTATAAATGATGAATACTATCAAAGAAGTAAAATACACAAGGACCTTTCATCAATGTATTTGGGTGTATGTTCTACATCCTTCAATGATGGAGAAAAAACATAACATTGGGACTGTATATGGGTCATCTACAACCAATACAAAAACAACATGATACAAACCTAAAACCTAATCCCAACAGAAAAACAAAAATGCAAATCTACAGAGAATTAGGAAGAAAAAAATCAAATCCAATAAATTCCACCATAATACATGGCTTTGTTATCCATGACAAAATTTCCAGTAGTGGGAATCTCAGAACATTTCTGGCCTATTGCTAAAAGAAAAATAAAAGTGCAATCTCCAGAGAGCTCGTAAGAAAACAAACAATCAAACCAACTACATGCATAGGAATGCACACTTGGTTATACTTGGAAAAGATACTAGTAGTGGGTATCTCAGAGCATTTTGGACCTATTGCTAAAAGAAAAGAAAAAAATTAATCTCAAGAGAGCCAGGAAGCTCAACAAAAAACCAAATTATTGTAAAGGTGGTGGTTAAAAAGCATTTTAATCTCTTGGCCTTGCCCCTACTTGGCGGACGAGACCCCACTTGTGGTGACGAGAACTATTCCACTAATAATCAATTGAAGCCTACATCTCATCCCTAAACCTCGAGACATAAATCAACAATGGCGGATGACAAGGAAATATAACTTTCTATTTGGACATTTTTGTGTTCATTTTATGTGTGAATTTGAGAGCGGGACCTCCAACTGCCCAACAAACAAACCACTCATCACAAATTTTGCCAGTAAATCGCCAACAAATTTCCTTGAAATTTGCACACCCAATCCAATCATTTCTATCAAATTAATTTCCAAACTTTAGGGTAGAATAAATATTTTCCACGCGGCATGTTATTATTGATCATGAGAAAAAGCTGTTTCCAACTAATAGAGAATAACTGTGCACCTATAAAATAAAGCCTCCAGCCAATAGAATTAAATTAAAAGTTTTTTTTTTTACAAATAAAATGAATTTGGACAATCAAACTTTAGTCCAAAAAAATGTAAATACAAGTGGCACCCTCTAATTAATTCATGGCAAAATGAGTATTTGTTTTGGTGGAGACACCTGCCTTCCATATAATACAAAACAACACCAAAAAAACATAAGATTGAAATTCATGCCAAAATATCTCTAGATGAAAACACCTTAGAAATATTCATATTGAAAAACCTCCACCACAAAATTCTTACTAGAAAATTGCTCATTTACAATTCCCTTACACCCCATAAAAATGTAATTGCTAGTATTACTTTTCGATTAACTTTTCTTTATGCTACGATAGGAACATACCTCGAACGACTCACATTGCAACTCTGGTTTACTACTAGCAATTGCACATGAGTTGCAAATTATGCCGGAGAGGATAATAATGTTAAGTTTGTTGGAATTGTAATTTGAAGGGAAGTGTATGCAAACTTAAAACTAAACAAAAAAAACTTTCTAGAAACTAAGAATAATCAAGCACATGACACATTATTATAATGCAAGCTAATTTTTGTAGATTACTTCATTTAGCATCACCAATAATCGCCATAAGAACATTCTCCATTTTTAAAACGAAGGAAATGGTTCCCATTTCTCACAACAATTTCTCTTACAACAATCTTGGAGTTAATTTTCGTTATAGTGTGACAATGATAACCTAGTCTATAATTTCCTTCCCCTACTCGGTTTTAACTCATCATTTCAATTGAAAAGAAAACCCTAAAAATTAACAACGTTTTGTGACACAATTGAATGCAATGTAGCAAGAAGCACCCAATTTTAATTGAAACGGTGGAAAATGCAAACCCTTACCTGCAAATCAAACCGACACCTAAATAAGATATGCCACTACACCATGGAAACAAGATTTCATATTTATAAAAACCAATAAAACAATTTTAGAAGACCAATGAAATACTTTCGTTTGTTATTTTACTGAATGCATTGGCGATATGCTCTAGTGGTGGAAAGAAGCCCTTTGTTTGCATCCGCCCTTCGAATAAGGTAAGAAATAACATGTTCCTCCGGCCCAAACAAAACATATTTGCTCACTTGGAATCCTGCCTGAACTAAACCTAACGAAAGGTTGTCTGCCATTCCCTTCAGTTGAGCAAACTGCACTCTATCATTGCCCTTCCTTACATTCAATTCCTCTGCCTTTACGGGTGCAACCTTGCCTGAAAGAGAAAATAAAAATAGCAGAGTAAAATATATGAGAAAATCAATTGAAATTTAATCTTTTGTTTTATTTTTCTACCTGAATTGAAGGCATGAGTTGCCAACACCACATAAGCCTAGGTCGTTGCAGCTTTGTGCATCATAAGGGTCGCACACGCCTCGTGTTCCATGAGAAGTTGTCTTGTTCTTTCATTTGGTCAAACATTTTATTGGGCACCTATTAGAGTTCCGTACGTAACAAAAATGTAAATAAATAGATAAAATAAGCAATCGAAAAAATATAGGCAAACATGAACAATGTGACGAAAATTGACTGCTCGAAAAGGTCGCCAAAATTTAATACTTTCCGGGAACATCTTTAAAGGTGGACAGCGTTGGGCAAAAAAAATTGTTTTTGAATCAAATAAATAAAAAATCCAATTCAAATAAGATGACTTCACTTTTAAGTTAGGTGGAAAGCACAATAATCAAATCCACTCATAAATCTGATACTCAACTTTACAAATGCGTTGATCAAAGACGATTCTCCTACAAATGTGGAAATTGGCAGCCGGGGCCAAACGTTTTTAACAAAATTTTATACACGTTGGTTCGCACTCAGCGAAACGAGATTGGCAAATCGAAGATCAAGAAAAGTTTACTCAAAAGAGTCGCTCAGAGCTGAAAAGGCAACTGAACAACAGGTTAATATACCTGTTAAATAAAATTGAACAGGTGAATCGCGAAGGGTCCAGCTGGCTCCAGCGTGGATATAAAAAACAAATTATTATTTTCTTGTTCCTTCCTTAATGGAAGGCGGATTCTTTTTTTTTCATGTTTGAACAGGTACAGGGTTCGAGTCTCGGCAGTTGAGATGGCGAGGCGGCGGATGGATAGCATTGATGATCTGATAGAGGAAGCCAAAGCCAGAACCCTCGTATGGATTGTTTGCGTCCTTGGTCTCGCCTATTTCTTATCACGTATGTATATGTTATTCTTCCTTTGCTAAATTTACCCGAAACCCTGAATTGTCAGTTCTTAAAATAGAAAAGCGTAAGTATTACCCCCCGAATTCTGCGGTTCTTGCCATTGAAATTGCCTTTTTATAATTTATTGCCTATCGATACGGGGGCCAATTGATAATAATGACAGATAGGCGGCCATTAATTCTTCAGAAACTATTAAGTTTACGTATCCCTCGTTTTGAAATAAAGGCAATCTTCTCTGCCTATCGGTTATGTGCGTAAATGACGACGAGGACATCAATTTGTTGTAAAGTTCATGCCTATTTCATAAACGACGACGAGGACATCCATTTGTTGTAAAGTTCATGTTTATTTCTCGCCTCTGGGGAGTGGTAGCCTTCGGACCTTCAATCTCCTCCTCCTAAGGGCCAGAGTGCATGAATTGTTGAAAAAATTAGTCCAGCCAGGACTCAATATAGGACCTACTCTATCCTGAGCTATGGGCCTCTCGCAGGTTCTACTTTTCCTAGAGTGTGGACATCAATAAATTGGACCAGCTGAAGTGGAAATATAGTAAGGCACCCAAGCTTTCTCATGATCACATGGATGGGATGCAGCCACGACAGGATTGTTTCATTACACCTATGGGATGTGATAAAACCTAAGCATAACTAAAGGATCTGTTCCAGCTGGACAACGGGCTTCTTTATATCAAGGATTACAGGGCATCGGTATTTTTGGAATCTGTGTGCAAGCGAGGTCAATTTTTGCAGTCTTTGATTTGCCTACATAATGCAGGCTGTAATATGCTGTGTGCATTTGGCATCAAGAAGCTTTGCTTACTGCAAGATTTTGTATCTTAATCATAGTTATCAAGTCCGAAAATATGGACTGGGAAGGGCTAAAAATTCTTAAATCCATTTTTTCGGAAAATATTTGGAAAATCCAGTCAGGAATATATATGTGTGTGTACACATATATCTATATATATGTGTGTGTACACATATATCTATATATATGTATGTATACACAGTGCGCGCGCACACACACATATAATATGTACACACACATATCTTAGACACACAATTTTATAAGTATGCAATTTTTTTATTGGACAACATTTAATAAATATGCAATTTTTTTATATTGGAACTCATCAATATATCATATTATTTCAAAAAGAAAATAATAAGTTTATGATATGTTATAGTGAAAGGTGGTCGGTTGGCATACAAGGCTTTGGAAAGTAAAATTCACCCTGAAAACATAGACAAAACACAAGCAGTATATATCAAACCACCAAGAGTGACATATTAAGCACACACAACAACATCATGGGGGGAGGTGGTGGTGGATCATCCTTTGGATGCGCACCCCAAGCAAAGATCAAGTGCCACCCATTTGTCACCGTCAATAGTGTCACTAACAAGAGCCAAAGAAATAGTATCTCTTCACCCGGGTGGTGGGTGCACGACCATTTAAACACTGCACTGTACTGGAGAACCACCTTGACAGGAAGTCAAAGACTTGCCACGTGGTGGTGGGCTCCAATCCCTCTTTTGAGGAGTGAAGAAATGGCTGTGGGATCAGTAGCACTCCCCTAGTGGTGGAATAACTCTTGTAAGTGTTGGAATCCAATTGCTACTTTCTTGGTCTGGGCTTGAATTTGCATACACACTGAAGATATTACAAGAAGTTTTTTATTTACAACAAAGTGAGGATGAATTTCATCTTTATTGAAAATCGCTGAATTTCTAGATTTCCATAGCTGAAATAAAATAATTGATTTGAAGAACTTCTAAAGAGAAGCAATGTGTGCGGGCTGTTAGCATGGTCTTTAAAGAAATTCGTATGACAATTAAAAGGCTTTGGATTGAAGGGATGAAAGGGGTTATGAATCTACTTCCAGGTAGATTGAGCTCTAGAACATAACCGAGATAGATGCTTAAAGTTTTCAAGATGAGAACATGTCGGACATTTAGCATTAAGGATGCCAATGTGTTTGATACTTTCTCCGAGGGTCAATCCCTAGTAAACTAGGCACTAAAGTAAGTGAGCTAATTTGGGTTCTATCTTGGCATTCCAAATTTTGCTGAGTCTGGTAAGTGAGGTGCGAGGAGAAGAATTCAAATTCCAACGCCTATTGAGCTTGTCCAAGGTGGAGGAAAACAAATTTGTAATCTGATATAACAACCCAATAGAGTAATTTTTAAATGCTATATCACAATTCCATCCCCAATCCTTCCACCTAGACAAAGGCGGTTGTAGCCCAAGCTTATGAAGCATGACATCTGGCAAAATCTCCTTAATATGAAGGAAAGAAAGCAAGTTTGAAACCAAGAGCAAAAACTTCCTCCGCAAGTTGGGCCAAGAGAATCAATCTCTAGAGGAGATAAGGCCTTGTATAGACACGATGCCTTTTCTGAAAAATATAAGGGCTTTTATACCAGGCATTTCAGCAGGAGGTATACTTGTAGATGTGATCATAGGATACCACTGCAAATTACGGGCATTGAATGAAATCCAATTTATGAAACCATCCCCCATGGGGTTTACCCAATTCAAAGGCTTTCCAAATGCTTTGGCCACAAAAGACCCCTCAATTTTCGCTGGCATCGTGGTGATCAGAAGCATGTGAAAGCCTATATTTTTCCAACACAGTTTGCCATAAGGAGAACCCATCGAAATACAATGCCTCAACAAGATTTTCCAAGCTTCATTTTCCTCCACAATCATCACTACCCACTTAGCATAGAGAGCAATGCTTTGGCAGTGTATGTCGATGATTCTCATGCCTCCCTTTTCTTGCAGGAGGCAACAAATATTCTAAGCAAATCCATGGAAGCCTTGGGCCTATTTGGCATTAGCCCATAAAAAATCTTTTAACAATTTAAAAAATTTAGCATGTGAAGCCTTAGAGGGAGCCCAATAGGATGAGTAATAAATGTGGGTGGCAACAAGAATTTTGGTGCAAACTTGAAATTTGCTTGTGAGTGAAAGAGGCTTGGTAATCCATAAAGATACATTTTTTTGCCATATGATCAACCACATATTGCCACAAATCAGAAGGAGAAAAATCAAAAGCGAAAGGAATACCAAGGAATTTGAATTGCTCCCTATTTTGATCCATTTTCATTGAAAACCTTTAAGCCAGTCTAGCATAGACATCATATTTTACCTATAACATTGTGCCTTTGCCCATTGAAGATTCAAACCAGACACTTTGCAAAAAATACCCGAGCAATGTAGAGCATTAAAAGAGGCATCCTGTTCAGAAAGGGTGAGAAAAACATCATCGAGAAATGGCCATTGATCAATTGCAAAGTTCGATCAAGGATAGAAATTCCCCTAATAAAACTTCTCTTAACATGATGAGCAAGCAAGTATCCAAAGGTTTCTGCTACGAGAACATATAAGGCAGGAGATAGTGGGAACCCTTGTTGGATAGAACAAAAGAGCCCAATTTTTTTCAGTTTTTGTAATAACCCTTTTAAGGGTTTATATCAAATTTCCAAAGTTCTGATTTTTTTATTACAGCAGACTGTAATTAAATTACAGTGAACTGAAATCTTTGTAAATTGTGCCAAAATTCACCAATAATCATTCACCAACAATTATCAAATGACTATTTATTATTTTTGACAAATATTATGGTCAAATCGAAGGGATTTGTGCAAAAGATACACCGCTGGAAATAATTATGCAAATCTGGAAATTACAGCAGTCAAAGAGGAGTTCAAACTTCGCAAAATATGGCCTCGAAAATCGTGCAAATGCATATTTGAACTTCTTAGAAAATGGCAACTTAATTGGGCAATTGGAATTGATGTTATTATTGCTTAATAATTCAATTTTCAGTCAAATACAAGTCGAACTGGTAGAAATAACTGATAAAATCAGAATTTGCACAAATATGATATTCAATAAAATGGTAAGCTGCATAGATACATAATTGTTTTAAGTCAATATGAAGGGTTTTTGTCCTTCATATGGACCTCATATGGGGTTTTTGTCCCAAATGGTAAGAAAATGAGAGATAACTCTCAAAATCTGATTTTTAATTACAAATTCCTCTATAGTCAAATGCCCACACATGACCCTTATTTATACTTTTCTAAGGGTGGCGCCAAAACTGACCTTTCGTTTATCCATTCATTATGCCTTGGCCGACTGCTCATAATCATTTATTTTTCCTTAATAAACAAGGCCGACCCATATAATCTTCACTAACACACTTTAAAGTATTCATAAAATAATAAAAGACTGATTATAAGTCTTTTCCTTGCTTTTCTCTTTTCATTCCATGGAGAAGAATTTTCCCGCAACTCCAATTATGCTATTAATTTGGAGAAAAGGGACATGACAGTCCTCCCTCCCCAAGATTGCTTGTCCCCAAGCAATCGCAATCTCTTGGATCCCATGTGATCCTTGACTTGTAGTCTTCGTCTTGGTATCGATACAAGGAACAAACTCCTTAGATGAAACTTGAGTGTTTAACAACACTCCCTCTGGCCTTGCAATTGTCTTTTTGCTGGTGGGCGTTCCACAATCTTCATGCATCTGGTAGTTTTCCTGAACATGGCTATAACCAAACATTTCTCCTCCAAAAATCATGATGTACAAGTCTGAAAATGATACACCATAACCTGATTTTATTTCTTTATTCAACTGAAATCTGCCTCTCTCGATATCCTATGAAGGAATACACTCGAAAAAAAACCAATTTACTGCTGCTCATTTCTGATTTTTGCACATTCGATCCTCTAATCATGGTATAACAATCATCATTCTGAAAACTCACTAAGGAAAGCAATTCCGTGAGAGAAGAAGAGACTGAAATTTGATCTGCATAACTTGAAAAATTAGGAGCTGCAGACCCATGATTAAGTTCAGCAGTTGTCTTGTCCTTAAATTCGAGAAAATCATACTCATAAATTCTGATTTCATCATTTTCCAAGTGGAACTCGTACACCATGTGATCTTTGAAAGCAAGTTCGTCTAACTTTTGGATCTCTAAATGCCCCCAAAATTTGTATGACTATGCTGTAGTGTAAACTAAATAGACTAAGCAAAAACCGTACCTTATTATGGGGTCACAGAACTGAAAATGTAGAACCATCCTCCTCCACTCTGGCGACTATGTGAACAACTACAAGTTTCCCATAATATCCTTCTGTCCACCCATACAGACCCATACAGAGAATATACAGAATTTCCCTCAAACTTATGCCTCCTGGAACATATCATGCAAGCATCTTCTAAATTCCTTAAGTAAGGAGAAGGACTAAAATTCTTTTCTTCACGCTTGTTTTGTCTCATGAAGTGGCCCCGATGATTAGCCCATGGAGTATCATGATCAGCCCTCCAGATCTTACTCTTCACCTATGATTCGAGTATCAACTGTACTTGGTTTTGGTAAGGAATAAGCCCAACCATCACCTGGTATCTTCCTTTACGGATTTCTCTATCAATCACATCTTTAGCAATCTTGTTCTCAACATACTCCACTGATATTGATGACTTCCAATCTTGCAATGAGATTTTATGTAATGACCCTTGGTCCACATGGCTTATCTTCATGCTTTGATAATTGAGAGTGAACTCTCCCAATGAATGCCATCCTTGATCTTTAAACTCGGCCACATTAATCATCAAAAAATCAGCACATACCTTATTTGATCTTATGGAGATGTGGAGTTGAGAGTACCTTTTTGTATATTGCATAGAGAACCCATCCGCTATCCTCTCTGGAATTGTAAACTGTTTTGGTATGCTGAGAAGAAGTGGATTGGAAATTTTCCAGGAGCTGCTCTTATCCTTCAAACATATAGGCCAAAATAAAGGAATTTTTCCCTGATATGTCTTGCAAAGTAACTGCTGAAGCAGTATATGGTGCAAGAAACTCTTCTCAACATGAATGACTAATGAAAGGAACTGATTTATCGTGTAACATGTCTGCTGTTCCAAATCAGCAGCATATAGGCTTGTATTGGCAAGCTTAATACACCATAAACCAACCCCTTGATTGCCCTCCATCATACTTTTCAAACTCAGCTGAGTTATTATGCCCGGATCAAAGGAGTAACATTCATTCCACACCAATTTTATGCACACATCCTTTATATTAAATGACCGATGAAATGGAAATGTTGAGCTTACTATGTACCCATGTAGATCACCTTCAATTAAAGAGTTGTAATTTGGCGCTCTTACCAAAATGCCATCATGTTCAATTTCACCCTCCTTGCTAGCCTCATTGCAATTTGAAAATACTCTAATGCAAAAAATAACACCCGTTTCCTCTTCATCCCATGAAGTGTGATGTGCACAAAGGTATCTCATCATTAGTGACCAAAGTGGACTCACCATTATGAAACATGAGTGTTTCTAATTATCCACTCATGGTGAAAATTCTGAATTAATATATAGGCCCAAACTGAAATATTTCCATGCCAAGGGCTGCTCAAAACTTTTGAGTTCAAATCAGCATGCAAGCAATATTTCAAAAACATCATACCTCCATGATTTTCCGCTTCCCGGGTGCTTAACTTCATTATATCTTTTTGCTTGATGCTTGCTTGTCAATTCCCCCATGTCCTGGTGCTTTCACAATGCTGATATCTCCCTCAATTGTCCTTCTTTTTGCTGCTGCTAGGATCAGTCCAGCCTCTTCATGTTGCTCTTTATGGGGAGTTTTCTCCCATTTCCATGGCTCACAAGTTTTATTTTCAATACTATTCCAAATCATTCTTCCCAACATAAGAGTATTAAGAGAATGGCCAACCAAACTGAAAGGAGTGGTTACCTTAGCTTTCAAACCATGGATTTTGGAGGGATGGTTATCCTTTGTCACTTCTATCATAGCTCATGTACTTGTATTGTTGTATGCATGGATAGGATGTGGGTACTCCTTACCATTCAATGTGCTTCGTAATCTGCCCATATTTGAATTGAACTGATGATGGTGATCAGTTCTTTGTGAAGACAAGCTAGGGAGCAACACATCTGAATTGTATTCGATCCTCGGGCCTTCAACAAAGCTTTCATCCACATCTTCTTCCTTCGCACCTTGTTCACAAGTGCTTGGGATGTCTTGATGGTCCTTCCTTGAGCTTAATTCTTCATCTTCGAGCTCTTTTTTGGCTGCTGCTACAAGCGGACCAACAGACTGCCTTATATGGATTTCTTCCATTACTGCTTCCTGTTCTCCAATCTTTCTTTCATCACTAACGCTGATGGTATTTATCTTTTGAGGGAGGTCTTTATGGCCATTCACATGCACACCTAGAATACCGAATTCCCATCTTATGAAATCTGGAAATGGCATGGCATTACGGATGTCTACTGGTAGAGCTTGGTATTTTTTGAAGAGATCTTCCACCTCTGTGATTATCGAAACCTCAGCCTTTTGAGAATCCATGATCTGATACCATTGCAATAACCCTTTTTAAGGGTTTACATCAAATTTCCAGAGTTCTGTTTTTTTTTTACTACAACAGACTGTAATTAAATTACAGTGAAATGAAATCTTTGTAAATTGTGCCAAAATTCACCAATAATCATTCACCAACAATTATCAAAAGACTATTTATTATTTTTGACAAATATTATGGCCAAATCGAATGGATTTGTGCAAAAGATACACCGCTGGAAATAATTATGCAAATCTGGAAATTGCAGCAGTCAAAGAGGGGTTCGAACTTCCCTAAATATTGTCTTGAAATTCGTGCAAAGGCATATTTGAATTTCTTAGAACATGGCGACTTGATTAGGCAATTCGAATTGATGTTATTATTGCTTAATAATTCAGATTTCAGTCAAATACAAGTTGAACTGGTAGAAATAACCGATAAAATCAGAATTGGCACAAAATGATCTTTAATAAAATGATAATCTGCAAATACATAATTGTTTTAAGTCAATATGAAGGGTTTTCGTCCTTCATATGGACCTCATATGGGGTTTTCATCCCAAATGGTAAGAAAATGAGAGATACTCCAAAATCTGATTTTTAATTACAAATTCCTCTATATTCAAATGCCCACACATGACCCCTATTTATACTTTTCTAAGGGTGGTGCCAAAGTTGAAAAGACATGACCTTTCCTTTATGTCCATTCATTATGCCTTGGCCGACCCCGCATAATCATTTATTTTGCCTTAATAAACAAGGCCGACCCATATAATCTTCACTAACACACTTTAAAGTATTCATAAAATAATAAAAGACTGATTATAAGTCTTCTCCTTGCTTTTCTCTTTTCATTCCATGGAGAAGAATTTTCCTGCAACTCCAATTATGCAATTAATTTGGAGAAAAGGGACATGACAATTTTGTTGTTATTGATCTTCAAACACTTTGAGGTCTTCGAGAAGAAGGTTTGAATTGTAGCAATGAAAAACTCCCCAAACCCAAGGGTTTTGAGCATAGCAAGAATAAATGCCCATTCAATTTGGTCACAAGCTTTCTCAAAATCCAAATTGAGGAAGATGGTTCTCTCTCTCGAGACATGGGCCTATTCCATGCCTTCCCAAATTGTGATGATATTATCAAGAATAAACCGATTTTAAATAAAATTTGTTTGCTCAATTATAACGATTGCAAGTAGGATATCACGAAGATGAAGGTCCGGCTAGTAATTAACTTTGTATTTCGACTTTACGGATAAACTTAATATTATCTTTATTTATGATATTTCCTAACGTTTTGTTGTCAAGAGCTTCTTTGTAAACCTGAAATAAGTTTGGCTTGACGAAGTCCCAAATGGCCTTGTAAAATTCGTAGGGAAAATCGTCAAGGATAGGAGCTTTATCATTAGCCATGCTCTAAACAACAAGTAACTCATCAAGAGTGAGAGGAGCGTTGTAGAGGTTTTGAGTGGAAGGGCTTACTTTGCAAGACATTACATCAATGCATTCTTGCAGCACTTTGATTCTCTTAGTTGTATATTCCTAAGCATGGATTCTCTCATATGGAGGAATCCTCCATGCGTAATTCTCCTTGCCTATCCTGGACGTCTGAAGTAGAGCCCATAATTACAAAGCTAATACTCAAAACCGGTTTCTAGTTTGACGAGAAAAAATAATTTATTGTGAAGGCGAGTGTTTGGCCCCCTCATCTTCCCCACATGACTCGCCACCATTGTTCTAATGCTGAGAGATAGCTACACTATAGGTTGTCCCAACATTGGAACTAACTATGCACACGTTGCTATCTTGCGAAACTTGGCTTTGTTAGGATCCTGAGGAATGGGGGCTTGAGAGACGGGAGGCAGGGAAGGGGCTTTTTCCACCCGATTCAAAAATGGTGGAAGTTTATCGGACGGAGCCAAAGTACTTGCATTAGGGTTTTAGACCTTGTTGCGGTTTTCTTATTAGTAACATTGGTCCAACCCTCATTTTTGTCTCGCAGAGGTAGCTCAAGAGTTGTCTTGGGTAGAATCACAAGGGAACAAGTATGTATTTTGTAGTTGGGTGATTGACACTGAAAGCAAGTGTTAGGGAGGTTGATATAAACAAAATTTTGCGAAAAGCATTCCGTCCTGAACTAAATGTCGATAGACTCTTTTAAATCTTTAGACAAATCAACCTTGACACAAATATGCTTGTTTGGACGTGTCGAAAAAATAGGGTTTGAGCATAGTGAGAATAAATGGCCATTCAACTTGGTCATAACGTAATGTCCCCTTTTCCACAGTAGTCACTATGAAGGCCTTGGGCCCATTCCACCTTTCGTGGGCTTCAAGGCAAGGAAGGAAAGCAAGGGAGGGGAACATTGCCGTAATTGTATTTTCCTTATTTATTTGATTACTTATTGTGGCTTGGAGTGATTCGATTAGGTGATAAGTGAATGACAAAGCAAAAAGGAACTTCAATCTTCTCCTTCATTAAGGTCGACCTTCTTGAGAGCTACAATGGAGATAAAGAAACACTCTTTCCCTTTTTATGAGGTCGGTCTTTTTAAGTGAAGATTAAAAGTGCAGTTCCCCCTTCATTAAGAGGTCGGTCATGAAGATTGATCTTCTAATTCATCCTTAGCGCCAAAGAAGGGTACTTAAGGAGGTTCGAATGGAGGAGGAGGGGGATCATTATCATTCATCATTATGCCATTTACTTGGATTTGGATCTAGTGTAGCTTCTCTTCTTGCCATTGAAGGACGAAACCCCTTCCTTGGTTACCTATTGAGGACGAAAATCTTCAATAGGATCACACTTGGGGACGGAAACCCTCTTGTGTGCATTGGTGGCTTCATTCGGGAATCACAAGTGGACTTCATTGGCAGATTTCTGGAACAACAAGGTGTTTATCTATGCATAGGGCACTTCTACTCTAGCTAAGGCACTTTCAAGGGTGTTGGCACCCTTTCTCCACTTGATCTACCCACTTGGGAAGTTCGGGATCACTTTTGGAGGGGTTTCCGTGGTTGGAAAATTGTGTTTTCACTTTTATTTGATAGCTGGTCTCTCCGAGATGATTTTGAGCATTTGTTTGTGTTGAAACTTCAAGTATTGATGTACTTACGAATTTTTGAAGTTTCAGCTGTGTTTGCACTTGAATTAAAATTATAAAATATATATTTGCTCCAGATTTCAGCTTGCTGGACTTATGAAGTGTTTGGGATATTTCTGTATTGTTTTTCAACCTATATTGCATGAGAATATTGTCTTGAAAAGCCCATACAATTCATTACCCTAGGAAATAGAAAATCAGGTTCATCGTTAGGACTAAGTGGTGATATTGTTGGCTGCCATATGAATTCCTTGCTGTCACAAATATTCAGATTTCTCTTTGTTGTTAATGCCATTTTCAGTTTGTTCCTCTAAGGTTAAAGTGATTGACCGGTGGCTGTAATAAAAATCAGAAGGTGTCATTTGGGTGTGAGCCAAAACCCTTATTTTCAGTTTCAGCCATAGAAAGGGCCATTACACATAAGCTTTCTCAAAATCCATCTTAAGGAAGATGGTTCTTCGTCGAGAGACACAGTCCCATTCCATGCCTTCCCAAAGTGATTTTTAATAAAACTTGTTTTCTCTATTATAATGTTTGTGGGTAGGATATCACGACAATGAAGGGCCAAAGCTTTGGCAATAATCTTATAGGAAACATTCAAAAGAGCAATCAGTCTCCAATTGGTAATTGACTTTGGATCTCCGACTTTAGGGATAAACTTAATATTGAGAGTCTTGATGTTTTCACAGTCCATAAACTTGAAAGATTATTTTTTGGGTTTAATTGTGTGTAATTTTTTGCTCTTTGTGTTTTGAATCATTGTCTGTGATTCATCGTCTTATGATTTCCTCATGATGATGAATCATAGAGAGTGATTTGAAACGCATAGAGCAAAAAATTGCTCACAGTTAAACCCAAAAAAATAATCTTTCAAAACTTAGTATTATCTCTATTAATAATATTCCTTAATGTTTTGTTGTCACGAGCTTCTTTGAAAACTTGATGTAAGTCTGGCCTGGAAAACTCCCAAGTGACCATGTAGATTTCGCAAGGAAAACTGTCAAATCCAAGAGCTTTATCAATTATTTGAACAACAAATAGCTCATGAAGAGTGAGAGGGGCATTGTAGAGTTTTTGAGTGTATGGGCGTATTTTGCGGGGCACTACATCAAGGCATTTCTACAGCGCTTGGATTCTCTTAGTCGTAGATTCTTGGGCGCGGAACTCCAATTTGCAATGGTCCAGAAAAGCCGAGGAAATTTGTGTCATACCGATGAGACAAGCATTAACAAATTTGATGGCCTTAATTTGCTCCTTGCCTCACTTGAGTCTAAGGGATTTGCAAAATTCTTTAGAGGCACAATCTTCGACTTTGAGCTAATGTATACGAGCCCGGATTTGAGCTCCTTTGGCGGGATGAAGCTCCACTAGCTTGAGTTTGTGTTTGAGCTGAGCAGTCGTCAACTGCAAATGAAGGTCAAAGGGATCATACTTCAATTGTGACGACACTCTTTGGTATTCTTTGACAAGAACATCATTGACCCACTTCTAGACCCACCCCACCTACTTGCTATAGTGGAAGAGGAAAGAATCAATGTGATTAATCACGTTATACCACCACCCAATTTAGTTATTAGCGTAGGGAGGAGGTGGAGCCAAGTTCCACACCTTAGCGATGAGTCGGACAATGCCCTTGTGCCCAAGAAGTGACATATTTAGGTAGAATTGGTCGTGAGAGATTTTACGAAGGCCACCTCCCCACTCCAGGTGGCAATTGAGGGGACTATGATTGGGTAGGACAATCTCTGGGATGAAGGAAAGTTGTTACTCGTCAGAAAGGCGAAAAGAGAACACATGCTGCTCAGAGAGAATTACACGATCAAGTGCTTGAGGATTTGATCTTCGTTGGCTTAAAAATTGGACCACGGATTGTGAGCTAAAGCCCGCCATGGAAAGAAAGCGTTTGAAAGGCCCCATTGATCTTTAAAATAATACCAAGCCTCACGTTATCCGATGCACCGACAAAACGACAGCTACCCCTCCTTATCCTCAGGAGTCTCAACAATAGTAATATAACTGTAAATTAGCCAATTGGCGAGAGGCAGATGATCTGCTAATCAATGCCAAAAGGTCGATCTGTTAGGTCCATCTTTAGGAGCATAAATGTTACAAATCTTGAAGGAACAACCATTAATACCCGTAATTACCTAGATGGTTTGGTACAAGGGGTCTTCTCTTGAGGTTAGAACTAATGGAGCAAATTTTGGGAAATCAAAATATTAGCATTGCCACAACAATCTCCATGTGAAGTGGAGACAAGCATGGTGTCAGACGAGATACACTTCAGAATAATTTGCAAAAGAAAATCTGAAACCTTAACTTGTAAACAAATCACATCGAAATTATCAAACCATCAAGTGGAACACACAGAGAATTTTCTTGAGGACTTTGTGAGACCTCAAACATTCCATGAGAGTAAATTCTTGTGGAGGAATCTTCCATGCGTAATTCCCCTTGCTGTCCTTGACGTCTGACTTAGAGCCCAAAGCTATTACTCAAGACCGGTTATTACTGAAGACCTGTTGGTTTGACAAGAAAAATAATCTAGTGTGGCATTTGGCCCCCTCATCTCCCCTAGGCAACTCGCCACCACTGCGAGGTGGATTGCATGAGTGTCAAGAGTTAGGAACACTGTAGGTTGTCTTAGCACCGAAACTAACCATTTGCATGTTGTTATCTTGAAAAACTTGGCTTTGCGAGGGATCGTGAGGAACAAATGCTTGAGAGATGTGAGGCGGGGAAGGGGCCCTTTCCTCATGATTCATAGATGGCAGAAGTTTATTGGAAGGAGCCGAAGTACCTGCATTAGGATTTTTAGATTTGGCTGCAATTTTCTTGTCAATAACAGTGGTTCAACCCTCATTTTTGTCTCCCGTAGGTTGCTTGCGAGAGACGGCTTGGAAGTTGTCTTGGGTATAATTATGAGGGGACATTTGCGTTTTCCATGGTTGATTGATTGACATTGAAAACAAGTACTAGGGAGGTTGATGCAAACAACTTGATACGAAAAGCAATTTGTCTCGACCTTAATGTCAATAGGCTTATTCAAATCTTTTGACAAATCAACCTCGACATAAATACGATTGTTTGCACATGCTGGAAAAAGAAGGTTTGAGCATAGCAAGAATAAATGGCCTTTCAATTTGGTCACATGCTTTCTCAAAATCCAGCTCGAGGAAAATGGTACTCGATCGAGAGACAGGGGCCCATCCCATGCCTTCCCATGCTGTGACGATATTGTCAAGAATAAACTGATTTCTAATAAAACATGTTTGCTCTATTATAATGATTGCAGGCAGGATAACATGGAGATGAATGGCCAAAGCTTTGGTAATAATCTTATACGAGACATTCAAAAGAGTAATCAGTCTCCAACTGGTAATTAACTCTGGATCTCCAATTCAAGGGTAAACTTAATATTACTTTATTATTACAATTTCCTTATGTTTTGTTGTCAAGAGCTTATCTATAAACCTGAAGTAAGTTTGGCCCGATGAAGACCCAAGTGGCCTTGTAGAATTTGTAGGGAAAACCATCAAGGCTAGGAGCTTTATCATTAATTATGATTTGAACAACAACAAATAGCTCATCAAGAGTGAGGGGCATTGTAGAGTTTTTGAACGGAAGGGCTTTATTTGTGGGGCACTACATCAAGGCATTCCTACATTGCTTGGATTCTCTGAGTTGTATATTCCTAGGCCTAGAACCTTAGTTTGTAATGGTCCACAAAAGTCGAGAAAATTTGTGGTAGATTGGTGAGATGAGCATAAATAATTTGAATGGTCTTAATTTGCTCCTTGCCCTGCTCGAGTTAAGGGATTTGAAAAATTCTTTAGAGGCACGATTTTCGACTTTGAGCCAATGTATACAAGCCTGAATTCAAGCTCTTGTGGCGACATGAGGTTTCACTAGCTTAAGTTTGTGTTTAAGCCAAGTAGCTGTAGACTGTAAATGAAGGTCAAAGGGATCATACTCCACTTGTGATGAAACTCTTAGGTATTCTTTGGCAAGAGCACCATTGGCCGACTTCTTGACCCATGCCTCTTGCTTTCCATATTGGCAAGTGAAAGAAGTGGTGTTATTAATCGCATCAGTCCACCATCCATTCTAGTTGTTCGCATAGGGATGACATAGAGCCAAGTTCCACACCTGGCGATGAGGCAGACAATGGCCATGTGGCCAAGAATTGACTTATTTAGGAAGAATTGATTGTGGGAGACTTTATGAAGGCTACCTCCCTCCTCTAACTGGAAAGTGATGGGACTATGGTCAGACAAAACAATCTCCGGGTTGACAGAAACTGTTTGCCCACCGGAAAGGCGAAAAGAGAACATGCACTGCTCGAAGAGCATGACATGGTTGAGATGCTTGATAATCTGATTGTTGCCGGCCCAAAAATTGGACCACATAAACCATAGAGTGTGAGTTAAAGCCCACTATTAGAAGAGAGGGTATGATAGGCCCCAATGATTTGTTAAATAATACCAACCCTCATGTTCTTCGACGCACCAGAAAAGTGGCAGCAGCTCCTCCTCATCCTTAGTAGTCTCAACCATATTAAAATCGCCGCAAATTAGCCAATTGGTGAGAAGCAAATGATCTGCTAATCAATGCCAAAAGGTCAATATGTCAGGCTCATCATTAGTAGCATATATACTACAGATCTGTAAGGAATGACCATTAATATCCAAAATTACTTGGATAGCCCAATGCGAGGGTCTTCTCTTGCGGCTAGATTTAATGGAGGAAAAATATTGGAATTGCTATGACCATCTTCATGCAAGGTGGAGACGTGCATGGTGTTAGAGATACACTTCAAAATAGTTGGCAAAAGAAAATATGAAACCATAACTTCCAGTAGAGAAATCACTTATAATAAAGAATTTTCTTGAGGGCTCTGTGAGATTTCAAACATTGGGTGAGAGTAAATTCACGCGGAGGAGTCCTCCACGTGTAGTTCTCCTTGCCCTATCTTGGCGTTCACCTTAGAGACCAAAACTGTGAAGCTATTACTCAATACATGTTGCTGGTTTGATGGGAAAAAAGAACCTAGTGTGAAGGTACGACTTTTGGCCCCCTTATCTCCTCTAGGTGATTCGCCTCCACAACGAGGTGGACTCCATGAGCGCTAAGGGGTAGGAACACTTTAGGTTGTCCTAACACTTGCACTAACCATTAGCACGTTGTTATTTTGAGAAACTTAGCTTTGCAAGGGATTCTGAGGAATGGGGGCTTGAGAGATGGGAGGCGAGGAAGGGGTCCTTTCCACGCGATTCAAAGATCGTGAAGGTTTATTGGAAGGAACCAAAGTACTTACATTAGGGTTTTTTAGGCCCGATTGCGGTCTTCTTGTTAGTTACAGTGGTCTAACCCTCATTTTTGTCTCCGCGAGGCTACTTGCTCGCCAGAGGCGGGTTGGAAGTTGTCGGGCTGAAACATGAGGGAACAATCATGAATTTTTTGGTCGGGTGGTTGACATTGAAAGCAAGTGTTAGGGAGGTCGATGTAAATAACTTTATGCAAAAAGTGTGTTGCCCTGACCTAAATGTCGATAGACTTTCAAATCTCTTGAGAAATCAACTGTGACATAGATACACTTGTTTGAGTGTGGAAAAAAACGTAGGTTATGCATGACAAATGACACATCCGATAGGGCTAGCAATCTCCTCTAAAAAAAACCATAAGGGGTAGGGAGTCTCAATAACTCAATAACTCAACCTAGACACTCGTATGGCTACTTGATCAGAAACATGAAAGGTCCTTGTTTAGGGTGAAACAACCAGAGGGTATTCTCAAGGAATCAAGCCTGAGATTTACTAAGCAGATTTTCACTTGTTACTGTTTTGTAAGGGCAATAAATAAAGAAACCCTTAGTCATGCTACGGATACTAGTTACCCGGATCCCAAGGCCCCCTAATTGTGCTTCATCCAGTCCTTGAGGGAATCTGCAGATGGGACATGGGAAAACCTTTTCCGCGACATCTAATTGTAAGGACATTATGTTGAGGAGTGTTTTTGAATCACCTCGTTGTACACCTTCAAAACAAACTTACAAGCTCGTTTGGGCACCATTCTCACCACCATTAGCAACATAAGTTGTAAAGGGATGGTTGAGGGCCATTTAAATAGGCATAATCCACTCAGAGGGTTGAGTTAATGCCGACTTAAATGTGATCTTTTTTGAGAAATCTCGCAAAAGTGGTGTGACACAAGCAACAAACATGCAAAACTACACAACCTAGTAGAGCCCTCCATGGATGTCTTGAATTATGTAAAATATGTAGAAATCACTAATACAATGGAAATAATTAATAACTTAATATAATGATAGTTATAACATACAATTTTTTTAATATATAACACAACATAAAACTTATGAAATGTTTATACATTTTAATTTTTTTTTATGTACCACAGTTATTTTATAATTAACAAAAAATTCAGAATTCAAGGCCAACTTAGACCGAACTTATCCTAGCCGGCCAAAATATCCGGATCTAGATGAATTTTGTGCAGATCTAGCTGGATTTGATAACTATGATTTAATTGGAGTATTTACAGAAGCAGTGAAGCGATTTCACTTTTTGTTGACATGGCAACTGTAATTGAGTCAATTCATGTGAGTTTTCGGCATTGCTCTTCAAAAAAGCGACCTTACGACATTTATGGCTATTCAATCACCCCTGTAGGTGCCGAAATTATAGCACAATGGTGGCTTGCATTCCCATCTTTAGTCAAGGGGTACAGAAAAATGAAAACAAAAATGATTTTTAATTGACGTTCACAGGAAGTCCTATAGAATCTATGGGACTGTAAACTTACATATATAGATTGAGCCATAATGTTAGTAGATTTTTTTTTTTGATTGTTAAACGCTTTTGACTGGAGCTATGAACCGGAGGGTTTTTGACGGGACCCCACCCATTACAACCAATGTCCTGAGACCAGATATAAAAATTAATCCGACACAAACCGCGACCATTGAGCCCGTACCGACGATGCAATTTTTCTGCCACTGTCGTTTTTAGAGCCTCCAGCCGCTGCGAATGCCAATGTCGCCACTGCCAAGAATAACCGCCAACCGTAACCACCAGTGATGCAACACCCGCCACCACCGATAACCACCCCGAAGGGATCACACCTAGCGGGATTTGAACCTGGGTGGATCCAGACACAACCGTCTATCTTAACCGATCCACCCAAACCCCATTGGCCATAATGTTAGTGGATTGACTGCCTTCGACTATAGAGTTATTTAGAATCATACTCCTAAGTTACTAATGGCTGTCTTGGTGGCAAGCTCAACATATTGTGTAAAGAATTTTTTTTTAACAAATACAATGATGTACCATCACTGCTCCTTTAGCCTTCGACCATGCAGCCGATGCCAGAGTTTGTTGGCTTTGCATTGCTTAGGCTTGCCATCAGGAAAAGAGAAGGTTGATGTGCAACTTGCCTATATAGTTTGATTGAATAGTTCATGTTACAAAATTATCAAGCATTGCTAGCCATTCATTGAAAACATTTTTAGTTCAATGGACGTGAAGCTGGTGAATGAATTCAGAACGTGTACCTTTAATTCGTATTGCTAATTAAGAGCCTAATGTAATGAATTTTTTATTTTGAGCTGATGAGTCTACCTTTATTTTGTATTGCTAATCAAGAGCCAAATGTAATTAATATTTTATTTTGAGCTGATGAGTGTACCTTTAATTAGTATCGCTAACCAAGAGCCTAATGTAATGATTCTTTTATTTTGAGCTGATAACACGGGGCTTAAATGCTAATCCACTCTTAGCAGGAGGATTCACCCCAGCCCTGTAAATAATAAAATTCCAATAGTCTCACCTATTTGTACTAGACAAAGTGGGTCGCCCTATCTGATTGGACATTTATTATAGTATAACTAGGTTGATATGCTGACATCTTATAGTTCACAAGTCATTTTCTCTTAATTCGCACGTGGCTCACTTTTTTTTTGGGGAAGATTGTCTCTATTTCATAAGCTTTCTTTGTACTCAGAGGATAAAAATTCAACACATGTAAGCTTGAAATTTGAGGGTTAAATAAATGATTTGGCAGGTTGCTAGACAAAATTTTCCACCTTCTCAAATGCTTCTTTTGTGCATACAGAACTTATTCTTCTTCAATCTATTTTTCATACTCAAATATTGATCTCGACATTTCTTTGTTGATCCATAAATGCATTACGTAGCCCATTATGATGCAACATGGATCATATTACTAAAAATTAAATTATATTGCTATTTAGGAATGGTATCTGGTGCTTCATACTTCATACTCAAATATTGATCTTGACATTTTCTATGTTGATCCATAAATCAACACAAGGGAAATATGGAACTTTCATTGAAAATCTACGTAGCCCAGACAATTATGGAATGCAGCATGGAGAAGTATTACTAAAATGGCCGTGAAATTATATTGCTATTTAGGAATGGTATCTGGTGCTTCATACTTCATAAAACATCCAACTATGTGCAATCAACACAAGGGAAATATGGAACTGCAAATCTAAATGCAGACAAATGGAAGGAGATGGAGAAGTTTATTCGATGGCCGTGAAAAATTCAGCATTCAAATGGACACCTCTTATTACTCTACAACAAAAATTGCTTACAAGAGTAGATTGCTCAATATTAGACTTCCCTCCCTCTCAATTCCCTTCCAATATCTTGTTACACTCATTATATGGCTATGAAACAGATCCACACTCAACAAACTTGCAAACATCCTCTCAACAATTATTTTTATGGAGTTGCCTGGTATTTTTTTTGGCCTTCTATATACCCAATGTAACTGGAATTTGAGTACACGAGCCCTTTTGCCATATTCTCAAGGCTCATAATTACTTTACTAAAATATTTCCAAATGAGACTAGCCAATGACTGTTACGGATCACACCTACCGCTTTTGGAGGCTTTTGATCCCACAAAATATCAGTTATGGAGAAAAACAAAGTATGGGACTTTCACCATAGCCTCTATGGATTCTTCCTCAAAATTCTCTGAATTTGAAGCCAGTTGATGTTGGCTTGCAACTGTCACTTTCTTTGCCTTGTCCTCAGCTGAAACCTGGCGTTTCCCTTGTGCATTGATTATGAATACTCGCCCATTGTTGGTCAGTTAATATTGGTTCTTCCTCACGAAGATGTCATCCCTCATTCACATGTAAGGACTTTCAAACAGAACATAGTATATTGGATTGTTAATTTTTTGTGGGATTTTACTCGTGTGTGTTTTTAAGTCATCTCAAGATGACCACCATGAGTAGTCATTGATGTAGTGACATTATTTCCTCATGTATTTTTGCGAATAATCGCAAGGCAAGGGGGCCCATTTAGCACACAAACATTGTAAGCACTTGTTAGTAGGGGGGAAGAACGGTGAATATAATCCACTCATTTGGGTGTGTCACCATCTAGCCTCTTTTGCCGTTGTCAAAGCCTTCAACTTGGCATAAACACATGATTGGGTTGTAATTGGGTCAATCCCACATTGGTAATAATTTTGAGACAAGGATGATCTGTAAGGCATTACACTCACCAAAAGCTTTGCCAATGGGGAAAGAGGCTAGAAAGTGAGAAGCCCAAATCGGTGGATTATATTGACCATTCCTCTCCCCACTAACAAATGTTTATAGTGCTTGTTTGCTAAATGGCCCCCCTTGCCTTGTGTTTATTACCAAAAATACATGAGGAAATTATGTCACTATGTTAGTGACTATTCACGGTGGTCATCTTGAGATGACTCAAAAATACACACGAGCAAAATCCCACAAAAAAATAATAATCTAATTAAATTGCTTGTCAAAGCCTTCAACATAACATAAACATAATATATGTCTAATGGTGGCATTTATCACTTAATCTCGTAAACATATTCAGCTCAAACAGCAAACTTGATTTTGCACTGCCTAGTGTTTTGCATATTTGCACCCTTATTGGACCAACCCTATGGATATAGGTGAGGGTATTTATATGTTTTCATTCCAAGCCATAAAATTACTTTGTGAACCCAAATCAGAAAATGAATTCACCTTTTTTTTTGATGATTGAGGTGTCGCAATTTATCCCATCATCCTTAACATTTCATCTTGGAATGACCCAGCGACCTGGCACAACCCGAAGGTGTGCAATTGCAAGGCGAGTTGGGCGATAGGGTCGATTCCCCAGCCTACCACACCGCAATTTGAACCAAGATTGAACCCGTGATCTAGTGGTCACCAATGCAACTACGTACCGTTGAGGCCAACAATGGTGGCTATGCATTCACCTTATTGTTTTTCACTTGATTTTGATGTTGAAGAGCTTCATGCTCTCAACTTTAGTCTTTGTTGCTTCATCGGCTATTGCTGGCTTCTCTAATGATGATCGTGCCACTTTGTCATCCACATCATAAGTGCAGTCTAGCTCCTTGCCTTTAGCTTGTTCTCGCTTCATTTTTTTTAATGCCACTTTCGCTCCAATTCAAGTTGTAACTTCTGGCACTTCCCGTCGAGATTTGCATCCGTATCACAATGTGTGCACTGCTTCTTTTCTGTAAGGCCAGCAGGTGCAATTTTCTCTCCTTTGTTTTTGGTAACTCTCTTGAGCCTTTTGTTTCTTTTTCTTCTTCTTCTTGCCATCCAAATCAATGTGAATATATCTTGCTCGCTTCATCAATGCTCGTCACATCCATGAGCTGCTTTTTCCTTTGGATAAGACTTTTAAGCTCTCCAAGCAACTTCACCACTACCTTTGGACCATTGGGTGAGATACTAAACAAAATGGCCGGCATCGGAATTTGGATGTATTCTCTTGCACACTTTGTTCTTCTTCTGGACCATCGGGTGAGATACCCAACAAAATGTTTCCATCTTGATGTCTTACTTATCCGCAAACAATCAGCAAAAATATCTCACCATATTTAAGGCACGATGGGAAAAAAAACAAGCAATTTTTTCCTTCTTTTTGACTTTATGCACACTAAAGCAGACCTCTTGTTGCTTCAACGAACTGTTCCAAATTTTGGCATTGCATTTGCATTAATGCAATCTTATATCAAGCTTAGCTTACATCTTGATTGACGGTTTTGGTGCCACCCCATTAAAACCCTCTTCTCTTACAGTCCTACGTTGGAACATCCGCTGCCATCCTCTCCATCCTATTGTTCATCTCCCTTTACCTCATTGTATGGAACTCCAGGCATCTTAGTGAGGACATTCACCAACCTATGAATATTGGCAAGGGCTGCAACCCTTGCTTTCTCAAATCGATTATCATTAATGTATTTGAGCAAAATCTTAGGATTCATGGTCCTTTGAAGCCAAACAAGTCTATGAAGAGCTAAGTTGAGAAGGTATGAAAATGATGGAGCAATATAATGATTCCTTTGTATATAATATCATATAAAACATGGCCATTATGTTATTTATTTATACTGCTTAATGTCTTTATTACGACCCTTGGAATTGGCCTGCTTAAGCAATCATGAGTGTATCCTTGTAAGCCGTTTTAATTTTTGGCGGGCATCACTTAACTCACGGTTAATGCTCTGGAATGTCCACAATGGTTTCTTTGACATTTTACAACAATCCTCTATCTTCTGTCGATGCTTCTTAAACCTTCACACCACATTTAACAACTAGATTTCTTTTGATCTTTCCATCTTTCTTACCTTACCATGGAGACTCTAATAAGTGGGTTCATTTGGAAGCATTCATTGAGTTTACAACATACAAGATGTTTACGATATGGAAATTCCTATGTTCAGGTTGGTTATGGAATATGAAGTAAAAATGCAAGTAGAAAGTAGAAAAAGATTCTTCACAGCTGCCAGTGCCCTGAGGTCGGCCAATGTTTTTATAAAAATAGCTTAGCAATTGCAGGTTGCTAAATTTATCTCTATAAGAAATGTCGTAAGAAGCTTGATACGAAAACTTAAGATAACTGGAACCACTTATGTTGTTTCTGTTCTTTCTTCCACATAGTTAATGGATAGGGTCAGATGATCTCCACATTATTCTACTTTTTTTTTGGTAGATTCTATACTCTGTTTTGGTTGGTGATTACTGAATGATTGACTTTTTATTGTGGCAGTGACAAGTAATTTGGTCTGGTTAAACGTTCCAGTATCGTTCATCATAATTTCATTATTTCGGTACCTCTCCCTTGACGTGGAAATCCATAGGAGGGGTCCAACAATTTGTCAACCATCGTATCTTTTGCATCTCCGACAGAGGCAATTATCTCCTCATGATCCACTTCTTTACCCTGCACGGGCCTCTATGAGATGGAAGAGGAACATTGATTCACCGGTTATTGAAGCAGCAGTGGATGACTTTACCCGGAAGATTGTGCAAGAGTTTGTCACAGATCTGTGGTATTCGTCAATTACTCCTGATCACGAAGTTCCACAGCAAATCAATTTTCTTTTAAATGATGTACTTGGGGAGATATCTCAGAGGGTTAAACGTATCAATCTGATTGATTTATTGACCAGGTGATCTGTTATTATCTTTGCCACGATTAATTTCCACATTCTTGCTTCTATTCTAGTTTAATTAGAAGAAACTGACGATTAAAATGGTATATTACATTCCATATTTAGGGATATGGTGGATTTGATTGGGAGTCATATAGAACTTTATAGGAAAAATCAAGTTTCCATTGGAAGAGATGTTATGCGTACACTTTCGTCTGAAGAAAGGGATGAAAGGCTGAAAAAATGTTTAGCTGCGACAAAGGAATTGCACCCTGCTTTAATCTCTCCAGAGAATGAATACAAGGTAAGAGGAGGAACACTTTATACATTGTTTTCGATGTAGTTTCTTTATTTATTTTTCTCACAATTTTATTCAATTTTGTTGCAATGTACTTCTCCAGGTTCTTAAGCGGCTAATGGGCGGAGTAGTAGCTATTGTCTTAAGGCCTCACGAAGCTCAGTGTCCTCTTGTTCGATGTCTTGCCCGAGAACTTCTAGCATGTGCTGTTATGCAGCCAGTTATGAATTTTGCAAGCCCAGGGTTAGCTTCAGATAATCTGTCACTCGTATGTTGCTTTTTGTGATGTGAAAATATGAAGTTCTGCTTATGATCTTAAAATCTATCAAATATCACATTTTAGATTTGGGATTGTGGTTGCTTATGATCTTAAAATCCATTGAGTTTTAATGAGGTATTTACCTGTCCCTTGGCCTTGTGTTGCTAATAGCAAATTAAAAGTATATTTGTCTGAGGAACGACTGTCAGGATGTCAGTGATTATACAATTTAAACCTAGTCTGTAGCTTAGGCTTAGCTAGGAAAAGTAGTGTGTCGCTCAGTAAATAAAGCATGTAGTCTCGCTCACAATTTACTCGTAATTAATCACTAGGAATTCTGAGCAGATGTACAACTTAATTTGAATTTCCTCATCAAGATTTCTGTTATGGAATTTTTAAATCAGAACATTTCTAGAGAGGAGTGTGTTGCTTTATTCTGGAGGCTTACAAGTGGAATCAGAAAAGTTGTAGAAAGAAATTTTATGGTTATGAAAAAAAACGGAAGTGGAAGCTTTTGGAAACACATAATTGTGTCTAGCAAATTCATGGGGAAGCAAGAAAGATATTATGCTACTCTCAAACTATCAAAAATAGGTAAACGGTACTCAAAAAGTACAGTTACATTAGAGAAATAATAGGGTGAAAACCTCCCTAGGCTAAGAAAAGCAATTAAACACAAAGCACTAAAGAAAATTAAACCTAACATGAGGTGTAAATCTGAAGCAGTAAAACTCTGAACAATAAAATCTGAGTACAAATAACTTTTTGAGGGGGAGCACTAGGTGAAACATAGAGAATGAAAGCAAGAGATTAGCGTGAGAGACCAACAATGTCACGCCCGTAGAATGTTTGGGCCAGGAGAACCAGAAACATCATCATCTATCACTGTGAAAGGGCTATTGCAGGATCTGATAATGATGACCTTTAATGTCCTTCAGACCAAAATGGTCTATAGGACCCAACAAAAAGTTTAGAAAATGTGATTTCTCTTTTAAACCTCTTTGCAAAGGGCGATTTGTGGTCGCCTTTGTTGATGCCAACTTCTGTAATCTTTGGACACTTCCCAAAGGAAGTTCCATAGCAATCCTTGAACTATTCCTACTTGAAGTGCTTAGGAAAAGAAGTAACAAAATAGAAATATGTCAATGCTTCTAGGAATATGTCCACGATTGAGGGGTCTAGGTTGGACAATACTAAGAGGAAGTTTACTACACCCCCTAGAAGCTCATCTAAGACTCATGACTGATGAACCTTTGGTCGTTCAGAAAAATTTAATAATGTGTTTGCTTCCGTGATCTGATGCCAAAAGGAAGCAAATCCACTCTGCTTAGCATGAGAATGATGGGGGCTGGGAAACTCTAATAGCTATATGCAAAAAGAAACACAAAATTTGGAGGTTTGATGTAATAATTGCTAGAAACAAAAATACAACACAATTGGAAAAGCATGGTTGTTGGCATGTCAAGGGGAAAAAGGTTAAGTAGAAGTTGAAAAACATGAGCAAGTAGAATTATGAAGACATAAAGATCATTCTTGGAAAACAGGGAAGTAACATATCAGTTAAAGCAGTAGCTGATTCACTCTATCAAATCTACATCCGAACTTTATAAATTAAGATACTTCATAGAAATGAGTGTCAAAGATGGTTGTTGACTGATAAAATCTAATCTAGGATAAAACAAACATCTTTGAGAGATTAATGAAAGATCTCATTGATAAGGGCAAGAGGAATTTACAAGTTAAAGTATGGAAAATTGTAGGTTTTCCACATGAGGCGTTTCTTGTGAGGTAACAAAGGTATTCTTCTCAAGACAAATGTCCTTTTGTAGGTTTGGAATCACAAATTACAAAGTCAAATTGAGAAATGAACAGTTTGGCAGTAAGAACATTGTTAAACAAACATTTTTTTCCTAATGAAATATTCCAATTGATTAAGTTGGGACTCCTAGAAGTGATAGGTACAGTTTTGCGAACTAAATATTACTTTGGGAAACGCAGGTCTGTTTAGCAACGATTTCTTTCGTATATTATGTACCTAGGTTCATGAATCATGATATGATGATGTATATTGAGGTGGAGCAGCCAACATATTATATTGGGCTGAATGGATAGCTTGTGGGTTAAACCTCCTTTGATGTTATTAGATTAGAGATTATATCTAGGGGATACATACATACATACATAAATATTTATTGTAATGTCTCTTAATTGGGAAAACTGAAAATTTCTGAAAATTCACAAAAACCCTCACCGATGGAAATAAAATACTGGAATTACCCTTAATTTCTGAATTTCTAAACAACACAATTTGTGGCAGCAACCCAGAATTTAATTTGCAAGCAGCTAGGTACAATTTAGAGATTTTTTCCACATTGAAACCCCAATTTTGTTTTTTCTCCAATATCATGTCTTCAATGTATGAGTACCTTATGCACTTAATAGAGTATTAGAGCTGTCCATGTTAGTAGGGAATTCATTAATTGTAACTATAGGGTGATTAATGTTTTCTAAGATACTAGACTACCAATAACAACACGCACAAAATAGTAAATATAAAACATACTGTAGCAGATCCAAGCATCCAAACAATAGCAGCTTGTATTTATAAAAGACAAGTCTTGATACACTACGCACTGTACAGGGAGGATTTGATACAAGTGCTCCTTCCCCGACATACATCCTTCTATTTATATGATGAGAAGACCCAAAGGTTGTCGGTTAACACAGTCGTCATCAATTAAACATATGAATGAGTCATTACAAAACTACTTAAGGCTGATTATACAATCATTAATGACATGACACGTCAGGTACTGAAATACAGAATTATGCTGATAACCAAGATTAGAATAATATGACGGTCTACATTATCTCCCCTTCAAACAAGTTGGAGACTCTTCCAACACAATTCATAGAATACCTGATGAAAATAGAATGAAAAGGAAAGAAGATAGTCCAGTTGGAGCTGATGTAGAGATTGTTGTAGCTAGAACTTTGGGATAAATTGCTGGAATCCATTGGGTTGTGGAGTCAAGAAAAAGCATATTTCACCCAGCGTGATTGTCGACCAATTTCCTTTTTCATCTTTAAAAATCAAAGTTGGTGTCTGGGGGTGGCAGCCCCCAATCGGGTCAGGGGGCAGCGTCCCTTGCAGGGTCCAAGGGCAGCCAAGCACATTTTAACCCTAATACAACCTTGAAAAGCCATGATGACAATCAAATTTCTTTGAAAAAATGCTTCTTTTCAAAGCATTTGAAAATCTTGCAGATGTACAATGAGCTGTACTGGTGCCTAGAGAGGTGATTTGTTTGGTAGATCGAATGCATTTGACTACTGCAGTAATTTATTTGGTCAATACACTTTTCGCCTGTCAAAATCCTTTCGTGCCTTTTATGACTCTTCACCGATGTGACTTGCACCGTGTGGTGCTTCCCATATGTTGTACCACTGTTTCCTTGGGCATTCGGCAGAGGGTATACATTGAAGTGGGCGTGAAACATGGTTGTGTCGTACGTGGGCTGCATAGTAGTGTACAACGTCAGGGAGGAATTTGTGGCAGAATACAGACAAGTGAATCTCCATATGTGGATGTATAGACATAATCTTTATAGGGGGACATACGGGTGGGGTGTTTAGATGGGGGCATACGGCTTGAGCACATGGTTTGGGCTTGAAGATAAGGGATGTATGGCTGGTACGTGAAAAACACGACATACAACCAATTTAGGGGTCCACGCAAACTTGAGGTTTAAACACCAATGTTCGGTTCATGGCCTATGGTGGGGCCGATTGGGCAGGGCGTTCAAGGTGTAACATTCATTACTAGTCAAGGCATTTAATAAAGAGGAGCATTTAGGCTTTATCTTCAGAGTGAAATGTTTAGCATGGGTAGGTCCAAGTTAATTTGGCTAGTCATAGGACTGAACGAGATATATATGCTTTTACTATTATTATTTTCGTCAACTTCACTTTTTTAATGAACTTGGCTTGAGCCTTTTTTTGTGTCATGTTCAACTTCGTTGTTGCCCGTATATAGGGGTTCAATGGCATGTAGTTGATTTTCTCCATCCTAGATCGATACACTTTTAACTTTGAACTATTGACCTATCCTTTACTGGAGTCCCATTCAATTTTTCAAAATCCAACCGTAATACTTTGGACCCATCCGACTTAATTTTGCGCATCCTTTTATACTTCATAACCAGAGGTCCGACCTTGAATTTCATCCATTGGAGATGTTTATGTAATATCCCTTTTTATAAAAAAAATTACAGCAGATCTGAAATTGCCTGAAACCCTGATGCAAAAAATAAATAAATTGATTTTTTTCACTCTAAACCCTTGCAAAAAATTTAAAAACTCTTTGGAAACACTTGCAATAATTTTTAAAACCAAATCCTTTTATTTTAGATGAAAACAAAAATCTGAATTTAATCCAATTATTTTCTAGGCTAAACAACTGCAAACTTTGAAAATTCATATCTAGAGAAATATGCGGAATTAAAATACACATAGCTGAAAATGATCTATGGGATGACAACAATCATAGATATTTCTTACAGAATTTTCCAGCAACAGGAACACATAGAAATTCCATCCTGAATTCCCAAAATGGGGCGCCCAGGCTGGAAATGGCCAAAAACTGATCCAAAAACCCTCCAAACCCCTTACAATTGCTGCAACACGTCTCCAACTCGATGCACTTGCTGATATCTGTCTTTCTGAAGCTCCAAAGTGAAAAAATTAGGGTTTTCTTCCTTAAATCTGAATACTAATGAGGGGTTTTGTCCTCAATAGCTTGCTCTCAACGGGTTTCGTCCTTAACAGCTGAAAAGAAGCAAGAATGCTCTCATATAAAAAAATAGTAAATCGAGATGATTACAAATGAACCATTGATCTTCTTTGATATTGTTTTTAGGCACACTACACCATGTGGGTGGCTCCATGTGGTAGGTGCACTTTATTAAATTAAAGTGACCACCTTTATGTCATAATTCAACATTACACTTTTCCCCCCTTACTTTCACGTTATAACTTAAATTTAACAAGTTCCTTAAAGCCCACAGGAAGTAAGAATGGGCCCATAAATATTTTAATAATAATATTGTTAAGTTGCCCATAAACAACGAGTTATTTGGGCTCAACTTAAAAATATTATTAAGTATTTCTAATTTAGAAAAGGGGACATTACAGTCAACCCTCCCCAAATTTGCTTGCCCTCAAGCAAATGCAAACTCTCACGCACAAGTGCCATTATGCCAAGGTGAAGAACATGTTGTAATGCTCCCATAATCTGGATCCCGTGCCTATAAAATGGAGGAGCTTTTGCCAAAAAAAACTCATACGTCTGCTGCTCCTCTTCATTGAAGTCCTTTGGCAGCATGTGAGGTTTAAAGGTGGCCTTGAAGGAGAGATCAGCTGCTGTCCCAATTCTGTCCTCTTCATCTTCAACCTCAAAAACAGTAGTAGCAATTTCTTTCCTTGCATGCTCAGCTGTACTAAACACCTTCCAACCTGCTGCAAACTCATACATAAAGCAAAAAACTGAGGAATAATCAGCAACTTGACAAGCCAAAGCACTTCTCAATGTGGCATCTTGTGCTTTTGTTCCCACATTGTCAACTATGGTGGAGGAACATCCTCTAACTACATACATGAATGCAATTAAAATAATATGGGGGCTGCTAAAAATGATGACAGCATCATTGATGGTGGAAAATTGGCTCATGGCTGTCATGAAAACACTTCCTCTATCATTTCAAGGTAGCAAAACATCATCCCGCATTCCCTCCATGCTTGGTTGGGGCTCTTTTGCAATAATAACCAAGTTATGGGCCATTTTACCATGCATTCGCTACGCTGCTCTCATTTTCAAGTGGGCTGCCCCTAAAGGTCCACCTTTGGTGCTCCTGTATCTCACACTAATTTCCAATTCTTGATGACACTCTACTTACAATAGCAAACTGGGAAGCATTATGCAAGGCTGTCCCAAAGTAGACCAACTGAAATAGTTACCTCGCTGTAACAAACTTCTTAGCTGTCCAAAATTTACTATTTGAGGCTGCCAAAAGGTGGTTGTAGGCTGCCTTCTTGTTGTTGTCCTCGGCTGAGCTGCACCTCCATTCGAATATTGTTGTTCCTCTTTCAAACCAAGCATTGGAAAGACTTTGTTTTCATGCAACATGGGATCTTTTGTAACCATCAACTGGTTATTATTCATGTTGTCATCTTCATCTCTAGCTGCAACTTCATATGCTCCCTCATTTGCATGGGGAAAAAGCAAACTCAAGTGCTTCTTTTTCTTCATTCCTGTACCTGCACATGGAACAAACTTATTAAAGAAGAAAAAAGTTCCCACCTTCACTGCTTCATGCCTCATAGACATTCTGGCCAGCTCCCTTTTATTGCTTGCAATCATCTCACACTCTTCATACAAGTGATGGTTGTCCAAAAACTCAAATACACTGTCCTAATTACAGCTGTAACCACGCATTTCATTCAAAATAGTGGCTGGAATCCATCTCATGATGGCTGTAAGCATGATGCCATTGATAGTGCCCTTCACCCAAGGGGCTGGAAACTCTTTTGTAGTTGACTACAGTATAAAAGGGGGGTTGGAAATACTGTGGACAACAAGTGAAAGGAAAGTATAGGAGCTGCCATGTAGAAACCCTTTCATGAATCTTTGCAAAAACAATGTAGTGGGGCCTGGAAACAATTTATTATGAACTGAAAATGTTCTGAAAGGTTGGAAACTATCCCTTCTCATGGCTGTCCTCTTTTGTGTGGCAGAAAACAGTTTTTTGGGCAAATTGGAAATGTCTATAACAACAACACAAAAATCTGTGACAACATGGTTAAAATCCCAAAATTCAATATCCTTACTACTAACAACCATACCTCCAATGTCCGGCTGGGCTACAATGCTTGGGACAACAAGATAACATCCATCTTGCTTTCTTCCAAACATAAATTTCATGAACTTAGCACTTACTTTCATTGGAAGACTTCTTCTAGAGGCTGGTGCAATGCTTAAGAGCTGGAAATACCCATGAAATGACTTCTGTTCTGAAAATAAGGATGTAGGGCGTACCAACCAATGTGCTGCCCATGAAATCTGCCCTCTTTGGAAAACTCTTTCCATTCTCTTTGCTGTCACCACCACTGGTGCTCCCTTAGCCATACCATGCAATACTATTTCCTTGCCTGCCGATCAGAATTTCAATTTCCTTGTTTGGTAGTTTTGTGTAGACTCCCCAAGCGAATGTAACCCTTGCACTCCCAAGACCACATCTGTCTCTCCAATGCCCACTACATACAAGTCATCTTCTATTTTATGCTTCCCTAGAGTGATCTTCACCTGCTGTACCTTCTTTGTGCATGGGATGGTGAAGCCATCAACCACTGCCACATTGAATTGTTTGAAATCTTCTTCTTGTAGCCCCAATCTAGTGACCAAATCAACATCATTAAAATTGTGGGTTGCCCCACTATCAATCAAAATAGTAACTCTTTTACCTTGTAGCTCACCCCTTACTCTATAAGGGTGATATCTAGGAGTTCCGGATAACATGGCAAGGGTGCTATCCATGTCATCAACTTCTTCTTCTTTCCCTTGTTCCTCAATTTCTTCGCCTCCATTCGACACTACTTCAATGTAGTGAACTTGCCCTCTCCCAAGGCAACAATGTCCTGGTATCCATGGATCCTTACAAGTGAAGCAAAGGTTTCTCCTCAATTCATTCCGTGTCTCCCTTCTTTGTTGGACTTTGGCAACTTTCTTTGTGGTGTATTTCCTTGTTGAAATGGCCTCTTTTGCTGATCATAAGGAGCTGTCCTTTGTTGTCTCTGAAATGGGGGTTTAAGCGGCCCCAAAGAGTTTCCCTTTTGCTGTTCAAAAGGCATAGATATATATGCAAGTAATATTCCTATCCCAATAGATCCCATATCCCATATATATAGAGGAGAAGGGGGGCGGGCCCATCTCCCCAGTTTGAGCCCATCTACATCTATAGGGGCAGGGATAGGGCTCTAAACTAGAAACATGATCTGAGTGGGTCGGGTCGGTCGAGCAATGTTACCTCTAGGAGTTGTAGACTCCAAATTTAGTGCTCTCATGATTGCATCTTGAAGGGATGAAGGTTCAAAAGACTTGACCAAGCCCTTGAGAAGTTCATATAACCCTTCAACAAACAAGACAACTAACCTTCTTTTGCTCACATCCAAAACCATCACTGAAAGTTTATGAAAATCAGTAATATAGTTGTCCACCGATCCTTTTAGTTTGAGTTTTGCCAATTCCTTGAAATCAATTCTGAATCTTTTCTATCGAGTCTCTCCATGAGTGTTTGGTTGAACTTATCAAGAGTAGTGATAGATCCATGCCCTTGGGTGATTAATCCGTGGTACTACCACTCATGTGCAACTCCTTCCAAATACAAGGTGGCAAACTTGAGTGCTTCCTCCTCATACACCGGGTTCAAGGATAAGTATGTATCCATCTTCTGCAACCATGCTCTAATTGAACGCTTGTTCGATCCATCATAGGAGGGAAGAGTTATTTTTCTTGATCTATGTTGTAGTTGCTTCTGTGGTTGATAATGGTGAGATCCCTTGTTCTTCCTGGGGACATTATTCATCCTTGGTTGACAGAAGTCCCTGAATGACAACATCTCACGTGTTGCTAAATTTAGGGTTGCATATTCTTCACCATAAGTGTTCATGTCTTCTACTACATGTGGCTGCTCCGTCTTTATTTGTGGCTCTTCTTTTTGCAAAAAAATTGCTCTAAAAATTCCAAAAGAAGGCTTGATTGAAACTCTTTCACCGTCATTACTGGTGGAGCTCCCTTCTGTTGGCTAGTTGTCAGCACTCCCCGTGGGATTCGTGACATGAACTAACCACCTCCCGTGTATTCATTAACTCTGGCGATTGTATTGGAGACTAAGACTCATGGGTTTTGGTCTAATGGCAATCGTGATCCCAACAAATGATATCAGAGCGAGGGGTCACAGGTTCGAATCCCCTCAGGTAATGCTGAGGGGGGGTTTGTTGGCTAGTTGTCAACACTCCCCGTGGGATTCGTGACATGAACTAACCACCTCCCGTGTATTCATTAACTCTGGCAATTGTATCGGAGACTAAGACTCATGGGTTTTGGTCTAATGGCAATCGTGATCCCAACACCTTCACCATTATTTCCCACTCCATGATTCTTTGCCCTTGTTTGTGTTGAAACCTTGCAAAGCGCTAGTCAATTTAGCCATGGATCCTGTGAAAGCCTTCCGCATATCTCTTTAAGATTCCCTCAAGGAATGTTGCACCCCTCTTTGACC
The DNA here is from genome assembly GCA_019776745.2 of Taxus chinensis. NCBI lineage: Eukaryota > Viridiplantae > Streptophyta > Pinopsida > Cupressales > Taxaceae > Taxus > Taxus chinensis. Next base: position 5,740,190 of record CM034149.1, read on the forward strand.
TCGAGTGAGGACTTCCTGCAAAAACTTTTCCCATCCATTGGAGGTGGTCTTTAATCTTGATCACCCATGTTACCCTTCACTGGAGTTCTTCTTTGATATTGCTATTTGAAACCCTCTTCACCTGTGTGCATTCATAACTGATTTTCCTCCATAGGATGGGAGAATCAAGCTCTGATACCACTATAATATCCCTTTTTATAAAAAACACAACATATATGAAATTCCCTGAAACCCTTATGCAAAAAATTAAAGAAATTTATTTCTTCACTCTAAACCCTTGCAAAAAATTTAGAAACTCTTGGGAAACACGTGCAATAATTTTTAGAACCAAATCCAAATTTTATTTCAGATGAAAACAAAAATTTGAATTTAATTTAATTATTTTCCAAGCTAAACAACTGCAAACTTTGAAAATTCATATCTAGAGAAATAAGCAGAATTACAACACACAAAATATGCGGAATGATCTATGGAATTGCATACTTTCTATCAGGTATTGTATCCGCGAAGTTGTATTTGTTGAATTCCAGTGGGTAATCCATCTGTGATGTTGACAGTTTAGAAGGACTTTGACATCACATGCATATGCTTTCACTTATCCCGTTGCCATTTTTGGAGGTTTTTAATATTGATTATATTGCAATCTGGTTGGAACACTTCATAGTCTTCCATTTGCCAATAGAATAGACCGTTGAGGGGGATCGTCTCATCTTGGGAGCATGACTGTAACTCCAATACCCTTGATTATTTGGCTCCATCATACTTCAATTCTCTTCTTCGGAGTCTGAATCCAAAGAGTATGATGGGGTTGCTTCCTCAGTTACTGCTAGATTTTGTAAGTCCATGGCATACTTCCGCCCCTTGTTTTAAATGGAGATCAAATTCTTTTTCCGGTTATGATTGGCTTTCATTGTTATCAACCAAACTTGGCTCAATAGTGTATCATAGGTGTTCTTCGATGAGATTATTACAAAATTCAGCAAAAAGGGTTGAGTTCCAATAGCTACCTTTTGACCCTTCAATACATCCAATACCTTAATGCCCTATTGATATGCTCCCACTAGTTGTAATTTCAGAGGCCTCATAGCTGGCTTCCCAAAACTCTTCCAAGTATCCTCTAGAAGAACATTCACACTAGAATCACAATTGATTATGGCGTTTGTCAAATTCCTACCTAAACTTTCATATGCATAATTACTGGTTGTCGGGCTAGGTTCATCTTTAGGAACATAGGATCAATCACTTGGTCACTTTATAAGGGGGACTCAACTATGAATTAAATGTTCTACTTTTGCTCTCCTCATCTCCTAATGTTAGGCGTGCCATTGTATGCTCCATGTTTGATAAAATGTCTTGTATGGTAGTTGTGAGAGCATTCTTGAGTTTTGGAATGCTTTGCAATAAGTCAAATCTCTCTGCAAGTACAATGGTTTTGTAATGTCGCCTTTTTCAATTTGAAAGACTGATTATGGACTTCTTGTCATTCCCTTTCCGTGGCAACGAAGTTGGATGAGCTAGGAAAGGAATTGGATTATTATTGCATTTTTCTTTTCTAATTTTTAATGTTTCTTTTTAGCGTTTTCTTCATTTAAGCAGGTTGGCCGTCTTGGATGAGTTTAAAGGCCAAATAAAAGATTAAAAAGAAGCTTTATGAGGTTGGTCTTTCTTAATTGGACTTTGGTGCCAAGTTTGGGTTATAAAAGGAGATCAAAGGCCTCATTTCCATCAGCGCATTTGATCTAAATTGGACCTTTGGGCTGTTTGCTCATTGTCTTTCCACTTTTGGGCAAAAATCCAATTGTGTGGCTTTTCCAAGAAGCACGAAAACCCTTCTTGTGGCTGGTTGGAGGACGGAAACCCTCCATCCTTGGTTGAAGTGAAGTCATATTGAAGACTTTTTTGTAGATTTGGGCCTTGAAGGATAAAGGAAGACATTTACAGATATTTGCATGCATTTATGAGCCTTTTCTAGTTGGAGCGACTAGTGTTTGATAGCATCTAGGTGCCCTCTAGGGCACAAAAATAATATTTTATTTGATATTATTATTCGGCATAATTTCATGATTTTTGGTGAAGTATATCTATCATTTTCCAGCTTGGTTTGTGGAAGCCCTACTGCTGTCGTAAATTTAATTACAACAGTGTGCTATCTTGGGTTTTCTCCATTTGTTTATTGCAAGTTGAGTGGATAAGTGTTGCCGTGCATGAAGTTATTATTTTGAAGTTATTGTGTATGGTTTTATGGTGCATTTAAACCCCTTTTTAGTTCGCTGCTAGGGTTTATATTATTGTGAGAACTGCTGTCATAAAAATTAGATTGTATTTCATTTGTGGTGTGGTGTATTTTTAGATCTAATCCTTGGGGTTTGTGGCCAAACCCATATCTTCGGTTTTTGTCCCAAAAAGGGACATTACAGTGGTAGCAAAGCTTCGGTCTTCCCAACTTGAGGGTTTCTTGTGGGGAAGAAATAATGGACAGATTGATGAAGGTGCAAGGAAGACTAGTAGACGCCTAAGAGTCTCTTGCTTCAACCATGCAAAACCTACAAAGAGGAAGGACATTCAAGGAAGAGCCTAGGGTTTCAAAGGTCAACAAGGCTGCAACTAGCTGTGAGGACTATCAAGCCCTTCTGGAGGCTATTCATGATGCCTTATCATTTTCTGAGTTTGTAGGATGGAGAAAAAATAGAGTGGGCATTGGAACTTGGTTCAAGTCCCGAGCCATGTACAAGGGTCATGGGAAGAACATCCTGACCCTAGAGGAAAAGAGTCCCATCTTGTGGGCAAAGCAAAGAGAAACTACGAAGCTTGTTGAAGGGGGAACCAAATTCCCAAGTTCACTAGGTGAGGAGGGGCATGCTTATTCCCCTAAAGTTGCAAAAGGGAAGGAGATCAATGAACATGCAACTCAAGATCTGCACCTTGGAGGAAAGGGAGCCATAAAGGATAAAGATTCAGCTCTTACTCCCATTCTTATTCTGGATATTCAGCATCATGAGGTAATTATGGATCATTGTTTAGTTAATACTGATTTTATTTTAGCACATGATGAATTCAGGCATGAGCAAGTGGGAAAAGAGAAAGGAAGGGTTGGAAACCATTGTCCAAACATATATGAGGACAACAAGCTTGCTGGACTATTTATAACAGTGGTCAAAAAAGAACATAATGACATAGAATTGAGCCTTGGTAAGGGCCACAAAGGCATCCCAAGCATAAGCAATCAAGATATGGAGATGGTTAAAAAAGGGGAAGCTCCTCTGATTGGAGAAACACGGACCAAAAAGTGGAAACACTTTGATGACTGCCCAAGGGGAAGTAGGGACAATACATTCGATGGTAAGGAGCACATACACCCTCTCATGCAACCTCTGAACTGGGTGAAGACTGCTTTATGTACTTGGGCCAAGATGAAATTGGTAAGAATGTACCCCCCTTCCAAAGATCATTGTATGTTTGTAAAGATAACTAATTCTTTTAGCCATTTGGTTTATATCTCAGCTGATACACGTGTATAGAAAAACATTTTGGGGTCACAATGATGAATGCATTGAGGGTAACTCACCCAAATTGATAAGGCCAAGGAGAGAGGAAAAACTTCTCCATGAAGGACCTAAGATAGCAATGGGTGAATTTGCTGGTCTGTTATCAACAACAGTCCAACATGGGAGAATTACCAACATATTCAGCCATAATAAAGTCCTGTGCATAAGTACCATTAATAGCGTGAAGAGGCTAAAGGATAAAGTGAAGGTAAGCAGCCCTAGACCTAGAGACAATTCAAATTTATTGCCCATCATGTTATTATGTAAAAATTATGGACATCATGAACAACTGGGAAGGAATGATGACCATAATTATATGTACTCTTTCTTATGCCGTTGCCATGTTTTCACCATCCACAAGGCCAATATGTTTTGCAAGGAGTCCTCAACAATGACACTCGGAAAGAGAAAGTCCATGGAGGTAAGGTATTTTTGAAATATTTTTTGAGTGCTGGTTCTAACTCAGAAATTCTGAGTTGTAGGAAGGTTAAGGACAACTCGTGGCCCAAAAAGGTTTCAGTTTCATTGCTTATCAACATGCCAAAACAGTTCGGTTTTCACCATGCTCAATCGGACAGGTATGATAACTATGTTGCATTGCTCCACTCCATGATACTGCTGTGTTTTTACTCTCACGATCAGCTTGTGCCAAGCAGAAAGAAGGTAAGAAGTGAATTGTGTAGCAAAAGGGTGCAAGGATGCTTGGGTACAATACCAAAATTGTTTTAGTATATGTGGGGTTGGTACCATTGTGAGCCTCAAAAGGGGAAGAAGGTCTGATTACAAGGTCAATTTGATTGATAATCTCCTCTTCGAGAGTCTAGGGATGACTCACGTCTTTGCATTTTGGATCAGTTCTCATACATGCCAACTTTCACAGGTAATTGGTTTCTTATTGGGCCATGGAATAGTAATGCTCGTAGATAATGGCACCTCTCATAAATTAATCAGAGGAGAACTAACCATTAAGTAGGGGTCGAGCATAACTAACTTTGGAGGCTTCAAGGTCACCAATGTCAATAGCATTTTCATGTTGTCAAATTTCATGGGAAGATGCAAGGTATGTAATGATTTTCTTGAAATTAAGCCAACTGAAGTTAATGTTACTTGCGGGATGCAATGGTTTCAGTTTTTGGTAAAATTTCATTATTGTTCTCTTCTTCATATATCAGCTTCTTGGAAGAACTTATTTATAGTTGGGCATGTACAAATTCAGCCACCCAATAAGTTTATAGGAGAATTTAAGCTGCCGGTTTTGGTACAATCAGATTATGAGTTGTTTCCAGTTTCAAACAGCTATAAGAGTGTCCCTTTTGAACTCATTAAATCATGGGAAAATGATCTTGAAGTTGTTGGTTTGGATGGAAGTAGTAAGAATACCACATTTTAGGATTTCAAGCATGCTGCCATAAGCTTTTATGTCAATCTTTCCAGCCCCTTCTCCAAGTTTCTATCAGCTGTAACCTTGCGGCCAACCCCCGTAACATTGATAGAGTGGGAGATTTTGAAAATAGGTCATGCTTGCAACTGCTGTCCCCTCCTTCCATGTGTTGTTCACAATTTTTCCATTTGCTTGTCTACTTATAAGCTACCGAGGAAGGAACTTCCAAACATATGGTTGAAGAAATTGCAAGCATTTCATGGCTGTTATAGACACTATACAACCCTCATACAGTCACCATGGTGCTATTCTCTAAAGGAATTGATTGCCTAGTCGTAGGAAGAAATTGGGATGGCAAACACCTTGACCAAAGGATCAATTTGAGGGCTGTTCCACCAAGGAGGCCTGCTGTTTGGTGCATTTTCAGTTTTTGCATCTCAAAGTTTTGGAACATAAAGAGACATTTTAATAGCCGGGAGTTGTATTCACTACACACTAACATACTTGTGTCTTTTTGTGCAAGTAAAGGTGGAATTCTAGTCCCCCTCATTCTGATTTTTGAAAGAGAAGAGCAAGATTACATTGGTATTTGGGACAGTAGGAGAGAAAAGGTGGGTCACCAATGCTTGGATGGTAATTGCACCAAGAAGAAACAACTAAGACCTATTTGGGATCTAGGCACTTGCAATTGCTTGAGGACAAACAATTTTGGGAAGGGAGGACTGTAATGCCCCCTTTTTCAATTTGAGAGCCTAATTATGGACTTCTTGCCATTCCCTTTCTGTGGCAACGAAGTTGGATGAGCTAGGAAAAGAATTGGATTATCATTGCATCTTTCTTATCTAATTTTTAATGTTTCTTTTTAGTGTTTTCTTCATTTAAGCGGGTCGGCTGGCTTGGAAGAGTTTAAAGGCCAAATAAAAGACTAAAAAGAAGCTTTATGAGGTCGGTCTTGCCTATTTGGACTTTGGCGCCAAGTTTGGGTTATAAAAGAAGATCAAAGACCTCATTTACATCATCTACCTTTGGCACATTTTATCTAAATTGGACCTTTGGGCTGTTTGCTCATTGTCTTTCTACTTTTGGGTGAAAATCCAATTGTGTGGCTTTTCCAAGAAGCACGAAAACCCTTCTTGTGGCTGGTTGGAGGACGGAAACCCTCCATCCTTGGTTGAAGTGAAGTCATATTGAAGACTTTTTTTGCAGATTTGGGCCTTGAAGGATAAAAGGAGACATCTACAAATATTTGCATGCATTTACGAGCCTTTCCTAGTTGGAGAAACTAGGGTTTGATAGCATTTAGGTGTCCTCTAGGGCACGAAAATAAGATTTTATTTGATATTATGATTCGGCATAGTTTCATGATTTTTGGTGAAGTATATCTATCATTTTCAAGCTTGGTTTATGGCAGCCCTGCTGCTGTCCTAAATTTAATTACAGCAGTGTGTTATCTTGGGTTTTCTCCAATTGTTTATTGCAAATTGAATGGATAAGTGTTGATGTGCATGAAATTATTTCGAAGTGTTTTCAGCTATTGTGTATGGTTTTATGGTGCATTTAAACCCCTTTTCAGTTCCCTGCTAGGGTTTATATTATTATGGGAATTGCTGTCATAAAAATTAGATTGTATTTCATTTGTGGTGTGGTGTATTTTCAGATCTGATCCTTGGTGCTTGTGGCCAAACCCATATCTTCGATTTTTGTCCCAAAAAGGGACTTTACAGGTTTGCAAGACACATCATGTGATAGCTTTGTTGAACTTAAATCAAGACATTGTTCTTTGACCATGGCCCTCTTGACTTCCACCATTGCTTCGGTGAGCCTTTCCTTATCTATATGTGGGTTGGGGTAGTTGGCCTTCTTCATGTATACTGTGGTAATTGCCATAATTTCCTTGCCCTTGACTACATCGATCATATTGACCTTGGCTTGCTTTGGTCAATTGGCATCTTTGTGGTTCGTGGGCTCTCACCATATGTAGAGAAGTCATGTCTTATTTTGGTTTATGACAATATCTTGCGAAATGGCTCCACATATTGCACCCTAACACTAAACAATTGGTTATCCTTCGGAGTTGTACCTAATATGACTCCTAGCACCACTATTATTTTGTCGTCGATAGTCTTATGGTGGCATGGTGGGTGGTGTTGATGGCTCTGTTTAAAAAATATTTGGATGCTCCTATTCCACAAATTGTATGGGCAATCCTTGACTAAATGCCCTATAACTTGACAAATCTCACACAACAAATCCTTGATTTCATTTTTTAGCGCCTCCCTTTAATTCCTTTATCATCCGAGCATTCCATTTCTCAAAGCTCACACTAATCCTAGATCACATACATCATCAGTTTGAGGGTCATCTTCTTCACAGTTGAGGATGTTTTTTCTTGCTTTCAAAGTCCATGTCTCAGTTGTATGGATCTTCGTATGACGAGGATGAAACCACCTTCATCGTCCTCAACAATAATGTTACCCAACCTTTAATGGACCATTGCTTTTTCAAGCCGTCGTCAATTTCATTTTTCAAGTTTTCCCAATAGTTCTCTGGTCTTTTGTTATAGGCACGAAAATTCTCATGTTTAACTGTTGGGTATTATGGATTTCTGTGACAATCTCATTGTCATTCCTCGAGAGTTTGAATTCTTACTCAAAAGCTTTTTTGAGTGTTTTCCATGTTGCTTTCTCTGAGCTTGGTACATCTATATACCAGTCATTAGTCATTACTTGAAGGGTGGTTGAGAAACATGGTAACCACATATGTTCATTTGTATGCCCATTGGTAGTCTGGATGGTGTTTCACATATTGCAATGTTGTACAGGATCCTCTGATTTGTCATTGATGAACTTTGGGAGCTTCTTCTTTTTTGGAGATGGAGGTGATGGGGTAATATGGCTCTGGGATGGTTCTCTGAATACGAGTCTCCCTCTTAAGAAGGTTTACGTTGAATGTTCCTTTGCTCTCTTAGCACTATCAGACATGTCCCTACGCTTGACCCTTCCTTCGGCATGGATCCATAAACTATCTTACACACCGTCTAGTCCCTTTTTGTATGCTCCAACTTGTCATTCGGGCTGCCCTGGAATTTTACGTGATTCCCTTGTAGCACCCTCCAATCCAAACTAGTCAGCAAGATCCATACTTATTTCCTCCAAAAAGGGCTATGAACATGCCTACCCACTCCTTATTGTGAGTGAGTAGGGTCTGCCAATTCTGGTGTTTTAGCTCTAGCTCTGGCTATAACTTTTCATGCTTTGTTATTAGATTTCGCTTCAGCTTCTGCTGTATACTTCGTTTAATGGATTTTAGAAATGGTTGTCCGTCGCAACCTTTTTCTTTTTTGGTGTTGCTCCACCAATTGAGTTGACCATTTAGCTTCTTGGTCCCCCCCCTAATCATGCCTCTCTCCCACCGTTGTTTAGAGTCAATAGCATGAATTATTACTCGAATGTGTTGGTCTTCTTCTTCTTGAACTCTTTGTGCTGTTGTAATATCTTTTGTCGCTGTCTTTCACATTTATGTTCGGTATACAAATCTTATAAGAAAATAGCGTGCCTCGTGACACTTCTCTTCTCTTTGAACTAAATTTAACTTCAACCGACTTTCTTTAAGGCAACGGTGCCAAAATGTACAGTGATTAATGTCTATTGAGATTCTAGACTATTAATAACAGTGTACACATAATAGCAATTACGTTGCATAACATACCATGTTAGAGCAAAGCATCTGAACAATAGCAGCTTGTTTTCATAAAAGATAAGTTTTAATACATTTTGCACGGTACAGGGCGGACCTGATACAAGCGCCCTTCCCCGAAGTACATCCTTCTATTTTTATGACAAGAAGACCCAATGGGTTGTTGGTTAACACAACTGTCATCAACCAAACATACAAATGAGAGTCATTACAAAACTACTTAAGGCCGATAATACAATCATGAATCACATGATACGTTGGCTACTGAACTATGAAACTATGCTGATAACCAAGATTATACTAAAATGATGTTCTACATTGACATAGCAACCCTCTAGGATTATGGTAAAGTTAAAGGTTCCATAAAACCCAAAATTTCCAGGAATGAAGAGTAGAAATATTCTGTTACAGCTGACTATGAGAAAATTAACTGTATGATAATTAATCACGAATGTAACAAATTATGAAAGCAAAACATAAGGAAACCAAACATTGTAAGGAAGAACCAAAAAAGATTTTGTGCTTCTTTCTCGATATGTATATCTCGATGAAGGTGCTAGACCAAGTGAGGAGAAAAAAAGAGTGCGATGGGAATGCATGCCAAGCGACTTGAAAAAACTTAATTTTGATGGAGCTGCAAGGGGTAATCCTGATAAAGCAGGTGCTGGAGTATTGATTAGAGATGACTCGGGAGTCTTCCTCGGTGCATTTTTTAATCAATTTTTGTAGTAATACAAATGATATAATTGAAGCAGTTGGATTTGCAAGGGGGCTTCACCTGACTAGGTCACTAGGTATAAAATGCCTAGTTGTAGAAGTAGACTTTGATATTATTGTTAAGAGTCATGTAAAGTAGAGCTGACCTCTTTTGGAAGCTTGATAGGACCCTAGGCAAAAGTTTGCAGGAACACTTCATTGGAGTCAGTTGGTAGACATTTGCATAGGGAGGCCAAAGTGGACAAAGTGACCAACTAAACATAATGTGGATAAGATGGATGTAACAACCCACTTGTAGGAAGGCTTACAACCCTTGGTGGTAGAAGACTTGAAACAATCCAGGGACACGATTATTGTCCCTGTTGAATTCATCTCCAATATCTTGTTATTGTGCAAACATGCAAGGTGGCATCTATACTTCAACGTATCTCACGAGGAAATGGTTGGAAATAATTTAAGGAGTTGGCAGGCCCAAGCCCCCAAAAGTAATTATTTAAGCACAGTTGGAGGTATAGTGGTGTTGATTTCTGTTTGGAATATTGGGCAGTGGTGGTATCTAAGTCATAGAGCAATGGCATTGAGCTCCAAATGCAATTTGATTGTCGTGGAGCTTGGTAGTGGAGGACCACTCACAGGCCAATTGGTGAAGGCGGCATTCTAAATTGCTGGTGGAAAATCTCTCAAGATTATAAATTTTGTTTTGGGGCCGAAAGGACTAGAAGCAGGGAATGGAATAAAACTGATTGAGGAGTCCCTGCAAGACGATTTCCATCAGATTCTACTGAAGGAAGTGCATGCACTGCTTCTGCACATTTATAGGAGTGGCAGATGCGAGTTTTTTAGAGACTAGAGACGAGAGCAAGGATAACCCACCTTAATAAAGAGGTTGATCCTGGAAGTAGACGGTAGCAAGGCTCCAGGGATGTGCAGGCGAATTAGGATAATTTGGCACTGCTTGGTCAAGCTTGTGATTAGTAAAGGCCACTGACCAGCTTTGTCTGTTGAGTGCACAGCCCCATTAGTGGCAGCTCCTTCTCTTGTCAAATGGAAGGTGGGTCGCTTTAGGAAAGTTCCAGCTTAAATCAGGCGACGTCAAGCACTGGATGGCCTGGAGCGTATGCTTAATTCACACTCAGAGCAGGTGCTAGTAGCGGAGCAACCTTAAATACATTCAAATCAACCTAAGATAGACATGGGGCTCACAGTTGCAGCCTGCAGGATTGAGCAGAGAATCAGTTGGATTACCTCCATCGAGATTGAAAGGAACTCGGGTTTGAGTATCATTACGCAACATCTCCTTTGCTTTTTGCCCGATTATCATTGTTCAAATAGGTCTTTGTTACCTAGCATGCACTGTTCTAAGACTCTTATTCTTAGTTGCCTAGTTTGGATGGCAGGTGACCTTGAAACTTTTCTTAGTTTTGTTTTGGTTTCTCCTGTGTCCTACAATGCTCGATTACCCTGGGAGGCGGTACAGATTGATACTCTCTACATTTTCGGTAATACAAGCTACATGATTGATTTATTTTTAAGGCTTGTCATTTTTGTTGATTTTTGGGTGGTGCTCCTGATGGCATCCCCTAGTTGCCTATCAAAAATAAATTGTCCACATACATACAAAATATAGAGAAAGCAGAGTGTCAAGTGAAGAACATGTCTGGTAGCTCAACCAATCATCTGGCAATTCAAAAACTCCAGAATATGAAGCAGATAGTGCAAAGATACTTTGATTACCGTCTATACAAAATGATCATGTAAATAAAGGAATTCGAAAATCTGAAGGCCATGCCAACAGATGTGCCCATAGATTAGAGATTTTATACATGATGAATTGGAGAAATTGATTTTTTTGTCCCGCCCTTTCTCATGCTAGTTAAGGTGTTAAGAATGATAGTGTAATCAGAAGAGAAGAAGAATAAATGATGCTTTGTTCTGTCAATGTATTCAATGTCTAGCATATTATTAAATTGAATGGCTTGTTCCTTCATTCTGGTGAAGAACGGTCAAACTTAACCTATACACGACATGGTACATGACTTTACTTTGGTGCGTAATAATTTTAATAAATCTATGACATTTATGACTTATGAATTTGTTTACAAAACAAACATTACAATAAGTATTTTATCAAATGAAGAAGAAGCTATACGGTCCATAGAGCAACGGACTTTTGTTTTCTTTTCTGTAATTTGATTGTCCTAGACGTTGGATTTCAAAATGAAACAGAATGTGAAGTGTAGACCTTGTGGTTGCAGTGTGCCTTAAGAGATATTTTCAGGACTTTGCATAACTTCCTGCCACCTGGTCATTTATAGTTAGAATTCAGATTGTTCTATGCATTTCCATATAGTATTTAGCGGACTTGATCTGGGGGCAGTAGAGGTGCTTGTCGTCAACCATATTTACTTTCAGTTGTCTTTATTAGTAGAAACTCCAGTTGTGAACTTCAAATGGCGGAATCAGCAAGATGGATTTGCTCAGCCCTCAACAGGAATCTAGGACAAATTGAATTTTCTGTTCTGTCACATGTCTACGTGTTTCTTCCCGTTCTTATGTTTTATAGAACTGACAACTGGTAGGAGGCCGCGTGCTGTCTGTAATACTTCTGTACCGGCTGCAGGATCACTTGGATAGGGCTTTACTGCTTTGGGTTGAGCCCCTCTGCAGTCTGCCTTGCCCCTGTTTATTTTCATTGCTTCAGTTATTTATATTAAGTTAGTTTTTGATGCCAGGGTCCTTTTATCCCAGCACTTTCTTGTAATTGGATGTATTCTCGAGTCCCATTGACTTACTTTTGGTCATTCATGGACATTAATATAGTTTCTTTCTTTCTTTCTTTCTACTGAATTTTAAAATGAGTTGGAAAATAGTTGTTTGGTTCAAAGTGTCATAACAGTTTTAGTTTTATATCTCTAATATATTTCAAGTTTGTTTCAATTCCATCAACAGGAGTATAGGTTTCAGAAAGAAAATAGAAATTTGTATTGAGTATACAGACCTTTTCTTAAATGTGCATGGTCTTCAGGTTCATAAACGAGGTTATTGAATTTGTTGTGCTTTCCACAAAAGAATCAGAGAACAAGAACCTATACAGAGAGGAAGTAGCTGATTCATCTAATAGCAAGTTGTCCAAAGGAGTTATGGGTCAAAATATATTGAAAGATTTGCCAGTTAGTGGTCCAGAATTATTTGAAGCTGGTGAGATTAGAGTATTTACAAAGGAAAGAAATTCAGCCCAAAGTGATGATCATGGAGTAAGAGGTCCAAGTTCATCTCATTATGACAGCCATTCAGAGTTTCAAACGAAAACTGCAAGTTATTTACATTCTCGACCAGCAGATTGGGCAGAGGCATTAGATGCTGTCAGACAAAGAAGAACTCAAGTTCTTGCTCCTGAAAACCTGGACAATCTTTGGACTAAAGGTCGAAACTACAGAAAAAAGGATATTGGTATAGCTCATGTTAAATCAGGGCCTTCAGTAAAATCATCAGTTCCAAGACAAGCAAGAGAAGGTACACTGAAGCAGGAAGAGATTCTGCAGGTTCAGGAATCTATTCAGCGGGGAGACACAGGGAAGCCTACCGCACCAGAAATTCTTGGGATGATGGGGATCACGAAGAAAAGCACTGATAAAATGATATTGGAATATAGTTCTGATTATTGGCCAGACAATGATGGAAGAGAAAACCAAAATGTAGATGGTAGGAAAAAAGGTTTGCAAGTAAGTCATCAGTCATTAGTAGAGCAAGAAAAGATTTTAAGAAAGCGAGAAGATAATACAAGGCATGAATTTGAAACACTTAAGTTCCAGCATAAGCGATCCAAGAGTAATGGAACATCATTGGAGAGTTGGCAAAATGTTGATAGTTCACATTTACCTAAAGGTGGAGAACTAGAAGCTTGGGAACCAAATAAATTACATGATTTGAAAATAGGTGAAGTTAAGAATCTTCATAATTCTGAAAGTCTACCTACAGCATTATGGCCGCAGACAGGAAATACACATGTTTTCAAGCTGAAATGCTGGGTAAGGATTGAAGACAGGCATTTTTTCAGAGAGTGTGCATATGCTTATATTTGTATTGCTTTTAGATGGTTAAAATGTGATATTGCATTTGCAGGTGTTGGGGGCCCATTTTGAGAAGGCCGGGTCAAAATCTTTTGCTGTTTACTCCATTGCTGTTACAAATTCAGAAAACAAAACATGGTTTGTTGACAGAAGGTACAGTCTATTGTAATCATGCTTTTCACTGTCTGATTGGACCGTGGATTATTAGGGTTGCACTTGAATTTTGTTTTTCCCATGATAAATAAATATTGGTAGTAAAATTGTTGACAATTATATTTAGTCTTTTGGTTTGCAGAAATGGGAGGTTAATGTCGCAATAAACTATGCTCAAATATTAGTCTTCTTAAAAGATTTCACACTTGAGTAAGTTGTCAGGTGGACTTCTTTACTTTTCTGCAGGTATCGCAACTTTGAGCTATTGCACCGGCGTCTACGAGATATACCAAATTACATGCTTCATTTACCTCCAAAACGTTTTCTTTCATCAAGCCTTGATGATAATTTTGTTCAACAGCGATGCATTCTCCTAGACAAGTACTTAAAAGTATGAAATTCCCTGTGAATGTAAGAATATGTTTTATAATGTTTTTACTTATCTGGCTTAATCTGACTGTGCTTTTTGGATTTACAGGATATATTGTCCATCCCAAATGTTGCTGAACAACATGAAGTATGGGACTTTCTGAGTGCCACTTCAAAGGTATTGGATCTGACTGGCATGTTTCCCTAAACCTTCTGTTGAAATATTACTTCGATATACTTTTTCATTGAAGCTGTTCTCGAGCCATCTTGGATTTAATAAGATAATATTTAACCTTTGTTTAAATGAATAGAACGAATCTTATTTTTTAACTGAAATATTTATTGCAGACTTATTCTCATGGGAAGAATCCTTCAGTAATGAAAACTTTGGCTGGTTAGTTCCCATTACTTTGTTCTTTATTTGCAGAAAATTTCAGATTACTAGATTCTGAAAAAACTGTGGAGATTTTAGTTTATCTCGGAAGTGCATGATCCTACCCTTGGGAAAAATCATATTTTCCATTGAAGTAAAATTGCACACATTTCTAGACCTGTGCAACCTAATGAATTAAAATTGCACACATTTGTTGTGCTAATTTAATACTCAGTTTTTACGATGTGTTAATTTGTTTAGATTTACTTGGAAAGTATCTCTTTGTCCACAGTATGTCGCTTAATTGTACAGATCACATATCTTGATTGATCTTCCCTTCTAGCATTCTCTTAACTTGAAACATCCACACTTCTCAATTGGGAACTTTTGTTAAAATATAGCACTTTATATAGCATGTAAGACAGTTATGTAGTTGTTCGGTTGGTAACTGTTCAACCAACCTGTAACCACCTCTTCACATATAAATAAACCTCTGCCTGTGTCATTTGGACAGTGCAGTTTTGCCTTCCCTAATTCTTTCTTCTCTTTGCATATGCTAACATTGGTATCAGAGCGTCCAAGTTTGTAGTTCGAGGAAGCCTTCAAGAGGCACGAACAGAAAATTCGAGGAAGCCCTAAAAGGCACAAATTTGGCAAATCGTGGGGTATTTGGAGAAAAATACTAGAAGCGAGGGGCAGAGCAAAGGAAACCGAGGGCACACGTCCATTGGAAGAAAGACGTCAAAGGCAAACAAGGGCAAAAATACAATCGTTTTGCACAAAATCGTGGAGCAGCGCCATTACAAAAGCGAGGCAGATACAGTTGCTAGTAGCAAACAAACCGTGGCCTAGTTTGTGGTAGATCCAGTCGCTAGGAGAAATCGTGGGCAGAGCAAAGAAAAACGAAGGGTGCAAATCCACAGTTGAATGTTGAGTCGCAAATTGTGTGAATAACCAGGAATAACAGGTCACAAATCCAGTTCAAATCGTGGCCTCTGTTCAGAACGAAAACACTCCCATTTCAAAGAAAAAAAAACGTGAGGAGTTTCAGATCCCTTGAAGGAAAAAAGAGAAACGAAAAGCACACTCACAGTTGCCAGGAGGAAAAACGTGAGGGTAGAGGAGACAACGAGGGCAACTCGTCGTTCAAAGGTGAAGGCACATGAAAAGTCTTGAGGGAAGATTAATATTATTTGGGCAAGATAATATTATTTCGAGCAACAAAGGTATTCATTCTATTTGCTGAAGTAATTAATTTTAATATTATTTGCTGGAATAAATATATTGCTTTATTGGTGTGGGCAAACTATTATTTTATTATTTCCGTTACTTTGGAATAATAAAATGGCAAATATTTCACACTTGACTCTGCTGGAGATGCAAAAATTAACGGGCACTAATTTCAATGTATGGAGCCACAAGATTTTAATGCTTGCAGAGTTTCGTGATTGTGATAAAATAATCAAGGGTGATGAAAGTCGACCAACGACGAACTTCGAGGATTATGACAAATGTCATAAGGAAGCATTATTTCATCTCAAGTTGTCGGTGTCGGATGATATGATACTGGAAGTGCAGAATGCCATTGTGGCAAGCACGTTGTGGGCCAGTCTGAGGGATAAATATTAGACGTCAGAAAAGAGTCAGGTTTTATACCTGAAAAATATGCTCTTTTCCGTAAAATTACAAGGTGGATCGCTGTTTGAGCACCTACTTCGGATGAAAGATCTCTGAGACCAGTTATCTTCCATCAACAAAAAGGTGGATGACGATGATATAGTGGCTCTGGTTTTGAACAACTTCCTTTCTTCGTATGAGTCATTTGTGGAGGCACTCCATTTAATGGCTGAAAGTCAAACACTCATGTTTGACAAGGTGAGGTCCCTACCTGTTGCATAAGGAGCGGAGACAACTTCAGTTAGAATCAAATTGTGACCATTCAGAGAGTGCTCTTGTCACTCAGTCAAAGGGAAAGTGGAAACGTCAATTTGGTGAGTCTTCCACTCGGTATCAGGTCACATGCTATTACTGTCACAAGGTTGGGCACCTCAAGAAGGATTGCCGGAAGCGGAAGTATGATCTTTTGCAATAGAACAAAAAGCTATGTAATGAGGAACATGTGGCAACAGTTGCAGAAGAACGTGATTCAGATGACGGGCATGCTCTTTACTATCTTACGACATCATGCTCAAATGACAGTGGTACCAGTTGCTGGATCATTAACTTTGGTGCGTCTGCACACTTTTCATGTCGTAGGGACTGGTATGTTTCATTTACTGCAAATATATGTTTTGAATCAGTAGTACTAGTTGATGGAGAATCACTTGTAGTAGAAGGGATAGGAGATATATGCATTGTATTGAATAATGCTCATAAATTGTTGGTACGTAATGTTAGATATGTACCTTCTTTATAAAAGAATCTTCTATCTATTCGTCAGTTGACGGAAAAACCCAATATTTCTGTGGATTTCTGTGGAAAGAAGTGTGTTGTCTTTGATGTGAAACATAGACGGATAATTGCCCTTGGTATTGGGCAAGGTGGTCAGTATTGACTTGTTGATCCGACTGCGATAAACATGAATGCACGTGTGGAAGACAACTCCACCATACAGGAAGTGCAGGAGGCTGCAATGCCTTGGGAGGAAGTCATTCCTCACAAATCTGTTGACTTGGATACAGTCAACGTACATGCACCTATTGTGGAGGGAGTATCCACTATACCAGGTGTACGGGAGGCGGAGGATGGATTTCCTCATTCTGAAGAACAATTTGTTGTGGACAGAGACTCCACTATTTCAAATGCATTGACGATGCATGGTGAGATGGCATGCCCAACCACTCACTCAGAGGTCCTTTTACTCGAAGTACAATAGAGCATGAACAATTTGCTCATTGTGTTGTGAATGATCTTTCCCAACAGAGGGGGATAGATGAGCAAATAGATAAGGAGTTGATTCTCACTGCTGAGATGGAGATGGTTATTTCTCCTACTATTTCAGAGTTGGTTCTAACTCCTACTGCACAGATGGTCACTTTTTTCTTATTGAAAAAGTTGGATGAGCACTACACGATGTTGCAAGGATGTGATCGAGGTGACTTCGATTGCCAGATAATTGAATCTTTGTACAGACTCCAACAAGCTACACAAGCCTGGAATAAATTTTTCAATCCACATCTTCAAGGTTCTGATTTCAGCACTCTGGAGATGGGGCTGACACTCTCAGCCATTGGTTTCATCATTGGTCAATGAATCATGTAACAGAGAACCAGTGGACCACTTGCCATATACTTTGTTCATGGGACCAGATTTTTGTATTACAGTTCTTCATTCGAGAACCGCAACACAATCATGGACTGATGATTTTGAAGTACAACCTATGGCACAGTCTGTAGTTGTAATGACTAAACATATGGGATTTAGGAAATTTGTAAAATTTCGGGACAAACTTTGTCTTGTTTCTGGTTTAGTCATTAAGAGGGGGTGTTAAAATATAGCACTTTATATAGCATGTAAGACAGTTATGTAGTTGTTCGGTTGGTAACTGTTCAACCAGCCTATAACCACCTCTTCACATATAAATAAACCTCTGCCTGTGTCATTTGGACAGTGCAGTTTTGCCTTCCCTAATTCTTTCTTCTCTTTGCATATGCTAACAACTTTGCTTTGTCAGAGGCATCTTAATTTTTACCTCCTGGTAGTAGATTAAACTTTATTGTATTTTTAGAGTCAACTGTTCGACGAATCATTTGACATTTGATTTGAGTTTTCAAAGGAAATAATCTTCCCTTGATCTCATATGCTTGCATTAAATTAGCAATAGGATTATTTCCCTTCTCATTTGTTACACAGATCAACAAGCAGAATAGGTTATAGTGTTGTTGTGCATGTTTACCTACTCAATTACAGGTATATTTATTAGTGTATCCTTGGGATTGGTCGGGGTTCCTCCTCTCTCAAGGCCCTGTTTTGGAGTACCCAAACATTTTTTAATCTTTTGGTATGATAAGAGGTGAACTGCAATGTTACTCCTACTCATATGATCTTCCATAGGTTACTGTTGTCTTTTGAACCATCTTGACTTACAGTTGTATTTAGATATTTGGCTACTCATATACGGGTTTTGCCAACAATAATTTTCATGATTTTTAATAGGTACCTTAAAAGTATGCATCATTCATTTTTCTGCATCATATATATTTGCTTTGACAATAATGATTTCCATGTTTATGAATAGGTTCCTTAGAAGTATTCATCATTCATTTTTCTACATCAAGTCACAATTAATTTGGGGATCAACTATTTTTAGTTGTACATGATTATCTCAATATTTGACACATGACATCGGATATAGTTGTAGTTTTCACTAATATGACTTAGTTTTGCACATTGTCAAATATAAGGTAGTGCAAATTTTAATTATTAATTGTGGGGCAATACTTTCTGCCATCTCAGCATAGCTATTTTAGTGGTAAAGCATATGAGATGATGTATGCATTTTGTAGGTCAGAGGTAACAATTGGGTTGTTCTTTGTGCACTTCAGGAAAGGTGTTTTTCATGTTTGGTGTTGGGGATGCTATTGGTTGGGAAAAACCCATGTGCAATATGCTAAACACAGAGAAGAGCTATGCTACAAGAATCTAAGCAACACACAAGATAATGGTGTGCATAGAATACACAAGATTTCACTTGGGAAAACCCTTTTGAGTAAAAAGCCTAGTACAATAACCTTTGTTAGATTGTATTAACTTAACCATGTACAATAGAACAATGGACTTGAAGGTTATGCAACTTATCATACAACTCTTTACTGTATCTACACTCTAGCATGCATATTACAACAATGCATTTTGTCGTGTATGTTCTGCATCATCATCTCCAAAGAAGTTCTGTCCCTTTATACTAGTTTATCATTTTATAATACCCACACAGAAGGGGAATCTGCAGAGTCACACAAACCACTGACCTAAGTGATCATTACATAATGCTCCTCAACAACTCCTTGTTTTAGCATCATAAGACGTTACTTGCACGCCTCCAGTCGACAGATATAGTCTAAAAAATGTAGAATAACTCCTTATGATAGACTTGCAGTGTATTACCATGTTGCATAACTCCTAGCACCATACTGCATAACCAGTTACTGCACAACCATATGCAACCTTCGTGTGCACCGAGCCTGTGCATTAGACCTACGTGCAACCTTCGTTGTGCACAACCATCTCAAATCTTTGCACAATTCTTGTGCAATATTACTGCACACACAATTCCTGCACAAAACATTGTGATCAGAAGTGTTGTGCATGAATCCTGTGCAGCACACATTTTGTGCACAACTTTCCTATGTAAATGCATGCAGAGTGAAAAACACTTCCTACAATCTCCCACTTGTTGAATAATTTTCACAAGGGAGCATGAATCCATACTTTTAGCAGCACCGGGCAACCATGCTCATTGATTTCCTACATCAAGAGAACTTCTCAGTACTCACTGCCTTTTTGTCAATCTCTTCCAGTAGTATCTCCTTCCCTTTCACCATTTCCCTTACAAAATGGTACTGCACATCAATGTGCTTTGACCGAGAATGATTCATAGGGTTCATTGCTAGACACATTGTGCTTTGGCCTTCCCAATCTATCCTTACAGCATTTTGAACAAACTCAACAAATGAACATGGCCTTTGAAGCCATGCCATGTTTTTTCTCACATGAGTAGTTGCTATGTACTCAGCCTTTGTAGTGAATTTTTCAGTACTTTCCTGCCATTTTATCATCCAACTTACTGCTCCACGAAACAAGTTGAACACACACGTGCTAGTAGATTTATGGAAATCAAGATCTGTAGCCCAGTTGGAGTCCACAAAACCTTGTACACTCAAAGTCCTATTTTCTGTAGGACTTGCCTGGTAGCAAAATGCATGATCAGAAGTTCTAGGCAGATATTTGAAGATTCTCTTCACTGTCCAATGCTCCTTCCCTGAATTGGACATAAATTTTCTCACTACTTCCACTGCACGGGCAATGTTAAGTCTCATGTAGAGCATTGCATACATTAGGCTTCCTGTCGCACTTGCATACGAAACCTGAGCCATGTCCTCCGACTCTTCTTGTGTCTTGGGACACTGCAGTGGATAGTTTCTGACCAACAGGAAAGAGTATGCGTGCATGTTTACTGTCTTGCATCCTAACCCTTTCCAATATCATCTAAACATATTTCCTTTGATCTAATTAAAGCTTTGTTTTTGCATGATCTCTCTAGGTTTCCATGCCGAAAATGAATTTTGCAGCTCTAAGATGCTTCATCTCGAACTGCACAAATAATTGAGACTGAACCTATTTGATCAATTCCTAGTTGTTACCGATTAGAAACATGTCATCCACATAGAGAAGTATGATGAAAATTTTATCACCTTCCTCCTTGAAATACACACAAGGATCAACTTTGTTGCACGCTAGCTCAAGTTTGAGCACATAGCTGTCAAACTTCCGATTCCACATCCTTGATTGTTTTAAGCCATGCAAAGACTTCTTTTTGTCTGCACACAAGTTCATCCTTGCCTTTCACCTTGAAGCTTTCAGGCTATGCCATATGTTTTTTCCCTTCAAACTTTTTATGCAAGAACGGTGTCTTTACATCCATCTGATCTATCCAAATATCAAATGCAGCAGCAATGACAAAAAAAATTCTAATAGAAATAAGCTTCGCAGCAGATGAAAAGATCTCACCAAACTCAATTTCCTCTACCTGATAGAATCCTTTTGCTAATGGGTGATCCCTATACTTTTCCATTTTCCCTTGTGCATTGTACTTCTTCTTGAACACCCATTTGCAGCCAACAATTCTCCTTCTAGGAGGCAATTTAACAAGCCCCAAGTCTCATTCTTATGCAAGGACTCCATTTCCTCCTCCATGGATTTCTTCCTCGATTTGCGCTCATCCAAGCCGAGTGCCTGTGTTACTGTCTTGTGATCTTCATCAGAAATAGATAAAAGATATGCATAATTGGAGAGTCACAAGTTATTCTTCTCACTTGTTTTGACTTTCGCAAGACTAGAGTCACAAGTTCTTCCTGCCCTTGCAACTCTTCACCAGTTGCCTTGTACTCGGATATAGGCTCTTCAACTTTTATTTCAACCTGCATCTTTTATGTTTCTTTCTTTGGTGGCTGTTCTTGCACGACACTATTGCGAAGACTTCTGTGCTCACGAATCCTCTTCCCCTCTGTTTTCGGATTCCACAGTTTGTACCCTTTAACATCATTGCCACACTCAATAAAGATTCACTTCGTAGACGTAGTCCAACTTATTTCTTTTTTCCTTTGGAATATGGACGTATGCTTTGCAACCAAAGATTCTTGAATGTCACATGGATGGTTTCTTACAAGTCCACACTTTTTATTGTGTTTGGTGTTCAAGAGCTGATGTGGGTGATCTATTGATAAGATAGGAAGCAGTAGTCACTGCTTCAACCCAATAGTTCTGCTCCAAGCTCGCACTGCTGAGAATACTCTATGCCTTTTAAATCAGGGTCTTGTTCATTCTCTTTGCAACTCCATTCTACTGCGTTGTGTATGGAGTTGTCTTTTGCCTCTCAAACTTGCACTACTTGCAAAACTACTCAAACTCATTTCAGCAATATTCTCCCCCACTATCCGTGCATAGCACCTTTATCCTTTTATCTATCTGATTCTTCAAAAGGGCCTTAAAATCCTTGAATTCTTGAGTACCTCAAAATATTTTCTAGAGAAAATATATCTCGTTCTGAAAAAGTCATCTATGAAAGACATAGAAAAAACTTGCCTAGTGATGGAACCGTCACTGTTCCAAACACATCACTATGTATAACGTGTAAGATTCGATTTTCTCTTGCAACACTTGAGG
The DNA here is from genome assembly GCA_019776745.2 of Taxus chinensis. Lineage (NCBI taxonomy): Eukaryota > Viridiplantae > Streptophyta > Pinopsida > Cupressales > Taxaceae > Taxus > Taxus chinensis. The sequence goes on from CM034149.1 coordinate 5,762,375, forward strand.
GAAATTTCACTTGAATCTTGATGCAGTCGTGGTTAGGGAGTCCAATTAAGAACTACCATGGACCACACCACCTTAGGAAACAACACAACTCTTGGTTGCTTGTAGCCTTTGCACATAGAAGCAATTAGGATTAATTTCCACACTTTATTGATCATTAATAAGAAACAAGATGGACTGATTGCCAATGATATAGTTTCTACACAATATCAACAACAAGAACAACAACACACTATCCCTGTAATAAAATTAAGTAGTACTATCACCTGAACTAGGACTGAGAAGAACTTAAAAGCACTTAGCTTGCTTCTTCCTATTTTTTGACTCTCGTTCAATCCCAACACATGTGTAGGGGCATGCTTTTGTAGATGCAAGACCTACCTGCTTACAACATTGTCTCGAGGCTACAAGTGATCCAAATGCCATTTACTAAAGCCTTCATAATTAAGTATGTGTCATATTGCTCTATGCAAGATAAGCCCCAAATGGTTCATAAATGTTACAATAATAACACAACTCAATATATACAACTTGGCTCAATCATTACAATCATGTGTTGGTGAATCTTCGTCGGCTTCTTCTATGCTTTGCTTGTGCGCTCCAAATTGCGTATTAGGCCTCCAAGTGAATCCTTGCGCATTTTCTCAAATAAACTCCAATGATTGTGTTTTCAAGAGTACATGTCCACCGCTGAGATGGACTTCCACTGGTAAGGCAAACCTTTGAAATTAGCTGATGTGATACCGCACATAGAAGAAATGATTCGGGAAATCCAAGGTTGACACAAGGAAACTGTTTGAAGTCTCCCACTCTCATGCCAAGTGATCCAACCTTGTGCTAAGCATCAAAACACCACGCCATCTATCTGAAGATGTATGTATGTGACAAAGATACCGGTATGCATTTTGATCCTCTATTTTCTTGTGCACAACCTTTTCTGCAAACAAATACATTTTTGTGTCATGCCATTGAAATAGTTGCTTGCACTAAATTTTGAAATCCGTTATGGAATCAAGAAGATATTGCAATCCTATTAGCCTCCTTTGGACATACCACAAAATACAAACATTATGAAAACATGAAATCTCACTCTTTACTATTTTTGGTTGATGTGGATTGCTTGTGAACCCGAATGCTCCTACATCAACTCTGCTTACCATACACAATACTCATAGAAGTCAAAATTCAAAGGGCAATTAGAGATACCTTCCATACCTTTGTCAACAATGTGCGCAGACCTTTTTCAACAATATGGTCCATCTATTGATGCCATAGAATTGTCTTTTCTACCAGAAGCAAGTTAGTCTTTCTTGATTTAGTATTAACTTTGGGAAATAAAGTTGTGACATGTGTCACTTACTGCACTGCATCAAGCATGAACGAGGTTCCCGTGCACACTTCCCTTGCCAATACCATGGCACTACGTATCATCTTGCAACCATCTTTGCTAAATGATACCTACACACCAACATCATTTTCTTTTGTAATGTCCCTAAGTGGGCACTTTCAAACAATTCTGGATATCCCGGAAACCCTACTTTTTATCCTTAGGGCAGAAGTAATAGAAAACTTATATTTTCGTAAACCCTTATAAAAAATACAGCAATCTGGAAACTTTGGAAAAATAATCTTATAGATGAAGATACAAAATTCCTGAAAAGACCCTTTCATTCAAAGAAATCTGAATAATGCAAACCCAGATTTTTATTGCAAATGCTAGTGAAAAATACAAATTTTTTATACGAAATGACAGCCGTCTTCAAACCCCCATGGACAAAATACAGCAGTCTGATTTATTTCCTTTATTTATGAAATATCAACAAAATATAAATACCTGCAAGGGGCAAAACATAAAGAAAGCCTCTTGGCACATGAATATGATGGAAAATAATTTTTACAACAAAAATATGAATTTATTTCTATTTATTTTCCAGCTGAAAGTAAGCAATAAATACAGTTGACTGTATGAGCAAATGAAGGTGAAGGAGAGGCCCTAGTTGGCTACAAATACTACCCTAGAGCAGATTATGGCATGAAGCAAGGTCCATCACATAATGCACCTCAGTTTGCAGCTGAAATAGCTTCCAAAGGGGATTGTCCAGCTAAAATGCCCCAAAATTGCTCCCCAAAAGCCCAAAATAAGGGGCAAAAACTCAAATTCCATTGTTCCAACTGATATCTTTGATGACCTGGCTGTAATAACTCTGAAAACTGCTCTGAAAACGTGCCCTAGCTTGACAAATATGACTGAAACTGAAATTCCTTGTCTGAAAGCACAATTGTAACCCTTGGATGGAGTCACCTCTAAGGATTAGAGGGTTTTCGTGCCCTAACCTCGTTGCAATGGAGGGTTTTCGTCCTCACTGTATATGGGAGTTGGAGCAGCAACCCAAAACCTCAAAATCACAATGTAATGTATGCAAAAGATGTCCTCAAAATGATCACATCGCTCTCTTTTATAATTTTCCATGTTACGTTCCACGATGAAAGAGTCCTAGAGGCAACTTTCCCTTTTTATAATTCCTCGTTGAGATTGCTTTATTAAAAGTAACTTTTTTATGTTAATAAAACTTTATCAACAAGTCACTTATTTTATAATAATAAAACATAAGTGTCTTTTATAAAGTTATTTTTCGACACTTGAGTTATACTATTAATTTATTATACTTTATTTGAAAAAGGGGACTAGTGGCGAAATAATTTGTTGCAAGGGAAAATTAGGGGCTTTCACCAACGCTCTGGGACTAGGTCCCTTTGCTTAGGAATGAGGTAGCTCCAATATTGAAAACAATGAAATATGTATACACTATAACCATCGGGGGTGGCCTTTCGATTGGGGATCACATGGGAATACTTCACTAAACCTGTAGCAAAGTGCTTGTACGAAGTACAAGGGAAGAGTTGTGAGTGTATGAAGAGGCGAGAAAGTGAGAAAGGGGCTTTACTCATGTGGTCATGAGTTTTTGCAAGGGCAAAATTCACACCTGAAAGCATGACAACCATACCCTACCCGAAATTTTTTGCTTAAAGGTCATCCCAAGCCCTCCTCCGGATCATTCTTCCCCCCCGTGTCAGTCTTATCTCGTCCTTCTGAGTAGTCCAATGTGTCGTGTCATCATGTCCATAGGTGATTTAGGGATATCCAATCTATTCAAGCACTTCCAAGGCAAGATTCTTCAAGACAAGCTCCCTGAGGAGTTTAAGAAAGGGCTTTTCTTTGATCTTGTTGAGGCTAGTACACATCCCCCGGAGCGGAACGAAAGACTTGGACTCATCAAGGAGGTGTGTCAGAGAGTTAATAATGTTGTGCAATTGGTCTTGGAAGAATCTGGAGAGTTTCAGAGGTTTTGGAGCAGTTTCAACAAAAGTGGGTCCTGGAGGGTGAAGCAATGCATAGTGCAAAAACAGCCCCTGAGCTTCGGAAGCGATTCCGGGAGCTCCAGAAGGAGTTAGAAGCCAAACGAAACATCGTCGGAAAGGTATTTCAGAGCTCTAGAGGATGGTGGTTTCACATTTTTCCCAAGGCATCAACATTTCCTTCCACAGACTGCTTTCTGCATGCCCAACATGCAATCCCGAGAGAAAATCCTTTTTTTAGGGGGTTGCAGGAAGAATCAGAGGCTGAGACCCATGCCATTCTTCTCAAAATCATTTTTCCAGTCAAAATCATATAAGGAAGTGCATGAAAAGGCCTCTGAATGCTCAAGTTACGCCCCCGACAAGTTACTCCTCAAGGTATAGAAGTTAGTCAATTTTCAAGTTGGATAAATGGACCAATTAGAAGGTGGCGCACTTTTGTGCACCAACCGTCCCAAACGTTTGGGACGGTTAGGACAAAAAAGTGCGCCCAACCTCATTTTAGGCCCCTAGACCCTCATACAACCTCCATTGAGCCTAACTAAGCCAGTTTAGCCCCCATGCTCCCATTTCTAGCCCTTGCCCTCATCCAACCACATTCCGCCAAGTGGCCCAATCAGAGAGCGGCACACTTTTGTGCACCAACCGTCCCAAACGTTTGGGACGGTTGGGACACAAAAATGCGCCCCCCTCCCATTTTAGCCCTTGGTCACTCACATGACCCAGGAAGTTACCTATTGGCCTTTTTTCAGCCCCCCTCACTTCCGCCTCCATCAAATCACAAGTTGACAAGTGGACTAATGGCAAAGAAGCTCAAAGACTCCATTAATGGCTGTCATGACATAATGACAAAAAAGGGAGCTGCCTCTTCACTTCTCATGGTTCCAGTGGGAAATCACGCGGAAATCAGAGGAAATGATCATTGAAAAATCTAGTTTCGCATGAACTAGTTTTTGCACTATGAATTCTCTATTTTTTAGGGATATGGAGGACTGAGTTTTCATCAACATTCAGCCTTGTCACATGCAGAACGAAGCAATGAAAAAGGCAGCGAGTTACCTCTTCACTTCTCAAGGTTCCAGTGGGCGAAATCGTGCAAAAATTGGAGGAAATGATCCTTGAAAAATCTAGTTTCGCGCGAACTAGTTTTTGTGCCATGAAGTCCCTATTTTTTAGGGATAGGGATACGGAGGAATGAGTTTTCATCAACATTCTGCCCTATCACATGAAAAATGCAGCAACGAAAAAGGCAGCGAGCAACCTCTTCACTTCTCAAGGTTCCAGTGGGCAGAATCAAACGAAAATTGGAGGAAATGATCGTTGAAAAATCTAGTCTCGTGTGAACTAGTTTTCGTGCCATGAAGTCCCTATTTTTTAGGGATATGAAGGGCTGTGTTTTTTTAACAGCATTCTGCCCTCTTCGAAGAAATTCGTAAATTCCCGAAGATCCGGCAGGCGAAATCATTCAAAATTCGGGGGGAAGGGTCTCCAAAAAATCTAGTTTCATTTAAACTAGTTTTTGCGCGATGAAGTTGCCAATTTCTCAAGATATGAAGGACTGATTTTATATCAATATTCTACCCCTGCCGGTGAAAATTCCATTTTCCCACTTCTTCAGATGAAAGAATCACCCAAAATTTGGAGTGTGGAACCTCGAAATAAAACCCATAATTTCAAAGCCTCTTTCGTTGCAATCCGACACCTGCAGTGAACTTACTAAAAATAGCATACGAGGCATGGCTAAAAATAGTAAGTGGTTGAATGACGTGAATTCATGACATTCATGGTCCTCTAGACATGAAAGAAGCATCAGATCATGAAAACAAGGTCGCAGGATGATCCTAGAACTCAATCAGAGAAGTTAAACTTCCATCCGAGTCTTGAAAGCATCTTCTGAATCTCAGTTGGGGTGAGCTGGTGAGCTGGGTGAGCCGGATAGTTGGGTGGTTTGAAATGAGTTAGTTGGAGTAAGCTCAATGAGCTAAAGAAGTTGGTCAACCAAGTATCAAAGAGGGTCATCGTGAGCAATGCATGTGGTCACCGTAAGCTCACATCAAGGAATCTTTCAACAGTGTTTCTAAACACTTATGTGGCAGTTTGAGGTATCTGTGCATCATGCTAAAGAAGGAGGTTGTGATCATCGTTGGCATGTTCTTCATCAAAAGCGGAGAGATCCCCATTCATGCAGTGAAGCATTCTTCTCCTCCCTCTTCATCCTTCCTCCTCTTCTCTACTCCCTTTCTAATTCTTCGTTGTGAGCAATTATTCACTTTTGGTCTTATTCATTAAAGTGACTATAGTTTAAAATGTAATAAGTTACCCTTATTTTATAAAAGGGGACTTAATGTTCTTTCCTAGGAATACCAAAAGTCGTGAATGGAAAAAGCAAGCGAAAAGACACATGCAGGGTAGATGAAAAGTCATTTCTTGTTCTATATAATGTAATGGCACCCTCATTCTTAAGGGTTGTCAATTTTGTGCACTCAAGAGAGAGATTTTTTGAGCAAGGCAAAAGAGAGCATTCTTCCACTTTCCCTATCTAATTTTCCTCTATCTTCTAAGCATTGTACAACTTGTGAAGATGTCAATAAAGAAAGGAGTTTCTTCTTTTCATGATGCATGAATGTGTGCAACTTTGTGTGCATGGTTTCCTCTCATCGTTGATATTCTAAACTTGATTGTTTCTTTCCTATAATTTGTGAATGTGAAACTTCTAATTAGCTTTGGCAAGAATCTGATTTTCTACTTGCAGAGTTAATTCTCCCCTACCTAACTTCTCACTCCCTTTTCCCCATATTTCAGCAAATTCTTCCCTTGCAACTCATTGCAAGCATTTGCCGCGGGTACAATGGAGTGTGCTTGTTGGATTCCCGGCCTTATGGCCAACAACAGATTTTCCTTTTTGTCCATTCACAACAAAGTGGAACTACACCACACAAGCAGAGGGACCTAAAGTCTCAAAGCATTGGCAAGATAACCATCAATTTGTCTACCCAACAAATTTTCTTACCAACAATTTTTGGCGCCCACCGTGGGGCAGACTTGGCAGCATCTACACCCAAATACGATCACAAGGAAATACAAAAAAATAAAATATTACAAAATAAAAATAAATAAATAAAAGAGAATTGATTGAAAGTCATTACTGAAAGACCCACTGTCAATTCCTGCAAGTGACCCTTCATATTCCACACTGTCCTTTCACATTCTCATTACAGGATTTTCTCAAAGAGTTGGCTGAGAAAAGATATATAAGGCTAAGTAGGTTGAAAGGAATTGTTGACCCCAATTTTGAGGCTTTGCAAAATCAACAAGAAAGAATGAGAGATAATCCATACTACTCTCAAGCCTCGTCCCTATTTGATTCATCAAGTGGTACTCCTAGAAATCCTATTCAAACCCCCATTGATACTCCTACAAATTCTCCCATTTTTCAACCACCATTGAGCATTGAGTTCCCAGGTGAAGAAGAATAGGAACCAGAAGAAGGATTGGAAGAAGAATTTTCCGAAGCAAGAGCAGAATCCGAAGCCGAAACATAAGCGAAAATGGCAGACGAAGCAGAAAAACCTCAACCTATTGTTCCATGGGGAAGGAATACAGGCCCGTGTGCTCTCACACCTCCTCTTCATGTTCTACCAACGTGTTCCCGCAAGAACTTCCCAAAATTCAAAGGTGACTGTACCCAACTTCCTGAAGAACACATTTATGTCTTCACCACATCATGTGGAATTCTTGGGATCAAACATGAAGATGTTGCTGTAAGATTGTTTGTGGAATCTCTCCAAGAAAAAGCAACAGAATGGTTTTACCTCCGACCTGCCCAATCCATCACTTGTTGGAATGACATCAAGACCCGCTTCGAAGAAAGATTCAAATTTGTTGAAGATTGCCAAGACCTCATCGTTCAATTGGTACAAATGAAGAAAGAGGCAAAGGAGACTATGAGAGACTTTTTGGCTCATTTCAAAGGGTTACTCAAGAGAATACCAGAAGATGATTCACCATTTGACAATAACGTGAAAAGGTTCTTCATTAATGTTCAATCACCGGAGGTAGGATTCTTCCTACGAAGGGTTCAACCAAGGGATCTTGCACAAGCACAAGGACCAGCCATTGAATTTGAAGATGATCTCATCCTATCCGGAAAGATAAAGGTAAAGCTCAGCATCCAAAAGACGAGAGAACAAATCCATTGCCGCAGAAATTGGCAAATGAAATGACATCATTAAAGAGAGAAATTTTCAAACAAGTATCTCCTCAAAGCACTAACAGAAATCAGATTGCAAGAACACCCCTAAGGCTTGCCTTGGAGGCCCTACCTGTCAATGCAAGTTGTAGGATTCAAGAAGATGAAGAAGAGTTTGAACAAGAAAGCGGAGATGATGATTTCCTAAAGGTTGAGGAAATAGAGAACGACACACAAATCAGATTTGTGAATACTCTGGAGGCAATGAAGATGATGACACAAAGGCACCTCGCCTCTCATGTGCGGTGTTCACCCGCTCTCAGTCTAAAAAGGGAGCCTCTTCCTCCACTACTATTGCAAAGAAGAAGAGCGAAGATCCTCCTGTGGTGACTCTACCAAACAAAATAATCAGTCGAGGATCTCCTCTCCCGCCTTGCATGGAGTCTGCATTGGAGAAACTTGATCCTGTAGCAAGCAAAAGGTCACCCACTATCCCAAGTAAGTCTTCCAATACCTCTTCTAATTCTAAATCCACTCCTGCAAAATCTAGTGCTTCAAAAGCTTCCACTTTACCTTTAAAAACAAGCTTCGTTCCCCAAACATCTACCCCTGCTTCCAAGCCTATCCCGACTCCAAAAGCAGTGTCTTCATCTCCCCTGTCCGCATCTACTCCTTTTGACATCGAAGAGCATATGAACAAAACCAAAGTGCAGATTTCTGAAACTGAATATCTGCGGACTCATCCTAAGCAATTTGAGATATTTGTCCGGCATATCAAGAGTAGTAGTTCAAACCCCAATGTTGTGACTCCTAGTTCTAAAGGACTAACTACCAAACCCACCTACACCTCCATCATAAAACATGCTTTCTTTGAGCGCATCCAAGACCGATAAGGTCGATCCTTTCTATGTCTCCCTCCTCGTTAGAAAATATGTATTGAACAATTGCATAATAGATTCTGGTGCCTCTGACAATGTAATGCTTGTGAAGGTCGCCAAAGCTCTCGAACTCACCATGACTCAGCCAAGTGGATCTTGTTATTCCATGGAGTCAAAAGAAGTCCTACTTGTAGGGAAGGTCAAAGATGCATAGGTGGCTCTCGCCAAATTTCCGGACAAGAAGGTTTCAATGCTTATCTTGGTAGGTAGACATTTCGGAGTCATTTGGAATGCTACTGTAATGTCCCTCTTTTCGGATAGTTCGTATCGAAGGCCTTTGGCCCATTTTTGTCTACCTGACGGCCAAAGGGTGAGTCAAGGGTGACTAAGTTTTATTTAATTTATTATATTGTGCAAATATTAAAATATAAAATTATTAAATGCACATATAATAAAGTAATAAAGCTTAATATTAAAATAAAAGTTAGGAAAAGTGCAAATGTAAAAATACAATTAATTTAAATTGTATTTATAGGTAAAATGCGATTTGGAAGTCCAAAGGTCACTTTCATTTGGAAGTCCAAAAAGGTCACTTTCATTTGGAAGTCCAAGGTCAGTATAAGGTCTTCATTTGGAAGTCCAAAGGTCACCTTCATTGGAAGTCTAAGGGTCACTTTGGGTCCCATTTCTCCTTTATAAGGAGAGGTCGACTTGTGTAGAGGTATCCAGAAATATTTTATGACATTTTCTCTTGCATGAAGCTTCAACTTTTGCATTAAAAATTCCAAGGACGAAACCCCTTGTGAATTCAATCTCGTGGACGAAAACCCCAAGAGTTGAGTGGCTTTTTCACTCAGAAATTCCCATTGATTATAATAAGATTTTTAATGATTTCTAGCAGTGATTTCCAGCAGTGTATTTGAAGGCATTTTTGAGAATAAAATTGCAGCAATGTTTTCTCTAGTGGATCGACTCACCTTAGAACTGTTTCGGGCATTATTGTTGAGGTATCTAGATCTGAAATTTATTGTCTAATATCTCATAATTTTTGTGAATGAAAATACACAAGTTTCATAATTTATTAGAGGGTTTTAAGTGGGTTTTTTACCAGTTTTATAATCAGATTTCAGATCTGATTTCTGAGTGTTTGTGGCGTCAATAAAATCAGATTTTTGTATGTTTGAACTCCTAAAATTAGTCACCAAATAATTTTTTGAAAGTCATTTATGTGTATTTTTCCATCAAACCCTAGTCGCCATTTTTGAAGATTTATTGCAGCAGTTAGGCTGATCTTGCATGGTCTTGTATTTCATTTCCGAGTTTGATTTGGGCCATAGAAAAATCCGTTTTGCATACTATTGTTGTTACCTAACTTGTAAGTAGTTGCATGCTAAGTATTTGACGAAATGTCAAACGACTCAAACTAAAAATTTGGGTCAGATTTGGGGAAGGGATCTTACAGCTATTGAGTAGAAGTTTCTGCCAATAGTTGGGAGGTAAGATTCAGATGAATTGGTCTTTTGCAACCATTCCGGTGAAAGGAGACATGGAAAAATTGCTTCCAAAGAAGAAGATTAGGTACACGGTGCAAAAAGCAGGAAACCCAGGAGCCAACATTTTGTACCAAAATAGCATGAGGATGAATCATTTTGTAACAACCGAAGAGGAGGACGAGATTCCCATCTTGATAGGACCAAGCATCCCTTCCCAGAGGGGTATGGATCTTGAAGAAGTATTAAGAAACTTTGAGCTGTAAAAGGGTAGCCCCGAGTCGTCAGATGATGCGAGCCACGAAGAAGAGGAAATGTTTCGTGGTGAATTTCAAGTGGAGAAACCAGCTTGTATGCCTACCCAGGAGGAAGAGATGTTCTCATTGCAATTTGAAGATGAAGATTCCCTGGATCATGCCTTCCATGAAGAAGAAACAAAGGCGATTTGTGATGAGCTCTCAAAAGAATTGAAAGGAGAATTAGTGCAAGATTTGCTTAAAGTTGCGGAAGAGATAGAAGACCTCGAACTAAGTCTCGAACTCCTGATGCAAGCTATGGATCTACAAGACAAGCGTGAATCTGATCCAGGATGCTCAATTGATTCAGAGATTAGTCATGATGGAGCGAAGCAAGGTGAAGAACCTGATGTCCTTCATGAGCCAATGGGTGATGATTGTAATGATGAAGTTGAAGTTTTCTCCTTCCCATTCGAAGAGGAAGATTCTCTATGGGATGAAAAAGTTGAAGCAAAGGATTCTAAGGCCCTCGAGTTTGATGCTCCCCTCCACAAAGGAGTGACAAAATGATGAAGTAATCCCTCCCAATGATTTCCTTGAACTTCAAGATGAGGATGCTTTCGAATGAATGCAAAGATGAGCTGTTGGCAGTTTCAAAAGGAGGACTTTGTGTAAGAAATCTTGGAATGCGGTAGAAAGTGCGGAAGATCTCGAGCTAAGTCTTGATCTCTTAGCTTCATGTTATGGCCATACAAGACAGGTATGAGGTTTCTTCTGATCCTCTAGTCAATATTCAAGCACCTCATACTTGAGTGGAGCGAAAAGATAAGGCCAAGGTTTCTCGTGGAAAAGATGTCAATGAGCATGGACCTAGGAAAGAAAAGAACTCAGAATATTCAAGCAATTTGAACGAAAACAAACCTTGGGGCAGTGATGAGATGCTCAACGAAAAATCAGCAGTGTGGGTGAACATGGATGGCCATTGGCATTCTAAAATTGATTTCAAAGGTAATGAGAGCAATGGACGTTTCGAGCGAAGCTTTGGACATCAGAGAGATCATGTAGGCTCACTCCTCCCAAGTATACAGGGAGTCATGAAAGCACCTCGCTTTCATAAGCAGTTGAAGAAAGGAAGCTACTTTCTTGAACCAGTCAATGGCTTCGCGGAACATCACCACTAAGTGCTACCCACTCAGGGGTAACCTCTGAGAAGAGAAGAGCGCTAAAGTGAAAGCGGGTTGTCCCTCGCCTTGTACTATAGGTGATTTAGGTTTGTTTTCCCTTTCCCTGTTGTGTGGTGTGTTTCCCTTCAGTTGTGTGTTTGTCTGTTCCCCCTTTCTGTCAATCTCTTGCAAGTTGTGTGTTCTCTAAAGCCCAATGGATAAGGCACTTGTCAATGTTATGTATTGAGATTCTAGAGTTCTCATGTCATGTCCTCACTACACTCAATCCACAACATGTCCCCGAGTCAGAGCCAGTTGTTGCCATGAGTTTTTGCAAGGGCAAAATTCACACCTGAAAGCATGACAATCATACCCTACCCGAAATTTTTTGCTTAAAGGTCATCATGAGCCCTCATCCAAATCATTCTTCCCCCCTATGTCAGTCCTATCTCGTCCTTCTGAGTAGTCCAATGTATCTTGTCATCATGTCCATAGGTGATTTAGGGATATCCAATCTATTCAAGCACTTCCAAGGCAGGATTCGTCAAGACAAGCTCCCTAAGGAGTTTAAGAAAGGGCTTTTCTCTTATCTTGCTGAGGCTAGTACACATCCCCCAGAGCGGAACGAAAGACTCAAACTCATCAAGGAGGTGTGTCAAAGAGATAATAATGTTGTGCAATTGGTCTTGGAAGAATCTGGAGAGTTTCGGAGGTTTTGCAGCAATTTCAACAAAAGTGGATCCTAGAGGGTGAAGCAGTGCATAGTGCAAAAATAATCCCTGAGCTTCGGGAAGTGCTTTCGGGAGCTGCGGAAGGAGTTAGAAGCCAAACGAAACATCGTCGAAAAAGTATTCTAGAACTCTAGAGGATGGTGGTTTCACATTTTTCCCACGGCATCGGCATTTCCTTCCACAGACTGCTTTTTGCATGCCCAACAGGCAATCCCGAGAGAAAAGCCTATTTTTTAGGGAGTTGCAAGAAGAATCAGAGGCTGAGACCCATGCCATTCTTCTCAAAATCATTTTTCCACTCAAAATCATATAAGGAAGCACATGAAAAAGTCTTTGAATGCTCAAGTTACTTCCTCGACAAGTTGCTCCTCAAGGTATAGAAGTTAGTCAATTTTCAAGTTGGATAAATAGACGAACCAAAAGGTGGCGCACTTTTGTGCACCAACCGTCCCAAACGTTTGGGACGGTTGGGACAAAAAAGTGCGCCCAACCTCATTTTAGGCCCCTAAACCCTCATACAACCTTCGTTGAGCCTAACTAAGCCAGTTTAGCCCCCATGCTCCCATTTCTAGCCCTCACCCTCATCCAACCACATTCCGCCAAGCGGCCCAAGCAGAGAGGGGTGCACTTTTGTGCACCAACCGTCCCAAACGTTTGGGACGGTTGGGACACAAAAATGCGCCCCCTCCCATTTTAGCCCTTGGTCACTCACATGACCCGGGAAGTTGCCTATTGGCCTTTTTTCAGCCCCCTCTCTTCCGCCTCAGCAAATCATTAGTGGAAAAGTGGACTAATGGGAGAGAAGCTCGAAGATTCCATTAATGGCTGCCATGACATAGCAGCGAGCTACCTCCTCACTTCTCAAGGTTCCAGTCGGCGTAATCGCGCAAAAATCAGAGGAAATGATCTTTGAAAATCTAATTTCGCAGGAACTAATTTTCGCGCCATGAATTCCATATTTTTTAGGGATATGGAGGACTGAGTTTTCATTAGCATTCTGCGTTGTCACATGAAGAACGTAGTAGTGAGAAAGGCAGCGAGCTACCTCTTCCCTTCTCAAGGTTCTAGTGGGCGAAATCGCACGAAAATCAGAGGATATGATCCTTGAAAATCTAGTTTCGTGTGAACTAGTTTTTGCTCCATGAAGTCCCTATATTTTAGGGATATGGAGGACTGAGTTTTCATCAGCATTCTGCCCTGTCACATGACGAACGCATTTGTGAAAAAGGCAGCGAGCTACTTCTTCACTTCGTAAGGTTCTAGTGGGCTGAATCACGTGTAAATCGGAGGAAATGATCGTTGAAAAATCTAGTCTTGGGTGAACTAGTTTCCGCGCCATGAAGTCCCCATTTTTTAAGGATATGAAGGGCTCTATTTTTTATCAGCATTTTGCCCTCTTTGAAGAAATTTGCAAATTCCCGAAATATCCGACGGGCGAAATCATCCGAAATTCGGGCGGAGGGGTCTCCAAAAATTCTAGTTTCATTTAAATTAGTTTTTGCGCGACGAAGTTGCTAATTTCTCAAGATATGGACTGATTTTTTTATCAATATTCTGGCTCTGTTGGTGAAAATCCCATTTTCCCACTTCTTTAGATGAAAGAATCACCCAAAATTTGGAGCGTGGAACCCCAGAATAAAACCCAGAATTTCAAGGCCTCTTTCATTGCAATCCGACACCCGCAGTGAACTTACTAAAAATAGCGTACGGGGCATGGCTAAAAATAGAAGGTGGTTGAGTGACGTGAATTCATGACATTCATGGTCCTCCAGACATGAAAGAAGCATCAGATCATGAAAACAAGGTCGCAGGATGATCCTAGAATTCAATCAGAGAGGTTAAACTTCCATCCGAGTCTTGAACGCATCTTCTGAATCTCAGTTGGGGTGAGTTGGGCGAGCTGAATAGCTGGGTGGTTTGAAATGAGCTAGTTTGAGTAAGCTCAATGAGCTAAAGAAGTTGGTCAACCAAGTATCAAAGAGGGTCATCGTGAGCAATGTCTGTGGTCATCCTAAGGTCACATCAAGGAATCTTTCAACAGTGTTTCTAAACATTTATGTGGTAGTCCGAGGTATCTGTGCATCATGCTAAAGAAGGAGGTTGTGATCATCGTTGGCAAGTTCTTCATCAAAAGCGGAGAGATCCCCATTCATGCCATGAAGCATTCTTCCTCTCTCTCTTCATCCTTCCTCCTCTTCTCTACTTTGTTTCTAATTCTTTGTTGTGAGTGATTATTCACTTTTCGTCTTATTCATTAAAGTGACTATAGTTTAAAATGTAATAAGCTACCCTTATTTTATAAAAGGGGACTTAATGTTCTTTCCTAGGAATACCAAGAGTCACGAATGGAAAAGGCAAGTGAAAAGACACATGGGGGTAGATGAAGAGTCATTTCTTGTTCTATATTATGTAATGACACTCTCATTCTTAAGGGTTGTCAATTTTGTGCACTTAAGAGAGATTTGTTTTGAGCAAGGCAAAAGAGATGACATTCTTCCATTTCCTCATCTAATTTTCCTCTATCTTCTAAGCATTGTACAACTTGAGAAGATGTCAATAAAGAAAGGAGTTTCTTCTTTTCATGATGCATGAATGTGTGCAACTTTGTGTCCATTCTTTCCTCTCATCGTTTATATTCCTAACATGGTTGTTTCTTTCCTACGAGTTGTGAATGTGAAATTTCTAATTAGCTTTGGCAAGAATCTGATTTTTTATTTGGAGAGTTAATTCTCCTAACCTAACTTCTCGCTCCCTTTCTCCATCTTTCAACAAATTCCTCCCTTGCAATTTATTGCAAGCATTTGCCACGTGTACAGTTGAGTGTGCCTGTTGGATCCCCAGCCTCTTGGCGAACAACAAATTTCCCTTTTTGTTCATTCACAATAAAGTGTAGTTGCACCACAGAAGCAGAGGGACCTAGAGTCCCAGAGCGTTGGCAAGATAACCACCAATTTTTCTACTAGACAAATTTTCTTGCCAACAACTAAATAAATAACATGCTAAGTTTATAAACATAAAACTGGAGTATTTCCATGTTATCAAAGAGAGGACACCAATATGCAAAGCAAGACAAAGAACACAATTAACAAAAAGTTTAACTGCATTATATTCATCAAAAGATACAATCTTTCCCTGATTGTGCAACATTACAATGCTCTATTGGTGTAGTAGTTGAGATGGAGAGGAATACATTAAGCAAGAAATAGAAGAAACACAGTTTGCTAGAGATTAGCAAAAAACTTTTCTCTTTTGGAATAGAGAGAACATTACAATATATAGTTTTACAATGTGCCTCTTCACATTCCCATGTGACTTTTCAACTTAAAGTGCAATCCTCAATGAAGAAATAGAACTTTATGTGATTTAAGTCACTTTTTACAAACTTTCCTCTTAATGAAGAAATAGAATTCTAGAGAGATAAAGAGAGAAAGAGAGGAGGGAAGAGAGAGAAGCTCCAAACTCGAATGAAGAAGGATGAAGAATCTCTGACCATGAAGAAGATTCACTCCTAATTCTGTTGACCTCTGCGGTGATGTTCCAGTGATGAAGAACTTTGACCCTTTTGTACTGAAAGAAGTCTCCTCTTGAATGATCAACAATCGTAGCTCATCAAATACATTAAGAAAAGTGAGAAGCACTTGATCAAAAGACCACTAAGACAAAGGAAGATGCCCTCATTCACTTGAAACAATCTTCTCAATCCATGAAACACTTCCATGCCTCTATGAGCAACCATCCACATGAAATGAACTTGATGCACTCGTGTAAAATGAGACATTTGCCCACACAATGCAACCATGATGATCCTTTCACCTTGAGCATATTGAATGAGATACAAGATCGACAGATCCTTCCAACATCAAAGTTGAGTAAGGAGAGATATTGAATGTAATGTCATTCACTTTATGATCAAGCACCCCATATTGGATGAAACAAAATGTCCTCTGGGACCAAAGTGCATTTTGAGACGAAAATTGGGAACCAAGGGGGCTTCTCTTCCGCCCGAGTCACGAATCAACTTTCAAACCTCTTGCAATCATGAATTTGTCTGTCACTCCCATGAGACAAGTTTTTGACATATGATCACCACATAGAGATAGGTGAAGATTTACAGGTACTTCCAAAATTGACATCTTCACTTGGAAACACCATACACTTACCACATTCGGAAATGCGGGAATTGGCTTGTAAACTGAAAAATTTGACCTCCGTGAATATTAGAACCAACAAGGCATGAAGAGGATGAGCATATATGATCATCTTGAGCTTGTTCTTATCTTTTACTATTTTTAGCAAGTCACATATGCGTGTCCATTTCAAGCAATTTTGCCAATTTTGCCAATTTTGTACTCGAAGGAATGTATTGAGGTACGAGAAACCAACTTTTCCTTAGACTTACTATTTTAAGTAAGTTATATGGTGGAGACTTACTAAAAATAGGCAGTGGTCTTTTGGGTGTCGGATCGAAATGAAACCAATTGCAAAAGTTTCCATTTTTCATTTCAAGGCTTTGCTCCAATTTTTGAGAGATTCCAATTGCCAGTTTTTTCTAGATCTGAGAAAATGTGATTTTTTGGTTGGAAACTTCATGTCGCTGTAAAAAAAAAAATGAGTGCACCAATTGGGGCATGTAAACACTCTTCTTAAAGTCGTTTTCATAAGGAATCCATGGTTAAAATCTTGAGGAAAACGGAGCTTGGAATCACGAGTTATGAGCAAAACTAGATTTGGATGTTTAGGGCACAAAAGGGGTTTTCTTGTGTTTGAATGTTATGAACCAGTTTTGAAAGGTGCTTTAATGCCTGCCAAGGAAGTGACTTTATGTTTTCAAGTTGTGTTTTAAGTTTATGAGTTTTGGGGAGCATGGGTGAGGGAATTTATAGGGTGGAAGTTGAAGTGGAGAGTGCACATGAGAGATGGAGAAGTGGGGGGAGTGGAGAAGTGGAGTTTGAGTGTCCCATTGCACTTGGGTGCACTTTTTGGGTGCAATTGCACCTCAAAAGTGCGCCTTGGGTGCATGGTGATGAGAAAAGCGCGTCATAGGCATGGGGATGAAGGAAACCATGGCATGCACATGAAGGAGTGGAGGCTTTTCTTTTGTTTTTCACTTGACTTATCACTTAAAAGTCCGCGTAGGAGGGAAAATGGGACCCACCATCACTTAAAACACTCTTATAAGCCAAAAAGTGCACTTTATGGGTTCATGTTATGTTTTTGAGTTGGGAATGACAACCAATAGGAGTGAGGCACACTTATGAGGTGCAATTGCACCTCAAAAGTCCGCTAAGGGTGCAAGAGGACACCAAAAGTGCATCCAAGTGTTGCATCCGAGCATGATTTGCACTTCAAAATTGCTTCCTGGAATGTTTCTTTCGCCCCAGAGTCAAAACTTAATGAAATTTTGCAAAATAATATATGAATCTTCATGGAAACAGGCCAATGAATTCAATGAGCCTATTTAGAAGGCTTGAAAATGAGATCTTTAGTGACTTTTACTTGCATCTCCACTTTTGCCTAGAGTAGTGCACCAGTGAGCTAAGTGGCAAGAATAGTTTTTGATGAAACCGAGCCAAACAAACTTATGGATCATGGAGAGCATTAAAAATACCCTCATTTGAGATTTTGTTAGGCTCCTAACTCTTCATGAGGCTCTTAAAACATTTTGAACAAGTTTTGCCTTGTAGAAGGACTCTTATGCTGCACTGATGGACAGTTTTCCACATTTTTTATGCTCCAAGAATTATTCCGTGATCATTTCACCATGAAGTAGGCTCTATCAGCTTTCCGATGCCTAAGATATGAGCTTCCAACACTTCACGAGACTCCCGAAGCATTTTGAACAAGGTGACTAGCTTTTTAAGAACATGCATTTCCTAGTGCCTTGCCCCAAAAGACCCGGTATTGCTTAAGTTGTTCCTGAATTCAATTTTCTTCACAAAATCTTCCTAAACTGCCTCAAACAACTTCATGCCTCTCCCACACAACTCCTGGATGATTTGAATCTTCCTTGTACACCTTCGGAGGATGTTCATTAGTGACAAAAAAACCAAAAATAGCCCTTTTTGAAGCCTCTGGGAGCATTGCTCTTTCTTAGATCTCAGTAGCTTCGATAACCAAGCTAGGTAAACTTCTTTGCACATGAAACACACTTGAAAATCATGTTAGCACATTCCTCTCGACTGTAATGAGGGTGACATAGTTGAAAAGATTGCTAGAGGAAAGGTTTACATTGACCGGGAAAGGGGATTTCAAGTTGTGGGTTTGGTTGACATGACCAAATTTTTAAATTTTGCAAGCTAGATTTTTAGCATGACAACAGGGACATTACAACTTTTCTCACAAAGATCAAATTCCTAGCCAAGGTAAGAATATGCAAGACACCTGGGAGAGTCTTAACCCTGCCATCCCTGAACCTAAGCTTCAATTTTCCTCTTCCCACAATCTTGCAGGTCAAATTATCTCCCAAAAAGACATTAACACCATCATATTGTTCATACTCGCATAATCACTGCCTATAAGGAGTTATTTGATATTATGCTTCCGAATCAATCAACAATGCATCAAGACATGCATGCGTACTTGAAGCAATTAAGTACACATATCTAGATTCATCACTTGAGACCTTAGTTTCTTCCAAGGGCACAACATCAAGTACCTTTCTACTCTGCACTATTTCTTAAAATGCCTTGTTTTACCACAACTCCAACATTTCTTCGAAGTTATTGCTGGAGTCTTATATCTACTTCTAGACTTTGCCTACCTCTCCCCTGACTTCCACTTATTTCCTGCCATTGACTGACATAATCAGGGCATCCTTGGTTTGTGAGTTCTCCACAGATTTCTGCCTCGTTTCTTCTGATGATAAGGCTTCGACCACATCCTCAACATTTAACTTAGATGTAGTACTAGTAATACCATTACTAGGTTGTTTGAAGAGTCTGGTAATGAAGAAAGCAAAGTAATATACCTTTCTTCATCCATTATAACTTCAATAGAATGCAACTAACTTACCACAGTATTGAAGGCATTTGTTCCCCCATAGGGTTCCCATCACTAACCCTTAGTGAATATAACTTCTTCAACAAGAAAAGTTATTCACCAAAGCCATCACCTAATCAAGTGTCCCTAACTTATTCCAAAGTTCCTTCAAGTGTTTTCAGTCAATACATTCAATAGCATTGAGTCTGACAAATACAATCTGATGAAGCTCTTCGCCTTTCTGTTAATCTTTTCCCACTCTTCATCTTTCATTCTGATGGGTTGTGTTCTTGACACAACAGCCCTTTGACCTCAATCTACCAAGAGATCTTTCATCTTGAGTTTCAATAACTCAAAGTGTTGACCATTGAACTTGTCAATCTCTATTCTTGTGCTTCCAGTCATTTTCTTACGCGCAAGATTCTTAAGTGGAGAACTCCCATTCAAGACGATCACTTATCGTGGGTGATCACAACTCACAGTGAGCTACAAACAAGCTCTGATACTACTTGTGGATGTGACTCCACTGGTTGGGAAAAACCCGTGCACAATAAGCTAAACACAGAGGAGCTATGCTACACGAATCTAAACAATACACAAGAAAACATCATGCACACATGTTACACAATATTTCACCTAGAAATACCCTTTCAAGTAAAAAAACCCAACACAATAACCTTTATTAGATTGTGTTAACTTGATTGTTTACAATACAACTGTGTACTTCAAGGTTTTGCAACTTATCATACATCGCTTTTACTCTATCTACACTCTACTGTGTACATTACAACAACAGTACACTTTGCCATCTATGTTTGGCATCATCATCTCCAAAGAGGATCCTTGCCTATATATAAGCACAACACTTCATAATGCCCATGTAGAAGGGGAATCTGCAGAGTCACACTAACTGCTCATCAAAATGATCATTACATAATGCTCCTCAATAACTCCATGTCGAAGCATTGTAAGACATAAATCACACACCTTCAATCGACAATATAGTCTGACAAATGTAGGGTAACGCCTCATGGTAGATTTATAGTGCATTACCGTATTTTGTAGCGCCTTGCACCACCATACTGCATAACCAATTACTGCACAACCCTATGCAACCTCCCTGTGCACCAGTCTTACACATCAGTCACGTGCACGACCTTCCATGTGGCCAATCGTATCAAATCATTGCACAAGTCCTGTGCAATAGCAATGCACATGCAATTCCTGTGCACAACTTACCTGCGCAACACAAATCCTATGGACAGCTTTCCTGTGTAGACACATACAAAGTATGAAACACATTTCAAACATTTGGGAGGGTGGGGTGAAATGGGATACAGTTATCTTGCTAGTCTCTACAAGACAAGAGTTTTGCATTCAGGGTAGGCTATTTTAAAGCGATTAAGCTAGTTAATAGGTATGACAAATAATTACCATCAATTGTAAAATATTTGTAGCTAACCTATCAAAAATAATCACCATTAACTGTAAAATATTCATAGTTATAAATATTTTTAATATTAAAATATTTATATTTATATTTAAAAGTAAAATGCTGCATATTTAAACACGCCAAATACTAAATATATAGATAGATCTTTCCCAACTAATATTTATAAAATTCTTTTGAATTAGTTCTGTTTGGCTGCAATCGGTTTTCAAATGTATGAGAGGAAGGAAAAGACAAGGCAGTAGACACTATAAATGGAAAAGATCATAGCTCTAAACTTAACATAATTAAAGGTATTTGCATTTATAATATTCTAAATTTTGTGGTGCGTACTGTTACTGCAGTGAATGTTGATGATGCTATGGATGATATAGTTCGCCAACTTAAAGATGTTTCAGATGGCCTTCGACGTAAAGTTGCTGGTGCCTCCTCATCATCTGAGGGGATGTCTAATACATCAAGGGAATATCATTTGAAGTTGTCATTGATATCTGAGGCTGCTAGTGCCAATGATTCAAATTGTTCTAGCATGGATAGATCCCAAAGTCTCTCTGATGAGGAGGAAGGTGTCGGTGAGAGCATTGTCCATGAAGATGGTGATTTACTTGCACAGCGTGATAGGTGGCACTCGGACGGTGAAATACAGATTGAACCTTTTCCTCCTCAATCACTGGTAAGATCTGCTGGAGAAGTCCAGGGTCGTGATATAGAGAGAATTCAGCAGTCTGAAAAAAAGTTTGAAAGGTTTGGTTCGGATGGGTGTTCTACAATTGACTCTTTGATTGGGTCTGACATTGTTGAGAATGAACTTGGAGAACCACTTGAGGTAAGAATTTAAAGTTCGCCATCTTATTTTTTATGACCAGTTATTGGAGCAATCCTCGTTCAAAATCAGAACACACACAAACACAGGGAGAGGGAGAGATTGCTGTCTTTAACAAAGAGATATGTGTACTTATGGATACATGGCTGCTTGCATCAATCCATCCTAGAGAATAAAACTAATAATTTTAGCGATTGATCTTACTTCTAGAACAAGATGCTTATACATACAGTATGGCTCTGTAAACGAGGAATTTCCAGGAATAATTTTTGCAATATTAGTGCCAATGCCAATGCCAATGTTATGCATATTTGTTCTTAGGACATCAAGGCAACTGAGTAATTAGCCAGTAGTTGCACATTTCAAATGTTGATTATCTTAGTTTCTCTGAAAAATATGCATCTTATACTGCTGTGTAGAACAAAAAGTTTGTACTAGTATATGTACTGGAAAGGAGAACAAACATGTCAGCTTTAGCACCCAAACGCAGAGAATGGATATTTTTCCTAAAAATGAATGAAAACTGCCTGAAAACGGAGTTCAATTATTTAATCTATTGGCCGCACATAAATGCATTACTGCATTAAATCTAAGAAACTCTAGTCAAGAAACAGGATTCCTTACTTGCAGAAAAACTGAGACTTATATTACACGCATAAATACAGTTTACAATGTACATAAAAAAGAACAGGGCATCATAATTGGCCTTACCTGTCATGTAATCTAGCTGAAAATTGAGGTTCATGATCAGCTCTAAAATTGACAAAGTGAAGGGAAATATTTGAATCAAGGGTATTCTGTTGTCACTCGTGATGAACCTTTGAATCAATTTCAATCTGAGATTGCTAATGTCACAATTTTAATTACTTAATCTATTGGTCACACATAACAACACATATTGCTAGCTAAGAATTGAGTCGCTGATTTTGCAGAAAAACTGAGGCTTTTATTACATGCACAAAGATAATGTGCAATGTACATCACAAACAACGGGGTATCATAAGTGGCCTTACACACCACCTTCTGGACGAAGAAAATAACAGATAACTGAATAACATACAACAAGGTCCATGCAGACTGTTTAATGAAACCATGGGTCACCATTTAGGACTGTCCTTCAACATACATGATGACAATAGATACCTTGAAAACATTGACTAATAGTAATCCACAACTATGTGGAAAAGTTATAAACTTACAATCCTAAAATATAATTCCTCTTGTATGCCAGAAAATAGACTAGATGCACAGGCCATCCCATATAGCAATTCTAGGCTTGTAGCTAACTTGTGTGTTTCAGGAAGGCCTTCAGTCAAAAGTTTCCATCGAAGAACTTCATATAGGGTGCATCCTCATCATCCATAGCGAACCACATAAAGTTCAAATTCTCAACAGTGCTAAATTTAAATTTGGCACGACAGTATAGAAGTCCAAATTGTTGTCTCGCTTGGTGGTGACCTAAAAAACTACCTTTACCTTTATCTATACCAATACATATATATATTAGAATCATAACAAAGGATCAGTTTTTCATAAGGCCAAAGATGACTTGTTTGCTTAAGTCCAACGTTTTGAAAGGTGCCTATTTTCAGCAACATGAATAATTTTGGTTAGCAACAAATAAACTGGATTGTGTCATATTGATGACAAAGCTACTGAAAAATTCTTATGGGAGAACCAATCGACTTGCTCAAAGAACTGTAAGGCATGCCACTTACTTGATAAGGACTTACCATTCATAATGGAAAGGTGTCCAATACAACCAAAATCTGCTTGAAAGAACTAGATACTACTTTAACCCACACCCCATCCATACCTCAAGCCTTGTACCTTCCAACAGAGATGAGAGGAAAATATTTGCAATTCTTTTACTCTTCTATTCAGACAACATATATGCCTTGATTTTGATTTCATTCCATCATCAAAACCAGGCCATGTATAAACAGATCAACAAGTCCTAGGCCTGCATATTCTTTATCCAGAGTGTGTATATTAAAATAAAGCAAAGATAATTCCCTTCTAGCCCAAATTTTAGCCTTGAGGTTCTAAGCATTATTTCTAGTTTATTGTGATCTGCATTACTAGGGAATCAACATGAAGAATAATACACGTCCATTTTCCAAAGTTCACGTCATCATAGTAACTTGACTTGTAAGATTATCTGTCGATACTGTTTTTGGGATGCTTTCTATTCCAGCAAGCACTAACCCCATATATTGATAGTGCATACTTTAGTTCATGAGGGAGTTGATGAGAATCACACTCTTGTAGATATTTTCATCTTTTAAATAAGCTCTTTGCTTTTTGCATGTGCTTGGCCTTATCTAGCCAGCAAACCCTCATCCTTGAGCATCTATTTAATTCATGCTAGTGCAGTATAACAAAATTAGTTTTGGCGACCATCTCTTTGTTTTTGCTGCAGTTTCTCTGTTTTCCTTCTGGATTTCTTCAATGAGAACTGAGGCCATATCAACTGGTATCTGAGCCTGACAATCATGCCCGTTTTGAAGTTTTTTGCTGTCTAGATTTTAGAACTCTGATTTTTAGTTTCTTTCTTGGGGCTTGTGTTAATTTCCATTCACGTCTTCCATCTACATTCGCAGCAGATGCCCTTGCTTCCCATTAAAATATGAGGCTGGGACTGTGATTGTTTCTGATCACGCTTTCCATTTTCCCAGGCTGCACATGAGGAGCTTTAGATCTGGGTTCTTGCATTTAAGATGGTGGTCTCCTCTAGGTATCTCACTACATTACTGCTTGGAATGCACTTCCTTATAGGAATTAGGACCATCGCTATGAAAGTCAATTTTTTTTAATCACCAACCTCTACTTTACATAACATAGAACACCTCAAAACACTCGAAAGCACTTGTTACCAAAATTTATATTTATTCAAGCGAAAGCGCTTGCTACCAAAATTTATATTTATTCAAGCGAGAGTGCTGACTCATTAAGAAAATGTACGTTAAACATATCACTACAATGCATCAGCAACCATGGGATGTAGTTGGTGAATTGAAGCAGAAGATATACCTTAGAACTTCATTTCTGGATTCAAGGTTTTCAGAGAGTGTTCTTTGCAAGGTATGTATAGGTGTTTATTGTCATAGCGCATAACCAGACATTTTACATTAAGTCAGTAGATGATATAAATAAGATCTTTTGTGTGTATTATGTATTAAGCATATACTTCTGGCTTACTTTTATTTTTTGGTTAGTCTAGCCGACACTCATCGGGTGATGTAATGTGGTGATGGTTGGGTGCAACTGCCACACCTCCTTGTCTGACATGGGTACTAATATTGCAGACAAGGAGCTCTCATGTTTGTACATTCTCCCTGATGTTCCATAAAGCAGGTCGCTCCACCTCAAAAGGGCCAAATATGCATTAACAACAAGAAGTAACACAAGAGATCTTCAATTATTGATCAAATGGCACTTTAGGGCAATTCACCTAGGGCTGAAATGAAAGATAATAATAACAAAAGATCCCTCAAGGGGGTGGAGACTCCCATGTTGAAGTCTTCCCTAGACTTGGTGAAGGGTTTTGTCCTCACACAAGACTCTCCAAGGGTTTTTGTCCTTAGGAGAGGGAGAAAGATGCTTTACAAGCAATCTTTCCAAAGAGATAATAAATTCGCAATAATGACATAATGGCCAAGCATCCTCCTTTTATAACATAAGGGGTACTACATCATAACTTATAGCCGACCTTATAATATTAAAGTCTATTTCTTATTTGAGCATATATGCTCGCCAAACAACTAAGTAATTTATTTCATTTATTGGAGCGCCAGGCATCCAATAGGAATTTAACATAAAAAGTGCAGTATTTCCTAAAACTAATCCAAATATCTTTAGTCAACTTTCCTCTAGCTCCAAACCCTTAGTCCCACAAAGAAGGAATGGGATAAGGTCTTTTGTTTCCACTTGTTGCCAAAAAGGGACATGCCAGAGACGAAGAGTTGCATAGACGAAAGAACACGTGGATGAAGTAAAACCACAAATGGATGAGCAGATGGGGTATCAACCTAGATGAATGCCCAAATGTTAACAAAGACATAAAAAACTATGTGAATGAAAAGTTTAGAACAATGATGTGGAGAAAGAAAACAAGTAGGAAGTGTCAACACTATATCACAAAATTCAATCCGATGTATGAACATTGTGAAAAAGCATAGATAGGGGCTGAAATTAAATGGAGGGAAACAATCATCATTGCTTAGTTAAGGACTAGTTCTCATAGGCTTAGATGTGAGACAAGAATACAAACAACATCTAAGGAACGATGAGAAGAGAGGGCTTGTCTTTTATGCATTATAGGTGCAGTCGAAACGGAGGAGCATTTTGTCCTCGAATGTCCAAGGTACATGGACATTAGAGCCAAATATGAGGAAATTTTAAGAGTTGGATCCATGGCAGAGCTATTCGAGGGAAGCAAAATAAAGGGTTTGAGGGAGATGTTAACTCAAATCAGCAAAAGGAGGAGCAACCTTCTAAAAGATACCACGAAGCCCACAAAACTTTAAGCATTTGGACTTTACAGTCGGTCCATAGACCATTCGGTCTTGTGGATGTAATCAAAACCATCTCATTTCATTTCAATTTCCCAGTTATTTATCGAAGAAAGAACATTGGAAGCTGCAATTTGGTGGTGATGTAGGAATACCTAGTTTAGAGAGTGGGTTTTCAACAATTGTGAAAGGAAAAACTAGGAATACCTAGTTTAGAGAGTGATTGTTCAATAATTGTGAAAGGAAAAACTAGGAATACCTAGTTTAGAGAGTGGTTTTTCAACAATTGTGAAAGGAAAAACACAACATAAATAATCGGGTGCCAATGCAATAAAATCAACAACCAATTTATAATCTTCATGTTCCAATTCAACTTGTGAATTGAGATGTTGATATTGTGGAAATATGGGCCATATTAAGAAGTTATATAAAAAGAAGCAATTAAGTGTCGAACATCAATTGAATTTTCCAAAGAGAGAGTAAATAGAGAGTTTGATGATGAGATGTTGTTTATTGCTTCATATGTGTAATGTCTCCTTTTTCCAAGCTAGTCGTTATGGAAGACCTTATCCCATCCTTCCTCGTGGGACTAAGGTTGTGGAGCTAGAGGAGAGTTGTTTGAAGATATCTGGATTAGTTTTAGGAAATATTGCACTATTTTATGTTGTATTCCTATTGGATGCCTAGTGCTCCAATAGATTAAATAAATTACTTAATTGATTAGTTGTTTGGTGAGCATATATGCTCAAATTAGAAATAGACTTTAATATTATAAGGTTGTCCATAAGTTATGATGCAACACCCCTTATGTTATAAAAGGAGGATGCTTGGCCATTATGATGTATGTTGAATCTTATTATTTCTTCTTGGTAAATGTTGCCCCTTTCCTTTCTCTCTCATCAAGGGTGAAACCCTTGTTTGAGATCCCTTCAAGGGCGAAAAACCCTTGATGGTGGCACTTGCCTTGGGGACGAAAATCCTCGAGTAAGAATATTAGGAATCATTGAATATCTTAAGGTACTTAGAGCTGATATCTTTTTTATCTAGCCCTAGGCGACTTGCATCATGAGCATTTTGGAGGTGTTTTGATGGATGTATGGTATGATTCCTGCATGGATTGACTTGTAGTAATTTCTAAAGGTGAAAGCAATCATTTCTTTGCATATTAAGCCCAATAATTCAGCCTTTCCAAGTGGGGCGACTTGCATAGGAGTGGGTTTGCATTGATTTGAAGGGTTTTTCCATGTTTGGTTTGAATCATTCAATTCCTCATAATTTATAAGGGTGAAATCTACGATTTGGTGATTTTAGGAGTTGTCCAAGAGCTATTTCCAGCCCTTGGTTGTGGCCACACTGCTGCTGTCATAAAATTAATTGGAGTTGGGTGTAATCACTTGTTTTCTCTATTTCTTTGATGTAAATTGGATTGATAAATGTTGTTGTGATTGGATTAATTATTTAGAAGCATTTTCAACGGTTATTACATGGTTGTATGATAAGTTGAAGTCCCTATACAGTTTGCTACTAAGGTTTTTGATATCTGTAGATTTGTTGTTATCAAAATCAGGTTACTCTCAAGTGAGATTGGTGTTGTTACCTATTTTTCAGTTCAACCATAGAAAGGGACATTACAATGGTATCAGAGCTCCGGTCTTCCTAGCCTGAGGGTTTTCTTGCAAGAAGATAAATGGCAGATATAATTTTTGGTGATGCTAGATTCGAAAGGATTGCCCTAGGGCAAGAAAGATTGGCCAATAAAATGGCTCAGCTGATCCATATCCTTCAAGATCCGAATGGTAGCATGAGCTCTTCAAAGGGAGTCAATAGTACTCAACCTTCCAAAGTGGACAACATTGCTATATGGTATGAGGAGTATAGGGCTCTTCCGGAGAAGATTCGTGATGCCATGTCATTTTCTAAGTTCGTGGGAGTAAGCAAGGGAAGATCAAGGCCCGAGCCTAGGTCGCAAGAAGAAAAAATAGGGCTGCAAGTAATGGAAAAGAAACAACCCATAGAGGAATCTACGATGCAAGTGGAAGATGGAGAAATTATGGAACATGAGTGCCTAGGTAAAGGCTCCTTAATGTTTAATGACGTTTCATTGGTTTTTAATGGGTGTGTGTGTCGCTAAATGTTGAAAAATCAGATTTGCATACGGGAAAAGAGGATGCATTAGAAGAGGGTGATCCAATTATCATTTTGGAACATGAAGACAAAACAAATGAGCCCATAATGAAGGAGGAAGAACCATCGCAGTAGTTGCTTACGATGATGGATCAACCTTTTGGCGCCCTAGAAGCATCCACTATCCTTGTCAAAGGTGATCCCTTCACTGAATTTTCTTACAACCCTATGAAAGTAAAGAGGATGGAAAAATTGCTAAGCAAGAACCAAGTGAAATGGATGGTAATGAACTTTGGATTGTTAATGATATTCCCTTGCTTTCTAATGGTTGCATATGGCAAAATACTAAGGGAACTTGGGAGCATGAGCAAAAGGATGAAAGGAAGATGATGAAGTGAATGTTGGAGATAGCCAAGCAATTCTCATGACTATAGGAGTTAAGCATATTGGGGATGGCCAAAGGTATGGAGGTGTTTCAAAATCATGGCTTTCTTCTACACCAATTCAGTTTTGTTGTCTTGAGCCATTTGCTGAAAAGAATAACAATATGTCATGGTTGAGGCTCCATTGTAAACCATGGCAAGTGGCTGTACATCTTGATCAACAAAATAAAAATGGGGTTATAATCGGAGAAAAATCAGAATATTGAAGGATCTATGAAGCGGAGTTTCCAAATGAAGTTGTCATGAGATACACCCACGAAAAAGGGTGTTTTTGGGTGCCCACGACCACCTTCAGCCCGCTGTAATTTTCAGACCAGTTGTAATGCCCCTTTCTAGGGCTAAAACTGAAATAAGGGTTTGGCCACAAACCTTGAGAATCAGATCTGAAAATATACCAACACCTAACTGAAAATAATCTGATTTTTATAACACCAGATCGATCAATATTAGATACCCTAGCAACGAATTGGAAATTACACTTTTAGGGTATCAAAATCAGCTTAGAACATTAATTAATAACCGTCTAGGGCAATGAACTGTACAAACACTTAGGAACAATCATTCACATGCAATATGGACTGAAAATTAACATAGAAATATCCCAAATACTCAATAAATCCAGGAAGATGAAATCTGGAGCAAATATATATTTTGTAAATTTATTTCAAGTGCAAATACAATTGAAACTTTAAAAATTCATAACTCTATCAATACTTGGAGTTTCAACACAAACCAATGCTCAAAATGATCTTGAAGAGATCAACTATCCAATGAAAGTGGAATCACAATTTTCAAACCATGGAAACCCTCTCAAAATTGATCCTGAACTTCCTAGGTGGGTCGCTTAAAAAAAGGAAGGGTGCCAACACCCTAGAAAGTGACCTAGCTGAAGTAGGATTGCCCCAAAGCACGGATAAACACTTTGTTGTTCCAGAAATCTGCCAATTAAGTCCACTTGTGACTCCCGTATGAAGCCACCAATGCAACAAATGAGGGTTTTCATCCCCAATAGGATCCAATGAGGGTTTTCGTCCTCAAGGTTGAGCCACACCAGAGGTTTTGGTCTTTAGTGGAGAGTAGGGCGCGCCGTGCACAAACTCAATATATTGATCTGTGAAATAAACATGCATAACCTTTCTTAGGCCATTTGATCCACCTTTATATCCTCCTCTTTGGCGCCAAGGACGAATTAGAAGTTCAATGCACTTTTTAATCTTCCCTTAAGAAGACTGACCTCATAAGAGTATTTAAAAATACCTTTTATTTTATAATATTAATATGAAGCAGTCCCAACATAAGAATTGGCTGGGCCCAACTTAAAATATTATTAATTATTTTTAATTTAGAAAAGGGGACCTTACACCAACATACAATGGTAAGCCCTTTGATGTTTTGTTTGATCATGACAAGAGTCTATTGCATCATTATTTGTCATTGCCATGCTTTGGTGATCATACCTATGCTAAGGAGGGTAGAGGAGCAAGGTTAGGAGGATAATCTTGACCAAGGATTCATTATACATCTCCCAAGCGATGCCTATGAGAAGGGTTTTCATGACAACCCAAGGTGCAAACATATTTTAGATTCTTTGTTTCCTATTTCATCATCATGTTGGGCTGGTCATCACAAACTCTTGGTCACAAGTTTGGGCTTCAAGATAGAGGTTGCTTTGGACATGTTGATGGAGAGAAGAAGATGTATGGTGAAGAGTTACATAGATTGCTTACATCCTTGGAATCCGGGTAAACCCTTGAACTCAAAGAAGGTGAAGGTAAAAATTTCAATTTTGATTTTTCCTCTCTTTGTTTATGGAAGGGAAGAAAATTGATGAGTTTGTATGGAGTTGGGAGGAATTCTAGCATGGCATGTTAGAATTCCTCCCAAGTATGATAAGAATTCTGATTTTCTTTCCCATATGTTGCTAACCTATGGTTCCATAGAAGGACAAAATGATAGGAGGGAAAAAATAACCATGATGACTATGATGCATGGCTTCATTCCATGATACTGCTGTATTTAAATCTTTGTGATCAACTTGGACCAAGAAAAGAGAAGGCTAGGAACGAATGGTGTAGCAAAAGATGTGTAGATGCTTTGATGCAATGTCAAATTTGTTTTTGTGCACATGAAGTAGGTATCATTGTGGGATGCAAAAGGGGGAGAAGATCTGATTTTGAGATCAACATGATGGATGACATTTTTGTGCATTGTAAAAGGAACAAGGTACAACTGTCATACCTCATAGAAAAGTACAAGGTATGTGATATTCTCTTGAAAATTATATTGAATTTGGTATGAGCTCAAATTATAAAACACACGATAATATTCATTTTGTATATTACATAAATATATAGGAGGATGAACTCCTAATATAGAGGAGTCCTATTTTAACTCATACAACAAACCACCATATTAGGTGAGTTGTTCAAACAACTCATGTAACACTAATAACCTATATTAGTGTATTGTTACACTAATATATTCCGCATATTAACATGATATTTACCCGTACAATATTAATGAAGCACTAATATTCCTAACATTCCCCCCCTTAGTGCGAACATGGGAAAAAACACCATCTTCAACCAAGCAGCGTGCCGCTTCGTAGCTTGCACATGGTCTTGATCCTCAACACTAAGTGTGGGAACTACATCATCCATGAATAGGGACCCATCAACCTATCCAAGTGAATACATGAATTGAGACTGATCAACCAATTAACATCAACCATCAAGTCAATTTGATCAAGAACACTTCCTACTATAGTATCAATGGTACAAATCTCCACATCATCATCGTAAAAGGGAAAACACAAACACTGTACTGCACACAGGAACAAGGATGCTCATCTGTTTTTATTCATCACACACAACAAAAGATGTCACTAAAGCAGTTTGCGGCCTTTGAGGTAGTGACTAACTCGAGGATACTGATTGCCCTCCTGCCTCTATTGCCTCCATCCTCCAATGTACGCATTGCTAACTCAATAGGATGCGAACATGAAGCACATTGGTTTCCACATTGAGCTTATTATTTTCTTCCCTCCTGCAATGTGAAACACTTTATTTTGCCGGATGTTAGGTAACAACGAAAATGCGTCCGTAAGGCAAATTTTTGTATTCTCTTTGTCAATTTTGTCTTTAGTATATCAGGATTCAATTAAATTTCACATAGTTTTATTCTTTAGTTTATCTTGGTCAAAATGTGATTAGTCTTAGTAGTGTCATAGTATTTCTCGTCTATTAAATTG
Source organism: Taxus chinensis (assembly GCA_019776745.2). Lineage (NCBI taxonomy): Eukaryota > Viridiplantae > Streptophyta > Pinopsida > Cupressales > Taxaceae > Taxus > Taxus chinensis. The sequence goes on from CM034149.1 coordinate 5,793,998, forward strand.
TTAGAAGCATGGGAATACTGAGAGGGTGGGTGAATTAGTATTCGACAATAAAAAACTTTTTTTCCAACTTATTAATTTTCTTTTTCACACTTAACAAGATATTCAAATCTGAAAGTAAAATGAGAGCACACACAAAAATCAAATGCACATAACACCAGATATACTGTGGTTCACCCAGTGTGGGCTACATCCACCAAAAGAGACTGCTTGGATCTACTATCCAAATCCAGCCGAAAAAATAGTGTTTACAAAGTGTGAGCACCCACTCACAGAAGACACCAATCTCCAAGCCGAACACCAATTCAGCCCTTGAATGCAAACACCACTGACTGTGCAATCTCTTATTCGAAGCACCAACTTCTGGAGACACCAATCCCCAATCCGAAGCACCCACTCCAGAAAATCTGCAATACAAATCAATGATAATTTCTCCTTCTATATTCTCTCTCACATACTCATACTCACTTAAGAGATTTATAATATCAGCTCACATACATATCACACTCATGCAAAATGCTCTCTTTCTCGCTCTACTCAAAATGTGCACACAACACTTGCTTATATAGAAAGAAGGAGAAGAAAAACCACTTGTGGTTTCCCTAAAACCATGTGCCCATACTAGGGCCAATTTGCTCCAAATATTAAATATTTTCTTCAAATAGCAATATTCTCTTACACATGTAAGAGGAACTCCTCTTACGAATCATAGAATCTCTTACGCGTCATAAACTGTCATAGAATCTCTTACGCGTCATAAGTTGTCATAGAATCTCTTACGTGTCATAAGCTGCCATATAATCTCTTACGCATCGTAAGATTCCTTGGTGATGTTGAATATTAAAATATTCAAATTTTGACATCACACTAATTTTGACATGGATAAATATTTTACGAACACTAATATTGTAATGTTGAATATTAAACAAATATTCAAACCTCAATATTTCCATCAACACTAATGTTGTACCTTTGACATCAATGACAAAATACTCAACATTTCTTTCCCCATATAGGTTATTGTGTTTCTAAGTCTTGCTTAAGAGGCTATAGTTTATGCCAAGTATAGAGTTACTATAATAGTGTCAATATTGTCAAAATCTAAGTTTTTGTGTGAGTGTACAATTAGACAATACAAAAATGTTTTTTTTTTTGTTTATAAAACACACGATAATATTCATTTTGTATATTACATAAATATATAGGAGGATGAACTCCTAATATGGAGGAGTCCTATCTTAACTTGTACAACAAACCGTCATATTAAGTGAGTTGTTCAAACAACTCATGTAACACTAATAACTTATATTAGTGTATTGTTACACTTATATATTCTACACATTAACATGATATTTACCTATACAATATTAATGGAGCACTAATATTCCTAACAAATTACCCTAGCTGAAGTCATTTTTGTTTGTGGAGTACTTTGGTCTCAATTTTTGAAAAAACTCGGCATCAAATATTATGGTGAAGGACTGGATTTCCAGATTGGAATAAAAAAAATCAGATTTCATGGCACAATGAATAAAAGGACCATGGTGGCATGGAACGAAGAGAACCATGGTCCCACACATACAACTGAGTTTAGAGAGAGGTCTGATTTTATTTATTTACCAGCTGATCATTATATTTCCAGCTCCTTTCTTGCTCTATGGACTACTGTAAATAAAATTTCAGTAGTGTTTGGGATGGTTGTCAGGGCAGCCGTCTTTGAGGATATGTATCTTGCAGTTTGGTGGATGATTTCAGTCATTGTTAGCTTCCCTTTGGAGAGGGAAATGCATCATTACAACAATAATTGGCGTGGCAAGCGAATGATTGCTGGGTGTTTCGGTCTTGTGAACACAAAATGCATTGATCACCTATGTGTGAAGATACTAATCACATTCATACACAGTTGTATTTTGGCTTGTATGAGCGCTTACCAACCAATCAAAAAAGAAGAGAAGTCTAAGCCACCTAAGGGAGGATTGATCCACCAAACTATGGAGCATATGGGGCTAATATGAGCTTTTATTTTTCCGAACATGTTTGTTCCATGTGCAGATTTGAAAATAAAAAGAAGGTTGCTGCTGAAGATATCTTCTATTTCTAAAGTGAAGAAGGATGGTAACCAAGGCATTTTCTTGCAAAAGCTTCTCCACTTGACCGGTGTGGATCTAGATTGCTCGCTGTAATGTCCCCTTCACAGGTTGGGAGAATCATTGCTGTAATACCACTGTAATGTCCCCAAATGGATTTTAGGAAAATCCCAAACCCCAAATACAGATTATAGAGATTATAGCAAAAAGATATAGTGCAGATTTGAATTTTATCTATCAATGGCGACTTGGTATGGAGATGAAAATCCACAAAATCTGAATTAAAACCATTGAATCTTTAATGGAATAACTCAACAAATTTTATAAAGATGGAATCATGAAAGAAATACCAGATTTGGGCTTCAAAACATGCTAAAATAATTTATTAAATTTTTGTAGATAGTTGCCCTCAGACACAATTGGAAAGTGCAAAATCCATGAACCAAAAATTATGAAAGATAGCTGATTTGACTTCTAAAAATCAGACTTATAGACAACAAGGTAAATCAGCCCCAAAATAACTTCAAAACCCCGTGAACCAGCTCTTAGATAAGTCGCTCCATATAGAAATGGTTTGAAAGGAAGGGAAGACTCAACAACAATTCTTCTCCTTCGAAACCCTTGTATAAATCTACAATTTCAGCTCTCAATATCACTGGAAAACTACTGGAAAATAAGCTAGCTCCTTTATGCACAACGGAAACCCTTGTGTAGAGAATCCTCTCAACTAGAAGAAGGGTTTTTGTCCTTATACTAGATCCCTTAGAGGGTTTTCGTCCTCAAGAGATTATTTCTAAAGGTTTTCGTCCTTAGAAATATTTTTGTTAAGTTCTAAGGCTTAGACAAAATTCAGATTTGTTCAAAATAGAAAAGCATGCCCTTTACAAGCAAGTGAACTTGCTTTCATAGATGTAATGGGCCAAATAGCCTCCCCAACCCCTTGCATTTAATGTTTTTTCCCACCTTTTTTGTCCTCCAAAGCTATGAAGCCAGAGTTTGTCCCCTAGCTTCCCGTACCCTGCCTGATACGTATTTGGTATGGATACGTCAGGGTACGGGTACGGATACGTCAGGGTACGTCCGGGTTCTTCCCGAGTATGCCATGGGTACGTCTAGACGTTCCCGCGGCGAACCCAAGGATAAATACACCTTTTTAGGCATTAAAACAATTTTTTTTTTTACTTTGTCAATGCAAAATAATGAACCCTAACATTTAAATGAATAAAATATTGAGTAAAATAATCTGTGGAATTAGTGTTCCTTTGGAATTTATGTTCCTTTACATGTCAAATAAAGACACAGTCGTGCAGGTGGATGACTTTTTTGGTGTCAAGCAAGGTGGTAACTTTCAATCAGAACATTCAATATGGTGACCTCAAATATAGAATAAAAACAGTCAACCCAAAAATTATTGAAGGTATGGAGAAATAGAGGTTTAATTATATATTTTAAAAATATGTTAATAACTTAAGATAAATTATATATTTTTAAAATAATTTAAATTACAACTAATAAAACAATTCCGAAATTTTTTTAATCATATTGACGACTTCATATCCTTTGACCTTCTTACCTGATCTGTGATAACTCTATAATTTAATCATATTGACAACTTCATATCCTTTTAATCATATTGACTAAAAAATGAGTAAAATGAGTATATGTATGTATGTATGTATGTATGTATGTATGTATATATATATATATATATATATATTTTAATTTTTAATATATATGTACGAACGTATCCAAGACGTATCGTACCCAAGGGTTTTTTAAAATTGACGTATTCACGTATCGAACCCGTATCCGTACCCGTATCCTGGCAACATAGCTCCAAAGGGGCCACATTTTATCCTAGGGGAGAATAATAACATAAAGTGATATTTCGTTTTTTCTTTCTTATTTTGACTTTATCACTTTATATTTGTCTTTTCTATTTTTAAATTGACTTTATCATTAATAAATTAATATAAAGTGCTTATAATATTATTTTATTTTGCACTTTTATAATTAATTTAATATGATAAGTTTCCCTTTGTAACACCCTTTAGCTGTCGGGAAACAGAATTGGGCTAAAGGTCTTCGACCGAGAAGGGGATATTACACCTTGGTTGTGGCCGTACTGCTGTTGTCATAAAATTAATTGTAGCTGGGTGTAATCTCTTTTTTTCTTCATTTCTTTGATGTAAATTGGATTGATAAATGTTGTTGTGATTGGATTAATTATTTAAAAGCATTTTTAGCGGTTATTACATTGTTATATGATAAGTTGAAGTCCATATACAGTTTGCTGCTAGGGTTTTTGATATTTGTAGATATGCTGTTAAAAAATCAGATTACTCTCAAGTGGGATTGGTGGTGTTACCTATTTTTCAGTTTCAGACCTAGAAAGGGACATTACAATATGATTGTGAAGAATCTTCAGATATCTAATATTTGGATTCTAGAACAACAAAATATATCTAAAACAAGAAGTACTGGCTCATATCTTTGCTGCCCATGAATACAAGAACAAATCTGCTATTGTTGATGACGGGTGGAAGCACTGTTGAGCTTTAGAAATCGTAAGATAGAAATAAATTATATGAATGCCCATGAATGCCCAAAAGTTGGTTAATGAGACTTGAGAATACATCCATTTACAATAAAAAGTGCTAGGGTAAAAGGACCCTACTATCTAGGACTAACTAAAGAATTGAAAATAAAGGAGGGGTAAACCCAAAGCAATAAATCCCCAATCCATGTGGTTAAGGTACCAATACACGTAGACTTGTGCGGGGAGCAAGAACCCCTTGTTTATAAAAACTACACTACCAAGAACATCAATCACAAACTAGTAATTAAATACCACATCACAACATAACAAAATGTGATACTAGTCAATGCTTCATTCATAGGTAGTGCTCAATTCAAACTTTCTAGTACATGGATGACTTAGTACTTAGTGCCTTTTTACTGACGTACATCATTCTATTCATATGACAAGAGGACGTGATGGGTGTTAGTTAATACAACCTCCACAATTGAGCATAATAACGAGAGACATTACAAAACTACCTTAAGGCTGATAATACAATCATTAGCCGCATGACATGTCAGCTACTAAAATGCATAATTATGCTAATAACCTAGACTGCATGGATACGGGTATGGGTACAGTACGCTGATATGGCAAATTTTTAAAAATCTTGGGTACGGTACGCTTTTGGGTACGTTATATATATATGTATATAAATATATAAATATGTATATAAATTATAAATTTAAAGAAGCATTTGCATACTTATTGAAATTTAATTCTCATACATTTAAAGCAGCATTTGCATACTTATTGAAATTTAATTCTGATACATTGCATACTTATGGAAATTTAATACTCATAGAGTCATACAATTTATTAAATCCGTAAAGTTATAAATATATAACTTATTAAAAAAAAACTATAACAAATTCACAATTTATGAAATTTATAAAATCTAAAAAAGAAAGATGTTATTAAAATTATAAACTATAAACATATAAACAATAACAAATGTCAAACATTAATAAAATTTTTAATTTTTAAACCCATGATAGGGCACATTCCACTGCACATTCCTCCACAAATCTTCATTCACACACGGGATAGGTCGCAGAGCACAGGTCGCAAGGCACAAGTCGTGTGACACAGGTTTATCTTCACACGGCCGTTGTTTTCCTCTTGGCAACTGGTTTCACGACTTCACAACAAGGGTTTACAATGTCATCAATATTTCATGAACACTCAAAAGCTTCTGAGTTTCAGCATTTGATTTTGACGAATTTATTCACGAATCTCAACGATTTTTTTGCTGTAGCTACAGATTCGACGATTTTTGAATTTAATGGATGAAATCACGATACCATCAACAATGGATACCTTCCTGAAAAGACGTTTTTATGAGTTTCGGTTTAGAAAAGACATTTTTTTGGACGGTTACGTCTGGAAACGTACCCACAGGCATAAAACCGTACCCGAACTGTACCCTATGCCTGTGGGTATGTTTCTGGACGTACCCACAGCGTACCCAGCCCCGTACCAGTACTTGGTACGTTTTTAGGCTAATACGGGGACCTCCAGGGTGTTTCCGTGCAGTCTAGCTAATAACCAAGGCGATATTAATATGATGGTCTACACCATCAAAGAGTTTGAACTGATGAAATTTGGAAAGACTAGATGCTAGTCTCATCAAACATTTCTAACCATGCCGAGGACTGTGATGTAATGTCCCCAATGGGATAATTTTTGACCCCAAAAGGAATACCTGTAAATCTTATTTCTAATAGCCAACTAATAGAAGAAATAAATGATTAAAATGCAGATCTGAATTTTCCCTGAAAATGACAACTTAACCTAGAGATGAATGGCCTTCAAATCTGATCCAAACTTAACCAAATCTTGGCCAAAATAATCAGAATTAGTTATGCATGTATCAATACCAAAATATATAATTTTTGGACCCAAAATAAGTGCTAGAAATTTATTAAAAGTCTGCAAAAAATCAGCTTACAGAAATGACTGGAAAAGAGTGATCCCGAGCCCAAATTCATTGAAACAAAGCTGAATATTGCCTCCAAAGTTATGACAAAGATGTTGGTGATGAGATTCGGGACAACCGTAGCCTAGAATGTGTCAAACTCCACCCACAAGGGTGTAGATAACCCTAGATCTGGCTGAATCCGAAGCTAGAAATCTGCCCCAACACTTGTGTCTTCAAACCCTAGTTGGAAATGCCTCAAATTTGCAATATTGGCTCTTCAATAACTGTTGAAATTCTGAAATACTCCTTGAAATTCAATAGAAACCCTTGAATAGAGCTTCCTCACACAAAGGATGAAGAGTTCTCGTTCTTTAACCTTGGCAATATAGGGTTTTCGTCCTCTAATGCAACACATCAAAGGGCTTTCGTCCTATAATTTAGAATTGGAAAGCAATTAGCTCAACCAAATTTTAGATATCAAAAGATGTAAAAGATGCCTTCTCCAAGTGTGGCGATTTCTTTTTATAATTTCTCTTGGCATATTTGCCCACATCAAGGCCGAATCAACGCTCTTCACTTTATTTAATATTTCCTTCATTTTTTATTTAATATTTTCCCCTTGCTTTATTTAATATTTTTGTTGAATATATAATTGACCATTTGGTTCTGGGCAGTTATAACTGATAACTGTTTTGTAACTATGTAACCATCATCCCTACATGATAAATTCACTTTGCCTGTGACATTTGAGTAGTTTAGTTGTGTGCATTCAACCTTCGTTGAATTCTTTCTTCTCTTTACATATGCTAACATTGGTATTAGAGTGTCTAAGGTTGCAGTTCGAGGAAGCCTCTAAGAGGCACGAACTAGAAATTCGAGGAAGCCCTAACAGGGCACGAATTTGGTAAAACGTGGGGTATTTGGAGAAAAATACCAGACGCAAGGGGTAGAGCAAAGAAAAACGAGGGCACACGTCCAATGGAAGATAAAGACGTCAAAGGCAGAAGGCAGAGTCATGAATGTCTAGTTGCGTGAAAGCAAAGACGTGTGGGTAGACTGTTTCGCCATTAAAATCGTGGACGAAGGGTAGAGAGGAATGTGTTATTGTGGGAGAAGTCGATACAATTGTGTGAAGTTAAAGAAAATCGTGATTCGTGGGCAAACAAGGACAAAAACACAGTCGGTTTTGCACAAAATCGTGTTTCAAAGCCGAGAAGACGTGGTGTGAGGGCATAAAGTCGTGGAGAACATCGAATGTGAGCAGTTCGAAGGAAAAATATGGTTCGAATGCCAACAGTCGTGGTTTGTGGAAAAAACTCCAGTTGCAAATCCCGTCGCAAGCAAAGGCAAAGTCGTGGCAAAGAAAAATGGGATAGTTCGTGAATGAAGTAGTGCCATAACTAGTTCACTATTGCTGCTACCTGTTACGAAGGCAGGAAAAACGTTAGTTAAATACTTTCGAAGGGTTCGAAGGAAGATTAATATTATTTGGGCAGAATAATATTTTTTCAGCCACAGGTATTCATACTATTTGCTGGAGTAATTAATTTTAATATTATTTTTTGGAAAAATTAATATTGTTTTATTAAGTGTGGGCAAAATTTTATTTACCTACAGACCTGCAAACCTCACTGTGGTGGCGCTAGTGTGGTTGATTATGTCATGACTACCCCTGACCTTCTTCCCTTTATTCACCACTTCTCTGTCTCCCCCATTCCTCTTGCTGACCATGCGGCCCTCTCCTTCTCCTTGGAAACTACTCCCCAGGCCCTTAACCCCCCTCACTGCCCTCCACATACCACTTTGAAGCTTGATGAGGGTGACCCCATAACCTTCTCTTTTCATCTCCGTTAGCTCCTCCCCCTTGTCCCAATTCATTATGTTTCCTACTGACAGGATGTACAACCTTTTTGCCACTGCTATCCACGAGGCAACCTCGCTTTCTTACCCCCACTCCACTTCCAGGTCCCTAAGTTTGAGGACCTGCCCCATGAACCAATGATACGATGACGACTGCAAAACACTTCACCGCCAGCTCCGCATGGCCTTTACCCATGACCCCCCATCCTTCCCCTCCCTCAAAATTGCCTATTGTCATCTCCTTCGTCACAAGAAGCGTATGTTTATTGCCCATAGGAGGAAGGATCTCCACACCTCACTCTTGCACTCCCCCAAATGTTTTTGGTGTACCATTATCCCCCAGCGCTCACCCTTACCCTTGGACCTCGACCCCCACACTATGTTTACCCACACCTCCACCCTCTATGATATCCCTGGTCAACCCCAGACCCACGTTGTGTCCCCACCCTCCACCTGCCACATTTTCACCTACACAAATGTTAAGAAGGCCATATCGATGATGAATTGCACTAAAGCAGCATATGAAGAATGTTTCTCCAGGTAGAGTTCTTCAAGCACGGAATCAACACCATCAACAGTTATTTGGTAGACCTTTTCAATCAGGTGGTGTGTATTGGTTTCCTGCATTCTTGGTCCCACCGTATCATCCTATTCAGAAATCCTGTCCTACTTCTAATTCGAATAATTACAGGACAATTATGGTGGGTCACACTTTCTCCAAGCTGTACGCTACTGTTCTCCACTTGAAGTTATCCGAGTTCCTAGAGTAGTACCAGTGCACAGCTAGGGGACAAGCAGGTTTCAGGACAGAGCACCAAACTATTGATCACATTCTCACCCTTCGTGCTAACATTGAGGAAGCACGTCGTCGTTCATCTAGATTTTTTTACTACTTTGTGGACTTTCGGAAAACTTTTGACTCTGTTCCGCGGGAAACTCTTTTCCGCAGACAGAGACTGTTGGCTAGATTTTCTGCATAGCATCAAACCTAGGCAGTCATGAGATAAATCTCCCTCATTTAACCGGTGAGGCTCCCGTGTCAGATTTGTCAATTTAAGTATGCTAATATCTAAATGGGGTTTTACTTTAATTATTCAGTTCATGAACCATAACTAAGAAGTTCTGCAGCAAGTAAGCAGCTGTTCAAGAAAGGAAGTATTTTATAGAAGAAGGAAGTAAAGGAAATACAAAGAAGAAATGGGGAAGATGTGCATCCCAATTAGTAGATAGCAGAGCTAATTGCATGCACATAGAAGAAACTTAATAGATATGAACACACAAAATTATAAAACAAAGGCAGCTCTAGATCCAGATCTAAATTAACACAGTTTATTAAGAGATCTAAGATTAAAAGCAAGAAACAAAGTACACCGTGACACAAAGTTCTCCGGAAACTTGCTCCTTTGTATTCCTTTGCTCCAAGTTGCTCTCAGGGGTTCAGCACAAAGTCTAGAACACAAGATTGCTGCTTACAAATTCTGATGATTAACCCGAAGGTTCTTCCTCTACTTATAGAATGTAGAGGGGCAATTACAAGTTGAAAGCTTTAGTTGAACTGACACATGTGGAAGTCGGAAAGAAACAACTGGCAATCTTCCTCCTGGAATTCCTCTTTGCATGACATGTATGATTTGCAACTAAAAATAGAACCTTCTACTTTGCATGTGCCACCTATCTCCAAGTAGTTGACTTCTTCAAGTAATGGCTTTTAAACCAATCACTTAAGTTGTATAATTTAATTGATCGCTCAATTACTTTGTCGGAGGAAAGAAGAAGGAAGAGGAAAGCTGACTTTATTCTTTTTCATGTCTGCATGCAGCCGATTCAAACTGGATCTGGAAACAGCTGGATCTAGAAACAAGCTGGAATTGCAAGCAGTTGGAATTGGAAGCAAGCTGGAATTTTGCCTTCGCATTGTCTTCTCTTTTATCCTTTGAAGCTTTTGCAGTTCTTCTGTTGTACATGCATCAGTGCAAGGTTGGCCGTAGATAACTCATCATCCTTATTTTTAATTGCATATGAGCAATTAAAAATTCTGGAAAGCACTCAGAGTGAATGAAAATTCAATGAAGGCTTTAACTGGAAGATGAGAGCACATGCACAAGGATCTTGGAAGGAATTTCCCACGCACTGTCTTCTTCATGGGCTGCATTCGAAACAAGAGGACGAAGCCTTTGTGCCAGAAGCGTTTGCAACTATAAGATCTGGATCTGGATCTGCATATGGATCTACATATGGATTTGCATCTGCATCTGGATATGGATCTGTACCTGCATAACAAACTTCTGGCAACTGGGCTATGGATGGAAAAGCTGCAGCTCGAATAATTCCACTGCTTTTAATCCGCACGCATGAGTGAAGTTTCTTCCTGCACGCATGAGTGAAGTCTTTCTTGCTCTGGATCTGTCTATCAATTCAGCAAGAGGTTTCGAGCCTAGATCTGTGTCTCCAGTATCTGTAAATTTAGAAGTGATGCATGACTTCGTTGTGCTTTCTTTTTCATCTTTCTTTGCCATAGCTTTGTCTTTGTCTGAATGTCTTTTTCTTCTTATTTGACTGAAATTCTTTAATATTGGTGCAGATCTGGACAATTCTTCAAATTTGGAGGATATATGCAATGTGTTGGACATTGATAAAAGCTCCTTTTCCTTTGTAAAGCACCTGTAATGAATTCCTGCAATTTATCCAGACAAAAATGGCCACCGGAGCATGAATAGTGAATTTTAATTGTAAAAATCTGCACTTTTCAAAGCCTGCTGCCCCAAAAAATGGTGTTTAATTTGCACATAAAGAGAGCATGAATCCTTTCAACAACACCTGAGCTCCTGTAACACCTGTGTAAACAATTATGCAGACAAAGATCAACCTTCTTCAAAGCATGCGCCAAATTCGGAAGCTTTTAGCCTTGTTTCCACCTTGCTTGAGCAAAATCCTTCTTCAAATGGGGGCACACTTTTCGTCTTGGCTGCAATTCTTTACCTGTGAATTAAATAATTCACCCATATCGCTGCCCATGCTTATATAACCTTCACAATTCTATAATTAATAATTGCCCTAATAATTAAAGGCAATTAATTAATTAAAAATCATGCTCTTCTCTTTTAAAAATAACATGTTTAAGAACAACCATCCAATAAATTAAATTAATCCAATTTAATCCTTCACACTTCACTTCACTTAAGCTTCACAGTGTGCTTTGACCATAGCCACTGAAAATAGGATTTAATATAATCTTTTAATACTTTAAAAAGTATTAATTCCTTCTCAAAAGGGGCTGCATTAAATAAATTAAATTTATTTAATTTTGGAATTCTATTTCCAATTGATTTATTCCCCTTTGCTTTTGTTGACTTTTCCACAAGCCTAGGTGCCAAAATTGGGTGAATAAATATTAACAAATATTTATTTAATGCATTATTATTCACCCAAGGTGGGTCGCACTTTTTTGCATAATAGAATTCTATTTTTAAGAATTTCTGACAATGAGATTTTTTATCTTGCAAGGCAGGCAATAAAATCCTGTGATTTCACTTAAGTCACTTTTCTTTTATTTCACCATGGGAATTTTTACCCTGCAAGGCAGGGAATAAATTCCCCCTTGCCTGCAGCCTCTAACTTTCCCACTGTAGCTTAAGTGAATTTTATATCACGGGAAAAAGTACCCTGCAAGGTAGGCAATAAATTCCCACCTGCCTGCTGCTTCTATTTTTCCCATCGCAGCTTAAATCCTTTGTTTTCCAAAAATGCGCCCATCCCCGCAGGGGCTTTTCTGTGCACGACTTCGCTTTTTCCCAGTGATCTAGACCTCCGATGGCGACTTCCTCCGGGCATAATGTGCGTATATGTTTTCCAGCTGCTCCAGGCCAAAAATCGGGCTTACCCGGCGAGGGAATTGCTCCAGAGAAATTTCACAGAAAACAAAACGAGACACCACAAAAATACGAAAAATTGCCAAAAGTTACAAATAAAGCCCAAAACTTAAAATAAGTTAAAATCCTTTTGGCACATAGGAATAATAACATATTCGCTCATAATAGAGTTAAAACAGAGCGCAAATAGCCTCATACGGGGCTCAAAATAATTAAATACAAATTTCCCGCAGACAAATCCCGATGACAGAATAAAACAATTTTGGGCATCTGGGTATTTGGCAAAAAGGGCTAATATGGCTCTTTGGGATTATCTTGACGCAATACAAGAACTTTTAGGCAATAAAAACAACAAACGACCCATTATTTTAAAAGTACGAAAATTTTTCGGATAGGGTAGTCGCAAATTTCAGGGTGAAATCTGAGTGACACCAGGATGATATGATACCGAAAGTGCAGAATGCTACTGTGGCAAGCACGTTGACAGCCAGTCTGAGGGATAAATATCAAACGTTAGAAAAGAGTCGGGTGTTATGTTAGGATATCTTAGTGTTCACATGGGCTGATTTATATTTGTATGGGTGTAATTAGTTAAATATATTATTTAACTAATGTTGTTATGTAATAAAGTGAGTTATTTGGTTGTTAAACCAACTCATGTAGCTTTATATGGTGTGAGAGAATATTTTGGGATTGGGAGTGATTCTTGAGAGATACGAGGAATTTGTTGACATGCCTAACTCCACTAAACAAGGAGTTCCATAGGCTATATAATCTAATCGCTATCAATGTAAAAGTATACAAAAACAACTTGATGCTTTAGCCCTCTTATATGATTATATTGTGTTGATTTGGCAGTCAACTTGCATAGAATTTGACCAAATTTAATATTTGGTATCAGAGCAGGGATTCTTGGAGAACGGAAGAGCAAGAATTATGATAAAAATGTTTTTTTGATTTGTAGAAGGGGCAGTCACCATTGTTTACTACCTATTATGAGGAAGACAGATTTTTTGTAGAATTCAAATTATTTAGATGTATATCCTTATGCTATTAGCGACCGTGCAATCCTAATGTTGTGCTAGCTACATAATTGGACAGTTCTCTGTATATAACTGCTACACACATTTACTTTCACTGTACATTCGCTGCTCTCATATAAGTGCATCTACAGATCTGTACACTCAACGCAAGCATCAATTTGACATTTAGACGAGGTCAAACATTTCACAGTGGAGCCATTCACATTTGGTGATCTTGATCAGATCCTCGTATATGAATATAGTGCTTATGACCTATGAAGATATCGTATATAGGGAGGTCGACAATTCATAATGAAGCAGATCAGTTTGCATTGGTTCAGTTTTCGTAGCACATTGGATCGAACTTGCTTTGCCATTGACACCTGCATCCAACGTGACAATCTTCAGAGTGGATTAGCATACAGTGATTGCATCAGATTCTTGCTATTGTCGTCCATGGTTTCAAATCTAAAGAGCAAGATTGATTCCTTGCATCTGGCATGATATTTATCCATTGAGCACAGTTATATCTATGCAATGGCTCTTTTAGCGTTGTATTGTGATCTGTGTGATATCTCCTAGCTTGAAATCCATGAATGACCAATTCTTTCACATCATACGTGTGATCAAAAGTTAAGACGCATGCGGGAGTTGGGAATCTGTATTGGATATGCATTTTTGCCACGTAGACTTAAGGTGAATAGTGGTATTTGATCTGCCGAGTGTCATTCTTATTTCTTGTTTGTATGAGAGTTCATAAATTTTAAGTTTTTTATGAGTTTAGATAAGCTTTACCCGTGTGTTGAGTTTGATGGGTCTATTTTAGAAATTGGGTCCGTCGATGCCTAATCTAGCTATTGTTATAGACACTTGACATTATTTTTGGTTCAATTTTATATTCTTATGTCAAAAGCTATTTAAAGACTAATTATTGTGAGTCACGTGTAATTTGTAGTTTAGTCATCATAAAGAGGAAAAATATTGTCATTTTTTTGTTGTCCAAGTCAAAATCATATTGAGATAGAGTCGTAAAATTTTGTTGTCAATATCAAAATGAGTGTCAAATATAAATTTTCATAGTCAAAGTCATTTTCTTTTAAAAAGTAATCTCATTTTATTACGTTTTAAATTTCTAATCGAGTCTTCTTATCCGAGTCAAAATTGTCGTTTTCAAATTTGTGAGTTGTCGTCAAAAGTTGTGTCATTGTAAAAAGTCCGTAATAATTTTTTTTCCTTACAGATGCATTTTCGGTGTTACCCGACGTCTGAAAAATAAAATATTTTACATTGCAGGTGGGAGATTATACAGAATAAACCCTATCATGGACTAAATGTCGAGCTTCATGATCACATCCAATCTGAACTAGTAACATGACATTGAAGGATGGAGGCACTAGGAGGTTAGAGGTCACATCAGACAACGGTCTCGCCAGGCCGCAAGCGACGAGAGCTCACACATTGGTGTTGTGGCAGTTCTTTCAGTTGTGTCATTTACATCTTCTGCAGTTCCTGTAGTACCATTTTTGTACATAAGAACAGATGGATCAGTACCTATTCAAGTATTGCCTAATAAGATGAGCTCCTGCGTGAGGGATATGGTGTCTTGCAGGTTTTTCCCTCCATGTCAAAAAGTTGTGGAGGAACAAAAATACCAATGTAAGTCAGTTCATGTTGATCTTGAAAACCTTTGTGGGAGGATCCAGAAAACCTGCTTCGAGCTTGGACAGTTGTACGGGGCTTGTTCCCATTGACCAAGGTTTGTGGTAAACTTGTTTAAAACCATGGAAGGAGAGAGCCTTATCTTTAGATCAAGGTCATGAGTCACATAGTTGGGCATGCTATAGGAGTGAGCATAATGTAGATGAGAGTGTGCAATGTTTTTCCACACATGTTCTCTGCTAAGGGGAGGAATGTTAGGATATCTTAGTGTTCACATGGGCACTGATTTCATATTTGTATGGAGTGTACATTAGATTTAAATCTATTATTTAGACTAATGTCGTTATTGTAATAAAGTGATTTATTTGGTTGTTAAACCAACTCACGTACGCTTTATATGGTGTGAGAGAATATTTTGGACATTGGGAGTGATTCGAGATATGAGGAATTTGTTGATATGCCTAACTCCACTAAACAAGGAGTTCAATAGGATATATAATGTAATCTCTATCGATGTAAAAGTATCCTGAATATATTACTATATTGTGTTGATTTGGTTCTCGTGTTGCATGACTCTGACCAAATTTAATATGTTATACCTGAAGAATATGCTCTTTTCCGTAAAGTTACAAGAAGGTGGATTGCTAGCTGAGCACCTACTTCGGATGAAAGACCTATGAGACCAGTTATCTTCCATCAACAAAAAGGTGGATGACGATGATATGGTGGCTCTGGTTCTAAACAACTTACCTTCTTTGTATAAGTCATTTGTGGAGGCACTCCATTTAATGGCTGAAAATCAAACTCTCACGTTTGACAAGGTGAGTTCTTACTTGTTGCAAAAGGAGCGGAGAGAAATTCAGGCATAATCTAGCTATGACAGATCAAAGAGTGCTCTTGTCACACAATCAAAAGGAAAGTGGAGACGTCATTCTGATGAGTCCTCCAGTCGGTATCAGGTCACATGCTATTATTGTCACAAGGTTGGGTACCTTAAGAAGGATTGTCGGAAGCGGAAGTATGATCTTTCGCAACAGAACAAAAATCTATGTGATGAGGAACATGTGGCAGCAGTTGCAGACGAACGGGATTCGGATGATGAGCATGCTCTTTACTGTCTTACGACATCATGCTCACATGACAGCGGTACTAGTTGTTGGACATTGACTCCGGTGCATCCGCACACTTTTCATGTTGCAAAGACTGGTATGTTTCATTTACTATAGATATTTGTTTTGATTCAGTATTACTAGTTGATGGAGAATCACTTGCAGTAGAAGGGATAGGATATATGCATTGTATTGAATAATGCTCATAAACTGTTAGTGCAAAATGTTAGATATGTACCTTCTTTACAAAAGAATCTTTTATCTATTCATCAATTAACTGAAAATCCCAATATTTATGTGGGAAGAAGTGTGTTTCTGATATGAAGCAGAGACGGATAATTTCCCCTGGTATTGGGAAAGGTGGTCAATATCGACTTGTTGACCTTGCTACGGTCAATATGAATGCACTTGAGGAGGACAACTCCACCGTACCGGATGTGCCGGAGGCTGCAGTGCCTTGGGAGGAAGCCATTCCTCACAGATTTGTTGACTTGGATACAGTCAACCTACATGCACCTATTGTGGAGGTAGTATCCATTATACCGGATGTATGGGAGGCTGACATGGCTTAAGAAGATGGATTTTCTCATTCTAAAGAACAATTTGTTGTGGATGGAGACTCCACTATTCCATATGCATTGACGATGTATGGTGTGATGGCATGCCAAGCCATTCACTCAAAGGTACTTGCTCGAAGGACAATAGAGCATGAACAATTTTCTCATTGCGTTGTGAAAGATGTTTCCCAACAAAGGGGGATAAATCAGCAAATAGACGAGACGAAGGAGGAGTTGGTTCTCACCGCTTCCACTGCGGAGATGTGCAAGGACATGATCGAGGTGACTTCGATTGTAGGATTACAGACTCCAACAGGCTACACAAGCTTGGAATAGATTTTTCAATCCACTATTCCTGATGCATTGATGGTTATTTCTCTCACTGCTGAGACGGATGAGAGTACTGTGGAGATGGTTATTTCTCCAATTGCTGAGATGAATGAGACGGAGATGGTTAGTTCTCCTACTATTGCGGAGTTGGTTCTAACTCCTACTGCATAGATGATCACATTTCTCTTCTTGAAAAGGTTGGATGAGCACTACATGGTGTTGCAAGGACATGATTGAGGCGACTTTGATTGCAGGATAATTGAGTCTCTGTATAGACTCTAGCAAGCTACATAAGCCTGGAGCAGATTTTTTAATCCACCTCTTTGAGTTTCTGATTCTAGCACTCTGGAGTTGGGGCTGACACTCTCAGCCATTGCTGATTCATCACTAGTCAATGAATCACGTAACAAAGAACCAGTGGACCACTTACCAAATCCTTTGTTCACACGACCAGATTTTTGTTTTGCGGTTCTTCTCCATTCCACAACCACAACACAACAATGGACTGCTGATTTCAAAATACAACCTAAGGCGTAGTCTGTAGATCTAATGACTAAACATATGGGCTTTAGGACATTTATAAAATTTCGGGACAAACTTGGTATTGTTTCCGGTTTAGTCAGTAAGAGGGGGTGTTAAAATATAGAACATTATATAGCTTATAATGCGGTTATGTAGTTGATTTAATTGGTAACTGTTCAACCAATATGTAACCACCTCTCTCTATATAATAAATGCTGTCACATTTGTTTGAGTGTGCATTCAGCCTTCTCTGAATTCTTTCTTCTCTTCATTCATCTGATAACAATTTTCACTGGGGGATGTGAGCATAAAGTGCAAATTTCCGGGAACCATTTCTATCACTAAGCAAAGAGGTCCCAAGGTGCGAAATTTGTCCCCAGGGGACTAATATTACCTTCATTGGGATGAGGTTGCTTTCATGTTTGGTAAGCTTTAGTTTGCTTAAGGAGAAACAGAGCTCAGGCTAATGAAGGAAACAACACATCCTGTCAAAAGTTGCAGAGACATTTTGGATATTTCAAGTGGAATCAGGTGTCATCGTCTATGATTGTGAAAGGCCAATGTTGAGATTTGCCAATGCTTATAAGAGAATGTGTTTTTTGTCGTACAAGCAAGCCAAGAAATAGATAATTCTACGAGGAAGCAATTTACTGCCATTATTAGTTCCCATCTATACATCCATGGCTGAAAAAGCATTTCCATGGATTTCGTAGAAACTTGCAATGTGTGATGTCCTATGTCATAGGAAGGGGAATGACTCCATCACCTAAAATCTGTGGTTGGATTGGACCAGTTAGATAAGATGAGTCAATTCTTATTACGTTGTAAGATATGGTCACCCTTAAAGTTTGTGATAGCAGGGTCCCTGAATTGTAAATCCATTTGCTAATGTGAAGGGTTCATTTTGGTTTTCCTAGTCTGCAATCACATTAGCTTTCCCAGATCAGGACTCAAGATTTATTGGTCAGTTTTAATGCCACATTGATTAGGAGAAGTTTTGCCATACTCAAGTTGAGATTCCTCTACCATGCTTTTCACCCACGAACCTTATGGGTAGATAGTCAAGAGTCTAGGGCAATCTGAACTTTGAATGACAAAAACTCTTGAGAATGCATACAATAGGAGAGCAAAATTTCCCAGACATTTTTTTGACTGCGAAAATTTGGTGTATCTATTGAGATCCACCTTTTCACTTCTTCTGGAAAACATTAGAAGCAAACTCGCAGATATATTCTTTACCATCTTCTATGCCTTGCATTGTTTCACGTGACCTGATGCATTGTGTGAATCATCTCCATGCAAAATGTAATTCTCAATTGTTGTGCTTACGTGTGCAGTTGTGGTAAAGTTGCGACTGTTCTATTGTCATCGTTTGCACTGCTCATAATATGTTCAGTATCCTCTAGACATGTATTTTGAGTCATTTGGTGTGTAACAATTGATTGCTTGAATATGCTGTTTGTGTCACTATTGTTTGGTTCAATACTTTTCGCTTATTTTTTGTGTCGTTACATACTTATAGGCATGCTACATTGCTTGACTATCATTGTAGGTCGGGTACTGCTAGAATTAGGTGTCTTTGATCTGAGCATCATGTACACTTAATACTTTGGGGTCTACTATGTCTAGACTCCTAGACATTGCCAGTGGTTCTTACACGATATGTATTATTGGTTTCAAATAATATTATTGTGTGTTTCATTAACTATATCTAGATCTTATTGTGGCATTTTGTTACAAGTGGAGGCATATCCTCTGTTCCACCTTATTTGGATGTTACATTGGAGCATACCATTTGCCCCTCCTTTTCATCCCCTTGCTAATATTGCCTTCCCATCTAAGTATTGGGTGATCATTGAGCCTTGACAACATCTTTGACATATAATACATTGCTACTGAGCTTTGACGGTTACATATTTTTTACATCTACATATTAGATTACATGTTACACAGTGAGCTTATAGGATGACATCTTACCTATGTTTACATATCCACACATGTTGTATGCATGCTTTCATGCTTATTGCAGCCCTTGCATACATTTATTTTACACGTGGAACACGTAACGCTTTTCGTTTAAGATGAGTGATATTCAGGAACATCCCTTACCTCAAAAAGGAAGGCATGCAATCAGCTTACTCTTTATTTTGGGTTGGGTGAGCCAAAACTATGGTACAAAGAGATCAGCATTTGGTTTCTTTTCCAGCTGGGAAGCACCTGGATTTTTGCTATCTTGGCAGCAGGTTAGTTTTGGACACACTAGACATGATACTTGAGTCTATATCATTGTTATTTGCTTCTTTGTCGCCAAGAAGTGGATGTTGTGGCGTCAATGACACCGATACTCCATGTTGGCACAAATACTCCTCCATTTTGGCATCAATGTTTACTCTAATTCGGCAAGGGCATCCGAAGCCCGTAACATTTTAGAAAGTATCAGAGTTTTCACTCAGTTTTGAGGTGCAATCAAGTCCCATGAGAGTGATTAAAAGAGATTCAGTAAGTAGGCAACATTGTTCGCACACTTAATAGCTGTGTTATTTATTTGCTCATTTCAGGTTACTTCATAGCTTTTTAATTTGGCCACAGTTATTATCACAATGTTTTCTCGACACTGATCTACTTGCTATTGAAATCATGTGTATTCTTGCAGGTCCCATGTGGAGCTATCTTGGTACAGCTAGTGGACATTCAGATTATAACATTGACAACTTTCTCCCTTCTTGTCTCTATGGACAAATGCTCTTAGGTAAGTCAGCCATTTTATTTCTCCTTGACATATGCATGCACACGACATATAAAAGGGAAACATTATGTAGGATACCTCATTTTCGTACAAGGCATGTGGCAACAACTTGATTTGATGTGTTTCCATACTTTTAGCTAGACACTTAGACAAAGCTAGTGTCACATTAGGCTCCTTTCAGCATACTTATCACCCTAATTTCTAGGTCTAGATCTCCGCATCTATTTGGGAGGGCACCACCATCCGATAGCTTATCCGGCACATTCTTGAATTACACTTGTCAGCAAAGGACCTCCATTGCAGCTCTGTGATCTTATTCATCCAGTTGAATTTTTTATTGTTCGCCCACCTGTGCCATCAGTACAGCGACATTGGGCCATTACCATGCAATGTAAAATGGTACACTAGCTAGTGTCCACTACTGGCCCCATAGTTGTCCAATGGTCACTTTTCTCATTTGGGCACCTATAGAAATGTTCAACCTATGTTTGGGCTTAGGGTTAGGGCCTACTGCAGATAAATTTATCCTAGGAACACCTCGATAAATCCAACATACCAACCGGTCATTTATGTGCATCTATCGTCAACAAGAAGCATTTGGTAACTATGATTTATAGTAAAAGCCATCAGTTGGACAATTGGAAATTGTAAAATTATTTGGATGAAAACTGAACAACTTGAATGTAACCACCTCTCTATAATAAATATACTCTATCACGTCCATTCTGGGAGTGTGCATATTTTCTCTTCTTATTTCTCATAGTTTTCTTCTGCTAACATTGGTAGCAGAGCCTGAGGAAGCCCTGGAAGGGCATGAGAGAGTGAAAAAGAGTTTGAGGAAGCCATGATAGGGGCACAAACTGAAGTCTGAAGTCGTTTTTGTTTTTCACTCACTATAGAAAACTTAGAGAAATAAAACTCCATTGTTTCCCTAAACTACAAGTCGCAATCGAAATTTTCGAAGTTTTATGTGTATTGCGGATTTTCATTTACATACTAGTGGATTCACTGGTTTTACAGTATTGGTTGTAAAGGATTTTCGAAATGCTACAGTCATTGGGCAAAGAATGTTGTACAGATACAATTGTGTAGATTACAAACACTCCAGTCACAAGAATAAAAAGTGCAGGCAACTATTTTTTCCAGTCACGAAGGGAAGTCAAATATATAGGGAGAGTCGCATTTTCACAGTCGAAGGGCAAAACCGATCCTCAGAATCGACATTTTTCAATGTTTTTTGGTCGTGATATCTAGTATGCCAACTTTGCTAGGGCATGAATTCCAAATCTAGGGTTATATCAGTCGTATGATACAACACCAGGGCATAAGATAAACTTCATAATAGTCTACTTATCATCCGTTGATTTTCATTCCAGTGCGAGCAAGTTCATTTTGTTTATTATTTCCGTTATTTTTTGGAATAATAAATGGCGAATATATCAAACTTGATTTTGCCGGAGTTGCAAAAGTTGACGGGGCAAAAAATTTAATGTATGGAGCCATAAGTTTCCAACACTTGTAGAATTTCAAGATTGTGATAAAATAATCCACAAAAGTGCTACGAACTTTTGCGGATTATGACAAACGTCATAAAGAGGCTCTATTACTTTTCAAGTTGTCGGTGTTGGATAATTTAATACTTGAGGTTCGGAATGCCACTGGGGTTAGTACGCTATGGGCTAGTCTAAGGGATAAATATCGGACGTCAGAAAAGAGTCGGGTTTTATGCCTGAAGAATATGTTGTTTTCTTTGAGGTTACAAGAAGGTAGATCGTTTTTTGAGCACCTACTTCCGATGAAATACCTCTGAGACCAGTTATCCTCCAACGAAAAGGTGGATGACGATGATATGGTGGATCTGGTTCTAAATAGCTTACCTTCTTCATATGAGTCATTTGTGGAGGCACTCTATTAATGGTTGAAAGTCTAACTCTCACGTTTGATAAGGTGAATTCCTACTTGTTGCAAAAGGAGCAGAGACAAATTCAGGAAAAATCTAGTTGTGACCAATCAAAGATTGCTCTTGTCACACAATCAAAAGGAAAATGGAGATATCATTCTAGTGAATCCCTCACTCAGTATCGGGTCACATGCTATTAATGTCACAAGGTTGGGCACCTTAAGAAGGACTGTCGGAAGTGGAAGTATGATCTTTCACAAAAGAACAAAAAGCCATGTGATGAGAAACATGTGGCATCAGTTGCAAAAGAACGCGATTTGGATGACGGGCATGCTCTTTATTGTCTTACGACATCATACTCGCATGATAATAGTACTAGTTGATGGATCATTGACTCTGGCGCATCCACACACTTTTTCATGTCGCAGGGACTAGTATGTTTCCTTTACTGCAAATATATGTTTTGAATCAGTAGTACTAGTTGATGGATAATCACTTGCAGTAGAAGGGATATGAGATATATGCATTGTATTGAATAATGCTCATAAACTGTTAGTACGAAATGTTATATATGTGCCTTATTTACAAAAGAATCTTTTATCTATTTGTCAATTAATTGAAAATTCCAACATTTATGTGGGAAGAAGTGTGTTGTCTTTGATTTGAAACAGAGACGGATGATTATGCTTGGTATTGAGCAATGTGGCCAATATTGTCTTGTTGATCCCACTACGATCAACATGAATGCATGTGTGGAGGACAGTTCCATCATACAGGATGTGTAGGAGGATGAAATGCCTTGAGAGGAAGCCATTGCTCACAAATCTGTTGACTTGGATATAGTTAACCTACATGTACTTACTATGGAGGGAATATCCACTATACCAGATGTACGGGAAGCAAACATGCCTTGCAAGGATGGATTTTCTCATTGTGAAGAATAGTTTGTCGTGGATGGAGACTCCACTATTCTAGATGCACTGAAGGTACCTAGTGAGATGGTATGCCAAGCCACTCACTCAGAGGTACTTGCTCGAAGGATCGTAGAGCATGAACAATTTTCTCATTGTGTTGTGAAATACCTTTCCCAACAGAGGAGGATAAATGAGCAAATAGATGAGACAAAGGAGGCGTTGGTTCTCACTCCTACTACTGCGGAGATGGTTATTTTTCCCACAGTTGACACAGAGATGCTTGTTTCTCCTACTATTGTGGAGTTGGCTCTTAACTTCTGCTACACAGATGGTTACATCTCTCTCCTTCACAACTCAATTTGATTGGAAGGCACTTTAGCATGCTATCCTGAAAAGGTTGGATGAGCCCTACATGGTGTTGCAAGGGCATGATTGAGGTGACTTAGATTGCAGGTTAACCAGGTCTCTGTATAGATTCTAATAGGCTAGACAACCCTGGAACAAATTTCTCAATCCACCTCTCCGAGTTTTTGATTCCAACACTCTAGAGATAGGGCTGACACTCTTAGCCATTGATGATTCATCGCTGGTCAATGAATCACGTAACCAAGAATCAGTGGACCACTTGCTATATTCTCTTTTCACATGACCGAATTCTTGTTTTGTGGTCCTCCATTCGACAACCGCAACACAACACTGGAATGCTGATTTTAAAGTACCACCTATGGCATAGTCTATAGATCTAATGACTAAACATGTGGGCTTTAGGAAATTTGTCAAATTTCGGGACAAACTTAGTCTTGTTTCCGGTTTAATCATTAAGAGGGGGTGTTGGATATTTATACTAGAAGCCATCAGTTAGACAGTTGGAAACTGCCTCTAACTGTATGAGAACGGAAAACTGAATGTAACCACCTCTCTATAATAAATATACTCTGTCACGTCCATTCTGGGAGTGTGCAGATTTTCTCTGCTTATTTCTCTCTTAGTTTTCTTCTGATAACAGTAAAATATACGAATTCTGTATTTTGGATCCTTAAAAAAATTAGATAGTGAGTATTGCAGAGTATAGAAACTGCAGCAGCATAACTATTTACCTTTTACTCTGGAAAAACCTTAAGGGAGTAGTTGCTCACTTTTAAAATCCTTCCAATCTCAAGGGTATTCTTTTGGCCATGTTTGTGTGATGGCATGGATTAGTATTTTGTTTGTATTCTATTCCTAGATATAGAACAAAGTTTTAAGCATTCATTCTATGTAATATTTTGCTTTTTTAAATGGTCCATACAGGAAATGGATACTTACTTGATGGTTCAAACTTGAAAGTATGTTTTCCAGAATGAAATATTTACATGGTTAATATCCCCATAAAATATGCAACTGATGAGACTTCTTGGTGTTTACTAGAAGTAAATCTCTATTATAGATGCTTTTATGCGAAAAATTGTTTTTTACCATAATTGTTTTTCTTTCACTCATACCTTTGTTTTATGTTTCGTCATGATTGCAGTGGACCCCACCAAAACTAACCGTTCCATTGTTGAATTTGGTGGATAAGATTTTTCAGCTAAAACGAAGGGGTTGGGTGAGGTGAGCTTTAATTGATTTGTTTTTCAATATGCAGTACTCAAATTTTTAATCCTAGAAAGACTTATTCAAACTCTGTGATTTATTGAAATTACTTTTGGATAAAATGCAATTGCAATGGTAATAGTCACAACATGTATATTGCAGGATTTTTAATTTTATAATTTTCTTTAATCTTTGCTTCATTTTTTTTTATAATTTTCAGGTTTGTAAAGTGTTTTCACAAGTTCTTCCATTACAATTGCTCATATATAATTTTAATCACGGTTTCCTTGAATTAAAATATTTGATATTTGAGCTTCCCTTTGATCTATGTCAGGACTGAGAGTGGCAAAGAGGGGGATTCACAAACCAATAGCAGACAAATTTATCTAACTAACTTGTGAATTATATTGAACATGCAATGGAAATGTGTAGACAATGTGGAAGCCCCATTACACATTCAATGGAAACATGGGATAGCAAATAAATCTCTTCTATTCATCATTAACAAGATATTATCCATGTGTACAGTTGTTGGACTTAGAAACCAAAACCGTGTCTTCTTGTGAGCCAAATCCTGACATACATTGTTTTGCATTGAGAGTGTGTTACATAAAATGGATTTTAGCATTTAACCACACAATAGGAATTGAGTTGAATAGAGTTATAGAATTTTCAATCAGTTACAAGACGGTTTAGTTCCAAGAAGCGTTAGCGTGCCAATCGTTTCAGCTGCCCATACCATTTCTTGACATAGGTGATGAAGTGTCGCTTGATTAGTTACTAAAGCCAAGTGCTTCGTCAGTATCTTGACTTTGTCTCATTGCACATGTGGAACCCCATAGGATGATGTCTCATTGCACATGTGGAACCCCATAGGATGAAGTGCGCTTTGTTGTGCTTCTTGTGAGCCTTGTGAAGTCCACTAGTTTCAAAGTGGTAGTAGTAACACCTCACAAATTTCACACGGAGTTTGCTCGGAAGCTGTGAATCCAACTCGGATGTGCTTGGGCTAGCACGGGGCTATGAATAACACACAGGTGTGCTCACAACCTTTGACCCTTCAAGAGAAGCAATGGTCTCCATTGCATGGGTAGGCAATTGTGGAAATGGGCTCAGAGTTTGAAGCGTATACCATTTAGCATGATTTGCCTATTGTCCTTTGTTCACAACTTGAAACAATTGATGTTTGCTGAGATGAGTGTGAGTTGAGGTAGTGGCAATGAGTTCATCCTTCTCTGTTGGGCTTAAATGTGTAAGATCCAAATCTGATGGATGTTGAAGTTTGTAAGGCTCAAATAGAGGTTGTGTGTATCATTTGAGTAGTTCAATGTTGAAAACAAAGTACATGCCCAAGTATGGAGGAAGATCCAAAATTACTGCATTCTCACCAGCAATGTGAAGTATCATGTAAGGATCTTATCGCGGTGGTTTGATTTTGTGGTGAGGACCTTGGAATTGCTTTCTACATATGCAACCAATTTTTTTCACATGTCTGAAAAGTGTGGTAATGTGGTGTTTGATGAGAATTGTAACATTTTTCATATTTTTGTTGTTGGCAAGTCAAAATCCATTGTACATGGTGATGCACTTGTTGAATATGTTGGAGGAATTTGTCCACTTTGTCCAATTCCTTTGCTTATGCACTAGTTTCTTTAACTCTAGGAGTGTGAAAAGAAATGTCAAGAGGTGCAGTAGGTTGGTGCCCACAACAGTCTGAAATGGACTATGCCTTGTAGGACAATGAGTAGCTTTGTTGTAGCCATGTTGGATGTATGCCACTGTCCGAAGTGTGAGGATGATAAATATTATACTCTTAATAAATGAACTAGAATGTCAGTGATGACTTAAGTTTGTCCCTCAGTTGGAGGAAGGAATGTTGTTAATCTATCTACTTGAGTATCTAGCATCTCTCACAAAGCTTTCTAGAAGTGACTAATAAACCCAAGATCTTGATCAGACATAATGGAGAGAGTATCAACAAATTGCATCCAAACATGTTGAAAGAAGAGTTTTTATGTTTTTGGCACATTTATAGTCTTCTTGCATTTAACCATGATTGCCATCATTGAGAAAAAATCAACTACAATGTGCACAGAGTCCTGTTGATATTTGGCTGGTGGAAGGCCAGATAAGAAATCCATGCTAATAGATTCCCATCTTTGGATGAAACCGGAAGAGGTATGTAGATGCCTATTTCGCAATTAGCTGGTTTACAATGGTGCAAGGAGCAGAAGGCTTAACTGTAATATCCCTCTTTCTAAATCTGAATTATATAAAACTGAAAATTTCACAAAAACTGAATTCCAAGATGATATCAAACTGTCAGTATAAACAATAATGAACAACAGACTGAAAATGGCTTTTATTTATTCAAATAATCACTTTCCAAGATACCCGCAAGGCCAAAAATGATGATTTGGGGCCTAAGAACAACTTATAAGAGAAATCTGAATTTTTCTACACTTGTATGAATTTATAATAATAGAACAAGGGCTGAAACAGTGTAGAAATTGACAGCAATGATTATTATTAGAATTGTACCAATAGAGGGCTGGCAAATGATGTTAAAATTGCTTGTGTTGATACCAAAGAGTCCCCAACCATCCATAGAAACCACCAAAAAAACCCTTTCAAAGGGGTCTTACCAATCTCCCAATGGGTCGCTTTTGGCCTAAAAGTGCCCAGAAATTCCCAGTTGCAAATTCCTTGGAGTGTACTATGGTTTGGTTAGATCCAAACCCCACAAAATTCACAAAAATTAGATCTGAAATGAAGCCCAACTGATATGAAGTGAAAACAGCCCCAAAACATGCCCTATATCTGAAAAACAACCTTCCAATAACTGAAAATATGAACTGTTGCGCAATAGTGAATTCTGGGTGGATCCACCTCACAAAGATGAGGAGTTTTCATTCCCTAACCTTCAAACCTTGGAGGTTTTTGTCGCCAAAGCTCCTTCTCCTTAAGGGTTTTCATCTTTAGCAAATTTGATGCAAAGCAAATAGCTTAACATGCAATGATAGAAAATAGATTGGCAATTGATGATCCCAATTGAATACTCAAACCTCCTTGCATAACCTTTCCTTTACTTTTTCCAAGTTGGGTGCTCTATGTGGGACTTAAAGTGATTTTTAATTTATAAAATTACTTCCTTATTTCTATTTTATCTTTATGAAAAAACTTTATCATAAAGTCCCTTAAATAATAGAAAGTCCCCCTTCTAATTAATCGTTATAACGTAAAGTTGGTTTTTCTATTAATATTACAAGGCTTAATAAAACAACTTAAAAATATAACGATAAACTACTTCCCTTGTATTTTCCTTTAAGCCCTTGAGAAATCATCTAGGGCAGAAAGGGTCTCATGGTGAGCTCATGTTAAAGCGGGGACATTACAATCCTCCCTTCCCAAAAATTGCTTGTGCTCAAGCAATTGTCAACTCAATTGTTTCGACTCTTCCCAACTGGCCATTGTTGTAATCCCAGGATCCCAAATTAGTCTCAGGAGCTCTTCACCATGTATTTGTGCACCACTGTGATCCAACTAGAAGTTAAAAGGTCGGGAGCCCATCTCATCCTCAGAAGTGCACATTCCAACATCATGCAAATCTGATCCAAAGTACCATAGTCAGCATGCCAATAACTCCTTCGAATTCCAAACCATTGTACCACAAGCTGAAACTGTCTTGAATTTGTACCACTCAACTTGCTTGCATGCTGGAACAAGGTTGCAACAGCCATAGTTCATTCAAAACCTCACCAAAAACAACAGTATGATGGCTGGAATATTTGCTTCTGGCAGCTCCACTAGCTGAGATCATTCACAAACAACATGAAGCAAGAAAATTTCCTTGTTTGCAAATTGGGGGCTGAGTGTGATTGTTAAGAGCAGTCCAAAATCAGAACCCTTGGAAGGTAACAATATAAAAATGGTACAACAACTGCAATACTGAAAATCCTTCACAAAATTCAGTAATGTTAGTAATATAGGGGCTGGAAACAACCATATAATGACTAAAAAGACTTCAGTAGCAACAATGAACTGAAAATCACTCAATCCTATGTCTGAAAACACTTGTACTGCTGCAAATGATGTAAGGTAGCAACTGGAAATGGTGATGACATTAGCCCCAAAGATGAAAATTATGACAACAGGCCTTGATATGTTTCCGTTGCAACATAAGTGCAATGTGCTATCATGATCAAGTGGCTCTCCTATGGATGATGTTGTGGCTGTCACCTATTGATATTTTAACAATTTAGCCATGATAACTCTTGGAGCTCCACCTTCAATGCCTCCAAGCACTACTTCTTTTCTGATGCGGAGCTTATCACTCATTCACGCAATCAAACAAGTTATATGTTCAAAACAACTCAACTCAGTCCTTTAAGCTTGCAAAATGGCTTTTTTCTTAAGACTAGAAATCCTTCAAACATGCAATTTTAGCCCCACATGTTCAAAATGGCTTATGCAAAGTTTGTGACATGTTAATAAACCTTAAATAATGCCAAATGCACCATCACATTAGATGAAAACACAAAGAACCTTCAATTTGATCACATAGTTAAAAAATTGCCCTTCAAGCTTCTTAAGAACAAGGTCATTGACGAGTTGGTGGTTGGAGCAAACTACCAACAACCAGAACAAACTAAAGACATTTCTGAGTACCCATTATGCTCCTTGAGGTGTGGGTTAAATCTTTTGGCTCAACTCTCAATGTAGATGCCTTTTCTCCACTATCTCTCTCCTACGCCTAACACTCCTCTAGTAGACCTGTCAAATGATAGTTTTTAGTATAACTTTTGCTAGAATGACTTTCTAAGCAAGCTACATACCTTTTGGGATACCCATTTGAGCAGATTTTTACTGTGTGAAGTTTCAAGTAGCCTTCCTTTGCAAAAAAGTTCTGCAAAATCACAGTTTTCAGACCTCAATTAGGTCTCTAAAGTATATCTACAGTCATCTAAGGAGACTGTCAGCATTTCCCACTAAGTGAAAACGTTTCATTGCAAAATTCTTCTTGAATCTTGTTAAGGGATCAATGAAGATCGTGTCTTGAATATTTCAACCCTTGAAATTGAATTCAAGACCTTCAATTTGTTTGTTTCTATAAACCCTAGCTAGAGTTTCTCACCCAGCCCGGTAAGGGTAAAATTTGCAATAAAATGAGTAAAACACAATTTCAAATCTTGAAAATGTTCCTTGAGGTCTGTTTTTACTTGATGAAGCTTATGGGTTTGACAGTGGAGCTCTTTGTATCCAAAAAGTACAAAAAGGATCTGAAACCTAACTGTCTTGCCCCTTGAAAACAGGGGTTTCTGAAAGATCCCAAACCCCTTTGCCTGATTTTTTTTTAAAAAAAATATATTGCTCAAGCTTGGATCTAAACTGATAATGTCAAAAGAAATCATAGAACACCATTCTCATACTGCACAGACAAATTAAATAAAACAAACCCCGCAAGCCGAGTGGATATAGAAAATGCGTCTAGGGTTTAACAGGCAAGTTTCCTCATAAATAATTCAGCCGTGAATTTAATATTGATTTTTGATGATAAATAATTAGGGTAAAACAACTAGAAATTTGCAGATGGAATGATAACAAAATATTGTCTAAAACCCAACCGAATTGATTCAACCAAATCGATTTGATATATATTTGAGGTTAAAAGATACAATAATAAACTAGCATGAAGAATACCTCAGTCACTGCGTAAAACAACTGTAGAATAAGTCGCCCCACTCTAGAAGATGTCTGAATGCCCACTGCTGCAATTTTATTTCTTTTTCTGAATTGTTGGAATGATGAATAACTTGTGAATGCAATGAAACTCCCTGTATAGGAACTCCTCTCACTGCTCCTGGGGTTTCCGTCCACAAGAGGAATAATCCAGAGGGTTTCCGTCCTTGGATTTTGTCTGCAAAAGCTCAGAGCTAACTGCCGGGAAGAAAAATAATAATAATCTGCATAAGCCGACACAAGTCACACTTTTTCCCTTATAGCCAAAAAACCCTTCCAAAATGCAAGTCGTACTTTTTCCAAAGAAGTATAATTAATTTTTAATTAATTTATTCCATCCCTAAAGCAAGTCACACTTTTTGCTTAGGAAAGCACATTAAATAATTTATTAATTTATTTTCATGTACTTTCCTAAGTCGAAGTCACTTATTAAGTCTATTAATCCATTATATGTGCTTTAGTGATACTTTATTTTATTTTAAGCACGATATAATAAAATTAATA
The DNA here is from genome assembly GCA_019776745.2 of Taxus chinensis. NCBI lineage: Eukaryota > Viridiplantae > Streptophyta > Pinopsida > Cupressales > Taxaceae > Taxus > Taxus chinensis. The sequence goes on from CM034149.1 coordinate 5,824,887, forward strand.
AACCGAAGTCACCCTTGAAATCACCCTTTGGCCGTCGGGTAGACAAAAAGGGCCAAAGCTCTTCGATCAAACTATTCGAGAAAGAGGGACATTACAGTTTCCTAGCTTTTTCAAGTATTTCTTCAACTCTCAACCCAACTTCTCCCTTCCACAAATCTCTTATGGTGTATTTAGGTCTATGCTCCATTCAATATTACAATCTTCAACTTTTAGATTAAACTTACTCTCCAAAATGACAGTCTTGCATCAAATGGGTTCTTCCTACAGCCTGCTACAGGATTTTCTTGGCTTTGCTCAAACACCCACAAATACAAACTAACGAATACACTGAAAAACCATTCATAAATGCATCTCACAATGACTCTTACCAATAATCTGATCCTTTAAGAAGATGACATACATTAATCTCTTATCCAATAGACATTTCTTGCACAAGTACTTGTTCAAACTGTATGCTTTCATAAAAACAACAAAACCTAGGGTTTCTTGAAGTCCTCCTTCCTTCATTCTAATGAAAATCATCATAATAATGATGAAGTAGTTACAAAATTGATCATTTATACCTCCTTCACTCAAGTTTCCCTCATAACTAATAGTTATGGTCACATCTTACAAGGAAGGAGCTTAAACGAGCTTTATAGCTACATGACCAATCAAAAAACATGAAAAGACTCCTAAGACTCCACAAGGATTCTAACATCCCTTAAACATGCTTATTATCACCTCTAGGACTCCTACACCATGCAAGAAAGCCAAAATTGGTTTAAATAATTCAAAAATTCAAATTGCTCAAGAAGGAGGGAAAATGCAAAATTTGAATTTTTGACCTCTTGAGCACAACTAATCAACTAGACATGAATTCAGAACCTCCTAAGGACTCCTAAACATCCTAACACACCAAAATTTTGTCATGACATGCCTAGATTGGACTTGGATGTGATGCTCTTGCGTCATTTTCCCTTGGATTTCAACTCCATAGTGGAATCTTTAATAGAACGTAACCATTACACGCTCAATACTCTGCTCACCTCTTCTATATTGTTGCTATAAGAATTACCCTGGACTCTAAATGTCGCTTCCATGATGCCCCAAGCTATTCTCCTAAAAAATGTGTTCGGAACAGTCTTGTGAGTGTTGATAAGAAAGTGTAACAGTCACACGTCACCCCGAATGTCTTCCCAAACCATATTAAAGGTGTTTGGATGTTGGCATCAATTGATCTCAATGTGTGACACCATTTACTTCTAACTTTACACCAAGAAAATTCCTTCATATCTGCAATCCTGTGGTTGATCCATGAAGATATTATTAAGTCAATACATGAAACTAGGAAGAACATCATACCATAGCTGTAGCATTGTATTTTTTCATTGAACCTCGGGCTTGTGGTGGCTGGAAACAATCTTGTATTGGCAGCAAAAACCTCTTCAATGTCTGTGGATGGAGTATGCATCTTTTTGGCGACAAAACCTTCTTCTATCGCTGCATAAGGTGTAGTGGCAAAGATGGAAATGTGGAAGAAAACAATCTAAAAGTTTGTGACAGCACTCTTCAAGAGCCATGGGTAATGTTTTCTGTTACCCATAACTATACCTTCTATGTTAAGTTGATAACATATGTCCAAATGATCCCATTTTACTTGTGTCTCACACTTCTTGAACTCTCCTAAGAAACTTGTTGTCCCCGCAACCGTGACTGTCTTCTTAACCAAGTCTTCAAGCTTCAAACTTTGTTCCAAGGAGTGACTTATGAAACCCTTCACCCCTTTGTTAGGATTCACAACATATCTTGTATGATTCTTCATGAATTTTCTTTCTTCCTTTGCCAAAATAGGAATTGTTGAGATACTCTCGACACTTTCATCCTTGTGACCCACAATTTTCTCCTCAATTGCATGCTTACCAGCTGAGTCAATAATAATATGAAAAGAGAATGTTGTTGCCCTATCTAGCATACATTGGACCTTGTCCAGAAGGCAGCCATTTACCCATTTACCTCCATTTCTCATAACATATGTATTGGCCCATGCAATCCCATTTTGAATATCAAATCTGAAGCTAGCAAAGATTGTATGAGTTGGTTTAACTGATTTTTTAATAATTCCACTGCTACTTGCTTTGATTCGTTGTACAACCCATGGTGGCTTCTTAGGACAATTTAGAACCCAAGGTTCTATCTTAATCCTTTTCCCATTCTCTGAGTTATTGCAACACTGGAATAGTTCTTTGCTGTCCTCACCATAATTCAAACTAAAATTATAAGAGTGCTTATCCTCTTGACAACAATCTGGAACTGCCGTAGTATGGAGGACTGAATATGAGGCATGACCATCATTCCTTGGGCTGTCATTAGAATGTTTATCTCACTTGACTGGAGTAGAAGCTTTTGTTAGATTTGCCTTATCACAACCATTCTTTTCAAGTGCCCTTCCATAGCTATCTTGAAAATCCATTTCATATGGCCATAGCTCACTCTTTGGAATTCTCGGAAGATGGATAAAGGCTTCTTGGAAAATATCCTCTTTCCATTTGGCACCTTTCATCTTATCCTCATTGTTAGAATAATTCTCATGATGATCAAAACATTGTAAGGACATAGTATGAGGGTGATACAATAAATCCTTGCTATGGAGATAATCAAATTGCTTACCATTAGTTGCTGCTATGAAAATTCCAACAAGTTGAACATCAAGCTTATCATCCAAAAATTCGGCTTTAACTACCAAATTCTCTCCACAACCTTGCAGATGGCATTTTCTTCTTTCTTATGTTCCACCATCAAAATTTCTTCCATAGCAAGTTCTTGAGGCTTTGGCTCTGGCTGCTCTTCCTTCTTCTCCAACCTTCTCCTACCAACCTCTTTATAAAAATCATCAAAAGTAAAATCAGACTTTTTATCATATGTGGGAAGAGTAATCTTACCCAATCTATATTGAATATCTCTTCTTGGCTCTTGATGACTCACCTTATTTTTCTTTGGTCCTTCACTTCTCCTTAGTTGGCAATAATCTCTGAAAGAAAGCAAATCTCTCGTGTTGTTGCTCAAGGATGCATATTCGTCCCCATAATTATCCCATTCATCAGCAACTCCAACTGCTTGTGGCTGTCCTAACTCCACTTGTGGCTTTTCTCTTTGTAGGAATTTGGCACGGAAGAATTGAGAGGGGGTCTTACTTGAGACCCTTTCTCCATGATTGACAGAAGAGCTTCCTTCACCATGATTACCTTGCTTTCCTTGGAGATTCGATATGGTAGTGCTTAGACCTTGTATAGATTGATTCAAATCAGCAATAGCTCCTACAAATGAGTCTCTTAGATCTTTCTGAGCATCAAACAAACGGGTTTGCAATTCTCTGTTGCCTCTAGAGAACACTTCATTCAAATAGCGCATTTTATTTGTTGGTGGAGGTCTTTTTCTATCACCCATACCTTCCTTTCCTGGAGTTCTCCTTGTGTAGTGATATCTAAAACCCTCCTCACCTATGTCCATGCAAAACCGATCTTATCCTTCACATGCTGGGAGAATCACAACTCTGATACCTCTGTAATATACCTCTTTCTAAATTTGAATTATATAAACTGAAAATTTCACAAAAATTGAATTCCAAGATGATATCAAATTGCAAGTATAAACAATAATGAACAACAAACTGAAAAATGATTTTATTTATTCAAATAATCACTTTCCAAGATACCCACAAGACAAAAAATGGCGATTGTTGGCCTAAAAACAACTTACGAGAGAAATGTGAATTTTTCTACACTTGTATGAATTTATAAAAATAAAACAAGGGCTGAAACAATGTAGAAGTTAAGAGTAATGATTATTATTAGAATTGTACCAATAGAGGGCTGGCAAATGATGTTAAAATTGCTTGTGTTGATACCAAAGAATCCCCAACCATCTATAGACCGAACAAAAACCAAATAAACCCTTCCAAAGGGGTCGTACCAATATCCCAATGGGTCACTTTTGGCCTAAAACTGCCCAGAAATTCCCATCTGCAAATTCCTTGGAGTCTACTATGGTTTGGCTGATCCAAACCCCACAAAATTCACAAAGAATCAGATCTGAAATGATGCCCAACTGATATGAAGTGAAAACAACCCCAAAATGTGCCCTGTATCTGAAAAAAAACCTTCCAATAACTGAAAATTTGAATTGTAGCACAATAGTGAATCTTGGGTGGATCCACCTCACAAAGTTGATGAGTTTTCATTCCCCAACCTTCAAACCTTGAAGGTTTTTGTTCCCAAAGGTCCTTTTCCTCGAGGGTTTTTGTCCTTAGAAGATTTGATGCAAGCAAATAGCTTAACATGCAATGATAGAAAATAGATTGGCAAAAGATGATCCCAACTGAATACTCAAACCTCCTTTTATAACCTTTCCTTGCCTTTTTCCAAGTTGGGTTCTCCATGTGGGAATAAAAGTGATTTTTAATCTATAAAGCGACTTCCTTATTTTTATTTTATCTTTATGAATACACTTTATCACAGAGTCACATTAATAATAAAGAGCCCCCTTCTAATTAATCATTATAACTGAAAGTTGCTTTTTCTATAAATATTGCAAGGCTTAATAAAGCAACTTAGAAATATAACGATAAACTACTTCCCTTGTATTTACCTTTAAGCCCTCGGAAAATCATCTAGGGTAGAAAAGGTCTCATGGTGAGCTCGTGTTAAAGAGGGGACATTACAGACTAATAAAACCAAGATCCTGATTAGACATGATGGAGAGAGGAACAACAAATTGTATCCAAACATGTTGAAAGAAGAGTTTTTACGCTTTTGGCACGTTGATAATCTTATTGCATTCGACCATGATTGCCATCATTGAGAAAAAATCAACTACAATGAACATAGATTTTTGTTGATACTTGGTTGGTGGAAGGCCAAATTAGAAATCCATGCTAATAGATTCCCATTTTGGATGAAACCGAAAGAGGTATGTAGATGCCCATTTTGCATTTAGCCGGTTTGCAATGGTGTAAGGAGCACAAGGCTTGACGCGAGCCTTAATGTCTCTATTCGTGCCTGGCTAATAGAAGTGTTGCCAATGTTTTGGCAACTCAAACGACTTGTTGATTTGGAGTAGTGTGCTTCCCAAACAAGCCTATTGTTAGGTGTGCTAGAAGGAAGACATGTGGGTTAGCTTGTCAACCTTCAACTTTTTCTTGAGAAGGGGAGTTGTAAGTAGGTGTAAATTTTGCATTTGTGGAGTACTACGAAATCCATTTTATAGTGTTGCGGGCTTGAGTATCGAGTATTGTTATGATGAAGTGGCTAAAGGTAAGCTTAGGTGTAATGTTCCCTTTTTCGAATTAATCTGAAATAAACAATTTCTTAGCAAGCAAGGGTTGAACAATGGAAGATTGTGGATTATATTTCAGTTTTCATCATTCATATTCATAATTTATTTTTGTATTTCCATTCTTAGTGGGTCGGTTGGGTTTAATGCCTTTAATGAGGCTTAATAAAAGATTCTAATGACTTATTAGAGGTCGGCCATACCTTTATGAGCTTTGGCGCTAAAGGAGGTTATAAAAGAAGATTAGAGGGCTCATTCGAAGCATCTAGATTTTGGTGCATTTTTCTATTTGGGCATTGTGAGTTTGTTGCTCCATGTTCTTCCACTGAGGATGAAAACCCTCTTGTGTGGCTTCTTAGAAGGATGAAAACCCTTTTAGTGGTTTTATTGGAGGACGAAAATTCTTCAACATTGATTGGTATTGAAGAATATTGTAGATTTGAGAAGAATACTTAAAATTCAAATTTTTATTGGCTTTGGGCAACATTATCTACTCATTTAGAGATTTCGGGATCAATTTTGAGAGGGTTCTCATGGTTGGAAAATTATGATATTGGTCTCATTTGATTGCTGATATTTTTATGATCATTTTGAGTATTCATGTGTGTGGAAATTCATTGTTTTCTAAGAGTTATTGAATTTACAAGTTTCAGCTATTTTTGTGCCATAATAAATTCCATAATTCTGAGTTTGATGATTTGATCACATTTTCAGATTTTCTACCTTTTAAAATCAAGGGCAATCCAAGGATTAACTTATAAATTTTGAGTGCTTCTACAATGGATTTCTCTCTTTCTCTTTCTCCTAGTCGCTAGTGTTTGAGAGTGCTTTTAGGTCCTTTATTAATTGCTGTTATAAAAATCAGACTTGCTTATTTTGGGGGTTTGAGATAATTTTTTTAATTTTTTAGTTTTGTCCCGAAAAGGGATATTTCATTAGGTAGTCAATATCGAGCATTGTTAACAATAGTGTTACGTGGGGACGTGCACACTCCCTTCCCAGCCGTCCCAGACGTTTGGGACGTGGGAACCCACACCTTTCCTCGTCGACAATTTGATTTTGAAAGTGGATCTGCAAGTCTTCTCTGGTGACTTATTTCTCTTGGGATCATTGTAATGTCCCCATTTCTGAAGACCCTTAGCCTATACTTCCCCGTGGGCTTTGGGATGTGCAAGGGGAACGTTTTTATTAAATAATTAAATATTATTGCCTGGAGCAATAATTATTTAATTATGAAGGTTATTTAATTTAATTCCCAAAATAAAAAATAAATAAATGGGGAATTAATTAAATAAATCTTTAGATGGCTTTTATTGATAAAATCACCCTTTGAAAAGGGGATGCCACACCTAGGGGAAATAAACTGCTTTTATTTAATAATTTCCATCCCCTTGGGATTTCGAATTTTGTGCCTCCTTGCTTATAAAAGGAGTGCTAGGATCACTATTATTATTATGCTATGATGATTTCGATTTTGACTCCATGTTTGGAGAAGGGATGTATGCCCTAATGTGATACTCTTGTTCTCTCTCTTCCATTGTTGAAGGATCTATTTGCCTTGAACCTGATTTGAAGAATCAAGTTGAAGAACTTATTTGTGCAAACTCGAGTAAGATCTATGCTTTTGGTTTTAGCAAGTTCTTTTAGAAATCTGCCTTTTTCTACTGTAGCGACGTCACTGTAGCAGCTGGTTGTGATAAAAAATAAGAAGTTTTTGGAGTACTTTTGGCAAATCGACCTGGGTGTATTGGTTTCCTATTTCAGCGATTCCTTTTAATGTTTTATGAACTGTTTAGGGCCATACGTGGATGTGAATCGATCAAGTTTAATGTGTGACTTTGTGCCTTTCCTACAGCGAATTTCCTTGGGCATGTTTATGACTGGTTTATGATCTTTTTGAGGTAGAATCGACTAATCTTATGCATGATTATATATCCCTTTTACAGAGATTGGTCTGGGCAGGTTTTGTGCTTAGTGAACTGAATTTTGTCTAGTTTGATTGCTGCTCAAAAACAGCGACTTCATTTGGGAGTATTATGGACTGATTTTGGAATAGAATATATTGCTGTTCTTTCTTCCCTAGCAGCGAATGATGTTACTGTTAACTCTGAGTATGAGGGTTCAACTCTTGCATGGTATTTGATGATCTCGCATATGATCTATATATAAAATATTAGATCATATCATATATATTCAGCGACTGTTATTAGGAGTTTAAAATTTGGGTTTGTACTCTTGAATGGACATGCATAACTGAGAGTTGTATGAAGGATTTTTTGAGAGTATTTGAGAATGTTCATTACAGCTGTGTTATTACTTGTTTGATGTGGATTACTAGTTCAGCTGAGGAATAATGACGTGAGTTGCTTGATAGAGGCCATTAAACCCCTATCATTGGGTTTATTGAGTCATCTATTTGAGTGGATCAAGTACATTTTGATTGGATTCTAATATGGACATTTGATTTTTGAGTGATTAAGAGTTTGTTGGTTGCTATTTTCTAATATCCCAGAAGTGGGAAATTACAATCATCCTCATCCCGTCCTGACACTGCTGCTGAAGAGAGTGTATTACATCCAGGCCACTTGAGTTCTTGTAGAACTTGCGATGCAAGAAAATAGAGTAAAGTGGCCCTTGGGAGGCCTTTACCCTATTGAATATGTAACACCAGTGAACTAAATTGCTTTTGATTAATCCTTTTTACTAGTGTTACCTAAGACTCCGGGACAACTAAACAACGGGATGCAAGGACGAAGTTTTTGTGACAGCGAAAAGTTTCCAAAATTTTGGGACGACTATACAATAATATATAAAATTATAAATATTAAATATATACATATAAATATTAGGAATTTGTTATAAATAAATATTATCTATGACAAATGTAGTCCAAAATATATAGATAAAGATTAGAAATATTAAGTATGTTGTGACAGTCCACCATGTGCATTTGTGCTCGAAAACACTTGTATTCATATATCACTCTTGATTCTTAATATGTCTTTGTAATACAATATAGTTGGGTAATGGTTAACCAACAAACGTTTTTAAAGAGAACATCACAGAAATTAACTAAAAAAATAATTATTTAAAAAAATAAATTAATAAATCAAAAAATAAATAAAAAATGGAAGTCCCCAAAATGTCCCTTGCATGTCTTGATGTCATTGATGTCCCCAAAAAAAGGTGGACGTCCCTTGATATTTAGGGACGCCCCTCTTTTTCCCTCACTTTTGGAAACATGGTGGGACGTTTTCCCCCCGTCTCACTGTCCCCAAGATGTCCAAGACTTTTGTCATTAGGAGGGCTATGTTACCATGTAACATTGCATTTTACTACTCTTTTCAGCACAACCTTGCTTTTCTCGTCGATAGTTGAGGCCTCCGGGAGACACCAATCCATAAGGGGAAAGAGTTTGTGACATGATTCTCTCATCATATACTGGCTCCAATGAGTCAGTTCCATCATCAGACACTCCCTATAGCACCCATCTCTTCAAGATATCCCTTATTTGATCAAGATTCATTTGTACATAGCCCCTCTAGCGGACTTTGTACTCATCAATGCATTCTTCCCAATAATCCTTAATTGTTGGCACATGGATAGATGAGGGGGAAATTGATGAGAATCATTGCAATCCTCATCATTTAATCTTAAAGAATGTCAAAACATGGTGGTGTCCAAGGCTATCTGCAAAAGGGGATAAAGGAAACTATGATCTTACTGTTTTTTGCTCTAGAATTGAAAATGCTTGAACAAAAATAACTGAAAATGAATCTAATTTAACAAACTGAAATAAATAATTGAAAGAAAATATAATCTAACAAATTGAAATAAATAACTGAAAGCAAACCTAATCTAACGAAGTGAAATAAATAACTGAAAACAAATAAATGACAGTAAACAAATAAAAGTGTAACTTCATAAACAAAACAAAATAAAACACAATGCTTATTTAAACAATCTAAGGAAAACAACAATGATTCTATTCTAAAAAATAATAAACGATCCTCCTCTTTGGTAAGAGTGAGCCCTTGCTCTTCCCTCAGAGTTGGGTCAACAAAACTAAAAACAAGTTGTTGGCAAGATACTTGAACTGTGTATTTTATTAATTAGAAATGATGTTACAAAAATCATCCATCTTGTACCACTACCACATTGAGTGCTATGGAGAGATATTTATAACTAGTCCCTTGGCCAATACTCCAAGATTATAGAACTACCTACCTATAATCTTGGGCAAGACTTGACTACATCTTCCACTTTACAATGAGATAAATGTGGAAGGAATTTATTCAAACACTACAACTCCAAGTTTAACTTCTTCTTTCACTTGCATTAACTATTTCTTCCACTTGACAAGGAGACAAATATGGAAGAGATTTAATCAAACAATACAACTCTAGATTGAACTACTACTTCCACTTGACAATGAGACAAATGTGGAAGATAATTAATCAAATATTATAACTCTACAATGAACTACCTCTTCCACATATAGTTGACTACTTTTTTCCATTTGCCAAGTCTGCTTTTACATGATTGAATCTTTCAACATGATAGTTGTCTCGCCATATTCTCACCCCTGATTTTTTGATCGTTACTGTGAATTCAATTTAAAAAATATGTTCAAACATTTTCTAGGTTTGGTGCTAATTATTGTAATCTTTCCAAAACATCTTGAAATTCTTATTTTCATTGAGAAATGAGGGAGATATCGCAATTTTATTGAACCTTTGTTTTTTTGTGTTATTTTCTTTCCTTCAACCTTATTCTACTGAAAAATTCAAATGAAGATATCTCCTCAATTATTGCTGTTGTGTAAAAACAGAGAGGTTTTTCCTCCTAGCAACAAGAGGAACAAAAACCTCTTTCAGTTTCTCATTTGGAGATCTGTAATTTTAGTTAGAGTGAATCCGGTACTACTTGTGCGAGTCCTGCACCTGAAAACTTCTTTCTTCAGATGGTGATATCTTTGTAACCATTATTGCTATGTAAAAACGGAGAGAGGTTTTTTCCTCATAATAATAAGAGGAACAAAAACCTCTCTCAGATTCTCATTTGGAGGCCTACAATTTTAGTTAGAGCAAGTCTTGCGCTAGTTTTGCGAGTCCTACGCTAGTTTTGCGCTAGTTCTATGAGTTTTGTGCTCTATGACCTGCGAGTCCTGCGCTCTTCAATGCTTGGGTCTTGCGGTCTGCGAGTCTTGTGCTCTATGACTTGCGAGTCCTGTGCTTTTCAATGCGTGAGTCCCGTGGTCTGCAAGTCTTGCGCTCTATGACCTGCGAGTCTTGCGCTCTTCAACATGTGAGTCCTACGGTCTGCGAGTCTTGCGCTCTTCAATGTGTGAGTCTTGCGGTCTGCGAGTTTTGCGCTCTTGGCTACATGAGTCATGCACTTGACCATGCGAGTCTTGCACTTGGCTATACATTCTAGAGATTAAACGGCTTGCTCATACACAATACTTAACTCCGACTTACAAGATATATTAACATTCAGATTATAATGAACTTTTCAAAGATAGATCAAATATATTCTATATTTTATCTTAAATAAGATATCTAGTTCTTAAGACTACATCAAAATCCACTTTATAAGAGAAGGAATAATGTTATTTTGTGCAATAGATGAGACTTAGTTTGGTCTCATCAGAAATGTGGCTCTACATGAATCCCTTACTATCAAACAATGCCCTCCTAACATAAGAAGTTATTTTGAAATCTTCCATATTTGCATTGATTTTGGTGACATCCGCTAAAGTCTGGCAAGTGTTACGACTGAGATAAGATAAGATAAATACATTAATGTCCAACAAATGACCACAAAAGTAGGTCAAAGGGATTGCAGAAAACAACGAGCACCGATACAAGGTGGGAAAACCAAAGAGTTCCCGATAAAGAGGAAATACAAAAGCCAAAAGAGGTGGCCAACAAGAAGAAGAAATCACATGTACCCAAAATGGGGGTGGAAAAACAAGTGAGAGGAAGAAAGGGGAAAAACAACTAAGGAGAAGAAAAGATGAAAGCCCATCAGAGGATGGAAGATCCAACTCGCCTAACATCCGAGGCCGACTGGAAGAAGCTGAGGATAGAATACTGACCAGCTGAAGAGAGAGGTTGCCTATTATGCTGGGTAGAGTCTGGTCTAGGATGCAGCTGAAGAGTGTGCTCATGAAGCTTCAAAGCCTCCTGTAAATATAAAGCCAAACATCTCTGATCCTCAAACCTAAAAAAGTCAGAAAGATCCTGCGTCCTCCTAAATAAAGAATGAAATTTCCTTGTGATCTCATAGTAAATGGGGCATCGAAATATAAGTGTGTCTCCATCTCAGTCTCCTGGAGGCTACACAACTGACAGATCATGTCCAAACGATCAAGGTGGTGATCCGTCTCACAACAGAGTCTATGAGAACCAACCCTGAACTGACCAAGGGGAATGCGAAAGGCATGCATCCAGTGTTGAAGGGTATACTGAGGGCGGATAATGGGACCGTCCCTTAGCTCTAAAGAATGCTTAGCATAAAAGGCCATCTTGGGACATAAACCCCCCATTCCCCCCCTTAAGGGTTTGCCCAAGTGGTATGAATGAACTGCTTGTAAATATCCTCTCTGATGATCCTGTTCATCTCCTGTTTCGTAGGCAGAGGGTAGCTTGGTGTGTCCAAGGAGTACTGAAAAGGTGGAAGATGGTCTAACAGAATACCAATTGCTCCCAAAAGTTTGGAGACCTCGGCATACCGACTGCAATGCCGTCGAGGGGAGTTTGAAAGAGCAATAGCCTCAAAAGAACAATATGCCAAGTACGGGTACCTGTCACGCCCTTTGGCAGTGTCCACAAAGCCCCAAATGCAGTGTAAGAAAGAAACCAAATCAAATATGGTCTCCAGTATGAAAGGATGGGCTCCAAACTCCGCCAAAATAATGTACTGGGGTACCGATTGCTTACACTTGATGAAGCAGCGCAGGAGAAGAGTCTGGACCCTCTCGCTGGAAGCCCAGTCAGTACCCAACAAAGAGGGTCCCCAAGCAATAGAACCATAGAGGATCGTGGGTCGGATGAGGGAGTCCATTAGGGACATTATGGAGATGTCCTGAAAGTGATGGCGGAAGCACTATCTCTCAAGAAGAACTAAGTCCCTATAGCCCTTGTTGACTCGAGGTTGGAGAGCCTGTCTTAAACTGAAATGAGGGGTAGAAAACAAAATCCCTAAATGGGCATAAGAGCTAGTGATCTCAATCTCCTCACGTCTGAAGAAGAAGTGGATGCGATGTCTTCAAACCATAACCTTGGTTTTACCAAGGTTAACCGTCAACTGCCGAAGATCACAAAACAAGGTCAAGGCATCGAGCTATCTCTGTAAGCTCTCCGGAGAAGAAGCTAGGAGAACCACATCATCTGCAAAAAAAAGAATGAATATCAAAACCTGGTGCAGGAGGCACCCATCACTTTTCTGAATATGCTCATGGAGAAAAGACTCAAGCTTATCAATGTAGATCCCAAACTGAGTTGGGCATAGGGGGTACCCTAGCTTTACCCCAATGGTACTCATGATGAACTCAGACTCTCCTTGGGAGGTGCGGAGGCGGCCCAAAACATTCTTGTACAAATGCATGATGGCCGTGAGAAGGGTCTTGGAAATGCCAATGTCACGGAGCCGTTGAAAAAGTGCCTCACGGGCACCGAGTCAAATGCTTTCCGAAAATCCACAAAGCAACATTAGATCTTCGACGAGCGATGACGTGCCTCCTCAATGATGGCTTGGAGAGTGAAGATTGGGCAGTAGTTTGGTGATCAGGCTGAAAGCTAGCTTACCCCTTGGCTCTTATGTGTCTCCGCTCTAGCTCCTCAGATAACTGCATATGTAACACTATAACATAAAGCATGGAGAAAGTATGACCCACTATAATGGTCCTGTAGGTATTGGGGTCAGAGCTGGGACCCGATTTGTGAATTAGGTGAATGATATGGCGTGCCCAAGATGGCAGAAAACCCCAGCAAACCACTCGATTGAAGAGGTCAGTCAAATAACTACAAATAACCCTTTGACCGAGTTTGAGAGAAATGGGGAATTGACTTCCTCCTTTCTTGCAAGGTTTGCATATCTTGTGAACTCCAACCAATTATTTGCACAATTCAATCAATGACACCTTGTTTGAGAGGAACTTGGGAAGTTTATACGGCATGCCATCAAAGCCACTCACTTGGATATAGTAAAAACATGAGAATTGAATGAAGTAGTCCCCATGTTGCATTACCAACTCTACACCCTCATTGGATTTTCTGAATGCTTAATCATTTTAGAAAGTCCTTTTCAGAAACATCGTGAAAGTGTCATTGATGCACATGAAGTGCCTTTTAGTCTCCTTCAAAGTGAGTTGTGGGTAATTGTGCCAAATCCTCATTTTCTCGTATCTTCCCTTTGTTCGGAGACCAAAGTATGATTAGAATTTTGCACTAGACCACAACAAATATGAGGTCATATAGAAGTTATTGGTTATTCCGAGACCAATCAATTGCTTGTGAAGAGTGCCACTAATTAAGACTTTCAAGTCTATAAACTCCAAGCCCATACTAATATTGTGGATGAACAAGAACATCCATGGTTGGAAATCTTGGACTTGTTGCTGACAACTCTGTTGAGCAATGGCGTCGGAAATGTCATCATTGAAATCAGACCTCTGTATCCCCCTAGGCAACTTAGATTTCCCAGGTTTCCTTTGCTTCATCCATTGCTCATTTATGTTTTTAAGGCATTCAACATAATGCTCCTCCCAATAGACTTAGTACTGGCTGTAGAGATATCTCCATAGGCTTCCCTCAAAGGGATCCATTAATTAAGCTTGACGCTATCTCCATTCAACTGAGCAATGAGCACATTGGTGTTGGTTTTTACTTCTTGGCTTTTTGGATCATAATGTTTGGCTCAAGCCAACAACAAATTGGCACATTACCTGAGATAGGAAAGTCTGCCACCTTTGGTAGTCCACTTTTGGCCAAACACTACATGAAGGCGGATTTGTTGGGAGCTCAAGGCTTGGTGTGAAAGTTGGCGATGTTCACATGTCCTATTTTTGTATCCTAAATCTCACCAAGCCCAGTCTTTAGAGTGGTATGAGGCTCGAGACCATGATATTGATACTTCATTTTCGAGCGCAGGGGAGAAAGAACAATGGCTTTGACCAAAACCCACAAATCTGTGAAATATGGGTTTGGAGGTGGTTGTTGAAAAATCTGCAGTTGTGAATTGTTGGCGAGAAAATTTGTCAAGTGGACAAATTGATGGGTATCTGCCAACGCTTTGAGACTCTAGGTCCCTCTGTTTGAATGGTGCAGCGCCATTTATTATACGTGAATGAAATGAAAATCTGTGGTAGCCTTAGAGGTCGGGGATCCAACTGGAACACTCCACTGAACTTGCAGCAAAAGCTTGCAAGGGAGGAATTTGTTGAGAGAGTAGGAAAGAGAGTGAGAAAAATGAGAGGGAAAGTTAATATTGTAGGTAAAAAATCAGATTTCTACAACCATTAATCAAAATACTTCAACACACATATATGGAAAGAGCACAACTTTGTTACTAGCAACAAGACAAGACAAGATTAAGAACACAAAGTTTCAGTAATCTCCTCATCAAAAAGGCAAGAAACTCCTTTCTCTTTCATTTATGTTTTAACAAAGCTGTACATAGTAGGAAATGGAAGAACATAGAAGGAGGGAATCAAAAGAAATGCTATCTCTTTTGCTTCTTCACAAGAAGTAATCTCTTATGAGCACACAAAATTGATAACCCTTAAGAATGGGGAAGTCATTACAATATATAGACTTAGAAAAGACTCTTCATCTACCCCCATGTATCTCTTCACTTGTCTTTACCAGTTGTGACTCTTGACATTCCTAAGAAAGAACATTAAGTCCTCTTTTATTAATTAAGGGTAACTTATTACATTTTAGATTATACTCACATTAGTGAATAAGACGAAAGGTGAATAAGATGAAAAAGTGCACCCTCCCAATGAAGAATTAGGAAGGGAGGGAAGAGAGAGAAGGGGGAGTGAAGAGGAGAGAAGAGAGAGAACCATGGAAGAAGCTGCCTTTGCTGATGACGATCACAATCTCCACTTTTTTGCATAATGCATAGACACCTTGGGTGGAGTGTTTAAAAACACCGTTTCAAGATCCCCAGTTGATCACATGCATTACTCATGATGATCCATTCTGATCTCACAATGAGAGTGGGGATCACTCTCTTGTTCCTTAGGCTTTCACAATTGTCATTTATGATGCTCGAATCCCTTGACACCTTCATCCTCATTTTTTACACTGTGCTGCAATATTGCAACCTTTGCCTTTGTTGCTCTGAGGTATGTGAGTTTTTTCCTAGCATACTCCTAGCACACTTACTTGGGTTAACTCATTCAACTTCAACCATTCCAAGTCAACTCATCGAGCTCAAATCACCCAGCTTAGTGAGAGCCAATGATGAATCCACTTGCTGCGCCCTACGATGCTCTGCCTTGCTTTTGGACACAAATGAACTCAAAATGATGTTTCCAAGACCCTTATGTAGTTCTCATTTCTCTTTTTGAGCTATGAGGTCATCTTATTATCCTGTGGAGAGTCCAAAAAGCGAAAAGATGAGTGAAAATGAAGCCATTTACAACTTTCTTCACGCAAAATGAAGACTATTTTTATCAGGTAGAACCAAGACCTGCTATTTTGGGAACATGTCACCCATTTTGCTTCAATATGACCTTCTGAACCTTCTGGCATACTCCATCCTCTTTTGTTGATGATACATTACTATTTTAGTAGGTTACTTTTTCCCAACCTGTTAATTAGGGAAAATTGCCATTTTTGCCCGGTCTTCTGCTTTGCAGTGTTTCTGAATGTCCCGGGTGATTCATACTTGCAATTCGGGGGACTTACTATTTTAGCATGTTGGAAGCATAGAGTATGTTATTTTTAGTAAGTGACAAAAACAACCTTAGTTTGTGACGGGGACAATATTTTTTAGATTTGACTTTGTCGCGATCTCGTGCACCAAATTTCACTATGTTTCGCCCACCTGAATGCTTGGAAATAAAAAATGAATTTTTTTTTGGTGCGGGAGGCACAGAGCTACCATGGCAGCCATTAATGGAGTCACTGAGCTTTTTGACAGTGTTCTTTCCCACCCTGGATCGCGATGAAAACAACTTCACTGAGATAGGTTTTTGTCCTAGAACTTGTGCTCACAGTTTTAGCTTGCTCTGCCTGCCAGAGTGATGGGAAATCAAAGGAACGAGAGCTAGGGCACAAAATGGGGGTTTTGTTGCCGTTAATAATCCGGGGCATTACTTGAAATGTTGCAACTTGTTTCTCGAAGGCCTTTGAAAATGAAGAAGTCTGCAAAAAATCTCAGTTCGATTTGTGCATCGGATTGTGAGATATGAGCATTTTACGTTTTCAGTCACAAAGTCAATTTGGTGAAGCACGAACATGGTGTCTGAAGAAATTGCAAGTTTAATGGAGGTTTGTTGCAGTAATGGACGTGTGAGGATGAGGGAAAAATGGAGAATTGGAGAGGTGGGAGAGGGGCAATGGGTTTTTATAGCATTTTCCGACAGAAGTGGTTTCTCGCATGCACAAGTAGAAGCAACACGACAATTGTGTTTTTGCAATTTTTAACTTTTTAAAAATTCCATGCGGTTAGCGCATTTTGTGTCCCAACTGTCCCAAGGGGACGAGACTGTTGGTGCAAGAAAATGCGCCTCACTTTCAACTTGACAAGTGGCGAATGAGGGTTGGTTGGTGGAGAGAGAAAGAATGAGTGAAAGGCACTTGGGGGTTGGAAATGGGTCACATGGAAGACTAGACTGAGGGCTAGGCTTGGGCGAATTTTTGTGTCCAAACTGTCCCAAGGGGACGAGATGGTGCTAAAAAATGTGCCCTCACCTGGTGAGGACAAGTGGCGGAATCCGATTGCACAACAGTGAGGGCTAAGAATGGGTGCAAAGGGATCAAACTTGCATGTTTGAGCTTCGTCAGGGTCACATGAGGGTCCAGGGAGCTTAAATAGAGTTAGGCACTATTTAATGTCCCAACTGTCCCAAGGGGATGGGACAGTTGGTGCAAGAAAATGCGCTTTGAGCCTGGGAGTGACATGTGTCCACCTTGAAAATTGGCTAAGTCCCAAAGCATACCTTGGAGAGCAACTTGTTGACAACGTAACTTGAGCATCCAGAGGTCTTATTTAGAACTTCTTTATATGATCTTGAGTGCAAACACCATTTGGAGAAGGATGGGATGGGTCTCATCCCTTGAATCTGCCTGTAACCTCCTAAAAAATATGCTTTTTTCTCGGGATCATAAGTTGTGCATGTTGAAAACAGTCTGTGGGCAGAATTGCTTGTCTTGTGAAAAATATGAAACCACCATTACTTAGAGCTTTGAAATACCTTTCCAACGGTGTCTCATTTGACCTCTAACTCCTCTCCTTACGGAGCTCCTGGAATCACTTCCCAAAGCTCAAGGGTTGTTTTGTACTGCAAGCTCCTTCACCCTCCAAGACCCACTTTTACCGAACTTGTCCCTAGATCTTTGAAACTTTCCAAAATCTTCTTAAATTAGTTGCACAACGTTCCTAGCTCCTTAATACTTCTCCCTGATGAATTTTGGATTGCAACTCTGCTCTAAGGGGTGTGAACCATGTGTTAGAAAGGCTAGAAATAGCCATTCCTAAGTCTCTTGAAAAACCTGTCTTGCAAAGTATCATCTCTGGAGTACTTGAATGAACTTATTTTCCTTAAATCACCTATGGAAAAGACTGACACAACACACATGACCACTTGACAGGGTATGATAAGCCCGGTACAGGGGATGAAATGACTTGTAGGGGTGTCGAAGAAGGTTTATGATGAATGTTTTTTGACACTAGGGTAGAATTGTCCTACTTTCAAGTGAATTTTGCCATTGCAAAAACACAGGACAACACAAATGTAGTCAACAGTTTAGGGGACAACAATCCTTCCTCTTTGATGGGGAGGTTCCCTTATTCAGACCAAAATTGAAACCCTAGAATATTTACAAATATACATTCTATTGAATCTTGATGAGGATGTTGGCTTTATTAAGTACTTTTATAATTTTGAATACATGGAAAAACATTTAAAGGAGAACAAACTTGAATGGATAATGGGAAGTGAGAACAACACTTTCAAATAAGGAGCCAGATCTTATTCTAGAACACACATGCAAATACATATAATGAAATCCACTGCTGTAAACAAGATACAAATTGATTCAAAGTTCAATGATTCTTGGCACACAAGTGAGAACACAAAGTTTCAATATACCAGAATATGTAAATGTAATGTCCCCTTCTCGGGACATTTTCCATATTGAAGGTTTGAAGACCCTCAACCCAATGGGTTCAAGGATTGAGCTCGAAATTTGTCCCAAGATGTCTGTTATCTATTTTGTAACCCCTTGGAGGGCTCTTTAGTTAGTTAATGTGCACATAGGCTAGTTATCTTTATTATTTAATTAAAAATAATAAAGTGCACATAGTTTTAGTTTATTAGAAACTTTATTATAATAAGAGTTTTATGTTTTCCCTCCAAAAAGGGAAAGGTCGGTCTTATTGGATATTGCACCCCTTAACTCTATAAAAGGAGGTCGCATTTCCTTTAGAGGGTTATGTTGATTGATCATTTTGATTTCACTCCATGCTTGGAGTAATGAGATGTATGCCCTAGTTCTTGCATTGTGCTCTCTTTCATTTGGATCCATTATTAAAGAATATTGAAGACTCCATTGTTCTCTTCATTGTGTTCTCTTGTGTTGAGTGTGTTTTTGCTTGGTTTATCCATTCTACGTGTTGGCAACTTGGATTGGGGATTGTTTAAGCCTATTTTTGATGTCTAAAAATATATTTATGTTGCAGATCTGATTTATCATAATTTTGTGAGTATGTGTGACCAGATTTGAGGGTTTGGGGAGTAATACAAGTGCTGGAATTAATTTATATGCAAGTAGAAATTTATTTTGCCCTAGGCAACTTGCTATTTTGGCTATTTTGGGGGTTTAGCAACTGTTGTTTTAATTTGGTTGGGTTCATCTTGTTCCTTGTATTTTTCTGAGTCCGTGAATATCTTATTTGCCCAAATCTGAGTAGTTTTGAGGAAGATATGAATTTTTAAAAATTGCAGCAAACTTGGGTTTGATTATCAAGGGTTTTCAGCTGTGTATGATCATAATAAAAATATGATTTGTCTATTAATTATTCTTGAGCAAAGGGAGTTGATTTGGAGTGTTTGGAAGCTTGGAGAAGGGCTGAAATATTTTTATTGATTTTCTTCTAATCCTAGCGACGTGGAGGCAAATTTCAGGGGCAAATTTGAGCGGGTTTCAGTGTTTAGAAAATTTAGTTTGTTAGTTCATTTGAAAGCTCATGATTTCTACTTTATTGTGCAATTCGTTTCATGCCCAAACTCCAAGTATTTTGTGAGATATTAATTTTCTAAGTTTCAGTTGTTGTGGGTGATTTATTAATTAATTAACTGCTGCAAAAAATCAGGTCTGGATGTTATTAGAGTTTTAATTAGTTCTCCCATATAACCCACCACTTTGGCATACTCCAACCCCATTTTGTGTTTGTATTATTGCTGACATTGGGTTATTCGAGGTCGAACTAAGAAGATCTAATATTCCTAGGATCGATTGAGTTTATTAATTTTCAGATTTATATTTATCCCAAAAAGGGGATATTACAATAAATGATGCATAAGACTGAATAGAGATAAGAAAGAAAGATAGACTGAACAAGAAAGAAAGAAGGGAAAGGTTCTTATGTATTCAAAATCAATATTCTTTATATCAAAATCTCCAACATCCAACCCCTTTACAATTGAAACAAAGGCCTTATATAGGCAAGAGGGGAGGAATAACTACCAAAACAAACTAGTTGTTTAATTAAGTGACTAATCAATTAATTAGTCAATTTAAAATGACTTTTCATTAGATATTTCCTTTTACAAAAATAAAGTCAACAATAAAATAAAACAACTAGCTATGTTGAGTACTTGAAGATGGAACGAAGGAAATAGAAGCAGGAACTTTCAACTTTAACACATGCATTCAGAACTTGGTGACTGCAACTGATATTTTTGTTTCCTTAGGCACAATATTGTTTGCAAGGTTGTTCATCCAGGCTCCTAGAGAATTTCGGATCTTGTTCATCCATAGTGAGATAAACCTTTAACAACCGCTACTATTACATTATTGAGCTTGGATAATTCCTCCATCTTATCCTTATTCACACTCTCAGTTTTGTACAGGTCCTTAATGAGCTTCTTAAAGTCCTCTTTGATTTGATCTGCTGAGTTCCGTTGAGATGAATTATCCTTGAAGAGGTCACAACGGAGGGCATGCAGATCTGTAACTATCTCAGACTTCAGAGATTCCCCTTTTTGGATAACATTTTGCAGTTCAGTAGAAGCTTCTTCAAGAACTTTCATCCTCCATTCTACACTAATGGACCATGTACGAGATAGATTATTCTTAGAATCATCGAAAATCTTCTTAGAGAGGAAGATTTTCTCATTTGTGAGGGGCATTATATGGGGATCCTGAATTACATATGCCCAAATTTTTACCTCTTTATTAATATTATCAACCCCTGAGTTGATCTGCTTTTGAGCTGAGATGATATTATCATAGGTTTTGACGGCTTCATCAATGAATTCCAATCTTGTGATAAGAATCTTCTCCACCCATGCTTATGCTGCCTTACCTTGGGTTGCATGCTTATGTATTTCAGAAATTGCTTTCAAATCAAAGTCAGCTGTTGGAGTGGATGGTGGGAGAGAGGACAAGGGAGTTGGATCCAACAAAGTGTTATCAGATGAGAGGAAGGATTTGATGAAGCTGGGTAGAACTTGCACTTGCTCTTCCAGCTGCTCCTGAGTTTGCTTATCTTTTTCAACCCTCTCAATAACTTTGGAAATAATTTCTCGATGTACTTCACCTTCAGGGGTTGATTCTCCCACGGATATCCTTGTTAGCTTAAAATTTGTTGCAGACACTTGTTGTTTGCTCTTATCTCCTTTGGGCTTAGCAATTTCAAGGAATTGTTGTCCTAAGGCAGCTGGAACAAGACGAGAGGTGGTGTTGGCCTTCTTAGGAGGGGAGGAGTGTAGCCACAACATCATAATTGGGAACTTCAGTCTTGGATTGATATTTTCTTTTCCAGTTGTCAACCATGGGCTGCACCCAAGAGAAAGAGTCTCTTGAAGATGTACCTGGAGGAGGCAATTTAAGTGCAAGTCGCGGAGGAAGTGGTTGAGAAGCAGAAACTGCCACAGTACCTATTCCAAAGGAGGGAGAAGGTCTTCTTATATCCAACTTAGGCCTGACAGTACTTGTCTTTCCTAACTCAAGAGCTGTTACTTCAACTACATCCTCTGCCTCATCATCTTCTTCACTTCCTTCTTCATATCCTTCTTCCTCTTCTTCTTTCTGTTCTTCTTTCTCACCTTCCTCCTGTTAAGCTTCCTCTTTTTGTTCAGCAACAATTTACCCTCCTACTTGTGTTTCATCTTTCTTCTCACCTTCTTTACTTGGTGTTTCAGTCTTCTTCTCACTTTCTTTAGTTTTATCTTTCTTTGCATAAACTTTAGTTCTAGGGTCTTGCTAAGAAGAAGAAGGAGAAGCTTGGTGAGAAGGAGTTTCCTATTGGGAAGAAGTTGCTTGTTGAGGAGAAGTTTCTTGTTTGAAAGAGTTAAATTTCACTAGTTTTTTTACTAAACCATTTCTTAGTTCTTGAAGGAATTGGAGCATTGAGATCATCTAGATTGTCTTTCTCCTTTTGAGAATAGTCAATTGTTGGGAGAGGAGTGAATTGAATAGAATTGGTGAATTCATGAGCAAGCAAATCAAAATCATCATGGACCATACTCTTTGCTACCTTGTGCAATTTGAAATCCCGGATTTGTTGAAGAGATAGCCTGCCATATACTCTCTTCCTAACCTCAAAATCATCATCACAATCTGTGCAGTAGTCTTCAATTGTAGGCACATGCAGATAGGAGAGACGCAAATTGTTTCCAATAAAGTTCTTGCTGTCAAATGATCATCTTTTCTGAAAAGGATGAACATGAAAAGAGGAGATAATTCTTTCAATATTCTGAGCATCTAGTGTAGACCCGCAAGTATAGTTTCCCAAGGATATGGGAAATTGTATGCTAGACACCTTATCTCCACAGGTCCTACGGAGAAGGTCAAGTTGCCTGCATAGTTCAATCAGAACAATCTTATCATTGCAATAGATGGGCATTTTATAAGGAACTCCTTCAAAACTTGTTGTTCTGATGAATGGAAACTTCTGGAACTGAATAGACAAACTGCCATAAACAACTTCAGTTGTTTAGTCTCTTGTGAAACTCTGTTGGTGAAATTACCTTCCAATAATCCGACTAGTAACAATGTGAAAGCATCATTTACCCTTTTATAACGAATCTTGCTATTTTCATAAGTCAAGTGAGTGTAAAATTCAAAATAGGAAGATTCTGTCTGCTGCCTTCTCTTGATAAGCCAATCCAGATCGTGTACCTAGCTATGGTATAGATTAGATATGAAGTCATATAGAAGGTTTTGGTTTGATGAACTTGAGTGAGTTGCTGAGTTAGATTTTCACAAATGATCTCGCCCCAATTGAGAGTTTGTTTACCCTCACAAATCAAATTAATGAAGATACACATCCATTCTTGAAACTCTTTGGTAGAGGGAAGGCCCTTTATCCTTGCAAGAAGAGTTATGATGTCCGACAACTCCTTGATAAAGTCAAATCTGTAGAGAGTCGGGGGTAACTTAGATGGTGCCCTTTTCTTCACCTTTAACCAAGAGTTGGTAATCATCGACTAATACTCGTTTGGGGTCAGGTAAAATTCTTTCTGGGCATCAGCCATGGTTAGGATTTTGGAGTTGTCAAAAGTTGGAATACCCGGGGCCAGGTTAATATGGTGAACATCAAGATGAGCAATCAGTTGCCCTTGAGGGTCTTTCAGCTCTTTAGTTTGTGGATCAAAACCAGAAGCACAAGCTAAGATTGTGTCAGTACATTACATGGAGTTAGAGAAACCTCCAACATGGGCCAAACCACTGCCTAGGATTTTCAGAGTCAATGGAGTTGGATTGGCATCTGTCATTCTGGCCTAGAATTCATTTAGGTCCATGTGCTTAATATCACTATCTCCAATTTCAGGTACAAAGGTTTCTAGAGAGGAAATGGGTTCATCACTTCATATCCAACATATTGGAACTTCATTTTTCTCAGATTAGATACTTACACAGAGGCAAATAGGCTCTTTCAAAGAAAAGCTTAGTGAAATAGAGAGGGAGGGCACCAAAACAAGACAATGCCTTAAAAGTGAGGCAAATAGTGATGAAATAACTTACCAATTGGATGAAAAAGACGACGTCCTCAAAATGAGCACAATGTACCTTGGATTTTCAAAAATGGCTGAGAAACGGTGGGGGAAATGGCCGGAAAACCGTTTTTAGGGCATGGGAAAATGGCAGGGCAGGGTTTTCTCTCGATTGCAAGTGTGAAAGAAAATAGGTAGAGCAAGGTTTAAATAGTGCGTGGAATGCCCTCGGTTGAAATGCATTTTCCCACAAAAACAAAATTTTGATGGTGGACCGGCTCGTGGGAGGCCCGAGGGAATAGTGCTAAACGAGGCTTAAACGCATGATTTATCCAATTTAAAAGACACGTGCGGGAGAAGTAGGGATGCGGGACATAAAAGGAACGTGGGAACAAGTTCACATAGTTCACATCGGGTTCAATTTAACAGATTCGAGGTTGGAAGCAGGAAAGTCAACTTGGCGGGGAACAAATGGAACACAGGAACGAGTCCCATGGTTCCTATTAGGCGCGACATAGTTGACAAGGATGGGAATCAGGAAAGTCGGAGAATCGGGGAACACGAGGCATATTGGAATAGGGATGGGTGTACTGTCAAGCCTGACATGCCCGATTTGACCGACGGATATCCGGGGAATAGGAGGAACAATGGAACAGTTCCTCCCGTTCCGCCAAGACCCAACTTAGCCGACTAACTTCCCCAAAGCATGAAATTTGACTAACTCCTTCCTTTCTTCCTTCAAACACTGACTCAACATAGGGCAAAGATGACCAAAAATGCCAAGCCATGACCCAAAATTTTCAAGTTTTTCACATTTTCCTGGTCCATGACAACAGGAGGCCAAAACTGAGGTGCGGGCGAGGAAGAAGAGAATAGGGTAGTCATAACCACAAGAAACTTGTGAAAGGACTGCCCAAAAAGGCCAAAAATGCTTAGGCGCATGTCATAGTGTGTAGGGGCAACCGAGTTCTTTTTTCCTTAGATTCACTCTTTAACACTCCAAAATGGGTTGAGGTGATGGCAATAAGCAGATGGAGGCTGCGGTGATAACATGCGATGCAGAAAATGCTGAAAATAACTAAAATGAGCAAGGGGGAAAAGAGCATACCAATGATGAAAATGGGGAAGGTGAACGGAGGCAAATCTGCGTGTTGAGCAACACACACAAAGATATAGTGAGAAAAAAATCACTTCACCACGATACCCATGGGGATAGAAAAGCTTAGAGCAATCAGCAGGATGGCAGTGGGTTGGAAATACCAAGTGAGATGGGGATGCAAGTATTTATAGTTGGCGGATGGCCAAATGTGGTTGAAATGGCGTGCTAGCCACACTTTGGGATAATGCTTGTATGGAGGCAAGAATGCTCCAAAGGCACCTTCAGTTGTTTTGAAAAGTCCTCGGGGCCATTGGCATTCATATGCTTGTTGCAAGAAAGTCGCTTCCAATGTGCCTAAGGCACTAAGCTCTCTTGCTGAAATTTGGATTTGTTTGGCGCCTTTTACCTACCACTGAGAAGTGTTATCAGATGTACCTAAGGTGCCTTATAACTCTGTTTTGAACATGACAGGGCCTTTCATGTTGCTGCTACACAATGCAGAAAAATGTGACTATGAGCTTCAACTCCTTTCTTGATTGATTAGTGCCTAAGGTGTGTTTTACCTTTTCAATGAGCACACGGTGCCCTTGGCACCTTTTCACCCACTTCTTTATGGGGCTTCAAAACTCGCTAGGGGTACCAAGTGTGCCGAGCGCCATTTCGAGGCCACATTCGCAGTTCCTCCCGCTGTGAAAAAAGGTGCCCGGCCTTTTGGGGGATCAAAGCACACTTTCCTCTCGTGCTTCTTTTGGCAAAGTTGCTTGTTTTTGAAATCTGCACATGGACTCATTCTCGGGAAATTTTGACATGATTATTTTGGAGTACAACACAGCATAATTATACAATTTCAACATTTGGGAAGGGTTGAAAACCATGTACTATAAAATATAGTATTGTATGAATTGAGAATTGTTTCATGCTGCTATCCAATTGTGTTATCTGTTTAATGACTGAACGTTGACTACGATTGAATGGTCAACAATATTTATCACTCATGCAAATAATCACTTGAGAGTACATGCAAGTACTAATTGAAGTACAGACATCAAACTATTTTTAATATGTCTGCAGTAACTTTGCTTAAAGATTTTATGCAATCTGTGACAATATTTGTTCACCTAGAGTAAAGTGTGCCTAGTCATTTGAGCTTGGCGCGGTATCTTTTGCTTATCATTTGAGTATTCATATCCAAGATTCCGAAGTAAACTTCTAGCTGTCTTAACAAATAATTGAGTTCTATACAATGAAATTTAAAGTTTTGCTTCCATTTTAAAAGGTGCAAAACACTGACAGATTTCACCCATCTATGGCTTACTGGACTTTTAGATTCTTCTTCATATTTAATTACACATTGTTTGCCCTCTTCAACTCATGATACTTGGGAATTTCAACATTCTTCCTGAAACATAACAGACAGGTGTTGTGTTATCATGTTTTTCTCATTCTCCGAGGAATGTGCTATATATTTTTGGGCCAGTGTTTTGTATTCACTCTGTAATCTTGACCGCTCCATTCTTAGACGTCTTTGTATTCCGTTAGTCTTAAGTTGTCTTTCCTGCAGTTCTTCATCTTTTGCGGATTATCTTAATGTCTGGGTCATACACCGGTGTTAAATTCAAGATCTAATTGCTCTGATGCCAATTAGATCTATTATCCAGCAAGTCATAATTTCCGAATGCTTATAGAATAGAATTTGAATTCTGGAAATTTTAGATCAGGTTATTGGTTTAAATATCCAGTACCGGTTTGCTATTTATAGAAATATTTAAACAAAATTCTTCAGTAACAAACATTCATCATATAAACAATGGCAGAATTATTTTTAGGACAAAATCTTTGTGGGAAATAAAATTTCCTGTGTCTTATGGTGAAATTGCCAACAGAAAGTACATCCCAGTTGTCTAGAATCTGATCTCCGTTTCTTGTGCAAAATTTTACTTTTTATAGATACTAAAAAGTAATCTGAACGGTTTAAGAAACCATTCGTATACCTTTCACTTTTAAGATTCGATTGTGGCTGTCAATGTGGATTCTACAACCCAGATATCATTAAAGTTGCCATGCCTGTTGAACTGCTTGTCTGTGCACTTTATCTTGGCTTTTGGGATTTAGAAATAACAGCATACCATCTTACCTTGTATATCATAGTTGGTACATGGTGCATAGTCAATCACAAACTTCAAATATGTTTACATGAGACATGATTTTATCATTTTCCAGCTTTATTAGGGATTTCCTTTTGACCTTTGACAAACCTTTTGTATGCTGTTGAGTAAATCTCTTTAATGGCAATTCCCAATCTCTTTAATGGCAATTCCCAATCAGGACTTCAGCGTTTTTCAAATTGATTGGTTTTTTTAATCTGACAGATCTTTTGTATGTTTCTGTTTGCCTACCGCAAATATTGAATCCTGAATGGAATTTAAGTAGTTTTCAAGCTTTTGTTGATATTGACAATTTCATATAAGTCATCAATAGAGCTTCTAGCTCATTGATTTCATTCAAAACTTCGTTCTCTGTCAAATGCCATCACTGTCATGGTCTTTGACCAAAATGCTAACATAATGCTGCTTATAAATATGGTCTGAAGTCACATATACAGATAACTCGGGCATATTCTGCATATTATGACATTGTGGGATATGCCTTTTCCTTTAGGAAGGACAAAACAGCACTGACTTTGTTTCTCGTCATCTGCCAATCTAAAGGTCTGTGATTGGCCATTTGGAATTTTCATCTACAAATCAATTTTCTATTGGATCTAAGGCCATCAGTGGCACCTAGAATTTCATTTCAAAACTCTTGATGTTGTAATGGATCAACTAAAATGTAATTCTTGAAGGATATATGATGATATTTATAGGCTTCAATTTTAACAATGAAAAACCACAGTTCATATATAAACGATTAAATATAGGTTTTCTAACAAGTGCTGATTTCTTTTTTGCCATTTTAAGGTTTCTGTTAGTCTTAAATTTCCAGGAAGGATATAATTTGTATTTATAATTACTTTTAACATTTTTGCGTTTCCTGGCTTATGTAGATTCCTTTCTCAACACTTGTAACTTTCACAGTTTTGAGTTTGTATTTTTTCTTACTAAGCTTCTCACATTTTTATTGTATAAACCACATTCTAAATAATATCAAGAAATATGTAGTTGATAACATTAAATGAATAAGGGTTTTGATGCTATATCTTTTCTGCGTTTTATTTTTTTTGGATTACAGGCGACAAGTATTTTGGATTTCAAAGCAAATATTGCAGTTGGTTATGGAAGATGCCCTTGATGACTGGTTATTGAGACAAATAGAATGGCTTAGGAGAGATGATGTCATTGCTTTGGGTATTAGATGGATCCAAAGTGTAAGTTCAAAAAGTCTCATTCCATTTGTTCTTTTTGTAAAATTAACTTCAAAAGAAACTAGGGGTGAGAGATGACATGACTGAAGCATTGGCTTGTTTTAATTTTTACATTTTTATTTGAATAATACCGATAATTTTAACATTGGAGGATTCATGTCTCTGTTTACAGCTTTTTCATGTACAGTGTCCTGCATTTGCAAGCACATACCTGTTTGAAATTAGGGAACCTAGAATATAATATGCACTGGAAATGAATATAAGGTCACTGGATTGAGCACTAAAGTAATAAGTGAAACTTACCTCATTATATGAACATGCAGAATATTTAGGATATATTATTGAGCCCATTTGGTGTAGGTCAGTTTGGTGCATAGTCTAAAAATTTCAGGTCATTCTCCCAAGGATTTCAATATGGAAAGAATTAATTAATTGCTATGGTATGAGTAAGGTACTTTCTACATCCCACAACCATCTTATTGCTTTACCATCAATACTTGTTGACCTTGGATTTGGTTTGCGACATTTTTCCCAACCATAAGTAAATCTCTTGCAGTATTTCTCACGTAAATCTTGCATCTTTGTAACAATTTCGTTACCAAATATAAAAAATAAAAACAAGATGATATTTTCCTTCTGTCTATTTGAGTATGTTTAAGGTTGTCATACAATTTTTGTTCTTCATAAATCTTTGAGTAGTCCTGATATTGCCATATTGTTGTCCACTGGTCTTTGAAGGATTGTAACATCTGATGTTCTCAGAATTTTAATGGCCGTAATTTACATGCTTAATTTCCAAATGTTGTATATCATTGACCATTTGGCTGATAATTTTATAAATTTTCATCTCAAATTGATAATGGAAATGGACTCACCTACGTTGATCTTGTGATAGATCTTAATTTCCAGATTTAATATTGTCCCACTGTTGTCATGTATTTTTGCAAGGGCAAAATTCAATGTTGAAACACGACAACTTAACCCTAGTGTCAAAAATTTTGTTTGAAAGCCCTCTTGAATCTTCTCCGGATCAGTTTGCCCTCCGTGCCATGCCTATCCTGATCCTTGAAAGCCCTCATATGTGTTGTATATACCTGCCCCAATGTTTGAAATGTTGAAACATGGTGCCTCATTCCATTTAGTGCGATGCTTCTAAAGGAGAATTCTTCGGCAAACCTAGAAAGACTATTTTTATCATTTCCTGGATAGGTGTGCGTCCTCTAGGGTAGATGTGAAAGCCCAAAATCATCGGGAAGTGGTGTTGAAGTGTCTAGAGCATGTTAAAGGTGATTTAGGAAAGTTTAGGAAAGATTTGAAGGTTTAGGAGCAAGTACAATGAAAGCGGGTTTTTTAAGGGTGAAGGAGCTTGCAGTCTATAATGGCACCTGAGCTTCAACAGAGGATTCCGGGAGCTCCGTAAGGAGTTAGGAGTCAAACTAGTAGTCATTGGAAATCTAATGCAACCCTCTACATGATGGAACTTTCACATTTTTCACAAGACTTAAGTGCTTCTCAGGGAAATTCAATTTGTGCAGACTCACCTTGTTGTCCCGAATGAAAAAGTGGATTTTTTTGGAGGTAGAATCAGGTCTTGAAAACCATCCCATCGATCTTGGAATGAGCTTGGGAGTCAAAATGATATAAAATTTTGCCTAAAAAGGCCTCCTAAAGCTCCAGGAAAAGTGATTTCAAGATCCAGGGACCTAGTCATTTTCTTAGTTGGGTGAGTGGCGCATTTTATTGTCCCAGATGTTTGAACTGTCCCGACTGTCTCGACTGTCCCAACTTTCCTAGGGATAGTGGGGACAACAAAATGCACCCCACCCCTCAGCTCTTGCTCTTGCTCTTGGTCCCTCATGTGACCTTCCTTCTTCCTGGCGGGTGCTAAGTTGTTTTGCCCATGAATTTGTTACGTTTCCTCATCTAACCCTTGGGTGCATTGTACTGTCTCAACTGTCCCAGGGACAATGGGGACAAGAAAATGCGCCCCATCCTTAGCCCCTTCCCAGGTTTACCATGTGACCAAAACTTTTTCCTCCCAGGTGCTTAAATGTGTTTCTCTCACCTCCCTATCTCCTCGTATCCCGCTTTGCCATTTGTCATGCTCAGAGAAGGGGGTGCATTTTACCGTCCCAACTATCCCTGGGACAGCATTGCCAACAAAATGTGCTCCCCACCCCCCATGCTTTGCAAACCAAAAATTTCACTAAGTATTTCTACATTGCTTCTTCTTTCTTCTTCCTTCGCGCGAACCAAAAGTGTTACCAGAAAGTTTTAAACATGAAATAAACTCTTCTCACCTCATTTTTCAACCAAGAACTCCATTATTGCTGCTCCATAACTCCAAAAAACATGCAAATTATACATAAAACCTGTCAAAATTCCTCTAGGAAGCTATATGCACCAAATCTTAAAAAGTTCATATCTTGCAGACCGGTGAACGAAATTGGGTGAAATTTCTCAGTTGCTCTTCATCCCTTACGCCTTCAAGAACACTATCAACAAAGCAGATGATGAGCTGGTTTATTAATGGCAACAAACCCTAGTTTGATGCCCTAGATCATGCTTTTTCAGTTTCCAAGCATTCCAGTAAGCGGATCGAGATGAAATTTGGAGCACACGATCTCGAAAGCAAGCCTAATCCAGTGAGACAATTTCCGTTGCAATCCGAGGTGGACAATTGTTGTTTCTAAAAATAGTAAGTGCTTGGTATCCTCACTAACAATAGTAACTTTCCTAAAATAGCAAGTCCTCTTAGAACAATGCACTCAGTGAATAGTGAAAATGATAAACCAGACCAAAAAACAAAAAGGCAACTGTTAAAAACAGAAACTTTCCGAAAAGGGTAAAACATCATCAACAAGGCTAAACTGAGTATGCTAGATGATCATGAAGTTCAAATTTAAGCAAAACAGGTGAAATCTCCCAAAATAACATGTCTTGGTTCAAAATAGAAAGTCTCCGTTTTGGGTGCAAAAAGTTGCGTTTGGCTCCGTTTTCATCCATCTCTCTGCTTTTTGACATCTTCACATGGTTGTATGATGGTTGCATAGCTCAAACAGGGAAATTCATCCTTCACAAAGGTCTTGAGGCATCACTTTAATCGCAGTTGTGTCTGGGAGCAAAGGCAGAACATCACAAGGCGCACCAATTGAGAACCCAGGGATATTGTGCATTAAAAAGAGTCAAAGCTCCGTCATAATTCAAGGTAAACAACTCATCAGTTAGGTTAGAGCTATCCACATCCCTCCGGTGAGCTAGTTGAGTGAGCTCGGTGAGCTAGTTTAGTGATTTTAGTGAGCTATTCAAAGTGAGTTAGTTGAGGTAAAGCATTGCAAGGAGTTAACAAGCAAAGTCCATTGAAGATCTCACGGAGCTTCTCGATTCAAGCAAGTGTGATTCATTCCAGCATCTTTTTCCTCAAGGGCATCTAGGTATGTCTTCCCCAATGGCAAATCTTCCCTGTGACGAACAAGAAGTAATATTGCATCAAGATCCCAAAGTTGCTCCGTTGATAGACGTCATATCAACTCCTGAGGAGCCATTACCATGGATTCAAGAAATGCTCAAAAATGAGCCAAGGACAATGCAACTTGCTATCATGCCCTGTCTTGAAGCAATCTCAGGAACTCTAAAGTCCAAGAAAAGAAAGAAGGCCTAGACACCACCCCGCTTCTTTAGTGGCATCTCTGGTAATCAGTATGTTGAATTTGCTAGGCCTAGAAATGAAGAGCTTATTGAGAAGATGACTCCGTCAGACTATGAGTTGACTCGCATCTGATTGGGTCAAGCTTCACATGAGGGTGATTCTCATCTGTTCAAGGAATCTTCTTCCTGTCTCCTTGCTCGGAATGAAGAATACAAGAAAACAATTGTGCAATTGAAGGAACAGGTAAAAGCTCTCAATGTTTACATTCAATCCTTCTTGGAGCTTGACTCAACATCTTCTCTTCCAGGAGAAGACATTCTTCCGGTCAACATTGTTGACCTTGAGACAATCAAGAAAGCACAAGGATACATGATGCAAGGGAAGGCCAATGAGAAGTGGATTGAGAAAATCATGGAGCAAGGCAAGGCATTATTTCCAGATGTCATTTCTCTCATCAAGTACGTTCTTGCAACTTTGTCAAAAGTAAAGAAAGCAAAGGAGTTTGCAAAAGAGGTAAATCACTTGGATTATGGTGTCCCCAGATTTCACCCTGAAATCTGAGACTACCCATTTAAAAAAAAATTGTTCTTTTAAAATAACGGGTCTTTTTGTGTTTTTATTGCCAGAAGATGTTTGTATTATGTTAGGATATTCCTAGTGAATCATATGAGCCAATTTCGACAAATACCCAGATACCCAAACTCATTTTATCCTTCCACCAAGTTTGTCTGCGGGAAATTTTTATTTAATTATTTATTGAATAAATAATGCCCCGTTTGAACAACAAAGGGCCGCATGACAACAACAAAGGCAACTAAGGATGCAAATAAGGGATGTGTAAGTGTCGCACACATCTAGAGAAGGCCAAAGGCCGCACACATAAGATAATCAAGTAAGCAAGTAAATGTACGATGATGAAAAATAGATAGTAGCCAATGCGGCACATGAAACAATATATGCTAGTCCTGTACAATTCACATATATTAGTCCCAAAGATCCAGATAAATAGAATATATTACAGTATATACTATAAGTATAACGAGGATGTGAAAGAGCACTATGCGATGAAAGAATAACACCTGATGGTGTAGGACATGCTCCCAAATTTCTATGGCCAGTGGGTAAGAGGAGAGTTCCAACATCTATTAAGCAATGTAGAGTCTTGTGTGTCCTACATCATGCTCATATACCTCTTGAAACATGTGTGGAAAGAGTATAAAATATGGAATCTACCAAAGCACCTGACAAACATATGTAATGTAAAGATCAAGCCATGTTCAAGTTCTGATTTTGTATTTTGAAAATATTTGAATGTTTTTGTATTTTTGGAATATTTGAAGCAAGGGCTACCCTATGATAGGATCAGGATGGTGAGGAGAGAAACTATCTAGTGTAGGAAAATGCTTGCATAAGATAGAGCTTGCAGGTTCAACATGAGTAGATGTAAGAGGTGTGGGCATAGAAATTTGTACTCTTGTAGAATAAATATTAGTTGAAGGAGCCTCATAAGGGATATTCTGATCATGACAACCTGATTGCCATAAGGGTATTGCACACTTTGATAAAAAGCATTTGAATGCAAGGTTATCCTAGAAGCATGTCACATCTCCTAAGAGTATCGGTCTAACTGAGAAAGGCTGCCTGCTGTTACTTGAAGGGGAAGAAAAATTTGTCCAATAGATTGATTAGGAGATTGTGCATTGATTTGGATATGTTGCTTAATATAGCTCAAAGAAATAAGCAATGAGAGAGTGTAGATGTTGTATCTAGAACCTCTATCAACCATAACACTGTGGATAGGTTGTTGATTAACAAAAGCTTGAATATAAAGTGCTTGAGAAGGATCGCCATTATTAAGCACATCATTGTCAATATTGTGATAAGAAGTAGAAGCCAAACCAACTTCTTGTTCTGAATTAATTAGTAATGGTACTTCTCTGGTAATTTTATACTCAAGTGGTTTTAATGGAGTAAGCTACACTTGCATGGAGTGTTCAATTTGTACCTCATTCCTAGTGACATGCGGTTATTTTGATAGACTTAGCTTAGGATCAAGAGGTACTTGCATAAGAGGCATAGCTGATAAGTATTGCTTGATTCACCAACCTTTGAGGCATGTAACTTATCACAAGGAATAAGCAGTATGAGAGATGTAGTAATAGGATCACTAGAAGCGTAGTATTCAATTTTGCATAATTTGAAAGGTTCCTTATTTGCTGGAATAGTATAATCACAGCCATCATCTATAAATTTGACTCATTGATGAATAGTAGATGGAATGGCTCCCATATCATGTATCCATCGGTGACCCAAGAAGAGATTATAATGAATAACATCATCCATAACATGTAATGTGGTAGGGACCTTTTTAGGGCCAACTAGTACATCAGAGGTGGTTTTTCCAAGTGTAGGTTGTGAGACGTTATCAAAGCCCTTAACAAAAATAGAATTCTTATCAATAGCATTCATAGAGATACCCATTCATGGGAGCAAAGAGCTAGGGAAAACATTTAATCTAAATCCATTATTTATTAGTGCTGTTTTGATTAGCAAACCGTGGATTTGCGCGGTGATTAATAGGGGTAAACGTTGATTCCTTACATGCTTAGGAGGTAACTTTGTAGGAGAAAAAGTAAGAGCCTTATCCGTGCTTAGAAATGGGCTTGCAATAGGAGGAACAAAAAATGGTTGTGCATTGGTAGGAAGTGCTCTGGGATGGCCTTGAATGTGATAGTATTAGTATCAGTTAGATATTGTATAACATTTCAAAGCTTGAAACATTTGTTAGTATGATGCCCAATACATCTATGGTAGTCATAATAAGCATTAGAGTCAAAAGATTTGGCTTGACGCTTGTTCATATCAACCTCAATAGGTGAAGGGAGAGATACAATGTTACACTCAAACAACTTTTGTAGGATCAAATGTAGCAAAGAAGGAAAACATGTGAAGTTCCTTTTAGGAGAGACTTGTAACTATATTGGTGTAGACTATCAAGTGATTAATTGCCAAATTTAGGTGTCTACAATTAGTTCCATATATCTATAGATGGGTAAAAAGTTTCATAACATTTCTCCTCTTGTAATTAGCTTATGTCCTTAGGAGCAGAAGTTTAATTTGAAACACATCTCACAAGTAACAATGCTTAGTCAAATAAACATGGATATTGACTATGAATATATTTAGTTTTTCTACGTGTAGCACTATCAACATCACAAAATTCTCACGTACACAATTCCTTAGTGTCACGATTCATTTATCCATTGTTTCCTTTAGTTTCATTTTAAACACGTTTAACCATGGTCGAAAAACATCATGTATTAAAGTCATAAAATTAGCTAGCACATTAGTTAACCCAAAAATGTAATACCACAACTCTTGAGTGATCATTTTAGGGTCTAAAGAAAATTTCAGAGATATTAGATCTTGTAAATATATAATTAATGATATCCCAATTACAAGTTGTCAATTTCTAGAATAAATTTCACACCATTTAACTGATATATAGCCCATCAATTTGACGCAAATAATACTTATTTCCTTAATATTGCGAGCTTGCTTAACTTATGATGACCAATGCATAATTACATGGTACAATTCTCTTTATCAATAAATAATAATAGAGCACAAACGGTGCTAAAACTCAAATTATTATCTATTTCACCAAAAAGGATTTATGAAAGGAAGAATAAAATCTACAGTGTCGATGTGACCATTAATCATTAGATTGTAAAATGTACTCCATTTTAGTTGAACTATAAACCAAAACTCAGATAGAAAATTTTGGGTTCTTGACATACCAAAAAAAGTTCTTACTTGCGGATTCCCATTTCCAATTAAGTATCGATAAGGGTTGACAAGGTTTCTTACATTATGACTCCAATGTTGGATCCATATGCATCATTGGGTACTACAATAGTCTTACCATAATCAAGTATATACATAATTTTGATATGTATAAAACAATAAGTTCTTTTGTTTATTGAATGTTTTATATCACACTTAATGGCTCTTGATATGTGTTCTTAAACATTGTGTTATACTATCCGTGTTGTGTTTTAAGAGTCTACTATCTTTCTTGTTATCCTCATTTCATCTACTCTATCCTATACTATAAGCAATGCTTAACCTAAACATAATATCAACCCAATGTTGAATCATATATCTCACATATTATTTTTGCTGGATATGATATATTAACTAGTAGCATATAAAAGAAATTAAATGCATTTCATTATTGGATGTCTCCAATATTGACAAGATGGGTGTCCCCAATTGTCACGTGATGTGCATTGAATACATTCCTTTTAAGTTAGTCAAACAACAAGTACCCTACGGTGACATGCTTAGTGAGTTTTACTGTAAATGATCAATTATGTTAAACAAATCTTAAATTAAGCTATTTCAAGTATTGATTGATGACATGACTATTATAAAATAGGGTTTTGTTATGTAATTAAGTCAATACTGTGTTTATTTCTTTGGCGCCCACAAAGATACCTAACTTAAATAATTTACATTCTTTAAATCGATGTTTTTTTAACGACCTTACTATCTCTCAGTGAATAATTGGTATTGGTTGAATGTCAAGGTGGTTTTTACCTACCTTAGAGTACATACATAATTCATCAAGATCATTGAATTTTGAATTGATTTACTTTATTCAGTTGTAATTGTAACAGGTCTTCTTTGTAATTTTTAATCTTTTTGCTTACTGCCTAGATTGAGGGATATTCCATTCCACCAAATTTGCTCAGGGCACGATTCTGGCCTCTTCCTTTTTTATTGGTATTTCATGGGATTTGTGTCTTGGTGGATGGCTAGGCAACACCTTTTACACCATCATCCTCTCTGTTAGACTACATCCGACTTGATTATTTGAAGGAACTTGTTTGTTTTACACCTTATGATATGTTGAGCACGGGTAAAAATAGATATAATACGAGTTAATTATAATTATTGATCACTCAAAAATACTAGAATAATATAATTTTTAATCAAAATAACTATTAACTAATACAAAAATAAGTTGATGATTTATCTTTGTAATAACATTATAGGCATGTCTACTTTGATACTTTATTAAATACTCCTAACTTGACCATTATACATAACTCCTAAATGTTATTTCACAAAAGTAGTTACTTGGCTTATTAATATCACACTAAATTAGAACATTTTCATTATTTAGTTATTCATTCTAATCTAAACTTCTTATACCATTCCTAGCTCTTCGATCATTCCTATTTTAAAGTATTACATAAGACGGCAACTCCACCCCATAGTTCATATGACTGGGATCAACCCATTCAAATCTAAAAGTACTTATTTAAGAATATTTTTATTTATTTACTTTATCTCCACAATTTTCAAGATAAGAAAAATAAATAAAATTATCAAAACAAGCTTAAACATGTATTCACTTTTGAAATGGATACGGAAAATACATAATTAACACACATGAATTATGCAAAATTCTATCTTAAATGTGGTTTTCATGAGCAATTTAATTAGATTGTGTAATTTTGTGGGCTGTTTTTACTCGTATGATTTTAGTCATTAACCAAATGACCTCCATGAGTGGTCATTACTCTAATGGTGTTATTCCTCATGTATTTTTTTTGGTAATAATCCCAAGGCAAGGAGACCTATTTTAGCTCACAAGCAGTAATCAAATTTGAAGGGCTACATTTTTCTAGCGCTTCTATCATGAAAAGTTGTTTAAATATTTGCCCTTCACTTGACAAGAGTAAATGAAGTATAGACTTCATAAAAAAAATGTATAAATAAAATATTTTCTTCCAGTGTAAAATTGTATGTGATATCTACAAACTAAAATAGTTGTATAATTTAATTACCACTCCAATATGGTTGATATGACCTAAAATGGTCACACTAATATAAAGGCATACTAGATGCTAACTTTCAACTTCGAAGCCTCATTCCTACACATCTGTCACATTTAAGGGTTGTGATCTTTTAGAAGAAGACAATCAAATTGGGCTTGGTTTTGTGCAGGAAGATCTAAACCTTTCAAACTTCGAAGCAAATGCAAATGCAGAGCTAAGAATTTCTTGGTAAAATGTACTTCAAAAATTTTCCTTGAAGAAACAAAGGTGATTGACAACATATCCCATCAACTTTTTAAAAATTGTACCATTCAAAGTACAACCCATTTCGAAACCAAACTTTTTTGACCTGATTTTTACAATTCGATTTGACATCGGATGATTCAGAGTTAATACACTTGCACTTGTGCAGTTTCAGACAAGCATTTATGATCAGCCCTTCTTTTGACATTTTAAACAATAATTTATACTTCCTAAGTGTCATTTAAAATTTGCTTTTTGATTTTTGTTTGAAGGGCAATTTTGTTATCATACTTATATGACAGGTTTGATCCCCTTGGACGGGCTGGGACGGGTGCAATTTTGATCACTGCTCACAAGTATCATAAGCATTTGCTATATATCATAATTTGGTATCTATACAATTAGTCTTATACCAAGTATAAGTGGTTGTAGAACCGAGTCACATATCGAAATTTGGTGAAATTAACCTTCTTTCAATATTTTAAAATCTTATAAAAGGAATATATCACATTTATTGTTAATTAGTCCCGTACAAATAATATGTCTATTAAATGTGTACAAACTAAGTGGTTCTATCTCCAACCTAAATGTTTACATATAAATTAATTTTATGTAATTGTATTTATGAATGCCTGACAAATTGAATTTTAACTGAACTATATATGTATTGTCTTCTAGAGGTATATGGCTCTAGAATTAGTGTATAAATTTATCTATAATATAGTTCATTGGAGCAATATATCATTCGGCGCACTCGTGAAGGGTACACGTTGATTTAAAAATTCCACTCCATTTAATAGGCCATTTAAAATAATATTTATTCCTTTTCTTCTCCATGAGTTTGTTGTGTATATATATACAACAAGTTGTTATAAACAGGTTGTTTAGGATGATATCATTTAAGAAGATTGTATTATCCTAAACAACCTTTTTATAACATCCAGATAACAGTAACATTAAAGTCATTCCACAAAAATAAAGAACTATCAAGCTTTTAACAGATCACGAAATCCCTTACCCATATATATCCGAAGTAAGATCTAGTAGAATAAAAATGGAAGCCAAAAGAGACAATGCCAACACCGACCTCCAATGAAGTTAATTGAGGCAATGTACAAGTTACAAAAAATTGTATGGAGAGTCAATGTTACTTGGTAGACTAAGAAGAATTTATATGGACCTAAGTCGTTGAGCTTATTCAGCACCTACATTCTTTTTCGTTGACATCCAGTAGATCGCATCCTGCAGGATAATTTAGTGCTACAGAACCCTATCACATCTTTAAAATTTTATTTTATTTTAAACCAAATCAATGTGCCATTTTCCATGTATCTTGTGGAAAATCAAAATCCAAATGGACCTAAGGCAGCCTACTATTGTGAACAATTGTGACTTCATCATCACAAAAATGTCATTGTTTCTATTAGGTGATGGAAGAATCCCATTACTTCTCCAATATTCTCCTTCAACCCATATAAAGTGGCGAGAGTATGGGAAGAGCTCTGAACAGGACCAAGTAATATTAGTATCATTCTTATTGTCTAATTTGTAAAAATAATATGAAACTTAAAGCGTGCCCTTAATAGTGAGAAAATACAAATTTGTATGGTCTGATATCAAATAAGAACTATATAATAAGAAGCATCATAAATGGAACTGATGAGATAAGGTACACGGTGAAAAGCACATTCATTTAAAAACCCACCGAGATCCTTCTATGCATCTGTAAGAGCTTCTTGCCCAGCAGGTCACCAATATTTCTATCCAAAAAGAAAACGCAAGATGAGATGCTATCTCAACCGTAATTGGCAAAAAAAAAAATTGCACAGACATATGGAATTTCATGAATGTAGGTGTTATCATTGATAATGATATTTTAGAGATGTATAAGGAGTATTTTGATCTCAGCTTTAAGTGGGGAAGTTTTAGCCTTGAATGCCAAGGAAAAGTGATTGTTTCCCCAGGAGTAACAATAAACTTGATGCTTCCAAATTGAAGACAAAATTCCCACAGTTGTCAATCAAGGATTCAAGTACGTGTTTGAACCTAAGTTGCCGAAACGTTTTGGATACGGGAGCGGGAGCGGGGTATCTGATACGTGGAAACGGCAATTTTTTTTTTTGACCCCGGATACGGCGTAGGATACGGCAGTACAAAAACTATATAAAAATTAAAAAATATATAAATTTCAGCCTTCTAAATAGGAATTTAATTGTTAACCACATATTATGCATATGAAAGACAAGATAAAAGACAAGTTATAAGCTAAATAAGTGAATAACCACAACAAACAAGCTAGGATACCAATAAAACTAAGAAACTTAAAAGCTTAAAAGTTAAATTAAAATTTAAAATACTTAAATCAAACACAATGTGAATGTCATGATATATTAAATTCCATCATAGATCAATATTCAAAGTTCAAACTATCTTTCATTGTCAATATTCATCATATTCCTCTTCATCAAGAGGATCAAAACCAACTACATCATCATCATTATGTGGTTCATTAGAACCACATGGGCTCGAACCACTCGCACTAGGGCCACTGCCAGTTGCACCCCCTTGTGCATGTAGGTCTCGTGGTGCCAGTGCCACAGAACTCCCCTCATCATCATATGCTCCATGGTGGGAAATGGAAGCATCCAAGTCAACTATCTCTGGATCAATGTCCCAATGTCTTGTTGATCCTTCCTTGTACTCCGGCTATTTGTGGGATAAAAGACGCAAGTTGGAATGTATGTATACCAAATCTTCAGCCCTTTTAGCTCTCAACCTGTTGCATTTCTGTGAGTGGATGAAACTATATGTACTCTAGTTGCGCTCAGAGGAAGATGAACTTGCAACCTATTAAGGTAACCCAAACGTCAAAGTCAATGCAAAGTTCAACTTCAAACTTAAACACTCAAACTTAAATTTAAAAAAAATAAAAGAAAAGAGAATAAAAAAATTTAAAAGTTACCTGTGCCAAGACCTTGATTGCAAGAGATTGCTAGTAAACCGATGAAGTACCATGGAGGTACCACCACATATGAGCATCCATCTTGCATTTGCTCCGAAGAGCGAGAAGGCTATGACCCATTTCTGCTATGAAATTGCCAAACTCTACCATAACCTGGTCTTGGGCCTCAGGATCAGGGAAGAGCCTAGCCAATGCCGCCATATATCCCTCACTGACTTCCGCATCCCTGTATGGTGCTACCCTCCCTGACAAGGAAAGGATCTCTGTGCTATAAAATCTAGCAGTCAATGCAAAAGCTAGTAGATGTAATGGGGTGGTCATTTTGTTCCAGCGCTCAATGAGGATTGATTTCACTTGTTTGAAAAATGTTTCCTCGGGATCTTGTTCTTTTGCATTTATGACGGCTTTTATCTTCTCAATCATTGAGTCAATGCTGTCATATATCCCTCCTAGACATGGCTGATCCGTGTCAGTAAACCAGATCATGCTCATAATGGGCTCCGTAAAACTCAACAGATAATTCACTCTATCCCACCAAGGGTCCTCTAAGATCAGGGTCTTCACTTTTTGAGCCCATTGAGTGTTTGATTGCCTCCATATAGACTAAAGATTGGATGTTACCATCCTCGTGAGTGCCTCTCCCCCCTTCACTAGTCGTCTCAAGACGATTGTGTGTGATGCAAACCGAGTCTCAACAACCTAAAAAGAATGAGGAACAAAAATTAAAAATAAAATTGAAAGCTAAAAGAATACTAAAAAACTTATATTTAAATTTTAAATTAAAAAGAAAGAAAGAAAGTTTTTCCTTACCTTCAGTAGCTCCAACTGCGAGAATGATCTAAAAATGCCCTGTGACATGTGGTGGTTGGTGACAAACATTTGGATCTCTTCAGCTTCTTCATACACTTGTTGGATCCACTCTATTTTGTTTGCCATTTTCTTTAGCATTAAATTCAATGAATGCACGGCACATGGTGTCCAAAAATAAAATCCCATACCGTGCCTCAACTAGCATCCCCACAACTTTGCAATTTTTGGCATTGTCCGTTATGACTTGGACAACATTTTCAGGCCCCGCTGCCTCAATGGACTCAAAGAGAATGTTGGCTATAAATTGGGCATCCTTCACTTGCCCCTCACAATCAACCGCTTTAAAAAACATTGCCCCCTTAGGGCATACTGCAATCACATTGATTAAAAGGCGGTTTCTTGCATCTTTCCATCCATCAGAAACAATGGACACCTATTTTGATCCATGAGTCCCTAATTGGTTGCAAGGAGGTTTCCACATATTTTTTTTGTTTATCCAAAAGGGTGGTGCGGATCTTCTCATATCCTGGTGATTTATACCCTTTTGGTGCCTCATTGATGGCTTTCACCATCTCATGCCAATAAGGTGATCTCACAACATTAAAAGAAAGCCCATTAGCATATACACACCTTGCAATGTGTTCATCTGCAATTGCCTTGGTCTCATTCTGAAAGGCCTTTTCCAATGGCCCTTTTGTCTTGTTTTTCTTTCGTGCAAGGGAAACATCCTCATCCGTGGAGATAGGAGCCACAAATGGATGTGGCATGGCCACAATTGGGGATCCACTAGGTGATGGAGCAACTGGAGGCCTCGTTGAATGAGATGAACCTCCTTTTTTAGCCAATGGATGACCCGCTTTCATAGCCACATTTGCCTCTGCATCTTCCTGCTCTTTGATATATGCCAAAACTTTTGTTT
Source organism: Taxus chinensis (assembly GCA_019776745.2). Classification (NCBI taxonomy): domain Eukaryota; kingdom Viridiplantae; phylum Streptophyta; class Pinopsida; order Cupressales; family Taxaceae; genus Taxus; species Taxus chinensis. The sequence continues at coordinate 5,867,489 of CM034149.1, forward strand.
TTGACACCCCAGCATTATTCTTCCCCTTGCATACTCTTATTCCATTACCCGTTATGGCACACAAGTGGCTTTTCACCCTACTGTAAGAGCCTTTGAATAGTCCATCACAATCATTGCATTTCCATTCAAAACAACCACCACCTGCAAGTTGTTGAACTATTGTTACATGCTTCCATAACGGTGAATTTGGGTCAAAGTCCTTGGCCAAAGATTGCCCAGAAGAAGCAAAACTTGTTGTTGCCATTGTAGAAATACCTACAAGGTTCCAAAAAAAAAAAATAAGCAAAGAAAACAATGGCATGCAATTGCATTGTGATTGAACAATGAAAATTAAAAAAGTTAAATAGAAAGAGCAAAAAAAAGATGAACATAAGCAAAAAAATCAAAATGTAATGTGTGCAAGATTAAATAACAAAAAAAAAAAAGATTAGAAATTAAAAAATAACTTACCTTCACTTTGTAAACCACAAATCCTTCACAAATCTTCCTCCTTTACAGCTCCTCACACTCCTACAAGCTTAGCAATAGCTCCTCAAACCCTAGACAAGCACAATGCAATTTTGGAGAGTCAAAGGTAAGTTTCTTTGCTTTATGTTTTGTTTTTTTGTTGTTTTTTTGTTTTATTGTTTAGAGTTAGCTTTTAGGGTTTAGATTAGAAGAATATTTTATTTTTAAATGTTGTGGGGCTTTTAAAACATTGAAATCATTAATTTTTTTTTTTAAAAATGCGTTTTTTTTATGTGGGAGTGCCGTACCCGGTGGTTTCCATAGCCCTGCTGCCGCTCCCTGCCCGCCCCCGTCGCCGCTCCCGCTCCCAAGGTTGTTTCTAGCCGTATCGGCTACCTAGGTTTGAACACAATAGGAAAAGCGAAATAGCAAATGGAGCAAAATCATTAGTCAGTATTCAGCACTGCTAGCATTTATAGTTTCCATACCCCAAGACTAGCATTTGCAAACATAGATCTATAATCCATTTATTAGAAGGTCAATATTTTTTGCCTGACTGCATTCCTTATGATTTCTTTACAGCAATAACAGGTAGCACTTGCGCAATTACTCTCTTTGCCTTGAAATCTCATTTAAAATGTTGCAATTCATTTAATATAATTATTTTATAGGAAATCTTGATAAATCTTTTTTTGGGCATTATGTGGTTATTACTAAGTTTATTCATGAGGATCTTACACGACATTCAAAAATATTATAAATGTAATGTCAGGGAGTTAGTCACAAATGTTTCAAAGCTATTCCAAATGAATACATTTGTTTAAGGAACAAGTAGTGTAGCATGAGATATAGGATGAAATTCCCCAAACTGAAGCACAAAACCCAAATCTAAACAAAACATAAAGTTCTCCACGTCTTAATAAGACAACACTTCACTTGAATCTTTTCTATTTTATTTAATTACTAGTATTTTATTTGCCAGGTGAGGCCTTCAGTTAAACCATGATAAAGCATCTTGCAGCTTTAAATCAAATAATGGCGGTTATAGAATTCATATAAGTTTAAGAGATCTGCTTACATTACTATTATAAAGTTTATATAAGCTTTTGGAATGTGCTTGCTTATTGTCTTTTGGAAACATCTTTGTAAGTAGTTAATTAGGCAACACTTCCTATTAGTTTGAGTTCAGAAGGATCTATATATACAAAATGCTATTTATTTAAAACTCATAGATATAGGTTAGAGCTCAAATGCTTATTCTATTCACCCAATCTCACATGGAATTCACAAAGGGTGTTCAAGATAATTTGGCTCTGATACCAAATGTGATAGACCTTATTTTCCGCATTTAATATTATCCCACATATATGTATACTTGGATTAACAAAAAAAAAAATCTATCAAAAAGTTTAAAAATATATTTCAAAGTTGAATTAAATAGAAAACATTATAAATGGAAATATAATGCACATTGTATTGATTACAAATATATTTCTGTCATTTAAAAGTGGCAAAAAATACATATCTGAATCTTGCTAGAAATAGGCCTCTACTCTCTCTTGTGCTTCGAGGCAAAGGTTCTTAGACTATGGCTGCAAGGATGTATAATTCACAAAATAAAATCTTTACGTTCCTTGGCTAGGAACCATCCAAGGTGTACTCTATACCCTTGGCTGGACACGTTCTGTGTGCCCCTTCTCCTGTCCATTGCCTACCTTTCCGTTTTCCATAAGAGACTCCACATCATTTCCCCAAGATTATCATCCAATATTTATATTTTACTAGGTTAGTTGGATAACTGACATACCCATTCATAATGAATAACCATTTCGTCAATAAAATCATTATTACAAGCTTTAATACACCCCTATCTTTTTATTAGGGTCTTTATTTTCACTGAGCTTTTCTAACTTAAAACTTTTATGTTTATATTTTCTTTTACCATTTCCATTTACCCACTTCAATATTTACTAAGGAACATTAATTTTTTATTTCTGTTGATATATATATATATATAGACATTCTTTAATCACTTGCTTGTTACCCAATTTCATATACAACAAGGAATATTAGTTCCATATATCTTTGAATGGGTGAAAAGTTTCATAACAAATCTAGGGTAAATAACTTATTAATAAAAGAAAAGTAAGGAAGAGCAAACTGACATTTGAATTTAATAATGTTATGGTGGCAGGTTCTCTGGCCTAATGGTGTTTTCATCTCTAAAATCAATGTTCCCCCACAAACAGAAATCGCAACAGACAGCTACCATGATAGACAAGCTGCTACTCCACAAAGCAGTCATAGTAAAATCTCAGCACCACCATCTTTTGAGCAACAACTTGAAGCTGCTCGTAGAGCTAGATTTGTTCATGACATCCTTCTCGGTGAGATAATGTTTCTTGTGCCTATGAACTCTATTATAGTAACACTAGATTTTCTTATGGCTAAATTGAGTTTGCCATAAAATCTGAGTATTTTGTTTCTTATCGAATGCATTGCTCTCTTTTCATTTTCTTTGGCAACAAAGCTTTAGATGTGGCATGCAATATAAACATTTTCAATTCCATATACAAAAATTAATCAAGGTGTATATCTAGATATTGTGACCGGCTGCAGGTAATACAACGATGTTAATTATTTCTCTATGCCCTTGCCAATATTTTTTTTTGAAAAAAATAATATGATGTCCCCATATAGTGAAATTAATATAATCTGAATTTTTACAGCATACCCTTACGGCAGAAAATTAAAAGTTCTGCAATTACCGTTCTATTTTGAAAATATGACAATACAATGTATGGACACAAACCCAAATTTTATTGAACTTAATTTGCAGGAAAAGCCATGGACACAATACGGAAATTATTTAGCTGAAACCCTAGCTGATTTTTACAAATAAATTGAAAAAATTATAGCATAGTGTAAAGATGAAATTATTGGCTGGAAAGATGTCGAAACTTGCTACAACAATCCCCCAATGATGATGCGAGCAATACAATAGGCTACAACAACTCCAAATGATGACATCAACTATAGTTCTAAAAATCGTGATTACTCGGACGATAATCGCGATAAATCGTTTTTCACATGCAAAATGATTTATCTTTCCATAAATCGCGATTTATTTATTGCCGATAAATCGGCGATTTCCGACACTAAATAACCTGAAAAATCATGGAAATTGTGTGAAAAATCATGGAAAATCGCTCCATTTCCTCCTGTTCTAATCGTTTTTTGCTTCTACGATTTTTTCTCGTGTTTTCTTTTGCAACTTGTATTTCCTCCATTTCGACTCACGTAGGAGGGCATTCGACGTGGTTTTGTGGGCATTCGACCTAGTTTCAAGGGCACATAAATACACAGTGCATTCGCCGTGGTTTCCAGATCTATTTTCTAGCAACTCGTTTGTTTTATTTCGTGTGGCCCTAGCAGGGTAAATATTACAATATTTATTTAATATATTAATTCGTTTTAATAGTTAATAGTTAATAGTTAATAGTTAATAGTTAATACTTATAGTTATTATTTATTTTGTGGCCTGTAACTTTACACTGAATAGTTAATAGTTAATATTATTTATATAATATATTAATTCGTTTTGTTGTTTTGTATATATTTAATAGTTAATATATTACAATATTTTTTAATAGTTATAGTATATACAACTTATACAGTATACTGTACATTGTATACATTTATAGGCCCACAAATACATTATTTAATTTTATACAATCTATAACATACACTATAAATTTAATTTTATACGTTTTGTATATACTGTACATTATTATAAATTTATAGTTAACTGTACAGTATACACTATACAATTATATAGTTTCTAGTATAATGGATTTAACATTTAACATCATTTAGAGGTACATTTGGACATTATAATAGTATACTAGTATACAAGTATGAGGGTACTAATCAGTATCAGCTGCATATTGCACAGAGTTACTTCTCAAAACCATCTGATCATTGTCTTCTACATTTTATTTTGAATGTATCAGTCCTTTATGAATTGATATGTTTGCATACAGTAGCAAAAATAATTGACGATGAATTTGTTCCAGAATGTTTGCTGTTTCAGAATTTCAATTGCATGTAGTAAGTTAATCGCCGATAATGAGTTTTTGAACTATGACGTCAACTCTTTGAATTCCCATATGCACTTGTGATGATCAGCCCTGTAATATTAAATAGACGTTAGCTCCTAATTAACGATGCTGAATACTTCTGTGTAAAGATGACGTAGGACTCGAATGATGTCCTGATTATTCTAAATACATGCAGAACTCTTCATGGCTTTATAGACTTCGATGTGAAACTACAAAATGAGTCCCTGAATGGAACTGCAATACAAGACGGGAGGGTTTTTGACACAGTGACTTATTCACCAGAAAGTTTTCGTTCTTAGATCTCTAAAGAGTTGATCCTAAAAGCGCAACAACTGCACAATGTAAACAGAGAGCTTATTCAAAAAAAGTGATTCACCAAAGGCAGGAGCCCAGTCGCCCCACTTTGACTAATTCCAGCTTTCACGGTTTGGAAGGTGCCATGCACTCATAAAGCAATGCTCTCACTTATTTTAACGCTTACAATGTTGCTTGCAAATGATCAAAGATCACTTTCCTAGATATTAAAACGAGGAAGATGCCTACATATGATTCAGTAACTTAAAGTGCACAACTAGTACATGCTAAGGATACATTGTTAAATTATGTGTGCCATGTTTATCATGTCCAACAACTATAATCTCATGGAAAATCCGGGCCTAAGCTGAAGGGTCTAACAGAACTCATGTGGTGCTTGATGTCCTCACGAAGAGAACATGAGAGTCCGCCCTTCCAAAAATTGGAGTTTTGTCATCAGATAACCCTAATTGCAAGATAAGGATGCTCCTGCTGAATTTGATGCACCTGCCGTGGTGAGAATTCCAATGAACAGGCTAGATCATTCCTGCGTATTGCAATAATACCCTTATGAATGTTTGTTCATTAGCTTCTTTCCACTAAGATAAGCTCTTTGAGTGGCCTCATGTGAGAACTAAAAGCAGTAGTATACCTTCATCAAATGAACCAAGCAGATAAGCAAGCTAAATGAATTCGAAGGTAAGATATGTTGTCAACAATAGGTACATCAAATATATGAGCAGGCATCAAACATGGACAAAACATTGTGTCAATAGCTATAGGAGTAGTGACTGAAGGTGGACTCTAACTCAGCAGGGGAACTTATCCAAGTTCGATGTATTCACTCTGATGATGGTCCAGGCATAGCAACGTGGCTTACGCTTTTAGCTTGAAGCTAATTGAGGGAATCCTTTTCGAGAATGAGTTGGAATCTCAGAAAAGGGATGTCTCCTACTTTTTAAGTCTTCTAATTCTCTGTCTACAAAATTGCATCACATTTCTTCTTGGTTTTGTGCATGCTTGAGAACTTCGTTGAGAACATCTAATATATCTTCACTTTGTCTAGAGCAAGGATCTTAGCCCCTAGAAAGCTCTACTATCAAAGATGACATGAGATCAAGCAAAAGAAAGGATTTTATAACTGTGACAAGGGTTTGACCACCCATCAAACTGGGCCTCACCCTCCGGTCATTTGATAAAAAGTGTTGATAGCAGTGCTCCTCCAAGTAGAAACATGTTCCTTGCAAGTTAATTAGCTGCCCTTGCCACATAGTTCCCTAACAAGATGCCTCAGGAGCAAAGGTTTGGGGGTGCGAACCCCTAGTGGGATCGAGGGGTTACGTCCATCCGTTTGACGGGTGATAACTGGGGCCAGGCCCCAAGTGCTGTTCCTTATTAAGCAGATACAAGGTGGGGTCAAGGTGTAGCATCCCTGATGCCAACATGCAATCCCTATCAATTATGATGTGACCTTAGGCATTTGGCCACGAAGTCTAAAACACTCTATCATGACAAAATGTATTAGCCCCCTAGTGGCAAAATGAAATATGGTTGCCTCTTCTTAAAAAATGAGCATATATAGTGAGCCTTCTCAACCAAAATGCCCTCATTAACAAAACATTGCTCTTAAATTTTTTCTATTTCCTCTGATAAAATAACTTTAAATAAATACAAGGCCCCTTTACTAAGTCGGAATGGGTAAGGTTTGCAACAAGCTATTTTTTAAATTCTTGCTCATATTTCTTTTGTTGATAAATACCCCCCGAGATTTGAACTCTTGACCTCTTTTTAGCTTGTAGAGCTGTTACCAATGGTATGCTAGCCATTATTACCCACTCTGGAACATCGCATAAAGTTAAATGGAGAGTATCCTATAACTAAATTGTAACATATAGGGGGGGGTGTAATGATTCCCCAATGGAGGATTTTCAAACCCAAAGGGAACACCAAAAATTTCTGATTTACTGACAACAATCTGGTTGAAGAAATATTAGGATAAAAATGCAATTTATCCACAAAATACGGATCTGAAATATCCTAGATATGGCGAGCTGCTATAGAAACCCAAAAAATCCTTAAAACTGATCTTAAATTACTCAAATCTCTTGCCAAAATATCTGGAATGAATTATAGCATTGCAAGAATACCAAAATACATGAATTTTTAGGACCCAAAAACAAGAGCTGGAATTTTATTAAAGATCTGCAGAAATACAACTTACAAAAGTGGCCGGAAAGAAGTGTTTCCCAAGCCCATATCCACTTAAACTAAAGCTGCATATGGTCTCCAAAATTATGGCAAAGCTGTTGGTGATGAGATCCTAGAACAACCGCGACTTAGAGTATGATCAAACTCCACCCACAAGGGTGTAGATAGTCCTAGAATATGGCTGAAAATGAAGGTAGAAATCTGCCCCTAGACTTTTGTCTTCAAACCCTAGTTGGAGATGCCTCAAATCTGCAATTTTGATTCTTCAATCACTGCTGAAAATCTGAATTTTTCCTTGAAAGCTCAATAGAAACTCTCTGAGATGGAGGATCTTCAAACAAAGGATGAAGAGTTTTTGTTCTTCAACCTCTTGGTAAGAGAGGGTTTTCGTCCTCTAATGCAAATACACCGAAGTGTTTTCGTCCTTCAATATAGAAATGGAAGAGCAATCGGCCTAAACCAAAAATCAGATATCAAAATAGCCAAAGATGTCCTCTCCCAAGTGTGGTTACCTCTTTTTATGGTTGGAAGTGTCACAAGGACCCATGCAAAAGGCCCAAATAGTTCACTCCATGTAATGTCCCCAATTGGACATATTTGACCCCAACTGGATTTAAGGCCAATCCCAAACCCCCAAATACAATTTATAGAAGATGCAACAATTTATTAACAGTCAGATCTGAATTTAATCTGAAAAGTGCGACTAGGGTAAAGTGGGAAACCCGATCAAATCAGCCAATAAAATATAACTTCTTCACTCATATCTAATATACTGATTTTATAAAGCCAAAATATGAAAGAACATACATATTTTGATGCACAAGAAAGCTGAAATTAATTTATTTTGAAACCCTAATTTGTAGAAAATTATGACAACTTCAAAAATTTATAACTCATTCAAAAATGCTCCGATCCACACAAATAAACTATGCACGGATTCAGAAAATAGGGAGAATGCAATGATGTTACCCATTCATGCAAATGACCACCACAAGTGCCCTAAACATCCAAAACACCAATTCTCTCTTAGGGTTTTGGGCTGGAAAAATTCATAAAAATGTGCTTTATTAACAATCTAGATCAGATCAAAACCCCTTTAAATACCTCAAGAAATATCTTAGAACTGTGTCGTACAATATGATAGAAGGCTAAAAACACAGCTGCAAATTTGCTTCAAACCCTTGATCCAAAAATCTGCAAAAACTCTTTTATTCACTGCTAAAATAAACAGAAATATTGTTGCAAGTAGAATGGAATCCCTTGTGTAGAGATCCCTCACATACTCTTGGGGTTTTCGTCCGCAAGAGAGTACTACAAATATCAGAATTGAGAGAAAATATTCAAGTGTGTCTCCAAGCAATTTCCATTGCTTAAATAGAAGGATTGGGCCTTGTGACCACCCTCAACAACCAATCACAATTTCCTTCCTTATTAAATGCTTCCACCAACCACTTTTCTTCTCTAGACCAAGTCGCATTTTTCTTGGAATGATAACTTTTGGCCCATGAACTTTTGCCTTTTTAGTGCAAGTCGCACTTTTCTAGAAATAAACTTTTTTTTTTAGCTAAGTGTTTTTATCATTTAGTTCACTTTTCTATTTTATTAAGTTCATAATATTTTATTATAAGTGCTTGTATAATATTTTATTTATTTTTTTGCACTTTATAATAAGATATTAGAACTTAAGTACCCCTTGTGTTTGTTCCTTAGCCATCGAGGAGACAGAATAGGCTAAGGGTCTTTGATTGGGAAGGGGATATTACGGTCCTCCCTTTCCAAAATCACTTGCCCTCAAGCAATTCTGAATTTTTTTTGTCCAAGAGCCATGCATAAGAGATAAAACATTCTGAAGTGTTCCAAGATCCCTGCACCTGTACCTTTCAAATGAAGTAGATCTTGCAAAAACATGCAACACTCATAATGCCCATATTCGTAAATTTGGAACAAGGAATCCACATGCTTTATTCTACCACTTGCATTACCGTACACCTCATGAAGAAAGAAAATTCTTGCAATTCTTTAGCATTCTTGTCAACAATGGGATGAGTATCATTGTAAGTCAACTGCTGCAATAAACAAGATGACATACCTTCTTCCACACAATCTTCAATTCATGCAATCTTTCCTCCTTGGAAAGAACTTCCCACTTTCCCGACTGCCACAGCTTGAGGAATATCATCCTTCATACCTTGCTGCCCATTAATTGAAGAAGTCTTTGCCTTGAACTTTTGTAGGTGTTGTTTCGCTTGAGAGGCTATCAATCTAGCAGCTCTAGCCCTTGTGTGCCACTCCTCACACCTCTTGAGTTTCCATTACACCCTCCTTGTTTGCATGTATGAATTTCTTCTCCTAATATGGAATAATTTCTCTAACAACGAAGGTTTTACTAATGCAATTATTTTGCCCAATGGAAATCATACCTTCCTCTCTAGAAGCTTCTTCTTCTTCCCTTGATTGTAGATCTGATTTGTTCTCCTTTGCGGGTATAGACTCCATGGTTTCACTTTCTTGCTCGTCCTTACCATCCTGCACATCAAATCTCTCTAGAAATCTTTGTGAGAAATTTGCAAGTGAAGCAACAGATTCAACCCCTAGGGTCTTCAACAATTGATGGCACCATTTATGTGTTACTCCATCTATGTATTTAGAGATGAGCATGAGGGCATCATCCTGACACATAGGATTATAACACAAGAATGTCTTAAATAATTTTAACCAAGATCTCACAGAGTTTTCCTCGGTTCTATCAAAGAAAGGGACTTGGTACCACTTCATCTTTGCATACAAATCTGATTTTCCTTTCTTTTTCTCACATGCTAGGAGGATTTCAAGCTTTTGATACCACTGTAAAGTCCCCAATTGGACATATTTGACCCCAACTAGATTTAAGGCCAATCCCAATTGGACATATTTGACCCCAAATACAATTTATTAACATGCAGATCTGAATTTAATTTGAAAGGTGTGACTAGGGCAAAGTGGGAGACCCAATCAAATCAGCCAATAAAATATAACTTCTCCACCCAGATCTGATATACAGATTTTATAAAGCCAAAATATGAAAGAACGTACATACTTTGATGCACAAGAAGGCTAAAATTAATTTATTTTGAAACCCCAGTTTGCAGAAAATTATGGCAACTTCAAAAATTCATAACTCACTCAAAAATGCTCTGATACACACAAATAAACTATGCACGGATTCAAAAAAATAGGGAGAATGCAATGAATTTACCCATTCATGCAAATGATCACTACAAGTGCCCCTAAACAACCAAAACACCAATTAGCCCTTAGGGTTTTGGGCTAGAAAAATTCATAAAAACATGATTTATTAACATCAATCCAGATCAGATCAAAACCCCTTTAAATAGCTCAAGAAATATCCTAGAAGTGTCATACAATATGATAGAAGGCTGAAAAACACGACAAATTTGCTTCAAACCCTTGATCCAAAAATCTGCAAAAACTCTTTTATTCATTGCTGGAATAAAATGAAATACCGTTGCAAGTAGAATGGAATCCCCTGTGTAGAGATCCCTCACATACTCTTGGGGTTTTTTGTCCATAAGAGAGTACTCCTAAGGGTTTCCGTCCTTAGAAATAATATAAACAAAGCTTGACGCTTCATACAAAAATTAGAATTGAGAGAAAATATTCAAGTGTCTCCTCCAAGCAATTCCCATAGCTTAAATAGATAGATTGGGCCTTGTGGCCACCCTCAACAACCAATCACAATTTCCTTATTAAATGCTTCCACCAACCACTTTTCTTCTCTAGACCAAGTTGCATTTTCCTTGGGAGGATAACTTTTGGCCCATGAAATTTTGCCTTTTTCTATTTTCTTTTGCCTTTTTAGTGCAAGTCACACTTTTCTAAAAATAAACATTTTTTAGCTGAGTGCTTTTATCATTTAGTTCATTTTTCTAGTTTATTAAGTCCATAATATTTTATTATAAGTGCTTGTATAATATTTTATTTATTTTTTTGGCACTTTATAATAAGATATTAGAACTTAAGCCCCCCTTTTGTTCGTTCCTTAGCCGTTTGGGAGACATAATAGGCTAAGGGTCTTCGACTGGGAAGGGGATATTACACTCCACTTGGAGGGAGTTACTTTTATTTAATATTTTTATTTCCCTTTTGTTTTATCCCCATATGGGTCGCATTTTCTCTTTAAGGAAAATAAAAAATAAAGTGTGCATTTATTTTATTAATTTATCACTGATAAAATAATTAAAGTGCTTATAATAAAAATTATTATGCACTAAATTAATTTATTAGGATTCGTTTCCCTTATTCTCTATCCCCTAACGGTCGGGAAACAAAGAATTGACTAAGGGTCTTCAACCTGTTATTTTTGAGAAGGGGGTATTACAATTCCCGCTTCCCCAAACTACTTGCCCTCAAGCAATTGCAAACTTGGATGCTCCAAAATTTCTACACCTTCCCATTTATCTTTCTCAAGGGGTACACCTTTCCAACGAACTAAATATTCTCTTATGATCTTGTCCCTTAACTTCCTTTCACGAACATCCATTATGGCTTCCGGCTCTAAAACCAATGTGCCTTCATCATCAAGAGGGGGCAACTAAATAGGAGTTATGTGCTGGCCTAATGCCTTTTTTAGGCATGAAACATGAAAGACATTGTGAATTTTACTGTGTTGGTAGCTCTAGTTTATAAGCAACCTTCCCCACCTTCCTTATGACTTTGTAGGAACCATAAAACCTTGGTTTTAACTTTTCAACTCCTTTCCCTTTGAGGGAGGACTGTCTATAGGGCTGCAACCTCAAAAAGACCCTATCTCCTACCTCAAAAGTCCTCTCAATTCTGTGCTGATCTGCATACAATTTTTGTTGATTTTGTGCATGTAGTAGGTTAACCTTGAGTGCATTCATGATGTCTTGGCTTTGTTGTACCAAATCTTTTGCTCTCAGGACTCTACTATCCGGAATGACAATATCAACAAAAGAAAAAACATCATAACCATACAAGGCTTTATGAAAGATCCCTTCCCCAAATCTGATCCAAATTTCTAGTTTGACTCGTTTGACATTTCGTCAAACACTTAGCATGCAATTATTTACAGGTTAGGTAACAACAATAGTATGCAAAACAAATTTTTCTATGGCCCAAATCAGACTCGTAAATGAAATATAGGACCATGCAAGATCAGCCTAATTGCTGCAATAAATATTCAACAGTGATGACTAGGATTTGATAGAAAAATACACACAAATGGCTTCCAAAAAAATATTTATTTGTCACAAATGAGTGCCACTAATTTTAGGAGTTAAAACATACAAAGATCTGATTTTATTGACGCCACAAACACTCAAAAATCAGATCTGAAAATCTAGATTATAAAACTACCTAAAAAACCCACTGTGAAAACCCTCTAAAAATTATAAAACTGCTTTGTTTCACTCCACAAAAATCTACAGATGATTTGACAATAGAAATCAGATTTAAATACCTCAACGAACATGCCAAATCAGTTCCAAAATGGGTCGATCCAATAGAAGAAGAACTCCTGCAATTTATTCTCCAAAATACCCGCAAAATACACTGCTGGAAATGACTGAAAATAACGTGAAAATCTGATTACAATCAATGAGAATTTCTGAGTGAAAAACCCTTTCAACTCTCGGGGTTTTCGTCCACGAGATTAAATCCACAAGGGGTTTCATCCTTGGAATTTTAATGCAAAAGCTATAGCTTCATGCAAGAGAAAATGTTATAAAATATTTCTGGATGCCTCTAGGCAAATCACCTTCTTCTTTATATGGAAATAGGACCCAAAGTGACCTTTGGACTTCCCATGAAAGTGACCTTTGAAATTCCCATAAAAGTGAATTTTGGAATTCCCTTAAAAGTGATATTTGGAATTCCCATGAAAGTGACTTTTGGACTTCCAATGAAAGTGACCCTTGGACTTCCAAATCACATTCTCCCTTAGGAAGTACATTTTAATTAAGTGCTTTTATTTTATTGCACTTTCCTAAGTTCTAATTTAAAGTTAAGTCTCTTAATTTATTATATGTGCTTTTTATAATATTATATTTTAATTTTAGCACAATATAATAAAGTTAATAAACTTAAGCCACCCTTGAGTTCACCCTTTGGCCGTCGGGTAGACAAAAATGGGCCAAATGTCTTCGATACAAACTATCCAAAAAGAGGGACATTACAGTCCTTCCTTGCCGGGATTGCTTGCCCCCAAGCAATCACAAGTAGCAAATATGCATTCCCATAAATTCCTGGATTCCAAATCAGCATGAACTTCTTGAATGGCTTCGCATGCACTATACAAAATTGCTCGAAGGCTGCAAAAAAGAACTTATGCAACTTACTTGTGAAAAGTGCCACAATCCTCCTCATGTGTGCTCCAAATTTGCCGTACTCTTGATCATGTACTTGTCCCATGCTGAAATGTAGTGAAAAATCCTCATATATGTCTTCATTCGGTGATTCCTTGTCCACAACTATCATAGTCATGGCATTCATTTGATGGGGCGGTATGTATTTGAGTGCTTTCATAATAACTGGCTTCCCTTCATGTTGGAAACTCAACTCCATAGCTTGCAAATCTTGGGTGACTCTTCCCAATGAACGAAGCCATTGCATACGAAACACAACATTGTTATCTTTCAAATCAATAACATAGAAGTCATCACAAAGTGTGTACTCACCAAATAGAATGTTGACTTTGTTCACTCTTTTCTTGCAAGGAATAGTGAGACCACCTGCTATAGTGACATCAAAGCCTTCAAAATGATCATAATGCAAACCTCTTCTGTTCACCAATCCTTCATCCATGAAGTTGTGTAGATCCACTATCAAGAAGTGCCATGATTTCACATTCAAACATTGTACCTTCAAACATGAATGGATTATACTTTGGTGCTCCTGAAAGATAAGTGATTTTACCTTCCCTTTCAATGTTTGGTGTTGGTTGTCCCTTTTCATTTTCTGAATCAGTATCATCCTCCACATCTGAAACAACCTCTATGAGATGTATCTTGCCTTTACCAAGGCAATTATGTCCAGGCTCCCAATGATCCTTACAATGAAAGCAAAGCTTCTTCCTCAACTCATTACGAGTCTCCTGATCCATCTTCGGTGTAGACTCAACCTTTGAAGAAGTGGGTTGCTCACTTTCATGTTGCTCTGATTTCTCATTCTTGACATTCTTCTTTTGGGGCTGAAATGGAGGGGTAGTATCCAAGTCCATGGTTGTTTGTATAGCTTCATGCAAAGTCCTAGGCTTAAGAGCTTTGACAAAACCTCTCAATCTATCATGAAGACCCTCTATGAAAAACATCACTACCCTCTTCTCGAGCATCTTTGGAACCATAACTACTATACGCTGAAATTCGTTGATGTAGGAATCAACGTGTCCACTTTGTTGAAGCTGTGCCAAGTCCCTGTAATATAGCTCCACATCCTTGCGATCAAATCTCGCAATCAACCTCTCGTTGAAGTCCCTATATGACCGCAGAAGATCGTGACTTTGTGTAACTAACCCATGGTGCCACCAATCATAAGCCACCCCCTCAAGGTGCAAAGTAGCGAACTGTATAGCCTCCTATTCCCTCATTGGTTTGAGGGTAAGATAGGTGTCGAGCTTGTGAATCCAAGCCCTGGCACTGATCTTTTCGCTACCATCAAAAGTGGAGAGGGTTACCTTATTGATAACCTACTGCAATTCCCTGTTCTGTTGCGCTCTAGGCCTCCTGTCCTGTCCAACGCTCATGCTATCTCTCCTCTGAGCACAATACTAAGGGAGGGGAAAGACGTCCCTCACATGCTACGGCAAACTCCTCCACTCATCACTGACTGTCATAATAGTATCCGGAAAAGCTACTTCTTCCGGCCACACCTCAATCTCTGGTGGATCATCTCTAGGCAAGAAGCTAGGTTACATAGGCCTATCTGCAGTCCGTGTAGTCCTCTCATCTGTATGGGTGTGCCTCCTCTCACGGCGTGGCTATCCCCTAACACTTCCAATTTCTGAAGGTGATCTGTTGTGATCCCTGTAACCACTGGCAACTGATACGGATCTATCCCTTCTGCCATGTCTGTCCCACGGCCTATCCAATGCCAACTTGTTCAAGGTAGAGCCCATGCGCTCCATAGTCTGTAACAACTGCCTCTGAGTGGTTGCCATATCCCTAATGAAGTCTCTATCTAGGTCTGCATGCTCATCCCGAGGAGGACTCTCCTATCTATCACCCATAAAATCCATTTTGTCACCTCCTACAATACCAGCTTCGAGTCGTGCTTGCCTACGGGTGTAGTATCTGTGTGGACCGACCTCTCTATGCTACATTCAAAGTTGATTTTTTTTTTTTTAAATACTCTCTGCTTCCTTCCCACACAGCCTGGGAGGATACACTGCTTTGATACCACTGAAAGATCCCTTCCCCAAATCTGATCCAAATTTCTAGTTTGACTCGTTTGACATTTCGTTAAACACTTAGCATGCAATTACTTACAGGTTATGTAACAACAATAGTATGCAAAACAGATTTTTCTAGGGCCCAAATCAGACTCAGACATGAAATATAGGACCATGCAAGATCAGCCTAACTGCTGCAATAAATCTTCAACAATGACGACTAGGGTTTGATGGAAAAATACCTAGACTGCACGGATACGAGTATGGGTATGGTACGCTGATACGGCAAATTTTTAAAAATCTTGGGTACGATACGCTTTTGGGTACGTTTTATATATATATATATATAAATATGTAATAAATCATAGTTCAAAAAATCGTAAATCGGGATTAATTGGCAGGCCAAATTTTGACTCATAAATCGGGAATCGGCAATTTATCGGCATTAATCAGCAAATTTATCACTACTTTAAAATTCATTAAATAAACTTAAATTAAATGTAAAACATTGTTAAATGATACGAGAAGTGAATGTATAGAATGCCATAAGATTAACACAATGTTATGAAAAAAATTTGGGAGCTAGACTGCTAAATTGCTAATAGACTGCACTGTGTAGCTGCCAGCACTGCTAAAGCTTGTTTATCGTACATTATTAGTATTGAATAAGGTTACCAACTTTTCGCTCAGATCTGAAATAGTTATGGAGCAATGATGACTTTCCAAACACTTATTCTTTTGAGTCTTACACACGATGACTCATGACTCACACATAACATGACATTTAAAAGAAGCACAACCACAATCTAAACGAAATGATTGATAGATGCCAAGTGTGCATAACTTGACCAGAACTGATCTCTAGGTGCCTGCATCATAAATAACCAGTTATAAACTTATAACCCATGATAAAAGTACCAGAATGATGGACAGGCGTTGGCAGCCAATTATGGTATTCTTTAGCACTAGAGTGCCTTGTTAAATGTAATAACACAAGATTTTTTAGTGAAAACTTTAAATTTTCATGTGTCGTGACGGTGAGTGCTCTGCAATCTGCATAAAGGTATGCATTAAAAGTTTGATTGTGTATTAATTTGAGTACTCCAATCATGAGTGATAATAGTAAATTTTTTTTAAATGTGGATTTGTAACCTTACTCCTGCTGGCTGTGCACAGTGCCACTATATTCCTTGAAGTATTTTAGGCAAACAAAATATTTGAAACCCTAGAATTCTTAAAGACTCGAAACCCTAGCAGGATGTGGGGGCAAGATCGCATAAATTCGCAGGCCAAATTGCAAAGGAAAAAATCGCTGAAAAACAATTTGAAATGACCTTTGTTTTTTCTGGTATGAATGTTTTATACCCTGCCTGGCAATTTTCCACGATTTTCACTGAAAAACAATTTGAAATGACCTTTGTTTTTTCTGGTATGAATGTTTTATACCCTGCCTGGCAATTTTCCACGATTTTCAAGGCAATTTTTCACGAGTCTTATTACAAAAAATCGTGGATTTATCACCAATAAATCGTTATTTTTTAGGCGATTTATTGTTTTCCTTCTGTGTCTCGATTTATCACAATTTATCACCGATAAATCACGATTTTTAGAACAGAGGATGAGACATCTCCCTCTTCTGTTCCAAGGTCCTCAGGGAAATAAGCGTGACACAAATGCAAAGCAACTTAAGTCCTTTCACTACTTATGCAAGGTGGTCCTTTCACTAGTTATTACTTTACCGGTATAGCCTGCCAATGTTCGCCTGCTTTGCATCATTCTTCTAGATTTCTTGGACCTTTAGACCCAGCATTACAGGGGTTTTTAGACTCAATGGAACCTAGTCTAAAATTGCTCTAATTTTACTCCACCTTAATGAAAACTCACAAAATTGCATCCCACTCATTGCAAATATGGGTAATTAGCATAATAATCAAGTTCGTTAATCCGGATCCATTTAGGAGGGTAAAAAAATACAGAACTCTTGAAAAATTTTGGAAAAATTAGACGTGGAATATATAGATATTATATATGAGCATAATTTATAGATATGCAAAAATTGATAAATAAAGAGAAAAGTATTAATAACATATTACGAAACGTTAATATATTTAATATTTAATAATAAAAAAGGATGTTGTGTGTATTTCTTATTGCAAAAAAGCCTAAAAAAATAGACCCTGACCGAATTTATCCGGGTCACCTGAAAAATCTGGATCCGATCAGATTTTGTGCGGATCCAGCCAGCTTTTGTAACTATGGTAATTAGGGATACTCAGAGATTTCCTAAAGATTGTCTTTTGCGGACCGACTACCTCTGTCTAAAAGATTATTTTTTTAACCAATCAATCTTTTTTATGGCTTTCCAGAACCTGCAAGGATGCTCGTATTTTAATCTTGTGTTTTTATGCAGTATGTAGCTGTCAGTATTTTTTATTTAGTACAAGTCACATGAATGCCTTTAGTTGTGATGCTAAGTATGTGTTAAATCTGCCTTAATCTTCAGATCTGCCTTTATTAAGTACTTCGGCTCAGTTAAATTTTGCAACGACTCCAGATATCAAACCATTGATTGCATTCTTTCCAGACTTTGCAAGGATACCTGCATTTTGAAAAACAAATTTCTAGCAGTTTCTTCTTCATCCTTGCATGGTATGTACTATGCACATTGATAGACCAGTCCATCCACTGTGGATATCAGTAATCAGTCTTGTTTAGAACAAGCCACATGAATTCCTTCAGTTTAATCCATAGTTACCATGTTTGAAAAGTTCAGATAGTTCGAAAGGGGAAAAAAGTTCAGAAGTTTGGAATTTTTCACAAGTTTCGGTTCAGTTCAGTTTAGAAAATTTACTATAAAATATATATGACTAATAAATACTATACATATATGATGATATTTGAAAAGAAAATCCAACTACATATAATAATAAATAAATATATTATCTACGGAGTTTTTCCTTTATGTGCTTAGGTATTAGTGTTTCGTTTTTGTTTTGTGTTTAAGTTCTTTTAGTTTAAATGCTTTAGTTTTTTAATTAAAAAAAGAAAAAATAAAGCTCGATCGAACTTGTTCGGTAAGTTCGGTTAGACCAAAAAGTACGGTTCGAACCGAATTTTCACTAAGTTCGTAAGAACATGGTAACTATGGTTTAATCAAAGCATTTTGTTCAAAAGCTTCACCCATAAATCACATGTTAAAATTGCTTCCTCCTGCTTTTATAGTGCTTTGTACGCTAATTGCAATGTAGAAACTCTGTTGCTATTTAATCCCCATATAATTGTGTCTTGGTCCTCCTGAAATAGAACTAATCTTCTTTACAGTTCTTTTGTCAATCCTGCCATATTGTGGTATGTCAACTCGTAGTCTCTAATTAGATTGTAGTTCAATTTTGACAAGAGCATATCTTGCTGATCCTGCTAAATATGACCAATCACTTTCATTGAGCCTTTGCCAGCCATTTCCTTATCTAGTGCTTTATAATGATATTTAAAAAAACCTTTTGTATCAGAGCGCATTTCCTTATCTAGTGCTTTATAATGATATTTAAAAAAACCTTTTGTATCAGTCGCATTTATCTGTCTCGAAATCTGTTGTTTTCTCATCCTTCAGTTCCTAATAAGCATCTCTTAAGTTTATGAATGCGTTGCTTTAGGTTCTTCCATGTTGTGGATCCACTATTTGCCAGTGTTTTTTTAATATGATTTCATTTTTAGATCTTGCTCAAGTCTCATGTGTATTCTTTATCCGGACTCCATGCCATTTTCATTACTAATGCCCAGTCAAAAATCTGGATGGTGATTATCCATAATACCCTATCAGTATGTGCTACTGATCTTGATCCCTGATATGAGGGGACATTTAAATATGAGAGCCCTCCCAATAGGAAATTTCTCTCTAGTGACTAATTTTTCTTGGACTGAATTTGGTGAAGGTACTAAAGAGAGGAAAAAACTGCCATTTAAATTGCATGGTTAAGGATTTTGAATAAAACATTGACTCCAAGCATACCTTCAATACCCTTGGCAAAATGCTAGACCTTGGCATGGATAAGATGTTGTCTAAACCATTGACTCCAAGCATACCTTCAATACCCTTGGCAAAATGCTAGACCTTGGCATGGATAAGATGTTGTCTGACCATCCAACAAAGTGATAAAGCCATATTTGGCAAGAGATAAAGCACTCCTATGAATATGGCATTTCTGTAATTGTGTGGTCCTATCCACATTAAATTACTTTTTATTCCCAGAGGAAGTACAAGGTTTTGATATGACAGCACAGTCCCATCTGCCCCAAACTATATTCTATTCCCAGAAGTAGTTTAGTTTACAGGCTTCAATTCTGGGGTAGAAAGGGCGGAAATTAGGAGTGGCGATTGGAGCTACCCATGTGAGTAGCAGTGTTTTAAAAATCGGTCAAACCGGAACCGGACCCAGTCAGTTTGACTGGTTTGACCTTTTTTTGCACAAACCGTTCAAGAAACCGGATCGGTTTGACCGGTTTGGGCTAAAACCGGTCAAACCGGTCCGGTTTCGTCCTAAACCGGCCGGTCCAAGACTGTTTTTCCTTATACAACGGCGACTTTAAAAAATGTTTTTTTAATTGTTTTTTTGTATTTTTTATTGTCTCTAAACCCTAATTTGGTGTTATAAATACACCCCCCCCCTCTATTCACTTCAAACCTCTCTCATTGAGCATTTGTGAGCAAAAGCATTTGTGAGCATAAGATTGAAGAGTTTATTTTTTGTAGTGAGCTTGGAAGTTGGAGGCTTGGAGCTTGTTTGGCATTGCTTGTGGGCTCTTTGTGGTGATATTGGCATCCATTTGTGAGCACCTCACCTCTATTTGTGAGCACCTCTCTTATTTGCAAGGATTTGGAGGATTGGGGCAGCATTGAATAATGTTCATTTGGAGTGAGTTTGGGCGTTGTTTGGCATCAAGTGTGGGCTCTTTGTGGTGCCATGTACAAGCTTGGAGCATTTCTTCACCTCATTTGTGTGCACATTGAAAGGTATGTTACATTTTAAACTTGCCCCTTATTTGCAAATTTTATTAAAAAAGAAATAGGAAATTTATTTTGTTTTTATTTGCATTTTCATATTTGTTTGCATTTGCAATGGCCCCCCAAATCAAAAGACCCTACATGGGACCATGCAAACACAATTGATGATCAAGTTTTTTGTAAATATTGTAAGAAACACATCAGGGGGGGGGGCGGGGGGCGAGGATTCATAGGTTAAAACAACACTTGGCTGGTCAAAGAGGCGAAGTTACCCCGTGTGAGGCACCTGATATTGATGACATTAGGTTGGAAATGAAAAACATGCTTGAAAAACATAGAGAAGAGAAGACTAGGCAAAAAGAGATGGAAGCTGAAATAGGGAGGAGGGAACATGCCTTGAATGTTATAGGATCTTGCTCCAACCCTTCTGTGACTGTTAGAGACCCCTTTCGGTATATGCCTCCCCCATCCACTCATAGTCAAGAAAACCGGCGTCAAAAAAGAAAGACCATTCAAATCTTTTTTCCATCTTCCACACTCGCTACTGTTAGTGCCTCCATGCCAACACAAAATCAGCCCACCTTGGATAATCATTGGAAGTAGCAATACAAAGAAGTAGCTTTTGAGCACATTGTTGGATGGTAGTATGATGTAGATATCCCTTTCAATGTTGCCCCGCTCACCTTATTACCAGCCGATGTTTGATTCCATTGTTGCTTGCTGGTAAGGGCTTCAAAGGCCCTAGTATGCATGACTTGAGAGAATCACTTTTGAAGAAAGAAATTGCATCCATAGATGAATATTTGAAAGGTTGCAAAGCTTCATGGGCCAAAACAGGATGCACTATCATGTCAGATGGGTGGAGAGATGGCAAGAACCGCACAATAATAAATTTTCTTGCCTCTTGTCCACAAGGTACAATTTTTTTAAATCAGTAGATGCATTTGATAGGGTGAAAGATGCAAATTTATTGTTTGAGCTTTTGGATGAGATTGATTTAGAGGTGGGGGTGGAAAATGTTGTACAAATCATAACAAATAATGCCTCTAACTATGTTCTTGTTGGTAAGATGTTAGAGGCTAAACAAAAAACAATATTTTAGACTCCATGTGTTGCACATTGCATAGACCTCATGCTTGAGGATATAGGGAAAAAAAATTGGATCAAGAACACAGTAGAGCATGGCAAAAGCATCACCAAATACATCTACAATCACTCATGGGTATTGAACCTAATGAGGAAGAACACTGAGGGCAAAAAACTTGTTAGGCCATCCATCACGAGATTTGCAACAAACTTCCTCACGTTGCAATCTCTTATTTCCCAACAACAAAACTTGAAAAGAATGTTTTCAAGTGATGAATAGAATGCATCAAAGTGGGGCCGGAAATAGGATGGGAAAGACACAAAGAAGGAACTTTTTGATAATTTATTTTGAAAAAAAACAGCAGAGATTGTAAAATTTGTCGAGCCTCTAGTTAAGGTGTTGCGGTTGGTGGATGGGGAAAAATTAGCCATGGGCTATATTTATGAGGCTATGGATCAAGCAAAGGAGCATATAAGGGTAGCATACAAAAACAGGGTAACTAAGTATGGGCCTATATGGGAGATCATAGATAATAGATAGAACAATCAACTCCATCAACTTATACATGCAACTGGGTATTTTTGAACCCGAAATATCATTACAGAGCTCAGCTTGGAGAAGATCAAACAGGAGACGTAAAAGATGGTTTGTATGAGTGCCTAGAGCGCATGGTCCCTAATGAGATGCAACAACTTGAGGTTCACCGACAGATCAACTTCTTCAACAGAGCCACAGGTACCTTTGGGAAAAACCTTGCAAAGATTGCAAGGGATGTGGACCAACCAGGTAAGAAATTTGAAGTTAATTTGATTAAAAAATTTAATGAATAATCATGAATTTTTAGCATACGACAATCTTTATCTAATTTGTTGAATTAAGTTTTAACTTTTAAGTTATAAGTTTTTGTTTTACTTTTAATTTTTAACTGTGTTTTTAACTTTTAATCGTCATTGTTTACTAATTAAACATTTACACTTTTTATCACAGCACATTGGTGGGATTTGTTTGGTAGCCGGTGTCCTCAATTGCAAAAGTTTGCAATTAGGATCCTAAGCCAAACTTGCAGTGCTTCTGGGTGCGAGCGCAACTGGTCTGTCTTTGAGCGGATTCACACGAAGAAGAGAAACCGTTTGGAACAACGGTTGAATGATCTTGTCTTTTTGCAGTACAACCTTCAGTTAAGGCGCAACCAATTGTTGAACCGAAGACCTGATACTGATCCCATTGTCTTGGATGATATAGATCCAACCTCAGAATGGGTAGAGGAGAGTTAGCCAATAGAGTTTGATACCGATGACTTGGGGTGGATGGGTTTGGATCAGGAATCTGACGAACCATTAGCAGCACCGTCGCCATCGTCACGAGACACAGCAGGCACTGATCGCACTCGTGCTACTCCCCGACCATGTGCCAATACAGTTGTTGCAGACGTACCTAAGGATTTGGATGAGTCCGAGTCAGACCCAGAGGTCGGTGATGATATTGATGAGGATGACCTTGAGGATCCCATTTCCAACAGCGGTGCAGAGTTTGATGATTGATCATTGATGTCATCTAGTTTATTCTAGAGTTTTGTAACTTGTAGTATTTGTAATGTATCAATGATCATATCATATTGTTTTTTTGGAGTCTCGAACTATGGAGGCCATTTAGAGCCTCATTGTTTATGTATTTTGTTTTGGAATCTCATCTATGATATATGTCTTGTGTATTGGACTTGGAGTTCGTGTCATTTTGCTATAAACACCTTTTTTGCATATATATAAGAGAAAACTTTGCATATTTTGTGTGTAATTGTTGGAATTATGGTTTTTAACCTTTCAAATATATTATTTTCATTAAAAATATAAAATTTTATGTATTTTTTAGTAAACCGGTTCATTAAGTTTGAAATGGTCCTGTTCCGGTTTGGTTCCGGTCCGGACCTCGACTGGTTCCGAGTCCGGTTCCGATTTTTAAAACATTGAGTCCTACACGTCAATCTCTGATTCTGATCACTAAGTTCGTCATAAATGGTGCGAGGTGAGAGCATACACAAAGGGTAGACGTTTAATTAAATAAAACTTCACTATTAAACTTAAAATACGGAAAACTTAATTAATCTATTATATTTTAATAATCCTAAAATAAATAAATTATTAAATATTAAAAATAAATTTAGATCATGATCAATAATCATGAATGATGTGTTTGAAACACATCATTCATAATATTGATCATTGGTCATATTCATATACAAAACAATAAAACATTGCTCAAAAGATTAAAAAAAAATGCCTGAATGCATGTAAAATACCTGGAAAAGTCCTCCTTGATGTTAGTAGACTTGCTTCTCCTTCAAGTTCAATCACTCTCTCCTCCAAGCTCTTTCTTTCTCTTTCAACCTCTCTTTCTCTCTCTCCTTCAAGCTCAAGCAAAAAATCAAATATTGATTGTGAGAAAGAAGTAGAGGGATTGGGTGTTTATATAAGTGTTTGGGGGGGTAGTTTAGGGTTAGGTTAGATATAAAAACTTTTAAAATTAAAAAAAATGCATTTTTTAGAAGTTTTTTTGAGTTTTGGTTTAGCAAAAATGTTTTTTAAAAGCGGGTACGTTCGGAAACATACCCACAAGGACAGGGTATGGTCCGGGTACAGTTTACCGTACCCGGACCATACCGTGTCCCTGTTGGTACATTTCCGGATGTACCCACAGCGTTTCCAACCCCGTACCAATACCTGGTACGTTTCCAGGTTGGTACAGGGACCTCCAATACATTTCTGCGCAATCTAGAAAAATACACATAAATGCTCCCAAAAAACTATTTCTTTATCACAAATGACTGCCACTAATTTTAGGAGTTAAAACATGCAAAAAATCTAATTTTTATTGACACCACAAACACTCAAAGATCAGATCTGAAATCTGATTATATAACTGTTAAAAAACCCACTAAAAACCCTCTAATAAATTATGAAATTGTTTGCTTCACTTCACAAAAATCTGTAGATGATTTGACAATAGAAATCAGATTTAAATACTTCAAAGAACATGCCAAATCAGTCCCAAACTGGGTCGATCCAATAGAAGAAGACTGCTACAATTTATTCTCCAAAATACCCTCAAAATACACTGCTGGAAATGCCTAAAAATAACTCTAAAAATCTAATTACAATCAATGAGAATTTCTGAGTGAAAAACCCTCTCAACTCTTGGGGTTTTCGTCCACAAGAGATTAAATCCACAAGGGGTTTCATACTTGGAATTTTAACGCAAAAGCTAAAACTTCATGCAAGAGAAAATGTTATAAAATATTTCTGGATGCCTCTAGATAAATTGCCTTCTTCTTTATATAGGAAATGGGACCCAAAGTGACCTTTGGACTTCCCATGAAAGTGACCTTTGGAATTCCCATAAAAGTGATATTTGGAATTCCCATGAAAGTGACTTTTGGACTTCCAATGAAAGTGACCCTTGGACTTCCAAATCACATTCTCCCTTAGGAAGTACATTTTAATTAAGTGCTTTTATTTTATTGCACTTTCCTAAGTTCTAATTTAAAGTTAAGTCTATTAATTTATTATATGTGCTTTTTTATAATGTTATATTTTAATTTTAGCACAATATAATAAAGTTAATGAACTTAAGCCACCCTTGAGCTCACCCTTTGGCCGTTGGGTAGACAAAAAATGGGCCAAAAGTCTTCGATACAAACTATTCAAAAAGAGGGACATTACATTTTAAAGGCTGACATATGAATAGATGTGATAGGAAGTAATGTAGCAAAACTCCCCCAAATATAACCATTTGATCCAAGTTGACTATTGGCCTGTTACAAAACTTCTTAGGTACCCTTCTATCCATTTGTTAATAATTTTAGTTTGCCCATCCATTTGCGGATGGTAGCTTGTGCTAGGAGTCAACTTAGTGCTTGAGAGATGAAAGAGTTTTTTCCAAAACAAATCATAAATTTGTTGTCCTTGCACTCAATGTTCTTTGGCAACCCATGAAATCTGAAAACTTTCTTAAAAAAAATCTCAGCCACTAGTGGTCCATCTAACTTAGTGGGAAGAGGAAAAAAATGTGCATATTTAATGAGTCTATCCACCACAACATAATGATTGAAGTTCGAAGCAAATATGAATTGAAGACACTTGCAACAACTTCAGAAAAAGCCAAAATCCAAAGTAGTATGTCGTAGATTGGCTCTTTTAGTAGCTCAATTCCTTCATTAGCATTTGCCCAAGGAAGTAAAAGTGCATAGGGGATGTCTCAAGGTTCATTGAAATCGTTGTGGAAGCCACAAAAAAAGCATGATGTTGACAAATTGGTGGCTCGGTTTTTTTTATGCAAATGTCATCCCTTTCAATGTTGTTCGAAATCCCCATACAAAAGCCATGGTAGAGGGGATTGTGAGTTTTGGGAAAGTTTATACAATGTCGTTTTTTGAAATCCTTAGAACTACTCTGCCAGAAGAGGTGTCATCAATATCTAACGAACTGGATAAATATGAAAAAGAATTGGAGAAAATCAGGGTGCATTGTAGTAAGTGATGGGTGGTCTAATATAAAACAAAGGCCCCTCCTAAACATTCTGACACAATGTCCAAAAGGTGTTATGTTTATCAAATCAATTGATACAAACAAAGAAGTAAAGTCTACAGATTTCATTTTCAAATGCATTGAATTTGCCATTCTAGAGATTGGAGAAGAATATGTAGTCCAGGTTATTACAGATAATGCAACAAATTGTAAAGCAACAGGTGAACTTCTTATCGTTAGGCTTCCTCATCTATTTTGGACCCCATGTGCAACTTATGTTTTAGATATTTTGCTTGAAGATCCAATAAAGTTAGAATGGGTAAATAATGTTGTTAAAGAAGGGAAACATATTTCCAAATTCATACTTAATCTCCGCTTGACCTTGAGTTTGTATCGGTCATTTGCAAAGTGTGAACTTCTTTCCCTTGTTGAAACAAGATTTGCATATAATTTTATCACTTTGCAGAGAGAAGGTGGAGGTGAGGACAGCTATGAGAAAAAGTTGCGGTGAGTGGAGAATGGGCACAATCTAAGCTTTCTAAGGAAAGCCTTGCAAAAAGATGCTAAGAGAATAATCTTAGGAAGTTCATTTTGGGAGAGCATTGAGAAGGCCTTAAAGGTGTTTGACCCATTTGTCTAACTGTTGAGATTGGCTGATGACATGAAACCTTGCATTAGCTTTGTGTATGAGGTTATGGAGCAAGTAAAAGAACAAATTAAAAAAGTAATTGCATATGATTATGAAGTTCAACGAATATGGGACATTGTGGACATACGTTGGGACATGCTACATCACCCTACCCATGCAGTGGGGTGCTATTTAAATCATACTCTTATAGAGGTGGATTGTGATGCAGATAAGGAGGTAAAAAACGGTGTATTGGAAACTATAAACAGGTTGGTTCGTGATGATAATGAGAAGGCTATGGTGAGAAGGAAACTCACTATATTCAAGAACCAAGAGGACATGTTTTCTCATAAGGAGGCACAAGAAGACATCCACTGCATGAATCCCCATTTATGGTGAAAGACTTATGGTTCTTCTACTTCAGAGCTTCAAAAGCTTGTTCTGTGTATCCATAGTCAGTGTGCCAGTGCTTCAGCATGCGAAAGAAATTGGAGTACACATGATTTGATCCACACTAACAAGAGGATTGGACGAGGAACTAAAAAGCTCTCAGATCTTGTGTTTGTCCATAGGAATTTGCGTTTGCTTGAGAACAGTCTTGCAACAGAAGATGGCGAGTCTCACTTTGGAGAATCATCCTTTGAAGAATTTCAAGAAATAATTGATAGTGATGATGAACATGGATTAGATGATGGTGCTAGCACTAGTTTTGATTTTGAAGAAGGCTTTGATGCTAAAACAAGTTTTGATGTTGCAAATGTTTGTTTTGATATTGCAAATGTTTGAAACTTTTAAGTTTCATTTCAGTGTGGAGCTTAGGCTCGAAACCATGCCTCTTTTTTAATCTTATTAAAATTTTGAACTCGTTCTACAAACTTTAATTTTATGTTCTTACGATGATGATGATGGTAGATGGATACTTTTTTGTATGATTTATGTTATGTGTGTGTATTTTTCTATATATAATAATATAAGTATACAATAATCTAAATATATAATAATATAACTATATCTGTTATGAACTGGATATTTTCGATTGTTTTTAGAACTTTGGATTTCCGGATTTTTTTACCCTTCCGACCTTAATCGGATTTCTGAACCTGGTAACTATGATTTTATCCTTCTTCTTTATTAGGACCACTGAAGAAACAAATGGGCTAGAACTAGGCTTGATATGACCCATCTCCAATAATTCCTTGATTGCTTTCTCAATGCCTTCTTTGAATGCTCTCAGGTGGTGATAGGGAGTAGTCATTATAGGTTTAGTACCTGGTTCCAACTCAATAATATTGTTGAAATCCTTTATTCGTTGGCCATCCAGGAGGTATTATGTTAAATACCTTGGCATGCTTATCTATAATGGACCGAATATTCATATGATATGACCGTTGTTCTGAAATTAGAACTGTGGAACTTATCAAACAATATGTTGTCCATGCTACTTGCCTTCTACAAAAATCTCTCCATCCTATCGGCCGTGACCACTCTAGGAGCTCCATTGGTCATGCCTTATGGCACCTCTTTACCATCTCATTTAAACTTCAACTCCATAGTCTAATAATTTTGGGTGAATTCCCCCAAAGAATGCAAACATTGTACCCCAAGTACTATGTCCGTTTCTCTTATGCCCACAACATAGAAGTCATCACTTACTTTGTGCCTCCCCAAAGTAAGATTAAGCTATTGAATTCTCTCAGTACATGGGATGGTGAAGCCATCAACTATAGTCACATTGAAGGATTTGAAATCTATTGCTTTCAGACCCATCCTGGCTACCAATCTTTCATCAATAAAATTGTGGGTTGCCCCATTGTCAATCAGCACCATGACCTTTTGTCCTGGTAAGACTCCCCTCACTCTAAAAGGATGATATCTGGGAGCACCCAATAATGTCGCAAGGGTGCCTTCTTGGGTACCTACCTCTTCCTTCTTATGTTCTGGTTTATGGGCTACAATCTCCAACTTAGCTTCTTCTGTTTCTGATTCACCATCGGATATAACTTCTATGTAGTGAGCTTGTCCTCGCCCACCTATGGCCAGTTTCCCATGGATCTTTGCAAATAAAGCATAATTTTTTTCTCTCGAGTCCATTCCTTGTTTCTATTTTTTTACTTGTTTTTGGCAGCTCTGTTTGCTGAAACCCCATTGCTTTAATGGCCTCTTTTGCTGTCCATAAGGTGTTGTCCTTGGCTGTCTTTGGCTCTCCAAAAGGTGCTGCTCTTGGCTGTCCAAAAGGTGTTGTCCTTTGCTGTCCCATAGGCAGCAATTTACCCTTTGGAGCTGATGATTCCAGATTTAATAATCTTTTAGTTGTTTCTTGAAGAGATAAATGATCAAAAACTTTCACTAAGCCCTTGAGTGGTTCAACCAACCCTTCAACAAATAAAACTGCCAATCTTCTTTCAGTTACATCCGGTACAATCATTGATAATCTCTTAAAATCAACAATGTAGTTGTCCACGATTCCTTCTTATTTGAGTTGCGCTAACTCCCTGAAATGGATCTTTGGGTGTTGACTATCAAACCTTTCCATGAGTCTTTGGTTGAATTCCTCCAAGGTAGAGATAGAGCCACGTCCTTGGGTAACCAAACCATGGTACCACCACTCATGTGCCACGCCCTCCAAATGAAATGTGACAAATTTGATAGCTTCTTCCTTAGACATAGGAGTCGAAGACAAGTATGTATCAATCTTATGTAACCAAACTCTGGCAAAGCACTTGTCTGATCCATCATAAGTGGGAATAATTATTTTCCCCCACCACTGTTGTATATCTTTCCAGGGTTGCTCTGGCTGAATTCTCTTTCCTTTCCTTGGATTATTCTTCGTCCTTGGATCACAAAATTCATGGAAAGCTAGACACTCTTGTACTGCATGGTTGGGTTCTTCATACTCTTTGTGGCTGCAGATTCATGACCTATGTGGGGTTGCGTCTCAACCTCATCTGGTTGCTCCTCTTCCTTTTGTAGAAACTTTGCTCTGAAAGTCTTGGAATTAGGATTAATTGAAGTCCTTTCATGGGCTGAAGAGCTTCCCTCTCCTTGATTTGCCTTGTTTTAGTTAATATTTTGCAAGGCTTGCACGAACCCTATCATGGATTCCCTCAAGGTGTTATGGAGGGCTCTTTCCATGTCCCTGTGATTTTGGCTGAGTATTTCGTGCGGAAAAACTCATCTCATCTGAAGGACGAGCCCTCTGTTCTCTGTCTCCCATGGCGTTTTTCTCTGGATTTCTCCTCTGGTAATACTTGGTGTCTCTCTCTAGCATCAAGATCTCACAGGTTGGCAAGCATTTCACTCTGGTACCACTATGCTGCCCCTTTATGGACAAATTAATACAATCTGAATTTTTACAATAAACCCTTATGGCAGGAAATTAAAATTTTCAAATTACCCTTCTATTATGAAAATATGACAATACAATGTATGGACACAAACCCAAATTTTATCAAACTTAATTTGTAGGAAATGCCAAGGACACAATACGGAAATTATTTAGCTGAAACCCTAGCTGGTTTTTTATGTATAAATTGCAGAAATTATAGTTGACTGTAAAGATGTCCATACTCACCACAACAATCCCCCAATGATGACACAAGCAGTATGGCAAGCTACAACAACTCTAGATGATGATGCGAGGCTCCAGGGAGGTGACGTTAGCCCTCAAAATTGCCCATCAATGTGATGTCAGCTCAAATAGTGATGTCGTTAGGTCCCAATGATGCCCTGGCTAATTTTGGTAAATCTGGAGAGTACCTGAATGATGCTTTGACTGTTCAAAAAATGTGAAAATTCAATTGTTGACCTGATTTGAAGCACAAATACAGTCCTTGAATGGAACCAACATACAAGACTTGAGGTTTTTCCTCTCCAAGCCTTATTCACCGCAGGGTTTTCATCCTCAGATGCTGAAAGTTGAAGCACAAGCTCAAACTCACAATGTAAACATAGATAATTAAAAAGTGATCCTCCAAATGAACCCAATGACGCCACTTTATAATTTCACTTTCAGGCGTTCCAAGGAAAAGCAATCACAAAGCAATGTCCCCACTTATTTTAATTTTGAGTTGCTTTAATAATAATAACCTTTTTAATAATAAAACATAAGTTTACTTTTTATGAATAAAACTTAAAGTTACTTTTTGGACGACTTAAGTTGAATTATTAAATCATTTTCCTTGCACCACCTTTTTAGCCTACGGGAAATGGAGAATAGGCTAAGGGTCTTCTAACTGGATTAGATTTGAGAAGGGGACATGACAAATGATAATATTTATGAACATTAGGGAGAAAATGCCTCTTAGCACAAAATGAGACACGAGTCTCTTTGTATAAAAATAATGAGCTTTATCGATCAAACCATGACATTACATTGCATAAGCTCAGCTAGTTATAATGCTGGCAGCCCGCAGCAAATAACCACACCAGTGTCTAACAGACACACTAACAAAAAAATACTACATGCCTGCAGTATGAAATCTAATCTACCAACAAATATTACTTCGCTGGACAATCTAATTTAACTTAATGACTAAACCAGATACAATCCCACATTTATCTCTATATTTTGACAATTTAATCTACTTTTTTTTTCCAGGGAAAAAATTGCATTCTCTATTCAAAGTTAGAGCAAAAATTACATTTTCATGTGTCAATGGCACCGTACAAATTATCTGAGAAAATGTTTGTTTCCTCTTCTCAGTTCATCACCAGTTAGTTTCTAATATCCCACAATCCTCAGAAAAAATACAAAATATAACTGCAACCCAAAGAAATGCAACAACAGGAAACCAAGCAAACAAAAACTAAATCCTAAATCCAATACAGATCAGCAAATAAGAATAGAATGGTCCACCACATGAAAATCACACAGCAATAAAGAAAGAAGAAAATTGAATATAAAGTAAAATCGGCTAGGCATATATACAGAATTCAGAAATCCGTTCCGAACTAATGAATTCTGCTTTGATTCAAATTAAATCCCATCTTTTATCTCCATTGGCATAAGCTCTCTGACGCCCATGTGCAATACATCCTTAGAGAGTGAATCAGCCACAGTATTTAGCTGCCAGAACAGATGTGTGCAAGTAATGGGAAAACTGCCGTGTATTCAACTTCACTTGCTGAGCCAGTGCTTGAAGATCTATGTTAAGTATATCGTGTTCATTGTTCATCCATTTTATAACAAGCAAAGAGTTTCCAAACACCTGAAGCTGTAGGATCTGAAGTTATACGATATCCTTTGACGGAGCCAACATCAGAAGGCAGCGTAATGCCATCAGCTCAGCATAGTTGTTTGTCCCTCTGCCCAGGTTTGATTTAAATTTGTAGTAATGCCTGTCAGAGATGAATAGAACCCCCCCAATGCTGCTAAGGTGTTCTTGACCTTGACAGGCCCCATCAAAGAAGGAATGGACTTGTCGATCAGTAAAGCGCCAACCTGTCTTGGCCCATGCAGAAGAGTAGACATCTTATAATATTGGATCGGTGCACGAATCTGTGCAAAAAATTGAAATGTTTGTACATGTATTCAAATATTGAATTGTTGCATGCCAACTAGATACCCCAAATAGCAATGAAAGGAATATTCCTAAACACCTTCAAAGCCTGAATCTGGAACCAACTTTTCATTGACAAATACATCTCTACCAAGGGTTTAGTCATATTTTCAGTATGCTCCTTTGTAGGACAATAATAAAGACAAATGTCTTCATTAACGACTAACTGTCGAATATAATGATGACGCACTTCATTATGCTTGGTTCTGGCATGATAAACTGGATTCTTCACCATCTTGAGAAAACTCTGATTGTTGCAGAAAAATGAGGTTGATGATGTTTGGTCAAAAGTTGAAAATCATCCTATATCCTCCGTAACCATATTGCTTCACAACCTGAACTGAATGCTGCCTCAGTGGAAGATAAGGTACCGTATGTTGTAACATGCTCATCAAAGAATATGCTTGTGAACCAAGAGTGAAAATATATCCAGTTGTAGACTTTCTCATATCAACTGATCTAGCCCAATTGGAATCACTATATCTTGATAGAATAATATCTGCAGATATCTGATAAAGAATGCCAAAGTCAAGGGTTCCTACAAAGGATGCTTTTTACAGCTTGCCAATGTTCTTCATTTGGATTAGAGATAAATTGAGGAAGACAACTCAATGCAAAACATAAATCTGGTTGAGTGGTAGTAAGATAAATCGAAGTATGTACCAGTTGATGATGCACTAATTCATTGACTGGTGGTGAATCAATGTAAGTTGAGAGTTTTATCCCAACTTCCATGGGTGTATATGTTGCATTACATTCAGTCATTCTGAATTTTCCTGAAGAGATTTGGCATACTTAGTTTGTGATACAAAAATTGTATTAGTAGATATCCACAATTCTATGGCTAAATAATAATATAGGAAGCTTAGATTTGTCATTTGAATAACAAAGAAAATATCAGATTTCACTTGTTAAATTACGTTGGCCCCACTTTTGTTAATGAATAGATCATCAACATAGACATTAAGATCACACTGTCATTGTCATTGATTTTTATATAGAGATTGGAATCATATTAGTATCTTTTGAATCACGGATCTCTGAGATATCGATCAATTTTAACATATGAGGTTCGAAGAGCCTACTCGAGTCCACACGAGGACTTAACAAACATGCGAACCAAGTGTTCTTTCCCAGGAACCTGTCATCCTTGTGGCTGAACCTTGTAGACCTCCTCTGCCAAATATCTAACCAAGAAGGCACTTTTAACATCCATTTGATACATCTTCCATCCAAATTGAGCAACAATGGAGATAACCAACCGAAAGATTACCATCTTTACATTGGGGGAAAAAGTTTCTTTATAATCTACCCCTTCCTTCTATGCATAGCCTTTAGCGACAAGTCTAGCTTTGCAATTGTCCAAAGAACCATCTAATTTACATTTAACTTTATAAATTCATTTGTGGCCAATGGTCTTCTTCCCTTGGGGTAATTCATAAAACACCCAAATCTTGTTTTGTTTCAAGGCCCCAGATTCTTCCACTTTATAAATCCATTTATGGCCAATGGTCTTCTTCCTTTGGGGTGATTCATAAAACACCTAAGTCTTGTTTTGCATCAAGGCCCTAGATTCCACCTACACCGAAGCTTCTCATTCAACTTTCCTTTAGCCTCTTCAAATGTGCTAGGTTCAAATCTTTGGGAATCAACAAAAGTAAGAGAAAAATTGAAGTGCTCGCCACCTTGCACCACTGATCTGGAGGATATTCACGGTTCAGTTATACCCTACTCTTCCCAAAACCAGTTGCATATAGAAGATCTTGTCGAGAGCTTTCCGATGCCTTTTGAACAAGGTAAAACGAATACCATATGTGGAAGATACAGTTCGTTGAATTTTCTCTCCAACTAACAAAAGTAAAGCGCAGGTTGCAGAGTGCAGATGTGGCATGTGGGGAACGTGACAATCAGACAAGTGTGATGGCAATAAGTGGCAGAGTCTTCCCAAACAAGAAATTGGTTTGAAGCCTCTAGTCTTTGACGGTTGAGGTGGGTCCCACACGGTATGTCGACTAGGGGCCCAGCAGCCAGTGGGGGTTTTCAAGAGGGGGACCTTGGCGCCTATTTTCATATTGCATTGCAAGCATTCTTGTTTATTAATCTCATTGAAGACCAGATTGCTATGCATGTGGGATAATTCTCATAGTGTTATCAAATATCCCCAAGCAACTCGATGAGCTGAAGGAGAGCCACTTCATTGATCGAGCTACGTGGTAAGTTGGGCCAATTCATTCACATTGTCAAGTCAGTTTGGTGTGCTAGAAAGTGTCGGCTCAACAGGGCAAGTCACTTTACCAACGCACTCATATTGGCCAAGCCAGTGGAGATCACGCACAATTCAACCAACTCGCGAGTCGGGTGCCAAGCTCAAGATCAAGTAAACCACCGAGCCCGAGAATCAATGCAACCAACCGAGCCCAAGATCCAATGCAACTGACCGAGCCTGAGGTCCAATGCACAATTGTCAACTCCCAACAACTAGCGATTCGAAGGGACGAGCTAGGTGGTGAGTTCATAGTGGTCATCAACAAAATGTTGCAAGGTATGGCCGAAGTCATGGAGTCAATATACCATCCAAGGCTTTAAACAACCCAATACAGTTCCCTCTGCCGACGATGTGGGACAAATATCCCAAGACATGAGTATCGACAAGCGCTCATCTATAGGGGCAATACAACATACTTGCCCGTAGAAATAATCAAAACCTCATTTCTTCCCTTTCGAAAATAACCTTACTCTGATACCCCTTCTCGGTCGAAGTCCCTTAGCCTAGTTTTGTTTCCTGACGGCTAAAGGGGTGATGAAAAGGGAAACTTATCATAACAAATTAATTATAAAAGTGTAATATAAAATAATATTATAAGCACTTTATATTAATTTATTAATTATAAAGTCAAATTAAAAATAGAAAAGAAAAATATAAAATGATAAAGTAAAATAAGAAAAAAGGGAAATATCACTTTATGTTTATTATTCTCCCCTAGGAGAAAATGCGACCCCTTTGGAGGATGAAAAAAGGTGGAAAAAACATTAAATGCGGGAGGTGGAATGTGATCGGAGGATGAGAGTGGCTATTTGGCCAAGTTCATCTATAAAAGCAAGTCTACTTGCTTGTAGAAGACATGCTTTTCTATTTTACACAAATTTGATTTTTGTCTGAGCCTAGAGCTTTTACAAAATATTTCTAAGGATGAAAACCTTTAGAAATAATCTCTTAAGGACAAAAACCCTCTAAGAGATCTAGTCGAAGGACGAAAACCATTCTCCTAGTTGAAAGGATTCTCCACACAGGGGTTTCCATTGCGGATTAAGGAGTTAGCTGATTTTTCAGTTGTTTTCCAATGGTATTGAAGGCTTTAATGTTGCAGATTTTCACAAGGGTTTGAATGGGAAAGTTGTGGTTGTGTTTTTCCTTTGTTTCCAGTCCTTTTCTAGGTGGTGCGACTTGCATAGTGGACTGTTGTAGGTATTTGGGGCTGCTAAAAACCAGACGTGGATTGGATTTATAATTGCAGATTTTTTGTGATCTGAATCAGCCTTTGTAGAGTGGATTTTGGCTCCAAATTATCCTATTTACAGCTGTGTCTGAAGGCAAGTATCCGCAGATTTTTAATAAATTATTTCAGCCTCTTTTTGGGTCCCAAATTTGGGATTATCTTTGTGTTTTGGCTTAATAAATTCAGCGGTTTAGTTTATGATGAAAATGTCATGATTTATCTTCTAATTTTGGTGAGTCTCATACTCATACCTAGTTGCCATTTCTAGATAAAAATCAGATCTGCACTATATCTTTTTGTTATATTTTCTATAATCTGTATTTGGGGTTTGGGGTTTGCCTTAAATCTGTTTGGGGTCAAAAAGTGTCCATTTGGGGACATTACAGTTATATCAGAGTAGTAAATCCTCCCAGCCTGTGAGGAAATCATATCTAAATGCAACCAAGAAAAAATGAAGTGGACACAAGTCCCTTTCTTTGATGGTAATAATCAAATATCTGCTAGATTTTGGTTGAAGGAATTTGAGCGATATTTGTTATGAAATCCTATGTGTCAGGATGATGCCCTCATGTTCATATGGATAGAGTAGCACATAAGTGGTGGCACCATTTGTTGAAGACCCAAGGAGTTGAATCCATTGTTTCCCTTGAAGATTTCACACAAAAGTTTCTAGAAAGATTTGATGTGCAGGATTTGCAAGGATGAGCAAGGAAATGAAATTGTAGAGTCTAAACCCATGAAGGAAGACAAATCAGATCTACACCTAAGTGAAAAAGTCAAAGGAGACCTTAGGGAGAAACGTGCACATGAGGAGGAGACTCCCATGGACACTTGCGTGAAATTGCAGTTTGCTGTAATTTCCAAAACAACAACCTTTGGTAAGCTTTCAGATTTATTTAATAGGTATGTAATGCTTCCTACTATGCCACTTCCATTTGATAGACACCCTAGTGGTTACCCCAGCAAAGGGAAAGAGTCCCAGGTTGATCTTAGTGATGAGGATGCAAGCGATAAGGAAAGAGCAGTTGCTGCTCCTATTTTTGGAAATCTAAGGCACATAGACTATGGTGTCGGGGGTAGCTTAACATATGTCTACCCATCAAGGATGAACACTCGGAGGACAGGTTAAGGTATGAAAGATTGTTGCTTATGTCATGTCAAATTATAGATCATTATGGGAAGAGAGTTAGAATGATGGATATGGATTACAATATAAATCCCTGGATGCAAATTCAGATCTGCATTAAATTTGTTAAGTATACATTTTATAAATCACTCTTAGAGATCAAATTTGTAGTTGTTCCTTTTGGGGGCATAAATTGTCTCATTGGGAACATTACAGTGGTATTAGAGCATGTTCCTTGCCATCCTGTGAAGTAGTTCAGATCTGAATGCAAACAAGGAAATCACCTTTAGTTTATTAAAGAAGGAATCAAATCCCAAAGAAACGGACAATGAATGAGCATGATGAAAGAGCCCCTCCTATAGATGAGCTGAGCTACATGCATGAGGTAATTACTAGGAGTCAAAGAGAATTGCAGCAAACTATAACGAAGTTTCAAAGGGAAATGTGTGATGCATTGACAAGCTCAATCATGGACCTGGCTAAGGTTTTATATGGACATAATATATCAACCAACCAAGGAGCAACCAACAATGGTGAAGGAAGCTCATCTGGACCAGAAAAGACATCCATCAAGCCTCCACCAAATATTTAGGGCCAAGTTTCTTTAAAAAGAGGAACAACCAACTGAGCTAGATCCTCTAAGTGATGTTGAAGACATAGAGGCATGGGGTGAAGAATATGCAATCCTTAGTTTTAGGGTGAGAGAGATGTTGTCTTTCAAGGATTATTATCAAGTGAAGAATAACTAAGGCACATGAAGGAATAAAAGAACTCAACAAGAGCAACCAAGAAGAGACATAGAACAAAGGTTGGGTAAGGTAACTCTTCATTCTTATGATGGTTCAGATAAGTGTTCAGTTAGAGCATGGTTACAAAAGTTAGATACATACTTGTCATTGAATCCTATGTATGAGGAAGAAGCCCTTAAATTTGCAACCTTGTATTTGGAGGGTGTTGCACATGAATGGTATTACCATGGATTGATCACACAAGGGCATGGTTCTATCACAACCTTTGAAGAATTCAATCAATGTCTACCAGAAAGGTTTGATAGAATAGATCCAAAAATCCATTTCAGGGAGTTGGCTCAATTAAAGCAAGAGGGATCATTAGACAAATATATTTCTGATTTTCAGAGACTTGCAGTGATGGTACCAGATATAAGTGAAAGAATACTTGTATTGTTGTTCATTGAGGGACTAGCAGAACCACTTAGAGGCCTAGTCAAAGATTTCAGTCCTTCATCCCTACAAGGAGTTATCAAGAAGTCTTTGGATCTAGAAAATTCAGTCCCAAAAAGCAAAAATCTGCAGTTTGGACAGCCTAGGACTGTAACTTTTGGAAAGCAAAGTACAACACCTTTGGGGCAGCAAAAGGACTCATTTGGACAACCAATGAAAACTCAAAATAGTGAGCAAGGGACAACTAGTGGACAACAAGGTAAGCCCATTCAAGTGAAATATGACCCAAAAGAGTGGTTAAAAATCAACAAGCTAATACAGGTAAAAAAATGAGTTAAAAAGAAAAAGTTATACTTCAACTGCAGGGACCCATGGACACCCAACCATCGTTGCCTGGGCAAAGGGTCAATCCTTTACATTGAGGAAGTTTCTTATGAGGAAGATGATGAGAGTGCTGATCCAAAAGAAATTGAAGAACAAGCAAAGGACGAGGAAGTGGTTCTCATGGGTACCACACTTGCTACATTATCCGTACCACCTAATTTCTATGCATTCCGAGTTAGAGGAGACGGTCATGGGCAAAAGATCACCGTGTTGATAGATAGTGGAGCTACACATAACTTCATTGATAAAGGCTTGGTTACACGGATGGGATTGAAGATGGAAGATTTCCAAGGCTTCAATGTGATAGTAGCAAATGGATATTCACTTTCATGCACGAAGAGGATCCCACAAATTGAGCTCAGTTTAGGAAGTCATGAGGTAAGAGATGATTTTTATGTTATTGGCATTGGTGAGATGGATGTAGTACTTGGTGTACAATGGCTGCAATCTTCAGGTGAATTCACTCAAAATTATCATACTATGGAATTGAAATTCAAGGTGTAAGGCAAGGAAGTTATTCTACAAGGTATGAGGAATGGTACTCCTCAAGTTGTGACAGCCAAGAGTATGGAAAGATCTTTCAAACAAGGGAAGATTGCATGGGCTGCGGATTGTGTGGTAAGATATACATCCTCTTTTTTATTACATCAATCCTATCATGCTGATATTCAGCCTATTTTGGTCAAGGATGCTAAGAATTTGGTACAACAAAGTCAAGATATCATGAAGGCAAAAGGAAATGAAAATCTTGATGACATTCCAAGGTATGAAAGAAATGGTAACATGTCATATTTATTGCTGCATATTAAACCATTTCAGATTTGTTTTCTTCATAAGAAGCATGATAAAATAAACGATAAAGTTTGCAATATGGAGCATGTGGAACCCTTGATCCAAATTCATGTTCATGAGTATCATGAGAACTACATATTTTGGCAAGAGCTCTCTCATTTGATAGGCACAGGATCTAGACTCTTGGAGCACTACAACATGTTTTACAGCTTGGACATGGCACTCGGGCATTTGATCTTGCAATTGCTTGAGGGCAAGTAATTTGAGGGAGGATTGAAATATCCCTTTCTTGAAATTAACAGGTTGAAGACCCTTAGCCCATTCATTGTTTTCCAACGGCTAAGGAATGGCAAAAAAGGGAAACTAATCCTAATAAGTTAATTAAAAGTGCATAATAGTTTTATTATAAGCACTTTAATAATTTATTATTGATAAAGGTGTTCAATGCGATGGATGTTAGGGGCAGGCATGAATCTTGTGTTCAATGTGACGAGGCATGTTCTAACATCACGACACCAGAGTTATCCCAAACCACTTGTTACCCTAGCGGTGGGGAATGTGGGTTATATGTGGGAGGTCTCGAGGTCCATTCCCCGGGTTGGCCACCTTTATAGCTCGTCGTTACACGGCTAGGCCGTGTTGGGCAAGTCAGCTGCTTCGGTGGCAAAGGTGGTCTCTCGATGTGGTGCCAAGCCGGCTTGGTGTTCAATGCGACGGAGGTCGGGGGCAGGCATGAATCCTGTTTTCAATGTGACGAGGCATGTTCTGGCATCAAGGCACAAGAGTTATCCCAAACCACTTATGATTCCTTACAAAACATTTTTAGAGTTAGGTGGGGAAGAGCGATGGAGAAGAGAGATGGGCGAAACCCTAATCCTTTCGGCAATGGAGAGGTTGTTTCGCGTTGTAGAGGAGGTAGTTAGGGTAAGGAAAAACATGCGGAGGAGAAAGGAAATACGTCGGTCTCCAGCAAAAATCTGGCAGTCATAAAAAATTTCGTCGAATCTAGTGAAAAGGAGAGAAGGGACTGCTTATTTAGGAATCATGCAGAGGCCCTGTTAGGGCGTCCCAGAATCCTTCCTATGGAGGCCCTCAGGCAGAGATAGCACGACGCCTCAATCGGCAAGTAGCAAAAGACAGAATGGAGAGTCTTCAAAGGGGGACAGATTCTATAGGCAAGACTGGCGGTGGGGCGGTCCCTCAAAACGAGGCTGCGCATAGTAGGGCTTCCTTCAAGGAAGTTATTCAACAGAAGAGTGGACCCTGCCCACCCACATCCATGGCTTACATTGTGGATTTGGTGGAGGAAACGCCCTTGTCGAGTGTAGAAAACCCCGAGGTGCTGGCTCAACTGCAATCCCTTTCCCGGCACATTGTGATCGGAAGATTTAATGGCATTTGGTCGTCCTCTTCGGCCCTCTTTATCTAGATATCTGGAAATTGGTCTAAGAACTGTGAAGTATCCTTCTGCCCCAAAGGTTTTTTTGTGGTGTAGTTTAAGGAACCAGTGGAATATAAAAAATGTTTATCTGATGGTCCATGGTTCTGGGACAATGTAGGGCTTTTCCTAATCCCTTGGTTCCCATAGTTCAATCCGAACTCCTTTGTTGTTACTAAAATGCCTGTTTGCGTTCGCCTTCCGAATCTTCCACTGCACTTTTGGTATTCCCCTGAGGATATCGGTAATGCTTTAGATGAGTTCTTGAAAGTAGATCTTGTTAGGGAGGCGGCAGATCTTGCCAGGGAGGCGGCGGATCTTCGGACATACGCCAGATTTTGTGCAGAAATTGATTTAAGTAAGGGTTTTCCCGACAAGATACTGCTGAAACTAGGGAATTACCAGCACATTCAAACCCTAGATTATGAGAATACAACATTTAGGTGTCGAATATGCAAAGCCCCAGGTCATTTGCAGGCAGATTGCCCACAAGGAAAGAAGAATCAATGAAAGAAGAGTATGTCGAACAAAGGAGACTGGAACAATCCTTCCTCGAACTCAACTTGCAAACCAAGTCCTTCCAGAGTTTCCATGGAAGTTCAGAGCCCGGTATACAAAGCCTCCCAGAATAAGGCAGAAGAAGACAAGTTAGTAGGTGGAGGGGTAAAGAGGGATCATGAATTTGATAAATCAGACAAATCAGACTCTGATCAAGAACTCAATCCTAATTCTTCCAATGACCTCATGTTGGTGGTAGCTACAGATCAAAATCAACAGGATGAGGTTAGAAAGCAAAAAGGCAAAAAGGGGCGATTTGCGAACCTTCACGGTTACTACTCTTCACATGAAGAGCGGTAACTTCTTGGCGCCTTCCTTTTTCCTCTTGCTCGGTTCTGGTATTGTGTCGACCTTGTTCGCTTTAGTGGTTTTGTTTTGCTGGGTTGTGTGGTTATTAGTTCATCTTTTGTGTTTGTATTTGGGTGGGATCCCGTCAATCCCCAGGTTCTAAGCTTCTGTCAAAAGCGTTAAATCTTCTAAAAAAAATTATTAGTGATAAAATAATAAAAGAAAAAATCACTTTATTTTTATTTCCTCTTAGTGAGAAAATGCGACTCATATAGGGAGGGGATAAAAATATTCAATAAAGTAAAGCAATGGAAATTATTAAATAAAGTGAAGAGAGCTAATTGGCTTTTGTGTGGGAGAAGATGCCAAGAGAAATTATAAAACGGAAGTCGCCACACTTGGAGAAGGCATCACTTTTGCATATTTTCATATCTGAAATTTGGTTGAGCTATTTGCTTTCCATTTTTACCTCAAAGGACGAAAACCCTTTGAAGTGTTTGCATTAAAGCATGAAAATCCTCTATTGCCAAGGTTGAAGAATGAAAAATCTTCATCCTTTGTGTGAGGAAGCTCTACTCAAGCGTTTTTATTGAATTTCAAGGATAAATTCTGAATCTAACAGTGGTTTGAAGACTAAAGCTGCAGATTTGTATTGTCTCCAGCTAGGGTTTGATGGTGAAAGATTGTTGCTGATTTCTATCTTTTATTTCCAGCCATTTCATAGTGGTGCGACCCACTTGTGCAAAGTTTCTGAGCACCCTAGGGCACAATTGGCTCATATCTAATTTTCAGTTTCATTATCAGATTTTTAGAGGTCAAATCTAACTAATTTATATATTTTGGGCTTGGGAAACTTGATCTTCAGCCAGTTTTGTAAGTTGTATATCTGCAGATATAAAATAAAATTCCAGCCCTCTTATTGGTCATAAAATTGGTATTTTATTGATGATCTTGCATATATAATTTTTTTTATTGTTTTAGACAAGTATTTGAGCTAGTTTATATCAAATTTGTGGATTAACAACACCTAGAGCAAGTCGCATTTTCCATAATAAATTCAGATCTGCATTGTTTGTCAAGTATACATTCTATAAATTGTTGTTATAGATCAGATTTGTAGTTGTTCCTTTTGGGGGCATAAATTGTCTCATTGGGGACATTACACCTTATAGGGGTTTGGGTGCGTGATTCTTTTTAGACCAAGCTTTTCAAGTTTCAACCATCTCATTAGAGACAAAATTATCAATGTTTAGTAACCTTGCAACACTTACATCCAAAATTGCAAATGGTTTTGTTTGAATTCTTCTTTTGCGTGGGTGTGTTCTCCACCCTCGTTAGCTTTAGCAATACTCGCTTCATCATGAGATCTTCTTTGCTCTCTATCTATAATGTCCCTTTCAGGCTCAAATTTCAGGAATTTGGATTTTCCCCAAATCCCTAACGGAACATTGTTGAAAATGATGTCAACCACATGTAGAAAACCTGATTTTTATAATAGCAAACTGATTTAATGTAAAAT
The DNA here is from genome assembly GCA_019776745.2 of Taxus chinensis. Lineage (NCBI taxonomy): Eukaryota > Viridiplantae > Streptophyta > Pinopsida > Cupressales > Taxaceae > Taxus > Taxus chinensis. The sequence continues at coordinate 5,910,541 of CM034149.1, forward strand.
TTAGGGCAGTGACTTGTTTTTAGTCCACAAAACCGTAAGTGACCTAGGTAAAATTCAGATTTTAGCCTTTCCCACCCACAAATCTTCAAAAAGACATCAACAACATGAAACCCTTGATGAATTCATGCAAAATAAATGCTTCAACAATAAATTATAGATTGCTGGAATTAATTATTGCTCAAAAACAGCTGAAACTTAAAAATTTCATATCTTTATAAATACTTGGAGATAAAATGCAAATGATAGCTCAAAATGACCACAAAAATGGCAGCTATCAAACAAAATTAGAACCAAATTTTTCCAACCATAGAAACCCACTGAAAAATGATCCTGAAATCTCCAAATGGGTAGATCTAGCTGGAAATAAATGTGGCAGCCCCAAAAAAAGCATGTCGTGGATGGAATGTGTGCCCTAGCACTGATAGAAACCCTTGTTATGAAATTCTGAATTTTCAAGATCCAATGTGACTCCTAGATGAAGCCATCAATGCAACAAATGAGGGTTTTCATCCCCAAGTGTTGTGACTATTGAGGGTTTTCGTCCCCAATAGGATCCAATGAGGGTTTTTGTCCTCAAAGAGTGAAAATGAGAGCTCAATGCTCCAATTTCCAAAAGAAAAGTATATAATTCACAAGATGATCCTTACAATGAGCCCAACATTTGCTTTTATAGCCTTTTCTTTCCTTTCTTTGTGGAGCGCTCCATGTAGGCCTCTTTATTTCTTTTTTAACATTTGCTTTTCCCTCTTTAAGAGGGATGACCTCTCCCTTTTATCTGATTGAAAATAATGAAAATAGGCTAAGGGTCTTTTTTTTACTTTAGTATTTAAAAATATCTTTTATTTTAATAATAATATTATTAAGTTGTCCTAAAATAAAGAATTGAACGGTCCCAACTTAAAATATTATTAGTTATTTTTAATTTAGAAAAGGGAACATTACACTATCTCTTTTGCATAAGAATTTGACGCATTACTCTTTGCATTTGCATGTTGAACAACACACTTTCTAGCATCATTCCTTCCCGTGTTACTACTCTGTGATACTTATGGGCATTCAAATGTGGGATGTTTAGTTTCTCCACTACTCAGAATATCTTTGGCTTGCTCCTAATTCTTTTTATGGTGTGCAAGAATCGATCCTCTTGTGAATCGATCCTCTTGATCCTCTTGTGCATCTTGATCCTCGGGCACTCATTCCACTATTTCATCATCACTTGCATCGTCATCCACCACCACTCCTCTGCATTGAGTGGTAACCATCACCTCCAAACGTGCTTGTATTTGCATTATCTCCACCAAGTCTAGACGTCTCTGCACTCTAGCTACTTTGGCAATGAAATCTCCTCTATGCGCCATCACTATTTTCTTTCAATTCAATTGTTTCTAAAATACTATAACCTACACCTTCTAACCAACACCACAAATGTTGGAAGATGTCTGCAATCACCTTCCACCCACACATGTATGGAAATCAATAAATTTGAGAATCCAAGTACACTCACACCTACATATGTAATGCCCCCTTTTCTAGATTAAAATAATTTAAATATTATTTAACTTGGGCCTGATCATTTCTAATCTTTGGGAAACTTAATAATATTGTTTTATTAAAATAAAAAGTATTGTTAAATACCTAAAGCAAAATTAATGATTTAACTAAGTCGGCCAAATGTAACTTTATGTTCTTTTATAAGGCAACTTATGTTTTATTATTAAAAATAAAAGTGACTTTTAAATAAAGTAAGTCGGCCACCACAATTGAAAGAAAGAGGAAAGAGAAGTTATAAAAGGAGGATGAAGGGGTTCATTTGGGGCATCTATCAACTTGATTTTATGAAGTCGAGCACTTGTGCTTCTACTTTTAGCTATTGATAACGAAAACCCTCTTAGCATCCATCACTGGAGGACGAAAATCCTCATTGTGATCAGATTTGAGGACGAAAACCCTCAATATCTTCTTAGTGGCTTCACTCAGGGGTCAGATTGGAGCGTAATTTTGGATCATCATAGCTAGGGCATGATTTGCAGCCATTTCTAGGGCTATCTACACCACTTTGGATTTCAAATCAGTGTTTAGGGCACAATAGAGGACGGAATTGGTTGGTTTCTGTTTGCAGCGTTTCCTTTGGGTCTCCTCTTGTCATCTGGAGCATCTTTTGTGAGAAAATTGTTGTAATCTTATGTGGGTATTTTTCTTGTTTGATGGTGTGAAAATAAATACTAGTAAATTTAGACTTTGGTTGGAAAATTTATTATTCATCATCTACTTGTAGCAAGAGGGTTTCTAGATGCTTTGGGCCTTCTGGGTATTTTTGTATTGTGATTATTTGATAAATAAAGGAATATTTCAGATTGTTGTATTTTGTCTTACGGGTTTGCATAAAAATCATATTGTTGTTATATTTTGTATAAGGGTTTAAGGGAAATTCCAGAATTTCTTAGATCTATCTCGTACGAGACTTTACAACATGACTTAAAATCCTTGCTTTGATACTAGATTGATGTAGTCGTGGTTAGGCATCCCAGTGAACGGCTGCTAGAGAATACAGAGCCCACAAATTGAGAGTTAGATCTCACCAAAGCAACATCTCAGGGACAACTTATTAAGAAACAACAAAAGCTTCTATTAATTATGAGGAAAAGATTACAAACTTTGGCACTACTGCACTATCCACACTACACTATAGTCTTTAAATAGACTCTACAAAAATTACCGAAGAAATTCAATCCTAGAACCCAATCGCAACATCACTCCCTTTGGATCACATTGATTATGCTCCGAGTTCCAAGCTGCACACGAGCTCTAGGTTGACTCTAGGACCCATCTAAGATGACTCTCACATTCATTGCTCTTCTCCCTTTATGGATCTTGGTGGGAAGAATAAAGACACCTTTTCAAATAAAGACCCCTTTGAGACAATTCCTCAATTTCCTTGGATCACCACGAATTTCACTCTTCTAATTTGTAGGTAATCGCTCGTGAGGTCATCTCCATTCGAACAAGAATCACCAGGTCACTTTTTTGCCTTAGGGGCGAAGAAAATAGATCAAGGCCCATGTGTGTAGAACCAATCACAGTGGTCCCAAGAGTATTGATATTGGCATGTGCTCCTGAAGCCTCCCAAATTCACACAATGCAAGAAATTAACATCGCTGAACAAACCAGGGGTTTTGCATAGTGTGCATTGGCATGCAAAGGCTTCATGGAACCGGGATAGCTTAAAAATTGTGCTAGGCATTCTGAAACTAGCAATGTCTTTGTGGAATTGCACAAGACCGTTGTGGAACCCAACCAAGCTTCCACAAACAGAGTAAGGCTTTCATGCAATGGGATGAGTTAGCACAATGCTTTCGCAGAACAAGGGACGATGTAATACTGCATTGGTCTCACAAATTTGTGTGGGATTGAACAAGGCCTTGCGGAATATAACAGAATGTTTGCGGAGCCTAGCAAGGTGACACAAGACTACATGTGAAAGGTACGGATGTGTAAAAGTCTTTATTCGGCTAAATATTAACTCTTTTTTTTGGTTGACATAGGATTGTGTGTGAACCTGGATGCTCATGCATCAGGTACACACAATTTGTTCAAATTGTAGAGTGGCCCATTCTTGAGGTAGAAATCAACCATCATCTAAATTTGATTTTCTTGATTTCAATTATTGGTATATCTCTCCAACATAGGCATCTTTTGTGTATGCTTCCTCTTAAGCTGTGAAAGTCTTGAGCTATGAAACTATGACCAAAGCTGAAAATTGCTTTGCAATAGGTGACCTGGATCAGCATATCTTCGACCACGTCCGTGCTCCCATTCTTATTTGATCACCCAAAATCTCATCCATTTGTAGTGCTTTGCCTTTTGTAACTTTGTTTGAGCTTGCAAATATTGAAGAGGTTTGTGGTTAATGTGAACAATAGTTTCCTTGCCAAACAAGTAATGCTTCCATTTCTTGATTGTTTGAACAAGTGCATACATTTTTTGTCAATTGTTGACTTTGAACCCACACCATATTTGAAAAACTCAGATTGAAGCAGTATTAACTTCAAAAAAAAGAAAAATTGTCACCAAAAGATAATAGAAGACATGGAGGAAAAGAGGTTCGGATGGCAGGTTGATCTGAAAAATCATATAGAGAATTGGCATAGGAGACCTGGGCCTAGGAGTCAATGTCTAAAGTGAGGTTTGCCTCTAGAGGAGGGCACACCAAAATTTCTTTGGACAATAACGGAGGGCATCAAGGAGCTCATGTCACCTTGACACAAGAAACACGTTTCTTTTGGGAGAAGGAGACTACAATAATCTTATGAGTAAATTTATCGTCATTGTACAGCCAAAAACCATGAGGACAGAAAACTAGAATGCTGAATCATGTATGGAAAAGAGTCAATGGTAAAGCATCTGCCAATGACAAAGGCACCTCTGTCTACAATAAGACTTTCTCTTACAAGAGGGAAGTCTGAGGATCCTTTGACAGAATCCAGAAGTTCAAAAGATTTTTTAACCAAGAGAGGCAAGAAGTCCTTATAACTGAAAAAAACGGTTCACCTTCCTGGAATTGGAAGGAAGAGCAAAACATTTGTGGAAGACAATTGCACTCGAGTGTTTTATGGCTGACATATATTCACTTGCATAGATTGTATAGAAAAAACTTTAAACATCTATATATATGTTGATATTTGTTTTTCAGAAAAACATTTACGTGACTAGAAAATAAATAAGCTGTTTGAAGGACAGTTCTAATTCATAGAAGTTCCAGATTATGGATCAGTTATACCCGGTCATTTTTCTTGATATATATAATCTGCAGTCAGTTATCTTTAAAGAGCACTGAGATTCCTTATCTACACTGGTTTTGGTTTTGACTTATCTGACCTAAAACGAGGAGACTGTTGTACAGGTGAATAGCTGGCCCAAATGCTTCCATCAGCAAATATATTTGTGTTGATGGCAATAACTTGTAGAACTGCATGCTGTCGGGATGCTTGAACCACCTTATTGAAGAGATTTCTTTTATTTTAATTGTACACATCAGTCCTCGTAGGAAGTTCTTTAGTTAACCATTTTCATATGTGCTGCCAGCAATGGGCTTAATATTCTCCAAATAGTGATTTTCAACATGTTATTTGGCTCATCAAAACAAAATTGAGCAATTTATTAATTTCAACAATAAAATTTATGTACTTTTAGGGTTCATAGTTATACATGCTTGTACTTGTAACCACCCTAATGTGAGGATGATCCTCTAACACACCTTACTGTACCATCCATTTGGGATTGTACTTGGAATATAGTTAGGATAATAAGTTGCAACTTTTTGGCCATATTAAAGATGGCCACAACACTTTGCTTAGAGAAGAAGCACAGAACAAATGTCATCCTCTAAATAGTAATCTTCAGTGAATGAATTTTTTTAGCCATATTAAAGATGGCTGTAACACTTTGCTTAGGGAAGAAGCACAGAACAAATGTCAGCCTCTAAAATAGTAATCCTCAGTGGAAAAAGCTTCAATTGGTTTATTAACTCCAATGTTTTTTACGGACTATGAAGGATCATGCTATACAGTAAGCACAATTAAGCAGACACAATGTGCCCATGACCAGAACATGGAATGCTTTTTTGTTTAATCAAGACTGAGGACCTGGTCGGCAAAAAGTCATGAAGTCACCAAATTCTGAACTTATAGGAAGATCTGTCTGATTTGTTCCTCAAGCAGATAAATTAGAACTGGGTGTTAGAGGCTGACGTTTATACGAGGAAATAACAAACAGCTGCAAAAGTTGTAGGAAACTTTGGGCTGATTAGGCATGGATGAAGCCTCGGCATATCTTGTGGCTAGCTCAGTGCAGAAAAATATTTATGCAGGATATACCGCAGAGAAAGGGATTGACTGGACCAATCGTTTGTGGAATGACCACCGGGACTCAAAATCTAACAGTCTTGTTCTTGCAATGTCCATTTGCTGCCAGATTTTGGGAATGTGTCAATTAATGGTGTAATGAAGACCAGAGAGGAAATGGAAGCATGAAACAGATGCTTCGCAAATGGAAGATGTAGTATCAGAGCATATTACTAACAGGCCTCTGGACAATTACTCCATTCTTCACAATATGGACAATCTATATTACCAGTAATAAAAAAGATTATGTACAGGAGATACTAAGCCACTAGAATATTTTGTAAACATAATTTGACAATTTTTTAATTCTTCATAAATAGCAATCCCGTTATGGATATGCCACTGTATAAATAGCAAGGACTGTCTTGTACACCGATGATACCCCTTCTTCTACAAAACTGGCTTTCACTTGTCACCTCATTCCCTGCCGTCATTTCTTCTTGCCTACAGTAACACAAAAATTCTTCCAGTATCATGACATAAAGATTGCATCAAGAAATTCAAATTATTTCTAGCACTTATCGTATCTGTTATTGTCAAGAGGGGACACCAATTCATCAGTGATGAGAGATGTGAATAAGAAAAATGCCCACAATTTAGTCACTATCAGAGTCTAGCAGGATGAAAGTATTTATTGATTATTTTATATGTTAAACCACTCACTCATGCACACATCCCAGATGGAAAATTTTCCATCGTAGATATTGAAATTTGTCGAACTTCATATAGGTGCATTCTCAACAAAATAAATTCTTCCTGATTTACATGCACCTAACATGAAAGCATGATTTGCAGGAGCACCATCAACATTAGTAAGCTTAATTGGTGGGAAGCAGTATCGCCGTTGTGCCAGAGATATATATTTCTTTCTTCAAGTAAAGGCCTGTTTCTACTCTTGGTTGCATTTTAAAGGTTTCCTAGTTTTTTTGCCGTGATTTATACGCATACTGAGTAATAACATGGAGAAACTTTACTTTGTGCTTGGTTTTGCAGTCTAGTGTATGTGTGAAGCAGCTTGCATACAGCCTCTTGGAACTTCTGTTGATTACTATGTTTCCCGAGTTGCATGATATTGTTCTTGACATACACGGGAACACAGAATAGCTAAATATATAATGTTCTTTTCCATACAATCAACTGACCTGTCCTGGAGTTCCATTGTTGGTGATTCTTGGTCTCCAACTGTAAACTTCATCCTTAACTTGTGATGACACACAAGGAGATGCAGAAAATGTATTATATTTGATCAGGGTGGCCATCTTAGCAGTTCCGTGAGCAAAAGAAATATCTCCCTGGCAGCATTTAGTGTGGGAAGCCAGGAATTGCTATTTTCAATCAAGGCATTATCAGGTCCGTTTACCAGGCATTGGCATTTTCCACTAATCATATCTCAGCTCTTAAAATTTAGTGAGGAATGACAAATGTGTTCATGTTCAGTCCATGCAACAAGCAATATATTCTTAGTGTTCGCATCTCTCAGTCCCCAGTACTAACATTGCGGGCAGTTTTGGTGTCATGCCTCAGGGTTCTTTCTAGCTTGTGGTGGTTATCTATGTGATGTCTACAATTTACAAGTTGTTTACAACAGTGGCAGCATATCTTTATAATGGGACTTCATTCCATATTTATACTTTCCTTCATATTTGGAGGAATTTTTTAGTACCCTCCAAATCCAAATTTGAAATTCCAATACCTCAAGAAACAATGATCCTTGTTTGGCCTTTGAAATTGCATATTTTTGGAGCAGGAACCAAGAGTACCTCCCAAAGTTTCTAGATCAACTTTATGGCATATCCAGCATCCAAGTATCTCTATCACAAGATATTGGTTTTAAGTGTGAAGCAAGTTTGGTTCTAGTTTGCAGTTCGGTTTGGTTGCAATATTGTTGCATGGGTTTTAACTCCACTAATTGTGCTCATAAATGGGAAATTATGCATTACTACGGGGAGCCCACCAATTCCATTTTCCAGCGAACCAGTAGCCTTGCAGGCATATGGCAACAGTTTACAATGCTTTCTTGTACTATTGAAGGATAAGTAGGGTGAGAGTTGTTGCAAGCTGAAGGTTTTTTGGGGTGTTGGAAGAGGTATATGAATTTAAAATAACACAAATAATTTTGTATATAGTGTATTTTTTGTTTCTTGAATTTGAATGTACTATAGTACCATCCTTATCATTGGAGCAATTTTAATCCTTTTCTAAGGTCCAGTTGCTGGAAATTTTATGTGAATATGACTTTTGTCGTTGCATGTATGTATCTGTACGAAAATGGGGTATGATCATCACAATGTTCTTAATTTTATCCAACAAATCTTGTATCTTTTCAGTGGTGACATTTTGATATAAATGTACAAATTTAGTCACTTGTCTTTTTGACTGCAAAATAAATTTAATAATGGACTTCAAGCCAATTTTAGATTGAAATCAAGTCGCAATTGGTTGGCAGTTTCTGTTATAGGTGAGATCCAGGAATCGAATCTCTTGAAAGATAATTTTTATGATTACAGGCTCTGGGCCAAGTTGTATGTGGATGTGAACACTATAAAAAAATCGAAGTTTGGTGAAGGGAAGCTATACATCTGTTGCGAGGATTTAATTTTTAAAGTTTCACTTGTATTTTATTTTATTTTTACTAACAAATCTTTTTGTGAACCTATTTTCTTTTCCATAGGTGGATGCTCAATGTATAAGAAGAAAAGAACGCATCATTCACCCACTTGCAGTTTACACTGTCAAAAGTGTAAGAAACAACCATATCATTCGGTCAATCTAATATGGTTCATACAAAACACTCTACTCTTCTTATGGCTTCCATTTTAAAATATTTATGAGCAGTGGACTCGATTCTTCTCTTTATGATATTTATGTCGAATATAAAAGGTTGACGTAAATTTTAATGGTTAGCAATCCATCATACAATTAAATGTATAGGTAAGAAGATCATTCATGATGTGCTATTTTGTAAGCATATTTATGCTAATCTTGTGTAATTAGCCAAAGTCCCCAATTCACTAAAAATCTTAATTCGTTCGTCATTAAAGTGCGAAAGTTGTCTTCATTACTTTTGTATTTGAAAGTCTTCAATTTGCTCAAGTTTTCACTTAAAAGTCTTTATTTTGCTAATTTCAATCTCACGCATTTCACTATTCATGTTTAGTTAATTCCAATCTCCTCAAATTAGTAATCTTGTGTAATTTGTTATTATGGTGCAATTATTAGTTTTAAAAACTCTATTTATATAAGAGGCAAAAGGAAACTTTTGCTTCTTCAATTTACAAGTACGTTTAAATAATAAAAGTAGTGGTCGATTTTGGCAGGCATTATACTTGTTATCTGTTGTTATGGTGGTCACCCTCATGACCATGACTCTCACCCGCAGCATCTCGATCTTTGTCCCATTATTCACCATCATGATCATGATTATGGGCCTCAAGATCTTAATCATCAGCTGTCACCCTATTCACCATCATGGTCATGATTCTTGCCCTCAACATCTTGATCATCAGCTCTCTCCTTTAAAGATGTGACCTGCATAATAATTATTACAACAAATTAAGAAAATGATCTGAAAAATAGTTTTATAATGTTTATTGAAAAACATTAAGAATCATTATGAAGTCGGCCGGATTACAGGTTAACCTCCATTCGCTTTTCACGTCTCATTACCTTGAACAAAAGAAATTGCATGTTAAGATCTAATGTCAACAGAAGTAGAAAACCAATTGTAGAAAATATGGATCTCGTATGGAGGTGAATAATAATAATAATAATAACTATATGTATATATTGTATTGAACAATGTAATTACAAAGAAAATAGGCAGCTTACATGGCTGCGAAAAAAAAAGTATACAAGCCCACATAGAACAAAAGATACGAGTGTTGTGGCTAACAAAAAGCAACCAACTTGGAGCCAAGCAAAGGGGCATCCAAGAACAACTAAAGAAACTAATCAGCTAACACTGATTTTTTTTTACATAACATTACAAATTAAAACATATCCCTTTGGTGTATGATGTACTTTGATCATTTCTTTGCACAGTCTGGAGTTCGTGAATCTGCAACTTGATTTGTTCTAACTGGAAGATTATTTTTGTGTTTCTCCTTAGCTTCACCTGTAATTTAGAAAAAAGAGCTGCAATCTGAAAAATAATGTTAAAGCCTAGAATTATAATTACATGATAAATATCGGAGTTAGAAAACACTATTGAAAATTTGATTTTTTATTTATGCATTAAAATAACATGCCTAACTGAATCTGCAATAACATTATTTTTCAGCCTTGTGCCAAATAAGTCTTCTTTCCAGCCAGGTTGATGTTCAAATACTGCAGACAAATTTCTAAACACAAAGTACCATTGTTTCTTAACAGCAATGTATTCCCAAAACACATGTTTCATGGTTTCATATGACTGGCAAAATGAACATTTAATTGTTTGAATATTCAAACATTTTAGCCAATGACAAGTAGTTTATAATGAAGGATTTTCCAAGCCAATATTTGTGCATCAACATTAGCTTTAGAGTTACAAATTTGTTCCCTTATCTTGATCCAATATTTATTACTAAACTTACATCTTTGTTTAATGTTAAGGCGGGGAGCTAAGGGCATGTTTGGTAGGAGACGATGATAAATATGCTTTAAAGGAAAACAAGAAATGTGATGTGCCAATAACAAAAGCCAATCTTTGAAGAAATTGCAAGGAGCTAGAGTGCAGATTTTGATAAATAAATTAGGAGGGATCAAATCCTGCACAAAAAAGAGTAATTGTTTGTACATATTGTTCAATACAAATTGTTCTTTAAAATCTGCCAAAAAGAGCAATACAATGCAGTGATGTCCCAAATGTCACTGAATTTTTGGATTCCCTTCTTAAACAAGTAATATGTTTCTCGCGGGAAACTGACAATAAAAGGTTTACCTTGGTATAGAATATGTTTATTCCACCAAATAAAAGAAACAAAGTTGAAATCATGGTGTAATGATGACTCTTTCCATTGTAGGAATTGACAAACACATTGCCAAGCTTTCCAAATAGTTTGAATAGGAAAATAAGCTTCGACTTTAAAGTATGGTGCAAGAAGAATTGTATCCATCCATTTCCATTTTGTTGTGGCTATGGAAACTATATTGTAACAAAATTTTCCATGACTCATCACCATGCATAGCTCTAATAATTTATTTAACAACTTGACATGTGCCTTGATTTTTTGGATCTATAATTCCCAACCCGCCTTTAAACCTGGGTCAGATGCATTGCCCCCAAGAAATAACTATAAACCTAGCCGCACCATTCCAATTGGACCATATTAATTGACGAATTAATTTATTTAAATCCTCACATCCTTGGTTGGATGGCATCCAACAAGAAGAAAAAAAAACGTGGGGCAAGAAAAATTCTATTAGCAACTTGAACTTTTCCAACAAATGATATAAATTTGTTACCCCAGTTAAGAAGTTTATTTTTAAGTCCATTGAGGTACCAATTCCACATATCATGAAGTAAAAATCCCATGCCAAATGGAATACCAAGGTATCAAGTTATTTCACCGTATTTGATTTGTCTCCACTCTTTGGGAATCCATAGTGGAATAGGACCAAATTTGGCCATTAAGAATTCAATCTTATGATGTGTTAATCAAGAACCAAACACAGAGCAATACAAATTAAAAATTTTCAAACATATTATTTAGCTCCTCTTTAGAGTTTTGTAGATATAGAAAGTTATCATCTGCAAAATGTGAGTTAATCACATCAACATTTTTGGAGGTTGATCCAATAAAGGATCTAGAAATACCCAAATCTATATATTCTCTTTATTGAGACTTGTAAAACATACCCTCAATATGTTCATTATTCTAGTAAAATAGTTAAGTCAGGTTGACGATGATCCAGACACCTTCGAATGAAAAAAGAGACCATTTCTTGTTTTGTTTTGTGTATTAATTGTGCAACTACCACAGAACTGCCGCAAAAGTATTGTGACTTTGTTGAGTAAAAGTTGTGTAACTGCCACGTGGCTTTGTTCCAATAGCGCCAAAATGAGGAATTTGAACAATTACTAATGTTTGGGCTTCTCAAAATGGTTCGTTTCACTTTCCATCCATCCTTGGGTAGAGCAAGTATAAATATAAGTGCATTTATTCATTCTAGGCAAGTGATTTCAATGAATTCATGTATGAGCAAAGGAGGAAGTTGGAATTGATCTTGTTTTGTTCGTAAAGAGTTGAGTTCTTTCTTGTTGGGGATTGTAAGCAAGTTATGCAAGTAGAAGAAACTTGAATCTTTCTTGAAGGTCATTGATTAACAATAAACGTGTATTGTATTAGAGATTTACATAGTGAAGAGAAACAATTGCTTACCCAATTGGAGTTTTTCCCACATTAGGTTTCTCTAGGATAAAAATTGTTGTCTCCTTGTCAACATCTTTCATTTTTAGTATTGTGTGAATGTTTATTGCATAATAAACTGGATATTAAGAGCTTATTCAAATTGTTCATTCATTATCACAAAATAGGATCAGTTTATTGTTTAAAAGAGGCAGTTTACGGATCAGATTGGTATCGAAGTAGTTAAGATCAATTGTTTTGTGTGGTTTAACTTGTGTTGACATTTTCAATTAGATGCCCCTTACGTGAAAGGGAAGTGAAAGTGGTGAAGGTATCCTCATTCCTTTTGAAGCAAATATTTTCACCAAGAAGTGAAAGCGAGGAATCCGAAACATGGCTCGCAGTGAAAATGCATGTGAGACTGAAGAAGAAAATTTTTACAAGTTGGAGGCGGATTTGGCAAATTTGTCCAAAGATGTGAGCAGTATTTTCTTGTCTATAGGGAAGTTGGATTCCATCATGGGATTTTTCATGGAGAAGATTGGTGTTCCAAAAGAGACACTATGAGACCATAAAGAAGACCCTCATGATTATAAAGAAGAGCAGCCTCGTGCCAACCTTACTTCTCCATTTAAAACAGAGGTGAAGATAAAGATTCAACCTTATGATGGGAACGTGAATTTCGAGAAGCTAGACCATTGGCTAGCTCAAATTGAGGTATATTTCTATTTGCATCAAATCAATGAGAGTTGTTGGAATATGCAAAGAGAAGAAAGAAGACAGAAGACAAAAATTGCATTGTGTAAATGATACAGGCAGAGGTTTATTTATTGAAGAGAGAGGTGGTTGTACAGTTACTAACCGAACAACTACATAACTGTTTTACATGCTATATAATGTGTTATATTTTAACACCCCCTCTTAATGACTAAACTGGAAACAAGACAAAGTTTGTCCCAAAATTTTACAAATTTCCTAAAGCTCATATGTTTAGTCATTACATTTACAGACTGTGCCATAAGTTGTACTTTAAAATCAGCAGTCCTTAACTGTGATCCAGTTGTCGAATGAAGACGAACCGCAAAACAAAAATCTGGTCCCATGAACAAAAGATATGGCAAGTGGTCCATTGGTTCCCTATTTTGTGATTCATTGACCAGTGATGAATCACCAATGGCTGAGAGTGTCAGCCCCATCTCCAGAGTGCTGAAATCAAACCCTCGAAGATGTGGATTAAAAAAAACTATTCCAAGCTTGTGTAGCCTGCAAGAGTCTGTACAAAGACTCAATTATCCTGTGATCAAAGTCACCTCGATCACGTCCTTGCACCACCATGTAGTGCTCATCCAACTTTTTCAAGAAGAGGAATGTGACCATCTGTGCAGGAGTTAGAACGAACTCCTCAATAGTAGGAGAAATAACCATCTCCGTCTCACCAGTTCTCTCCGTCTCAACAGAAGAAATAACCATCTCTGTCTTATCTATTTGCTCATCTATCCCCCTCTGTTGGGAAAGATCCTTCACAACATAATGAGCAAATTGTTCATGCTCTATTGTCCTTAGAGCAAGAACCTCCGAATGAGTGACTGGGCATGCCATCTCACCATGCACCGTCAATGCATCTGGAATAGTGGAGTTTCCGTCCACAACAAATTGGTCTTCAGAATGAGGAAATCCATCCTCCCAAGGCATGTCTGCCTTCCGTACTCCTAGTATAGTGGATATTCCCTCCACAATCAGTTGCATGTAGGTTGACTGTATCCAAGTCAACAGATTTGTGAGGAATGGCTTCCTCCCAAGGCATTGGAGCCTCCTGCACATCTTGAATGGTGGAGTTTCCCTCCACACGTGCATTCATATCGCAGCCGGATCAACAAGCTGATACTGACCACCTACCCCAATACCAAGGGCAATTATCCGTCTCTGTTTCACATCAGAGACAACACACTTCTTTCCACAGAAATTCACAGAAATATTGGGATTTTTAGTCAATTGACGAATAGATAGAAGATTCTTTTGTAAAGAAGGTACATATCTAACATTCCATACCAACAATTTATGAGCATTATTCAATACAATGCATATATCTCCTATCCCTTCTACTACAAGCGATTCTCTATCAGCTAGTACTACTAATTCAAAACAAATATTTGCAGTAAATGAAACATACCAGTCCCTACGACATGAAAAGTGTGCAGACACCCCAGAGTCAATGATCCAGCAACTGGTACCACTATCATTTGAGCATGATGTCGTAAGATAGTAAAGAGCATACTCGTCATCTGAATCCCGTTCTTCTGCAACTGTTGCCACATGTTCCTCATTACATGGCTTTTTGTTCTGCTTCGAAAGATCATACATCCGCTTCCGACAATCCCTCTTGATGTGCCCAACCTTGTGACAGTAATAGCATGTGACCTAATATCGAGTGGAAGATTCACCAGATTGACGTTTCCACTTTCCCTTTGATTGAGTGACAAGAGCACTCTTTGAATGGTCACAATTAGATTCTGCCTGAAGTTGTCTCTGTTCCTTTTGCAACATGTAGAAACTCACCTTGTCAAACGTGAGTGTTTGACTTTCAGCCATTAAATGAAGTGCCTCCACAAATGACTCATACGAAGAAGGTAAACTGTTTAAAATGAGAGCCACCATATCATCATCATCAACCAGCTTGTTGATGGAATCAAGCTGATCTCGAAGATCTTTCATCCGAAGTAGGTGCTCAGACAATGATCCACCTTCTTGTAATTTTACGAAAAAAAGCATATTTTTGAGGGGTATAGAACCTGACTCTTCTCCGACGTCTGATATTTGTCCTTCAGACTGACCCACAATTTACTCACCTCAGTGGCATTCCGGACCTCAAGTATCAGTTCATCCGATACCGACAATTTTAATAGCAAAAGAGCCTCCCGATGACGTTTGTCATAATCGTCGAAATTTGCTGCAGGTCTACTCTTGACACCCGTGATTATTTTCTCAAAACCACGAAATTCTGCCAGTGTCAAGATCTTATGGCTCCACACATTAAAATTCGTGCCTGTTAATTTTTGTGTATCCGACAAAATCAAATTTGCAATGTTTGACATTTTATTATTCCAAAGTAATGGAAAATAATATTAAGTTGCTCCACACTTAATAAAATATCCAATTTTCCAGCAAATATAAGACTTATGTCTCCAAATTTATTCACGCAAAAACAAGGTTAAAAATAATTTCACCGACTTGACCCACGTTTTTGCTGGTGCGACCCACGACTTTGCTTCTGTGACCCGCATTTTTGCTGGTGCGACCCATGACTTTGCTTCTGCGACCCGCGCTGCCCTCGTCCCGTGCTGCCCGCGTCTGCCCCCTGCGTCTGTCCCGCGCGGCCCTCGTCCCGTGATTTTTCTTGCAACCACGACTCCTTCAGCGCCTTCAGACAGTGATGCCAACTCCTTTCTTCTGCCCTGCGTCGACCTCTCCTCTCACCGATGCCTAAGCTCTGATACCAATGTTGGAATATGCAAAGAGAAGAAAGAAGACAGAAGGCAAAAACTGCGCTGTCTAAATGATATAGGCAGAGGTTTATTTATTGAAGAGAGAGATGGTTGTACAGTTACCAAGCGAACAACTACATAACTGTTTTACATGCTATATAATGTGTTATATTTTAACAAGAGTCAACAGATTTCATTTGCAAGGTTAAAATTAACCAATCTTGCTTTAACTTGGTTTGAAAGCTATGTTCATACTTTGGTTGTTAAGAAGCTTCCTCCTATTACTAAGTGGGACAAATTTAAGAGGCTAATAAAGAAGCTTCCTTGTATCCTATTTGTTATGAGGAAGAGAGGTGCATGTATTGGCAATATCTTAGGCAGAAGCAAGGCCAAAATGTGTAAGAGTATACCAGCAAGTTCCGGAAGAGAGCTATCTAAATGGGTAAAGATGTAGTGGACCAGGACATCTTAATGAAGTACATTGGTGGACTCCATTGCCACTTGAGGAGACCAATTCTCTTGGCCAAGCCAACAAATGTAGATGAGGCTTGTTCTCAAACCGACTATCCAAAGATGGACAAGAAGAAGAGTTCATCTATCTCTTAGCATGCTTCAAACAAACAAGGTAACACCAAGCAAAAGGAGAAAGGAAAAGGGAAAGGTAAGAAGAATGATTCTTCCATTTCTAACAAGGATACTAAAGTTCATTGTGGTCCTTGTAATGTTGACACTCATTCAAAGGAAAAATGTTGGAAGCTCCACCCGGAATTGCATCCCTTCAAAAATAAGAAGAACAAAAATAAGGCCATGGCTTCCCTCCAAGGAGAGGAGATATTTTACAGTGAAGAGGTGGATGAGACAATGTGTGGTACCTCCGCGCGTAGAGAGATATGTTTGGGTAGTGATAATGTTGTTCAAGAAAATGCACTTACTAAGCTTTTTCACATAAAAAAATCAAGTGAAGAAAACCAAAGTGGATGCTCTTTTTGATGCTTGTTCTCAAACTAATTTGATAAGTAAGGAGTTAGTTGATAAGCTAAAGTTAAAGACTTATAATCATTCAAATCCGTATGCATTGGGTTGGGTGAAGAAAGGCGTAGACATCAAGGTTACCAAACAATGCAAAATTACGTTTGGTATTGATAAAAAGTTCATTGATGAAACTACGTTGGATATTATTTTGCTTGATGTGTGTGGTGTAGTGTTTGGTATCCCATACTTGTATATCAGGGATGCCATCTTCATAAAAAGAGGCAATAGATGCCGCTTGGTGAATGATGGTAAGAGTTACGTCATTTCAGCATTTGTAGGAGACTCAAAGATCTATTTGGTAAGTGCATCTAAAACTAAGAAACTTATTAATGTTAGTGGGAAATTTGCATTACTTCTTTTGAGAGATATACAAGAAGAGGAAGTTGTTGCATCCAAAACCACATGTAGCATGTTACTATCATGCAAATGTGCAACCTGAAAATTTTAGATTTTTAAGCATGACAACGGACCCAAGTGTCAAAAAGTTTGCTCCTACGCCTTCCTAAACCCTCTCCAGATCAGTCTACCCCCTCTGTGGTGTCTACCATATGCTTGCAAGTCTAAACATGTGGTATACATACCTTCCCAAGTGTTCAAAATGTTTATACATTGTGACTGATGTCATTTCAATGTAGTGCTTCTAAAGGTGAGTTCTTCAGTAAGCATATGAAGGTTATTCTTAGCTTTCCCAGGATAGGTGTGCATCATACGGAGAAGAATTGAAGGCCCTAAACCATTGGGGAATGTCATTGAAGAGTTTGGAATAAATGGAACAGGTTTACGAATATTTGGAAAAGTTTCGAAAGTTTTGGAGCAAAAACAGTTAAAGCTCTCCAGAATTTAATAAACCATAATTGGATATGAAAACTTCGTTCGAAATTAACGTGGCCCACGAATATCTAATTCACCAATTAAATTATTGTAACGAATTCTATCTATCTTGAACAGATAAATCAGAAGTTGCTTACGTTTACCCACAATTTTCCACAAACCTCTTTGGGACGAATAGTCTCTTTTGTGCAGGTCCAAATGCTCAGTAAGTTTTTTTACTCGACTGGTTAAATAACATACTTGAGATTCATGGAAAAGGGTACCTGAACTTCAAAGGAGGATTCTGAGAGCTCCGGGATGAGTCAAGAGGAAAAAAAATATAACGTCGGAAATCTTAGAGGATCCTCTACATGATGGATTTTTCACATCCTTCCCAAGACCCAAACGATTCTCTGTGTAGACCAATCTCAGTAGATTCACCTAGTGGTCCCGAATGAAAAAGCAACCTTTTTTGGAGGAGGCAGAATAAAGTCTTGAAAACTCTCCCATTGATCTTAAATTGTCTTGGGAGTTAAATTAATATAATATTTTTCCAAAAAAGAGTTCCTAGAACTCCAGGAAAGTTGGTTTCATGATTTCATGAGTTGATCAAATTCACATTTAGATGGCTAGTGCATTTTGGTGTCTGGACAATCTCAACTATTCAGGAAAGTGGGGACAATAGGGAAAGTAAGGACAAAAAATACGCCATAGCCCCCAGTTGTAGCCCTTGGAGTCTCGTGTGACCCTGTTCTTTCCCGACAAAGTGCTAGATGATCATGTGTGCAAATTTGGCTAAGTCTTGTCCTTATGACCCTTAGGTGCATTTTTCTGCCCTAACTGTCTAGGACATTCGGGACTTTTGGAAAAAAAATGTGCCCCACCCCTATCCATTGCATAGGTTCTCCATGTGACCTCAAATTTTGTCTCCCAGGTGCTATAACCTTCCTCTCTCATCTCCCCAGCTCTCCAACCCCATTCTTCCATTTGTCAGGCCCTGGGAAGGGGGTGCATTTTAATGTCACAACTTCCCCAGGGACAATAGGGACAGTAAGGAAAATAAGATGCACCTCAAGCCATGAAGTGAAAACCATAGTTTTAACCCACCATGCTTTCTCTCGTCTACGGTCAAGTTATAGTTAATTGGGAAGGCAGAAAGGTCATGAAAACTCATTTTTTGACAAATTGTTTGGAATTCTTCATTCACCCTCCATTGCTGCACCTAAAAAATCTTCAATCCTTTATTAATGGTTGTCACGACACAACAACAAAAAGACAATGGGGCTCATCTTCACTTCCCGAGGTTTCATTAGGCGGAATCGCATGAAAATTGGAGGAAACAATCTTTGAAAAATCTAGTTTCACGTGAATTAGTTTCATGCCATGAAGTACCCATTTTTTAGGGATGTGGAGGACTATTTTTTTCATCAACATTCTTCCCTCCTTGAATAAAATTTCAATTTCCTGAAGATCCAGTAGGAAAAATCATCTAAAATTCAGAGGGAAGGATCTTTGAAATATCTCGTTTCATTTAAACTAATTTTTTCATGATAAAGTTGCTTGTTTTTCGAGATATCAAGGACTGGGTTTTTCTCACTGCCCCTTTGCATAGTTAAAATAGTAAGTCATTCAATATTGCAAGTTCAGATCACCGAGAACAGTCAGAAACAATGCAAAATGGAAGGAAGGGAAAAATTGGCAATTTTCCCAAAATAGCAAGTTCGTAAAAAACAACCTGCTAAAATAGAAAGTTGATAAAAATAGCAATGCATCATCAATGTAAGAGGATGGAGTGTGCCAGAAGGTTCAAAAGGTTATATTTGATAAAATAGGTGATATGTCCCAAAATAGCAGGTCCCGGTCCTACCTGCTAAAAATAGAAAGTCTCTGTTTTGGGATGCAAAAAATCACAACTGGCTCCATTTCCAATAATCTTTCCACTTTTTGATATCTTCATTCAGTTATATGATGATTCCATATCTCAAACTAAGAAATAAAACCTCCATAAGGGTCTTGGAAGCATCTTTTAGATCACACTTGTGCCCAAGAGCATGGTGAAACATAACAAAGGAAATTTCATATCACTGAGCAACTGGAAAAGATTCAAAGGGTGTCAAGGACTCCATTGATTCATTAGAGTAATTCATCATAGCTCATTGGTCAAGTTGGATCCATCACCATCTCTCAGTAAGCTGGTTGAAGTGAGCTAAGTGATCCAAGTGAACTGAGCTCGGTGAGCTGGGTGAACCAATGAGATGGGTCAGTTGAAGTGATTTGTTTGAGTCGAGTTGATTGAGCTAACCAACACAAATTTAGCTAGGAAAGATATCACATCTCTTAGAGCAGTGAAAGAAAAGTTTGCAATCCTACAGCACAATGTGCATGATAGAGAATACAAACATCAAGAGGTTTGTGCATTGTGAATGAAAATTGCGAAAGACTAAGGAACACGAGAGTGATCCTCACTCTCATTGTAAGATCAGGAATGCATCATCATGGGTGAGTTTTGTGTTCATCTCAAGATCTCATAACATTTTTTCTAAACACTCATTAGGCATCCCGAAGTACCGTACAACTGACAGGAGGAGGAAATTGAGATCATCTCAACAAGATCTACATCAGAGGGAACTTCAACAGACCAGTCAATGCCTTTCCCTCCTTCTCTTCTCCCCTTTTCTTCTAATTCTTCTTTGTACACAATCATTGTATTTTTTCCTATTTGCTTAAGTGACATATTTGTAATTTGTAAAAGTATTATCTCAAAATTATAAGACATAGACTTAATTTGTCTCTTCTAGGGGCAATTGAAAGGTCACAAGTGGAATAAGGACATGAATAATCATGTCGGGGAGATGAAAGGTCAATTCACAAGGATATAAATTAGGATGGCTTCTCCATTCCAAATGATCCTAAATTTTAGTTCTTGGTAACAATTATGGATTGTGGTAGATTGATTGATGCTTTGTATTTCATCACTACACAAGGAATAAATGTTACCTTCTTCCATTTCTTTGCTCGTGTTTTCCTCTACTCTCTCTTTTCTGCAACTTTGAAAATATGGTGATCAAGAAGGAACTTTGTGTCTTTGATAGATGAAATTGAAGAATTGTGTGTCTCTAGTTTGTTTGTCTCACTAATGACATTGTTGTTTTCCTCCAATTGAATGTTGAACTACTTCGGTTATTGGGTGTGAACTTTGCACTTGTCTACACACAACGATAACCTCCCCTCTCCTAATTTCTCTCATTTATCCCTCGTCGCTGCAAATTACTCCCTTGTACCATGTACAAACACATTGCCACAGGTTCAATGAAGTTTGCTCGTGTGATCCCCGACCTATTTGGCCACCTCACAGCAGTTAGAATTGGGATGGTTGGATTCAATAATGGGAGCCTCCCCATACACAAGAAGGGGGGGCATAGCCTCGTGAGCATTGGTGGAAACCCATAATTCATCATACGACAAATTATTTCACAAACACATGTTTACTAACAAAGAGTAGAAGAAAACGAAAGATTTGATTCAACGGTTCAAGAAAGTTTTCCAATAGCCTACGTGGTTGCCCCTGGTTAGGCCAATTGAGCATGAGATACGCTTGTTACCCGATAATTCGCTTCCAAACTTGGGATTGGACAAGCAGTCTTTAAAGGAATGAGGTAAAACAATAGTTACAGTTTTTGATTAAGCAAGGTATAATCCATCCTAACACTTCTCCATGTGGTTTTCCTATTGTTTTAGTACCTAAGAAAGATGGATCATGAAGAATGTGTATTGATTATAGAGCATTAAATAAAATAACCATCAAGCATAGGTACCCTCTTACTTGCATTGATGATTTGTTGGATCAGTTACAACGTGCTAAATATTTTACTAAGCTTGACTTGAAATCCGGGTATCACCAAGTGCAGATAAAGGAAGAGGACATCAGGAAAACAATGTTCAAACCATTAAAGGGTTGTATGAATGGTTGGTTTTACCATTCAGGCTATGTAATGCACTAGATACCTTCATGAGGTTGATGAATGAGGTAATGATACCGTGTATTGACTCATTTGTCATTGTGTACTTGGATGACATTATGGTTTTTAGCAGAACATTTGAGGAGCATATTAACCATTTGCATCAAGTTTTGCAAGTTTTGAAGGAGAACCGACTAGTGTTAAATGATAATAAGTGTGATTTTACTCAACAGTCACTTGTCTTTTTGGGGCATGTGATTAGCGATGGAGAGTTGAGGATTTATATGACAAAGATAGAGGCCATTGTGAATTGGCCTACACCGTTCATTTTGACCGAGACCAAGATTTTTATCGGTGGAGTTCAATATTTGAGGAAGTTAATCAAGAACTTCTCTTTCGTAGCAACACCTCTACATTCGATGACAACATGGGTCAAGGCTTTTGATTGGGGTAAGAAACAGCATAATGCTTTTAAGTCATTTAAATACAATATTATTCATGCTCCAGTTTTGGCATTACCTAACTTATAGATGCCTTTCGAAGTGGAAACCAATGTCAGTGACTATGTTATAGGGGTTGTCCTTCTTCAAGGAGGTAGGAACGTATATTATCATTCTGAATTGTTTCATGGTGCAATTTTGAATTATTGTACATATGACAAGGAATTGTATGTTCTTGTGCAAGCGGTCAATAAATGGAAACATTACCTGATGGGTAAGGAAACTATCATACACAGATCACCAACCTCTTCAATATTTACAGGCTCAAAATAAACTTCAACAGGCTAGACATTATAATTGGATGGGTTTCTTGCAGCAGTTTCACTTGATTATAAAATATAAGAAAGGTGTGACTAACAAGTTAGCTGATATGTTATCTAGACCTCCTTTAATTTCAATTGTGGGAACTTTAACTCTTCTTGAGCCTTTTGTGTGTGAAACATATCCGGAAGGTTATGAGCATGATCCATATTTTAGAGAGATATTTCAGCAGAAACCTCCAAGTAAGGGATTTGCACCTAGGGAATAATACTACTTCCAGGACTGGTTGCTCTACAAGAACACGAAATCTTTGTGTGCCCAAGGGGGAAAGAGTTAAATTAATGAGGAAAACACACACTTCTAAGGTGGATGTTCACTTTGGTGTGACAAAGGATGTGACACACTTACAAAGGTATGTTTATTGGCCAAACATGCAAGCATAAGTTTTTAAATTCGTCATAGGTTGTGTTTTATGTAGTAAAAATAAGCCTAGTAACAGAAAGTTGGGGTTATATATTCCATTACCAATTCCTTCCCGGGCATGGGAAAGCATCTCCATAGATTTTGTGGGCGGTTTGGTTACTTCCAAGAAAGGGCATGATTACATCTTTGTGGTAGTGAACCGATTTAGTGAAGTGTGTATTCTCATTCCTTGAAAGAAGACCATCAAGGCCAACGATAAAACTGAGTTGTTTTCTGCTAATGTATGGGTTTATTTTGGTTTTCCTGATTCTATTATATCATATTGGGACTCACAATTTATCGGGGAATTTTGGTCTACATTGTGGGAAAAGATGGATATTAAGTTGAAGAGGTCTAGCACTTTTCATCTACAGACATATGGGCAAACAAAAGTGGTAAACTGTACCTTGATCTAGATCTTGAGAGGGTACAACAGGGAACATCCTAGGACTTGGGATGAGAATTTGGTATATATCCAACATTATGGTAACAGGGTAGTTCATGCTTCTATTAGTAAGACTCCTTTTGAGACATGTTTTTCGTTATTTTCCTAAGAGTGCATATGATAATTTTTGAGATTACCATGCAGAGACAACGGGAAAGTGGATCTGGAAGTCCACAAAGATGAGACGTTCATTTAAAAATTCAACAGATACACCTCCAAGTATAGGAGAGGTTGAAGGAGTCACAGGCCAAGTACAAAGCACGACGTGATCAACATAAAATTGAGCATTCTTTCCTTATTGGTGACAAGGTATAACTATACTTGAGAAGAAAAATGATATAAGGTAAAGCTAAGAAACTCAAGAATATTCGATATGGCCCATTTGAAATTTTGGAACAAGTGGGTAAGAATGTATTTCATTTGGATTTTCCTCCTTATATGAGAATATATTCTGTTGTGAACGTTGAGAATTTATGCCTCTTTGAGCCCTCCATGTTGGATCACAAAGAAGAGGGATTGTTGTTACCATCTATTGAGGATCTTGTTCCAAATATTCAATTGGAATTGGAGGAAGCTCTGGTATTGCAACGAAAAGAGAGGAAAACACAACGAGGAGTGCAAGACATGTGGTTGATTGGGTTGAAAGGTTAATTACCTACCAAGACCAAGTGGTATTCTAGAGAATATGTGGGGAAGAAATTTACTCACCTCATTAATCCTTGAATCTTTTAGGGACTTCAAAACCTCAAATTGAGGAGGTGTGATCCAAAAATGGATCTAGAAATACCCAATTCTATGTATTTTCCTTATTGAGACTTGTAAAACATACCCTTAGCATGTTCATTGTTCTAGGAAAATAGTTAATTCGGGATGACAGTGATCCAGACACATTCGAATGATAAAAGAGACCATTTCTTGTTCTATGTTGTGTATTAATTGTGCGAAAGTTGTAGAACTACCACGACTTTGTTGATTAAAGGTTACGTAACTGTCATGCGGTTTTGTCCCAATAATGTAAAAAATTCAGGAATTTGAACAGTTACAAATGTTTGGGCTTCTCAAAACGGTTCATTTCACCTTCCTTCCATCCTTAGGTAGAGTAAGTATAAATATAAGTACATTTATTCATTATAGGCAATTGATTTGAGTGAATTCAAGTGTGAGAAAAAGAGGAAGTTGGAATTGTTCTTGTTTTGTTCATAAAGAGTTGAGTTCTTTCTTGTTGAGGATTGTAAATAAGTAATGCAAGTAGAAGGAGATTGAATCCTTATTGAAGGTCATTGATTGATAGTAAACTTGTATTGTATTGGATATTTACATAGTGAAGGGAAGCAATTGCTTACCCAGTTGGATTTTTTCCCACATTAGGTTTCTCTAGTATAAAAATTGTTGTATCCTTGTCTTACATATTTCATTTGCAATATTATCTGAATGTTTCTTGCATAATAAATTGAATATTAAGATATTATTCAAATTGTTCATTCATTAGCACAAAATAAGATATGTTTATTGTTTAAAAGAGGCAGTTTACAGACCAGGGATGAAAATCCTAGAAATGAGGTTCAAATGTTTGGCTCTTTGCAATAGATAGCCCAAGGCATCCACAACAAGCATATGTAAGAATGGAGATAAGGGAAACCCCTATCTAATGGAATGCTGCAAAGGAAAAGATTCAAAAAATTACTTATTAATAAAAATGTGAGCATTGACATCCTTAAACAACATTTCAACATGTGTAAAAATTCGAGGACCAAAACCCAACCATTGCATCATTTTAAAAATTAAATTCCAATGTATTGTGTCATATGCTTTTTCAAAGTCTATTTTGACTAGCAAAGCATTTTGACATGTTTGTTGTGCTCATTCACGAGTTTACCAAACAAATATAAGATTGTCAATAATATAGTTTGCCCTCCAAGGAAGCTTGTTTGTTCATATCTCACAATATCTTGAACCACTGGCTTCATACATATAGCTATTTCCTTGGTAATAATTTTTTAAGGTGTATTGAGTAATGTGATAGGGCACCAACTATGAATAGTGTCTTCATTTCTCCCTTTGGGAAGAATCTTAATGAGACCTTTATTGATGATTGGGCCCAAGGAACCTTTTTCAATCACTTCTAAATAAAGAATATAAAAGTCCTCTTCGATGTAAATCCACATGGTATGATAAAACTCTACATGGAGTCCATCAATGCTTGACCTTTTACTTTTAGGCATTGAAAAAGATCTCATTCAATTTCTTCTATGGAAATAATCTATTCAAAAATATGCTATAGCTAGGCTCAATTTTATTGGGAATACACTATTTAATGTTCCCCTCAATTATTTTTTGGATGTTCTCCCATCTGTTGTCCTCTTTGAAGAGATACTCATAGAAATCTTGGAATAACATAATTATTTCATCGGACTTTGTGTGTAAGGATCCCTTTTCATCAATTATAGAACAATTTTTCTCCTTGTGTTTGTAGTTTAGATAATTGAAAAAGAATTTTGAACCTTCATTACTCTCTTCAATCCATTGAATTCTCTCTCTTATCTTGACACCTTGTCCTTTGTAACTTTCAAGTTTATGTGGTTGGAATATTATTATGAATCAACCCTAAAAATCTCATAAACATTCCTTAATATCTCTGTGCCAAACTAACTCCAAAGACCCTCCTTTATTATTAAATATCTTTTTATTTCTTTCAAACCAAATATGCCACATGATAATTCTTGGCTCTATATTCATATTTAATTTTAGAATGGAACATAAATGTCTCATAGTCAATACAACCTTGCAATATACATGTTCTAAATGAAAGCATGCTAGACTATTTGAAAATAGTTCAAGAGTTCATTTTACTCATAAATGTAATGTGTTCTCCTACTTGTATCAAACTCTTAAATATTAGCAATATAATTTATATATTATTAATAAACGATACATTTCAATCAAATAAAAAAATGTTCTTAAGATGAAGTATTCTTAATCATCATAAAAATATGGGTTAAAAATAAATAAATGTTATCTCCTAATACTTTTCACTTACCTTAGAGTTACCTTACCCCTAATCATGAACGGGCACCCACAAATTGTTTTTTTTTTTAAATTAACACCTTACATTTGATATAATATCATTACCACCGCATACTTCAGTGTTATATACTTGGTAGACATACAATTTATTTCCATATTATTTGATCTTTTTAATAATTAATTCACTATAATTTTTCTTTTTATATTATTTTTAAAAACCCATACAATTTCATTTTTTATTATTTTATCTTTCTTAATTATTATTATTATTATTATTATTATTATTATTATTATTAGTCTTACATATATTAACTTATATAGCTCAAGTAATAAAATGGATGGTTCCTTTGTAATATAAAAAACTTAATTACTTTCAATTAAACATAATAAGCATGTATAAAATAATACTAATATCTAATTGATATTTTACAATTTAGAAGTAAAGGATTTCAATATAATTTAGTGGTATCTTTTGAACATAATATGATTTGATGGCAATCAACTTAATTTAACTATTGAAATATGTACCCAAAAGTGATATAAACCTCACCTAGATCTCTGATAATGATTAGGAATAAATGTACAAAGCATAATGAGCACTCCACATAGTTGACTTGCATACACAAAATGATTTAACAATTGTGTATTTCTGGGTTGAATATTTAGTTTCTTTAGTTTGATCTCCACGTTGTGACGTGTAACATGCAAAACAAAATTCGGTTTTCTTTCCTTGGATTGGTAACACTATTTGAACCTTAAGGAAACTATAAATGCAATAACCGAGCACATATAATAATATAAATATTCTAAAATTAATCATTACATTATGCATATTATAATATACATCACACAAGATAGGTTGTTTGTGGGACAAGATGCTAATATGTAATATATTCAAAAATAAAATAATTACCCTTGAGGTAGGGCAACACTATATAATACTTCTTAAGGAATAATTCTAGAAGATATCCATATATGAGGAACACTACTTTAAGGGGGAGAACCTCCAATATGTTTTTACCAAAAAAAATAATCTACATTTTCTTACCCCCTTCACAATGATATTTATCTCCTTTATATAGACCTTCAATACTTATAATGAATGTGTAAACTCCTAATTTTAATGCATGTCTACTCATTACCAAATTATAAATATTGTCACAAGTTATCCATTTGATTCAATATAACTAGGGGGATGTGTGCCACATATCAACATATCCATCAACTCATAGACATCATAATATCATATCCATAGGTACTTAACATGACATCCCTTCTTGGCATGCTTCATCCCTGAAACACAAACATAAACCATGTAATGAGTGTTCCTTGAATCATTGCATACTTGTCGCAATGGTTGATCATCCAACTGCCTATAAGTGATCTTGGAAGGTGATAACTCTCCAACTTCAGCTGCAGATTTTACTATGGTACTATAAATCCATCCATGACCATAGTTGTTCCTCCATAGCTTCCATGCATAACCATAAGGATTGCTCCTCTAGTTCCATGTTCCATATTCCACTAAACCTTTGTGATTTCATACATAACCATAATTATTCTTCATTAGCTTCAATACATTGCCATAGTAATTACTCCTCTAATTACATGTCCCATGTTTGTTTCTCGTTTGATTCCATGTATAACCATAGTGATTGTTCCTATAAATTCACTATATAGCCATAACAATTTTGTTATGACACTATATGGCATCCATCCATGATTGTTTCCTCATGAAGATGTTGGTGCCTATATGTCTCAAACATGGCCTTTTTTTCAATGATCTAATCTTGCCTACATTTTCTTCTACTATATGTTCATCTTCCACCTTTTATTTTGCTAGTGCCTCTCTCTCTCTCTCTCTCTCTCTCTCTCTCTCTCTCTCTAGTAGATGAAATGTTTTTTTTCATGTGTTTTTTCCCCATATATTCTATGTGTTCTTATTCTAAATATTCCTTATGTTCTTCTTAAAAAAAAATCACATTCATCTTCATGCTCTACCTCTACCTTTCTTTTTTCCTTAATAGTTGTGATATCATGCAAAGTTTCCTTCTTTCTCCTATATCAAAACTTCATTAGCTTCTTATGCACATTAAAAAAATTTCTTCCCATTGTCTCCGACCAAGTATATCCAAGAACAATATCCAAGTTGTCCATTTCCAAAGCACAAAAATTGTATGTAAAACATATTTTTCTATAGTTAGCTACTATTCATCAAAATTTGAATTTTCCTACTGGTCATCTGTTGGAGTTTCCTTGATATCCTTTTCTTCAACCTATAGATGAAGGGCCAAGTCTTTGATGATAAATTTATATATTTCACTAGGGTTTATGGATATAATGACCTTGTTTTGCATGCATATGTGAAATCAAAATATTGAAGCTTGTTGATGAGACTAAACTAAGTCTCATCTATTCCACAAAATAATATTATTCCTTCTCTTATAAAGTGGATTTGTATGTAGCCTTAAGAACTAGATAGCTTATTTAAGATAAAATGTAGAATATATTTGATCTATCTTTGAAAAGTCCATTGCAATATGAATGTTTTCATTTCTTAATATTTCTTGTAAGTTACAGTGTAGTATTATGTAAGAGCAAGTCATTTGATCTCTAGAATGTATTGTAGCAAGTGCAAGACTCACATAGCTAAGCGCAATACACACATTACAAAGTGCGAGACTCGCATAGCTAAGAGCGTGGGACTCACAAAGCCAAGAGCGCAGGACTCACAGAATCAACACTGAAATCACTCTAACTAAAATTACAAACCTCTAAATGAGAAAATGAAAGATGTTTTTGATCATCTTATTCCTTAGAGGAAAAAAATCTATCCATTTTTACACATAAATAATGGTTACGAAGATATCAACATTTGAATAAGGTTTTCAAGCACATGACTCACACAAACAACATTGGATTCACACTAACTAAAATTGCAGACCTCCAAATGAGAAACCGAAAGAGGTTTTTGTTCCTCTTATTACTAGGAGGAAAACCCGCTTTCTGTTTTTACACGTCAATAATGGTTACGGAGATATCAACATTTGAAGAAGAAAATTTGCAAGTGCAAGACTCCCAGAATTAGCAAAAGACTTTCTCTAACTAAAATTACAGACCTCCAAATGAGAATCTAAGATTTTTTTTTATTCCTCTTATTTATTGGAGGTAAAACCTCTCTCTTTTTTTATACATCAGAAATAATTTAGGAGATATCTTCATTTGAAGTTTCAATAGAATAAGGTTGAAGGAAAGTAAATATGACAAAAAAACACAGGTTAAGTAAAACTGTGATATATCCCTCATTTCTCAATGAAAATGTTTTGGAAAGATTACAACAACGAGCAACAAACCTGGAAAAGGTTTGAAAATATTCTTCAAATTAAATTCACAGTAACGATCATAAAATTAGGGATGAGAATATGGCAGGACAGTTGTCATGTTGAAAAATTCAATCATGCAAGAGCGAACTTGGCAAATGGAAAGAAATAGTAAATTTCTTGTGGAAGAGGTAGTCCAATCTAGAGTTGTAAGATTTGATTAATTCTCTTCCACGCTTGTCTCCTTGTCAAGTGGAAGAAGTAGTAGTTCAATCTAGAGTTGTAGTGTTTGATTAAATCTCTTCAATATTTGTCTCCTTGTCAAGTGGAAGAAGTAGTTGAACGCAAGTGAAAGAAGTAGTTAAATATGGAATTGTAGTGTTTGAATAAATGCCTTACACATTTATCTCATTATAAAGTGGAAGATGTAGTCAAGTCTTGCCCAAGATTATAGGTAGGTAGCTCTATAATCTTGGAGTAGTGGCCAAGGGATGAGTAATAAATATTTTTCCAAAGCACTCAATGCGATAGTGGTCGAGGATAGACAATTTTTGTAACATCATTTCTGATTAATAAAATCCAAAGCTCAAGTATCTTGACAACGGCTTGTTTTTAGTTTTGTTAACCCAACTTTGAGGGAAGAGCAAGGGCCCACTCTTACCCAAAGAGGAGGATGATTTATTAGTTTTTTAGAATAGAATTATTATTGTTTTACTTAGATTGTTTAAGTAAGCATTGTGTGTTTTATTTTAAATTCTAGAGCAAAGAACTGTAAAATCATTGTTTACTTCAACCGCTTTTACAGATAGCCTTGGACACCGCCTTGTGTTGACATTCTTTAATACTAAATGATGAGGACTACAACGAACCTCATCACTTGCTTCTATAGAGATTGAATATTTGAATCTATGTCATACGTCTCTTCATCTACATCATCATTATCATCCTTGTCATCATTTTCATCATCATTATTTTCTTCCTCTTAATTTTGTACTTCATTGTCTACATTCGCCTCATCATCATTATATTCTTCCTTTTCTTCTATATAATTTTCATTTTCTACCTCCTTATCATCATCATCATTTTATTTCTCATTTGGCTATTCCCCATCATCTGCATCCTTATCATCACCACCTTCATTATCATTATTTTCTCTAGGTCTTCTTCTACATCCCCATTTTCTGCCTCATCATTTCCATCATTAGTTTCCTCTACTTATTTTCTTTTTCTTCATTTTAATCTTCCTCCTCAACATATTTTTTTGTGTACCCATCTAAGGAAACACATTCCATTTCTTCCAAAGGAAATCACATTTTATTTTTCCAAAAGATATCCACGAATGATACACATTAGGTACAAGGTGATTTGATGAATGTAAATGCCATACTTTTGTTTGAGAATTGGTCTTCTTAGATTTGAGCTACCTTTCTCTAGCATTAATACCATCCTATCGTGATCACCCTCATAACTCCATCATTTCCAATTCACATAAAAATTAGGGTTTCAAGACACCAATATTCACTAGATCTAATTTGCTACCCTAAATTTGAAATGAAATATATGAATATTTTCTAGGGCCATGCATTGAAAATCTGAAAAGTCTATAATTTTGAAGGCCAACTTTAGAAGGATACAAATTCCTCAATACTAATAATAATTTGTAGTATGGTCACTTTTTAGAAAACTCTTGATAATATATTTTCTGTTTTTGTAAATCGGTGCAATGCTTCTTTAGGGTTCTTTCTACTCGATTTATCAAGATTAGTGTTTTCTTATGAGTGATCCTCATACAAAGCACTAATGCCTAGTTTGACATGACGGTTACAATAAATTGACATCCACTTATCCTAATAAGATGGATTGGTGTCCATAGGGATACTCAAAATCACACTTAATATTTGTACAAAGGTACTATATTAGGCCTAGTTTTGTTTTCTTTAGATCTCCCAAAGTTATACTTAAGAGGGGGTGTTCGTGCAATATTCATAATCGCACTTTGTTAAGCCTAACCTAGGTAGTCTAATATCCTAGGTGACTCAACCTCAACTTTAGCATATTTACTTTAACATATTTTAGTCTTTATTATATCCTAGGTTTAAATATTGTAATGAATGAACAACTAAGCCATCCAACTTTACTCACAGTTATAAGATTAAAAAATTACCTATTCTTGTGACCAATGGGAAATAGTATGCAAGTACTTGACT
This sequence comes from Taxus chinensis, assembly GCA_019776745.2. Lineage (NCBI taxonomy): Eukaryota > Viridiplantae > Streptophyta > Pinopsida > Cupressales > Taxaceae > Taxus > Taxus chinensis. The sequence goes on from CM034149.1 coordinate 5,942,272, forward strand.
TTCTCATATAATCCCATATTCTACCTATATTTCTTAAACTTTTAGGTAGTGTCTATATAAATTGAGATATTTTCTCATTCTTCCTCTCCCACCTCTTGCATCTTGTCACTATGTGAGCTGGGCCTTCATTCATTTGTGATCTTGTCTATTGTTTTAGAATAGGTCTAACCCGAACCCCAATTAGAAAATATAATATGAAAACTGAATCCTATGACTATATTGATTTTTCCATAAATCCACGTCAAAAACATTCACCAAAAATCAAATTTGCATCACCGTTCTCCCTCAGTGTTGCTTAGAATCTTTAGTGTAACCACTTTTTGGAAAGACCTTGAAAATTTCTTTCTAATGGTGTAATATTAGTTCCAATTAGAAATTTCGGTAGGAATAATGAAGTCTATGAAGTTGACTACACTTTCCCTACTTCCGCACGGAAAAACTTGCTAGAAATTGAAATCGCCATGCCAACTTTGTGCAGTTATATCACCCTTTATATTGCGGAGAATCCTTGGTGCTACCATGTTTTGAAAAGATACTTCCAAATATACAAAAATCATCAATAAAACATCTGCATGCGATGACCCTCTACAAGATTTATTACTTAAAAACAATACAATGTTACAAAATCCGCACAAAACTGTTTTTCCTACTCTTGTCAAGGTAAAATTCCTCACGATCAATGGTCATTGGTCTCGTTTTGGGTCATTAGCATTATTTTAAACTTTTAGGTTTCCTTGCTCTCTCCATAAAAGTGTTACACATTCACTTGGTTAGCTGTCATTGTGAAATAAAGCTCATATCTCAAATACCCAAGAGCACGGTAGCTTTGTTTCTTTGAAAAGAATAATTATCATTGTGATAGCAATCGAACTAGTTCATCATTCACTCATTGTGATCGCTTGGTATTTGAGGAACTCAAAGAACAAATGGAACGTTACTCGCATTCCACGATTCTACATGTGATCTGACACTCATTTGCGAAAGCTTGCTGATTGTATCGGTTAAGTCGGCCACGTAAAGAACTAGTTCTGCATTTCCATGTGTTCACTGTTTTCCCGATGCGGCCCATATGGGTGTAGAGAAGTTGGGCATTATGAATGTTATGAGCAGAATGGATATACGAAGGAGATTCATCATGAGAACCTAATTAACAAGTCCAATCTCGACTCTCAGCCAAATCTCTCCATTCACATTGTTCCTGATAAAACTTTCAATTCGTTATCTATGACTGACAGTGGCATTGGCATGACCAGGTAAGATCTGGTCAATAATCTTAGAACTATTGCAAAATTTGGCACCAAGGAGTTTATGGAAGCATTCGCTGTTGGTCAATTTGGAGTTGGTTTCTACTTTACAATGTACATATCTAGTTGTCGAGAAAATAAACAACAGCCCATTTGAACGCGAAAGCCTGAAGAGATCTCTGTAAAGGAATATGTTCCATTTTATGAACGATTGGGAAGAGCTTTTGGCAGTTAAACATTTTCTGTGGAGGGTGAATTTGAGTTCAAGGATATCCTGTTCGTCTCGAGGAGGACACCTTTTGATATCTCTGATACAAAGAAGAAGCTTAATAATATCAAGCTCGTCAAGGTGGAGATCAGATTTCCCTCAACAACGTTATGATGAAACTCTGAAAAGCTTTATGGGTAACCTTGTATGTTAGAAGGAGTGGAGCCTAATTTCAGGATGCATATTGGAAGCTTTTGGAGGTTTCTGGTAAGCTGCTTTTGTTGGACAAGACGATGGTTAAGCTTAGAACTCAAGGGAATAGACTGGGTGGTTTATTCGTGAGAAACGGTTTCACATAATGGATAATGGCTCCTGAAGATCGTAATGTATTCACTCAGCTCTCAATAGGGACTGTTACGCAGCGATTATCAATTTCATACACGAGAGTATTATATGTATTTAAGAACCTTCTCCAACAAATGAAGATATAGAAATTTTGGATGACAAAGTTCCTAGTCTTAAAGTCCATGGAAAAGTCACAGTGAGTCCAAGAAGGACTAGATTATGTAGTGTTGAAGTGTATTTCTGATCCCATAAGTGAGCATGGTTGGATGTGAACTGTTTGACAGAATGCCTCAATGAAACAGATCAGTTTTTGAGTAGCTTGACAGGTTCTTTCCATGCTTGATGCGGTCTATGGCTTTGGTCAAAAGGAGATCCATGCGAATATGGAGCATTTTTGGTGGCAGTTGTAAGTAGGTGCTTTGGGATAAGCAACCAATGGAGAGTGTGCAGCCTGTTGCACGAACAATGAGAGGAGTATGAACTGTCGTGATGGGAACAGAGTCCGGAATTCCAAACCGAGGTGCCTATCCATCATGCATGTTAGTAACCCCATTTTTCGTGTTCCACCATTCTGCTGTACGTTCAGTATGAAACAATATGATGTCTGTTCTTTTTTAAAAACTGTAGACGGTAATGTGACTGAATAAGTCACAAGGTAATGTGTTGTTACCTATTCCATCAAAACTAATGATGATGCAACGAAAAATACTTTTTTCCAATTGTACAAACGTGCGTAAGGGAGGGACTCTTCCATTGCAAACATTATAAATGTTGTAAAAGCTTGAATTTGCACACGGACTGTTTGACAAAATTCTTCAACAAAATTTCAATTTCAAGGAAATTATAATGAGTTCATGCAGATAAGGGTTATTTTGTAAATGATGTTTTAAATGGAGAATCAAAGCAATCAAAACAAGATGCTGACTCCACTAACAGAGTTATAAAACAGGAGTGCAATATCCCTATTTCTGAGTAAGTTGTTAAGCATAAGCCTAGTGAACTGAGGAATGTGCTTGGTGATTGGAGTTCAAAGCTTTTTTGCGATTGCATTGTTGGCTTCTGGTTAGATTTCAACCATAACGGAAATATTTGCCGGCAAATATGTTATGCAGGGATTTCACAATTTGCGGTTCAAACCACATGGCTTTGTAATCTTTTAACTCAATGTCTTGCAATCGTCCCAAGTTTAATTGTTGCTATCATTGGAGGCTTTTCTGGTACCTGTGAGTTGATCATTATAGCATCAATGATATTGTCATTTGAATTACCTCAAGTTATTCCTCTCCTCAAGTTTACTAGCAGTAAGATGAAGATGGGTTTATATGCAAACTCACTTCCAGTTGCAATGATTCTTCGATGGAGCCTCGAGATATAGAAGTTGAGAGAGAAATGAAATTCAGAAGCTTGAAGTGAAATTTTTAATTGCCATCTTTTGATTTGGATAGTAAAAGCATTCTGCTCCCCAGCAGTCATGATTTGCTGTGTGTCATTTAAAATGGTAATATCATACAAAGACGGAACCATTAATTATTCCACATTGTAGTCACATGTCCTTTAAAGGAAAATCATTGGATTGTGCTAGAAAGAAATTACAATTATCAAGGATGTGCTAAAAACTGATGTTAAAATATATTTATTTAATTTGTTTATCAAATTAATTAAATATTGCATTTGCATAAGTTATAATATAATGTGTGATTCAAGTTGAGTCAACTTCAGAACTAAGGTTAGGAGTAAGTTGAGTTAAAAGTAGTTTCTACTTTTGAGACCATATTCTTATAAAAGGTTAAAATGTAATTGTAAATGAGATTTTTTGGGGGAATTCTTTTATCTACCTCTACTGGAGAATGTTGATGTAACTCGGTGTACACAAATTTTCCACCTAAATTCAATGTTTTTCCCATTGTTGTGTTAATGGTTCTTCAATTGTAAAATTTGTCATTTTGCTTATGATTGAATGTTATCATTGATGTTGCTCCTTTATAGTGTGATTGATGCTCAAGGGATTAGACTTTGTGCGGTTGTTAGGGTACGCGGAATTTGTACCATATCAACATATCTTGAAGGAGATAAAGACTTTGTGCTTTCCGGTTTCACATTCATCGTTGTATGCCTTTGGTGCCAGATAGAGAAGTTCTCCTTTGTATAGTTCTTTGCTTGCAATATGCACTTCTCTTTCTCATCTTTCCAACTTTGTAAGTATGGTGATCTTGTACGACCAAGAAGGAACTGTGTCCCTGATAGATAGATTTGTTGAACTTTGTATCCCAATTTTATTAGTCTTTCCATATACTTACATTATTGCGTTCTTCTTTTCTTTCCCTCTAGTTCCTATTTTCTCTCCTTCTTTTTCTTTCCCAATTTTGTTTTCCTGTGCTTTCCAATTAAAAGCACCAAAAATATAAAAACCCCATCATACAAGGGAATTGCCCCTCTCAAAAAGCAAAGGAAAGTCACCCTGTCGATAGGTGACAATCCCTGACTGTTGGTTTTTATATGCTTTCATTGGGCATATTCACTGACATAAAATCCAACCAATATTGATCCGTAAAGAGGTAGATTTTCTACTCTGTAATTTTTTTACTCAAAGGATCTTTTTAAATTTATCAACTTTCGTGATTTATATGCATCTAAAGCTGATTAGAATATGAATTAAAACTAATTTAAATCTAATCCTGAACTAAATTAAATGATTCCCAAATTCAATTTTTTTCATTGTTCAATCAAACCATTCAAATTTTCATTTTACCAATTTTCTCAAAATGTCGTAGTATGATAATAAATGCTTGCTTGAATTCAAAATTGACTGATTAAATGCGGAAATAAATCAAAATTCAAAATGCAAAATAAATTAGATCATAGAGACGACACCAGAGTTGATTATGGAGTTCGATAATTACCTACGTCTTCGGGTTCATTTGAACCAATCTATCAAAAATTGTCCAAAGTGCAAGTACAATCAACTTCTAATTAACAATAATAGATCCATAACATGCATTGTTGCGTCTTCAGACCTTTGAAGGAGCCTGACGAAGCTCAATGTTCATCCTTCACCTTCCCGAAGCACTTGCAAAATCTCTTCCCTTCAGTTCTCTATCTTCAAGGGACTTTCGCGCCTCAAAACGACATCAAGAAAAATTCACAATGGGAAAATAACATATGCATGATTAGTGTCTTGGAATTCTAGACAACTTTCTAGTTGTGTATCAAAATCTCACTTTTACAAAACTACTCTGTTATCCACTATACACAGTCATCCCACTGACCTTGTACAAATAGAATATCCTCCTTTTATAGTAATGTTGACCCCCTATGGCCCAGCAATGGCCTTTATTTTTAGTAAAATATTGGTTAAGGGGTCGATCCCCCTAACCTCCACCCACGCCTTTGTTATCCAAAATTAACCCTCGGGTATTTTGGACTTAACCAGCTTTAAAAATGGACTTAGCCATTTTATAGGTCTGTGACGGTCTAACAGCCATCAAATTGCACTTCCCAAATGCACCAGCCATTGGCATTGGAAAACCCGCTAGATACTCAAGTTTAAATCATTGACGTAGTATGATAATAAATGCTTGCTTGAATTCAAACTTGACTGATTAAATGCGGAAATAAATCAAAATTCAAAATGCAAAATAAATTAGATCATAGAGACGACACCAGAGTTGATTATGGAGTTCGACAATTGCCTACGTCTTCAGGTTCATTTGAACCAATCTATTAAAAATTGTCCAAAGTACAAGTACAATCAACTTCTAATTAACAATAATAGATCCATAACCTGCATTGTTGTGTCTTCAGACCTTTGAAGGAGCCTGGCGAAGCTCAATGTTCATCCTTCACCTTCCTGAAGCACTTGCATAATCTCTTCCCTTCAGTTCTCTGTCTTCAAGGGAATTTCACGCCTCAAAACGACATCAAGAAAAATTCACAATGGGAAAAGAACATATGCACGATTAGTGTCTTGGAATTCTGGACAACTTTCTAGTTGTGTATCAAAATCTCACTTTTACAAAACTGCTCGGTTATCCACTATACACAGTCGTCCCACTGACCTTGTACAAATAGAATATCCTCCTTTTATAGTAATGTTGACCCCCTATGGCCCAGTAATGGCCTTTATTTTTAGCAAAATATTGGTTAAGGGGTCGATCCCCCTAACCTCCATCGACGCCTTTGTTATCCAAAATTAACCCCTGGGTATTTTGGACTTAACAAGCTTTAAAAATGGACTTAGCTATTTTACAGGTCTGTGACGGTCGAACAGCCGTCAAATTGCACTTCCCAAATGCACCAGCCATTGGCATTGGAAAACCCGCTAGATACTCAAGTTTAAATCATTGATAGGTTTTATGTTTTAAAAGCCACGAGACAAAGGGCTCGATCAAAGACTTTGGCTGGTTTTGCTTAAACCCGCAGGGCATTGGAAAGCTGTGATACAAAGGAAAACAAAGAGCTACATGGCGCCATTTCATTAGCTCACCTTTCGCAAATCTGACAATTGCAAAGACTCCTCTGATCAGATCCAAGCATGAAGCAAAAGATTGACAAGTCTGACAACGCATTAAAGTATGGAGAATTCCTATTGGCTCGCGTTTCACATTTGTCAAAGGATGTTATTCAAAGTCTGACAACACATTAAGGCATAGAGCTTCCTCATTGGCTAAGGGTTCACAAATGTCAGAGGCTAGAGACCATTAATGGATTGGCATGCAAAGTGTGTGGAACCTTTCTGTTGGCTTGCATTTCGCATTTGTGAGTCGAGAGGCAAATTGTGAAGAAACGTGGTCGTTTCTTATTGGCTCGCGTTTCTAAGGGTCTAAAAAGGTCTGCATGTGAAAGAGTGTGGAGCATTTTCATTGGTCTACGTGTCATAGAGACTGAAAAAGGTGAAGGAAAGTCTGACACCCGAAGGAATGTCGCAAAGTTTTATTGGCCCGTATTTTCATAAAGGCAGCCTGCAAAAGGTAAAAAAAAGGACAAATGGCGAAAAGGGAAGTAAAGCTCGATATTGCGACCCAATGGAAGGTAGAAACTCGGAAAAATGTGAAGCAAGTACATGTTGGCAGAGGTCGATCCCCAAACCAATCAACGGTTGCCACGTGTCAAATTCTTGTGCCTCCCGACAAGCAAATCTTCAAATGGCCATATCTTTTGATTCCCTACACCAAATTAGATAAATTTTATATCACCATAAAGCTCTCATCGAGTCCTTTAATTTGACATCATTAGAATATGGTTTTGGTGGCCTTCGGTGGGTCAAAATGGTAATAACATATTTCAAGGGCAAGAGAAGACTATTTTTACATGCAAACGATCAAATCAGATAACCCAACCACCAGACTTGATGAATCATGGCGTTATTTGCTTCTACATGATGTAATTGACATAGTAATGGCTTTGTGAAGTGCCCATGTGCTTGGCAAAGGTATTTAAGATAGATTTTCAGTGGTTGAAGACTGAAAATTTGTCCCCTTTCTTCTCTCTCCTCCTCTTCTTCTTCCTTCTCTTTCATTCGAGCTATATATAGTAAATTCTTTTATTTTCAAAAGGAGGACATTCAAAAATCGCAATGGAACTCTGTAAAATTCATTCCAAAGTAGCTGTGAGCCGTCAAACCTCCATTTCTGGGCTTGGCAATGTGTTTTGTGCCTTCCTCTACAATTGTATTGGTTTGTGCATACTTTTATTGCAATAAAGCTTGATTTGTGACACATTTGTCTGTCCTTTCTTGTTTTAGCTACAAATTTTCCTCTCTTTTACTTGTTGCATTGTGTTGTGCATGTCTTTCTCCATACCAGATCATTTTTGTTGTGTTTCATGTGAGAAAATATGGTAAATGAAGCTTTGGTCTGTGTCACTTGTGTCTAGCCTCTCCCTTCTTCATTTCCTTCTTTTTCTCCTTCACTAGAGTTTCTCTCACCCCTTTTCTGGTGCTACCACCTCCTTTTATCTTAAGATTTCCCTTCATACATCTTTCTAACCCTCTCTCTCTCTCCCTGGTCCATTAGCATGGTTAGTTTAGGCTTAGTTAGTTGCATTTTTCTTTCTAGAAGTAGGAGTAGTTTAACATTAGATTAGGAAGAGAAACCAACCTTCTCTGGAGGTCTATCTCAAGTAGAAAGTCCCACAACTTGGAGATATTACCCATGTTGTCTCAAAATTCTTTGTCTTTCATGATCATATTCTGGGTGTAATTTTGAGCTAAATTTTTTTTTGCACACTCAATGGGACAAGTAGGTGAAAGCTATACATTTCATAGGTGTGTATCTTGGTCTACATCTTCATCTCAGCAAGTTTGATGTGCTCTTGGTGATATCTCAGCCTTTGGAGGCAAGTTTCAAGCATAGCCGACGACTCCACTGATTCAAACAACCCATTAGCTCATTTGTATAACTTTCCATTTGTTCTTCCATTCATTTTAATGTTTCCATTTTAGTCATGGCTCTCCAAAGAGATTTTCCATTCCCTCATTTCAGTTCCAGTCCACTTCACTTGTAGTAGTTGGATGTTATCCAAAAAAAACCTTGAAAAATCTTCCCCTTTTCTATGGAAATGGAGATCAATCCCCAATTGATCATATTCAAGATATTTCCAGCCATTGTGTCATTCATAATGTCACAGAGGAGAACGTTTTCCTTAAGACTTCTGGTTTCATATTTCAAAGGAACAACAAAACATTGGTACAAAAGTTTGGCTCCACAATCCATTTCCATATGGAATCAGCTGGAAGAACAACTTCACAACCAGTTCAAGGAGAATGCAGATGTTATTTGTCTCATGGACATCTCAGCAAGATACAACAGGATCTAATGGAGTTTATTCCTTATTTCAACATCAAATTCACAAGGACATGACACATAAATCCTCAAGAATACGGACCCCCACAAGGTATGGCATTCTTGTATTATTTGAGGTCCTTTGATGTTGATTTAGTTGTATTGATTCAGGCATTAGGTGGAAGCATTATTCCTCAAGATTTTTCCATTGCATCCCAAGCTGAGAAGATTCTCACTTAGGCTGGAAAAAGAAAACCCATCCCCATTGATGCAATTCTTCCTTCACCACCTCAAATTCTTCTTTCTCCATGTGTAAAGAATGAAAAATCCATCATTCCTTGCTAAAATCAGGAAGCTCATTTGCTTCCTTTTCCTTCATTTGATGCTCCACAAGTTATTCATTCCCAAAACATTCCCCAAACTTTGCAAGATTCTCTCCCATCTCCACCTAGGGCACTACCAACTTCTATAAACCATGCACTAATGTTTTTAGAGGTTGTGGTATTTCAGATGTTGTCCCTACCTTTTATCCAACACTTACTAAACCAAGTTACCCTACAAGGTTGATAGAAAGGGAAACCTGTTATGCTTTTGGAGAGAAGGAGCAGAAAGAAAACCAGCAGGGCATGGAGCATGTTTTGGAGGGTCATTTGGCTTCTCCAATTGATCAAATCAAGACTTGTGTGCATCAAACATCTCTGCCCAGACATGAAACAAATCAACAGTCCCTTATTTATACCTCTTCTCCAACCAATTCGAATAATTTTGTATCTGTTGAAGATTAGTCTGATTCAGATTGGGAGGATGAGATGGTTCAAATTGTGCAGGAAAAAGGATTTGAACACCAACAAAGCAACCAAATTTGGAGGACAATCAAATTGGCCAGATTGGGGGAGAGGAGAAAGTGTTTTCAACACTGTTGGCACCCAACAACTCGAGGAGGATTTTATTAAAAGTGAGAAAGATGCCTTCAAGGAATGCAATGATCCTCATTGCTCTACATGTCTAGAGATTGCTGCACTTTTGATGGAGGATCAAGATGGAACAAAGAATGGGGAAAGCCATGGTAAAACAAGTGTAAAATTAGTAGCCATGGAAGTGGAAATAGATTTGTTTGCAGAAGAGGCAATATCATGTCTAGACAAGCTTGCAAACATCCACCATGAAGAGGAAAGTGTCTCTACCAGCTCCATTCTTGGAGCTAATTTCAAAGAAGATGGGAAAACCAAGAGAATAAAGCCTTTCCCAATAAAATATCTGGCTAGTTTAGAGCCAAAAGGAGAGTTGCAACTATTCATGCTCACTTCAAAGCATGAGGATGATATTCAATGTACCAAAGGTCAGCAACAATGCCTCTCAAGTCCAACTTTAGAGCAACTAAAAGAGGTATTTGTCTTTTCTGTTGATACTTTGGCTAAAATGGTGGGAAAAGAGATACAAGTAAATTTTCCACTCTTATCAAAGGCCATGTCCATTGTTAAATTAATTACATGGCCACACTTTGTAAAGAAGGGAAGCTATTTTCCCTGCCTATAGCAGGATTTGTTTAGCTTTTCCTTGTTTTGGTTAGAGTAGGGTAGGATAGGTTTGATTTCAACATAACAAGTGCTTATGCACACTCTGCATGTTTCCACTTGGAACATGTATATTTTTCATATTTATACATAGTTTTTACGTGTTGCATAGTTCAGTTTAGTTCAAGCAATCTTTCTTTGCCAAATCAGATATGGGGCAAGCTTAAATGCTAAAACATTCAACCCCAAGAGATCAGTTGCAGTTAGGAGCCTGTGTTGCCTCTTCCTTGGTCAAATTCGTTGCTTGGGAAAGCTCCAATTACATGCATTTCATTTCCAAATTAGGATGAGATCCAGAAATTTACAATGTTTCATTATTTGTCAAGGATTCAATTCAGTTTTTCTCCAAAACTTGGCAAAAAATAGATTTGAGGTAACTTCAGATGTTTTTCTTTGACTCAGTAGATCAAAAGCAGAGTAAACAAGTGAAGTCTTAAGAATTTACAATTTTCCACTCTCACAAAATCAAATTCAGAATATTTTCTACAATGAGATGGTCAATTTTGGCTTCACCTCGAGCTTGAATAGTTTAATTGTGAAATCAGATAGTTCGAGTAGTTTGAAAACTTCATTTAGAGCTCCACAGATCAACTTCAAGCTTCTAGACCTTCCTAAGTTCATTCCATGCTTCAATACGGCCCCATGGTAAGAAATTTCAATGTTGCAGATCAGTTTTAAGTTTTTGGCTTGACTCCATGGCCAATGGAATGCATAAAGGCTACTGATCTAATCTAGCAAGTAGATTCTCCCGAGAGGTTGCCAAACTGTTATCCAAAATTACCCCCTGGGTTATTTTGGCTTTAACAAGATTTAAAAATGGACTTAGCCATTTTACAAGTTTGTGACGGTCAAACGACCGTCAAATTGTACTTCCCAAATGCACCTGCCGTTGGCATTTGAAAACCCATGAGATAGTCAAGTTTAAAACATTGGCGGGTTTTATGTTTTAAAAGCCGCAAGACAAAGGGCTCGGTCAAAGAATTAGGCTTATTTTGCTAAAACCCGCGGGGCATTGGAAAACCATGATACAAAGAAAACAAAGAGCTACGTGGCACCATTTCATTAGCTCGCCTTTCATGAATCTAACAATTGTGAAGGCTCCTCCAATCAGATCCAAGCATGAAGAAAAATATTGACAAGTCTGACAATGCATTAGAGCATGGAGAATTCCTATTGGCTCACGCTTCTCATTTGTCGGAGGATATTATTCAAAATCTAACAACGCATTAAGGCATGGAGCTTCCTCATTGGCTAAGGTTTCATGGATGTCAGAGGTTGGAGACCATTAATGGATTGACATGCAAAGTGTGTGGAACCTTTCTATTGGCTTGCATTTCACATTTGTGAGTCGAGAGGCAAGTTGTGAAGAAACGTGGTTGTTTCTTATTGGCTCACGTTTCAAGGGGTCTGACAAGGTCTGCATGTGAAAGAGCGTGGAGCATTTTCATTAGTCTACATGTCACAAAGACTGACAAAGGTGAAGGAAATTCTAACACCTGAAGGAACGTCGTAGAGTTTTATTGGCCCGTATTTTCATAAAGGCAGCCCACAAAAGGTAAAAAGAAATGACAAATGGCGAAAAGGGAATTAAAGTCCAATATTGCAACCCAATGGGAGGTAGACACTTGGTAAAATATGAAGTAAGTACACATTGGTAGAATCTGATTCTCAAACCAATTAGAGGCTGCCACGTGTCATATTCTTGTGCCTCCTAATAGGAAAATCTTCAAATGGCCATATCTTTTGATTCCCTGCACCAAATTAGATAAATTTTATATCACCAAAAATCTCTCATCGATCCCTGTAATTTTAAATCATCAGAATCTAGCTTTGGTGGCTTTTGGTGGGTTAAAATGGAAAACACATCTTCCAGGGGTAGAAGAAGACTATTTTTGCATGCAAACGATCAAATCAGACATCCCAACCACCAGACTTCATGAAGCATGGCTTTATTTGCTTCTACAGGACGAAATTCACATATTAATGTCTCAGTGAAGCTCCCATGTGATTGGAAGAGGTCTTTAAGACAGATTGTCAGTGGTTGAAGATTGAAAATTCATCCCCTTTCTTCTCTCTCCTCTTCTTCTTCCTTCGCTTTCATTCAAGCTATATATTGTAAAATATTTCATTTTTGAAAGGAGGACATTCTAAAAATGTAATGGAACTCTGTAAAATTTGTTCCAAAGCAACTGTGAGCAGTCAAACCTCAATTTCTTGGCTTGGCAATGTGCTTTGTGCCTTCCTCTACAATTGTAATGGTTTGTGCATCCTTTTATTCCAATAAATCTTGTTTTGTGACACATTTGTCTGTCCTTGCTCGTTTTAGCTGCAATATTTCCTCTCTTTTACTTATTGCATTGTGTTGTGCATTCTTTCTCCTTGCTAGTTCATTTTTGTTGTGTTTCATGTGATAAAAAATGGTAAATTAAGCTTTGGTTTATGTCACTTGTGTCTGGCCTCTCCATTCTTCATTTCCTTCTTTTCCTCCTTCACTAGAGTTCCTATCACCCCTTTTTTGGTGCTATCACCACCTTTTAGCTTAGGATTTCCCTTCATGCATCTTTCTAACCCTATCTCTCTCCATGGTCCCTTGGCATGGTTAGTTTAGGATTAGTTAGCTGCATTTTCCTTTCTAAGAGTAGGAGTAGTTTAACATTAGATTAGGAAGATGAACCAGCCCTCTCTGGAGGTCTATCTCAAGTAGAAAAACCCACAACTTGGAGATAGTACCCATGTTGTCTCAAAACTCTTGGTCTTTGATGATCATATTCAGGGTGCAATTTTGAGCTACAATAGCCTTATAAACCATTTTGGGATTAAATCCCACATTGATCAGGGTAACAGCGGGCGGTGTGTATATTATTGGCTTGATTGGTATCTGTGTTGGCTTTTAGGCCACTTTTGGTTGAGGCCACATTGAAATGCCAATAGGCAGATGGCTATGCTGGGCAGATGTGTTGGCTTTCCGAGCTAAGTATGGAGTTGGTGCGATGATTTGGTGGCAGGGAGTTGGGGTCTACTGAACGTTGTGAAGTAGGTGGTTCAGGAGTTGAGAAGTGTGAGACAGGCTAGTGGATGAGTTGGCGGTCAAGCTCGCAGTCAACTGAATTAATAAGAGCTCACTTGGCAAGCCTAGCTATAATACATGGTAACTCGGTCCAAAATGCTAGTAAAAATTCTTAACATCACTTTCAATACATGAACTTAGTCCCACATACACAATTTGGTGAATAACAAAGGCACTTAAATACAAAAGTTAGAATATAGTGATATGAAGAAACTGAAGCAAAGGCATCCCTCGACAAAAGAGTGTGTTGACCATAACTAAGGGCACCCAGCTAGCAAATAACAGGACCCACCCGTCTGATAATGAGTGTCGAAGACCGAAGGTGCCAAACATATTTTTTGTCCAATACCACATTTCCACTTGTCAATGTTTAATCGTCCCACATGGTGAGTGTGCACGAATCCACATCATTTTGAACCTACGCACAGTCCCATATTTTTGCTAGATTTCCAAAAAAATTAGTGTGCAATAACTTCTGCATATAACCTAAGTTTTCAGCGTTCAATATACCACCAAAAATCTCTCAACCTTCTCTTCGATAGGGAACGGGTTCAAGGAAATTTTGGAATCATATGAAGTGTGAAAAATCCTCCGGATCAAATACCTACCTTGCCTAAATGATAACTCAGATATAACTTGGTAAATTCCTCTCATATAATCATATAAATAATTCAAATAACCACCACAAATCTATAAAACAAAATAAATACCACACAACACAAGAGATGTTTGGGGGCCAAGGTGCCCTAATATGCAATATTTATAAATATAATGATTCCCCCTGAGGAAGAAAAATGCTATGCAATATTCCTTAAGGAAGCAATAAATCTACATGATCTCATAATATGGGAATGCCCTTTTTCCCCGTTTTTGGGAATCATATTTTCTCTTTCCTTTTCTCTCATCACCCAGCAGTACAGATAACTGGCGGTAGTGTGATTCATGTAATTTAATTTTTTTCAATTACATTAGATTCATTGCAAGTTGGCAATAGAATATTATCTGGATGTTTATCTTTCAAATAATGTAGAAATTTAGCTATCATCTTTTTGTCTCCTTTTATTCTCCAGTAGTAAGCATTAAATGTCTCTACTATCATGTCTGCCTCAACAAAGATAGTTAACCATACATCCCCTAATTACACTTTATCTGTTAGTTCTGATAGTTCTTCATTGGTTATTCCTCTAGCACCTTGAATGAATTGGATGTGAATATTGCCAGTGAATTCGACTGAAATTTGACCTAGTTGTCTTTAATATGTGAATAACCAAGGCCACTTGATCTAAATAATTGAAACATTGTTTTCCATTTAGTCCATATATCATCTGGAAACAAGAGAAAAGTTCATTTGTTTTATACACTCTATGTTTTTTGTATTTGAAAAATTGAAAGGCATTTATTCTCAAAGCTCTACATTCAAAGGACAAACATATTTTTTATCTTTTTATATGGCAAAAGTAAATGTTTTTTTATCAATAAGGTGGGTTGAAGGTGCCTATTCCCTATATATTAAACCAGGGAAGGCCATAATAAATTCCCTTGGAACAAAACAAAGCTAAACTAGAAACAAAACTATCCTAATTAACATTTCCCATCATATGGAGGATAGTAGTCTAACATATTAGAGAAATGCCCCTTTTTCCTTTCTTCTTCCTAACCTCTTGCCACGAACCCGATTCCGAGCCAACCACCAGCTATAGATTGTTAGGGTACGAGAGGGGCGTAGATTGATTAGGGGTATGATCCTGATCTGAATTTGATTTATCTGATTCATGACCCCTTTTCAATCCACTTACTTCTTTCTTATTTTCTTTCTGTTCTTTTTTCTCTTTTATCTCTGTGTTTTTACATCCACCATGATCCTCCTTATCTGCACCTTTTCATGCTTAATCCGAGTAATATTTGATCCACCTACTGCTAGTAGATGACCTCTTTTTCTTTATGGAATTCTTTCTTTTGAATTCCAGGAAATCCGCTTGCAAGTGACCGGGGGACTTGAAAAAATGAAAATGGAATGTTGTATTCTCAAAATCCAAGTGTTGAATATGTTGTTGATTCCCCACTTGCAGAATTATCCTATCTGGAAGTCCCTTACTAAAATTGATTTCTACTCATATCCTAGCAAAGGTGAAAATGTAAACCTCTGTTCTAGAAATATCGATCTTGAGAAACTTCTCTCAAGGTCTTGGCTGATATCTTCAAGTGTGTGCCATAGGTAAAGTGGAAGATTCAGAAGCCGGGCCCACACTGGAATTTTGGAAACTGAAAGGGTAGTTGGGTCAAATTCAGGAAACCAAGGAGTAAGGAATAGGCCCATGTTACCCCAAAACCATGGGCATTCTGAAATGCATTTGTGATAATTCTCTGCTTTTTGAAAGTGGAATACAAAGAAGCCCTTAGAGCATAATGATGTCTCACAATGAGAAGACTAGTTAATATTGATCCATTGAGATAGGGCTTTGGCTTCCATCCACAAACCATTAAATATCCCAATCACATCCAATTGAGACAAGGATTTCAACTTCCCATTTACCTCCAGATTTTCCACCTTCAGTAATGGAGTCGACTCAGATAAATCCATAATATATGCTTGAGAACCGCTCGGGTTAGAGGAAGCCTGATGAACTATGGCCTTGAACGAAAGAGGGGAAGAGGTAGAAAGAGCCCCTTTGCTGCCTTGTCCGTTATGGAACTGTGAACTTGTTGGTTGTAAAATTAGGACTTTAATGAAAGTAGCAGTCGGGGGACAGAAAGTCCCTCCTCTTTAATGGGAGAGTTTCCCTTATTGAAAGTAAACGGAAAAACTATTTACAAATGTGCAACTTCCAACTTTGATGAGTAACTCTGATATCATGAAAGTGTTTTAATGCTAAGACAAATTATCAATAGAAGAGAATAGAAGAACTAATGAAGGGAAAGGGTGGAATAGACACTTCCAGGAAGTATAGATAGAAAAATAGTTCCTTATAAATGTTGAGTAATGACAATATATAGAATAGAATCATTCATATTAAAACCACTAGATGTTAATTCGCAGACACAAAGTTCCAGAGATGACATCCATAAGAATACAAAGCTTCTTAATTCAAATAGATTAATGATTCAATAGCTTTAGACATGCAAGAGGGAATAAATAAATGTAGATAGAAACAAGAAGGGAAAATCTTCTATATTGATAGTTTTAAGTCCCTCTACAATTTCAAAAATGATTAGAGTTCCAGCCCCATGAAAATGGCGAGGAGAGCTCCATAAATAGCTTACAAAGTGGTTACATTTGGTAACTATTATTTTAACAAAAAGATTAATTAATGAAATGCACAATACAAAGTCCTTAATTAAATTACAAGGATCTTGGCACTAAAAATAGAAGAAGAGATAGAAGAGGTAGAAGTAGAGACGTCCGATTATGACTGAGGGGGGCCCACTAATTTGAGGATTCAATGTGTGAATATTTTCAATGCTTCTGCTATTTTAATGCCTCTTGGAATTTTTTTGTTAGAAGTAGCATGTGTCCACATGCCTAAACATTTCTCCATATATTTATCAAATTTGGTATGCTCTAGATATTATTTATTAGCTTCAGCAATAACTGAGTAAATAGTACAGATGTCTTTCAACTTCTCCTTAGTGAATGAATTTTATTTGAATAGATCATCCTTGATAAAGGTTCTAAACTGGGCCTTGATTTCTTGAAGAGAGAAGGGAACACCTGTAGTTTCATCCTAAAGATGGCAGTGGATATCCTTGAAGGAAGATAAAACATAGGTTTTAAAGGACTCCCCTTTTTGCCACACATTTCTCAGTTCTCCCAACGCTTTCTCTAGAACCTTTATCTTCCACTCAATGTTGAAGATCCATGTCTTTGACAAGTTATTCTTTGCATCATAAAACACATTGTTGGCCAGCAGGATCTTCCCATCAGTTTGGCCCATTAGATGGAGGTCTGTAATAAATCCACTCCAGAACTTCAGCTCCTTATCCATGGCTTTGATTGAGGAAGTGAGTTTTTGCTACAAATTGATCACCTTCTCATTGGTTTTGAAGGCTTCCTCAATGAAATTCAAACCTTCTATAGTCATATCATCAACCATGGCCTCAACGGCCTTCCCATAACTTGAATATCTTATGTATGTCCTTGATGATTTGAACCTCATCTTGACTGAGAACCATGGGAGGTGGGAGAGTAGCCAATGGAGCTAGATCCAAAACTTTATCTTTTGTTAATAATGATCTGATAAAGTTGGAAAGAACTTGGTTCTGTTCTTCCAATTGCTCCATGGTTTGTATGCCTTTTTCAACTTGTTCAATAACTTTAGTGACAATTTCCTTAAGGTTACGAACCTCACTCTTGGGTGTAGATTCTCCCAGTGGAATTATGGAAAGTTCCAAGTTAGAGACCAAGAGATCCTTCTCCTCCTTAACTTCCCTAGGTCTAGACAACCTCTAAGAAACTGCTGACCTTGAGCATCGAATACCAATCTTGAAGTAGTCTTTGCTTTCTTTGATGGAGGAGGAGGGGTAGTACCAAGTAGATTTTCCATAGCATCATAATCAGGCCCGGTTGATCTGGGAAGAAGACTTTCCATTTCCTATTGTCTACATAGGGGGTTGCACCTAGAAAAAGGAAGAAGAAGAAATGGAGGAGTCAAGGGGCCCAAGTGCAAGAGAACTCATGGCACTCAGAGTATGAACTACTGTTGCCTCCAGTGGGGAAGGGTATGGAACCTCAAGAATTTCCTTTGTAGAGGAATCTATTAAAATTGGAGGTTGAGTTCTTGATTCCTCCTCCTCCATCCTAGCAGTGATTGCAAGGGTTTCTTCTGGTCATGTTGTCTTATCATCCTCATTCATGATTAGAACAATAATTTTCTCTGGTCCAACAGGTAATTTTGAGTGGTCCGAAAGAGTCTCTTCCTTGATTGGTTCTTGTTTAACCTCTTTGAACTTCTTTTGATACAGTTGAGTGGAAGGAGTAGAAATTTCAAGCTCTTTTAACAATGAAGAAGGAGGAAGTTTTCTCAAGTACCTCAATATTGGGTGTATGCACTTCCTTCCCCAAGTGTGGAAGTTTCTCTTGACTGAAGATCTATCTTTGGTTCTTCCTGAATTCACAAACTTTCCTATCAAACCAAACCTTAGTTCTGATAATGACAGGGGCAATTATCTCACTCAAATCATCCTTCTCCTTCACATACAAATCCAGTTTTTCTAGAGGTGTGTGTTTGATGGATATTTCATAGTCAAAGGATTGCAAGCCCTCATCATTATCCACAAGCCCTTCAGGAACCTAGTAGAGATTAAGATCTAAGATCTGTTGCAAATATAATCTACCAAAATGCCTCCTCCTTGCTTCAAAATGATCAACATAGTCAGCCCAGTAATCCTCTATGTCAGGATGATGATAATAGGTTATTCTAAGATTCTGATTGATAAATTTCTTCAGATCAAAACAATTCCTAGACCTGAAGAAATGAACAATAAGAGGAGTAATAGCCCTTTTTATATTTTGGGCATCTAGGGTTTTCTTGCATGTATAATTCACCAAGGAGATAGGTAAATGAAGTACCTTTAATATTATTGTCTCTACAGGTTCTATGGAGTTTGTCTAGCTATCCTGCACAACTCAACCAGACCCATTTTATCATTACAAAACATGGGCATGCTTGAGAGGTGCACTTTCAAAACAATCCAATCTGATGTATGAGAACTTTCTGAACTAGATGAAGAGAGTTCCATACTTGGCTATCAAAGCCATAGCCTCATAATAAAACCTCCTAATAGTGTCACCCTCAAAAAGTCTCACAATGTACATAGTGAAAGCATCATTCACCCTTCTGAAATTATGATTGTTGTCCTTGAGGGTAAATTGAGGACAATTATGTGTATATGGGCTCATCTTTCTTTCTCTCAATGTAAGTGAAACCAAATTACTCCTGAGATGTTTCCAGGGTGTACATGAGGTAAGAAATCATGTAGAACTTCTTAGTTTTCTAAACATTTGTCAATTGTTCAGTCATGTTCATACATATGATCTCAACCCAGTTTACATTTTGTTTACCTTCACAGATGATGCTTATGAAAGGGCACATCCAAAAATGGAAGTCATTGGTAGAGGGCATCCCCATAATACGGGTGAGAAAGATGATGAAGTATGATAATTATTCATTGAAATCAACCCTGTAAAATGCTTTAGAGAGTCAGGATGCTCCCTTCTTAGGGTACTTCAGCCATGACTTATCCACTCATGCCTTGTATTTATCATTGTCCTTATCAAACAGAGCTTAAGCTTGAGAAAGAGTGAGAAAAATGGATTCTTCTATCTCAAGAATGCATAGGTCAGCGGAAACAGTGACAACATCCAATTTTGTAATCAATTCTCCATGCACATTAACAACTTCCTTGGTATCTGGGTTGGAATGAGCTCCACAAGCGAGCACCGTGTTGGCACACTGCATAGAGATGTGAAAACCAACAGCATACATGATTCCACTGTCATTGATCATTTGGGCCATGGGAGAATGGTTGTCGCACATGTTAACGTGCCCCAGAAATCATCAAAATCTAAGTGTCGAACTTCAACATCCCCTAATATTAGGCATAAAGGTCTCAAGAGGTGACAAATGCTCATGCCCTTGAAACTTGATCTTCATTTTTGCAATGCATAGAGGAATGGCCTTCAAAGAACAGATCAATGACAAAAAACACAAAGGGGGACATAGAAAATGACTAAATTGTAAGAATGTGGGCAAGAAATAACAAGTAAGAAATGTGAATGCATAGATGGTGTCCCTTTAAATAGTCATTCAGGAGAGATAAGATCATAAATGTGCATTAAATACCCCTTACAATGACTCAAAAAGGTGTTATGTGGGAAAATTGGAAAATACTGGACAAATGCATAGAGTGGTCCCTTTAAATAGGGACATGAGAGAGAAGATCATAAATGGGATGTAAATAAGCCAACTCGGCCGAGGTGTGGTCCAAAAGCG
The DNA here is from genome assembly GCA_019776745.2 of Taxus chinensis. NCBI lineage: Eukaryota > Viridiplantae > Streptophyta > Pinopsida > Cupressales > Taxaceae > Taxus > Taxus chinensis. Next base: position 5,962,478 of record CM034149.1, read on the forward strand.
GAGAAAACAGGACGGTCCAGGGACACAGGAAACGTGAAGGACCCAAGGACCCGATTCAGCCGATGCGAGTGGTGTGGGAAATTGAGGAACAGGAAGCCCGGGTGAACTTGGAACATATGGGCCTAAAAAATGTGAAGAAGATGATAGACAAGATCTTGTGGGAAAATCAGTTGATTGGTGAACAAAAGGTCTGCCAGAACTTAGGACATATGGGACAAGAAGACCTGATTTGGCCGATGTGGGAAATGTAGGGAATCAGAGAATAGGAAGCCTAGGAAAACTTGGGACATGTGGGATAAAAATGTCTGACAGGCCCGCAAGTTACTAAAATGATCCCAAGAAATGACATTTTCACAATATTTTCAAAATTTCTTCTTCACTGAAACATTATTGAAGGGTGCCAACTCAAAATTTTCAAAATTTTCAACTTTCAAAAGAGGGAAATTTTGAGGGGACAACAACTGGATCTTTCTAGGGATGACTTGACTAGATCATATGAAAAAGGTGAGAAAATAATCAAGAAATACTTTGGAGAAGAAGATCAGTGCCTTATCGATTTGGAAAAAAGAGTCAAAGGCAAAACAATACAGAAGGCAACACACCAAAAACAAGGAAAGTTAAAAAATAGAACAAAGACCAGGAACAACAAACACACACTATACATAATATACATAGGACTTCCTATTCCACCTAGGATTTGAACAATTTTAGGTACTTCCCACTATAAGGAAGTGGGAAAGAAGATCCATCCATGTAATCAAGATAGAAAAAAAATTCACCAGCAAAGTGCTTGATCCTGAAAGGACCAAGCCAAAGAGAGTCAAACTTACCATGACTTCCTCCGGGTTCATGTCTTTTGTCCCATAGCAAAAAAATGTCTCCAACTTTGAATTCTTTGGATCTGGTTTTCTTGTCAAATAAAAATTTCACCTTCTGCTGATGAGCAAAGATCCTATCAAAAACCTGCAACCTGTCTTCATCTAGCTTATGGAGATACATGATCCTCTTATCCAAAGAATCACTAAAACTGGTGTCCTCAATAGCTTTCATCAAATGCAAAGTTGGTAGTTCCACTATCACTGGTAGTGTGGCTTCCACACCATACACCACTTGAAAAGGGTACATCCCAATTACTCTTTTGGGTATAATCCTATCTACCCAGAGAGCATCATAGAGCTTGTGTCAGTTTCTCTAGGATTCATTGACAAGCTTTCTTACAATGGTCACCAAATTTTTGTTTTTTGATTTTGCCTATCCATTCCCTTGAGGATAGTAATATGAAGAATGAGTGAGGGAAATACCATACCCATAGCAAGAAATCCATCATCTCAGCAGAAGAAAAAATTGAAGCATTATCAATCACGATCTTGTTTGGTACTCCAAACCTTATCAATATGTTTTCTTTGATGAAATTACATACTACCTCTGAAGTAGTACTTTTAACTGGGATGGCTTCTACCCACTTAGTGAAATAATCTGTGGCAGTCAACACATGAGTATGTCCTACACTTGAAGATGGGTTAAGTGTTCCGATGAAATCCAAACCCCACTGTTGAAAGGGTTCTTCAATCACAACTGGCTTAAGTGGCAAAGCAGCCAACTTTGGTCTTCCCACAAAGGTTTGACAAGCTTCACATTTTTCGACCCACCTTGATGCATCCTTAAACAAAGTAGGCCAATAGTACCCTACACGAAGAATTTTGTGAGCAGTAATGGTAGATGAGAAATGACCCCCACAGGCTTGGTCATGGAAGGCTGAGAACAACTTCTTATGTTGTACTTTGTCAACACACTTCAAGAATCTTCCATCCACTCCTCTTTTGAACAAAGCATTTTCCCATAACACGTACTGTGCTGACCTTAGCTTGATAGCTCTCTTTTCCTTGGCAGTTAAGTGAGATGGACATTCACCATAGGTGAGAAAGTGAGAAATATCAGCATACCATTCATCTGTTGAGCTAAGGAATAGAACAATAGGGATATCAACTTCATCCTGAGGTGTTTCATGACTAGCTCCCTCGGCAATGAGTTCACATAGGCCTTTACCCTGAACTAGTTTTGTTGGTCTGATGTCGAGATCATACTCCTGAACCTTTTCTACCCAATTTCCTCTCTTGGTTCCAAACTCCTGTTGTGTAAGAATAGACTTGATGGTCATATCGGGCACAAGCACAACATAGAGTGAGAGTTAAGAATGTAAAATTGAAATTGCTTAACAAGCTTTAACTACTACAAAAGCATGTTTCTCCATCATAGTGTACTTCAACTCATGAGTTTTTAGAATATAACTCATGAATGCAATTGGGAGCTCACGATCTTCAAAATCTTTCTAAGTCAACACAGTGACCAAGGTACTCTCAGTGGTATAGCAATAGATAATAAAATCTTTGCTAAAATCTGGACATGCTAAGGTAGGAGTCTTAGTAATGGATTTCTTAATGCCTTCAAATGTTTCTTTTCCTTCAGAGGACCAACCAAACGTCTACTTTCCCTTCATCATTTGGGAAATGTTCAAAGTCAACTCTGTAAAATCAAGGATGAATCTTCTTCGGAAGTTGATCTTACCAAAGAAAGAGTGCACTCCCTTTTTGCTTGTGGGAAGAGGAATTTTCTGAATAGCTTGAACTCGTTCAAGATCAATCTTGATTCATTTTTTGGAGACAACATGTCCTAATAAATTTCCCTCCGTGACACAAAAGATAGATTTCTTGGGATTCAGAGAGACCCCATGTTCTCTGCATTTCAAGAGAACTATTTCTAGATGCTGAAAGTGATATGTTCTAGATTTGGAAAACACAGTCAAATCATCTAGATACACAACAATACATTTTCCTTTCAGACTCCCAAAATCCAAATCCATTTCTCTCTGAAAGGTGGCACCAACATTAATGAGACCAAAGGGCATCCTCTTGTAGGAAAAAGTACCCCAAGGAGTGGTAAAGGCAGTCTTGTGCTGATCTGCAGTGTTAACTTCTACTTGGTTATATCCTGAGAAACCGTCAAGCATGGACAACATCTCTGCACCCCTAATAGCTTGCAACACCTGGTTCATCATGGTTAAGGGATAATTGTCTTTCGAAGAAGCTTGATTCAGATTCTTGAAATTAACATAGTTCTGAATCTCACCATTTTTCTTTCTGACAAGAACAATATTAGCAATCCATGTTGAATGATGAATGGGGAAGATAATCTTGGCCTTCAACAACTTTTGTATCTCTTAGAAAATGGTGTCAGCAATCTTTGGATTGTACTGCCTTTGCTTCTGCTTGAAAGGCTTAATCCCAAGTTTGAGGGGAATGAAATGTTGCATTTCTTTTGGCTGAAAAGCCTTCAGATCATCATAAGAATAAGCAAGGACATCAACGTACTTCTTCAAAAGATTTACCACTTTCTTCTTTTCCTCGTGGGTACAACACTTTCCAACATTCACCATTTTGGGTTCAGTAGAGTTCCCAATGTTAATCTGTTCATATTCAACAGACTGCTAAGATCCTTTTGAAGCTTTGGATTTGACATATCTGTCATGTTTATCAAACAATTCTTCTAGACTCACCATCCCTTTAGGGATCTTGTTGCCTTTTAGTTTGATGCATCCCTCTTGATCCATCTCCTCTTTGAGGCCTTCCTCATTAGGAGAGACACTCTCTCGAGGCATATTACCACTTCCCTCAAAATACAATTGGTCAAAGTTATCCCTGAGTTCTAGGAAAGAGAGAAATTTTTGATCATCATTGAAAACTTGCCAGTTGTTTGCATTATCTAGTACACTTGGTCTATGGATCATTTCAATGGTGAATTTGTCTTGAGAAAAATCAGGATGAGGTATCAACAAAGATCCTGAAACAGCTAGGGATTCATCCCTAGTGTTCTTCTCCCTTGGCACTGCTTCAATGGAGAAGGCATCAAAGAATTCAATAGAATCCCAGACCAGATTCCTATAGTGCTTTAACCTTCTATTCTTTACTTGGAAAATATCCCTGACTTGCTTGAAAACCAGTTCCACATCTCCATGAGCCAGGAGGTTCTTCACACCTCTTTCTTTTGTTGTATTCAGTCCAAGGATGAGAGCTTCATATTCTACAGTGTTATTTGTATTTTCAAACTGTAGCTTGAAGGAGAAAGGATGAATCTTCCCTTCTGGAGATATCAATACCACACCAGCCCCAGAACCAGCTGAAGAAAAACTTCCTCCAAATCAAATTCCAAATTCCAAATGCTATTAGGATCATGGGGTACTACTTTAGGACGTTCCACCTCATCTTGAGACATGATCATGTAGTTTCCATGCCCAATATCTTCATAAAGTATTTGTGCCTTGGGATCATCCATCTTTTGCACAATATATTCAGATTGTTTCTCGAGCAGCAACTTCTTCATTTTTCCATTGATTGGTATAAGGGCATGTGACCAATCCATTTGGATTTCTCCTCCCACATCCTTACAGAAATTTCTACTCAACATCATACCATATGAAGGAGGAATATCAGCTACCAAAATAGTAGCTAAAACCTTCTTCTTTGGAAAAGCAGCAAAAGCTACTTATGCATCCTTAATTCTCTAGACCAAAGGCACCTCCCTACTCTCCATGGAATAGCAAGAACCATAAGTGTGTGTGAGAGTAAGACCCAAAGCATGAGCCACTTTGGTAGGCATGACATTATCCGACGCTCCTGATTCTATGACACAGTTGCTGAGTTTATGGCCAGCTATGAGGAGGGTTACATAGAATGGTTCGATTTTCACATTTGGTGAGGTGACGGAAGCCACAAGATTTGAAGGGGATGTGGAAGAGGGAGTGGGAAAAATACCTTTAGAAGTGTTAGATGAAGTTTTGGAATGGGAATTGACAAAGTGGACCATTTTGGCAAAGGCTTTTGGATGAGTCTGATAAAACTCAGCTTCAGAAATCTGGATTTTTGTTTTCTTGAGGTGATCAATGATATCAAAAGATCCAGAGGTGGATGGGCTATCATCACTAGGAATCCTAGGCTTATCAGGTTTTGGAACTGGAGAAAAAGAAGTTTTAGAAGTAGGAGTAGAAGAAGAAGAATTAGCAGAACTCACCTTTTGTGTGGATGCAGTGGGAATAGGAGATCCTCTTCTTGCAATTACTAGAATAGTCATGGGATGTTCCTTGGACTTCTTAGCGGGCTGCATCACTTTTTATTTCTTATTTGTCTACTCCTGAGTCATAACAACATATGACTCACTGTTCATCTCTGCCACTACTTCATCATAATCATCTTCCTCATCAACACCCTTAGTGGTGAGGAAATTAACTCGAGACCCATCAAGTTCTTCCAGTTCTTCATCAGCCTCTTCTTCAGGTTCTTCAAAATATTCATTAAGGTCTTCGTCATCAGGTTCTTCAACTTCAAAATTTGTATTAACAGGGACCTTGACGGGTGGTCCTTCGATTGCCAACCTTATCTGAGAAGAAGGCAAACGGTTTCTAGGCTGAAAATTTCTCCTTGGAACATCTTGATAAGGAGCATGCTGATCCAATTGTTTCTTGATGGCAATGAGGTCGTTAGCAAGCTTCTTTACTAATTGATCTGCATTAGTTCCAGGAGTAGAGGAATAGGAAGAAGAAGCTTTAGATTTGGAAGGATCTCTTTTCAATTTACTAGACATGATCAAGTCATCTTCAACAGTGAGGGCTAATCTCTTATCAGCATCCAAAGTTGTAAGATTGGCTCTTCTTAGTGCATAGCTTACTTCAGGCAATTGAGCATTTAGGAAGAAACATTTTTGAATTTGATCCACATGCCGGGTGTCTTGTGGGATCTTATTAATCAACTTATTGAACTTGGCCACAAATTCTCTCATGGGCTCCTGTGGTTCTTTCTTGATTTGAGAAATCTAGGCTAGCAAATCATGCACATCTTCAGCATGTTTGAAATGATTCTCAAATCTAGTTCTCATGGTAGTCCAATTGGTGATGGCCCCAATGGGGAGATGATAAAACCAATCTGTTGCATTGTCCTGTAAATTCTCCACAAAAATCCTCACAGAGACATCCTCATGTTCAACTCCAAGGACTCCACATGCAACTATGAAGGCTGCAATGTGTTCATCAGGATGTACCTTGCCATCCCCTCTGAACTTGGGAAAGTTCTTTCTGTTACCCCTAGGTAACTCATGCAAAGGCTGAGGAAGGGAAAGAGGCCCAACTTGTTGGCCCCAAGGTAATGGAACTGCCATCCTTGGAAAAATTGCTTGAAGTGGAACCGAAACACCAGTAAGAACCAAAACACGAAGATTAGGTTTAGGTTGCTCTTGAGGGACACCACTACCAAAAGCTCTTCCTTCAATAGGTGGTGTGCTTGCAGAATGAGTCCTTCTATCTCTCCTTGTTGAAGGAAGGGGAAAGTCTTGTTCCTTAAGGAGTTGAAATTGTGAATCTTCAATTCCAAGAGCCCTTCTTCCATGAGTAAATCTTAGAGTCGCCAGATCAGCAATGATCAAGAAATTGTTCTTTTTGAAACTGGAATTCGTTAAAATGAATCCCCAGTAGAGTCACCAAAAATTGTTGTTTGTCAAATTAGGACTTTAATGAAAGAAACAGTCAGGGGATGGAAATTCCCTCCTCTTTAATGGGAGAGGTTCCCTTATTAAAAGCAAATGAAAAAACTATTTACAAATGTACAACTTCCAACTTTGATGAGGAATTCTGATATCATGAAAGTGTTTTAATACTAAGAGATAGATTATCAATACAAAAGAACAGAAGAACTAAGGGAGGGAAAAGGTAGAATAGCACTTTCAGGAAGTATAGATAGAAAAATAGTTCCTTATAAATGTTGAGCAAGGACAATATATAGAACATAATCATTCATATTAAAACCACTAGATGTTATTTCGCAGACACAAAGTTCCAGAGATGACATCCACAAGAATACAAAGCTTCTTAATGCAAATAGATTAATGATTCAACAATTTTAGACAAGTAAGAGGGAATAAATAAACGTAGATAGAAACGGGAAGGGAAAATCTTCTGTATTGATAGCTTAAAGTACTTTTACACTTTCAAAAATTATCAAAGTTCTGGCCCCTTGGAATGGCGAGGAGAGCTCAATAAATAGCTTACAAAGTGGTTACATTTGGTAACCATTTCTTTTAACCAAAATATTAATTAAGGAAATGCACAATACAAAGTCCTTAATTAAATTACAAGGAGATTGACACTAAAAATAGAAGAAGAGAAAGAAGAGCTAGAAGTAGAGACATCTGATTATGGCTGAGGGGGGCCCACTGATTTGAGGATTCGATGCCTGAATCTTTTCAATGCTTCTGCTATCTCCATGCCTCTTGGAATTTTTGTGTTGGAAGTAGCATGTGTCCACGTGCCTAGACATTTCTCCATATCTTTATCAAACTCGGTATGCTCCAGATATTCTTTATTAGCCTCAACAATAGCTGAATGAAGAGAAAAAATGTCTTTCATCTTCTCCTTAGTAAATGACTCTTCTTTGAACAGATCACCCTTGACAAAGGTTCTGAACTAAGCCTTGATTTCTTGAAGAGAAAAGGAAACACCTGTAGTTTCATCCTAAAGATGGCAGTGGATATCCTTGAAGGTAGATAAAACACAAGTTTTAAAGGACTCCCCTTTTTGCCACACATTCCTCAATTCTCCCAATGCTTCCTCAAGAACCTTTATCTTCCACTCAATGTTGAAGATCCATGTCCTTGACAAGTTATTCTTGGCATCATCAAACACATTGTTGGCCAACAGGATCTTCTCATCAGTTTGGCCCATTAGATGGAGGTCTGTAATACATCCACTCCAGACCTTCAACTCCTTGTCCATGGCTTTGATTGAGGAAGTGAGTTTCTACTGCAAATTGATCACCTTCTCATTGGTTTTGAAGGCTTCCTCAATGAAATTCAAACCTTCTATAGTCATATCATCCACCATGGCCTCAACAACCTTCCCATAATTTTGAATACTTATGTATGTCCTTGATGCTTTGAACCTCATCTTGACTGAGAACCATGGGAGGTGGGAGGGTAGCCAATGGAGGTAGATCCAAAACTTTATCTTTTGTCAATAATGATCTGATAAATTTGGAAAGAACTCGGTTCTGTTCTTCCAACTTCTCCATGGTTTGTTTTCCTTTTTCAACCCATTCAATAACCTTAGTGACAGTTTCCCAAAGGTTATGAACCTCACTCTCAGGTGTATATTCTCCCAGTGGAATTCTGGAAAGCTCCAAGTTGGAGATCAAAAGATCCTTCTCCTCCTTATCCACCCTAGGTCTGACAACCTCTAGAAACTGCTGACCTTGAGCATCAGATACCAACCTTGAAGTATTCTTTTCTTTCTTTGCTGGAGGAGGAGGAGTAGTACCAAGCAGAGATGCTACAACATCAAAATTAGGCCATGTTAATCTGGAAGAAGATTTCCTTTTCCTGTTGTCTACATAAGGCTGCACCTAGGCAAAGGAAGAAGAAGAAATGGAGGAGTCAAGGGGTCCGAGTGCAAGATAACTCATGGCACTCAAATTCTAAACTAATGTTGCCTCCAATGGGGAAGTGCATGGAACCTCAAGAATTTCCTTTGCAGAGCTCGTCTGTTAAGCTTGGAGGTTCGGTTCTTGATCCTTCCTTCTCCATCTCAATAGTGGTTCCAAGGGTTTCTTCTGGTTCTGTCATCTCATCATCCTCATTCTCACTTAGAAAAATAATGTTCTCTAGCCCAACAGGCAATTCTGAGTGCTCCAGAAGAGTCTCTTCCTCGATTGGTTCTTGTTTAACCTCTTTGACCTTCTTCTAATACACTTGAGTGGAAGAAGAAGGAGTAGACATTTCAGGCTCTTTCAATGAGGAAGAAGGAGGAGTTTTCTCAAGTACCTCAGTACTGGGTGTATGTACTTCCTTCCCAGGTGTGGAAGTTTCTCTTGAAGAAGATCTACCCTGGCTCCTCCTGAATTCATGAACTTTCCTGTCAAACCAAACCTTAGTTCTGACGATGACAGGGGCAATTATCTCACTCAAATCATCTTTCTCCTCCACATACCAATCCAAGGTTTCTAGAGGTGTGTGCTTGATGGATATTTCATACTCAAAGGATTGCAAGCCCTCATCATCATCCACAAGCCCTTCAGGCACCTGGTAGAGATTAAGATCTAAGATCTGTTGTAGAGACAATCTACCAAAATGCCTCCTCCTGGCTTCAAAATCATCAACACAGTCAGCCCAATAATCCTCGGTGTCAGGACGATGATGATAGGTTATTTTGAGATTTTGATCAATGAATTTCTTCAAATCAAAACAAGTCCTGGGCCTGAAGAAATGAACAGTAAGAGGAGTAATAGCCCTTTCTAAATTTTTGACATCTAGAGTTGTATTGCATGTATAATTCCCCAAAGTGATAAGGAAATGAATACTTGTAATCTTCTTATCTTTACAGGTTCTATGAATCTTATCTAGCTATCTGTACACCTCAACCTGAGCCATTTTATCATTGCATAACATGGGAAGCTTGAGAGGTGTACTTTCAAAACAAGCCAATCTGATGTATGAGAAATTTCTGAACTAGATGAAGAAATCCCCATACTTGGCTATCAAAGCCATAGCCTCATCAAAAAATCTTCTAGCAGTGTCACCCTCCAAGAGTCTCATAATGTACATGGTGAAAGCATCATTTACCCTTCTTAAACTATGATTACTGTCCTTGAGGGTAAATTGAGGGAAATATATGTATATGGGCTCATCCTTCTTGCCATCAATGTAAGTGAAGCCGAACCACTCCCGAGATGCCGCCAGAGTGTACATGAGATAAGAAGTCATGTAGAACTTATTAGTTTGTTGAACATTTGTCAATTGTTTAGTCAGGTTCATGCAGATAATCTCAGCCCAATTTTTGTTTTGTTTACCCTCGCAAATGATGCTTATGAAAGAACACATCCAAAAATGGAAGTCGTTGGTAGAGGGCATCCCCATAATATGGGCAAGCAAGATGATGAAATATGATAGTTATTCATTGAAATCAACCCTAAATAATGCCTTAGAGAGTCGGGACGCTCCCTTCTTAGGACACTTCATCCATGACTTAGCCACTTGTGCCTTGTATTTGTCGCTATCCTTATCAAACAAAGCCTGAGCTTGAGCAAGAGTGAGAACAATGGAGTCTTCTATCTTAGGAATGCATAGGGCAGTGGCGATGGTGGCAGCATCTAGTTTTGCAATCAATTCTCCATACACATTAACAAACTCCTCGGTATCTGGATTGAAATGAGCTCCATAGGCAAGCACGGTGTCGGCACACTGCACAGAGATGGGAAAACCAACAACATATGTGATTTCACTGTCATTGATCATTTGGGCCATGGGAGCAGGGTTGTCGCATGTTAACCTGCCCCAGAAATCATCAAAATCCAAGTGTCGAACTTCACTATCCCCAATATTAGGTACAAAGGTCTCCAGAGGTGAAAAATGCTCGTGCCCTTGAAACTTGATCTTCATTTTACAGTGCATAAGGAACGGCCTTCAAAGAACAGATCGTGATAAAAATGCAAAGGGATATAGGAAGATGAACAAATGATTCAATTGCAAGAATGCAGGAAAGAAATAGGGAGTGAGCAATGTGACAAATTCATAAATGGTGGTCCCTTTAAATAGTCGTTTAGGAGAGAGAATATCATAAATGCGCATTAAATACCCCTCGCACCAACTTAAAAAGGTGAAATGCGGGAAAAGTAGAGAAAACTGGCTCGTATGGTCCATGGGACATTGGGACATGAAAAGTTGATTCGGCTGATGCGGGCGATGTGGGGAATCGGGGAACAGGAAGCCCAGAGGAACTTGGGACATGAGGGAGAAAATGTCCGACAGACCCACAAGTTACTAAAATGACCCCAAGAAATGGCATTTTCACTATCTCTTGAAATTTCCTCTTCACTAAAACATTACTGAAGGGTGCCAACTTAAATTTTTCAAAATTTTCAACTTTCAAAAGAGGGGAATTTTTAGGGGACAACATAATTGAGTCCACCCCTGCCATAATTTATTTATTCGAACCACCACTGAGGGCATGCTTGATCTTCAGTTATTCATCACCTAGGGAGCAGTCGTAATTTTTAAAAACCACAATCAATCTAGATTTTAAATTCACTATGAAATATTTTTTATCCTTCCCGCTCAAACTTCATAAATCTCTAATGTATTCAACATCCAAGATAGATAGGGTCGCACCCTCCCATATTTCGAGCACTTTCATTTTCTCCCTCCCCTTCGCTTGTGTGTCTGTGTCAGGGATGCATCCAATCTTTTCCACAGTTTTAACCACTTCTTCCCACTCTACAAAAACCCTAATTTCACTATTTATTTTCACCATCCTGAGACCTCATTTCATGCTCACAACCACTCTGAAATCATGGCGAAAGTAAATGTTAATAACTAATGCAATAAAATTAAAATACATCATCTTCCACTCTTTTGATTTTTGTTTTTGTCAATCTGGGCCATTGAGGAAATCCTAGCAAATGCCAAATTGATCTAGCTTTGTACACCAAATCAATAAACTTGGTTTCTATCCAAAAATTTTTAACTCCATTTTTTTGTTTTCTAATTTTAGTAATGGTTTCGATAGATTCTTTTTTAGACAGAATGTGCGCCTTTCGAAATCGTAGCCTCAAATGTAAAGACTTGTAAGTCTCCAAGCCAACAATATTTTTTTGTGCACATATTTATGATGGCCGTCAAGTATATAAAATTTGGCATCATCCCTTTCCAATTCTTTCGAATCTTTGAGTTCCACAATGTTATTCGTAGACTGCAAGAAGGGAAGAATAATTGTGTACCTCTGTGTAGAAATAACATTTATCAACATGGAGTGGACAATAAGGTCAACATTCTCATAATATATACGATGATACTGATATTCTGGAGGTGCTACATGACATCTTGAAACATCAATATAAAATATGTCACCATTGAACAAGAACAAATGCAGTTGTTGAATATTTGAAGGCTATGTTTTAGTGAATATAGTGGTTTCTTTCTTCGGCAATGTAGCTGATTTAGTATGCTTTTTCAATCCATGCAACTTTGATTTAGATGGGTTGATCTCCAATTTAGCTGAATATGTTCACCTCCGCATAGTAAACATCTTGGCATGTTTTGGATGTGAAATCGAACCTGTTCTATTCAAAAAATGACAAACATAAGAGGTTTTATCATTTCTATACAATTTTCTGAGTACTATAAGCATGTCATTATGAATGTCTTATGCATTTGAACAACTGTATTTGTTAGAATCTACTAACAACCCCAAATTCCAACCATATAGTGAACAATAATATGGTTCTTTGTTTATTGAGGCTTACATTTCTTATTTCATGAATAAAGAAATATCCAACTCCATATCCAGAATAAGACATTTATTATTTCAAATTCAATGCATTTGACCTGAACACGCAATGTCCTAGAATCAATAACTGTTGAGGATATAACCATACCGAATGCCTCATGTCTTTCTTTTATAACATAAAACAACCACATATCGACGTAGTAGTTTTCATGAGAATGGATTTCAACAAACCATTCCTTGTCTATTTTCTTCCAACATTCAGCGCCTTCAATGAATGGGATTTTCAAGAACGGAGTGCAAACAATGCAAGACATTTTACCTGTAATTGGTGTAGAATATATTAATAATTAGTTCACATATCAAAGATTTAAAAAATTCACATTGTCTGATAATGAATATAAGCATTATCCTAGCGATCACCAACCTCTAGAGTCCATTATTTTTTATCATTGGAGAGTAATTAACTTAATGGTTAGCGACCGCTAGGCTTCGATTAGACATGATATTTAACCTTCAACTGGTTAGAATAATTCATATTTTGTGGATCAAATCAATAATGACGGAAACTATCCAAAAAATTTCTAGTCAAGTAACATGCAACATACTTTTAAAGGATTAACCTTGTGTGTGATAAACTATAACATTCCTTAGATAACATGACGAGAAAGTTAGAAAATATAGATCTTAATGGCAGCTAGGATTCTAGTCGACATATAAATGGACAGTTTAAAACATTCATTGTTGTTCATTTACACCTATTGAATAGATTAGAGTGGAGGCCATTAAGATCTAATTTTTTGTATTATGAAGAGAGTGTTTGAGAAATAAATCTCAATAACATGGTTAGCAATCACTAATAATTATTGGTTATACATAAAAATGCTTAGTTGTTCATTAACACATATTTCAAGGAATAACTAAGTGGCCACTAAGACCTAACGATTATTATTTGAAATTGGGCATTGTAAACACTATATGTATAGCTTTTGATCGATAGGAATTTTCATTGATTATAATTGAAAGATATTGGGTGGACTATCCCTGGCGGAGCCTAGTGCTGCACTACATACCATCGAGAGGGATCAATCCTTATGTAGTTCTAATAAGATACATTATTTATGACATAAAATTCACATCGATTCCTATCAAAGAAAATACTAAGTGAGCGTTAAGTTGCATTACTTATTGAAAGGAATGACATAATGGTCGTAAGGCTCAACAGTTTCTTAATTTGAAAATATCAAATGAATAAAAAATCATGGTCTAGTTTAGCGGCTGCTAGGCTCCTACTGTTACCTCTAATCATTGTAAACACTATTTGTACAACTTTGGATCGATAGGAATTTTCATTGATTATAATTATAACATATTGGATGGTCTATCCCTGGCGGAGCCAAGTGTTGCACTAAATATCGTCGAGAGGGATCAAGCCTTATATAATTGTCATATGATATATTATTTGTGACATAAAATTCACATCGATTCGAAAAAAATGGAATCATTTATATTAGTGACATTTTCTACAAGGTTTCTCACAAGTGGCTCTCATGGGATATCCTTAAAGATAAATTATAGCTTTAAAATGGTGTAAAGTCAATTCTGGAAATCCAAACCTCCATATTTGATGAATGTCTTCACAAGTTTGTATCAAGTTTCATGGAGGAGAGACCAGCATTGACCTTTTATTGCTCCTTCTACAGGTTCAAAGCCAAATTAGTTATAATCTTCTTACCCCTCAACATATTTAGGGGAAACTCTTAGCTACCATTAGAAAGTAAGTTACTTTGATGATGTATGGGCTAGAAGATTTTTTAATCTTTGGAAATCCAACATTGAGCCCAAAAAAGCTCATTTTCTTTAGTTTATCATCTATTAGGGTCCACTAGTGGGTGATATGCTCAAGCACATGGGAATATCAAATCTTGTATGCCTTGCTTGTCATTGGGATGAATCCTTCAAACACCTTATTTGGTGTTTCCCTCGTGCATAGTCTTCTTGGAAATGGATTCCTACCTTTTTTCAACCTTGGCTTCCTTAATTATTTACTTGGGAAGTGGTTTTTCTTGCGGAATCGACCATGCTATCTAAAAAATACAACATTTTTGGGTGAATTGTATATTGATATTCTTTTTCATATTTGGAAAGATAGAAATCATGTTATTTTTAACAATATGGTTATGGAGAGAAATTTTTTATGACAAATAAATTTATTGTTATCTCCAATGTGTTACTTTAGATCCAAGTCTAGGGGATAAGGTTTTCTTGGAGGTGGTGTACCGAGGAGTACTTTGTGTATTGTTAGTTAGGTATCTCTAGATTCTCCTTACCACCATTCTTTGTCATAGGAACATGGCCAAGATTTGTTTCATTGCACTCTAAAAGCAAGAAAATCTTCTCTCCTCACTTTGGTCAACCTCCACCCCGATCTTGACACCCCTCACCTCTCCACAATGGCGATGTGTTTGATTGTATCAGTGGTAATGGTGACATGTTTGACCGTCTTAGTGACATTAGTGGTTAAGGTTGGGATGCTTCTATTCGAAACAAATTTCCACACTTGGCTCTTTTCATTTCTCCTTACTCAGTAGGGTGAGTAAAATAAATAAAGACGGTAAAATGATGGGTGGGGTCTCATACCTAACACAATAGAACCTTCTGATGCTAATGGATATAGGTCACAGGGGGGTTCACTTAGTAAAAGTATGGTATAACATGTGTGTTTGAAGAGTATTAAAGAATACCCTTAATTCTAGTTTCTACCTCTAATTATTCAATTGATAATACCCCCTCTTGTTATATTATTAGAATGAAAATACCCCCTATTTTTTCCATGTACCATACTTGCCCATTTTTCAATTAAAATTTTATTTACCCCTTTTTATTTCTACCCTAATATATTAGACAAAAAATATATTATATTTCTCACTCAATTTTTTTTAATATGCATTTCCTCTCGAAAGATAGTTTGAAGCCATTCAGGACCTATTACAAATCACCTTATATATGGTAAGCTTTAATCATTTATCAATAGTTCTTCAAATAATTAAGATGGTGAAATAATATCACTTGTGTTGAAAATCATACTCAATCCTGGTTTTCTACCATCTTATTATTTCTTGGTTAAGAATCTAGATTTCTTTATTTAAAAAGAGATTATAATTTAATTTATGACCCCACTCATTTTGCAATTTTAAGGTATTTACTTTTAAAAACTAGGGTTCAAATGTTTTAATTTTATATTAAAATTAAGCCTCCCTTTCCTTTGGCCCACCTCTCTAACCTACCCCCAATACCTGATTCAAAACATCAATAAATTAAACCCTTTCACCCCCTCATGTATACCGGTATATTGACTTTAATTTTATTAATTTTAATTACCTCAATATGAACCCACGTGTTAGGATATTTCCTAGCTAATGAACCCCCTGTGATATAGGTGCAAACATGATAGTCCCCCTCCTTTGTCTCCCTCGACCGCCATGTACACCATTGTTACTGATTAACTAAAATGTGGAAATATCCTATATTTAATCTAATTTAGAACGACCTATAAATGCAATAAATAAATGCAGTAAAGAAGTGTGTAAATGACCCAAGAAACTATGAGAAAGGAAATGCTAACTCTAATGTGCAAGAGAGAAGAGGAAAGAGCTTGGCTGATTCGATGATCTTGCGAGACTGTGTCGCAGAGCAGGCTATATAAATAGGAAGCAGGAACAACTGTGCAGAGGTCCTAAAAAGGGAAGATCTAGATTGATTCTCTGGACTGGGATGCCTAGAGAGGGATTGGGGCACCCATGGGTGCTCTGGTATGCAAAATGGGTGCCCTGGTCTGCGCAAAAGGTCCAAAACTGAGTTTGATAGGTTCGGCAGGTGATATGAAACCCTCGTCATGTGTCACATTAACTTCACTATTTTTCCTCAGGTGTCATTGCTAATCCAAAATGAATAGAAGACCTGCAAAAGACCACAAGAAGTATCAAAACCCTAAAAATAAGAATGCAAATGAATAGGTCAAACTGACCTCAACTGCCACAACATTGGACTTACTAACTGAGTGTTGCACTGCATTCCAGACCCAAATGTAGTTCTAGTGTGTGTGTGTGAACCATGTGCCCTAGGTGCTCTTATGTCAGCCGCTTTTTGTGAAGTAGCAACCTAACTATGTGTAGAAAAATGTAATAGAATGGTGCATGAAATATGATAGAATCCCTCGCCTATGCTTGTGTGATATAGATGAACCAACCTTTTCCTTGTGATGGAGATAATGGATGCAAATGATCTCCAAATGGATGCAACTCTAGGTGGATGATAATAGTGCCTAGTGTTTGGTCCCTCATTATGGTCTCATAACTTTATATTTATAGGGTTTTCTTGATCTAATTTCATAATTAACCCCAAAATGGCCGACCACCAAAAAGATAAGAACCTGAAACAACTAGAAAGTGCCCAAAAAGTGGTGGAAAATTTCAAAAAGGATCTGGGTGCCACTGGTGGGACCAAGGCACCCATGGGTTCCCCAGTACTAGCCTGGGCACCCAATCAAAGCTAAAGTAATGGAAGATGATAAAAACTAACTGGGCATATGTGCGTTGGAGGTTGGGAATAACGACATAAATCAAATTAAAATAACCAAGAGATTGGGGTTAATTAGTACTTTCTTCACTCAAAAACCTTCTAAATAGTAGTATGAGACCGAGACTAAATATTACCCAAAGTGAATGATTTAGTGACTACATTTTCCCCCACTTTATGTTGGTGAGCGGAAAGCTCGGTAACATAAAGTAGATAGAGATGTGTACCTGATGTCGATGTAGAGTGATGTAGAAGGTGTTCCAAAGGACTAGAAAAAGTGTGGAGTGATAAAAAGATGATGGAGCATGGAAACTAAAGATGAAAATGTGCAAAAAAAGTGATGAGAGTGAACCTAGGGTGGAAATGCGTGTGTAGTTATTGATGTGTGTGATGTACCTGCATGGTTAGTATAGTGTGTGGTACCGTGAAATGTTGTTGTTGACGTTGTTTTTACCCTTATTTGACTACTTTTTTCTCATACAACCGGACCTACAAGGAGAAAACGATCAAGTAGTCAAATAGATATGTATGTATGTGTAAAAATGCAGTTTAAAAGACACGTGTATATGTATGTAAAAAGCACGTAAATGTAAAATACACAAATGAAAAATGTAAATGGAATATGTGCACCTGATCCATGTCGAGAGAAAGAGTTTAGAATGATATCTTGTACTGTCGAGGTTTTTTGGGTGATCTAACGTCATAGGCCGAAGAAGTATACCGAAGGAATTTCTCTATATCCTCCAACCTTTAACTGCTTCCCTTAATGCGTGTGAAGAGATATTTGTACCGTCCTAGTTTTTTGGGAGATACGGTGCCAGTGGTAAAAGAAGTATTAGGATGAATTACGATGTATCCTCCAACTGGTAACTAGTTCCCCAAATGCTAAGGACAACCATGTCATGTAAAATCCGCTGTGTATGGAGTTCGTAGACTGGTTTGAACTCACTCATTGTATGTAACCCACAATGTCAAGGGCGGAAAGTGCACTGAACTGAACCAGTGTAAATGCGTTGTGTAGATTGTAAAAAACCCCAAATGATGCCCCCCTCTTTAGGGGCGCATGCAACATGTCGTTGATAGGAGAATGTGCCCCCAAAAGAGGACCAACCACATGAACTCTAAAACTCTGCCCTGTAGAGGGGAAGGGAATGTCACTCGGTAGAAACCAAGGCACACACAAATAAGAATGGCTAGCCAAAGACAAGTGTTAGTACGAAAAAGCATGCATGTAGTAAAGACAATGTGTAATCTACGCAAACAATGTAAGTTAGATACCAAGAAAAGTAGTAATGTACACATGTAAGAAGACAAAATAAGCCACACAAAGCATGTTGCAAACATGGGACATCACTCACGATGTCTCAAGACATGCAAGGCCATCATGGCTGCATACAACAAACAAGTGTGCACACCAAACATAGGGCAAAGTCTGCAAATAAGAAGAAAATAATGGTAGACAAGAATGTAACAAAGAAAGTATGGAAGAAAATATCCTGCATAACAAATGTTGCACATGAAGCACCCGTTAGCATGTTAGAAAGATAACTAGTATGTCAAAAATGTGTATAAGCTAAGTAATGTAAAGTGCTAAGTAAAAAATGAAACAATAGCACTTATGAGAGATGAATGTGGATGCCCCCTAGACGACCAGTGTAGGAAGGGTAGAAGGTGAGCATCTATGCTTTGTGTCAAGAGATCTATATCTGTGATCACAACTAGAAAAATACGTGAAAACACATGTGTGGATAGTATAGATAAATGACATACAAGTAATCTAACTAGCATGTGTAATAAAGTGACCATGAACAAGAAAAAGTAAGAAAGAGTAAAAGCAACCATAATATGCAGTATGTTATGGATGGATGGAATGGAATGCAAGATGGATGATAGGAGCCATGCGCCCCCCAAGTGAATGGAAATGTATGCAATGATGTTCATTTTGTTTTCCCCCTCAGCAGTCAAGAATGAACCGTAAACAAGAGTGTGTCATCGAGAAATGGTCAAATAGTGTGTATTGTGTTGAACGCGGTGTGATGATTGTGTGTGTATTGATAGCATGCGACCTATAAATGATGTATGTGCGTGACCCTTATATCCAAAGCTTATGAAGATCATATGATCATGAAAAAATTAATGAGCAAAGGAGTGATGATTTAGCCTAAAGTGTATATCACTACAAGATGAATAGTAGGAAGTGGTGATTTAACCTAAAGTGTATACCACTACAAGATGATATAGTAAGTGACAATTTAGCCTATAGTGTGTGTCACTATCCTAGAAATGTCATGTGAAGAAAGGTCAAATGATAAACATGTGATGAGGATAAGGTCCATTTGATTTGTAAACCCTTGACAATCGAGTATAGACCGAGGATCTAAAGTGTGTCATAGGGTAATGAGTGCAACGCGTAAAGATGACAATGTAGTGTGATGTGATAATAGATGACCATGTGATGTATAGAATGCGATGCAAGCTGTGTAGAATGTATATAAGTGTGATGTAAAATGTGTAGATATAATAGTAATGCAGTATGTAGGATGAGTAACACTAAGATAGTTTGTGGATGATAGTTAGTATGATATATATGTAAAATGCGAGATGTGAGGATAATGCATGATGTATAAATGTCAATAATGTGACTCAAGATATTAGTAGAACGAGACTATGTATAGCGAATGTGTATGCAAGTGCAATGTGTAATAGTCTGGTAGTGTAAGTCCTGTAATGTAGTGTATGGACTAATCATGTAGACTAATATACAATAGTCAAGAGTGATATATGCACAATGAGTGATGTATCGGGTAATGACGATGCTAAAATGTGTGATGAAAATGCCGATGTAATGGTGAGGATGACAGATGTGTAATGCCCTATAGTGAAAAATGTGTGGGGTTCATGTGTGGTAATCCCTCAATACTTCAAGTGTGAACCAAAGCAAAAAGTGTAATTCATTGGGTAATGATTCGATGCTAGAACGTGTAGATGAGAATGCCATATGAGGAAATGTGATGTATGATAACAATGCCAAGATGAGGTACGTACTATATGTAAAGAGGTATGAATGAAATGAACTAACAAATGATAGTGAAGGACAAAGGTCCTTTATCTGATGTATGCGATGATGATAGCATATGACTATGAGGGGTATGTGAATACTATGCCACCAAAGTATGTGTGATGAAAGAGGCTATCATGTAATGTCATCTAGAAGATCATCGCTTTTAGGATCATAGTCGAATGGATAAGCATTGGTGACTTGATAAGCAATAGTGTTTGGTTGATCATGTAATGAGCCATTGAGGTGTAAGATGTACACGGCCATAACATACTCCTCATCAGTGAATGGAGGAAGTGGGCAGTCCATGTGCATACCAACGAGTGATATTTTACGTGTAACCTAGGAAAGAAATGTTGCATATGAAAACACGTCCAAAAGGAATAGGAAATGAAATATCTATATGGTCAAGATTTAAAGTGCCCCCAATATAGTCAAGCCATGATTTCCCTAATGTAAGTTGTGAAGAGCGAGGAGTGCACAATAGATGGGCTGTGATGAAAGACATCGTAAGGCCATAAGTAAAGTAATGCGAATGATGAAACCATAATAAAGATGAGGAGCGTATGACATAGGATATAATTCCTCAAAATCAAAGCCTACATGAGCTAGAACCTCATGTGTACATATAGTGTCATCGCATGTAGGATCAAATGGAATGTGTTCCAAATATGAGTCATTCATGAAGAACGTGCAAGTAAATGGTGGGCATGCTAATGTAAGTTTTGTAGGTGAAGGTGTGGGTGATAGAGCGACGTCCATGGACTGGAAAACCCCTGATATGGAATCATAGCAGTAGCAGTAGCAGGTGGTATAGAAGATACTACATCTATCATGCAAATAACACCATCTAGTGGTGGTAAGTGAGGTGGTTCTTCCATAGGTTGGGGCTCATCTGTAAGATCGGTGCATGGCATAGGAAGACCAGTGTTAGGAGCCCGATCACATATACTGAAATGGGATCATGAGTCATCAAAAACAATATAATTAATACCTTCATGTTTAGGAATTTTCACAGACCATGCATAGTATAAGCCACAACTTGTATGGGATGAAGCCATGGCCTACCAAGTTGACAGTTGTAGGAAATCTGTGAAATTAACAACGAATAAAGATAGTGTGGACAGTATTCTAGGACCAACAATGATAGGTAATATGGAACATGTAATGCGACCAATAGCATGGATGAACCGAACCATCATAGATGTGCGAAGTGAAAGAAAAGATGGAGTAATATGACAAGTAGAAAGTCCTAAGTGTTCTATGAATGACATGGGACACAAGATTAGGCTCAGAGAGAATGTCAACTCAAAGTACACTTGATACAACTGTACTTTGTGGATACGATTATCATGACATACAAAGAGCGGGTCATTATTAAAAGTATTAACATTAGTGGGAAGATTTAGACTTGCATACTGGGTGTGAAGAAAAGGCATCTTCAAATGCTTGATGTAGCAAATAAGTCTGGATTCATGTTAGCATGAAGGAAAGAAGTAGTAAGGATGTTGGACTTTAAAACAATGCAGTAAATCATGATGCTTGCAATCAAATAATCATTGAAGTGATATACTCATGATGACAAAAACCTAAGATGATGAGCTATGAATGAAGATCCTAGAAGCATGTGAATGAAGGAAGTGTTCACCAAAATGGGATTCAACTAAATGATTAACTAAAATGTGGGGAGTATCTGATAGTTAATCTAATCTAGTTCGGCAATAAGTAAATACAATAAATAAATGTAATAAGTAAACTATGGAAAATGATCCAAGACAACTATGAGAAATGGAAATGCAAAACCCTAGAGTACTAAGAGATAAGAGGAATGAACTCAACTTGATTAGATGATCTCACTAGACTAGTGTCACAGAGTTGGATGGAGAAATATGAAGTATGGATCTGACTGTGTAGAGGTCCTAAAAAGGGAAGATCTAGACTGATTCTTTGGACTGGGGCATCTTGAGAGGGACTGGGGCGCCCATGGGCGCTCTGGTATGAAAAATGGACACCTTGGTCTATGCGTAAGAGGCCCCAGAACTGAATTTCATAGGTTTGAGCAGGTGGTCTGAAACCCTCACTCATGTGTATCGCATTAACTTCCCTGCACTGCGTCAGGCGTCACTGCTAATCCAAGATGAATAGAAGACTTGCAAAAGACCAAAATAAGTATCTAAACGCCCTGAAAAAAGAATTCCTATGAATATGTTCAGACTGACCTCAGTTGCTACAATAGTGGACTTACTAATTGAGTGTTCCACTACATTTCAGACCCAAATGTAGTTCTAGTGTGTGTCTGTGAACCATGTGGCCTAGGTGCTCTTGTGTCAGTCGCACTTTGTGAAGTAGCAAGCTAACTACATGTGTAGAAAAATGTAATAGAATGGTGCATGAAATAGAATAGAATCCCTCCCCCTATGCTTGTGTGATGCAGATGAACCAGCCTTGTCCTTGTGATGGAGCTAATGGATGCAAATAATCTCTAAATGGATGCAACTATAAGTGGATGACAGTAGTGCCTAGTGCTTGGTCCCTCATTATGGTCTCATAACTTTATATTTATAGGGTTTTCTTGATCTAATTTCATAATTAACCTCGAAATGGCCGACCACCAAAAAGATAAGAAGATGAAACAGTTAGAAAGTGCCAAAAAAGTGGCGGGAAAGTTCAAAAAGGACTGGAGCACCCCTGGTAGGACTAGGGCGCCCATGGGCACCCTAGTCAAAGCTAAAATGACAGAAAATGATAAAAATTGACTGGGCATGTGTGCGGTGGAGGTCGGGAATGATGACAAAAATCAAACAAAAATGACCAAGAGATTGGGGTTAATTATTACTTTCTTCACTCAAAAACCTTCTAAATAGTAGTATGAGACCGGGACTAAATATTACCCAAAGTGTGTGATTTAGTGACTACAACTACCGAAGTGTCATATTTTTTGTGACTCTTGGTTTATGGCTGATTGGTTTGATCACTCTTTTTTTGGTTGAACTGCATTTTACTATGTTTGTGATTATTATACAACCTTAATCTTGACATTGTATTAATGATATAATCCAGTTTCTTTCTCAATACTCTTGCTATCTCAATGTGACTTGCATTTTAAGGTGTGATTCTTTCTGCCCATTTTTTCTACAATAAATGTCATATTATTAAATTTTATTATAAAAGAGTATTTTTCACAAAAAAAATCTTTCTGTTGGTACTCTAGAGGGATCAATGAATACCCAGCAACCTAGAGCTTTGATGAGCAAAGCTCTAACATAAGGTGAGTGCCACCGATCAACCACTTCTAGAGTAGCACACACTGAGCCGTCAATGCATGTTGCAAGTAAACCACGGGATTTGACTCATGACTTGGGCCACTTAAATCGGTGATCGAGGCAAAGAAAGCCAACCGCAGGTGCTAAAATTTTGTAATGTGAGCACTTTTATTATACCAGAGCTATGACCCAAAATGGTGAAGGAGCACCTTCTCAAAGTGAGACATGGGATTCGGCTTCAGTCCTTAATGTCCACTAAACAATATCCATTTGGAGCACCCTGTTGTGTTCCACTTAGTTCTAATGGAGAAGTTTGACCCTTACCTCAAGAGATCCCATGACCACTTATTAAAAATGTCCAATAAAATCAAAGAAAATACAATTTAGGTTTATAATTACATATTAGTTGTAACTTACTAATAACCCAAACCCTTAAATCCAATCAGACAAATTGTTATCTTATATACAATAAAAATTTAGAAAAGATAAAAAAATGGTGGATACTCTTCACGATCCTTATTTTATCCTTTTGCAAAATGACAATTTTAAATTTTCTATGCATTGACATCTTGATTCATATCTGCAAGTATCTCAAATTTTAATAATATAGAATAAGATTCCCTGTTTTTGTTTCAAAATTCTTAAATTTATTTCAACATTTCTTCTTATCAAATGGTCATTCGGGATTTGTTTTTAAAATAATTTTCATTTTTGTTAGCTTCATTTTATTCAACTTGAAAGTAGTTGAGACTCGCTTTGCCACAGGTTACATTGTTTTAAAGATACTCATGGATGTAAAACAAGTCTTAAAAAACAGTCATTAGTGATGCTTGGGCAGTTTGGAGGCAATCCCAAACAAAGAGAACAAAAAATATGAGGAATATCATTCTTGATGATGATTGGTAGGCTCAAGTACAATATTTGTTTTCTTTCAGCGAACCAATTTATGCTCTCAATCGCCCTTGTGCAAATCTTTGGTGATATTTGTGATCGCATTAGATACAATGGCACATAGATACAATGGCGGAACAAATCAAAGACATTATTATGGCAAAAGAGCTAGACCACTCTAAAACTTTTTACAAACAAATATGACATTCTCAAACAAGGTCAAATAAAATGACAAATACTACCATATTGAGATGTTGGCAATCCCAAATTGAATAGCGCCAAATATGGACGTAGAGGTAGCTAATGGATATAAAAAACATGTTCAAGAGGATGTATACAGATCCTAGAGTTATTGTTGACCCTAGGATTGCACAAGCCAAGGATAAGTGATGCAGTCACAGTTAAGGGGTAGAGTTAACAACCTTAGACCATCCAGCCTAGATTCACACTCCCACACAACACATTCTTACACAAAAATGTAACACCACAACTACTCTCAATTATTTTAGGTAACAGTATTACAACTATGTTGATTTTACACTCCTACTCTATCCCTACTTTGTATTGCAGATTTATTACAATCCTTTCCTAACTAGAGTGCAACCCAACTCCTACAAACCTCTAAGTCCCGTCCCTACATGCACTCCTAGCAAGTCTTAGCTTGTAAACTATTTATAACACTACTCTTCAGGAAAACTATACTATTTCCCTGCAACAAGTTACATGGCTTACTAGATGTTCGGCCTAACTACTCTCTTGACTGACTGAACTCTACTCTCGCTACTTCCTTTGACTAACTCTCACTACTTCCTTTGACTATCTCTCACTCCTCTACCCTCCAAATTACTTTCTTTGTGAGGAACCATTTTCTTAAATTCATACATCTACTCTTGGAGCATTTTCACATAATGCTTCGGTCTCCAAGCATAAATTGCATCAACATCTTCCTCCTTGTCGGTGTCAAGTGTCAATGCTCAAAGTTGTCGTGGGCATTAACATCCAACCTCTTGTGAATAGATGGCTTCATTTGGGCACTTGGCAAATGAAAAGTAACGCACACTTAGATGAAAAGTAAGGGGCACTTTGTTGAAGTGACCATGTTGATGGGAAAAAGTTCACTTCTTGTAGTTAAGCAACAAATTTGCTCAAGTGAGGCGCGGTTATTGATTGTTTTTCTTGCTTTTCCTAAATTGGAAGAGTCCCGTTAACATGCCAACTCAAGGGCAAACCCAGTCTTCAGGAATCACCCCTCAACTCCATATTCAAGCCCAACAAAACCAACACTAGTTGAAACCTCCTAGTGACAACTCCAACGATACCAATCCCAACAATTAAAGATTAGAATCTCCAGGGAATTCTCTAGGTGAAAGTCGATGGGCTCCACTCGGCCTTAGGAAGGCCTTACAGTAAACTCCCCTATTGGCAGAAACAGGGGCCAAGTGGAGGAGAAACTCTTCCAACAACACACCTGACAAGAAGGCCTTTCCCTACACAACCGTGCGTCGGCTCATTGGTGGTTAAGTATCCCCGAGGCCCCTCCAAGGCCGGTTGCAACACATCCACCTCCATTGTCCAACCCCAGAGGACTTTCCAATACAAAAGGAGCACCATAGCTAGGAAGTTCGCCACAAGCACAAAGCGCAGTTCCTTTCCAATGCAAGTGATCGCCTAACCAATACGATAGACACCATTCACTACACTCCCCACCAAGGAGTAACACGAGAAAACCTTTCTCACCGCCATCTGTTGAGGCAACGCACCACAACTACAAAATGTTTTGAAAACCAGCCTACGTTCTTGCTTCACTCAGCCTGACGTGCTGGCACTTAAGGGTGAGGTAAAAGAGAGTCCCCTCCAACATCCTCGCACAACGAGAACTTACAACCAATGGAGGGATCAACCAACCCAATCATAATTGCACAACTACTAAGGACAATCCCTCATACTTGAGCACTAAGAAGCCAACATAACAACTTCCACTGATACACGTTCTCATAACGTCTAAGCCTGCATTTGATGTAACTTTGAGTTTCCTGGACAACTTGAACTAATTAAAGAATCTCAGGGAGTCTTGCAATTTGAACTTATTTTCCCAAGCATCCCAGAGCCTCTGCATGCACCAGCAATGATCTTCCCTACTGCCTTAGAGTACATTCATTCTTAAGCCACTTGGTGAGTTCTATGGATCCACAGCCCAGATTTCCCCCACCCTACAAGATGGGTTATTGTTAACAAGATCGGCGATGAACATGGTTTGACACCATCCATACTTCTCTAGGGTTTGGGCCCTCTGTCTCAGCATTGAACACAAGGACAGGGTAGATGTTGAGTTCACATTGTATAACAATAACATGTCGTATCAAGTTGAAATTAGAGGACTTCCCAAATATCCACTTCATTCCCTCCACAACCACCCTCTGAAGGGAATTCTAATTAGCCACGTCAAACATTTTGATTACCTCTACACCAAACGTGAGCACAAAGTAAACTAGAGCTTTAAAGGCCATGATCTTAGACCAAGTGTGGATTCTTTGAGAAGCTAGAAATTTTTGAACTCCAAGGAGGGTCCTACTACCTGTTGTTGCTCTCTCCTTGATAGTTCTTTCGATAGACAACTGTGGATCAGAACTCTATCCCAAGGATACTTGTAGCTGTCACACACCCCAGTCCTCTTATTCCTAATAAGAAACTCGTTTTGGTCCAACACCTCCCGATCCCGCAAATATTTTAATGACCTTCCACTTATCGATACCACATTCCATACCCCACTTATCACTCTAGACCTGAATCTTTTGCAACATTTACTTGAGGCCCTCCGTCAATTGATGTCATAGCTACTAGGTCATCCGCAAAGATCATCCCAGCCATTATCTCCTCAACAAAGGCTGAGACCGCCACACCCATCCCTTCGAAGATCCTTCATAATATCATTTATGAAGATATTGAAGAGAGTGGGGGATGTCAAGCACCCCTACCTTATACACTTCTTTTCACAAGGATTGGAGATGACAACAGGTTTTCATACTCTAACATGCACCGAAGAACCATTATAGAGCTCTTGGAAAAATGTGGAGGACCTTCCCCCCTCCGCCCACTCCCACCGTTCTCGAAGTTTCCTAAACAGAGCTTTCTGTATGGGATCATGTATCATAGGCATTCTCAAAGTCTATGAACACCACGAACATGTAGGCCTCTTGAGCTTGGCCATACGCATCATGGTGATCTCATGAAATGCAACAACTTGCCTGATACACTCCTCATCCTTTCTGAACCTTGCCTAACTTTTTGATGATACATTTATTTCCTCCAGCTCCTTCTCAATTCTCTATATGATCACATTGGTGAGGATTTTAAACATAACATTTATAAGATATATTCCCCTATAATTTTCATGAAGTGTCAAATAACCCTTCTTGGGAATGGACATCAAGACAACAACATTAAAATATTTGGGAATCGCCCCATTTTCCCTTCATCACCTTTAGACACGATGTTATCATAGGGATCTGACCAACCTTTCCTTTTGATTCTTCCTTTATAACAATGCTTTCTCCTCCCAAGCATCACCTTAAACCACTATGGGTGTTTACACCCTAATTAGATTTAACATGAAACCTAATTGGTTTTAATGAATTGGTGCACTAAAGGATGTAAGGGCTAGAAACATATGGATATTTTGATTAATTAACTTCCAATATTAATTATCACAATCAGAATAACTCTTTTATACTAGTAACTAATATGTTAAACAAGATATGAACTTGAAAATACAAAGGAACGAGAGCACTTAGTTGATTACAGGTGATTTTGGAAGGTTTTGCGAAGATGTATTGTAAGAACATAGTAAGGAGCTTCAAAACTATATAGATTGTTTCCTTAATGACTGTATATGTGTTATTGAAAGATTTAGGGAGAGGTGGGTTCCTTTTGCAAGCGTAGGAAGTGATTGTATCAATGTAATTCTATATGATTTTTAGGTTAGAAAATGGTGTAGTGTTTACTTGCGTATATAGGATTTTATAGATGAGTTATCGATTAAAGGACCACCTAGAGACATTAGAAGACCCAAAAAAAAGATATGAATTTGAAAGCATAGTTGGAGGACATGTCGGTTCAATACCTTACAATCCGATCAGGATTGGATGTACTATCCTAAACAATTTGTATGGTCATTCCTAGGGAAGGAAAACATGCAAACTGAAGTTTGGGAGTTGTTGTTTGATGTTTTTCTATGGATTTTATTCATTGTGTTCTAATAATTTGATGACATTTCAGTGTGCAATGATAAACAAGATAAACATGAGACCTCAAAATGTGTTAAGTGGGAATGGGAAAGTTATTTTTATCTTAGAAAGAGTTTATTTTTCAAAACTAGTTGTTTCAAAGAGTGAATTGCCAAATTTAAGTGTCTACATTTTCCCCCTCTTTAAGTATGAAAAAAAATTAGATGCTTAAAGGAAACTATATCTGAGCATGTAGACACACTTAGTATTTTCTGGAATATTTGTTTTGTAAAATTTTGTTGTGATTGTGTTGGCATGCTCCATGATGAAACCTACAACATGGAGTGTAGTTGATGTCTATGAAAAAGAATTGAACTTTAACTCAAATCTAAAGTATAACATGAAATATTTTCATTTACATAAGAATGATATTAAAGATATGTAAATAAGGAAGGAATACACATATTTTTTTCTAGAGGGAGCAACTCTCGTTCTTTGTTTGTGCTTGAAGATGTTGCATTATTGAATTTTATGAACGTTGCCGAAAGATTGGGGGTGACTAGTTCCCAATTATGCTGACGAGAAACCGGAGTGTTAGGTGCATGCAATGCAACATGGAATGTTGAGGAGAGAAGAAAAAGAATGAAGTGTCAAAACACCTTGCTAAGGAAGAAAATCAGGTATCAAAGTTATTCAGTAACTCTAATATCTTCCCCTTTGATTGCAAAAGGAAAGGAAAATTTGCCTATGAATAACTTAGCCACTTCAATACCTTCCATAACCCCATGGACCACACCGATACAAACGGATATAGGCCCAATTTTATAAATTAGGACACACAGTAGAAAAGAGAATGGATATCCCCATAGCCTTCCCATGTGCTGCACATCTACAAGGTACTGAAATGTTTATGGAGAGAGGAGACACATGCCCCCAAGATCTCTAAAACTGTAGTAGAAATTGAATGTCATGCTGGAAAAAAGAGAGAACTACTTCATGCCCCTGTACTAATCTATATTAAGTGAACTAATTTTTGAATTGTGCTAAAACCTTGAAAATGTAGTTGAAAATATGAAACTGTTGATAAAACTCATATTTATGTCCCACAGGAAAGAACCTATGATAGGGTCAGGACCTTATCGTATGGTCTTAACCAATCTGTATGGTTATGAACATGTGCATTTTTTTGAATTTATGTGATTTTTTGGATTTTTGAGTACTTTTAAATTGTTTATACTTGTATCATACCACAAAATTATGCTTGTGTCTACTTGTGAGTGTATAATATACGTAGATGAATGCCCCCTCATTTGAGGTGTGAGTGAAAACTATGTTGAGAACTTGGCTCAAAATAAATAGATTTGTTCCCATGCATAATATGTTTAAGAAGTTGTAGATGTGGCCACCTTGAATAAATTGTACCTGCAAAGAGAAAGGTGTTTATCCATGGTGAAAACCATGGCATGCAAGGAAAACAATAATATAAATATATTGAAACCACATAGCTAATAACAAGAGTAATTTAAATACATGTAAATACAACAATAGTGCAATTAGATTCAATAAGTATGAAAACAATGTCACACAAAAGATAAAAAGTCGTAAACATGGGACACCCACGATGTCACAAGATAATCAAGGCCCATAGGCCTACAAACAAAAGAAAGAAATAGAAAATAAGATAAGCATGATGCCACAAACATGGGATACCTATGGTGTTGCAAGACAATCAAGGCACATAGGCCACATGAAATGAAAATAAGAAAGTAGTAATACACACCCACGAACATGTATGTATGAAACAAGAGTTTCAAAACATGATAACACAATAGAGTAGTAAATATAGATGAAAATATGTGATATAAGAGTTGTCAACATTGCACAAGACACATGTGTTATTCCCATTAGCTCAAAAGATAACATATACATGATAAGTGTAATCAAGCATAATAAGGAAGTAGAGAGGAACTATAATGGAACCATAACACATGGATGTAATGTAAAATGGATTCCCCTAGATGTATAGGAAGTCTAGGTAAAGGTCCAGCCAACACCTATCATCGTGTTACATTTTTTACATGTCTTGCATCATGCTCAAAATCCCTCATGAATGCATGTGTCTACAGAGTAAATAAGTATGATATCTATCAAACCAAAGTGATAAACAACATGGATAATAGAAAGTGCTAACAAATAAAGTGAAGTGTATAGGTCTTGATTTTGTATTTTTGTAAATATATCAATGTTTTGGTATTTTCCAAGTGATTATCTATGTACACAAATATGGGTAGCATTAAGCTATCCAATGAGAGCCTTCAGAGAGGTGAAGTAACTGATGACGCGGATAGAGGCTTGGGCCTTGATTGTGTGGAAGGAAGTGACTCAAATGCAAGAGGCACACTAGTTTCAATGGTAGAAAAAGAGGATCTAGATGAAGACAAAGATGTATGATGGGTCTGGGAAACAAAATATATACGTGGAGTGCCTAAAAGAGTGTGTATTCCTAGTGATCCCATGGGCATTATAATTCCTATGGGAAGTGAGGGAGAGAGCATATGCATTAGAGGACCTAGAAAGGACCATATGAGAGGAATATTTATGCAAACCAATGTGTGAAACCAAAGGCGTATCAGAAGACCTAGGAGAAAAAGAGTCATGAAAGGTAGTTTTACAACCAAAGGGCCACTCAGGAGAGCTAGGATAGCTAGAGCCATGGGAAGCGATGTGTGCAATCAAAGGGCTATCATGAGAGCTAGAGTCGTGAGATCTAGTGTGCGCAATCAAAGGGTTATCAGGAGACCTAGGATAACGAGAGTCGTGAAAGGCATTGTATGTAATCGAAGGCCTATCATGAAACCCAAGAGAGCTAAAATTGTGAGAAGTAGCGGGTAACTCTACAGACCTAGGGATAAACCTAGAAGGGATAGAATGGTGAAGGACATCATGTGAAATCAAATCCTGATCCATAGATGAACTAGGTGTGTAACTGGGAACTGTGGAAGAATGAGTGGGAAATTCAGGAATAGAAGCCTCAAAGGGAATAAATTTAATGGTGATAGCTTGTTGATTATGGATAAACTTAACATATTGATTGGATGACAAAAGGAATATCCCTAAGATCATTTAGCCAAGGGAAGAAACAAACGTAAGTTGCCAAAACAAAGAGTAATATCAACTAAGTAATGAAGTCAAAGTAGTGATAAAACCAATAGAGATAGGTAGAGTAACACAACAATATTGAGAATTAGTATCAAATGCAAGATTATTTGTAGAAATACCAAGATATTTAAGAAGCGCGAGAGTGCAAACATTATCTTTATTATGTGGGTTAACCAAAACATTATAGATATGTACTTGATTAATAGTGATGAGGAATAGATATAGTATCAAAGATAAACATGTCATATATGTAAGATTCATTGAAAGTAATGAGCAGTGTAGGGAATGATATATGGATGAGAGTGTAAATCATTGCATCCAAGGGGTGGTCATAAGAGAGTGGTGGTGGCACACCGCGTAATAAATATTGTGCACTTCATATGTAGAATTATCGTTGGTGTGCTTAGGAAGTGGATCGTTTTAAAATTTTGAGTTTAGCATTATCATTGGCTGGCTTGGAGAATTTTGCATGTTCATCACATTCAATAGCATGGGATCTTATAAGATTTTGGATGATATGGAAAATATTAAGACACCTATTAGTGAAGTGTCTTACACATCAATGATAGTCACAATAAGCATTGTTATCAAAATTCTTTTTGTTAGGTTTTCTTGTAACAACCTCAAACGATGGAGGGAGAGACACAAGATCACACTCAAAACAATTGTTTCAATACAATGTGGGAAGCACAAGGTAAGTGAGAAAACTATTGGCGGGTAGGTTTAAGTTGCAACTTAGTTTGTTGAGAAACAATATTAACTGTGTCCTTAGAAGAAACTTTACCATCATTAGTATTTCCTTTGAATGTAGATTTATTTGTAAACTTAGCATTACTTATTATAGGAGTGTTATTAATGTACTTGAGCTTATTTATATGTAAGAACTTAGCTCCACACTCCATGAGTGTGTGGCATAGGTTGTCAAAAGAACATAATTTTTAAAATAGGGTTGATTCTTGCAAATTTGGCAACAAGCTTTGGGTGAATAGATCTTGTAGTTCACTATCAACTAATATATTACTCATATTGGTAAGCATGGTCTTGTATCATAAGACATAATCATTGATTGGCTCAGTGTAACCTTGTCATAAATTAGATAATTTTTTGTAAGAAACTTTATCCTCAATGTTAATAGATAATTATGCCAAGAATTAATTTTATAAGGTAGTAACAGAGCACACAAAATGTGGTGGGGAGATCATAGAAGTCATTGCAATGTAAAATCCTTAAGAATCTATTTGAAAGAGCTTGGTGAGCAAGATATAATGAGAAGGATGTAATCAAAACAGGTGACATGAAAGGCTCAAAAAGTCTCAGTGGGGTTCTCCTTTTCCATTATAAGTAAGTGCGATCTCATGACTAAAAAAACCAATGGGAAAAGAGTAGAAAACCACTCCTGGTGTAAGAGGGTTGTGAAGTAGCTAAGTATAATCCATATCATGAGTAGAAGTGGTGGTACCTTATAATTGTAATATTTGATATTGCAAGGTATGAACAAGGGTTTCAATAGTTTGCATGCTAGATGAAGAAGTGTGTGAACCATGGGGAGTGGATGTAGGATGTGTAGTAAGAAATATTGGCTACAATGAAGATGCATAGAAACATCGTACATCAAAATATTAGGTGCCCCCAAGAGAGGCATGCACCATAGATTTAGGAATAGACATAAGAGGGTTGAGACCTCCCAAAAATGGATTCTTCATTAGATATTTGATCATGATCAATATTAGTAGCAAGGAGGATGTTGATAATAGGCTTAATGTGGTGAGGATTCTAATGAAGTTGATCACAAAAATTAAATACAAGTTTCACTTATTCCTTATCCACAACATTATCGTCATCATGGTGATAATCATAAGAATTCTCATTATTAGCTTCAGATTTCATGTAAGGGGACCATCATGGGCATGGTCAAGCATATATGGATTAATAGAACTATGTAATGGATAAAAATCCATGATGATATTATGCTTACTGAGTATGAAAGATAAATATCAATATGTATCAACAAGTTGATTAATGAAGCGAGCACTATGCCATTGAAAGGGCATATGAAGAGACCATATGTACAATATGAAATAGGATAATATAACTAAGAAGAAACAACATCATATACTTCTAAGAAAGGAGAAAACCCTAAGGAAACTAGGTTTTATGCTAAAGATCAAATCACAAGTTGATTTCACCAAAATGTCTACAACCTAATTAGATTTAACATGAAACCTAATTAGTTTTAGTGAATTAGTGCACTAAAGGATGTAAGGGTTAGCAACAGGTGGATATTCTGATTAATTAACTTCCATCATTAATTATCACAATCAAAATAACACTTTTATACTAGTAATTGATATACTAAACAAGATATAAACTTGAAATTAGAAAGGAATGAGTGCACTTAGTTGATTACAGATGATTTTGGAAGGTTTTTGATCTGAAAATGGGAATTTTATACCAAACTATTCATTTTCTCCATTTTCGAATCCTTTATAAAGTTGTCTCAATTTTCTGTAATATCTTTAAAATACATTAAAAAATGGCCCAGTGTTTATAAAATTGGTAGTAAATTTGAATTATAGTGCCAAATTTGATCCAAAAAACATTCTAAGTAACTCACTTATCAAATTCCTAATTTTTGGATACTTAATAAAGTGCTCTCAAATTTTCTCGTAAATGATTAAAATTGGATTTAACTTTAAAACGGTAATAAATATGATAAAATAGCTAACAAATGAGGGTAAAAT
The DNA here is from genome assembly GCA_019776745.2 of Taxus chinensis. Lineage (NCBI taxonomy): Eukaryota > Viridiplantae > Streptophyta > Pinopsida > Cupressales > Taxaceae > Taxus > Taxus chinensis. Next base: position 5,996,704 of record CM034149.1, read on the forward strand.
AGAATAATAACGCAAACCATGAGATAAGGGATTTCAACCGATGTGGGCTACGTCTTCAGGTCTAGAAAAGCTCTCGAACCGCTTTATTATGATGTAAAATTGCTTTAAACAATAACAAATACACAACAACACTTCTTTTGTATGTTGATAATATCTACATAGTCTCTAGGGATGGCTTGCAACATTAAAAAATCATAGTTTAAATGTAAATTAGTGCTTTATATAGTACTCTAGAGTTTGTGGCGTGATGGTAAAAGCATTATGTTTTTAGCCTAAAATAACTAGGCCGTATGGCCTAATGGTGAGGTGTACTTTTGGTGTGAGTTGTCTTGGGTTCGACCTCCACTCCCATTTATTCCTTCTACCTCATACCATATATTTCATGTGGTTGGTCAATCCCACATTGGCCGCATTGTAGATGAGAAAGGGATTTTTAAAGCCTTGTGTGGTTAATGAACATGTCGCTGCAACCACACTCTTGGCTTGCTTTCTATTCTGAATTCTATGAATTCGTCATCTATTAGGACTTAGTCATTTCAACGTGGCATTGAACATGGTGGTTTGTTGATTTTGGATTGCTAGTAAATTGGCATATGGCTTGGTGGTTGGTTAGAAGTCAAACTCAGTATGGTTGTTGAGCTAGCTCGACTAGTATGAGTGACTATGCATTGAGTTGGTCATGTTGGTTGAGATAGTTAGGACATGAGCTCAGTAAACTTGCCGAGTTGGTATGAGGGTTGGAAAATGCGTCGAGCGATGTGCCCAACTCAGTGTTGATAAACTCAGCATATGTGACAATCATAAGCTAGTAACTCGGTCATCTCGATGAGCTGGTTTATGAACTCGCTAGAACTATGTGACATTGAAGAGCTTGACCTCGAGCCAGTTAGCTATGATCTTTAACAATCTATGTGGTTTAGTACCACATGCATAACAACTTTTTCTTCAAATAGGTTTATAAGAAAAAACCCTCACTATGCAATGTGAAGATGGGCAGTCGGGTCCCCCTCCTGAAAAAGAGTGCACCTCACCAACTGTAGGACACCAAATCGGCACATAATGTGGGCTCCACATTGACTGTCAAAGACCGGAGGCTGAAACCAAAAACCATATTTCTCTCAAATCATGCCCTACCACTTGTCATCACATCATTCGTCCACTTGTCACAATCTCATCATGCCACTTCATCTCTATGCAGCCTACTCTTATTTTTGTCATTTATAGAAAAAATGCAGTGAGTTGTATCTTCTGTGTATAACATCACCATACCAATCTGTCAAAGTTGTACCATATGGTCTTGACCCTTGTGTATGGTCTTGGACCTACTTAAATTTGGGATCTACAACTTTTTGACATTGTCGGTTGTCTGAAACTATCTACCATTGTCAAACCCTAGTTTGCAATCATCATGTGAAGCTCTATGAATATTATCATCATCATCTCAAACACTAGTCATGAATGAGAAGTTTTGCAACACAAACATTAGTTGGGTTGTGGACACCCACATGCACCTTCAATGTTGGCACTACTCCAAAGAGGTCTCAAGTTGCACATCACTCTCCACCTAGCATGTGATATCTGAATGAATGCAACTAGATTTGACTACCATCTTTGACCACGCTTGAATTGAGTTTGCTCTTGTTAAAATACTTGGGGATGGGATGTTTGAATGCTTGTAGATGAGATATATTGTTGCTTTGACCTAGTAAGGAGCTTAAAACCTACAGAGATTGTTTTCTTAATGACTGTAGATGTGCTATTGTGAAATTTAGGAAGCCTTGGGTTCCTTTTGCAAGTGTAGGAAATGAGTGTATCAATGTAATTCTATAGGATTTCCAAGTTAGCAAATGAGGTAGTGTTTACTTGCTTAAAGATGATTTATCAATGAAAGGTTGACCCAAAGAGATTAGAAGACCCGACAAAATAAATGAATTTGAAAGAAATATTGGAGTACATATTAGTCCAAGAATGTACAAGTTGGTCAAGACTGGATGTACTATCCTAACTAATTTGTACGGCCCTACCCAGGGAAGGAAAACATATCCTTACAACCACCTTCAACTCCTTCCACATGATTGGGCCATTAATAGATGTCAAGTTAGGATGCTCCTATAAGGGGATGTCATCCCAATGAATCTTATCTTTAGCCGAGGGATCGCAAATAATCTTAGTGTAATGCATCTTCCATCTTTCCAAGACCTCTAAGGGGTTTGTGATCATATCACCATCTTTATTCCTCATCAGTTGGGAATTACACTTTCCATCATCCCCCTTTCCCATGAGATCCTTCAACCAACTCCACAATTCTTTATCCGATTCTCGAGCAAAAGCTTTTTCCTTTCTCAAAATTCTTCTAAAAATCCAACCAATTTTCTCTATCACAATTTCCTCATTGTTATCATTTCTTTCTCCCAAGCTTTCATAGCCTCTTGGTGAGGTTGTGGACCTCTTCTCAACTAAAACACCTCCTTGTAGCACTTCTTCCGCTTCCCAGTAAGCTCCCTAATTTTGGGCTTTATCTGAAAACCACAACGAGGTTTGGAGCTCCCAATTGTGCCTACCACACCAAAATCCTTCACCACTTGTCAAGCAATATTCTTGAAGTTGCTAACCTTATCCTCAACCACCTTAATGAAATTTATCTCAAGATCCTAAGTTTCCAACATAGACAACATATTTGACAGCATTATATCATCTCTTTTGATGGTGATTTTATCCTTGAGCAACATTTTACCTCCATTTTGACCACCACGTACAAACTTAAGGTCCTTAAATTTAGCTTACAAGGACCAATGGTTGGAATTTTCTACCCGACACATATTACCATGGTTCATAAGGCCACAAGCCCTCTAGTTCACAATGATGTGGTTTGATGCATTGATTCCATGACCCAGGTATGAGTGGAAGGTCTGACGGTCACCGGCCATTAGGAGAACTAACAATTGGGGTATCTGACAGGTTAAGGCTAGGTTGGGCTGAAGCTTCACAACCATGTGCCTTTAACTTATAATTCTTTCTCCCCTCCCCCTCACCCTTATGGAGCCATAAGGCCTGCGCAAGGTCATCTAATTGGGTGCAAACCATTAAAGGGGTCAAAAAAGCTCTTAAGGCCTCCAAGATCATCCCTCCTAGTGCGGCTTGACCTTCGGAACTCCCCTTGTTTAGGGGATCGAGTGATGGTCCAAGTATCCTTCATGCCTCTTGTGGGAGCCCTTTGGGATGTGGGGTGTGTTGTCCACTCAAAATTTTCCCCGCACTTAAAGTAAATTTTCAAAATTTTGAGTTTTGAATGTCTCCTCTGTCGTCTTTGAAAATGTTAAAAGCCAAGAAATTGTAACAGATCTGCATTCCTGGGTCATTTTGTGTGTTTCTCACGTACTTCGCGTATTTTTGTCCCGCATGTCCCAATTTCAAAAGTGCGCTCTATTCCATTTTTGCCCGAAACGCCTGAGCCGCTTACTTCGCGCATTTTTGTTCCAAATGTCCCAAACACTTCCGGACCTTCTGTCACGTTTTCGCCCGAATTGACCAAGTCGCGTACTTCGGAACTTTTTGATCCAAATGTCCCAAGTCAAAAGTGCAAGTCGTTCCAATTTCGCCCGAAACACCCGAACCGCGTACTTCGCGTGTTCTTGTCCCAAATGTCCCAATTTCAAAAGTGCGCTCTGTTACATTTTCGCCCGAAACACCCGAACCACGTACTTCGCGCATTTTCATCCCAAATGTCCCAAAATGCATTTGTGCGTCTTTTCCCTGTTTCGCCCGAATCGGCCGAGCCGCGTGTTTAGCGCATTCGCGTCTCACATGTGCCAAGCGAACCAAATGCCATTCATACTTAGTTTTTCCCGCTCTACCCGAATATGTTTCTTTTCAAATTGGTAGATATGAATTTAATGCGCATTGATTTCCTTTCTCTCTCCAAACCGGCTATATAACGAGCAGACCCCCTTTTACATTTTTCACACTGCTTCCTTGCTCGAACCCCTGCAATCTAATTTCTTGCGCACATACCCGTTCCCTACTGTAATTCCTTCCCAAGTCTAGATTGCAATTCTCTTTCAACTACTATCAGTATGAAGATCAAATTCCAGGGACAGGAGCAAGTTTCACCACTAGAGTCTGCCGTTCTCAACATTGGAGACAGTGAAGCTCGACATCTCGACTTCGGTGATTTTTGGGCGAGGGTGCCAGATACAAACCCTACTCCAATGGCAGCAATGATTCACGACAGCGGTTTGGCCTTTGCTGGCGGTTTCCTGACCTCGGTACAATGTGCTGATACCGTGCTTTCATGCGGGGCTCACTTCGACCCCGCCTCGAGCGAATTGACCAATATACACGAGGAACTCATTGCCAAACTAGATGCTGCCGCCATTAGCACTATTCTGAGGATCCCAGAGACAGATAATGCCATAGTCGTTTCTCGGGATCAAGCACAGGCCCTGTTCAATCAGGATAGCGACAAATACAAAGCACGGGTTGCCAAGTCCTGGCTGAAGAACCCTAAGAAAGGAGCTTCTCGTCTGACCAAAACCCTCTTGCGGGCAGATTTTAATGAAGAGTTGTCTGATTTCATAACTCTGTTGGCTCGGGTTATGGGCTTGCCCTCCACCAATGAGTTTCATTTCTGGATGTGCCCGCTCATCAACATGGTATGCGAGGGAACACAAAATATCAACTGGGCGGAGATCATTAGCATGAATTTGGCAGAGCAGCTGTCCAACGTGCAGCAGACAAAGAAGCTCTATATGACTTCGTACCTGATGTACACTCTGGCAGCATCAAGGCAGTGGTTTGGTTTCTCTTACATAGATGAACACAAAGATGACCCAATATATGCATACTGCCCGCAGTTCACCCTGGAGACCAGCAATCGTAACTTCAGAAGGGTCAACGACACTTTCACCATGTACGTGGTCAGGCTGCTCGAAGGCGATACTGCTAGGAGATTATCTGATGAAGCTATGACTCTGATATCGCACTACGGTGCTTACTTCATCCAGTTCAGGAAATTCTCTTATATCAGGCTTGCTGGCTATGAGGGCACCCCTCTAAGATTTCCCATGTTCTGTAATGATAGGATGGCCTTGGTAGAAATATGCAGGCAATTGGACAAATTGCACAAAAATTGCAGGGATAAGAGGATCACTGGTTTACACTTTCCCATCTCTTTGGGAAATTATACCTGTAAAACAGCCCTAGATGCACATAATGTAGAAAGAGCCCTGGTTCCCATAACGATTCACTTCTTCAAGCCAAGGACTTGCTTCGACTTGAAGAGGTTCATTGGGCAGAACATCAAAATAGTCTATTGTCACAGAGCTGATACAGAAGACTATTGGGCTGATTGTGCTGATGATTTTGAGGCCAGAAGGAGGCACTATGGCAGATTCTCCTTGCAATTAATTGAAGAACTCGGCCTATATCAAGCTCCTGAAGGGCTAAAGGATGACAACTCTGATCTATACTCGTATGAGTATGAAAATGTGGTTAAGCACACTCCTTTAGAGGACGTGGATTGGAACAGGAAAGAGAGGGACGACCTGCCTGAGATCCTTGCTCCAGTCTTAGTCAGGACTAAAGTCTGGTTTGACAGGATGGTTCAAGAATTCAGGAGGCATTCAGGAGAATCCTCTTCTAAGGATGCTTCAACACCAAGAAGAGAAGCATCTATTCCAAGGTCAGAAACACCAGTGAAGACCCCTCCTGCCTCATCAACTCAGGGACCTGCAGAATCTACTCCTTCCTCATCCACCCAGGTATGTAAGAAGAAACTCAAAGAAGTAAAGAAAGAACCTGTGGAAGAAGATCTCCAGGAAAAGCAGGCAGAGTTGCCTATGGGACCAGAGAACATCATTGTTCTCAGTGAAAGTGAAGAAAGCAAAATGCCAACCCCTGCAAATGCTCCTGAAGATCCAACAGATAAAGATAAGGAAGTCCATAGCATTGTGCTTCCAAGTGCTACGGAGTCTTCAGCAGCCATTGTGTCCAGCGCCCTTCCAACGTCTCAACCTGAGACCACAGCTGCACAGACCTTGAGCGTCATGAGTTCTCTGTCTCTTGGTCCCCTTGCCCCTCCTGCTGATTCCTCTTCCTCTTTTGCGTGGGTGCAACCTTTGGTTGACAAAAGGAAGAGAAAATCTTCTTCTCAGAGCTCAGGGCCAAATTTTGATGTTGTCGCAGCCTTGTTGGGCACCACTCCTTCTCGTGCCAAGAAAGCTAGAACTACCTCCAGAATAGTGTCTGATGCTCAAGGTCAGCAATTCTTGGAGATTGCTAAGCCTACAGTAGACAAACCAGAATCAGACTTGCTGGCATCTGACTTGGAGCTTTCAAGAATCCCAATGGGGGGAGTCTACTCCTGAAGGTGAGATTCACAACCTCAAAGAAACAGTCACAAGAGTCATTGGGAGGGTAGAGAAAGGGCAACAAACTATTGAACAGTTGGAAGAGCAGGCCCAAGTTCTCACAGGTTTCATCAAGTCTCTTTTGTCTAAGGACAAATTTTTTGACCCTACCCCATTGACTACCCTCCCACCTCCTGTAATTCTAAGCCAAGATGAAGTGCAGAGTATTAAAGATATGCACAAGTATTCTGTCTATGGCAGAGCTATTGAAGCCATGGTGGATGACATGCTTGTTGCTGGGTTAAACTTCATCGGCGAAGCTTTCAAACTCCACGAAAAGGTGAGCAACGTGCAACTGAAGCTCTCCTCCACTATCAATACCATGGATAAAGAGCTCAAAATCTGGAGCAGTTGCATAGTAGACCTTCGCCTTATGGGACAGACAGACGAGAACATTTTGCTGGCGAATAAAATTTTTGATGATGCAAAGGACAATCTGTCGAAGTCCTGGGTCTACAGTGTGGATTGGAAGATCAGAGTCTTGGAGGAGGCTTTGGGAGAACTGAAGAACAGTTGGCAGAAGGGCGAAGCTTTCAAGACACTAGTGGTCTCTGCTTTCAAAGATATACACTGTCATCTTCAGGATGAGACTTCTGGTACTTCCCTTTCCTTGTAAGAAATCAAAGCTCAATTCAGAGCTTTTGTCAAAGATAACTTATTCAAGGAAAGTTCCATCTCCAAGGAGAAAATGAAGGAGATTTGCTCTCTTCAATCTGCCATTGAAGAAGCAAATAAAGATTATCATACTCATGTCGAGTTTGATAAAGAGATGGAGAAGTGTCTAGGATTTTGGACTCAGTCTGCATCCAACACGTCAGTTCCCCGTGGCAGAGACATAGCTGAGGCGTTGAAGAGATTCAGACAGCGGATTCTGAAGTCAGTGGGTCCCTCTCAGTGACTGGCCACCTGTCCTCTTCCCCTTTCTTTTCTCTTCTTCCCTTTCTTTTCCATTTTCTTTGTAAAAGGTTGAGGTATTACGGTTGGCAGTCCTTAACTATTCTTGGTTAAAAGAAACGGTTACAAAAAGTAACTGATTTGTAAGCTATATAATGGCCTTCTTTACGCCATTCTAAGAAGGAAGAACTGGGCATATTTTCTGAAAGTGTAAATAGATCAGAAAGAAATCAATACAAAAGGGTTTTCTTTTCATTGTCTATCTAATCTCTGTTATCTCTGTGTTTTCGTTTAAATTTCTTGAAGATCATTTGTTTCTAGTTCGTTAGTCTCACTGATTGCATATTCTCAAATATTGCGAGTATAGTGATCTTGTATAACCAAGAAGGAACTTTGTGTCCTTGATTAATGAATCTGAAGAAGGTTATTTACAGAACTTTGTGTCTGGTAATCTCATCTTGATCATCCAATGCAAACGATCTTGTTTTAAATTCACTGCAACTTCGTATACATAAAGGATTATTCTGCTATCTATAATTCTGCATGTTGCTTTTTCTGCTCATCCTCATATTCCCTTTCCTCAGTCCTTTTGTAACTGATGATCCTTGTGGAAAACACTTTCGTAATATCCAAGTTCAGCCATAAAATCATGTTTTGTATATTTGTAAATAAGTTCGTTTCTGAATAAGGGAACCTCTCCCATTAAAGAGGAGGGACTTCTTGTCCCCTGACTGTTGCTCTTCTTAAAAGTCCTATTTGACGACCAACAGTTTTTGGTGACTCCACTGGGGAAAATCGCATTCCAGTTCTGCAATTTTTGATCATCCTTTGATCTGGCGACTCCGCGTTTCACTCGAGGGAGAAGGGCCCTTGGTATTGAAGATTCTCAGTTTCAGCTTTTAGAGCAACAAGGTTTTCCTTTCCTTTCAATTTCAACTTCAAATAGAAGGACTCGTTCGACAAGCACTCCACCTGTTCAAGATAGAAGTCCTACGGGTGGTATTCCTTCAGAGCCTGCTAGTCCCAATCTACGAGCTTTGATCCTCGCTGGTGTTACAGTTCCTCTCCAAGCCATATTTCCAAGAATGGCGGCACCATTGCCATGGGGGTCAACGTGTCGGGCCCCTGGCCCTTACTCAGCCTTTACATGAGTTACCCAGAGGTAACTGGAAGAACTTCCCAAAATTCAAAGGTGATGGCAAAGTACATCCTGATGAACATATTGCAGCCTTCATAGTTGCATGTGGAGTTTTGGGAGTTGAACATGAAGACGTCTCCGTAAGACTGTTCGTGGAGACTTTACAAGATAATGCTGCTGATTGGTTCTATCACCTTCCGGCTGGTGCTATAACCGACTGGGACACAATGAGAACCCAGTTCGAGAATCGTTTCAAGCCGGCAGAAGATGTACATGCCTTGCTGGCCCAAATCTCTCAGATAAAGAAAGATTCACAAGAGCCCATGAGAGAATTTGTGGCCCGGTTCAACAGGTTGATAAATAAAATTCCAACAAACACTCGACCTGTTGATCGGATTCAAAAATGTTTCTTTCTAAATGCCCAATCGCCTAAAGTTAGTTATGCACTAAGAAGAGCTAATCTCGCAACGTTAGCTCTAGATCAAGAACTGGCTGTTAGTGTCGAAGATGACTTGATCATGTCAGGGAAGTTGAGAAGAGACCCTCCCAAATCTAAGTCTGTTGTTTCTTCATCTTCCACCCCCGGACCTAACACTGATCCATTAGTTCAGAAACTTGCGAATGATCTTATTGCTATAAAGAAACAATTGGCTCAGCATGCCCCTTATGTAGATGTTCCAAGAAGAAATTTCCAGCCCAGAAATCGTTTGCCTGCTTCTCAAACAAGACTAGCACTTGAAGGACCTCCTGTTAAGGTTCCTGTGAATGCAACCTGCGAGGTTGAAGAGCCAGATGATGATGAGGATAATGAAGCTTGCGAGGAGTTTGTGGAGGAATTTGATGATGAGGCAGAAGAACTTGAGGGATCTCGAGTTAATTTCTTTACCACCGAGGGGTATTGATGATGGAGATGATTATGATGAAGTAGTAGCAGACATGAATAGCGAATCATTTGCTGTCATGACTCGAGAGCAGACACGTCAGAGGGAGAAAGTGACACAGCCTATCAAGAAATCCAAGGAGCAGTCGACAACTATTCCCGTGATTGCAAGAAGAGGATCTCCTATCCCTACTTCGTCTACACCAAAGGTGAGTCCTATCAATCCTGCTACCAAAGTTGCTTCTTCTTTTTCTCCTAAAGTTGATAAGCCTAGAATTTCAAATGATGATGGCCCGTCCACTTCTGGGTCTTTTGATATTGTTGATCACCTGAAAAAGACCAAGGTCCAAATCTCAGAAGCTGAGTACTATCAGACCCATCCCAAAGCTTTTGCCAAGATGATTCAATTTGTTAATTCCCATTCCAAGACCACCTCTAAAGGCCTTTTACCTACTCCTCCTTCTGCACCACAGCCCAGTCTGGTAGCTGCTGTCACCTCGCCTGGTGACAAAATTAAACCATTTTATGTAACACTTCTCATAGCTGGCCATAGGCTCAGTAATTGTGTCATAGATTCAGGAGCCTCAGACAATGTCATGCCAGCTAAAGTAGCTCATGCCTTGGGCTTGACCCTCACTCGTACTTATGGATCTTGCTACTCTATGGAGAGTAAGGAAGTGCCTCTGGTTGGAAGGATTAAAGATGCACAAGTGGCTTTTGCTGCTTTGCCTGAGAAGAAAGTTTTGGCTACCATCCTAGTAGCAGACATCCCTCCTTCATATGGAATGTTGCTAAGTAGGAACTTTTGTAAAGATGTGGGTGGAGAAATTCAAATGGATTGGTCACATGCCCTTGTACCTGTTAATGGACAAATGAAGAAGTTGCTACCTGAGAAGCAGTCTGAGTATATTGTGCAGAAAACGGATGACCCTAAAGCACAAATACTCTACGAGGATATGGGTCATGGCAATTACATGATTATGTCCCCTGATGAAATCCCACCCCCCAAAGTGTCTCCTAGAGATCCTAACGGGGTTTGGATTTTAGAATTTGATGGAAGTTGTTCCTCAGCTGGTTCTGGAGCTGGTGTCCTGCTAGTGTCACCTGGAGGAAGACTAGAAAAAGTCGCAAACCGTTACATTCTTTGCAACCATGTTTAAGAAATCAAAAAATTATTATACAACAAATTCTTGCTAGCTTTAATTATAAAGAGAAAAATATATGACAAAAAAAAAAAAAAAAAAAGTCAAAGTTTACACTTATAAAGGCCATAAAAATAAAGAGAGTGTAAGGTTGGAATGAATTTAGAATTTAGTTGTTAACATTGTTAGGAGGTGTCTTTACAACAATTTGTGCAACTAATGTTAGTTACTAATAGTTAGCTGATTTTTAGATTAAAGTAATCGTGTCAATTATACCAACCCTTCTAAACTTCTGTTTTAATAAATAATCTCTTCAAAAAATATAGTCAATACAAGTACTAGCCTGGTGCAACTACTGTTAGTTACTAATAGTTAGTTGATTGTTAGATTAAAATACTAATATCATTTATACCAACCCTTCTGAACTTTTGTTTTGATAAATAACCTCTTCAAAAAATACAGTTAATTCTGACCCCCACCTACAAACTTAAGGTCACTAAATTTAGCCTACAAGGGCGAATGGTCAAAACCGTCTACTCGACGCACCTTAACATGGTTCACAAGGTCACAAGCCCTCTAGTTCACAATGATAAGGTCTGGTGCGTTGATTCAATGACCCAGGCATGAACGGAAGGTTCAACGGTCGCTAGCCACTAGGAGAACTAACAGGGTAACTTTTTGGGCCCATTTATCCAAAACTTCAAGATGGTTGTTCCAATCTCATAAGATTACTGAAGGAGATCAACCATAGGATCTTCAGAGATTACTCATTGCCTCCTCGATTTTGTTGAACCCCTGTCTTTTACAAATGTCATGCTCGTTCTGAGGAACATAGACATTGCCAAAAACTCAAGTTGCATTCCCCAACCATTTGTGCAACACTTGGGCACACACCTATTACAGATCCAAGGTGCCAATGGAATTGTATGTTGTTGACTATCTAACTAGATACCCCTAACTTGAAAGACCACCATACTAAGAATAGAGATTGACCACCCCTCTGATTCAATGCATTGATAAATATCATGCTTCTTAGACATGAATCCATTTGCATTTCAAGTGGCAAAGCATATCCCACTCATTACACGTTGCGCCCCCAGGACTAGAGTCGTCTCACATGGGAGATGCACAAGACTCCCATATCTCGACTGCTCAAGATACGACTTATGCAACCTAACCACCCATGAGGGAAAACCATCTCTTAAGCCAAGAGATGCTTCGAGAAGTTAAGCCCAAAGACACAAGCACATCAAATGTAATAGACCCACCACACCATCCATTCTTTACCCGGGACCACTTAGCAATTGACAACTAGAGGGAATCTAATTATGTAGGAGCATGAAGGATATAGAGCAATGGTGCAAGTAGAACTGTGTTTAAAGGTGTGATTTGTCAATAAGATACAACTGGAAAGCTTCATTAGGTGTTTTTAGGTCCATTAATTAGTATCTTCATTTTCCCTCCAAAATGGGAAAGTTTGAAATTTGAATTTGTAAATAAGTTCAAAGCTTTTAGATGTGATGTAAAAGGTAAATTTCATTTGAGTGGGGCCTTTAAGTCTAATTAGGTGTATTAGGTGTCATGTAACAACAAACTCCATGAATATCCCCTACAAAGTTGGCCAAGAAGATTACAACGTTGCAAAATACCAAGTTTAGCAATCTTGACTAAGTCATGCTTGTTGAGAGAATCATGCTAGTCAAAAACCACTTGATTCTAATTTTGGGAACTCTCAATAACCTGATATAGTTTGAATCATGTACAAGAAAGGCTAAGAACATCATAAATGGAGGTGGAAAAACCATTCTTGTTGGGGTTTGTATTAGTTTCAAGCATTTAATGAATAAAAGAGGGATTCTATGATCTTGTTTGTACTCCCACAAGTGTGATCACATTGTTGTTGATGCTTCATACCTGCCCTAGCATATCTTTTCTTGGTGGCAAAGTGTAGGGTTTGAATTGCACTGTCTTGAGGGTTTTTGTGTGCATAGTCCTGGTAAATTCAACATTTTCATGAATTTCATGATGATTCAAAGTTTCTAAATTGTTTTCCAAGGCACATTAGACCTATACAGACCTCATATTGGCATTGGTTTGGAGAAATAAACTAAAATTTGAAAATTATCCATTTTTATCTACTCTTGGGTCCTGTCCAAAACTGGGTAGGGTTTTGAATGAAAAAGTTGAATAACTTTTGTTTTTACCAGTCAAAATTATCCAAACTTGGTAGATAGTTGCTATTAGAGGTGTTCTAATAGACTTTTGTGGTTTCAAGATTTTTCATACCATATAGTGGAAGATATTGCTAACAATCTCACTACATGTCTAAATAGAGGCCTAATTGGCGGTTAAAGAAGAGGAATTTTGCATTTTCACGGTTTTACAAGTTGAATTAAGGCCTAAAATTGTTTGACCATCATTAGAAAGGTGTGATTGAGAGTCTACAAGCTTTTGAAGGATCTACTAAATCATTTATTAAGGCATAACCCTGAATTTTTCACTTGAGGACTTGTAGGCTTACAAACCACTTTAGAGAGATTTGATCAAGAGTTTGAAGATTGAAGGTAAAACGGAGATTTTTGAGACTTGCACATAATCTAACAAGATCTAAGAAACTTGTTTAAAGTCTAAATATCTCTTGAAGAGTCATACTCTGGAAAGGAAAACTTGAGGCTAGAGATGAGAGACCTATTCAAAGTAGGCCTAAACAAGACTATTTTGTATCCCTAAGTTAAGTTAGTAAGTTTGAAGATTGTGATCTTAGTCTAGGGGGTTATATGATATTAGTACGAGGGTTAGAAACCTCGAAGAAGAGCATAATTCATAAGTCTAATTGAGCATTCATTCCATGAATACATTTAAGAAGGTTTAAAAGGAAGCTTACAAGAAAATCAGTGAACAGGTGAACAATGAAGAGTGAGTGTGAAATTGTGTAAACCCTTGCATCACCTAAGCACACTTTGAGCTTGCAACCAAAGGCTGACCTAGACAAATGCCCCACACCACACACTACAATCGTGAGGTAATCAACGTTGTAATGCATTACCATTCTAAGGATCTCAAGAGGTAATTGAAGAGGGACAACATCATGACAGTGTGGAAGAGAAGCAAACTACCTCTCCCCCTGGTCCCCAATGGCGACATGAAATCTCGAGGACCAAACATTGTTATTGTTACCCACTCTTTGCACCCCCTAATTTGGGTTTCCATTGGTGTTCTAAATAAGATTACGCCCTCATCAAAAGGCTCAGCGTGTCTTGGGCAATAGTTGCACTACCCCCCCTCCACACCTTGTTTCATTGAGAGTCCCACAAATCGTGGGGAACGGGGGTCGTCCTTTACCAATTGGGGTATCCGACAAGTTAAGGCTTAAGTTGGGACGAAGCTTTACAACCATGTGCCTCCAACCTAGAATGCCTGCTCCCCTCCCCTCGCCCTTATGGAGGCGTAAGGCCCACACGAAGTCATCTAGTTGGGCACAAAGACCCCAAGGATGCTCAAAAACACTCTCAAGGCCCTCCAAGTTCATCCTTCATAGTGGGGCTTGACCTCTGATACTCCCCTTGTTCAAGGGATTGAGCGACGGTTCATGTATCATCCATGCCTCTTGCTAGAGCCCCTTGGGATGTGGGGTGTTCATCCATCATGGTGACATTTTGTTTACTAGTCGCTCTCTTGTGGAATATTTTGACTTTTAATATTCTAAATATTGTGTTAAGAGCAATTGGAATCTTTTATTGATAACTAACTCTGATTTCAAACTGAGTTAGAATTATTGCCCCGTGCTTATCGATTTGGATTGCCCAAACCCTAATAAGAAACCGCCCTATCCAAGCCATGACAATACATACTCTGCCTATTCATATCAATTTGTTTTGTGTCACCACACACCTAACTTTCCAAAGTTCCGCCCAGCCCAATACACCCCTTGAGCTCCTCCAAAAAGGCCCCTACGGGCAGGTAACACATAACGGCTTCCACATTTTTCAAAATCCAAGTAGTGCGTCAACCTAATTGAATCACTCACTTTTATAGGGACGGCCCCCATTTTTGTATTGCCGCTAGTTGCAAAGGAATGCATACAAGTACACTTTTGATATATGAGAGGCTGATTCAAGCCATTCTGAGGGGAACTCCAAGAATGTCAGGCATGGCTTGATACATGTCACACTTGTTATTGGATGTGTGCAAAGGTTTCAATCCTCCTAACCCTAGCCCAAGGCTAGGACTCAAAAAAACTCGCAAGTCGTTACACTCTTGGTAACCCTTTTAAGAAAACAAAAAATTATTATACAACAAATTCTTGCTAACTTCAATTACAAAGAAAAAAATACACGACAAAAGAAAGAAAAATTCGAAGTTTACACTTGTAAAGGCCACAAAAATAAAAAGAGCATAATGAATGGTTAAGCCTCATAAGGGATTATTGTACTCAATTGGTTACGGAAATAATTCCATGAATTGCAAATCATGTGTTACCAAAACCCAACATTGACTCCACTTAACATTAAGATTGGAATGAATTTAGAAATTTACTTGTTAACATTACTAGACGGTGTCTTTATAACAATTGGTGCAACTATTATTAATTACTACTAGGGGAGAGGACCCTATAACCGTGCACCTAACTTTAGAGGCACGCAAATATATGTAGGTATGTCGGTAACGTAAAAAAATTATATCATCGTGTAACGTATGATCATGCCATATTGACATTTTCGTTTCGCGTGTTAATTTGGAGGGAAAAGTAGTTTTTGAATTGATTTAATATGAAGAAAATCAATATAAAACATTTGAAAGAGGGACCAATGACCGAGTGCCCTATGTGTCACATTCTCATTAACTCTTAAAAAGTGTAATCAACCAAAAAGTGAACAATTATTGGTGCTTTTATCAACAACCTATGGTGAAAAGAGATGTACATGTTTTGGTACCCGCTCGGTTATCGGGTCCTCTCCCCTAGCTAGTTGATTGTTAGATAAAGTACTAGTTACAGTTATACCAACCCTTCTGAACTTTTGTTTAAATAAATAATGTCTTCAAAATATACAGTCAATACAAGTATTAATTCTATTAATTATTCTGGGTTATCTGCATACCAACCCTGAACTTCTTCTGTTATAGTATATACCCTTTTACAGAGTAGGAAACTTATTAATAATATATTTAGTTATCTGAAATGTTAGCCATTCCATCAACAAATAAATCCTAAGAGACTGCATTCGAATTGGATGCGAATTCAAGGGAATAGACACAACCCTGGCCGAGTCGGGGATTGGTTTATTTTCCCAACATTGAATAGATTATGTCTATGGGTATACCTAGTAAGAAACTTTTTCTGTTTTTCTGTCTGGGAATAGAACTCCAGTCCATAGAACATGGCTGAAACAATGGTTTATGCCATACAACAAACCCTAAATATAAGCAAGAGACTGTTAAATAAGAACTGCTTTAAAATTTCTTCTATTCTAAATTTGCAAGACTAATAACACCCTCACTTTTTCTGGACACTGAAGGCTGGTTACAAATGATCCCTGCTTTACATAATAAAGAATTCCTCTCGGCAAAAATATGCATATACATCCCTTACAAACCCTTAAAATATAAATCAATTCCATCTTTACCTTTACACCAAATGTGGCAAACCAACTTCCTCATAGTAGGACAATATCAAGATCAGTGACAGAAAGGTTAACTTACTGAGACAATGTAGAGAGCCTGTGCAGGGAACTCAACACAGAAAATGCTTGTCAAATCTTCATGTGTTTCCTCAAACCACCACACACAAAACAAAATTGCCACAATTTTCTCATTGGGTGGTGCTTTGAAGGAACAATCTGTTCTAGGTTGCTTCTCCCTGACAATGGGTTCAGTACCAGACTGGAATTGTCAGAAAATAAAAACTATTTCTACAATGTTACAACACTGTAGAAATGAACCTCAAATCTCTAATCTGTTTTAATTAGTACTGGCCTTCCAAGCATTTGTAAAAGGAAACCCTGAATAATTCTCAAATCGGTAAAAAAATAGCATCTCTGTTAAGAGGCAATGCCATCAGAGCAAATTTTCGGAACAAGTTATTCATCAATGATCATGCCTCTTCTTGACAACTTGAACCTTGACTCAAAATGGCTTGACAAGAGGAGAAGCACTAAAAAAACAGTAAGGCTGTGAGATGAACAAGGGCATCTCCGATACTATACAATGCAAATCCAACAGCAATGCTAATCACAGACTCTCCTGATCATACTTTTGAGTCCATATAACTAAAAAAGATTGTTGGGGGTACTTTAAATGAGAGTGCATGCAGCCACTAGCATCAGGCCTACCACAAGTGTTGAGACATTAACAATTGCTAAGAAAAGGTTTTCCTTAGCAGTAGTCGAGCAATATCATATTTACATTGATTAGCACACTGAAGGAGAAAATTCGAATGGGTTTCCCTTCATTGATTTTTCCCAGCTTGAGGAGCTATCTGAGACACATCTTCCTTACAAAAATCAGCATTAAGAAACTTGGCCACAAATGCCCACATTCTGTACACATCTTCAAAATTAGAGAGAAACCCAAGAGAAGCAGTTACCACTTCAACTCTAACGAATACATTCTTGCTGTCATACCGACCATTCACTATAGGTTTGCAAAGAGAAGTATTATTGGAATATGACGCATCCCTCAGATCTGTATGATTCTCTGCAAACCTCAGATGACTAAGAAAACCCAAACCAAGAGAAATATTGTTTTTCTCTGCAAGCTTCTGTACAAGTTCTGGATTTATCAGAGTGCCATTACAGTCGTACAAATTAAAAGCTAGAGCTGCACCTCGATCATATTTGATCTTGGGTCCATAGATATGCACTAGAGGATTCGTGTCATTAGCTCCTGGGAATCTAAGCTGCAGTAAGGAAGTAACAAGCCAATTAATCAGGTATCTTAGTCTGGATGTAGTTTTATTGAGGCCCATCATGTCCACATGATCAAGATGCTCGCAAGAGATCTGTGGTTCCCTTCTAGTCCATTCCTGTTCTTGTGTTATTTCTGTATCAGTTGTAAAATCCTCCTCTTTAAAAAGTGTGTTTGCAGATTCTTCTCCACTTGGTAAAAAATGAGCTTCCCTTTCTCTATCTCCCTCATTGCTGAATGAAACTTTTCTAGCCATGCTACTTATTCTACCATTTTCCCCCACACCCAAAAGCCTGCCAGAGATTCTATCTGCCTCTCTCCTCCCTAGAAGCCTGAATTCCCCTTCAGTTTCACGCCTTATAGCACTTTCTTTGGCCTTGAAATCCCCCATGATTCCATTCTCAGATGGGTTTTGGTTGCTCAAGACTAGCTTATGACAAGTTGAACTCCCCTGTTCTGCCAAACCATTCTCCAGGACAGCATCTTCCACTGGATCATTTCTCATACCATTTCCATTCATGTTTTTGCATTGTAAAAACTTGTGGCCATTTTGTTGATTCTTGGGTGTCTGAACCAAAGAATGACCAACCTCTATCTCTTTCTCGGGACCACGTAAAGGAGAGTTCGCCATTGCTTTGGTAGAATCTATCCCTTGGGAAACTGACAAGACTGCAGCATCGAATGAAATTACTGGATCATTTTTTAAGCCAGAGCTGACTAGTTGGTCCTCAAGGATAGCAGTCTCTGGTAATCTGATTTTTACTGCACTGTTTAGTTGATTTTTGTTTGAAAACCAGTAAGGGAGACGAGGTGATCCGAGCTTACCTGAACTCTCGAGTGACAGGGGACTCTGACCCAAATCAATGCAAAACAAATTGTCCGTCTCATCTTCACTGAAAACAGGACTCTTCATTAAATCTCCAACAGAAACACTCTCAACCTCTTCAAAGATGGTACTTCCTCCATCTCTATCCGAATTGTTCTCATTATCCATCGCACTCTCAAACACCTCTCTCACATGAGATAGAGAATATGCACCTGAAAAAGCGGGCAATTGAGATCCTCCTTTCACAACACCAGGCACAAATTCAACACCTTCCTCTTCTTCCTTCTCCTTCACACTGCTTCCTTCATCTTCCACTATAGTTCCATCGATTGTTCCATCATCACTGAGATACTGAGGGAAAACTGGAACAATCCTAACCACTCCAGGCACTGCGGCGCCTTCCTTATGTTGAAGCCTGGCCATTACAGACTTCTTAATAAATAGGCATCCAAATCCAGTTGGGTCTGAACCAAACACCCTGTAGAACGAAGTGATGATGAAATCTGGCCTGAAGAGAGAGAGACCAAGAGAGTCCATATCCTTGGGACCTAAAGCACCCGCATCAAGCAAAAAATGCCAGTCGTTCTGTTGTGCCAAGGACATCCACTGGTAAGAATATTTTGCCCCTGTTACTCTGGATTGAACAGGAAATACAAAAAGCCCAACAGCTGAATC
The DNA here is from genome assembly GCA_019776745.2 of Taxus chinensis. NCBI lineage: Eukaryota > Viridiplantae > Streptophyta > Pinopsida > Cupressales > Taxaceae > Taxus > Taxus chinensis. The sequence goes on from CM034149.1 coordinate 6,015,569, forward strand.
CTTTTTCTTTTTCTTCTTATGCAGCAACTGCTTTCTAAGTTCAGTGGAACAGAGCTTGAGAGTGGGCCATCTGAACCAAGCACTGGCAGTTTTGGCACCCTTTTCCCTTGCAGTCTGAGCCATCCAATTCACAGATTCACTCTCATAATCATACATAGTCAACAATCTCTTATTATGCTGAAATGGGTAAGACTCTGCAAGCAATCTGAAGGCAGAGCCTCTGCTCACAGTGAAAACCATGCCATACTCGGCCTCTGGAATATTCAGATACTCCATAATTCTATGTCTAATGTCATACTCTGCCGAACCCTTTTCTGCACCTCCATATAAGGCATGATTACTCAAATTCACAGAGATCTCAGATAAGCTAAATGTAGAAGACTCCCAACACTGCAATTGCTGAAAAAAAGAAAACAACCCAAATCCACAGTAGTCCAAACATACCTTCTTGTACTCATTATTGTAGTCCTCAAGGTGTCCATACTCGTCAATCCTGAGCTCATCCACTTTCCATGAATTGCCATATTTGGGGTACATGGCTTTAAATTTATCGTAAGCCTCATCCAACGCAGGTATAGAATCTCCATCACTAAAGATCTTCTCTGCAGCCTTTGCAGTAGCTCTGAGGAAATCTCTCTGTGCATTAAGCCTAGCCAAGGATCTGGATCTTTGAAAGATCCCATCTTCGGGACCTTGATCATAACCATCATCTTCCTGTGATTTGAGAAGTGACCCATCCTCAGATGCCTCCTCAAGAGCCTCCCTGAGCCTGTTTTCATGAAGCTGCCTCAAAAGAGAAGGCACCCTAGTAGGCTCTATAACACCACCATTTTTCCTGCTGTTCTTATCCATTATCAGGGCCGCACACATGGATGATATGGGCTTCCATAGTGAAATATGCATGAATGCAATGCAACAAGTACCCCTAGCCAAAATCGCCACACCTAATCATTCATTCATTGCCCAACAGCAGTCCCTGCTATAATAATAAGTAAATAAAATTAATCCTCCCCTGCACCATACCTATTAACCCAAAACAGCCCTAAAACAGCAACATCGTTAACTGACAAATAAGGGCTAAAATTTGTTCCAAAGAGAGGCCAAATCCAAGTTCCAACATCAAACTCACATCAAACCATTCAGTCCCCAACAAGAACCAATAATCAATTAAAAATACACAGCACAATACCAAAAACTCAAAACAGGCCAAAAACTGTACCAGTATTAATTGCTCAGAAAATTGCACCACTGCAATTCCAGTCCTCAAAGCCCGATATAAGTAAGTGGGTGTTCTTACTTTTACCTTAGCCGCTAACCCAATTCATATCACGGGCTCCTCTCTGCTATAGGTAGGTAACCACTAAATCACTCAATCGCCCACTGCATAAAACCTAAAACTCAAAAACAGGCCTAGGACAGTACCAGCATTAATTGCTGGATAAATTGCACCAGTGCAATTCCAATCCCAAAGCCCAAGATAAGAAGTGGGTGTTCTTGCTTTTGCCTTAAATGCAAACCCAATTCGTGTTAGGTGCTGTTGTATACTTTAAACTCGAGTCATGTCAAACTGTCAAGTCTGCAACGAGCAATTAATCTGAATTCAGTCCCTGCACTCCATGCAAATGCATGGTCTGTCTGCCGATAATATTGAGGGTGAATTCATTTCACATCGTGTATCTCGGAATGGGGTGTATTCAATGCCATCGCCTCAGTCCACACACTCCCTGTAGCATGGTTTGTATCTAGTTAGAGATGGCAATGTGTATACAACAACACACACTTTTACCATACTTTTTTTTTTTTTAAACTTGATTGATGGCATTGACTTTTCCTCGAAATTCCCTTTTTGATTGGGATTATATACCCGTAATAAAGTCAAAATCGTGCATAGTTAACATTCCTCCTTTTTGTTGTCTATTTGTGCAATCTGTTGACCCTTAATTTCAGACCAAATTTTCTGTCAAATAATAAAATAACACGAGTCATTGTCCATTTGTATATATGTCCATGGATCAAGATGTTATAGTTGTCTTTCTTCATACTAACCCTCAACATCCTCAATGGTAGGTAGACACTTTGGTTTCCAAGGTTTTATACTATGAATGGTATGCCGTATTTTTTAATTATATATATGTTTGTTTATTTATGTTTATCTACGGACTTGGATCAGATGAAAGCAGTGTTTTGTCTAGCTTCAATTTAAATATGCCACACACGACATCCCGATATAGTTCAACATTTTGATGTTATTTTTAATAGTATCTTCATTGTATTTAAAATCAGATTGAATTTGACTTCTATATTAATTTTGAAAAATAAAAGTTATTGAACAAGTTATAATGGATTATTCAATAGTAAAGATGTTGATATCTATAAAATTGTAGTTAAAAATATTTTTAATGATATACAAATTGCACGCAATTTTTTTTTTTTTTTGTGATTGAAATATGGCATGTTCGTGGACCGCCTTCTCCCATGGTAAAGTAGGTAGATTTCTTAGACTAAGCGGTCAAGGACTGAGGGGTATCCATTCTGTCAAATTCACCCAGGGCACGATCCTTAATCCCTATACCATGATGAGAAGGAAAGGGATCAGATGCATTATTAGTATTTAATTCAAGAGAGACAAAGCATATAAAATCATTTGATTTATCTTTAGCATTCAATTTGATTGAAACATTAAGAGAAGGGATAATGAGAGATACAAAGTTTCCATTGTCACTAAGATTGTTCGTATTTCGTTATAGTCGTAAGTACTTGGATTATCATCATAACATACATATCATGTATATCCTCAAGAACAAACATAATTAGTAGGTCATAAGAGAAGGCCCAATAATAGAAGAGGTGTTAGTTACTTGAACTAATGAATGAGATGCAATGTTAATAGGTAGTCGTGGTCATTCGGAGATTGCATCATATCTATAGATAGGTGGTGTCTCTTCTACATGTTGCAGAATAATTTTAACACTCATGTGTATGAATAAATACACGGATATGGGGGACCAAAAAGTGGACAAAATGTGGGAGAAACGAAAATAGGATTTGGGATCAAGGGCAAATTTTGGTTTGGTGATTACCAAACCATAACGTGTACGTGTTATAACGCGTATGCGTTTCCTCATATTATAAATAAAAAAATTAAACACATTTTCCATTTTCATTTGCCCCAAACATGAATTTTGCTACAAAACCCTACACTCACGTTTTCTTTTCAACCCTCTGGCTCCCAAAAACATCTGCAGATCACGTAGAAGGTTGGATTGAGGTGGATTTGACGATGCCGCCACGGAGAAGAGGTAGGGAAAATTATTTTCTTTGAATGACAATCAAATTTGTTAATTGTTTAATATTTGTATTATAGATTTTACTTAAATACATGTTTTTTTATTCTTGTAGTTCCTCCGCAACCCCAATAAAAACCTTGTAAATCCTCGGAGCCCTGCTACCATTGTTTAACGTCCTCTAGGTAGTTAGGAGGATTTAGCAAACCGTATAGTGGAGAATAAACTTGAAATTGAGGAATTAATTAAATCAATGAGGGATCCCCATTCCACAAACCCTCATCGTGCCTCGCTTGCAAACATGTTAGAGACATTATTGGCTCAAGTTAACACGAAAACGAGTCAAATTGATCAGTGGACATCTTATAGGGAGTCTTGTATGGAATATTATGTTAATAAATTATCATATGCAGATGCAAAAAATAATAATTACAAAAACCTCATATGTGCATCATCCATGGACCTCCTAACCAATTCGCCAGTTTCGTTGTCATGCAACGGTTTCCAATCCACAAGTGCAATAATAATATAATAAAAAATACTTTTTGGGACCGATAGTGGATGGTATTTGATATACCATCTTGCAATAACAGTGAGATTCCATTATACTTTTTGAGGAAAATCTATTGTGATTTTATCCTCAACGAGATCACCAACTATTTTGACTACTTCTAGTTTTAGGGGCGAGGAAAAGGCTCTACAAAAGATAGACCATGTACACAATGCATTCGTATTCACCATGTTAGAATCCCCTTCCAAAATCCCTTTCATCTTGAGACGTCCCCTACAGAAGTGAAGGAGACAATAGATATTTAGACACTACACGCACTTCAGGCACTCTCTGATACCCTTTTCCAAAAAACGAGAGAGGTTTATGGAATCGATGTTGGTGGAGGTGGATAGAGGTTTCCTAAAGGTAGTAGTAGCATGAGGCCACATATTCATACTTCTTATGGTAGCATATGTATTGGACCTGATGAAGATGATAATATCATGCATATTGGTGTTGGTGGAGTTTCTCATGGTACACATGATGATGTGGCTATGTCTGACATTTTTTTGAGTGAAACATTTGGATTGTAGACATTGCTGACACATTCACATGTATTTTTTATTTTTTATTACATGTTACAAAAATATCTGAGCACAATGTTCACACACACACGTACACACCCACACAGACACACAATTACATGTTAAAATTTTAAAATATTTGTATTTTAACTTGGTCAAATTTATTAATTTAGAAAAAGACACACGTCCGCACGCACACATGTACATGTATGCATTAATATTATAACACGTGAGAGGGAAGTCATCATCCCAACTATAGGTTGCAAGCACCATGCCAATGTATATATTAAAAGAGGTAATTTATAATGTTAAATTTCTAAAATCACGTGTGTGTGTGTGTGTGTGTGTGTGTGTGTGTGTGTGTGTGTGTGTGTGTGTGTGTGTGTGTGTGTGTGTGTGTGTGTGTGTGTGTGTGTGTGTGTGTGTGCGTGCGCTTAACTAACTTGACGTGATATATTATTTATAAAGTTAATGACCACACAAAACACTCCACCATCTCTGCGAGGAGTAGACAAAGGTGTTTTCGTTGTGATTTCATTTGTGCAATAACTCGCTCAACTTGCTGAGGTATAAAATTAGTATTTTCATGAACTAGAGTGCAATTCATATTATGTTGAATTATTTTCATATTTTCCTTCATTATAGCATCATGTAGATAGTCAATGTGAATGCATTGTGTATATGGAGGAGAAATTATGTATTTTCATGAACTAGAGTGTAATTCATATTATGTTGAATTATTTTAATATTTTCCCTCATTATAGCATCATGTAGATAGTCAATGTGAATGCATTGTGTATATGTAGGAGTTGCTTACGACTGGTAGCAACCCTCTACACATGATTCATAGGTGTGGCATGGTAAAAAATTATTTGTATTGATAAAATTAGTTAAAATATTGTCATTATGTACTCAGTTTGCGTAAATGTTTAGATCTACATTCAAAAATTATATTGTTAATAGATTTCTACAAGCTAATCTCGATGTTTGATTTTGTAATTTTATATGTATGTAGGGTTCAACCCATTCCATTTTCCCTTTGAGTGCACAAAATCCTTAAGCTCACTTCGTTTTGATAGTAGGTCCCATTGAATCTGTTGAGCATGAGATGCACAGATTCAACATGCACACGAGAGATCGTTTTGGTAGGTCCCAGTGTGTGTACATGTAAATGTGTCTGTATTAGCATGGGCTTATATATGTTGAAAAATTATACACAAAGTTTTTACCAAAAAACTGTATGCATTTACAAGTTCAACTAAAACCATGGAGGATCCCAAGTCATCTCACGGATCTCCATCTATGTCTAATGGAGAGCCTTCTTTGAGTAGGGAAAAGAGAGGGATACTTTTTGATTAATAAGATGTGTGTGTGTGTGTGTGTGTGTGTGTGTGTGTGTGTGTGTGTGTGTGTGTGTGTGTGTGTGTGTGTGTGTGTGTGTGTGTGTGTCTTATGACATTTATTTTGTATGCCTATGTGCATAACAATGTATGCATGTTTGACATTGTATGCACACCTATATGTAATTGACTTGGTCATTATATGAACTATTCACATGTTAGTATTAAAGAGCAATTTCAATATTATTGGAATTGAATATGTTTGTACGGTCTTACATTTCTTAGATTATAATTATATCAAAATTAATATGATATGCATGTGAGAATTGATTTAACAAATATTGGAATTTGTTAAACCTTAATTGTAGAGTCACAACACAATGATAAATAAGCACTAAAGTACATATCTACCCTAAATAATAAGCTAGATAAAAATTGAAACCCTAGGTGCAAGAGAGGAAATGGAAGACTTAGCTGATTTCGTAATTGATCCCAAAGTGTACAGGACTAGAAGACATATAAACATGAGGAGAGAAATGTTGCAACTCAGCTGAAAATATTGTGCGACTACCAGATACGCCTGGACTGTGGCGCATGGATTAGGTTAGGGGTGCATAGGTGCCAAAGACAGCTTTTGGGCGCTTGTGTCTACGCAAAACCTCAGAAATGATTACCTCATTGTATTGCACTAATGTCGATTCAACCTTTGGTTTTTGTATTGCATGTTGCGCTATGCCCATAGAGTTTTCTTATAACATGCGTACCAAATGATCTCATTGTAAAACCCCAAAACACATCAAATTATATTGATAAAAAGATGTAAATATTGGAATCAGACGTGACCCCGACGGTCACCCGATAGAGTGAGCTCACAATGTTAAGATGCTACACTAAAATTTAGACTCCATGTAGTTCTCATGTGTGTGTGCAAGAATCATGCCCTAGGTGTCTTTATGTGCAAGATGCACTTAATAGTGAGCAATAACTAGTATATAACAATGTAAATAGATGTGTGGATGTCAAAACAAACTTCCCCTCCTCTGTGTGTATGCAGAAAATGGAGTCCCTTGTCCCATGAATGAATCTAGATGGATTCTTTGATGCTCTTGAAATTCCTTTGGATGCAACCTTAGGTGATAGTAATAGATGTTTAGAGCTTGGTCTTTATTATGGTCACATAACTTTATATTTATATGATTCCCTTGGTTGAATTTTATAATCAACAACTGGAAAGATGACCCATAAGTCAAAATAAGAGGATCCCAAAAGTCATTAAGATGCTCCAAAGGGATTAAAAATCTTGCAAAATGAGCAAGTAAAGTAAAGAGAGTGTTAGGGGAGCCCATAGGGGATGAGGGGCACTGGTGTCCAGAGTCATAAAAGATAAAGCATTAAAGTATGCAACTAGGTTATAGGGTGTAAAAGGCTAGAAAGAAGACATGAAACACAGAAAAAGGGCCAAAGATAGTTGTCAATTGCTAGTTTTCTCACTTAGGAATCATATGAATAGTAGTATGTGATTATGACAAAGAAATGTACCCAAAGTGTGTGATTTAGTGTTTACAACAATATATGATATTATGGATATTTTTGTATTGCATACTAGCATTTTCGATGTCTTATGACCTTTTGTGTGTTAGTAGTTTACATACATAATATGCATGAAACTTTGGAAATCAAATAATAAATTGGTTAAAGCAATATTTATATAACATACAAACAGTTATCTAATCAAGTAATTATTCATTCAATTTATCAATGTGTACATTTGTATATATTCATGTTCATATGCGCACCAAAATCTTAACTCTCACAATTTGGAGGTGTAAAATATATATTTAGAGAACCTTTTCTAGAGGAGGTTAAAATTATTATTTCAAATAAGATCTATTATTGAATTTTTTATATTTTTTGTGGTTTCATTAGAATATTTTCATAATAGTAATGAATAAATATCCATATTCCTTATCTAAGTGATTTCATTTCTTTTAATAAAAAATGTTTATGAGCGTATTTACCAAAAGAAAAAATTTATGATCGAGTGTGAGAGAGAAAGTAAGAGAGAAAGAGAGAGAATAAGAGATGCACAGAGAGAGAGAGAGAGAGAGAGAGAGCGAGAGAGAGAGAGAGAGAGAGAGAGAGAGAGATCTAGTGAGAGAGAATGAGAAATAGAGAGAGAGAGAGAGGTAAAAAGAGACAAAGAAAGAAAGAGAATGAGAAAGAGAGATTGAGAGAAAAAGGGAGAGATAGAGTGAGATAATGATGCATGATATACAATTTCTTTTGATTGTATAATCAATTTATTTTAATGAAAGTGTTGATTTTTTCTAAGAAAGATGGTTTGAAACAATTCTTCATCCATTTACTCATGTATTCTAGAAGTAACTTGATGTAGAGAACACAATTTGATTCTTTTGCACAAGTTAACTAACTTTTTTCACTTCAATAGACTAGACACTTGACACCAACCCTTAAACCATCTAAACTCCCTACATATACCTATTATAAATTTGAATTTTTGAATATGTGAACTGAATTTAACATTATGAAATGAACCCTAGAGACACTTTAAGGACCTCAGAACCTCATATACTAACAAGAGAGAATGATATATATATATATATAGTGAGAGAGAGAGATATATATATAGAGAAAGAGAGAGAATGAGAAAGAGAGAGTGAGTGAGAGGGAGAAAGAGAGACCTACAAATTGAAAGTCCTTAAGACCCCTGAGACCAAAACAAAAACTTGTGGCACCAAACGGGTTACACACATGCATCGGGGTGGCTTGGTAAACACTTGGGGAGGCTTTGTTTCAGTGCCCAATGATGTCGGTGCTTCGCGGCAACGTCGATCAGGTGTAGTCCCTTAAGAGCCCTGAGAGCAAAAAAGGTTACAAGTTCATCGGGTGATTTCTCGGGTTCCATGGCACCTTAAAAGGTATCGTCTGATCCTACACCTCCGCATTGGGACCCTTTACGAAAATATATCTTGGTTTTCCCTAGCTCAATTGGTTCTCTCGTTGTCCTATTGTTTGCAACAGTGTCAAATACTCTAATGTGAGTTAGTGTAAGGTTATCAAATGCAATATTTTATAAACAAAATCTTGTGGTGAATCGACTACTCACATGCATCAGGGTGGCATGGTAAATGTTTGGGGAGGCTTTGTTTTGGTGCCCAACAATGACGGTGCTTCATAATAATGTCAGTCACGCATAGTCCCTTAAGATCCCTGAGAGTAAAAAATGTTATAAGTTTAAAGGGTGATTTCTCAGCCTCCGTGGCACCTGAACCCTCTATGAAATCCTGTTTCAGTTTTCCCCAGCTCAATTTGGTCATCTCGTTGTCCTATTGTTTGTAACAGTGTTGAATACTCTAGTGTGAGTCAGTATAAGGTTGTCTAATGCAATATTTTACAAATGAAATCTTGTGGCAAAGAACCGATTGCGCACACGTGTCGAGGTGGCCTGGTATACACTTAAGAAGGATTCATTTTTGGTTCCCAATGATATCGGTACTTTCAGGATACATCAGTCGGGAGTAGTCCCTTAAGATCCCTGAGAGCAAAAAAAGGTACAAGTCTGTCAGGTGATTTCTCGGTCTTCGTGGCTATTTGAAAGGACTCGTCTGATCCTACACCTCCACATTGGGACCCTCTACGAAATGTTGTATTGGTTTTCTCCAACTCAATTTGGTCCTCTCAATGTCCTATTGTTTGTAACAGTGCCAAATATTCCTATTTGAGCTAGTGTAAGGTTGTCCAATGCAATATTTTACAAATGGAAGCTTGTGGCAACGAATTGACTGCTCAAACCTGTCAGGGTTACCTGGTATACACTTGGAGAGGCTTCATTTTGGTGCCCAACTGATGCAAATCAAAATGGATTCTTTCATACATTCAATCAATAAAGAAAGGTTCAACAACATCCTATACCCAAACTCTTTAAAAAGAGGATCTTTACCAAGCCCAAAATGGCTTATTCTTGTCTATTTTCAATCTAAATCACCTTGAATGGCCTTCAAAAAATACTCCACTCTGGTTATAGCCTTCCCTCAATGTAAATTCAATCATCAAAATGATTCACATCCCAAGGAAGAATAAACTTTTCCCTTTTATCCAAATTGCCCTTTATCCTTCTTCACTAACTTCTAGTCCAAATGAAGCAAATTTGAATATTTTGGTCTTCTTGACACCTATCAATGCTTATATCATGTCTATAAATTCAAAGCACTATTAGATCAATCACAAAATGAACCCAAGAAGAATCAATTCATCAACCTTCACCTTATTTGTCAAAATTTCCCTCTAGTTGCCCTTAAGTCATCTACCTTGGTACATCCATGGTTGGAGTAAATTGGGACTACCCACAACAAGATGAAAACATATCAAGGACCCTTTATCAACCTCATGGTTTTCCCTAAGTTTCATATCCTGACTCCCTATTTTGTTCTTGTAATCACTCCTTTCCTTTTCTAGTCTTCACTAACACTTCTAGCCCCATCCTCCAACACTTTTAGTCATAACTCCTCAAGCCTGTGGTTTCAAAACTCAAACTAAACCTTTTCGAGCACCCATTTCAGTGTTTTGGTTGTATGAAGAGTTTCAAGATTGAATGCCTAAGATAAACCCTAGTTCCTTTGTTATTTGGCCTTCTTGATTAGGTCTAAGACTATGAAAATTTCCCTACCATGAGACAATCTCAAAAACATCAAATTTTAAACCTTAGTTTCCCAAACTTATTTTAAAATCCTCTTAATATGCCTAACACCATGTTATATTGGAATTTTCAAAGCAAATGTCACTAATTTAAGGCTTCAAATTCTAGTTTCTATCAAAACCCTAATTATAGCATATTGTACAGGCCGAGAAGTTTAATTTGCTTATAAAAAAAGAGTATTTATCTTTCAAACTCTACAATTTGGTCACAAAGACTATTTTCACTCCCTCTTTAATATTGTTCTAACAATGAGAAGAATTGATCACATTTCTTTATCTACCATGAGAAAAGACTTATGCATGTATGCTCATAACAAGGATATGGATCCTTCATACTACAAATTTGGGTTCTAGATATCATATTTTACATGGAAACGTCTTCCTCTTTTTGGAATTACCTCATGCAATTACTCATATAGCTTTCTTGTATCCCATAAACTTACCTTCAAGATAAATATGTAAATATTTACACACAATGTGAAAGCACATCGCAGTCAATTGAGTGTACGTTGTAAGATCAACCTTCAATACAAAGTAATTCAAAACAACCCTTGAAATGGTGTACTAATAAACTTCCACACCCATTCTCATCATCAATTCTCAAATCAAAAATAACAAAGGAATTTATTACAAGTATAATCATATCACTGTCATACACAGTCACACACTTTCTCCATGCTTGAAATAGAGCACCTACTTCCTCAAACCCTTGAGGAATTCCATTAATGTGAGTAAAACTAAAATTTCATGCATGCATTAAGAGAAATCAATCACTCTCAGTTCAAGTAAATCACAACACAAGATGTTAGTGAGGAAGGTAACATGCCAAAACAGAGTTCTATAACCATTAATTATATATATTTCTTACAAAAATTTCTTTCTCTCTCTCCTCCAAACCACGAGGAGGCTTCCTCCATCGCTTCTTTCACCTTCCTTAGAAGATTTTTCTTCTTCTTTTCCACCAAATAACTCCCTCTAACTCTAATCCATCATCTTTTTATCGCTTTTTCCATTACCATTTTAATCTAACTAACTTACCATGATACTTCATATGCCCTTTTTCACACATAGAGGCACATTACAAAATTTTGCTCCTAAGAATCACATTTACACTTTTAGACTACCTAGACTCTCATAATCCCCATTACAATCTAATTTACATGCTTTTGGAATTTAAATTTCCATTTGGAGAGAAAACAACAATTTTAAGTTTCAAGCTTTAAAACTCTTCCTAACCTTCTTCTCATGACTTGAATATACCCGAATACACTTGTCTTGACCTCATACACATGGTTAGATTGAGAAATTAACAATTTTATTATTTTTTGAAGATGACCCTGTATCACCTGTCATACCTCGTTGTTTTCATCGTGTTGAGTTGTAAACGAGCTCCGATATCGGCCAACTCGTAGGACATGAAGACCAATTTCGTTACACTGTCCATTAGCACGACTACATATCAACACTTGCCATCATGTTCTGCAAACTTCCAAACACCGAAACCCATCTAGTATACCCTATGAGTATATATTTTACTTAAGTAATAATATTCTTGGGTATCTTACATATACATGATGCTTGGACTGTAATCATAGTTATGCTTTTGGATATTACAAATAAAGTGATAAAGATAAGAGGTTGACAATGAGTTTGTTTATAATCATAATGTCTATTTTATATGCATGTTGATATTTCATTATTATGTTTTGGTTCATGCTAGAGTTATATTGCAATTTCTATAAATATCTACCAACCTAAGTGGTTTTAATCATGGACACAACATGACAACAGTATGTGCTAAAGGATAAAAAACCTTAATAAATGAGGCTGATAAGAATGACCTTGGTAAGGGTAAATTACCATTCCCTTGTTTATAGCTTGACTGATTAATAATTTAAAGGTGAGAGTGATTGTTATGATCTAGAGATCATAATACTTGTGCAAATAATTGATGGTCATCAACCATATGAAATGAGGTTACACTATTTGACTGGTAATCAAGTCATCAATATATGATGGGAGATTGGAAAATAATTTACTAGAGGTTATGTATTAATTATTATGGTCTACAAACCATACCCTTTTTTTAATTTTATATGGTCAGTGACTATAATGGGGACCCTTGTTGCATTGATAAATTGCTAAGGAAATGGGTGGTAGCTTGGTCGAGCACTGACCCAAGCTCATGATCAGGGAAGTTACATAAGCCAATAATAGAATTAGCAACCAAGTCTTATTTATTTAATTTGCTTTGAAATTTTAAATGGCCAAAGGCCAACAATGAAAAATTATAGATGTGTTGGACTTGGTCTTGGACTATTAGATGGCCCACCGTGTCAAAATGGATGGCAAGGATTCGCTGGAAGCTTAGGGGGAAATACCTAATTTTTTCCGACAGTTTGGCGAAGTGGAAAATGGGAGGGAAAATTGGAAATAGGTAACAGTTGAATTAATTGTCATTAATCCCAATCATATGTGCATGGGGAGAAGCGAGAAGCTTCTTGAGGAAGCTACCGCTAAAAGCATAGAGTTATTTTTTTGGTTTTCATTTTTGGTGGTTATTCTTTTTGCCTCCTGAGCTCTGCATGGAGAATTTATGGGAAGGTATTTTCATGCAAGCTAATTTTAGCTTTGCATGATATCTTTAACTATTAGTGAGATTTTCTAGGATATTTAATATTGTTGAAGAAATTATAATGGATTTATGCAGTTGACTTGGAAATAGTTTCTTGTTTGGCTTTCATAAGAGCTTTTGGAAGTTTGCTGAGGGAAAGATTAGAGCTTAGCCGACTGTGAAGAAAATATTAAGGAGGTTCTGTGCTAAAATATATAGGCATGAAATCATTCTCCTTCCCCATCTTTATTATTTATAGCATTAAAATGTTTTTATGTTAATAACACTGTAAATAATCTTCTGGGTGAATATAAGCTTGGAAAATCATGGGTATTTATGTGGAGTTAGCATTAGATATTCCATGGTAAAATTTTTGATAAATGAATGATATTGTGACTATATGTGTTTTTTGGGTGTGATGGTGTAAGATTCGACCCTGGCCGACTTGATAGGTTTGGCCAATGGGTGTGTAGTTGTTTATTGTTGACTATGTGCACTCATGGTTGTTTGATATCTTGATAAGACTTGATTAGGAACTCTTAACGAGTTTAGTTATATCTGTGTGTTAGATATAAGAGTTTGAATTTACTATGTGAATACCCATTTCTAGTTTATATGGAATTGTGGGTGTTATGTTTATATTTGCACATGATATTATTATCATTCTCCCTATGACTGTGAATGGTTGAGTTCGGTTGATCTTGTGTTTATACGATAAACCCATTTGGGTTTGTGTATTGGGCATTATATGAATATATTTTAGGTGTGTATGGTTAACATACATCCGCCATGTTTTATTTAAGCTCTCAGACTTCAGGATAAATTTTCTCCGAGTCTATAAGGAAGGCCAAATGAATTTATTTGCGTTGTGTAATCAAATTTTGCATTCTAGTTAGAAAACCGATGTGGGTCGTGCTTAAATATTATCGCCATGTCAATTTAGTTGCATGGTTAGTTACAGTGTGTTGTCCACTAGTTAAATATTTAGTTCCTATAAGTATATGAATATATATTTGAGGCTAAAAAGAAGAGAATGGATTCGTGGCCTCGGGAGGCTACAAGTTGGCATTTCATTCTAACCCAGTTTTTAAATATCTCCTTCACTTATGGGCCATTATGTGAAAGTATATTGGCATGGTTGAAATCATGGAGGGCTTAAGATGACTATATTGGCTTATTCGAATGACTTAGTTCCCAAATGTTGTTGTTATGACTGTATTGTTTAGTTCTATTTAGAAGGATAGGTGAGGTTATGATTTTTTAAGGAAATTTTGGAGAAATTAAGGTAATTTCGCTTGATAATATTAAAATGGGTTTAATGATATCTCATGTGGATTTTGACTATAGAATTCCTTGACTGAAATTATTATTATACTATGTGTGGATAGTGAGCTGTATTGATTTATATAACAAGGACTGTGTGGAGCTTATGTTTAGTTGAATGTTCCTCTTGACTGTGTGAGTAAAATCAAAATACTCTAATGATTGCATAATGAGGAGTAAAGTCTTACTTTTATAGCTTAATAAGAATATTATGAAATTATCTTTTGGGTAGAAATGGTAAAGGACCAATCATGATATTGTTATGTGAGCCAATGAATTATTAAAAGGTTCATTTTGTAATTGTGTATCGTTCATTTATTTGATCATGTATTGGTAAAGTCTTAAACCTTACTGTTTTCTTGTGAAGGTATTATAAAAAGGTTGAAAAAGAGAAATGTTATTATAATCTTTGTTATTGACTCTCGATGTTCTTTTATTGTTGGAGAATGATCATAGAGATGTTTTAGTGTTATAAATAGTAAAGATAAGGTGGATGACATTTTCATGCCAGTTCGGTTGGAACTGACTATGTATAATTTTTTACTGCAACATTTTCAAAATGCAGGTTAAAAAACAATGCAAAAAGAATAAAAGGATGGATCTGACATAAGGATTTGACTTATTTGTTGATGATATTCCGAGTTGTGAAATATCATGAATGTATTATGTTGAATTATGATTTTTTAGTTGTCTTTATTTAAAAGGAATAATTGTTTAAGCAAGCAAGAACATTGTTGTGTTATTGTTGAAGGAAATTTAGCCTTAAATGTTAATGTCCTATTCTAAAATGGAATATTAAACTTGTATTTATTACAGAGTTATTATTTATAAAGTGAATCAAAATTTGTTGTAAGTTATGTTGTTATACTTACTTAATTCATCATTATGTGGTATATGTTGAATTAATGCTATATGGATTTAATGTGTTATAAAGTATCATATTAAATGATTAAGGATTAATCATGATATAGTTACATATATGGATCAAATACAATTATGAATGTTTGTAAATTATTTCATTTGATAAGATCAATTAAATATCTACTTGCGTAATAATACGACAATGTCATAAACAAACAATTTATGGAATTCAATAATGACACAACAAACTATCTTAAATTACATTTAAGATGCATGATGTATACAAGTATATAAATTATGGAAATGATTACGATCTATATCAAACTAAGTTATGGACCTTAGGAACATGTTCATATTGCTATAAATATATCACTGCGATATGAAGGGAAACATGTCGTAAAACTAATTCTCTTATAATCAAATAAGTTAAGTGATACGATGTTCCTAGTTAATGGAACTCAACAAGCCAAATTCGGATGGCTACTATAACATAATACCCATTTAATGAAACAAGAAATTAAGTGAATATTTATATACAATAGACACCCTAGATTCTCCTATCAAGGTCCACTAATTACAACTATTGTAATCAGAAGGAATGTGTCATACACTAAAGATGCAAAAAAATTTGTCCTACACGAACAAGTCACCTTAGTACGAACTTATGTTTTCTATGGGGGAGGAAATGGCTTGGTAATGATGCTAGTCATTACATAGGAATTTTCTCTCCCATGGGAAACCTAATTTGGCACATAAGTGTTTCTTCACACGGGTTGGACATGTTTGTACCTTGTGTGTAACTTGTAACTAATTTAATTAACTGATTCAATTATCATAACTGAACCAAGTGATATGGTGATGGGACATGTTTTTTTTATGATGAATGTGTCATAATGAAACGGAGCATGGAAAACATGACTCGTAAACTTTGGTTGAAGTAGTGTAAGTTATTCCACTATCAAGTTCACCAAGTTCTAAACAATAGTGTGAGATGTTGGATGGGATTCGATTGAATGAGTTTCAGGTTGACACTTTGAAGACATCATTTGTTAATCAATTCCGAGAAGGGAACCAATTGTATACTTTGTATACTAACTTGAAAGTGTATGCTATGGGGGATCGAGTGGATATAAGTGACCCATAGTTATGCACATGATCTATTTATTTGTTATCTAATGAATTGTAATTATATAGTTGCTGGATAAATGTAATGTTGTACATTTAAATCATTAAAGGAAAAAGTTAATTTGGGAAATTTAAAAAAAAATCCTGTAATTTGAAGTAATGAGAAGTAGGTGTTACATTTTGGTATCAAAGCTGAAGGTTGCAGCTCTTAGACTAATTGGGTCATTACACTAACTGAATATCTAAATTTGTTAACTAAAAAGAATGGATATGTGAAGGATGAACCATGGATAACGAACCGAATCAAATTATGTTGTATGTTCAGTGATAAATAAGTTAGATAAAAATCTAACAGTCCTTCATGATGCACAAAACTAAAAAAAAATCTTGGAGCAATTGTTGAGTATGAAAATGATCAGCCAAGGTAAACAACTTGAACTGATTGATAACAATCAGCAAGGGAGTTGCTCAATTGTTAAAATGTCTTGATGACATATTTGGAATTTAAATCCAATATTAAATTAAAACCCAAACATGGTAGATGAATTAGAGAACATGGACTATCTACTGTGATGCAGAGTTCAAAAAAGCCAAAAGACTAGAAGAGAATATGTAGTCAAATTTTAACTCATAATATGAGAATATAACAAGAGATTTAGATCTTCTTCACCTGCAACTTTAGGGAAAAGTGGTGAGAATTTTATGGCAAAAAATGTGGACTACTAGGATGAAAACAATAAGAACTTGCTGCAATTTCCAATAAGGATTAGAACAACGCTGTAGTGGCTAATAAGCTAAAAAGAAGGAACAAGTTTCCTAACATGATATCAAGTAAAGTTAAGTAGAAATTCTTGTTGTTTTTTTTAAAGTTGATATTAACATAGCTTAATTACTTGTATTTTGTGATTTGCCAAAAACAGGAATTGAAATCTAATTTTTCCTTACCATATGACATGAAATTTGGTTAAAATGGTAAACCTATGTTTGTTAATACAACATTGACATTTTCTGAGCTTCATCACAGAATTTGAAGTCAGAAGTGAGTTCTTTAAAATAATTAAGACATAATGAGTAATAAAGATTGTTCTGAAGTAAATCAATGGGATATTGGTTCGGGAACCAAATAAATGCCTTGGAGGTATGCAGAAAAAATCAAACATATGTGGTATAGAAAAGAACTTTCTCTTAGAAACGTAAGACTGATTTTGCCAATGATAAAAAAATATGGAAATGAGTTGTTATCGTAAGTCGTATTTGAAGTCTTTAAGGATCAAACTAATGACCGAGTAATCATTATTTATTATGGGATAATGTAATAAAAATTTTGTTGTCTGATTTGAATAGGTTAGTTGAATTATAGCTATGGCTGCCTTATTAGGTTTGCGATAAGTGTATGATTTGGGAATTTATTTCATCAACATGAACTTGCATATACGCCTTTGATTAATAGGCAAGAAACCCATTAAGGGTCCAAAATAAATCTGTTGTTTAATCGTATCTGGGTCTACATGATACTTTTTGAATACTCTAAGAAAAAGAATATACTTACGTATATAATAGTTTCCTCTGTATCCCTGTTTATTGTTCCTAAGTCTGGCTCGAGTGCTAAATGGTTCAAACTAAGTCAAATGGATACATGAGTTCTGATTTTGGGACTGTGAATGCTTAATCAATGGGGTGTTTATTTGGGGATGATTATGCATGTATACCTTTCCTTGTTTATTGGTTAAAAAATCATTACGGGTGTAGTTTGGAGTTGGGATGTAAATCTTTCTGGCTTTCAGATAGGTGTTTCAAATACCTAATAAAATAAAGTATACATATACTAATAATATAATTCTTGATATGTGTGAAGATTATGATTGATAATCTATTTTGGGTAAATGAAACTGTGTGTGTGTGTATGCTGATTGGGGTTCCAAATCAGGATAGAATTTCTGGCTATGATCTAATATTTGAGAGCCTTATATGGCACATATTTTATTAATAAGATTTGGGAATTAATCCTATGACTTTATGAACTAAGGTTGTTGATAACAAGATCAACTGTGTGAGGATATAATAACTCACTGTGTAGTCAAATAAGTTTAGTGGTATGAACAATTACTTTTCATATGTTAAGGAATAATATAGTATGGGTTTTAAAGATTAAGGTATTTTGTATTGTTAAAGTTTTTGATATGTACCTTAATTCAGCCAAGTTGCTATTATTCTACCTTTTTCTAAAGGGTGAATTTTCATCTCTGTTTTGAAATGATTACCAATATAAGCCAATAATATATTGATTATTGTATATAAGAATCAAGGAAATCCTTATTGCACTATGGCTTGTATACGTTTTTGAACCTAATAATAGTCTATATCATTATTAATGATCATTTTTGGAATGGATATTAAGTTATAGAAGTGTAACATTAGCATTATTATTACATAAGCTTAATAGAGGATTGATAAGTCAAGGGGTAATGTTTTCTGGTTGATAAAAATTAGTTAAAATGATTGGGACCGTGAGTTAAGTACGGGATCCTTGCATCTAAAATATTTTATTCCTTAAACAGTGGACACAGTTGGAGTTTCATACCACTTTGTATCACCTTACAACTTAGGTTGGGAATAGTAGGGTTGTACAAATTAGCTGAGATTTTCCCCGTAAAATTTATGCTTGTTAGGAAGGGTTGGGATGTTCTAACAGTCTTGCCTCCATAGAAACAGAGGATCTTTTTTCTACAATTACTTGTGTCTTCTTAGGCAAAAATACGTGTTGTTCTATTTACTATGGGGACAATATAAATCAGTTGAGAGAACATTGAGATCACTTGTTGGGACTCAAAAAGAACTAGTTAAGGAAGCTTCGGTATGAGTTTATGAAGATACAAAGATTTTTTTGTTCCACAGATGTTCTAGTATATCTATTGAATGTTTTCCTAACAAAGGATGATGAAAAATAAAATTCAAGTACATAATTCTAAAATGTAATACTTTAGCTTGGTTGGGACTATTGGATATTGAAAAGGCATTGTTTGAATGAGGAATGGAGTTCTGATTGTCTAATTGGCAATCCTTTTGATAAATTAGTTAACTATGTTGGCATACTTAAGTATTAAGATCAATATATACTTGGGAATAAAACCACGAATGTTATCCATATAAAGAGAAATTTTATATAATTAAAGCACCATTAAGAAATGTAAGGCAATTAAGATCACCTAATTGGAGGAAGGTGAATTAATGAATATAAAATCCCCTAGGATTTAAACTTTGTTATCTAGTTATGTTTGGCTTGGGTAATAAATTGTTGTTGAAGATGTTCATATGAGATCATTGTTGGATCATTGTATTCTCTAATCATTTAACCAACAGATTCAACTGTCGGTGTCATTACAAAACCAGGGTTGTGTGTCCTAGGCTTTATGCAATGAAGTCTTATGCAACTTAGTTGTTTTGGTGGTTCTTTTTGGGGGGTTTTGGTTAGTGTGGTTCCTCGTGTTTCCTTCTAATCTATAGAAATGCAATGCTAAGCTACTGAAACAATGTTGCTATAATAAAATGCATTCAAAGGAAATACTTTAACTGAATTTAAAATACACACACCGAATTGAAATAACACACACTGAATTGAAATAACACATATTGTACTATAAACTACTATCATCAACCAACTAATAAATTATATTCAAGAAGGTGTCTTTATAGACACAATTAGTTACAAAATGTGCCATGATTATAGGCACCGAATTCAACCAATAAAAACCTCATTAAAGCTCATTGAAATCCTATGACATAACTAAAAAATAGGATTCATGTTTGTAGGCTTACTATGGAAAAATTCTCCATGATGGCGTGATGGTTAAAGAATCGGCCTCCTTGATTGAAACTTCCCATAATTGGTAGTAAATGCTCATTATTATCCTGCACATGTCACCACATTACTCATAGAAATAGTTAGTAGGAATTCTTTGGTCAAGAGTTCACATGAAACAAAAACAAGGAAAATACATCAACCTTACTTAGGATATAACTATATAGAACATCCCTCATGCACTAATTATAAATTTTAGGGATAAATCAATAGCCATATAGATGATATAATAGGTCTATTAATGCACTCATCATCTCCCCTGCATTTTACCTTTTGCATGTCCTCATGCAAACTCATCTCTTCCCTGCTCTCTGTCCCAACTACTATCCCATATCATATTCTTCAAACCAATCTGCATATTGTTTCTTTGTGCCCTTACACCCCTCAGTGTTCAAGATAACCTATGCCCATGCTGTAAAGTTATCATGTGATTGTGAAACATTATTCTTCTAGGTAGTCATGGGACTCAAGACAAGGGGTGGCCTCACCTGCGTCCCAATCCAATCATCACTGTACTCTTTCTCACCTTTCTCTAATAACTGTTGGATGATTTCAACAAGTGCATCCCCCCTCCTCGTGCTCCAATTGAGGTTTTGGGGAGAGATTAATTCCCTTCTTTTCAATGGTAGGCTCAAGGTATCCTACCATTTATCACAAGATCGCGGTGCTTCACCAAAATGTTGTTGACTGTAGACCTCAAATTCTTGAACACATTTTTCTAAAACCTTTGAAGTATTCTTTCCTATACCATCCTAGTAGTAGAGAGACATGAAATGTTTCTTCATAAACACGTCATTGTGATGGGTAGGCTAGATGTAGAAACCTATAGTTCGGGTTGTTTGATTGAATAAGTATGTTTGCTCACTCCATACAATTTGATTTCTAAGTAATGATTGAAAAGCCTTTAAATGAAATTCCCCCGCAAACAAATTAATGAAGAAATCAGGAACATTAGTAACCAACATATTGTGAAGGTGAAATTCACACATCAGATTCTGAATCTCAAGAGTACACTTTTTATATATTTCTAAGAAAAATTTTCCATCTGGGGCCTCATAGGGTTCTCTACTACACATCCTCATCAATTGTCAGGCATACAATTGTTCTCGAATAAACATACTGTAGACAAATGAGGGTTTCCTACAGGCTAGAAGTTTGTAGGCCATAGGAAAAACAAAGTCCAAAATAGATTCTAATTTATTTTTATCACTTGTACTAGCCTCAATCTCTTCCTTAAGTTTCCTATTTTCCTTTGACAATTCCTTATTCCAAAGAGATAATTTGTCAAAACGAGTAGATAAATCGTTCCATGTTGTGAGAACAATATTCCTTTATATTTTGAGATTACCAACTTCTACCTTTAAATTAGTAATTTCCTTAACCTTCTCTACAATTCTTTATACAAATTCAGCTTGTAAAGATGAATTAGTTTCTTCCATACCTTTCAACTACTCTTTCAAAGAGGCAATTTCATCCGGGTAACTCTTAAGCACCTCATCTTCATGCGGTTATTGACCACCAATATCTATTGCAACAGATTTTGGAGCTCTGGTTTATATTTTCAGCGATATAGGCATTTCTGGAGCATTAGAATCAGTTTCCAGAGCTACAAGAACGTCTTGCATATCATCCTGTGGAGCCACATGAACATCTGGAATATCATCATGTGAGCTCTTTTCCTATGGAATTGTTGTTGTAAACTCATCAAAATTTGATTGATTTTCCAAATTAGAAGGAATATCAGTTTCAACAATCTCTTCTATTATTGGGGCGGAATCCACAGGGGATGGTGTAGACTGAGGAACCATAGGTTTCTTAAAAGCATCAAACCTTATGGGTTTGGATGAAGTAGCAGCAAATGTAGGCGGGGTAACCTTTTTCTTGGAAATTTGAGGGTCAGAAGATGGGGTGACTTGGCTTGTAGATTCTTTCGGTACCTCATTCGAAGGCTTAGGAGATGACTCCAATTTAGGTTGGGTACTTGGAGATGGTGTTGAAGATACTGGGGTAGGAGCCTTTTTATCTCTCTTCTATTACGAACTTTCCCCTGCACTCGTTTTTTCTATCTTCCTCTTAGGCTTGTAAAACACTTGATGTGCACATATCAAATGTATAAGTGATGGGTGTTTGAGAGTGGCCTTATCAGTTCCATTCTTGTATTTTTGACCCACTTTTATGATAACCATAACAAGATATTCTAGTAGATTAACCCTATATTTAGGGTTTGTGCGACCCTTCTTTAGATCAGTCAGGATTTTTAATGTATCACCTCTGAGTACTAATGGCTACCCATCACAAATAGAATATTTATTAATCTATTTAGCTACTTATTTCCAGTGACCTGGTAAAATCTCCTGCTTAATCCCTTTTTAATACCATGGGGAGTGAGTATTATCTCTAGCATAGCTTCCCCCTTGATAATGAAATAAGGGTATCAAATCTTTGAGTGGGGCATTTTTAATAATTTTTAGTCCAAAATCTGGGAGTCCAGATATGACAACAACAATATGACTGTTTATCTCAACTCTTTTATCCCTATTTTTGAACATGTTGCTTCAAAATTTAATAGGAATTCATCAACCAAGTCTTCATCAAAACCTTCAAAATTTCTAATGAATTCTAACCAACATGAGTCGTGGAACACTTATGAGATGGCAACATTGCGCAGGAGGGGCTTTGTAGATTCAAGTTCTAAATTTTTCTTCTGCCCCATGGCGCAGACAAATTTGGACAACGTTACAACAAAGTGGCAGAATTTTTATGTGAAGAACACATAATAATGGCATGAAATATCGGTAATAGAAGTTTGAAATATACTTTAATATTTTAATTACATTGAGTCAGTGCAAGTTTGGTGGCAGAAAAAGTTGATAGCACTTAATTTGTATGGAAAGGTTTAATTCATTACACAACCCCCTTCCTATCATCATGAATGATAGTGCCACTTGTCTTTTTCACAAAACCACTTGTCCTTTCCACAAAAATGTGACACATGTGGTTTATTTACTCATTATTATTCATTACACCCCACTCCTTGGATTGACATTTTGATTTATACCCACAATAAATGCATCAAGAGTTGTGTTTTGATTTAACCATTTAAACAAATGCAATGGGGGACTTCTAAAAAGTTAATATCTGTAGCAAGGAAGAATGCACTTATCCTTGCCATCTTACCTCCTAGATAACCGTAGAATTCCACATCCTGCGTTCATAGAATAAATGTGATTAATGTACAGTTTAATAATTAACATACCTAACCTTTATTGAAAACATGAAAAAAACAAAATAACTACAATCTAAGGGGAAGAGGATCAAAAGCATGATCATCTCCCTTTATTTGAATTCAAAAAGTGGGAAGATCCAAACTCTTTCACTGAATCCATTCCTTCAGATAACTTTATATCTTTGGTGAAAGTCTCCTTATTTAGAGGACGCTGATACATCCTTAATCTATTTCTATTCACCAGAAGAGTTATCATGTCTCCATCAATCAAAAATAGTATTACAAAGTCTTTATCATAAACATTTTCAATTTGGTAGGGTCCCAACCATCTTGTTCTCAATGTGCCTTTAAACTGCTAGTACTTTGAGTCAAAAAATAAGACCCAATCTCCTTCATTAAACTTTCTATGCTTAATACGAGCATCATGCTAGGTTTTTTGTTGATGTTGAATAATTTCAGTTTGTTGGTGTGCCTCCATCCTCATTTCATCTAGTTCATTCACTTTCATTACTCTCTCACGTTGCGCTTCATCCAACTCAATTCCAACTTTCTTTTTTGTCCTCCAAGTCTGCAATTAAAACTCAACCGGTAACAATGACTTCTTTCCACACATTAGTTCATATGGGGAGAAACTGGTAGTGGTCTTCTAGGTTGTATTGTAGGCCCAGATTGCTTATGGTAGTTTTGGTACCTAGTTCTTCCTATCTGCATTGACAACCTTAGTTAAAATTTTCTCCAGCTCTCGGTTTGTGACTCCCACCTACCCATTGGATTGGGGGTGGTATGGTGATGATTTCTGATGCTTGATTCGGTAGATCTCTAGGAAGTATTCAATCATGTTAGACATGAATTGAGGTCCCTGATCAGATACAATGGCTCTAGGGGTGCCAAATCCCAGCATAATCCTATTGTACAAAAATTTAGCTACAACATCCTCATTGGTAGATGCCAATGCTTGAGCCTAGGCCCATTTCGTGACATAATCAGTGTACACCAACAAGTACTATTTTCTATGGGATGGGGGATCAAATGGTCCAATGAAATCAATTCCCCACTTCTCAAATGATCCTAATACCGGCGGAGGATTGAGGGGCATCTCAGTGGATAATGTAGGCTTCCCCATTCTCTGACATGCATCACACTACCACACGTACTTCTTGATATATTTATGAAGAGAAGGCCAATAGTAACCACCTCCAAGGACCTTGTGAATTGTTCTCTTCACTGAGTAATGCCCTCCTCCAAGCTCACAATATGTCATACACTCCGTCCTCTCGAACACACCTACGAAGAACCATATCAGGACAAAATTTAAATAAAATACCATTACACCATTTGTATGTAGCACTATTTTTAACTAATATTATTTGTTATTTATTGGAAAGTAAGTTGGAAACTTCCATGTAGTCAGGTAGTTAAAAAGATCAACAAACCATGGAGGTTGAGTTGAAACTGCAAACAAGTTCTCATCCGGAAAGTGAGCTTGGACTGCCTCCTCTTCTCTTGAAACATTCAATCTAGATAGGAAGTCAACAACAATATTGGCCTCGCTAGGCTTATCAATAATAGTCAAATTAAATCCCTGTAATAGAATTAACCATCAAATAATTCTAACCCTACTACTAGTTTATTCATAAAATATCTTATAGTTGAATGATCAGTATATAAAAAGATTTTATATCCAGTAATATAATGTCTAAATTTATTCAGAGAGTAAACAATGGCTAAAAACTTCTTTTCCATAGTGGTGTAATTCCTCTCTGTGGGGGTTAGATTTTTGCTGATGAAATAAATGGTATACATATGGTCTTCCTCATCCTTTTGTCCAAGAACAACTCCCATTATTGTGTTAGAAGCATCAATGTGAATATGGAAAGGTTGTCCCCAATTAGGTCCTCTCAAAACTGGAGCAGTGGTTAATTTCTCCTTGATAACTTCAAAAGCCTATTGACATTGAGAAGACCATTTAAAGACACAATATTTTACCAACAAAGAAAACATGGGTGTAATTTTTTTACTAAAATCTTTTATGAACTGCTAATAATACCCTGCGTGTCCAAGGAAACTCTTGATATCAATTTGATTTGTTGGCATAGGAAGTTTAGTAATTACTTCTATCTTTTTAGGATCAATATGTATACCTTTGGAAGAAATATGATGCCCCAAGAAAATTCCTTGATCAGCCATTATAAAAAAAAAATCATGACTCAAGGAAAGTTGGTGTTGCTCACATCTAGTTAACACTTTTCAAGATTATTCAAAGACTCTTCAAAAGTTGACCCATGGACAGTAAAATCATCTATATAAACTTCGACACGATCATTTGTAAGGTCTATAAAAATAGCCAAAATTACTATCTAAAAGGTAGAAGGTGTGTTACAAAGTCCAAATGGTAGAACTCTATATGCAAATGTACCTTAGGGACAAGTGAAGGTAGTCTTATCCTTATCAGTAGGTGATATACTGATTTGGTTATACCCACTAAACCCATCCAAGAAGGATAAATATTTCTTTCTTGCCAGACTGTCCAAAACATGGTCAATAAAGGGTAGGGGAAAGTAATATTTCTTGGTGGATTTATTAAGCTCCCTATAGTCTATATAGATTCCCCACTTACCGTTTTTCTTGGGAACTATAACTAGTGGTGATACCCAATGACTATCAGATATAGGATAAATGAATCCTACCTTCAATAGATTTTCTATCTTATTCTTGACAATGTCTCTAAGTGCTGGATTAATTCTTCATTGTGGCTGCCTAACAAGTTTAACATCCTCAATACAAATGTGATGTGTGTAGATGCTTGGATGAATCCCTTTCATGTTAGTATAATCCCAAGCAAAGGCTTTTCAATGACCCCTCAAGATATCTATAACCTTAGTCTCTTGATTGGCTTCTAAATTATTACCAATGGTCAGCTCTTTTCCTATCTCAACAATGACTTGTTTAGTATATTTCAGAATTACAAGCTCTATATCAGAAATCAAAGAATTCAAGGGAAAACCATGAGGCTATAGCATGTGTAAAATAGTCATGTTTTCAAGGGATATAACCTTGGCTAAAGGACAATAGAGATCAATGGCTGTATGTTATTCATGATAATCATAGATTTCTTCACAATTTCCAAAAGAATTTTCCCTTACCAAGGTGATATTATCCGCTGAGTGTAAGACAATGGTTTCCATAGCCCCAGTTTCAATTTTTGTAGCCACAGTTCTGGTTTCCATAGCCACAACATCCTCTTGGTCAATGTTGGTCAACAATTTCTTCCATATGATTTTTTACTGCAATGGTAGCTAGATAAGAAGAAATCATATTGTTAGTATCTGAAAAACCTACCCATACACGTTCAAAAACATCCACATATGGCTGGACAAGAGGATACAATGAAATATTCTTTGCTTTTTGCCAATTCGAAATAGTCCTTTTTCCCAACCTACAATCAATGTATGCAACAATAGTGGCTAACCAGGGTATTCCTAAGATGACTGGGTATCCCAAATTCCAAGCTTTAGGCTGTAAGCCCATAAAATTACAGGATACTCCCAAGATTCAACTGTGACTTGTTGCCATGCAAATGTGCAATAGGGAAATTGTCAAATTCCAAGCATGACAACTATACCTGTGTTAAAAATTACAAGTTTTACCCTTCCAAGACACCCCAAGTTTACCCAATTAGTCCAGTGACCTATCAATTGATGTTAACTCATTCCCCTAGGTGATTTAGGAGAGTCAATTCAAAACCCCTAGGTGATTTTAGGAGTTCATTAAAAAAAGCAAACTTTAGGCAGTTATGGGAAGGGCTATCACTGGCCTTCTTAGGACTGAAGCAACCCCATGGAGGAGTGAAGAGAAGCCAAATAAAACAAAAAATTGAATCAAAGGCCTTGGAGCATCATGTAAGTGATTTAGGAAGATTCATGAAGGATTCAGAAAATTTGGGGTAATTTCACCAAAATCAGGGTTCACAGGCCTAGGCAGTGCACAAGCCAAAAAAGGCTGTTGAGTTTCGGAAGGTGATTCTGGGAGCTCTGGATTGAGTTAGGAGAAAATAAAGACATCTTCGGAAAGGAAATTCCAAGACTTACAATATGGTGAAATTATATTTTTCATAACATTTTGGCACAATGGGTTTGTAAGCAATTTTTATCATGCACAAGTGGATTACCAGATCAAAATTCCACTTTTTCAAGGATCAAATGAAGGATTAAATATGTGACACACCCACCATTGGATTAAAAGGACATTTTTCAGTCAATATAATATAAATTTCCATCAAAAAATTCCATCGAGAGCTCGAGATATCGTATTTCACGTTTCCCTCTAGGAGTGAGTTGAGGAGTTAGCCAATTTTTGAACAGGACACATGTTAGCTCCAAGAGCCTAGCACAATTTCATGTCCCTTATTTCCCTTAAGAAAAGGTACATGTACAATGGAAAAGTGACATGCGAGCATGAGAATCTACAAGAAACTTTTCTTCATACCCGACCTCCCGAGGTCGTGCCGAGACAGCCGGTGAGAATGGAATTTATACGGATACAGACAAACTAGTTGGGTAATCTTATATCCTCAATACACAATAATGGAATATGTGAATCTAAGGTGAAGAAGGCCCTCCTAACCTGAATTGGTGTAATGGATCGTTCGGATATAATAGCTGTTCGGAGGCTCCAATCAATGTCAAGCTCTGTCGAGATCCTATTTATTGGTTGTTGGATATGTGGAAAGTGACCTATAGGTGCTTTGTGTATATTTCCAAACAAGGTCATGAGAATGGTGATGAGAGGTGTAGTAGATCCTCGGGAGTTTTATGAATGATTCTCTGGTCTAGTCTAAAAATTCCTAGCTTGATTGGTTGCTATGTTTAATACGGAGAATTGTGTAATGATGTCTGGTGGAAGTGGTGAGGACCTAAATACTAGTGTTCGTAAACCAACATCAATGTCTGATTGATCAATAGGCCCATTGGGTTGTGGGACCTATGGATCACAACCGTAAGTTCGTGGTTGTGGCGGACCTCCTATGGTCATATGAAGAGTTAATCTCTCCTTCTGACTATCCAATAATCATACGCCTTTTCAGCCTCTATGTTTAGAACTAGGAGTTGTGTAATTTTCTCAGAATACCTTACAGGTGTTCTGGAAACTTGAATGCGTAAGCTAGTGTCTATGTTGATGAGGAGGTCCCCTACGTTGGGTTGTGGAACTAGAGGATCGCAACCAAATATTTGTTCTCTTTTGAGTCCTTGTACAGTCATACGGATACCCTATCAAGGCAGTCTATAGTTAGGATGATTTGACCAAAATGTGTATGCCTTGTCGTCTTCAATATTTAACTCTCTCAATTGTTCACTAATTGCTCGTAGGTTTACTGTTGTTCGAAAGACCTGGATCCTAAGGTCTTGATCTATATCAGCTAGTGTTGTGGGGAGATTTGGTTGAGGCACTATCGGTTCAAATATGTATTCTCTGGTCTCTCTAGGTCCCGTGATTATCATGCAAAGATGATTCAATTTTAACTGAAATGAATAAACTGATTATGAAAGATGTATCTACACTATGCATATGTTCTTTTATTTTTGTATTTTCGATGAAGTATTTTAACGAAATTAAAAGAGCAGCTATTCTAATATATTTAAAAAAAGGACAATTAATCTAATGACAGAATCAAAACAAGCAAAGTAGCCCGATGTAGCTATTTACCTGTGCAGTTGTGAGTTTATCCTAAATATCTAAATAACCAACTAGTTTAATCGAAAAACTCTCAATCCTACCTCAGAAGTGAGGAATGAATCATAGCTTCTCAGAAACTATCATTCCCCACAGCTTCCCTGGCAATATTGAAAGCGAACTTTAACTAAAATGAAATAATTTACTACTCTATTTGATACGTTGTAACTAGAACTTTGATAGCTCAAACCTAGAGTTTACAGAACAGTGGTAAATCCAGTTGTGTGTGACTTCATCCCCTCAGTGTGATCTCCTCGTTCCTTCGTGTTCTCGTGAATCCAGAAAAGCATGTATATGATAGCGTCAGTAGAAGAAGATAGTCAAATAATGGCAAGTTTTGGATATAGACCAAATACAATGCAAGTAAGAGAGGGATAGTGCAAGTGAACAGAGCTTGACTATGCAATTCCTAGCAGGATTTATTGCGGGAATACAACACAAATACGCTGAGAATTCTGGAAACTATCTTTTGTGACAAAACAAAACCTGCAACTCTAAATGGATTCCTAATCTAAGAATGAAACTACCTTATCCTAAGCTGACTGTATGGAACAACGATGAAGTAAGATGGAAACAAGAAGATCAAGTGATTTTTAACAATAAAGGAAAAGCTAATAACTGATGCAAAACATGAAACTATTAGAACTCTAAGCAAGAACTTCAAATGAACTGAATGATTTAAATAGAGAAGGAGAGGGGCCTCTTGTTTGAAAACAAGCTGGCTATTTATAGCAATTGCATTCACTAGAAGGTAACTTGGAATTGAACTCTTTTACCATTAAACAAAGAGAAAACACTATTTACTGGGTGGCCAAAACATAAATGCAAAGAAAAGTGGTTGAATAATGCGGGTAGAAATTTGAAATTTATGTTTGACGAGATCGTCGGAACATTCTGGAAAATGCGCACAGGACCGCCGCCCTGTGCAGGGCGGCAGTTACAGGACCGCCACCCTGTCCTGGGCGGCGGTCACAAGACCACCACCCAGGCAGGGCGGCGGTTTCGTCACTTAAGACCAAAATGCAAGGAAAAAGGGGGGAGAGGGCAGAACAAAGCACGCGGAGGCCGGACGAGGCTCATGGGATGCAAACGTATACTTGGTGAGTTTTTCTAGATTCTGAACACCTTACGAGGAGACCTGTATCATCATTGGGGTATGTGTAACCTTTTTATGGTGGTGTAGTACCCTATAATTTTGGGTACGTACATATTACCCCCTCGGAGAAGCATCTTAGCCATGAAGAGGCGTAAAACGGTGGATCCAAGTATGGCGGTCCCGAAATGGGGAGTTAGAAGTTATACCTGACACGCCCGTGTGTCGGAATGTCACCATCCAAATTCCTGCTACCTGCAAAATGAAAAGAGGACTCAAGTGCAGATAGATACAATAAATTGAAAAAAATAAAACTAAATTAATATGAAATTAGGACTTACCATCTGTGCGGGGATTAGAACTTACCTCCGTCGACGCTCCAACCCTGTGAAAAACATTCAAAACCAAATTAGAAAACTATATATATTTATTATATATATATATATATATATATATATATAATATATATATATATATATATATATAATATATATATATATATATATATATATATATATAAAACGAGCTCATTTTACTATTCATTTGTGCGTGTTGACTTGGTGATTTTTGAGCTCTGGGACCCACAGTGACCATTTTTGACGAGAGTACAGTCAAAACATCCGTTACGAGATCGTGATCATGCCTCTGAGAGCAGGACATCGGCCCGTGAAGTCTCAGGTTAGTTCTTCTCAATTTATCATTTTTAAACCCAAAATATAGGAATGTTGAAATCTTTGTCGTGGGGGATTATTTTCAAAAACTGTAGTCTTAAATGAGTCTTTAGGGGGGGCACCCATAGGGTAGGTATTTATTTCATCTAAAATGATGTTTTTTTTGCATTTTTAAAGTGTTTTTAGGGCTTTCGAGCCGTTTGGCATTTCAGGACAGGACCACCACCCTGCACAGGGCGGCGGTCATGGGACCGCCGCCCTATGAAGGTGGCGGTTACGGGACCGCCACCTAAGAAGGTGGTGGTTACATGACCGCCACCTCTGAAGGCGGTGGTTGTGAAACCACCGCTCTGCACAGGGTGGCGGTTTCGAACAAAATGCAAAAAAGGATGTAAATTTTAATTGTCTTTTCATTTTTGGCATTTCTATATGTTCTTGATAATTTTTCTAGTCAGATTATGTTACTAACTTACTCTTTTTCTGTATTTTTGGGTGGATGCAGAAGAAGGAAGAGTATATTCGATGGAGCAGAGAGAGGGATTGTGATTGGCTCCCAACAGTATTGGATGCATTGTCTCATGATGAGAGGGACACTTTGCAGAGGGTTGGGATCCTGTAGATCTCTCGGGTTGCTCATGTTGCTCCTTCCAGTCACATACTATGTGACTTATTTTCATATTGGGATGCAGATCAGAACACTTTCGATTTCCAGGAGTTAGGGGTGAGTGGACCATCACCCTAGAGGACATCTACCGTATATTGGGGGTTTCGATTCTTGGGAGGTGGTTGTCTCTCAAGACAACAGTATCCAGATCTCAGTTGGTTCAGTGGGCCACATATATGGGAGATGTCGTTGTTTCCATGGGGTCGAAGAAGGGGGTGAAGGTCCATTCTATTGCAGCCTCTCCTATCCCTATGATCCACAAGGCCATTATGGGTATCCTTGCCTCTGCGTTTGATTGGGGACAAGGGAGGGGATACTCTTCTATATTGTTGGGATCCCATCATTGCATAGATTGAGGCCCATGGCTATATTTACGCTTAGGGAGTAGACATCCTTGGGACCACCTACCATGATTTATACAGGGTGGTCAGACTACAGGGATAGTCACTGAGTCATCCCACTCTAGTTATGAGTTGGGTGTATGAGTGCATCATTCCTTATGGGAGAGGTATATAGGTGGAGGATCTGGGGGTTGTCAAGGTAGCGAGGTGGGTAGGGATGACCGTACTTAGGATGCCACACCAGCCAGTGGCTTCCCTGACTATTGCAGACATGGAGGCCACTCCTTATCATGACATGGCAGGGCTATGGGGGGAGGAGACACTTACATTGATCACCTGCTCTTCCACGGGTCAGTTGGTAGATAGGATGGGGAAGCTAGAGGCCCACCCCTTTGATAGAGTACCACAACAGTTTGGCCTCCCCTATATTGATATGTTTCCTCTAGTGGGGCTAGTATATAGATCTGTTCGTGAGGCTAGGGGAGGTCCTAGAGGCCAAGGTTGGACCACGGTCACTCCTGGTGTTCCTATTGCAGCCAGGAGGGTGGTTCGTGCCCGAGGGGTAGCTAGTGCTCCTCGAGCACCTTTACTTCAGATTGGCGCCAGTCCTGCTCATAGTGGAGATGAGCCCATTGATGTGGACTCTGAGTCTGAGGAGTTCACTGGGGGGAGACAGAGGAGGGTGAGATCGGAGCTGACGGGATAGGTGAGGAGGAGGACAACGATACTGAGTGGCATGACACTCAGAATATCTTGCGGGCTGAGAGGGTAGGAGGAGAGTACAGAGAAGGTGACCCTGATTTCAGAGGAGTTGCCTTCTCAGGATTTAGGGGGAGATGACGAGTCCATGGCAGGCTGTCACTTTGTTCTAGATATGGGAGAGGCACGACCATCGGTGGCTGTGTCAGTAGCAGGTGCAGATCCTAGAGATCCCACCTGGAGGCCTGGAGATCTGAGTGAGTTACTACTCTTTTCTCGACTTTGTTTTAGTTAGAATTGTTTAGTTGATGTTTCCCTTTCGTTATTTCACTTGTTTTTGGTCTTGTTTTGGATAACCTTCTAACTTGTTTATTTCTCCTTTTTTATTTGTAGCTACTGCTGAGGGATGGCGAGACTTGATTTGCCAGGTGTGCGCAGACACTCTACTACTCCCTTCGGAGGGTACTCGGGCTGAGTTGACTGAGGATGTTGGAGAGCCCTCAGCAGCTGGCCGACATACTGACGTCTTTGCCCCTGTCTGGAAGGTGGAAAAGATCATTACCTCCCATCACACCAAGCTAGCTGGATATAGGACTGTTGAGCACTTGATGAGGAGTCACTCTCATAGTGAGACTATAGTTGTTGGCCGTGATCATGATCCCTCAGTTCATTCAGAGCATCGTCGCAGCAGGAGTCCTAGACGAGGTCGTGCACCTTCTGAGGGATATCACAGGGATTGAGAGATCATGGTGCCTTTTGTAGTAGTTTTTGGTTGGACACCTATACGAGTATTTTTGTATTTTCCGGGCTCATTGAGCGTCTTGACCATGCTTTAGTGCATGATGGCATTGTATATAAAACACCATTCATATATATATATATATATATATATATATTTATATATATATATATATATATATATATATATATATCTTTTTGGATCTAGAACTTCTTGTGTCTAGAATTTTGTGATTCGCTTCTCATGTGTACGCTAGATGTTTTTAGAGTACTTGTTTTTATATGCTTTTCAGAATGTATGCAATGGATGACAAATGATAACAAATACTGAACATAATGCTTTACATTATTTGTTTTTGTGATGCTGATATACGATGATGTAGAACATATTGTAGTACTGAACTTTTGGCCTCTTTGGGAAATGTTTGTTGTTTCTTCTTATATTGGCAAAATGTGATGAATGTATAGAGATAAAGAGATGAACATGCCCCATTCCCAAACTCCACGCAACTAGTAAGATGCGAGGGCTCAACACCAAGAGTTGGGAAGGGCACAAATTGTATGAGTTTGACTGAATGGAACGATGAGAGATGGAAAAACTAGTGACAGAAACCAAACTTAGACCTACACACTTACTCTACTCAGAACTACCACCAAGCTCAAAAGGCAACTTAATTTTTAGTTTATCTAGTCTTAGATCTATAGATGGCAACCTGGTTGACAAAATATGGTTTTGAGGGTTTGATCTCTTTAGAATTTGGACACTTATTTTCACTTAATATAATTTGATTTGTATTTGTAAAATACCAAGATTTGTTAATTTGTATGAATGGACCCCCCACACCCTACCCCATGCCACTAGTAAGAAACATGGGTTTGCCACCAAAGGCAGGATATAGGTGAGTAAGGGCACTTCTTTCCTTTCCCAACCTCGCACCACCAGTAAGAGATGCGGGCTTACCACCGAAGGTTGGTGGGGCAAAGAAGTGTGTAAAATAAAATATTCTGTTTGCTTGGTATTTTTTATTCTATTTTATTTTGACACTTCTGAACTGTGATTTTGGAATATCCTTGTTTCAAAGAGACATAAGAGGGATATATGTGACACCAAGAAGCTTCTAGAACAGACCGTAGGTAAGAACAACTTCACCTAGTAGAAAGAAAGAGCAAAACCAAGTATGCAGGCCTTGGTATGGTTTTCGTCAACATTTGTCTGTCAAACTTGATGAAAAGATTTTGAAATTACTTGATGATGTATGAAGAGATGTGATTTGAATGTTTTTGCCAATATTTTCAGAAATTTGTAATAGATTGCTTAAGAGTAGGTTCCTTGACTACAATTTTTACGAAACAAGTGGACAAAATGAAACAACTAAATGACTAATGCAATGTAGGTAAATATAATGTACAAGTGGTGATTTTGATGTCTCATGCGTAAAACTGTTTAAGATGTAAGGAATTGACAGTTTCATTGAATTCCTCACCTTCTAGTGTACACAAGAGATACACACCATTTCCGTAGTCCTTCATGACTCGGTATGGGCCCAACCATTTGGGCCAGAATTTCCTTCCTTCGCCAATTTTCTTATCAATTCGGTTGTCTAGTCTTAAAACTAAATCTCCCTCATATATTTCTCACTCATAGAATTTTTTGTTATATTGCCAACACATCTGGTCAACATAGGCTCTGTGTCGTTGTTCGGCGTTTAGCCTGGCCTCATCAAGGCTTTCTAGTTAAGAGAGGCATGCCTCTCTATAGGCGTCTTCATCCAAAATCCCTTGTAATGAGATGTGGAGACTAGGTATTTCGACCTCAAGCAGGAGAACTGCCTCTGCCCCAAATACTAATGAGAAAGGGGTTGCCCCCGTCGGTGTTCTTATTGAGGTTCGATGGGCCCACAAGGCCGGATATAATTTTAGATGCCAATCTCATTTGTTTTCCTTCACTTTTTTGAGGAGAATAGCCTTTAATGTTTTGTTCGTTGCTTCGGCTTGTCCATTGGCTTGAGGATAGTAAAGAGAGGCCGTATGATGGTTTATTTTGAATTTTCTGCATAGCTCATGGACCTCATCATTTTTAAAGGATGTGCCATTATCTGAGATAATGACTTGTGGGACACCGTACCTGTAAATGATTTGGTTCAGAATGAACTTGGCGATTACCGAACCTGGTATGGTGGTGAGAGGCATGGCCTCTACCCATTTGGTAAAATATTATGTGGCTGTAATTATAAAATTATGGCCATCTGTTGATGAGGGAGAGAATTTCCCTATCAAATCTAGACCCCACGTGGAGAAAGGCCACGGGGTTGCTATTGGTTGCAGGGATTGTGCTGGCATGTGAATCTCGTGAGAGAACTCTTGGCATTTGTGGCACTTACGTACAAACTCTACTACGTCATGTTCAAGAGTGGGCCAAAAATAGCCCATCCGATGTATTTTGCAAGTAGTGGCATGACCACCAAAGTGGCCTCCACATATCCCACTGTGGGATTCATAAAGAATCTTCTTGGATTCTTCTGTGTCGATGCATCTTAAAAGCATGCCATCGAAGGCTTTACGATAGAGTACTTGTTCTAAAATAACGTATTTAGTAGTTATAATGCGTAACCACCTTCTTTGTTGTGACATGGCACTTTCTAGGTACGTATGGTCCATGATAAAATTGACGATATCCGTGTACCAAGGGCATGTAGAGATGGGGGGTCTGGTCTCGACAAAGTATATGCACTCATCAGGAAAGTCTAGATTTACCAGATCACCTCCATCTAATGGATTGTCAGCTAACCAGTCTGTAATGATTTGACCCTTAACAGATTTCTAGTTTACAAACGTTAATTCAAATTCACCCATTAAGGTTATGAAACATCCAACCTTTTTAGATAAAGACCCTTGTGTGAGGAATGTTCGTAAATGATCTGTCTTTATAATGACCCTTGTTTCTTGATTTAACATGTAATGTCTTAAATGATTTTGTTGCAAAGACTATGGCAAGGCATTCTTTCTCTACCTGTGTATAATGTGTTTCATAATCGAGCAACATTTGGCTAATGAAATAGACTGCATGTTCTCATTTATCGTTGTCCTCTTGAGCCAAAATGCAGGCTAGCGAGACATCAGTAACCCATGAGTATAGGATCAAATGATGATCTGGTCTAGGAGGCATTAGCGTGGGTGGAGACAACAAGAAGTGTTTAAACTGCTTCAAGTGCCTCGTTGCATTCTTCCGTCCAATCAATGCTATAATATTTCTTTAACAGATTGTTGATTGGATGAATAGAAAAACTTAAATCTGAGGATGAACCTTTGGATTGCACTGAGTTTCCCAAGAAATGATCTGATTCCAGACTCATCTGATGGTGGAATCATCCCAAGAACAACCCAAATTTTGGCTGGATCTACATCAATCCCTCGTGAAGATATAATGTAGCCCAAAAGTTTGCCTCCTGTCACCCCAAATACGCACTTCTCTGGGTTTAATGTGACACCATATTCAATTAATCGTGAGAGGATGATACAGAGTACTTCTGGGTGATCACAATGCTTCTTGGCCTTGGCCAACAAGTCATCCACATAGGATTCCACAATTTTATGAATAAGGTCATGGAATATGTATGTCATTACCCGCTGGTATGTAGCGCCAGCGTTCTTAAGACCGAATGACATGACAGCGTAACAATAAGTTCCCCAAGGAGTTATGAACGTGGTTTTGGCTTGATCCTGTTCAGATATTTTAATCTGATTATACCTTGAGAACCCATCCATGAGGGACAACAGTTCAAATCCAGCTGTTGCATCAACAATGACATCAATGGATGGTAACGAGAAGTCGTCTTTGGGACATGCTTTGTTAATATCCTGAAAATCTATGCAAATGCGTATCTTCCCATTCTTTTTGAGAACAGGGATGATATTAGATACCCATTGTGAATAATCAACGGGTTTGATGAATCCTACTTGGAGAAGTTTCATTACTTCTTCTTTTACCATGAGAGCCACTTTTGGCTTCATTGGTCTTGACTTTTGTTTAATTGGTTTTGCATCTGGTTTAGTGACAAGATTATGTACCGCGATATGTGGTGCAATTCCTGTCATTTCTTTATAATTAAACACAAAATCCTTTTGATGCTCTTTGAGGATTTGGGTGTGTATTTCTATCTCCTTTGGAGTTAACGAGGATCCCAACTTCAAAATTTTTGGTTCTTCCTCCGTTCCGATGTTTATGTCAATTGTTTCTTCGATTAAAGAAGTGTTTCCTTCTTCAAATTCAGGTGGGGCCAGAGGTAGTTCCAAAATTTCTCTGTTCTCTACCTCATAGATATCAAGATCCTTCTGTGGGGGAGACTCTACCATGGGATTTCCAAAATAGGAAGAGGAATGTGGTATTAGGGAAAGATCTATTATGTGGTGAGCATGATGTAACTCTGCATAGGAATTTAGATATTCGAGGGTGACTCTATCACTGTCAAAGTGATCTAGGATAGAAAAATCATTTTCAGCTTCTCTATGAGTCAGGAGTGGGTTTGTTGGTATTTTACGCACTAATGGTTCAGTACGAAGTGATACTGTGAAACTTGTATCTTCCAACTCACTGTTTGGAGTGAAATGGGAAGCTGAGGTTGCTATTGAATCTACGAGAAGGTTTCTCTCTCGTGGAATTGCTTCGATTGATATGAAGTTAAATCCTTTGGTTAGATCTAGCACCACTATTTTCATAGAGTTTTAAATGTTCATCTCTAGTCTCATATACCTCAAAGACTTGGTTTGTAACCAGTTGTGAGACTCCTAGTACTCTAATGTTATCAACACACATTATTTTGGCTAGGATGAGGCCAAGGAGGAGGGCTTCATATTCTACCCCCATTGTTTGTACACTTAAAGTTTAATTTAAAGGCAAAAGGTAGGATCTTTCCCTTCAGGAGAAGTAAAGATAACTCCCGTCCCAGCTCCAAAGTGACATCTAGCTCCATCAAAGTGGAGAGTCCAATATTTGCTTGGGAAAATGGATGTTGGGATATTTGTCGTATCTGTTTCTTCTACCTCAGTTACTTCTACCATACAAACTTTTTCTGATGGAAGGGAACCAATTCCTAGGGTGTATCCCATACCCATAGAATCAAATGGTAGGAGAATGGGCAGATATTTCTCTAGTAATTCTACAATCTTTGCGGTAGTCCCTAGCGACACCGTTTCTATGACGTTAGTCTCGTTTTGGAGTGCTGGAATGCCCTCGACTAGATTTGTAATTTCCAATTCTGTGGTAGGTATCAACTTCTCTTCTGGTTTTGAATTAATTGGTTTGCTAAGTTGATTCGTTGGGAGTTCAAACTCAGAGTGAACGCCTGGTCTTTTCTTCAAATTAGCTAGGTGTATATCGAAGGGTTTTGGGTCGCCTTGTGCCACAAATATTTTCCCTAAGTGTAAAAATATTATTTCTTGGAATAACGTGGAAGGGATTGCCTTCATGCGGTGTATCCATGGTCGACCGAGGATCATATTATAGTTGGTTTCCTGATCTATAATATAAAATTCGGTGAGGACCGTCTTGGGTCCTAAGGTGACTGGTAAAAC
The DNA here is from genome assembly GCA_019776745.2 of Taxus chinensis. Lineage (NCBI taxonomy): Eukaryota > Viridiplantae > Streptophyta > Pinopsida > Cupressales > Taxaceae > Taxus > Taxus chinensis. The sequence goes on from CM034149.1 coordinate 6,054,498, forward strand.
TATGGTTCCAATTGAAGTGGCCTTGAGGCTATCATAACCTCTTAGCATATTTCGTGTTGTGGAACAGTTTGTTTCTCCATATCCTAACTTTTGAAGAAAAGTGAAGGGGACTATGTTAACTGCTGCCCCATCATCAATCATTGTGCATTTAACATAATTATTGTAAACCCATACTTGTAAATGTAAAGCTGGGTCGCCTCTACGCGTAATTTCAGCATCCATTGGCATTTTTCTTATATCAAATATAAACTTAGTATCCCTATTTGGCTGCCCTAGAGGGTAGACATCAAAGTCTACATGGGTTACTTGTGTTTCTAGAGGAGGGGTAATATTAATTAAATGACCAAGGCCTAATGCTTCTAAGAGAGCAGCCCTATGGGCGGGAGAGTTTTTCAATAAATCTAAGAAGGAAATATGAGAGAAGGTCTTCGTTAAGTCATTAATTAAATCATAAGTGCCTATGGGTTTTACCAATGTTTGTTGAATGTTGTCTAGTTCTAATGGATAACTTGGAACTCATTGAGAAGAATAATCCCATGTTCTTGTTATGGTTTCTACGGGTAGCTCGGTATCTAAATCTACCAGACCAACTATCTTGGTTTGCGGTTGAGTTCCTAATTGGGGTGCGACTGGTGGATTTAATGAAGTTGAAGCTTCATGATCGTTATTTCCTGTTATAACACCCTTATTCATTCTGCTTGGATCCAACCTATTATTGTTAGTATGATTTGGGAGCAGATCGTTAAAGATCTTGAGGGGAGCATTTTGAGGGGAAACTGCCCCTGTGTAAGTGTTTGGCTCAGGAACTACAAAATTTGCTAAGAACATATCTATAAAGAGTTGTCTTTGGTCTTCTGGAAAACGCTGCATGAATTTATTGTAGTCACGACAAGTCCTAGTATCATGGCCTTGAATCTTGTGGAAACCACAATACAAATTGGGATTGTAATTTTGAGGTTGTTGATTTGAAACCTATTGTGGCCCAAAATTTTGATAAGGTTACTAGTTATTAGAGTTAAAATTTTGAGGTTGTTGCCTTTGGTTTTGACTATGATATCTAGTTGGGTTTTGATTTGGACCTTGTGTTTGGATTTGTCTTTGTTGTTGTTGTTGTTGTCATGGTGGATGATTAAAATCCACCGCATTGATTGTTGGAGTAAAATTGTTATTTTGTTGATTGTTAACGGGTGGTGAAATGTTCACAACGTTTGCTTTTTTAACTTGGTCTGTTACTCCATCTGTTGTAACCCCGCGGTTTTTGTTAAGGATTTTAGGTCCTTGATTGGTATTCCCGGTACTAGGATAGGTCGTAGTGTTCTGATTGGGAGTGATTAATTTCCCGTTTGTTCCATATGTCTTACGACCACTATCTATTGCCACGCTCGGTCAATTCTGAGAGCACTCTCGAGTACTTCATCATAAGTTCTTAGTGGGAACTTCTGAACTTCTTCCTTTATCTCTCTATTGAGGGAATGAAGGAATAAATCACATAGTTCCATCTGATCCATGTTTGGAGCACTTGCTGATGAGTAGAGAACCGTACACCATCTTTGAATAAAATGAGCAGTGGATTCATTATGCTCTTGTTTAATATGCAAGAATTCCCTGATTCCTGTTCTCAATAATTTGTTCATATCAAAATCCTTGATGAACTCTGACACGAGTTGTTTAAATGAGTGTATCAAGGCTTCAGGTATTCTGTAGTACCAATCAAGGGAAATACCCTCCAAGGTTTTAGGGAATATCTTAGCAACAACCCCATCCCAAGGGAGTAATTCCCGTATGGCTGTGGCATAGGCTTTGATGTGTGCATTTGGATCTCCCTCCCCTTTGTATTTGGGTAAATCAGGAAGAGGTCTTAGAAGCAAGACACTTCGTATGGTGAAGTCTAGGGGCTATTTTAAATATTCTGAGTAAGTCCCTACCACATAGGCTTCGACCATTGATGGTGTTTGCTGAGGGGGTGGGGGGTGGAATGGTTTGTTGATATGGCATAGCATATGTATTTGTAGGGGCATAAGGGAATCCCTGTGGTTGAGCGAACATCCTGGGAGAGGAGAACATGTCTCCCTGTGGTGATTTTGAATAAATGTTTAAGTAGGGAGGAGCATTGTTCTGGTATGGGTTGTTTGGTGCTAAGCCGGGAGGTGTCATATTTTCAACTGGAGCGGCATTTGAAAATGTGGTTCTAGTTGTTGTTTGTTGTAGATAGTTATATGAATGTTGAGGAGGCAATCCTAACATGCCTATTCTTGTAAGGAGGTCAACTTGGCTGGGATGATGCGGAGGGTTGGGGATTCCTGCTTGCCTGAAATATGAATTTTGATTTTCTTGAGCAAGTTCCAATCCTCTAACTTTCTCAACTAAGGCTGAAATGACCTCGATTGGTGAAGACACGGTGCTTTTCCTTAATGGTGTTTGTTGTACACTTTGAGGTTGTAAAGGGGTATGATACCCTGCTATGAATTGATCATTACCCTTCCAAGCTTCACCGAGAGTATTTCCCATAGGTGGTGGAATGGGGGTGTTTTCTTGGAGTAGGGTATCGGTTTGTGTTTGCAAACTCCCTATAGGTGGGTACATGTTTTGGAAGCATTGTTCACTTCTAGCATAGCGTGCTAAATACTCCTCATCTAAAAATGGGAGTGGATCTGACTATCTACTGATTTTTGGTCTGAACAAAACCCGAGGAGATGAAATAGATTCTCCAGTAAATGTCATATTGTTAGAGCCTGAGGGATCTGGTTGTTGTGTTTGTGCAAGCTGATCTAACTCCTCAATTTAGAATAAATAACTAGAGCTAGTTCTTTGAGGGGGAGTTTGAGATGACAAGTAATTACTTGAATAGTTTTCAGCCCATGCAGAAAGTGAGGGTGACGGTTGTCTATTTGTTTGACCATAATTTGCTTCAAGACCTGAGAGAGGTCTACCATATGCGTCATATCCCAACATATTTGGGGGGTATATGAATACCCACAGAATAATGGGAAAGGGCAAAGGTGAATGAAAGAAAGAAATGAAAATAAAAGGGGAACAATTATTTGTTTCACATCGGGTTCACCAATTTTGTACGATGGAAAAGTGACATGCGAGCATGAGAATCTACAAGCAACTTTTCTTCGTACCCGACCTCCCGAGGTCGTGTTGAGACAACCAGTGAGAATGAAATTTATACGGATACAGAAAAACTAGTTGGGCAATCTTATATCCTCAATACACAATAATGGAATCTACGAATCTAAGGTGAAGAAGGCCCTCCTAACCTGAATTGGTGTAATGGATTGTTCAGATATAATAGCTTTTCGGAGGCTCCAATCAATGTCGAGCTCTGTCGAGATCCTATTTATTAGTTGTTGTATATGTGGAAAGTGACCTATAGGTGCTTCGTGTATATTTCCAGACAAGGTCATGAGAATGGTGATGAGAGGTGTAGTAGATCCTCCAGAGTTTTATGGACGATTCTCTGGTCTAGTCCAAAAATCCCTAGCCTGATTGGCTGCTACGTTTAATACGGATAATTGTGTAATGATGTCTGGTGGAAGTGGTGAGGACCTAAATATTAGTGTTCGTATACCAACATCAATGTCTGATTTATCAATAGGCATGTTGGGTTGTGGGACCTATGGATCATAACCATAATTTCATGGTTATGGCCGACCTCCTATGGTCATATGAGGAGTTAATCTCTCCTTCTGACTATCCAATAATCATACGCCTTTTCAGCCTCTATGTTTAGAACTATAAGTTGTGTAATTTTCTCATAATACCTTACAGGTGTTCTAGCAACTTGAATACGTAAGCTAGTATCTATGTCAATGAGGAGGTCTCCTGTGTTGGGTTGTGGAACTAAAGGATCACAACCAAATATTTGTTCTCTTTTGAGTCCTTGTACAGTCATGTGGATACCCTATCAAGGTAGTCTATAGTTAGGATGATTTGACCAAAATGTGTATGCCTTGTCATCTTCAATAGTTAACTCTCTCAATTGTTCACTAATTGCTCGTAGGTTTACTGTTGTTCGAAATACCTTGGATCCTAAGGTCTTGATCTATATCAGCTAGTGTTGTGGGGAGATTTGGTTGAGGCACTATTGGTTCAAATATGTATTCTCTGGGCTCTCTAGGTCCCATGATTGTCATGCAAAGATGATTCAATTTTAACTGAAATGAATAAACTGATTATGAAAGATGTATCTACACTATGCATATGTTCTTTTATTTTTGTATTTTCAGATGAAGTATTTTAACAAAATTAAAAGAGTAACTATTCTAATATATTTAAAAAAGAACAATTAATCTAATGACAGAATCAAAACAAGCAAAGTAGCCCGATGTAGCTATTTACCTGTGCAGTTGTGAGTTTATCCTAAATATCTAAATAACCAACTAGTTTAATCGAAAAACTCTCAATCCTACCTCAGAAGTGAGGAATGAATCATAGCTTCTTAGAAACTATCATTCCCCATAGCTTCCCTGGCAATATTGAAAGTGAACTTTAACTAAAATGAAATAATTTACTACTCTATTTGATATGTTGTAACTAGAACTTTGATAGCTCAAACCTGGAGTTTATAGAACAATGGTAAATCCAGTTGTGTGTGACTTCATCCCCTCAGTGTGATCTCCTCATTCCTTCGTGTTCTCGTGAATCTAGAAAAGCATGTATATGATAGCGTCAGTAGAAGAAGATAGTCAAACAATGGTAGTTTTGGATATAGACCGAATACAATGCAAGTAAGAGAGGGATAGTGCAAGTGAATAGAGCTTGACTATGCAATTCCTAGCAAGATTTATTGCGGGAATACAACACAAATATGCCGAGAATTCTGGAAACTATCTTTTGTGACAAAACAAAACCTGTAACTCTAAATGGATTCCTAATCTAAGAATGAAACTACCTTATCCTAAGCTGACTGTATGGAACAATGATGAAGTAAGATGGAAACAAGAAGATCAAGTGATTTTTAACAATAAAGGAAAAGCTAATAACTGATGCAAAACATGAAACTATTGGAACTCTAAGCAAGAACTTCAAATGAACTAAATGATTTAAACAGAGAAGGAGAGGGGCCTCTTATTTGAAAACAAGCTAGCTATTTATAGCAATTGCATTCACTAGAAGGTAACTTGGAATTGAACTCTTTTACCATTAAACAAAGAGAAAACACTATTTACTGGGTGGCCAAAACATAAATGCAAAGAAAAGTGGTTGAAGAATGCGGGTAGAAATTTGAATTTTACGTTTGACGAGATCATCAGAACATTCTGGAAAATGTGCACAAGACTTCTGCCCTGTGCAGGGCGGCGGTTATAGGACCGCCATCCTGTCCTGGGCGGAGGTCACAAGACCGCCGCCCAGGCAGGGCAGCGGTTTCATCACTTAAGACCAAAAATTCAAGGAAGAAGGGGGGAGAGGGTAGAACAAAGCACGTGGAGGCCAGACGAGGCTCATGGGATGCAAACGTATACTTGGCAGAGCTTTTCTATAGATTCCGAACACCTTACGAGGAGACCTGTATCATCATTGGGGTATGTGTAACCTTTTTATGGCGGTACAGTACCCTATAATTTTGGGTACATATAGTACATCAAGGTCAAAAAATTACACCCAACCCTTATAATCCCTCAGGATCCTCATACGACCTCTCAGACCACCAGTTCAGCTCCCGGGAGCTAGTGGAGCCTTCATCCCCTACCATCAGATCAAGTGCCACGTGTCATCACCAGATGCGCTGTGTAATTTGATCTCCCTCTTGTCCCTTTATGATGAGGGACATCAAGGTCTAAAAAATGTTCCCAGACCCTAAGGAAACTCCTAGTCACCCATGTGACCCCTTCAAGAGTAGTTTTCCAACCCCTAGGTGCTTGTCAGACCTTCATTCTCAACCGTTGGATCATGCACCACATATCATCTTCTGGCACACTGTGTAACTTTATGTCCCTCGTGTCCCTTTGTGATGAGGGAAATCAAGATCTAAAAATTGTGTCTAGCCCCTCCAAGAAGCTTCATGGTTCCTCATGTGACCATCTTCCAGCCCCTCAATGTTTTAAAGCTATTTTTTACTCAAATCCCATGCTGTTGGATCTCCACCACATATCGCAACTAGGCATCACTTGTAATTTGATATCCCTAACATTCATTAATGATTAAGGTACATCAAGGAAAAGAAATTTCACCTCATCCCCATTTGTGATTTATTTTAAATTTTCAAAATCCCCTCCTGCTTCCCACTTCTAACATCTAACCTTTCCACTACAACTTCCCATCACCTCCCACCATTACTAAAACTTCATTCCATGTCAATCTGACCTCAACAAGTCCAATTTCTAAAAATAGCAGGTCTTTTGCATAGAGGACTGCTATTTTGGGAAAGTCATCAACAAAAGAACCTGCGAAGGAGATGTCGAACACATAGGAGACACTGCAGTTAACAATTCATTAGAATGGACATCTCGGTCCAAATTTAACACTTACTAAAAATAGTAAGTGGTCCCATGAGTACCTGCTAAAAATAGAAAATTGATCCAGAAGGTGAGAGGAACGCAGGGAGAAAAGTAATTCAGAGTCACAACATCCAGTTGAGGTTCGAGGGAATTGATTTTTTCATACTTACTAAAAATAGTAAGCTACTTTTTCTGAGGAAATCATGAAGCATATGTGGATGGGACAAAATCCAACATAACCCTTCACCTACGAGTATGAGATAGAAGATAGTGGTGTCTCATACATGGACCTAAATGACCTAAGGGATTACATGAAAACCAAGGAACGAGGGAAGCTCGAGGATCAAGTATTCACTAGTGGATTGTTTACAGCTGCAGGAAACCCTGTGTCTGTGTAAAGCCTTGAATTGGTCCTGGCTTGCTCTCACTGCTATGAGCCTGAAACAAGAACGATTTGAGTCATCATATGGTCGTCATCTCAAAGGATAAGGCCTTGCATGACTGGGAAACAATGGATGTATATGTACAAGGGGTTACACTTGGTTCGTGGTTAAAGACAAGGAGAAATCCATCAAGGATTCCCAAGAACCTTCCAAGGTGTGAGTTTTGCAAAGGATATTCAGATTCCATCACTCTCCTCAACAGGGTTATGGGTGAAGCAAACACAAGAGACTTCCAAGACTAGATGGGCCTTTTCATCTTCACGATGATAGAAGGAAAGCAGAGAATTGACTGGGGGTAGATCATCATTGAAAATATCCATCTGAAAGTGCTCCAAGTACCCACAAAGAAGTTTCACATGACTTATTACTCGGTCTATCTGCTTGCTAGCTCAAGATATTTCAAAAGATTGGCTCTCACGCAGAACATTGCTGCCAAGGTACCTATGTTCAAGAAGCTTCCGCAATTGGAAATGGAGGAAATCCATAGGCATTTCACCCGTGTGAATGATGCGTTTACAATGTATTTGTTTCAAAGCTTGGAAGGTGATTTGGAAGCCAGGATGTCGCCATAAGTGATATCCCTGATTAAAAATTATGGCTCTTACTTCATACAATTCTCGACCTTCTCCTACCTGTGAGTTACTGGCTTCGACCAAGCTCCACTAAGATTACTCAAGTACCTTAGCGACCAAATTATACTATTCAAGCTCTACAAGAAGATCATCCAGTTGAATAATAGGCTTAGAAATAGGAAGAAGAAGTTGATTTCATTTCCTATCTCTCTCGGGGTATTCATGTGTAAGAGCTCAAATGATGCATCTCATCTGGAGGCCACATTTGCTCATTTAACTTTGCATTCCTACATTTCCAGGATTAATTTCAACATATGAGATGATCTCGACTCTTTCTACATCCCAAAATTACAACATGAGCCACAAGTCGAGAACTATTGGGCCAATTATGCCGATGAATTTGAATTGCGTGAAAAGAACCAAATGAGGATGACAGTCAATGAGATGAAGAGATTTAAGTTCTCTTGGTATGAATATAATTTGCATGATGATGGGACAAAGATGTACAACCCTGAATACACAACAGTTAAAATGTCCCCATTACCTCAAGTCAACTATTACGTTCATGAATTAGGGGATATAAAGGATTGGAATGAGAAGGTGGTAAGGAGAACAAGCAATTGGTTTCAAAAGAAGAGAACCATGATCATCCAGTCATGAGGAATATCTCCAAGTCAGAAGCAAGCATCCCATCAGTCATCTTCAAAATTTGTAGAGGTGACTTCTAGTTCTAAACACTCTGGAGAAAGTTCAAAAAGAAAGGACACAAAAATGGAAACCTCCCCTCATAAATAAGTCACTAAAGAAGGCTAGGACAAAAGAAGACTCATTTGCGTCACTATAAGAGGAAGAAATAATCACAGAAATACAGGAAGAAAATCTAGTGGCAGAATCACAAATGGAAGGAGAACACATGGTTCAAGACCCAGTCTTCAAACCACCACAGGAGGTCTCATCTCTTGTTGATGCACCTTTCATAGAGCCTAAGTCTAATGATATGTTCCCTTGGATGCAGGAAACCATTTCCTCTGACACTTGCATTGTTGAACAAGTGGCAACCCTTGACCTATCAAAAATTGTCTCACTGGCTATAGAAAAGAAAAGGAAGTTTTCCCACATGGCCTCGCGGTTCTATATTGGGGAAATAGGTAATCAATACATTGAATTAGCTTGGTCGAAGGTAATCAAGCCAATGGATGAGATGACACCAGTCGACTATGAGATGAGCATAGTCCAACTAGGGTTGACAACTAATGAAAGGGATTTTCACATTTATCAACAATCTTCTACTCGCATGGTGGCAAGGAATAAGGAATACAAGAATAATATTGATGAGATAAAAGAGGAGGTGTGAACTCTATCATCCTATGTATAACATCTAGTTGAACCGAATGCCATGACCATTCCTAATGAGGAAGTCGTGTCCATCAACAACTTCAATCTAGATTTTATCAGGAGGATGCATGAGTTCATAGTGTAGGGGCGATCTAATAAAAAATGGATCAATTCAATTTCTGAAAAGGGGAATTCAGTGCTCCGAGAGGGAGTCAAGCTCTTTGCATACATGTGTGTGATGACAAATATGACACAAGTGAAAGTGTAGAAGAGGGACATAAGCCTCACACTTTTATTAATAATCAATCAAATCAAAGTACAATAGTGCAGGCTACAATATTTATAGATATTAAACAACCGGATACAAACAGAGAAGGATGTTGTATAGGTGCAACAATAATCCTAATTACATAAGCTTCCAAAACTACATACGGGAAGCACAAATAATTAATACAAACAAATGTATTTGTTACAACTATGTAATAGATAATCCTACGTGAATAAAATGAAAAATATGGTTTATAAAACCATATAACAATAATCAACTAATTACCAAAGGTAATAATACAATGCATAAATTACTACAGTAAAATAAGTTTACCCTAACATTCCCCCCCTTAATTTTGCATTATTTCAAGAGATGAGGAGAGGAACTCTCTGAACAACTCAAACTTGTCACGTGAAAGTGACTTTGTGAAGATATCTTCTCATTGTTCATCTGTTGGGAAAAACTAAAGTTGTATATTGTGTTTCAAGACATGATCGCGTATGAAATGTACATGTACCTCAATGTGCTTTGTTCTTTCATGAAAAATTGGATTGCGAACAAGTTTGAGAACACCTTCATTGTCAACATACAAGGTGGTTGGTTTGTCCTGTGGTATTCCAAGTCCTTCAAGTATGCGACGTAGCCATATCACTTCACAAACAACTTCACCTACAGTACGATACTCGGCTTCTGTAGAAGAGTGAGAAACAAAGTGTTGTTTCTTACTTCCCCATGATATCGGTCCATATCCCAAAAAAGAATACATATCCTAAAGTGGATTTCCTATCATCAATATTCCTGCATGATCTGAATTTGAATATCCAGTCAAGAAGAATTTTTTGTTCTTCTTGTATTCTAGACCAAGATCCACTGTTCCCTTGAGATATCTCAAGATTCACCTTGCTTCCTTCCAATGACAAACTCTGGGTTCCTGCATGAACCTGGATAGATAGCTCATTACAAAGCTGATATCTGGTCTAGTGTATGTGAGGTAAATGAGACTCCCAATCAACTGCCAATAGAGAGTTGCATTTACCACAGGAGATGGATCTGAATGAGATAATTGCAGTCTCGTCTCCATAGGTGTAGCAATAGGTATGCAATCCATCATCCTAAATTTCTCAAACGTTGTCTTGGTATATTTTAACTGAGAAAAAAATATGTGATTCTCTTTTTTACATACTTCTAATCCAAGACAATAATGCATAGCCTGAGATCTGTCATGTCGAATGATCAGTTAAGATATTTCTTCAGTTGCATCAATCATCTTCACTGAACTTCCTGTGATGACTAGATTATCGACATAGAAAACAAAAATCACAATCTCCCCCCTTTGATTTTTGAGGTAGAGATTGGGATCGTATGGATTTCTATGAAAATCCATGTTGTACGAGATGCTCATCAATTTTGATGTACCAAGCCTGGGGGTGCATGTTTAAGGCCATACAAAGATTTCCTGAGTCTGCATACCTTTGCTTCTTGACCAGGTACAACATATCCCTTAGGTTGAGTCATGTAGACTTCTTCTTGTAAATCTCCATTCAGAAAGGCACTTTTTACGTCCATCTGATGGACTTTCCAACCAAACTGTGCAACTAGAGAAAAGATCATCCTGATCATTTTGATCTTATGTATGGGAGAAAATGTCTCCTCATAGTCAATGCCTTCTTTTTTGTGTACCCTTTGCTACCAGTCTTACTTTGTACTTGTTTATGGTCCCATCTGCTTTGTATTTTGTTTTGAATATCCATCTGCAACCAATGGGTTTCTTTCCTAGTGGAAGATCGACAAGTTGCCAAGTGTTGTTTTTCATCACTGATTGATATTCAACATCCATGGCATCTTTCCAAGATTTTAACTGTAGGGATTCCTAGATTGTAGTGGACTCATCAGATTCAATAACTCTACTCATCAAAGAAAAGTTTACTTCTTCTCATGCTTTACTGCAAGTCTGTGGTCCAGTGGTGGATGTATCCGGTGGAGCATCTAATTTTACATCTCGTATCATGTTAGTATACCACTTGGGCATACACTGAACTACTCCCATGGGTTCGTGGTTCTATCTAATCATCACCATCATCCCCATCATCACTTTCATCATCTGCGGGAACATCAGCTTCAGTTTTTACAACAGGTGAAAAATCTACATCAGGTGAGTCTGGAGGAGTCTCTTCTTCCTTCTTCTCAAAAAACTCAACATCTCTACTGGTGTAGAATTTCTTGGTCTTTGGATCCATCAATCTGTACCCAAGAGTCTTTGTAGCCAATGAAGATGAGTTTTTGTGATTTCATATCTAACTTATTTCTATTCTTCTTGGGTATGTGCATACTTTCTTTGCACCCAAATACTCTGAGGTGTGCAATAGATGGTTTCCTTCTTGACCATGCTTCTTATGGTGTTACTCCATCAAGAGAAATTGTGGGCACTCTATTCAACAAATATACAATTTTCTTTACTACTTCTTCCCAAAATGTCCTCGCTAGTCCAGAATCATCGATCATGCAATGCACCATTTCCATGATAGTATGATTTCTTCTCTCAACAACACCATTTTTCTGTGGTGTGTGTGGAGGAGGCATTTGTCAATGAATCTCATGAGCTTGTAGGTAGGATTTGAACTCATTACTGGTGAATTCCCCCCCTCGATCTGAGTGGAGAGTTCTGATGTGATGACCAGTCTCATTCTCAACAACCACTTTGAACTTCTTGAAAGTTTCAAAAGCTTCACTTTTCTTACGAAGACAATATATCCACATTTTTCTTGAATAATCATCAACACAAAGCATGAAGTACTGAAATCCAGAATGACTTGGTTGCATTGGACCACAAAGATCGGTATGAACTAGATCAAGCTTACCATGAGCTCGATAAGTACTCTTTCTGGAATGAAGCTCTATGTTGTTTTCCTACTAGGCAGTGAGGACACTTATATGTATCCTTTTGGAGAGATGGAAATCCTTTTACCATGTTGTACCGGTGAAGTGTTTCAAGATACTTGAAACTGATGTGACCAAGTCTCTGATGCCACAACTGTGCAGAGGTAGAATTCTTAGCCACAAGTGCCTGATCATCTCTATGGAAAAAATCAAGCTGGAACATACATCCCACATTAGAGGCTTTTGCAACTAATTTTTGAGCCTCGTGATTTGTCTCGAATTAAACACATTTTCTTGACGGAATGACTATCAAATCAATTTTCAAATTGTGATCTAGGAGTTGACTGACTGATAGCAGATTCTTTGTCAACCCAGGGACATATAGTACATCTGATAATCTATAATTGCATGAACCAAGGGGTAGAGAAATGTTCCCAATCCCTTGTACTATGTATGAAGAATCATCACCTAATGAAACATGATTTTTTGAAGGTGTGTCCCTCATTGTGGTAAACTAGTCTCTGTGGCCTATCATGTGTTGAGTGGCTCCCGAATCAACATACCAGACATCACTAGATGACGTGGAAGGTTCACTTGATCGAGTAGTGTACAAGAAGTCTTCATTATCCAAATGTTCTTCTTGCTCAACTATATTTCCTTGCTGATGGGGTTTTCTTCACCAGTTCCCCTTCTTCTTCCCTTGATTGTAGTTAGAATGTCCCTTATAAGATTGTTGATTTTGAGGTCCAAATTTTCTTGATGAACCTTTCTTATAGGTATTGAACCAACAATATTTTAACTCATGTCCTCTTTTGCAGATAGGACATTTCTTCTTTTGTTGCTTGTCCCCTTACTGATGTTGATTTTGGGACTTTTGAGAGGAATTAGGTTTTCCTTTTCCTTTTCCTTTCCATTTCTGATGAGAAGAAAGTGTCTGCTCCTCTTCATCATCTTTATTGTACATTGCTTCCTCTTGTTGCAGTAGGTTCACTAACTTGTCAAAAGAAACTGTCTGATCTGACAAGTTGAGTGTTGTCACAAAAATGTGGTATGAAGGAGGGAGTGCTCTCAGAACAATGGGAATGAGAGCTGTATCAGTGACCTCCTCTCCTAGGGCTAGAAGTGAAGCCCTTAATTCTGCAACTCTTCTTAAGAAAGCTTCTATTTTCTCATTTTGTTTGAACTTCAGTGTGTGTAACTGACTCTACAAATTCAGTATGACATTCTTGTTCTTGGCCTCATACACTATGCTCAACTTATCCCATGCTTCTTTGGCAGATTTTGGCATCTCGAATGTGGGGTTACACATCATCAAACACTGTAAACAAGATTATTAGCTTAGCCTTCTGATCAGATCTATCAAACTGTCATTGTTGTGTTGTATCAGTTGCTGATATGGTTACATAACCATCCACAACATTCCAAATCTCTTCAAACTCAAGTTGTGTTTTGATTTTTGTCTTCCATGCTGCATAGTTATTTCCTCTTAGAAGTTGAGAATCTGGAAGAAAGAATTTGGGGGCATTGGTGCCCATTTTGTAGAATCAACTGACAAAGGGTAAGGATCTTATCACTCCAGGTATATGGTCTCCCAATCTATATACCGTCAGTCTGATATACTGAACCTTTCTATATACGCACCCTTCCGATATACCCATCGGTACATGGAAGAAGCTCACCCTTTCTATATAGTCTTCATTACGTGAAAGAGGCATTAATGTACATGAAAGAATCTGATACGTGGTACCAAGACAATACTGAAAGGGGTCTGTGTGATTATTGACACCGACTCAAAGAAATATCCTCATACGCGCGCGTAACTTTGCTATATACTCGGATAATTTCAGTGTCTGGATTTAAGTCGTGCAATTGTTCACAGATGGATGGGAGGGCTCAAAGTGTGTGCACTGTGTCCTTATTACTCCCCATTGATTTAAAGGGTTGATGCCTAGACGATGTTGTTGCAACTATATTAGGCATTAAGTGCAGTAGTAGTCGTGACGGCTTTACCCGTAAGCGCTTCCCAGAGGCACTGTTTATACCGAACACTGCGAATGAGATTTGAAGATCTTGTGAGTGATACAGAACCAAATTTTTATTATTTTTGAGTACAAATATCTTCCAATTTTAAAGCAGTTACAATGGTTTGCAGTTGAATATGACAACCTGCAAATTAGTACAATACACTGAAATATACAATTACATCCAAAATTCTAAAAAAATTGAATGGCAGGTAATTTGTTTTTGTTTTTCGGGGCCCTGGTGGCCTCTAGAGCTCAATACGACTCTTTGAGAAAAAAACCAAAAAATAGCTTAAAATGCAGTTTTTGATCACTCCTCATTTGGAAAAAAGTGCTCAGAATCAAAAAATATTCTAAGTGGGAGAAATTGTTTTTTGACCCTTTATAGGGTTTTCTCCTCTAAAATTGGTGGGAGTTTAGTGTGACTAGCGGGTTTAGAGGATTTTTTTTTGCTGCTAAATATGGGAATTTCTTCCAAATATCCCATTAAATCTCAATATAGTGTTAAAAGATTAGTGTTTGGGGTGGGGGTCGAACCCTAAATGTCCCACTGCTCCTAAAGCCTTTATCCCTCCAACAACAAGCGTTTAAACGTGCAATGCTATGAACTTGAAGCAATTATATTTAAAATAATGAAAAAGGACTAACCTTTTAAAAAAGACGTGATGCTGACTTGTAAGATCCACACATGGCATGCATTGTAGTGGTGGTCAGGTGGTTTAGGGATTTGATACGAAAAACGGGATTATCTACCTTTATCTTGCTCCTTATTCTACCACCACTTTTTATTATTTTCCACCATTTTTGATTTGACCTTCTTCGTTTGTTTACTTGTCAATGGAATTTGGAGTAAAATGGAGTTTTAGTTGTTTTTTTAAATTACAATTCTTTGTATTCACTGTTTGATTGAACCAGCAATATTTTTGTATTGATTTTGTTTGCTTTTACATGAATTGATTGTTTGGTTTGTGATGCAGGTGATCAGAGACTGGCTCAACTTGTGGATGTGATTCAAACAGGGCTACAATGGAGGAGGGGGGTCGGCCACTTGGTCAGATGTGAGTCTCACCTTTATGATAACTCATTAAACATGTCAATAACTTGGTCAATGCACTTCCTATTTTTGCCTGGAGCTTTGATAACTGACTCGATCACAATCTCATGGAAATTTTTTCGATCAGGGTTGTCAAATGTTACTTGTCTATGGAATGTAGAGCTCGATTTCAATGTTTAAAAGCATTGCCAAATAGTGGATGGGCTCAATACATGATGCTTTGCTATTGAAAATTGGTGGTATATTTTCAATCTTCATTCGGTTGACTCAATCCAACACTTCCAAATGGAGGTCATTTGAACTCAAACACTTTAATCTTGGCTTGTAACCCACCTCTGCACAACAACTCGCCTTCAACTGGGGAAATAATTCAACTCCGGTCAGGCAACTCTGAGAGCTCGATCGGTAATAGGGGATAGATATCATCTAAAATTAATGTTAGCTCTCTACTATTTTTACTAGAGACTAAATGCTCCTCTAAATTTAGAGGTAAAACCCCTAATGGGGAGAATTATTTAATTTTAATTTTAAATTCTTTTCTGGAAGAAAATTTTTCCTGGTGCAGGGGTCACAAGTGCAAAAAAAATTTTGCTTTTCAAACACCTGGAATGAAACTGGAGGTTGTGGGGATGCAGAGGATGTCTGGGAAGTTGCTGGAGGCAACACTAGGCTCTCTTGAAAGTAGATTTCTTCTCCAAGACACTTTTACCTTCTGCAACCTCTCTCCAACCTACAAGGTCAACCTGCTCTGGTACCAAATGAAAGTGTAGAAGAGGGACGAAAGCCTCACACTTTTATTAATAATCAAGGAAATAAAGTACACTAGTGTAGGCTACAATATTTATAGATATTGAATAGTTGGATACAAACAGAGAAGGATGTTGCACAGGTGTAACAATAATCCTAATTACATAAGCTTCCAAAACTACATATGGGAAGCACAAATAATTAATACAAACAAATGTATTTGTTACAACTATGTAACAGATAATCCTACGTGAATAAAATGAAAAATATGGTTTATAAAACCATATAACAATAATCAACTAATTACCAAAGGTAATAATACAATGCATAAATTACTACAGTAAAATAAGTTTACCCTAATAGTGAGCACTCAGAGAGGACTTGGAGTAAGAAAGAGACTACTAGGATCCTCTGGGTCCAACAGTGGATGAAATGAGCAACACTCACTACTAGGAGTTGATCAACAAGAATATTTTTGAAACTCTTTTAGAAGACTTGTCATGTGTATGGGCAGGGACCTTGGCGATAAGGTTTGAAGCAATCAATCAGGTCATCACAGAGCTAGAGGAAAAAGAAGAACAAGTGTACAAGTTACAAGACAATATAAATTAGAAAACTCAAAAACTTGGAGTACCAGAAATGGGTGAGGACACAACTGTTAATGAGTTGATTGGTCCATTTAAAGAATATGTCAAGAAAGAGGCAAGTAATCCATTGTCCTTCACTAAGGGTACACTATAATTCCTCTCAGAGATTCAGGCCTCCATTGCTCTTATTGCAGAAAAACATTCATCATGGTTCGGGAAGTGCAAAGATATCAACGATGTGTTTGATGGATGGACAGAGACCTAAACATGCATTCACATTCTTCATGCTGACAAAGTGGAACCTACAGGAACTCATTTCTGTAAAGAATTTGGAGGGATAGAGATATTCTAAGCAACACAAGGTGGAGATCAGTCAGGGAGCAAGATCAAATCCACTACAGCTGCTCATTCTTTTGCATAATCCTTCTTTCTTTCTTCTCTTCTTTCTCTCTCTTATTTTCCCCCCAACGCTCTCTCTCTTCAATGTTATAATTTTGCATTGGGGTTTACACTTTTTGATATATCTTAAGTGAATTTAGAAACATAATGTAATATTTAAGTCACCTTGTTTTTATAAAAGGGACTTAAATATTTGATAGGAATATGAACAATTTAAAGTCAAAAAAGGGTATTTGAAAAGTCACTGGGAAGACGAAGAGTTGCATTCTCTTCTATAAATTGTAGAAAGAACCTTGTTTGAGGGTCTTCTTAGACTTCTTAGATTTTGGAGCTATTTTTGTGAATTCATGAGAGAGACATCCTTGTGAAGAGAACAAAAAGATAGCGAATTTCTTCCATTCTCCCTACTCTAAAATGTCTTCCATTCTTATACTATGTACAATTTTTGCTTGAGCATCAATGTAAGAAGGAATTTTAGCCTTGCTTGAATGAGGAGTTTAGTGATACTTTGTGCTCACTAAATTATATTTGGTCTTTTTGTTGTAATGCATATTTGTTTTCTTCTGAGTTTTATTACATGTGATGTGATTTCTAGCTGTTGTATGCAAGTATCTAATCTTCTGCTTGCAACACTATTTCCCTTGTCTAATATTCTCACTCCCTTTCCCACTCTCCTAGCAAATTATTCTCTTACAGATAGCTGTAAGCTTTTCCATAAGGTTAGTGGAGTGCCCCTATTGGATCCCCGACCAAAAGGCCACCAGGATAAA
Organism: Taxus chinensis; assembly: GCA_019776745.2. Classification (NCBI taxonomy): domain Eukaryota; kingdom Viridiplantae; phylum Streptophyta; class Pinopsida; order Cupressales; family Taxaceae; genus Taxus; species Taxus chinensis. The sequence goes on from CM034149.1 coordinate 6,072,014, forward strand.
ACTCTCTTTTCACTCACACATGCATATACGACAACTGCACTGGTTAAGTACAGAGATTTAGACTCCCAGAGTGTTGGCAAGAAGTCCATCAATTTCTCCTCAAAAAGTTTTCTCGCCAACATGACCATAACATCGTCAATCACTCCATCTGTTATAACAATAGATTGATATTTCAATTGAATAATGGTATTGGTTGGCTATAATCCTATTAAAGACAACATATTAAACACATATGTTGTTATAACATTGATGGAAACACCAAGATCTACCAAAATATTAGAGATTGATTGATGATTTACAAAAATAGTAATGACTGGACTCCCAAGATCCCCATATTTTGGTGAAAGAACTTTCCAACTATGAGATCAACTATATTTCCTTCCACTTTGATTGTTTTTGGGTACTTTCTCTTCCTTCCTGGTGTTTTTATACAATGGATTCTAATGATCTAGTTTAACTGAGGAATGTACCTTATTGCTCTCAGAAGTGGGACCTCAATGTTCATCTTTTTCAACTCCCGAAATAGTGTTGTTTCTTCCTCATTATATGTTTCTCTCAACCGTTCTGGGAAAGGAGTTGCATGCACATTTTTATCATTTCCTTGGTTGTTCCTAGTGGCTTGTGTTTGTGGAACATGTTCAGTTTCCTTATTTTCCTCAGGCATATCCTCACTTTCCTCTGGTATCTTCTCATTTTCCTTAGGTATTTCCATGATAACAATAGGAGGATTGTTTAATGTCCTTCCAAACCTCAGCTGTACATTATTAATGGCATTCATCTGCATTGTCTCACCCTATCCTACTTCATTAATTGAAGATGTTTGTTGATTTTGGGGTTTCGAGGTAGGACTGGGATGGAATTTGAGTTTGTGCTACTTTCCCTTACTAATAATTTTGTTGTGGTGGGGGTATTAAAGATTTTTATTTTTTTGCAAACCTCCTTTGTTTATTAACATTTTGTTGAGGTGCCCATTATTGATTTTTCCATGGTGGTATATTAGCTAGTGGTGTCCAACCTTGCTGATTATATGTAGGCACCCATTCAGGTTATCCCCATTATGGTGGTGGCTATGAGTAAGTCACCCAATTTGATGGTGTCCATTCAGGTTATCCCCATATTAGTGGAGGAGCCTGATTGGGCCATGTACATCATCTAGGGGTTTTGAGCAGGTCTAGGGGCATACAGCAGACTGATTATTTGATCTTTGCACAAAGTTTACCTCTGCATTTTATTGAGTTATAACATTTAATATTTAGTTTCATTTGAGGTAGGAGATTACAATGATTTGGTATCATGGTCAGAGACATCACAAATAAAGCACATGTCTGTGACATCCAAAGGACATTCTCTCAAAGGATGTCTCTTCCTACATTTAGGATAATATATATCTAAAGGTTCCTTTCCAGTACATTGGTCTTAGCTTTCAAGCCCATCTATGGTTTATGTCAATTGTGACAGGATGTCTATTTTCATGTTAGCCATTTCCTCAAGAAGTTATGAGGTACCTAGGGCATTCTTTGATGTTTTCCTTCACCTTATACCTGCTCTTGTTCTAAAATAACTTCTACATAACTCAGTAATCTATGCCATGGTAAGTTTTTGTACATCACCACCTCCCATGAGATGGAGGGAGTCTTTGGTTTTCTCATCGAGTCATTTAAGGAAAAATGTCTTAGTGATTTATGCATTTAACTCATATCCACTCCTTCTATGGAGAAAAGATAAATCTATCCAAATAATCTTCTATATTTTCATCTTCCTTTTTCTTTATCTGGAAGAACTCTTCTCTCCTATCTCTTCCCCTGCAGTAGTCTTAATATTTGTCTAAAAAGGTATGTCTCCATGTTCTCCCATGAATGAATGGAGTTAGGGGACAATCCCATGAACCACCTCATAGAAAGAGTCTTTGAGGGTGGAAGGGAAAAGTTTGAGTTTTTGGTTGTCTGTTTTGTAGTCATATGTCTAGATAAAGAATTTTGAATTCAAAACAAGAACTGATCTGGGTCTTATGTAGACATTCCTCGAAAGATGGGGGAGAATGGATGGAGAGATGTTTTTTCATGGGTGCATCCTCATCTTCGTTCTAGGAAAATGGGATAAGTAAAGGTTCTACCCAAGGTCGGGTCCTCATCATTCCCATTGTCTCCCATTTCTGAAAGGTTGTTCTGGTTCTAAATAAGATGATGATAGATTGTTGAGAAGGGATTCCTAGGCGTTGTTTTAGATTAAGTGTCACTTTCAATGTTCCCTACTTGTGCTCTATTTGGATATATTATTTGAATATTACGAGGTATAAATATCCCTTGAGGTTCCTATGGCATGTGCATCAATATTGGTTATGTAAACAAGGCCTAATACTTCTACTGGTTGCATATATTAACTTCACTAACACCCATAACATGTAAGGTGAATAGAATGGCATGTTGTGCTTATGATGTCCCCTGGAAACGACGCCAAAAATGATGGGTTGTTGTATTATTCAATCATTTAACAACAGATTCTTCTTCGTTGGTGTCATTATGAAACCATGGTTGTGTGTCCTAGGTTGTATGTTATGAAGTCTTATGAAGCTTAGTTGTTTTGGTGGTTCCTTTTGGGGGTTTTGGTTGGTGTGGTTCCCTGTGTTTCCTTCTAATCTACGGAAATGCAATGCTAAGCTATGGAAAAATAACATTGTTGTAGTAAAATGTGTTCAAAGGAAATACTTTAACTGAATTTAAAATGTGCACACCAAATTGAAATAAATCACACTGAATTGAAATAGTAGAATTAAAATAACACACACTGAATGGAGATTGCAATAATGGAAATAACTACACATTGAATTGAAATGATTGTAGTTAAGGATAAAATTCAAATCAAAGTCATTTAAACTTGAACTTATCATAAAATCACAGAGCATGCATGAAACATAAATCCTCTAATCTCCTTGGTCGAGTGGGCCCTTTCTCTTCCTTGGGATGGAGGTATTCTCAACACCACATGATATTCAAAATGGACATCAACTATATTGATTCAGAAAAGTTCCAAAACATATTCAGTACATAACTGTGAAAAGTAAATACTAACTATTATAAATTGTACTATAAACTACTATCATCAACTAACTACTAAATTGTTCTTCAAGAAGGTGTATTTATAGAGACAATTAGTTACAAAACGTGCTAAGATTATAGGCATCAAATTTATACCAATAACAACCTCATTAAAGCTCAATGAAATCCTATGATATAGCTAAAAAACAGGATTCATGTTTGTAGGCTTGCTATGGAAAAATTATCCATAATGGCGTGATGGCTAAAGACTCGACCTCCTTGAATGCAACTTCCCAGAATTGGTAGTAAATGCTCATTATTATCTTGCACATGTCACCACATTACTCATAGAAACAATTAGTAGGAATTCTTTGGTCAAGAGTTCACATGAAACAAAAACAAGGAAAATGCATCAACCTGACTTAGGATATAACTATATAAAATATCCCCCATGCACTAATCAGCATTTTTACAAATAAATCAATAGCCATATAGATGATGTACCGGGTCAATTAATGCACTCATCAATCATTGTTAAAACAAATATGATTTCAGAACTATAATGATTTCAATATAGTAAGGATTTTTGATCATTCAAAATTTAATGAGAAATGATTTGATTTTTGTATGAATTGAATGCAACCTTCACGAGATGTTACTAATTAAGGGTTACTTAGTTGTAATAGGTTGAATGAATGTAACTAATTGGAGGTAAGGATCACCTCATAATATTTATGGTCATTGATTTAAAAATTGAATAAAAGATCGACCGATTGAAGTAGGTAAGGATAAGCTACTTACAAGAGGTTGAAAGAATCAAACATACTTGTTCAAGGATATGTTGTTTCAAAAAAAATACTGTGGTATGGAAAGTGGTTATGAAATTGGCAAGAACGAAATGTCATTTGTTATGCTATTAATAGACTAACAATAACACTTGTACTGGAGGTTCCGGATCCCAATAGGAACTTTGCCATGGTAATGGACTTCCTTAGGAAGGGTATTGGATGGAAGTCTTTTGTAAAATATGATGATAATACTTTCAAAGTATAAAATTGAAGAACATGAACATGACTATGATCCCCACCACATGGAACTTTCTGACATAACATATGACTCGTAATACTTGAGGTAAGGTCTACTATGAAAGTCTCCTAGAAAAATGGAGACAACTAATTGGAGCCTGGAAAATATATTCACTTATTCGGATATAGAAGCAAGACAACACAGGTGGCTGGAGATTTGTCCCAATGTGAGACGACAATGTTAACTTCTTGAAGAAGAGGAGTGTTAAGAGCGAAAAAGAAAAAAAACCTTATTATACAATAAAGGAAGAATTGATGGGTGCATTTAAAGAGAATTGGGAATTGCACAAAGCAAATCCTGAAAAGACAAGTGTAAGAATGAAACAACACGGTTTTGGAAGACAAGGTGAGATTAAAAAATAATAATGTTTTACTTGTTTGTTTCTGCGATAAATAACTTGTTTTAGACTTTGTGTTATGCATATTAAAAAATATTGCATGTAAAGATTGTCTGTAATGAAAAACATTATGTCATATTTTTAACTGTGTGATAGTTTTTGATGATTAAAAGGCTATTACAACTGCTAAAATTGAATTCAGATGAACATAAAACTGGAAAAAATGTAAGTTTTTGATGGAAATGTTGATTTTTCTTCTTATTTATTGGATATAATTCTGTGTTTGATTATTTTGATTTACATCTAATGAGTAAAAATCATCTAGACAATGATTCATTAAGGGAGGAAGTATATCATACCCCATTGTTTTCATCATGCTCTGATATTAGGTAACTCGTAGGAAACAAAGACCATTTTCGGTACGTTGTCCATTAGCATGGTGGAATATCGACACTTTCCATCATGTTCCATAAGCTGCTGGATATCAAAACCCGTCTAGGATACCCTATGAGTATATATTTTACTTAAGTAATAATATTTTTGGGTATCTTACATATGAATGATGCTTGGACTATAATCATAGTTATGCTTTTGAATATTGCAAATAAAGTGATAAAGATAACATGTTGATAATGAGTTTGTTTATGATCGTAATGTCGATTTTATATACCTATTAATATTTCATTATTATGTTCTTGTTCATGGCAAATTTATATTGTAATTTATATAAATATCTGCTAACCTAAGTGGTTTTAATCATGAACACAACATTATAGTGGTATATGCTAAAGGATAAAAAACTTAATAAATGAGGCCGGTAAGAACGACCTTGGTAAGGGTAAATTGTTATTCCCTTGTTTATAGCTTGATTGATTAATAATTTAAAGGTGATAGTGATTGTTATGATCTAGAGATCATAATACCTACACAAATAATCGATGGTCATCGACCATATGAAATGGGGTTACATTATTTGAATAGTAATAAAATCATCAAGATATGACGAGAGATTGGAAAATAATTTACTAGAGGTTATGTATTAATTATTATGGTCTACAGACCATACCCTTTGCGTAATTTTATGTGGTCATTGACTATAATGGGGACCCTTGTTGTACTGATAAATTTATAAGGAAATGGGTGGTATCTCGGTCGAGCACCAACCCAAACTCATGATTAGGCGAGTTGGGTAAGCCAAGAATAACATTGGCCACCGAGTCTTGTTTATTTAATTTTCTTTGAAATTTTAAATGGACAAAGGCCAACCATGAAAAATTATAGATGTGTTGGACTTGGTCTTGGACCATCCGATGGCCCACCTTGTCAAAATGGATGGTGGGGATTCACTGGAAGCTTAGGGTGAAATACCTAAATTTGTCTGGTAGTTTGGAAAACTTGAAAATGGGAGGGAAAACTAGAAAGAGGCACTAGTTTCATTAATTGTCATTAATCATGATCATACGGGCATGGGGAGAAGCGAGGAGCTTCTTGAGGAAGCTGCCGCCAAAAGCATAGAGTTATTTTTTTCATTTTCATTTTTAGTGGTTATTCTTTTTTCCTGCTGAGATCTGCATGGAGAATTTATGGGAATCTATTTTCATGCGAGCCTTTTTTAGCTTTGCATGTTATCTTTAACTGTTAGTGAGCTAAAATGGGCTATTTAAGATTGTTGATGAAATTATAATGGATTTCTGCAGCAGATTTGGGGAGAGTTTCTTATTTGGTTTTCATAAGAGCTTTTGGAAGTCTGCTGAGGGAAAGATTGGAGCTCAGAAGATTGCGAAGAAAATATTGAAGAGGTTTTATGCTAAAATATAGAGGCATGAAATCATTCTCCTTCCCTATCTTTATTATTTATAACATTAAATTTTTTTATGTTAAAAACAATTTGTAAATAATCTTCTAGGTGAATATAAGCTTGGAAAATCATGGGTATTTATGTGGAGTTAGCATAAGATATTCCCTGTTAAACATTTTGATAAATGAAGAATATTGTGACTATATGTGTTTGCTAGGTGTGATGGTGTGAGATTTGACCCTGGCTGACTTGATAGGTTCGGCCAATGGGTGTGTAGTTGTTTATTGTTGACTGTGTCATGGTTGTTTGTAATCTCTATACGATTTGATTAGGAACTCTTAATGAGTTCAGTTATAATTGTATGTTAGATATAAGAGTTTGAATTTACTATGTGAATACCCATTTCTGGTTCAGATGGAATTGAGGGTGTTATGTTTATATTTACACATGAGATTATTATTATTCTGGCTAGAAATGAATAGAAAACAAAGGTATTTCGAAAATCTAAGGCAAGGGGAGATTATACGAAAAACCCATTTGGGTTTGCGCATTGTGCATATATGAATATATTTTAGGAAATTTTGGTTAATATACAATCATCGTGTTTTATTTAAGCTCTTGGCCTTTAGGATAAAGTTTCTCTAAGTCTATAATGGAGGCCTAATGAATGCATTTGCATTGTGTGGTCAAATGTTGCATTCTAGTTAGAAAACCCATGTTAGTCGGGCTTAATATTATCACCATGTCCATTTAGTTGCATAGTTAGTTACAATGTGTCATCCACTAGTTAAAGATTTAGTTCCTATAAGTATATGAATATATATTTGAGTCTAAAAAAAAGAGAATGGATTCATGGCCTCGGGAGGCTACGAGTTGGTGTTTCAGTCTAACCCAGTTTTTAAATATCTCCTTCACTAAGGGGCCACAATGTGAAAGTATATTGGCATGGTTAAAATCATGGAGACCTTAAGATGACTATATTGGCTTAGTTGAATCACTTAGTTCCCAAATGTTGTTGCTATGACTGTACTGTTTGGTTCTATTTAGAAGGATAGGTGTGGTTATGATTTTTTAATGAAAGTTTGGAGAAATTAAGGTAATTCCACTTGATAATAATAAAAGGGTTTTAATGATATTTCATGTGGATTTTGACTATAGAATTCCTTGACTGAAATTATTATTATGCTATGTATGGATAGTGAACTATATTGATTCATATAATGAGGACCGTGTGGAACTTATTTTTAGTTTAATGTTCCTCTTGACTGTGTGAGTAAAATCAAAATATTCTAATGATTGGATAATGAGAAGTAAAGTCTTACTTCTGTAGCTTAATAAGAATATTATGAAATTACCTTTTGAGTAGAAATGGTAAAGGACCAATCATGATATTGTTATGTGAACCAATGAATTATTATTAGGTTCATTTTGTAATTATGTATTGTTTATTTATTCAATCATGTATTGATAAAGTCTTAAACCTTACCGTTTTCATGTGAAGGTATTATAACAAGGTTAAAAAATAAAAATGTTATTATAATCTCTGTTATTGACTCTTGATGTTCTTTTACTATTGGAGAATGATCATAGAGATGTTTTAGTGTTATAAATAGTAAAGATAAGGTGGATGACCTTTTCAAGTTAATTCGGTTGGAACTGACCATGTATAATTTTGTACTTCAACATTTTCAGAATGTATGTTAAAGAACAATGCAAAAAGAATAAAAGGATGGATCTGACATTAGGATCTGACTTATTTATTAATTATATTCTGAGTTTTGAAATATCATGAATGTATTATGTTTAATTATGATTTTTAAGTTGTCTTTATTTGAAAGGCATAATTGTTTAAGTGAGAAAGAGCATCGTTGTCTTATTGTTGAAGGAAATTCAGCCTTAAATGCTAATGTACTATTTTGAAATGGAATATTAAACTTGTATTTATTACAGACTTATTATTTATGAATGAATCAAAGTTCGTTGTAAGTTATGTTTTTGTACTTATTGAATTCAACATTATGTGGTATATGTTCAATTAATGTTATATGGATTTAATGTTCTATAGATTATCATATTAAATGATTAAGGATTAATCATGATATAGTTACATATATGGATCAAATAAAATTATGAATGTTTGTAAACTATTTCATTTGTTAAGATCAATTAAATATGTGCTTGCGGAATAATACGACAATGTCGTAAACAAACAATCTATGGACTGTGATAATGACACAACCAGCTATTTTAAATTACATTTAAGATGCATAATGTATGTAAGTAAATAATTTATGGAAATGATTATGATCTATATCAAACTAAGTTATGGACCTTAGGAACATGTTCATATTGCGATAAATATATTGTTGCGATATGAAGGGGAACCTGTCGTAAAACTAATTATCTTATAATCAAATAAGCAAAGTGATACGACGTTCCTAGTTAATGGAATTTGGTAGGACAACTTCAAATGAATTCTGTAATGCAATACCCATTTAATGACACAAGACATTAAATGAATATTGTTATATAACAAACACCCTAAGTTGTCCTATCAAGGTCCACTGATTATGAATATCGTAATCAGAAGGAATGTGTGATACACTAAAGATACACAAGTTGTTTTCCTGCACAAACAAGTCACCTCAGTACCAAATTATGTTGGCTACAGGGGAGGAAATGGATGGGTAATGATGCTAGTAATTACATAGTCATTTTCTCTCCCAAAGGCAACCTAAGTTGGCATAGAAGTGCTTCTTCGCACGGGTTAAACATGTTTGTACATTGTAAGTATCTCGCAACTAATTTAACTAACTGATTCAATTTTGATAAATGGACCAAGTTATATGGTGATGGGACATGTTTCTAATGATGAATGTTCCATCATGAAACAAATAATGGAAAACAAGACTTAAACTTTGGTTGAAGTAGTGTAACTTATTACACTGTCAAGTTTACCAAGTTCTAAACAATAGTGTCAGATGGCGGATGGGATTCAATTGACTGAGTTCTGGGTGAAAACTTAGAAGACATCACTTATAAATAGATGTCGATAAGGGAACCACTTGTATACTTTGTATAATGACTCAAAAGAGTATTCTATGGGGGATCGGGTGGATCTATTTGACCCATAGTTATGAACATGATTTATTGATTTGTTATCTGATGAATTGTAATTATATAGTTGTTGGATTTAAATGTAATGTTGTACATTTAAATCATTTAAGGAAAATTTTAGTTTGGGAAATTAAAAAAAATTCTCGTAACTTGAAGTAATTAAAAGTAGGTGTTACATCACTAACAATGCTGATGCTTCCAAGCTATGTCTGCCCGATGTAGTTCCTTAAGAGCCTTGAGAGAAAAAAGGGTATAAGTTCATCGAGTGATTTCTAGGTCTCCATGGAACCTTGAAAGGTCTTGTCTGATTCTATAAATCTGCATTGGGAACCTTTACAAAACTTTTCTCAATTTTCCTGAGCTGAATTCAGTTCTCTCGTTGTCTTATTGTTTGCAATGGTGTCAAATACTATAGTATGAGTCAGTGTAAGGTTTTCCAATACAATATTTTAAAAATGGATGCTTGTGGCACCAAACTGACTATGCACACACATCGGGGTGGCCTAGTATATGCTCAAGGAGGCTTCGTTTTGGTGCCCAATGATCCTAGTGCTTTCTGACAACATTGGTCAGATGTAGTCTCTTGAGAGCCCTGAGAGTAAAAAAGGGCATAAGTTCACCGGGTGATTTCTTGGTCTATGTGGCACCTTAAAAGGTATTATTTAACTAAAAATCCATGTTGGGACCCTCTACAAAATTATGTCTTGGTTTTCCCCATCTAAATTCAGTCATCTAGGTATTGTATTGTTTGTAACAGTGCCAAATACTCCATTTTGAGTCAGTGTAAGGTTTTCCAATGCAATATTTTTCAAACAGAAGATAATGGAACCATACCAAATATGCACACACATTGGGGTGTCTTGGTATACAATTAGGGAGGCTTTGTTTCAGTTCCTGACGATGAAATTTCTTTTGGGCTACGTTGTTCGGACATAGTCCCCTAAGAGCCTTGATAACAAAAAAGGGTATAAGCTTGCCGAGTGATTTCTCGGTCTTTGTGGCTTCTTGAAAGGTATCATATGATCCTAAACCTCTAGATTAGGACCTTGTACAAAAGCGTGTCTCATTTTTCTCCAGCTTAATTTGGTCATCTCAATGTTCTATTGTTTACAACAGTGTTGAATACTTTAGTCTGAGTTAGTATAAGGTTGTCCAATGTAATATTTTACAAATAGAAGTTCATGGCAATGAACCGAATGCGCACACACATTGGGGTAGCCTAGTATACACTTGGGGAGGTTTCATTTTCATGCCCAACAATTCCAGTGCTTCCTGGTTACGTTGGCCAAGTGTAGTCCCTTAAGAGCCCTGAGAGAAAAAAGGCTATAAGTTTTTCGGGTGATTTCTCGGCCTCTATAGCATCTTTAAATATCTCATTTGATCTTACACCTCTATATTAGGACCCTCTATGAATGCATGTATCAATTTTCCCCATCTCAATTTGGTCTTTTTTGTTGTCCTATTATTTACACCGGTGTTGAATACTCCAGTGTGAGTTTAGTGTAAGGATGTCCAATGAATTATTTTGCAAACAGAAGCTCATGGAACCAAACTGAATGTGAACACGCATTGGGGTGGCCTAGTATATGCTTGGAGAGAATTTGTTTTGTGCCCAATAATGTGGTTGCTTCCGGGATACGTTGGTCAGGCATAGTTCCTTAAGATCCCTAAGAGAAAAAAAGTTATATGTTCACCGGGTGATTTCTCAGCCTTTGTGGCACCTTGAAATGTCTCTTTTGATCCTACACCTCCATGTTAGGACCCTCTAAGGATTCATGTCTTGGTTTTCCCCATCCCAATTTGGTCCTCTTGTTATCCTATTGTTTATATTGGTGCTGGATTCTCCAGTGTGAGTAAGTGTAAGGATGCACAACGCATTAGTTTATAAACAAAATCTCATGACACTGAAATGACTGGCTCACACATCGGGGAAGCTTGATTAATGTTAGGTGAGGCTTAATTTTGGTGCCCAACGATGAAAGTTATTCCTAGCTATGTTGACTGAGCATAGCCCCTTAAGAGCCCAGAGAGCAAAAAATGCTAAAAGTTTGTCAGGTGATTTATCAATCTCTATGACACCTTGAAAGGTCTCATTTGATCCTATATCTCCACTTTAGAACCTTCTACAAATTCCTGTATTAGTTTTCCCATCCCAATTCGATCATCTTGTTGTCCTATTGTTTTCACCAATGTTGAATTCTCCATTGTGACTCAATGTAAGGTTGTGCAATGCAATATTTTGCAAACGAAAGCTCATGACACCAAACCGAATGTGCCCACACATTGGGGTGGCCTACTAAATTCTAGGTAAGGCTTCATTTTGGAACCCAACGATGTCGGTGCTTACCCAATAATAAGAATTGTGTTTTAGGATTATAGAGGCAAGATATAGGTGTGAAAGAAGAACTTATTCAATGCGAAACATACTAAAGGGTTATATTACATGGTAATACAATATTAGAAAGGAATTTTGGTGTTGATAACCCTATAAAATTCCAAGAAATTATTTTAAGCATATAGAACAAGTACTAGGAAACATGTTAAGAAGAGATCATTCATATAATATAGGTGGTGAAATGAGAATTGTAAGAAGATATTTTTCATACAATATGGGTGGTAAAATGAGAATTTCTGCTTGTTCGTTTCCAATATTTGATTTTCCTTAGCTTCTCTTAGCTTCGAGAATAAATAATTCTATACTAACAGTGCCAACCACGTGAAGGTGGAATATTTTTTGACACCACTAACATACATAAACATGTTAGTAAGAAATTCAATAGAATTTTAAAACCTAAAAAATTTAAACAAAATCCTTGAAGTAAATATTCAAAATAAATTCATGTAGATGTATATCTAATCCTAAGTGAACATACCTTTAGAAATTCAATCTAATAAACCACAAAGATCAACTCTACTCTTGATAGTAGAGAGAATTTCTTCATGATCTGATTCACGAACCTTCCATTCATTTTTGTTTGATGGCCTACCTCAATATTTGATCAACTGAATATTTTTTGCAAGAACCAAATGTGAATAGTGAAGTATCTTTCTATGCATTTTATAGTCTTGAAACAACCAAGTATTTGATTTTTTGATAGGATATTGTCGAAGCCAAGTTCTAGTGACTACCACTGATCCAGTGGAATACTCAAGGTTTTCACCATCAGTGAATGTGGAAGTCAATTTTTGTTTTCCCTCTACACAATGAGACAAGAAATAGTTTTTTCCCTCATTATTAAATTCTGTTGCAATAAATGCAAAAATATTCCCTGCATCACAAAGTAAAACTCAAGTCAAATTTAAAAGACATTAATATATTATCATTTAATAATTTATAAATTTATAACATGACATGTATGTATCTTATTGCACTAAAACAAAGACTTGGTCAAAGACAGGTGATGTTGTCATATGATCTGAAGACACTATAAGTTGTAATGCTCATGGAACTTGATATGTTTTGAGTGGAATTAGAGGTCTACAAGTCCATTCATCCACTCATTATTGTGACTCACATTCATTCCACATTAAATCTATGTATGATATATAAAAACATGCCATGCACCTAGTATGAATAGTACAAGAACTTGCATTTAAACTACGGAATGAGTGCATATCACTTGATCCTGTAACTATCATACAATATTCAAAGCTTGAAAAATTTTGTTCCTCTATCAACTAGAAATATCTACAAATTTTTGAACTCTCTTGAGATTCATGGCCCATGTTCTTGTTACATTAATCAACAATGCTTTCTACACCTATAAATTTTACACCATCTTTGAACTTTAATTCTTCTCTTGCAAGGGATCTTTTCACACATGCTCCTTCACCATTATGCTATCCTTTCCCATATCATGCCTCAGTAAAACTCTAGATATGTTTTACACTTGTTATTTGCATCCTAATTTTCCAATAAAACATCTATGCATTCTTGAATTGTGATGTGCAGTTGTTCAACCAAATGTAATGTTGATTGAAAACAATATTCCTCTTATCCAAATTCACATAAAACAACTAGAAACAACCTTACACATATTCTATAGAATGTGTCTAATCATCACTGATGTATAAACGATACTCTCTTAATTTTTTTTTATCTTGTTCAGTGCTTTCCATAGAGTGCATTAATGTTATATGCACGAAAATAACAACTTGCACTGAGTTACAATATTGTGACTGAGCCTCCATTTGTGGCTACAATGAGTAATTCTCTACAAATTCAAATACTAAAGCAATAGTACCAAGTGGGAATGTGTCCTTACTTATCCTGAATTTTTCATCCAACCATCGAGCTCTATGTGTGTGCCTTGCATACTCTTAAAAAAAAAAATTCTCTTAATTTGACCATATATTTTGATGCAGATAATTGTTCTGTAACAAGCTCACACCTCTTAGATTCTTTTCCATATTTTAATTAATATGCCACATTTATATTTTCTGAAACCAACTAATTATTTTTCTATTGCATGTATACTCTCTTCATGGATGCATCTTTTCAATTTCAGCAAGCCACCACATACATTGCATGTTCCATCTAAACATGCTTTGTTATAAAAACATTATCCAATTGATCTTTCAAAAAATATAGTAGGAATAAATTCCCTAGTAGATTTTGGTGGGACATTTAATCCACACTCCTACAACATAATGTCAGTATGTAAAACGCAACGTACTTGACAAAAAAATCATAATGCTTTGAAAAATCAACATGATGCCTACAATAACAAGTGGTGCGTGAGGGATTGATTTTCACATAAAAGGGTTTGTTCATTTCAAAAATCTTTTGCTAATGTTAATTTCTAGATTTTCATTCTTAAACTTAGATAATTTGTGTTTGAATCATATCCAATAAATATTTTACATGCATTTCATGACTACGAGAACCTATTCTTATTTTTACTATAGCCCTTCTATTCGGTGACACCCCCATGTTCTTATTCCAAAAATTTACAAGTAATTCTTGTAGAATATCATATGTATCCTTGTATTTTCGTGGGAGTCTACTAGAGAATGCCCAATAGTCAATGTTATTGGCTGACTCAAGACTTTTGTGTCTCCCTATTGATTTCATTAGTTTTTTTTTTCTATTTACCTTTAAAGCTCTACTTATTTTTCTAATCAATCATTTATTCAAATTGTTTTATCACGAACTATACAATTAGTAAGTGTACGCCGTGTAGCATTACTATCTTTGGTGTGTTTGTTGAAACTTACAACATGGTATGCTTTATGTATATTTTCAACAATTGCCACATTTTGATAATCAATATTAGATGTTCTTAGCCCTAGAGTCTTCATTTTAGGTCTCATCTTAATTAATTTCATCAATGTAATAACTAATTGACATGTTTATGTATCATTGAATTTCTCAAAGTAATTATCCTAAACTCCCATACTTTTTCTTCTCACATTTCTTTCAGACATTTGTTAGGCATTGGTTTTATAATGTTTTCATCAATTTTAATTAAGTGAATGGGTTTTCTATGCAAAATGGAAGGAGGTGTTCTTAGAGGTAAAAATTCATTGGTTACTTTCTTCATTCAATGTTTCCATGCAAATTTTAGGATTACATTTGGAATCTCAGGTAAAGGTTCAATATTATCATTCATACAGAATTCTCTATCCATAACAACATTATCATTTAATTCATTATCAATACTGATTGAAAATAATTATTCTCCTCATTTTTATTATGTATTTCATCATCATTTCCTAGAACATTAGGTACATTTGACATAGTAAATGTACCTTGCCCTCCATAAGGTTTTTGCATCTATTTCACTTTCTATATTCTAATCTCTTCTACTTGCTCTGGTGTCTTGTTCTTGACCTTCTTCGTGTCCTTACGTCAGATTTTATCCCCCACTATTAGTTAAATATAGATAATGGGGCAGGGGACAACCTCAACTACTAAAAATTCACGTAGGAATGTACAAGAATTTCTAGAGTGGACAGAGTGGGGACATGAATCTCGTGAAAGAGGTAGAAAAGGATGTTGGATAACAGGGGATATATAAAAAAGGAAAAACATATGCATTTCCTTTTTTCCCTTTTCCAAGGAAAATCTTTTGGCTTGGACCTAGTTTGGATCCCCAAACTTGAGGCATGGACCTGTATGCGTTTCCTTTTTTTCCATTTTTCAAGGCAAAGATTTTGGCATGGATCTAGTTTAGATCCCTAAACCTGAGGCACATATCTGTTAAAACACAACAAACCACATGTTTTTAATAGAAAATGATAAAATATATCTTCCTCCATAGTAAATTCCACAAAAATAATCAACAAATGTATTAAAAATTTGACTACGAGGTTGAATAAATGTTCTTATTTCTAAATATATGATTTTTCACGTTTTATTGACTAGTATAGGGTTTCCACACTTATTATTTTCTATCTTTTTATAGATATTTTTTGAATTTATACACGTCTATCTTTCATCATGTATCTTTTGTTTCACTCATATAAATTGAATAAAAATTATATAGTCACAAACTAGGAGTAATTCTATACATATTAAAAAATCTAATTTTTGATATTTTTTGAGGTAGTTAAGGGGGGGGAATGGTCAGCTATCCCTTATTTTTCAAAATTTAAAATCTTTTTACTTAAAAAATCATAAAAAATAAATACTCACTATTTTTTTTAAATTCTATCACAAACTAGATGCTCCTATCTATCTTTCTACCAAAGGGTTTTCAAAAATATTAAATAGTGCTAAAAAAACGGGGGGCACGACCGATTGTCTATTATGCTTTTTTAACAAAAACAAGAGTACATATTGGTATTTTAGATATTTAATCCACTTAAACTTAACCATTTAAAAAAAAAATAGTAGCTTAGAAACTAGACTCAAAATGCTACAATTCATGTTCTTATAACATCTTCAAATTTTGAGTGTAACTATCTCAAATAACTCATAGAAGTTGAAGATTTTTTATTTTTCAGAAAAAAATGTCCACTTAAGAACCCCTTTTGTCCCCCCATTTCCATGCGCTTACATGTATAAAAAATATCAATACCACCACTAACCTCCTCACATATAGGGATATCAACTAAAGAATCATATGTTTAATCATTATTATAAGTGCAAGAGAATGACATGATATGGATAGAGTAAGCCATGAAAGTAGAAAGGATTACAAACTCTAAGATTAGGCTAAGGAATAAAAACATGCAATAAATAATGGATAACTAGGACATGTAGAAACCCTAGGGAAATTAGGGTTTGTAACAAAATGTTTAATTGGGATAGGGAACCTAAGATAAATAGGTAAAGGATTTGATAAATAAGTGGGTTCACCAAATAATTTACGCAAATTAATATTTGGAAAACCTAATTGGGGATAGAGATCTTAGAAAATAATATGCATTCAAATTAATCTAGATAAATGCTCCAACATTCAAATATGACAATACATGTTAAATTATATTGATAAGTTGCATTCAATCGAGACACGTGATAAATATAATATAACATAAAAGGCTAATTATGGATTAGGATATAACAATTACGTTTAAAATAGGTGCACAAGCCACAATTCAAGGGATTAAGTCAATACTAACATTATCAAGTGCTAAATTAGCAACTTTAGGGGTCTATAGGAGTTATATGTATTGGTGTTGTCACCATTAATTATCTTTTCATTTTGAGTTGTTGTTGTCGCTCCATTGATAATTCCGTCTTCCTATTCATTTTGTTACTCCTTATGATTGGTTCAAATACTCCCCAAACTTGTCATCTAAGACGCTAAGGCATTGGGCTTCAAGTTTGATTGAGAATTATTTTGTCATAGATGGTTACTCTCCCTTAGTGGAAAATATTTTTGGGGATGCCTTTTTGTAAAAAAGGAAGGACATTTACCATATAAAACTTAAATCCCCAAAAAAATAGGGTTATTGAGATAGTTGTGGATGACCTATGTTGTAAGCCTTGGTTGTGGATAACCTTGTCAATTTCACGTTGAGGAATGACTCTATATTTCTTGTCATTTGGATATAAATGGTTACCCCTTTTCTATAGGTCAAGTGTTTTTTTGATAATCAAGTGTAGGTGTTTTATTTTGATAATAAATATTAGTTTTACACCTTTTTAAAGGTGAGTATCAAGTTGGCAGTTGAATTTTACGACAAATGTTACAATTTTATTATATTAATTAAAAACAAAGGTACTAATTTTTGTAAAATGATTTGGCTTCATTTATTTGCATGTTTGTGTTATGATGTTTATTTGCATATCTATTTAGTGAAACAAAATCTCTAACTATCCACATAAAAACACATTTAAAAAAAGGAGGAGAACAACATTTTAAACACAACTTTTTCTTACCTCTTTTAAGGTAAAAGCCACGTTTACATGGGGTTTTGTGATATTCATGTGATCAAATTGTATTTTCTGAATTAAGTTTTGGAAGAGTTTCTACGGATTACAAATGAAAAGAAGTGGCTCGATGTGGATCTCCTAATTTTTGAAATAGTTTATGTAGATGTGTATATAAGCCATATATTTTATATAAAATCTATTTTTAAAAATAATTTTAAAAAGAACGCTTATACATATAAGACTTTATCTTTATAAATGATGTTTGCCTTTATAAACAAAACCTAACTAAGGCTTCTTTTTTATAATATATTATAAACAATGCCAAGATAAAGCTTCACTTCTATAGGCAAAACCTAAATAAGGTTTTAGCTCTACAATATATTATAAGCAAGGTCTTAGTAAGGCTTCATCTCTAAATATATTGTGTTGATTGTGTTTTATGATTTATGGGATTTACATTTTTTAACGTTCTTTAAATTAAATTGTTTTGGAGAATTTATGTTCTAGACACTTATATGTATAATAAGTTTTTAAAGAATATATATCAACAAATATAAACGGATTAAGCTAAAAAAGATATACTCTATCATCCTCCTATAGTCATGGATAACTTGTCTACATTTCTAAAGAGTTTAGAAATAAAAAATAAATCCATAAAATTATTAAAACATCATAAATGTAGTATGATAGATGATCTACATTTAACTAAGCATGTAACAGATAATAAATACTACGTAATTAATTTCTCATTCAAACATGGAAGGAAAGGGGGAATATAAGGATTGTATCTCTCTTATGCATTGTTGTAATTGTCTCTCTATAATATGCACCTAGAAATGCACACCTAGAGTCATAACGATTGACACATTGAATTTTGAAGTGAATTAAGATTACTAACATGATCACACAAATGCTTCTAGTGGATGATTCACTACCTGCATTTTACCTTTTTGATTTTTTGCCCCTACTCTTACTTTTTTTTATTTCTTTCCCTGATTCTATGTGATGTGATTCTTGTTTTATTGTAATGAATCAAGTCAAAATATAAGGAAAAAAAGTTGAGGGCTGCATTAGGATTTGGGTGTCTATTGTAAACTAACTAGCCCTCTAATAGTCACATCTGGTAGTGTAGTAACAAAGATGCTAATAAACAAAAATTGCATAGCATTGTAGAAAATAATCAAATTTGAAGGGCTAGTCCCAATTTAATTTTGAAGGGAAAACATTGGACCAACCCTTCAATGATGAAAAGTAGTATAATCATTTTAAACTTCATATGAAAAGAGTAAATAAATCACACATGTCACAGAAATTGAACACTTTTTACAAAGAGAGATTAATTTTTTTGAATGAATGATTATACAACTTAAAATTGTCAATGTATCATGTCTAATAAGAGTGTCTCCACTTAAAATGTAATAAATTCCATTTCATAAAATAATGTAATGAATAAGATATATTGTGAGATCTAATAAAAAATTTAAAATTAAACTCTCTAATCAACATTGGAATTACAAAGTGAGAAAATTAAAAATTAACACACATAATGAGCCTAAAAATTAATGACAACACAACAAAGTTCTTTTAATAAATTTTAATTTGCTAAATATAAGAGAAAAATATTACTTGTATACAAACGGTCATGTTTCATCTAATAAACAGTATCAAGAAAAATATCAAAGTACCAAAATTTTTATGTGCTCTAAATAGAAATGTTTCTCGTGCTCACCTCAATGTGAGAAAAACATATCACCAACACATTTTTAGACTCCCTTCAAAGAGGAAAATACCTAAAACACAAAATTAGATACAAGTCATTATAAAACAAATTGATGAACATTTAGACCCTTATTTAGACTGAGTCAACTATTCTTGACAAGTATTCATTAATTATTTTGAGAAAATTCTTATTAAATTAGTAATAAAATATTGAAAACATTTATCTAAACTTCCGAAGAAAATATATTTTATAAGTAAAAAACAATAAAGAACATATTTTATATAAAGAAATTCCAAAAACTCACCATTTATTTGTCTAATGGAAGAGGATTTCAAGTTTTTATATTCTTCCATGTATCATAAATAACATTCCAATCTACCTCATTTAGAGCATGACGTGCATAAAGAGATTGAAACATTAGCATATCCAATGTGCTCAAAGAAAGCTTGGATCTATCAACATTCTTTATCCTATTTAACTTTGAAAAACCTCTTTCACATACGACCGTGCTTAGGGTAAGTGCAACAAGTTGGTGGACAAATAAGTGGACATAAGAACCCAAAATTCACGTACCGCGATCGTGGTTTTAATAACCACGATCATGGGTTGTTTTCTACAGGCTTGGGGATTTATGAACCAAAAACCGCGATCATGGTCCTTTGAGACAAAAAAATAGACTGGTGACCCCTCATTTCCCCCCATTTTCCCCTGAAAACTGTGATTTCTCCTCGACTATTGACACTCGAGATTTGAAACCCCATGTAAATTACTCTTCGGACTTCTGGATCACGGAATTTTCAACGATGTCGCCAAGACGAAGAGGTAAGACCTTGATTTTGATCAAATTTCTTACATTTTACGTTAATTTTTGTGATTTTCATGGGTTTTTCAATTTTTTTGTTTATGTATACATTTTTTTTGTTTTGCCAGTTGTTCGGCAAGCTTGTAATACAACAAACAATCCAAATATTCCTCAAAACCCTCCTCCAAATGTAGATCCACCTCCTATGGCTCCTTCTGTCCCCACGGATTCAACAGGAACACAAGATGATATCATTGGAAGAATATGATAAAATAAAATTGCCATTGAGAACCTTATTTAGAAAATAAGACAAAATCATGCCACAAATCCATCCCGCATGACTTTAGCTAACACATTGCAAACATTGATTGGTGAATTCGACTCCACAACTAACCAAATAGACAGATGGAATACCTTTAGAGGTGATTGTAGGTGGTGGAATGCAGATAAATTATCCCATGTGGCCATAAAAGATAAAAAATTACAAAATACCACATTTGTGCATTATTTACCGACCTGAAAACCAATGCTGCCCTCTGTAACTACTTGCAAATGGTTCCCAATCCATTTGTGCCACGATGAACAAATCAAGAATTTTTTTGGGATCGATGATGGATGGTTTTTGATTATCCACCATGTAAAAACAATGAGGTTCCTCTCTATTTTTGAAGAAATTATATTGCGAGTTCATGCTTAATGAGGTCCTAAATTATTTTGACTCTTATGAGTTTTATGGGCGAGGAGGTGGCTCTGCACAAAATAGACCTAGTGCACGCGTTGGTCAACCAAGGATCCCCCATGCCCCAAAACCACCACTGCCTTCAGTTATCCCTCCTAAAGTGAAGGAGGTTGTGGAGATTGAAAAACTACATGCATTAAGGGATCTCACTGACACTCTGACCCAACATAGTGACCAGATTACATCTGGTGATGTTGGTGGAGGTGCTAGTTCTAGCGCACCACACCACTGTGGATCATGTGGTGTTGTATGCACTGCGGGCGAGACATCATTTGCTATATCACATGATTTATTTTCTCTAGATGAGATGATGGAGGATGTTTTTGGAACTGGTGTAAATGATTTTGGTATTTCACAGGTAAACGTCAAATAAAAATTTAATATATATATATACAATAGTTTAATTCATTTGAGATTTTAATATATATGTTTGATTATGTCATGTACATACATGTAAAAACTAATATTTTTATTTTGTTTTAAACAATAAGAGTCAGTGAAGGACACATCCGGCATTGACATGGTAGCTACTACAGTTGGGTATGTTACAAATGTAAGTTTCAAGTTACTTAGATTTCAAATTTCATTTGATTGCAATTTTATTATTAAATACACATTTTTAACGCTCATGTATAATGTTTCACGTGTACATGTACATATTAATATGTTTGTCTTTTATATGCAAGAGACTGGTGGGTCATCATCTTCTCTGGGAACTGAGGCTACTAGCACGCCTCACGTGACTTTTATGCAGGTTAGTTACTCTTTACACTTTGTTTCTAATTGTGGAAGTTCAGTTGTGTATGTACTCTTGTAGGAATTTTGGAGACTCGAGTAACATCAAAGCTTCCCTAGGATCATTAAACCTAGATTCCTACTCTTTTAGGAGGTCATATGACAATAGGCAGTATTATTAAACTAAAATGGAGGATTATTGGGAAGATTGTGTCAACAAGATTAATGTTTATTACCGATACTTCTATAGAATGACATTAAAAAAAATAACAAACTTTCATCTCTAATGGGTCATAAAGGACATAAAATATGATGCTAATGAGTTGATCAAAATCGGGTACTTGGAGTCGATTCACTTCAAACCTATCCCTCCTGTAGATAGGTCATTTGTGAAGCCCATTAATACACTAACTCATACTACAAAATTCCTCCAAAGATAAAAAAAAGTGGTTCATTTAGAATATGCATGAACTCAACTATACTACTTTGCCTACTTATAGAAAATCCCCCCTAAAAACTGTAATGCCCCGTTCGATGTTCCCCCAGTCCCTGACCTGCCGACCTTGTTGCTAAGCCTAGGAGATTTGTGTGCGTGGGCTCTCATTGACCATTGTTGACCTTGTCTTTGTCTCAGTGATGTTTTAGCACCTTCCCTCTCCTTGCTTACCTCTCGAGTCGTTATTGACACCTCAAACTGTGGACTGTGTAGTGTCCTGTTCGGTTAACCTATTTAAAGGAGGACCTTGTTGTCGCATGGTAAAGCTGGACCGATAGTCATTATTAATGTGAATAGTCATTATATATATATATATATGATTAATAATTATTTTAAGTGGTAATAATAATAATAATAATTAAATAATAACAATAATAATAATAATGATAACAATATTATTATTTTAATTATCAATGGACGATAACTTCATCAGTCGATCATCGACTTTGTTATCAATTTTATTTTTGATTATCGATAAGCGATTTTACCTCTGGTAATGGATTGGTCGCCTTGGTCCACGCGAGAAGACAGTCTCTTGTTGTGACGCCGTGGTCGGTCCTTGTCATTGTGTCTGGGTTCCAACGCCTCTGGGACGGAAGGAGAGTCTTGTTCGTCTCTCTGTGTTGTTCGTTGTACGCAAAGGAATATTAGATAATTATATTTGTAAAAAAAGGAAAATTTAAAATAAATAAATAAAAGCCCATAAAAGGGGCAAAATAAATACATATATGTCTTAGAACAAATGACATCAATTAAGGGAAAAAACGTAGTAAGTCGAATGTCACTCTTATTGGAAAAAAAAATACAATATAATTTAATATGAAATAAAATCAAATAAGTAGATGGGGGGGGCGCAGAAAACTACAAAGTGTGGCGTTAGGGTTGATTAGGCCTTTTAAGCTTTTAGAAGGGGCGACATTTGGGGAGGGCGGCGTGCATGAATCTAGACTCCACAACCTGTTTTCAGCATCCTCCCAGGCCACACCACAGACTGTCAAGTGTGGGAATTTTTTTGTTTAACCATGCACATTGAGAGATAGGGAAATTGTCATTATGATGTTGCTGTTACGAATTCCTTTGGGGATAGCTACCTCATGGGCACTGACCAAAGCAAATGGAGGACGAGATAGTCTGCTCATGGAATATAGAAATGGCACGTTGAACAAAAGTCATGGTTTCCTCACTAGACACGCCACACTGTCCTATGTGGACTCCCAGCAAAAAAAAAAAAGGGGGCAAATCAACTTTGTCACATGTTGCCAGTCGACATCTGCCCTAGCTAGATACATGTGTAAAACATGGCAGCTTGTGAATTGTTCGTACTGAATGCATGGAAGCAATGCTAGTTCCAGGGACTAAAATTGTTTTAGTTTTTATTTGTAAAAAATGTGGAAGTATTTTCAGGGCATGTGAAATGTTTGATAGAATGCCTCAAAGAAATGTTATCTCATGGAATTCCATGATGGCAGCATATGCACAAAATGGAAGCTGTAGAAAAGGCACAAAATTGTTTGACAAAATGCCTTAATTAGATGTGGCAATTTCCAACATCCTTAGTGCTTGTGCCAAAATGGCAATGTAGGAATAGGTTATGGACATCCATGATAGTTCAAAAGACCACATAATCACCTTGAATCTCTGGTGGTTGTTCCTTTAAATCCAAACACCTAGTGTCTTCATGGACATATTTGCCATTGCGAGTATATCCCAGACCATGTTAAAATGGGTGCTTTGAATCAATTCGTATGGATATGGCCATTGCATGTAGTTATAAATGCTTTGTTAGACTTGAATGCAAAGCTTGGACTTAGAGACAAAGCACATGAAGCGTTTGACAAAGTTCCTCCAAGAAATAAACACAGATTAGCCCACGTGGATAGCTGAAATTTCATGCAAGGATATGCACATAATGGATCTATTTAAAAGGTTTTAGAAATGCACAAGCAACTACTTACTCTGTTGGAAAAATTCAAGTGATCAGGAAGTTGGTGTGACGTGGTGGAGGTTAGATCCAGGCTCATGAACCAGTTGGCGAAGTGCCCGAGCAAGATGCTGAACCAAAGCCTGCGGCTTCGACCGACTTCGTTCTCCAGGCATGGTTCTTCTTCCCTTACCTCTCATAATTCTCATGTTTTAGTTCTCTTTTGCAACTAAATAGAATTTTATATTATTAGGATTTTTTTAATACAGTTAAATTTCCCTTTAACTCGTTGTGAAACAATACATTGTTGTGTCGTAACTCTTGAAGTCATTATAACTCGTCTACTTTAAACCATGAAACTATCACCCTCTCTTCGAGATGATTTAGAAAAATCTTACCCATCTTGATCACTCCAATATTGCATTTTATCAACCAGACAAATTTGAATCCCCATTGATAAAGTTGACCTTATCCCTGTTTTAAATAATTAAAATTTACAATTTTTCAGAAGACTCACTTAGTACCCTGTTGCAACTCTTGGAAACGAGATGTGAAGTTTCAATTCGTGTACCTTAGTATACGAGGAGTCACGTTAACCTTTGGTTTGACCCAAAACAAACATATGACATCCTTGTAACACTCTTATAGGATCCCTATTACACTGGTTTACAACAGTAGAAATTTGTTAAATCTAGAAAGTTGGGTTTCATTTTGAACCGCCATTTGAAACCTGGATGGAGAAATTACTTCCTGTCTTCACAAACTTCTAGTGTTTATACTAGAAAAATTGAATGGAACTTTCATTATAGGAAAGAGAACTTTTCGAGGATAGTTTGGCGAAAGCCATTTTGTGGGCCTTCGGTCGCAGTTCGAAGAGGTCAAACTAGACCAATTTCATCTTGTCGCTCGAGAAAACTTGTCGCTTTTTGAAAATAGTTTTCTAGTTCTCAGTCCCGTCGACTCTGATGAATTATTCCTATAAGTAGGGGTACTAGTAGGAGATGTCTTGTTGCGTGCTCCTCCATCGAACGTTCAGTTATGGACGCGGTTTTCTGGGCCCTCGAGCTTATTTTTGTGATTTTTACAATTGGGTGAACTATGACCAGTGGCCCCAGAAAATTAGCCGTCAAACGCAAACCGTGCACTCTTTTTCAATTCTGTCAGTTTCCATGAACTCTTGTTATATATGGGGAGACGTAAAAAGTTAATCATGATTTGTGTTCTCATCGGAAGATAACTTTTGGAAGTAGTTTCTTAGCCTCTGAGCCCATTAGGTACATTTTTGTAGCTAGTAAGAAAATGTAAGAATAGAAAGTTGCGAGACCCTCGTAGGGTTGCCAAACCACCTTAGAAAATGTTTTAACACATGTAAATAACTTTTTAAAACACTATAATGAAACTTTGTTGTGTGTATTATAAATTTTGACCAAATGGTGTTTTCTCTCTCTTCCCTTCTCTTTCTCTCTCCTGGGTTACAAAATGAAGAAAAATGAAATGCAACGAATACATGTTTTTTAGACCTTTTTATTTCAATTGCAAATTGTAATTATTGTCAGATGTAAATGGGAAACTGAAAAAATGATAATTATGATTGATTAGGGTGGGTGCCATGCCAGCAATTTATCACTGATATCATGCTCATGTGGGTTTTGCAGGATGAAAGAATGACGACGAAAAAAGGCGATGTGTAATTTAATTATTATTATTAAAATTTTTACAGGTCATTGTAAAATGAATAACTATCTAATGTAGTCTCTTGATACCAAAAATTTATAATTGAAATTTGATAATATGCATGAGATGTTAGTTTTAGGGATACGTTAGGAAATGTGCATCTAATCACCGGTTCAATTTGTTTCTTAGTTGTGTATGGCAAAAAGGGTTTGATTTATACATAGTAAATTGAAATTGAAGTTAATATCTTGTAGTACTTTCTAATTATTTATTAATGATTACATTAATTACTGGGTTATCTTCTTACCTTGCAAACATAATAAAGAGTTTTAATGGGAACACTCAACTTTAATAAAATATTTGTGCATAACTTGCCTGCATGTGTGATCCTTTTTACCATATAAGAAATTTAAAACCGTAGAACGACCTTAAACTTTGCACTCGATGAGACCTCCTAGGTTAGGTAAATAAAACCCCTAGTTGGAGTTACCGTCATAGTCATTAGGTTTAGTGACATTGTTGTGAACCCATATTTTAGGAATGACATGGTCCAACTTTATCCAGAGTATGTGGTTTCCTTCTAGTTTTGGTAATCGTGAGAAGAATGTCCTCTCTTCAGGTCTGACACCAGGCTGTGTGGTGAAGACCGCCTTGGAAGTCACCTTATGAGTCCTTGTTAGAAGGAATGACTAAGTGGTGTAACCTTCCCATCTATGGAGTAGGTAGAGATATTACTCCCTTGTATCCTATTGGATTTCCAGGCCTTACGAAATTAGATCTAGAAATTAACTTCATCAGTGAATGAAATTCCTATTGGATCCAAACGACCTAAATGAAGATTGCGATATAGTTTTTCTATGTCTTGCATTCTCGTTAGTGAACCCTTTTGTCCCTCGTAGATAAATGTCTTGTCTTGGGCTTGTGAAAATTTTAGTGCCTTGATCTCTCACGAAAGGATTATAGGGAAAATACATTTCCAACTGTGAAAAGAAGGGAAAGAAACGAGGTGAGGAGATAGGATAGATTTGAAGGGAGAAAAGAAATGAATTCCAAAGTAGAAAGGTCAGAGGGTCTATGTTTTGGGCTGGTAGTAAATGGAGCCGAACCTATTTGCATAGATGAACAAAGCAATACTGATGAATAAATGACAAAAAAGTAGAGATAGATTCAACAGAATAAACGCATAAATATGACATAAGAAATATCAATATGCTCATAACACACATATTCAGCACAAAGTCTTAATATTTGTATTAATGTTTTCTTCTGTTACAAAAGCTCAAAGTGTTTTCCTCTTACTTCTATTTTTCATCTAAAAAGTATCCACCCCCTGAATACAACAAGTATCCAAGTATATATAGAAGAAGGAGAAGAAAGAAGGAAAAAAGCAACCAACAACTAATTACAAAATATCTAAAAGTCAATGTTGACTTTGGACAACTTGGTGGATGACAACATCCCATGGTGCAACATGGATGAGGTCATCATTTGTAGAAAAAGGAAGCCAAGAGGAAGAAAGCTATTCATTTTCATCTTGCGACTGGAAGGGGGTATCTTGCTTCTGCTGTTGTTCGGGAGAGGTGATGTTGAACTGAGTCTGATATTCTATGAATTTACTGATCATTGGCTGAAGTTGATCCTGGGCAGGACCCTTCGTATGATCACCGATGACCTCACAAGTCTCCCGCTCATCTCTGAGTTTTTCAGGGAGTTTGAAATATTCATTGCCTGCCTCCATCAGGAACCCTACAAAATCACGGAAAGCCAGAAGGTTGTTGTTGTATTCGGTGTCGAAAGTGGCTTCTGGCCCTAACTCTTGCGAGACGATCTCCTTAAAGATCTGGATAGTTTCATCTGCCTTCCTCAAGTTGAAAGAAGGAGTAAGCAAGCCTGGAGACATTCTCAGAACAATTTGCTCCATTTGATGCATTGCATCCAGGGATTCCTCCTTGACTTTGTCAATCTTTTCCAGGATGAAATCCATCTGATCGACCTGGTAATCCAATGCAGCAAGGATCTTGTTGGGTACCTTGGGGTGATTAAAAATTCCAAATTTCACCAGATCGTCGACTGAGTAGTCAAGCATTTTCTGGAACATCTTGTGTTGCAACCTTGCATGGTCCAACTCTTTGGAGATAGGTCATGCGATCACCTGGAGATCTTTGTTCATCTAAGTGATGTTCTGATATAATTTGGTGAACTTGACTAATAACTCCTCGCTATCTTTGAGGATTTGATCTCTCTAGGTGGAAACTGCTATACCTTGTTCACCAATTTTGGCATACTTGTTTATCTTATCCTAGCTTAGAACCCCAGGAGTTTTAGTGGCAGTTGTAGGAGGTGCACTGCCCATTTTCTGCAGGGCATGGAGAAGATGTTTTTTTTGTTCTTTTAGTAACCTCTTCTCCTCCTTTGCTTCTTGAAGTTTCTTGCAAAGGGCATCCACCACAAATAGGGCCTCTCCTTAAAGAATTTTAGAAGATGTTCCCATTGTGACTTGGGTCACTTTATAATCTGTTGGAGACAGATCCTTTTTACCCTTTGAAGGATCGGGATATGTGATCTCCATTACTCTTTCTCCAAATGCACTCTGAGAGAAGCGGGTTATAGGGTTTTGCTTCTTAGCCCCCTTTGCTGGGATGACAGAGAAATCCATCGGTGCAATAGGGAATTTCCTCTTTTGATGGCTCAGATGCTGGGAGATCCATGTTGGACTTAAGGGAATGGGACCAGAAGTAAAAGAGGGAGCAGCTGCAGTGGATGAGGGGAAATGGGTAGAGACACTTAGTGGTGGCATCGAGAGGGAGGCTGAGAAAGTGCTCATGGGAGGAAGGGATACTGCAGGGGAGGTAGATGCGGGAATGGAAGGGAGCTGAGAGATGAGAGAAGAAATGGTGGGGGACAGCTCCGTGAGAGAAGAGAAGATGGATGACGAGGAAGGGGGAACAATAGAAGATGGGGGAGAGGATACGACCAAAGTAATGGATGTTTGAGCTACACGAGGAGGGGAAGGAGGAGAGGGAGAAGGAATATAAGGGACCTCAGTAATTGTAGCTGCAACAACACCTTGAGTAGATGTGCCCGTCAGAACACCTTCTGCCACTTCTTTCTCTGGGGATACCAGACTTACAACCTGTTCTTGTGGGGTGGAAAGAGGGCTTTCAGGAGCTCCTTCTTGAGCAGAGCTTGATTCGCCCTCTTTATCCTTGCCTTTACCCTTTGGCAGATGCTTTGTCTTGACAAGTGCATTGCCCAATGGGGACGTAGTGAAATCTACTCCGAGGTAGATAAGGCCATTCATGTAGTACCAGTGTTCTGTTCACCGCAATGTTTCTTTGACCCTCTCTTTGATGATCTGGGGTGCTTTTGTTCTGTCAATTGCAGAAAACGGCCGGTTGTCCCCATATGTGTCCAGATACACCTGATCAACTTCTTGATCAGTAGTTTGATAACCCTTTGGAATAATGGCCATGCTGTATTGAATAATCTCTATCAAGGCCAAGTGGAATTGATCCTTCCTTCTAAGTTCAACCTCAGGATATAGGTCGATATAGATGTCCTCAATTTGTGGAATGTGGATTGGATCAAGTTTCACCTTGGGAAGGCAATTCCTTGGATCGAAGGTGGGCCTTGTCGGGAAGTTGTGCTTTAGATTGAGTAGTTCTAGCTCTGCAAACATTTCCCGGGCCTTAGTGTGAGAAGTGCAGGTATACCTGCCCACTGTGAGGGGGAAAGGAGTTCCACCCTTCTTCCTCTTCAAACACTTCTCATGGTAGGTTATGAGTTGTCTGGACAGCTCCAACAGGATCAACTTGGGGCCAGCATATCTCGGCAATTTGGTGGGCTCCGCCAAGAAGTTGGCCGCTCTGAGATAGGTGAAGGTGGGGAATTGGGTAAATAGTGCCCCCACTTCTCCATCGCTGTGACTATGCTCTTGGTTGTCTGACCTTGAGTCATATTTGGCCTCAAAAGGTAGACGATGCTATAGAAGAAAGCATTTCTGATCTTAGTAAACTGCGGGATGCTGTTCTCTAGCTTCAGCTCCGAGTAGTACTCATATATTTTTACCTGGGGCCAAACCCCGCATCGGCTCAGTGCTGGATAATCCCTCTGTGAGGCTATAACGTAGACTACGTAGGAGTTCATGTAGAACCTCCCCATTGTGGTGAGTTGTTGGAGCTGCTTATGATCTCCGCCCACTCAGAGCGTTGATCTGGTACATTCTTGTTCATAGTTTTAAGGTACCTAAACATGCATTTGTGAAAGTAATGAGCGTCAGAAAGCCCAAAAACTCCACTTAGAAATGTGATGGTGTCACTCAATTCCTTAGAGAAGTCACTGCGGTGAATAACCTGTGGCCATCTGGTTATTACCTTCTTATTTTTCAAGTACACTTCATTCATTAGTTACATGCACTTGTCTTCATTTTCCTCCCATGCCTTGGTGCAGTCCTCTAGGCTTACAGCCACAAAGTGTCAGTGGTGAGGGATGCCTAGCATGATTTTGAAGTGTTGGGCAGTGAGGTTGATTATGACCTTGCCCTTTTCATTTTCGACACACCTTGTGTCTTTGTTGTAACAGCGGGCCACTACCATCATAAATTCATTGTTTACTGCACTGACGGGGATCCCCCTAGCAAAATGAAGTCCATTGCCCACCAGCTTTTCCATCCAAGGACTTCCTGTGACTCTCTTGGTTTTGGCCCAGAAATCCTCCATGTCGATGTGATCGAGTTCAGAGTCTCTTATGTCCAGGTCACATTCTGCCTGGGACTCAGGCATTTTGACCCTCTGGTATTTATACTTCATCTCTTCCTCCGTAAGCTTAGCCTTACCCTTTGACTTGGTTGGCTTTTTTCTTGATGTAGACATATATGGATATGTGTTCAGTTGCTGATCTGCAAGAAGAAGAAGAGAAGTCCAACACCAAAGAGCCATATTAGCAATCAGATCTTCCATTAAAGCACTACAGAATGAGGAGTTAGCAATTTGAAGGCCTGAGGGTGCAGGGCGCAGGAACACTGCAGGCTGCAGAGTTAATAGAATGGCACACTAAATCGGAGTGTTACAAGGAACGAATCAACGCTAAAGGGTGCAGGGCGTAAGGATTTTACATATGACATTATTGTTATTGTAAACAAGGATGTGCCTACGTGATTTATGTAGTTTTATACTGGGCGCAAATATTTTTGGTGTTGCATGGGGGCAGGGTGCGCCAATGGCGCATGCAATTTGCGTGTAACATGAGACTTTGGTACACCAAAGGGCACAAGATCAATGTGTGTAACACCAAAATTACATTCATACAGGGGGACTTTGGCATGGCATAGGGATTTCTTACATAACACTTTGTGTTGTTGTAAGGATGATTGCGCCTGCGCCAAAGGTTTAGTTTTTGTATTTACGCAAGAAGGGTGTGTGTTGGAAGTAGAAACAGTGTGCCTTAGGCGTGATTGTGTTTTGTGCAGCAGGAGTGGCGATTGCGCCAATGGAGAAATGCAGCCCAGAAACAAATTTTAGGTTCTTGACTCTTTAGTTCATGATTTTCAGGTTTTCTTGACATATTTTGACAGTGGGAGGAACACAGCAAAGAGGTCCAGATCCATTTTTTAGGCAGAGCCCTCTTGGCCAGTAGATCTGGAAAGAGGGTGCAAACAACTTGGGAAGAGAGATTTGCAAGAACGGTGGGGGGGGGGTTTGAAGCCTCAGATACAATGCATTCAACCGCACAAACAATCAAAACAAAACGCAAAGAGTGAGAACCACTTACCCGGAATATATAGAATGTGAGAGACGAAGTTGGGTCCACGAAAGCAACATGAGGAGGACGGGCATGCTGATAGGTGCAGAGGAATAAAATTTATCACGTGTTTTCTGATTGTGAAAGTGACAGGGTGGATGCGTGTTTATATAGGCAAAGGTGTAATAAATACGCCAACCACTTTTTAAAAGGGCGCACCAAAATGTGTGTCGACTTGTAGAAATTTGTGCCGTTTGGCACGAATATATGCATGTCAACACAGAATTATGTGCGCCTTTGGCGTAAATTAAGGGGCTGTCAACACTAGATTTCAAGCGCCTAGGCGCACCGAAACACGGTGCAACAATTTTGTTGTTAACATGAAGGTGCATGTGCCTTGGCGTATGCAAGAAAGGCGCATCACTGGGAGGTGCAACAATTGATGTGTCAACACGTCAAAGGGTGCGCCAAATGAAATAAAGGGGGCAAAAATTTAGTCTGTGTTGCATAGATAAAAGGTGCACCCAGCCAAAAAAGGACCAAAATGACTAAGTTCAGAGAACTAGATTTCCCAGAAAGGGGTTTTGTAACATTCTGAACGTAGAGGGGTCCCCAACGAGGGACCAGGACAAAATCTAGTATGGTTACCCACAAAATTACCTTCGTCAATTTTACGGGATAACAACTGGCTCTTTCTAGGGACTATCTTTGAGCGTTGCTCAAGGGTAGAGAACCCCAGATCAACATATGCCTATCCATTGGGTAACAGGGTCAAAAACAAGGGCAAGGACGAAAGAAAACACATAACAAAAGCAAACTGTACAAAGAAGAGAGCAAGCCCTACTTCTTGAATATTTTGAGATGATGCCCGCTATAGGGAAGCGGGAGATCAGTTCCATCTAGATACGAGAGATAGAAGCTATTCTCTCCATTGAGTTGCTTGATCTTGAAAGGCCCTCTCCATAGAGAATCAAATTTCCCGTGCATGCCCTTTGGCTCTCTTCGTTTGTCCCACAAAAGGATGAGATCTCCCACTTGGAAATATCTTCGCTTAGCCCTTTTATCGAATAATATCTTAACTTAATTCTGATGTTTGGTGATCCTGTCGACTACTCTTACTCTTTTTTCTTCGAGCTCTGATAGATACATGATCCTCTTTTCAAGGGAATTTTGGAAAGTCTCATCTTCAATTACTCGAGCCAAGCACAGAGCAGGGAGCTCTGCAGAAATGGGAAGTTTGGCGTTGATCCCATATAACGCTTGAAAAGGTGACATACCGAGAGACCCCTTGGGAGTAATGCGGTCCACCCACAAAGCGTCGTATAATGACTTGTGCCACTTCCGTTGACTCTCATCAACTAGCTTCTGTATGATGGTCACTAAGTTTTTATTACTGGATTCTGCCTGACCATTTATCTGGGGGTAACAATCTAAGGCGTGGGCCAAGATTATCCTGTGTTCATAGAGAAAAACCAAAAACTTCTCATGAGGAGAAGTTAGAAGCATTATCAACAATAATCTTGTTTGGAATGCCAAACCTAACAATGATATTCTCTTTGATGAAACTGAAAACAACCTCAGAAGTGGCATGCTTGACAGGTATGGCCTCCACCCATTTGGTGAAGTAATCTGTTGCTGTCAGGACATAACTATGTCCGGCACTTGATTGGGGATGGAGTGAACCAATAAAGTCAATTCCCCACTATTTGAATGGTTCATCAATAATGACCGACCTAAGGGGAAAAGCAGGTAATTTTGGCTTGCCAACAAATTGTTGGCAGAGCTCACATTTTGCTACCTAGGTGGCTGTATCCTGAAACAACGTCAGCTAATAGTACCTATCCCGAATGATCTTGTGTGCCATCACGGAAGAGGAGAAGTGACCACCAAAATCTGAATCATGAAAACTCTCAAGTAAATTTACTTGTTATGGCTTGTCAACACATCGCAAGAAAATGCCATCTATTCTGCGTTTGTATAAACAGTCATCCCAGATGACATATCTGGCTGCTCTGAGCTTTATAGCACATTTCTCCTTTGAAGTTAGACGAGCTGGAAACTCACCATAAGTGAGAAAGAAAACGATATCAGAATACCATTCGTCATTGGTGGTGACAAATAGAACCATGGGTAGAGAATCGGCTTTCTCCAACTAGCTTTGTGCTCCCTTGGTGCAATCATCCTTTTCCTCAGGGTCTTCTGAATCTCAGTTTTCAGCCATGAGCTGACATCTTACCAGCTTCGTTGGTTTTATATCTAGATCATACTCTTGGACTTTTGCAATCCAATTTCCTCGCAAACTCCCTAACTCCTGTTGAGTTAAGATTGACTTGACTGTCGTGTCAGGGACAAGCACCACTGTATGAGAGTTTAGAATGTAATACCTGAAGTTCTTGACTGCTTTGACAACGGCAAAAGCATGCTTTTCCAACTGAGACATCTTTAATTCATGAGGCTTGAGAGGAGAGCTCATGAACGCAATCAGGGATTCAACATCTTCAGAATTCTTTCGCATTAAGATGGCTGATACAGTATGCTTAGATGCATAGATATACATGATAAAATCCTTGGAGAAATTGGGACATACCAGGACTGGTGCGTGAGCGACGGAGGCTTTTATATCTTCGAACGACTTCTTTCCTTCTTCGCTCCACCAGAAAGTTGGTGATCCTTTCATCATGTTTGATATGTGGCAAGTCTTTTCAGCAAAGTCAGGAACAAAGCACCTGAGAAAGTTCACCTTTCCTAAGAAAGAGTGAACACCGGTCTTGCTTGTAGGTAAAGTAAGGCTCTTAATAGCCCTAACCCTTTCGGCATCTATCTTCATCCCTTCCTTGCTTACAATGTGTCCCAACAACTTTCCTTCTGTGACTCCAAAAACAGACTTTTTCAGATTTAGGGAGATCCCATGTTCTTGGCATCTAATTAATACTTGCTCCAAATGATCACAATGACCATTTCCCTATTTAGAGAACTTAGTTAAGTCATCCAAGTAGACTATGATGAATTTTCCCATCATACCTTTAAATGCAAAGTCCATAGCCCACTGAAAAGTGGCACCGGCATTGGTCAAACCAAAAGGCATCCTGCTATAAGCGAATGTACCCCAAGGGGTAGTGAATGCTGTTTTGAATTGGTCTTCGGGCGAGACTTCAATCTGATTGTAGCTTGAAAAACCATCAAGCATGGACAACATTTCTGATCCAGTTACTACTTGTAAAACCTGATCCATTATGGGAACGGGGTAGTTATCCTTCAAGGAGGCTTGATTCAAGTTACGAAAATCCATGCATATGCATATCTCGCCATTCTTCTTGCATACTGGCACAATGTTTACCACCCAGGTACTGTGATGGATAGGAAAAATGATCCTTGCGTCTAGCATTTTCTGAATTTCAGCCTGGATGGTACCTGAGATCTTAGGATTGTAGTGCCTTTGTTTCTGGCGAAAGGGTTTGACACCCTCTTTTAACGGGATGTCATGCTAGACGTCCTTTGGCTTGAAAGACTTTAGATCGGCATAGGACCACGCCAATACATCCATGTATTTCTTCAGCAATTTGACGAATTTCCACTTTTCTTTGGGTGTGCAACATTTTCCGATGTTCACAAACTTCAGATGTTCTACCGAACCTAAATTGACCGGTTCAGTTTCTGGGGAGGAGTTAGGATCATCTCGCCTTTTCTTCT
Organism: Taxus chinensis; assembly: GCA_019776745.2. Lineage (NCBI taxonomy): Eukaryota > Viridiplantae > Streptophyta > Pinopsida > Cupressales > Taxaceae > Taxus > Taxus chinensis. The sequence continues at coordinate 6,107,226 of CM034149.1, forward strand.
TGACAAAATGATCGTGCCTGTCGAACAAACGCTCTAGAGAAACCAAGCCTTTTGGAATTTTATTTCCTTTGAGCTGACATATGCCATCACTTCCATGCATTTCTTCATCTTGATCAATAATAGATTCATGACATGCAGAAGTGGATCCTTCAAAATGAAGCTCACTAAAATTATCTTCCTTTTCTAGAAAGGAAATGAGTTGATTGTCATTGTTGAATACCTGCCAGTACTGAGAATTGTCTGGCACACTTGGGCAGAAAACCACCTTAATGGTATATGTGTCTTTTTTTAAGCCTGGGTGAGGGAGCATGAGGGATGCTGAGATGGCTAATGAGTTAGCCATGTCATTCTGATCTCTTGAAATGATTTTTATTGAAAAAGCATCAAACTCCTCAATACTGTCCCATACCGCGTTGTGGTAATGTCTGAGCCTTTCATTCTTTACTTGGTATATCCTTTTAACTTGATTTACGACTAGCTCTGCATCACCCTGTCCTTTTAGATTCTTGATTCTTATTTCCCTTGTGGCTTGCATGCCAAGTAGCAAAGACTCATACTCAGCAGTATTATTCGTGTTGAAAAACTACAACTTGAAAGAGAGAGGGATAATCTCCTCCTCGGGAGATATTAGCACGGCTCGAGCACCGCACCCATTAGTCGCACAACTGCCATCAAACTGTAATGTCCAAATCTTGTTAAGATCCTCTGCCTAGACGAGGACATCCATTTTTTCAGACTCAGTAGACAATAAATAGTTCCCCATCCCTGATGATTCGAAGAGGATTTGGGCTTTGGGGTCATCGGAGTTAGTAACCAAGTACTTATTTTGAGATTTGGGCTCCAATGTTTGCATTATACCTTTGATGGGGATTCTAGCCTTAGACCAGTCCATATGAATCTCTCCACCAACCTCACTACAAAAACTCCTTCCTAATAGAATTCCGTATGCTGCCAGAATATCGGCAACAAGGATGGTCATTTTTACTCTTTTCTCTGGGAATGCCGCAAATGCAAATTACGCGTCTTTAATTTGACCGATCAGCAGAACCTGCTTGGTTTCCAAGGAATAACATCTGCCAAAAGGCTTGGTAAGGGTGAGGCCTAGGGCATGGGTGACCTTTGCTGGCATGATGTTATCGGAAGCCCCAGAATCAATTATGTAGTTGCTTAGGTTGTGACCATTGATTAGGAGGGAGAGATAGAAAGGTTCTATTTTTCCTGATGCAGATGTCGAGGAAAAATTTATGCGAGATGCAAAAGGAGTACAAAGGATTCCTTTTGGGGAAACCTGAGTAGTTATGACAGCTTGGTTTTGGATGTATTCGATCAACCTTACAAGCTGCTTAGGACTTGACTGAAGATATTTGGCTTCAGACATTTGGATCTTGGTCTTTTTAGCGTGATCGATTATGTCAAATGCAGCCAAGGGTTGTGTTGATGAAGGAATGAGTCCCTCATTTCGTGATGGTATGGTAGGATTACCGATCTTGATAGGAATATGTGAGGACTGATTCGGAGGGGAGATAGGGGAAAAAATCTTTTTGAAAAAGACTTAATAACAGGTTGAGCAGGAAGGGGACTACCTCATTTAGCGATGGTTAGAGGCATGTGACTGCCCTAATGAGCGGGTAAAAACAGCATATTGCATATCCTTGGGTACCCTCCTCTTTGTTAGATTCTTCCTCATCAAATTCCATATATCCAATAGTAGAGTCGCCAGTCAGTTCACCGACATCTTGATCATCTTCACCTGGTGATGAAGGTTCTTCATAATTTTGCTCCTCTCCTTCGATCTCGGCTAAAACATTGACCTGAGGGGCCTCGAGTGCTAACCATGGAGCAGCTGTAGGTAGGCGTGGCCTTTGTGAGACGTTGTTAGAAGTAAAATTCCTCTGTGGGATATCCCGGTACGAAGAGCCGGGAGAAGACTGAGCTAGCTACTTTTTTAGCGCGAGCAAGTCATTTGCCATCTTTTGAAATGTTGGATCGGATGAAGTGGTGGGAGAAGGAGCGGAAAATTTCGGCTTGGATGACTCTCACTTTAATTCGCTAGATATTAGAAAGTTATCTTCAATCCGTATGGCAGAAGCTTGGGTGAGAACCAAAGTAGTGACCTGTTCTTGTAAGAGTAAGAAACTTACTTTTGAGCTCATGGCGTTCACGAAGAAACATTTCTGATTTTCCGATGTTGGCAGCATGGTAGGTGGAACCCAGTTGATCAGTGAATTAAAATGGGCGATGAAATCACGCATGGTTTCATTGACCTTCTTCTTCAGGTGAGTGATCTTGGATAGTAACGCAAACGCATCCTCTGAAGGCTTATATCTTTCTTAAAATGTAGTTCGTAAGGTGGCCCAACTAGTAATAGATCCGGTCAGCAAATGCTGAAACCATTTCGCTACTGGTCCTTGCAAGGTCTCCAGAAAGAGGCGAACTGACACATCTTCATGGGTCACATCCAGGATACTTCATGACATGATGAATGCGGATATGTGTGAATCCGTGCTTTGGTTTCCGCTACCATCAAATTTAGGAAAATTCTTTCAGTTTTCGTGAGGGAGTGCATGAACAAGATGTGGCAAAGCGAGTGGGCCCATAGCATTTCCCCATGGTACTGCCATTTGAACGGCTGAAAAAAGGACGTGAGCTGGAAGCACAGTTCTACTGAGGAGCAAGGCGCTACAAAGAGATTAGGATATTCCTTGTGAGAGATGTTTCCTTCGTGGAGGTGAGACACTTCTAGATGAACGGTTAGCTGAACTTAGCGATGGGAAGCATGCCGGTGTAACACTAAAGTTGTGCCTTTGAAGTAGATCAAAAGTAAGATCGACTTCCCCACGAGCTCTTTTGCTACAAGTAAATGGTTCACTTGCCAGTGTACCTTCCAGATCTGTAATTTTTGGAGCAAATCCTAAAAACTCTTTTTGGTTGTAATTGCTGATTTTCAGATTTTTCTGACAAAAATCAGCAGCATGTACTTTTCTAAATATTTAATTTTATCCCTCTTTTGAAAACCAATTGCAGTTTAATGACAAATGTTAACGAGGATAAAATAACGGCCGACTTAGTAGGCTGATTTTCAGATCTTAAAGCTGACCTTTTGGTAAGGGTTTGAAATTTTGCAAAATAGTCAAAAACTCAGATCTACGGAAAAATACAGGTTTTTGTAAAAACTCAGCGAACTAAAGATCTCTAACTAGTCCCGATCTATGGATCCCTGAAGAAAATTTTCAGTTCGGATCACTTTTGCAAAAATTTTGGATTTTGAACAAAAGTTCAAATTTGCAAACAGGTAGTGACTTTTGATTTTTTATTGATTTTCTAACACCTTAGATCTTGTAAATCTGTTCGATCCCCAGTAGAGTCACCAAAAACTGTTGGTTCGAAAATCTGTAAGGTCGACAGATCTATGGATAGACGAGCCAACATTGTGTAGGGAAAAACCCCCTCCTTGAGTCAGCAAAGAAAAACTGGTTTATTGCTATTGTACCAACAGGAATTTGTGCAAGTCTCATAATATTCTACCTTTGGGGGTTGGGATCTCATCCCAGTAGAGGTATTTCCAATTGTGAAAAGATCGGAAAGAAATGGGGTGAGGAGATAGGATAGATCTGAAGGGAGAAAAGAAATGAATTCCAAAGCAGAAAGGTCAGAGGGTCTATGTTTTGGGCTAGTAGTAAACGGAGCCGAACCTATTTGCATAGACGAACAAAGCAATACTGATGAATAAATGACAAAAAAGTAGAGATATATTCAACAGAATAAACGAATAAATATGACATAAGAAAGATCAATATGCTCATAACACACATATTCAGCACAAAGTCTTAATATTTGTATTAATGTTTTCTTCTGTTACTAAATCTCAAAGTTTTTGCCTCTTACTTCTATTTTTCATCTAAAAAGTATCCACCCCCTGAATACAACAAGTATCCAAGTATATATAGAAGAAGGAGAAGAAAGAAGGCAAAAAGCAACCAACAACTAATTACAAAATATCTAAAAGTCAATGTTGACTTTGGACAACTTGGTGGATGACAACATCCCATGGTGCAACATGGATGAGGTCATCATTTGTACCAACATACTCATAGATATTTACAAAAAGGAAGCCAAGAGGAAGAAAGCTATTCATCGTCGTATCGTGACTGGAAGGGGGTATCTTGCTTCTACTGTTGTTCGGGAGAGGTGATGTGGAACTAAGTCTGATATTCCATAAATTTACTGATCATTGGCTGAGGTTGATCCTGGGCAAGACCCTTCGTATGATTGCCGATGACCTCACAAGTCTCCTACTCATCTCTGATTTTTTTAGGGAGTTTGAAATATTCATTGCCTGCCTCCATCAGGAACCCCACAAAATCACGGCAAGCCAGAAGGTTGTTGATGTATTCGGTGTCGAAAGTGGCTTCTGGCCCTAACCCTTGCGAGACGATCTCCTTAAAGATCTGGATAGTTTCATCTACCTTCCTCAAGGTGAAAGAAGGAGTAAGCAAGCCTGGAGAAATTCTCAAAACAATTTTCTCCATTTGATGCATTGGATCCAGGGATTCCTCCTTGACTTTGTCAATCTTTTCCAGGATGAAATCCATCTGATCGACCCGGTAATCCAACGCAGCAAGGATCTTGTTGGGTACCTTGGGGTGATTAAAAATTCCAAATTTCACCAGATCGTCGACTGAGTAGTCAAGCATTTTCTGGAACGTCTCGTGTTGCAACCTTGCATGGTCCAACTCTTTGGAGATAGGTCCTGCGATCACCTGGAGATCTTTGTTCACCTGACTGATGTTCTGAAACAATTTGGTGAACTTGACTATTGCCTCCTCGCTGTCTTTGAGGATTTGATCTCTCCAGGTGAAAACTGCCATACCTTGTTCGCAAATTTTGGCGTACTCATTTATCTTGTCCTGACTTAGGACCTCAGGAGTTTCAGTGGCAGTTATAGGAGGTGCACTGCCCATTTTCTGTAGGGCGTGGAGAAGATGTTTGTTTTGTTCTTTTAGTAACCTCTTCTCCTCCTTTGCTTCTTAAAGTTTCTTTGCAAAGGGCATCCACCGCAGATAGGGCCTCTCCTTAAAGACTTTCAGAAGACGTTCCCATTGTGACTTGGGTCACTGTATAATCTATCGGAGATAGATCCTTTTTACCCTTTGAAGGATTGGGGATATATGATCTCCATTAATCTTTCTCTCGATGCACTCTGAGAGAAGTGGGTTATAGGCTTTTGCTTCTTATCCCCCTTTGCTGGGATGAGGAGAAGTCCATTGGTGTGATAGGGACTTTCCTCTTTTGCTGGATCAGATGCTGGGAGATCCATGCTGGACTTAAGGGAACATGACCAGAGGTGGAAGAGGGAGCAGCTGCAGTGGATGAGGGGAAATGGGTAGAGAAACTTGGTGGTGGCATTGAAAGGGAGGCCGAGAAAGTGCTCACGGGAGGAAGGAATACTGCAGGGGAGGTAGACGGGGGAATGGAAGGGAGCTGAGAGATGAGAGAAGAAATGGTGGGGGACAGCTCCGCGAGAGAAGAGAAGATAGATGACGAGGAAGGGGGAACAGTAGAATATGGGGGAGAGGATACAACCAAAGGAATGGACGTTTGAGATACATGAGGAGGGGAAGGAGGAGAGGGAGAAGGAATAGAAGGGACCTCAACAGTTGTAGTAGTGCGTGAAAACATCCTGAGTGGATGTGCCCGTCAGAACACCTTCTTCCACTTCTTTCTCAACGGATACCAGACTTACAACTTGTTCTTGTGCGGTGGAAGGAGGGCTTTCAGGAGCTCCTTCTTGAGAAGATCTTGATTCGCCCTCTTTATCCTTGCCTTTGACCTTTGGCAGATGCTTCGGCCTGACAGGTGCATTGCCCAATGGGGACGTAGTGAAATCTACTCTGAGGTAGATAAGGCCATTCATTCTGCACCAGTGTTCTGTCCTCGCTGCAATTTTTCTTTAACCCTCTCTTCAATGGTCTAGGGTGCTTTTGTTCTGTCAATTACAGCAAATAGCCAGTTGTCCCCATCTGTGTCCAGATACACCTGATCAACTTCTTGATTGGTAGTTTGATAACCCTTTGGAACAATGGCCACGCCGTATTAAATAATCTCTGCCAAGGCCAGGTGCAGGAGTGATCCTTCCTTCTAAGTTCGACCTCATGATACAGGTCGATATAGATGTCCTCGATTTGTGGAATGTGGATTGGATTGAGTTTTGCCTTGGGAAGGAAATTTCTTGGATCGAAGGTGGGCCTTGCCAGGGAATTTGTGCTTTAGATTGAGTAGTTCTAGCTCTGCAAACATTTCTCGGGCCTTTGTGGTGAGAAATGTAGGTGTACCTACCCACTGTAAGGGGGAAAGGAGTGCCACCCTTCTTTCTCTTTAAACACTTCTCATGGTAGGCTATGAGCTTTCTGGACAGCTCCTACAGGATCAACTTGGGGCCAGCATATCTCGAAAATTTGGTGGGCTCCCCCAAGAAGTTGACCGCTCTGAGATAGGTGAAGGTGGGGAATTGGGTAAATAGTGCCCCCCACTTCTCTGTCACTGTGACTATGCTCTTGGTCATCCGACCATGAGTCATATTTGGCCTCAAAAGGTAGACGATGCCATAGAAGAAAACATCGTTGATCTTAGTAAACTGCGGGATGCTGTTCTCTAGCTTCAGCTCTGGGTAGTATTCATATATATATTTACCTAAGGCCAAACTCTGCATCGGCTTAGTGCTGGATAATCCCTCTCTGAGGCTGTAGTGTAGACTACGTAGGAGTTCATGTAGAACCTCCCCGTTGTGGTGAGTTGTTGGAGCTTCTCAGATATGGTGCTGCTTATGATCTCTGCCCACTCAAAGCGTTGATCTGGCACATTCTTGTTCATAGTTTCAAGGTACCTGAGCATCCATTTGTGAAAGTAATGGGCATCAGAAAGCCCAAAAAATCTACTTAGGAATGTGATGGTGTCACTCAATTCCTCGGAGAAGTCACTGCGGTGAATAACCTATGGCCATCTGGTTATCACCTTCTTGTTTTTAAGTACACTTCGTTCATCAGCTGCATGCACTTGTCTTCATTATCCTCCCATGCCTTGGTGCAGTCCTCTTGGCTTACAGCCACAAAATTGTCAGTGGTGAGGAATGCCTAGCATGATTTCAAAGTGCCGGGGTAGTGAGGTTGATTATGACCTCGCCCTTTTCATTTTCGACACACCTTGTGTCTTTGTTGTAACAACGAGCTACCACCATCATAAACTCATTATTTACCGCGCTGACAGGAATTCCCCCAGAAAATTGTAGACCACTACCCACCAACTTGTCCATGCAAGGACTTCCTGTGACTCTCTTGGTTCTTGCCCTAGAAATATTCCATGTCGATGTGACCGAGTTCAGAGTCTCTTATGTCCAGGTCACATTTTGCCTGGGACTTAGGCATTCTGACCCTCTGGTATTTATACTTCATCTCTTCTTCTGTAAGCTTAGCCTTACCCTTTGACTTGGTTGGCCTTTTGCTTGATGTAGACATATATGGATCTGAGTTCAGTTGTTGATCTACAAGAAGAAGAAGTGAAGTCCAATGCCAAAGAGCCATATTAGCTATCAGATCTTCCATTAAAGCACTACAGAATGAGGAGTTAGCAATTTTAAGGCCTTAGGGCGCAGGGCGCAGGAACACTGCAGGCTGCAGAGTTAATAGAATGGTGCACTGAATCGGAGTGTTACAAGGAAAAAATCAGCGGTAAAGGGCGTAGGGCGCAAGGATTTTACATATGACATTATTGTTATTGTAAATGGGGATGTGCTTGCGCCGTTTATGTAGTTTTATACTGGGCGCAAATAATTTTGTGTTGCATGGGGGCAGGGTGCGCCAATGGCGCATGCAATTTGCGTGTAACACGAGACTTTGGTGTGCTGGAGGGCGCAAGATCAATGCGTGTAACACCAAAATTGCATGCGCATAGGGGGACTTTGGCGTGGCGCAGGGAAAGCTTGCATGACACTTTGTGTTATTGTAAGGATGATTGCGCATGTGCCAAAAGGTTTAGTTTTTGTATGGCGCAAGAATGACGCGTGTTGCAAGTAGAAACAGTGCGCCTTAGGCGCGAATGTGTTTTATGCAGCAGGAGTGGCGATTGCGCCAAGGAGAAAAGTAGCCCAGTAAACAACTTTCAGGTTTTTGACTCTTTATGATGGGTTGTGATCTTTCAGGCCTCTTTCTTGACATGGATTTGACAGTGGGAGGAACATAACAAAGAGGTCTAGATCCATTTTTTAGGCAGAGCCCTCTTGGCCAGCAGATCTGGAAAGAGGGTGAAAACAGCTTGGGAAGAGAGATTTTTCAAGAACGGCAGGAGGGGTTTAAAGCTTCAGATCCATTGTATCTTACCTCACAAACAATCAACACAAAATGCGAGGAGTAAGAACCACTTACCCGGAATATATAGAATGTGAGAGAAAAAGTGGGGTCCACGAACGCGATACGAGGAGGACGGGCGTGCTGACAGGTGCAGAGGAATAAAATTTATCATGTGTTTTCTGATTGTGAAAGTGACATGGTGGATGTTCCTATATATAGGCAAGGGTGTAATAAATGTGCCAATCACTTTTTTTTAAAAGGGCACACCAAAACATGTGTCGACATGTAAAACTTTGTGCCCTTTGGTGTGGATATATTCATGTCAACATGGAATTATGTGCGCCTTTGGCGTAAATTAAGGACTGTCAACACTAGATTTCAAGCGCCTTGGCCAACCAAAACACGACGCAACAATTTTGTTGTTGACAGGAAGGCACATGCACCTTGGTGCATGCTCCTTGGCACACCAAAACACGGCACAACAATTTTGTTGTTGACAGGAAGGCACATGTGCCTTGGCGCATGCAAGAAAGGCACATCACAGGAAGGTGCAACAATTGATGTGTCAACACTTCAAAGGGTGTGCCACAGGAAATGAAGGGGGCACAAATTTAGTCTATGTTACACAGATAAAAGGTGCACCCAGCCAAAAAGGACCAGAATGACTAAGTTCGGAGAACTAGATTTCTCGGAAAGGGGTTTTATAACATTCCGAACGTAAAGGGGTCCCTGCCGAGGGACCAGGACAAAATTTTGGTATAGTTACCTATAAAATTGCCCTCGTCAATTTTACGAGATAACAATGTCTCATCAGATCCTGAAGTCAGGTTCTTAGTGGTAGGGACTCTACTAGCAACCTTCCATTGGGAAAAGTGTAGCGTCATGTATATGGTGTTATCATGTCTCCAATCGGTGCTCTTGCTGTCTTATTGTAAGTGTCATATAAAAGTTGAAATGAGTGGCAGTCCTTGAGCCAGTAATGACCGATGTGAGTCAAAAAAAAAATTTATCCTGGTATTTTGCAAATGTATTTGGGTGTGTAAAATGTGGGCACTACAAAAACCCTGAGCTTCATGACCAATATATTTCTGGGTGATCAGACTGATTAGTGCTAGAGGAGTTTCAATCCTTTCCATGGTGTGTAATAAAGTCGTTGCTTCTGGGCTACCTTCGCTTTGGGCGTATGTTCCACATTGTAAAGATAACTTCTTGTAGACCAAAAAACTGTAAAATCAGACATGTTGAAATGGGTGATTATCTTTCAAGAAAAGTTGACTATACGTAGGCACATTAGAGATGTCAAATACGTTGGATCCAAAAACAGTCTCGATAAGGTGAGGGACCTCCATATCTCACTAATATCATGTCTCGGTATTTTGATGCATAAATAATTATGAGCCAAATTCTTGGGAAGTGAGAAAAGGCTGCACCTATTCCATTTGCACAACTACAGCGAAGACTCTAGTGATACTTATTTCAAAGTCCATGTTTGTAAGGCTATCACAACGACTATATTTTAGCATTAACAGGGGGTCGTTGGCTTACTAGGAAAATCATCAAGACTAGTCTGTAAAGGACATCTAGGTGGCCATGGCTCCAATGCTACAAGGAGGGTAGATCCTAAGTCTATTAGAGACTGCCAAAAGTATGATTTCAATGATGTTGTTGCTTGAATGGGCATCAGATTTGTAATTCAAGTAAAAGGTGATAAGGTCCCTTATGGAGCCATGAGACCTTAAAAATCTAGTTCAACTTCGACCATCAGTGATTACAAAATTCATAGACTCCGTGGTGCCTAGATAACATCAATGATAAAGATCCTACACATCGGTGTAGGGACCTCCCTCTCAAACATTATTTATGCCTATCTAACCTTATCTTTGCATTGTCCATCTTAGACATTGTTAGTATGTAAAATTTCTCGCTAGACAACTCAATCATTGTTTGTAATTATCTCTTTGCAAAGATAAACTTGTATGCAAGGTTTTGCAAGCCTTGGGGTGGTTTTCAAAAGGCTAGATTATATTAATTAGGACGCTATATAATTCTACTTCATGATAATGGTGGGTAAGAAAGGCACCAAGAGCACTGCACTAGTGGGAACACATTCACTTCTGACACTCTAGGTAGGCATATTGTACTCTCAATGGTATAAAGAAAACAAATTTGGGAAGAAGATGTTAAGAGCCTTGGTTGGTTGCTATGACAAGGTCATTGCTTTCGGGCTACTTATGTGTCGGGTGTAGTCCCTTGGGGCATGTTATGCCCTGAGACTTCATGTAAATTAATGTTCATACTGTACGATGGGTGATAAATCAGACTCCGTGGCACCAGAGAGACATATCGTTAGATGCTTAAACCTATGGTGCTATTACAGATGCTTCCATAGCGTTAGTAGATCAACTAACTTAGGTACAAATCCTTTTGGTTTTTTTCGTCTCCAATTTTGGAGGCTCTCGCTGCCCTATTACTTATGCTATAACACACGAAATAATGTACAGTTTGAGCCAATATATAGGCTGTCAAACGCTATTTATTTGTATGTAGCCTACCCCCTGTGGGTCGTGGCATTGACCCTGCAAAACTACGACCAACACATCTGGGTGGCCAGATGAATGCTAGAGGAGGTGTCATTTTAGTGCATGACAAGGTCATTGCTTCCGGGCTACTTTGTTTGAATTGGGTGTAGTCCCTTAAGAGCCCTGAGACCAAAAAATTGTTCAACTTCGACAAGTGATTACTCGGACTCCATGGTACCTAGAGATGTCTTGTTAGATCCTAAACCTCAGCATATGAACCCTATACAATATCCTATCTTGATTTTTTCCATCTCCATATCGTTATGCGACCACCATGTGGTGCTAATTGCTGCCCTATTGTTTGCAAATGCATGAAATAGTGTAGTTTGAGCCAGTATAAGGCTGTCAAACACTATATTTTACAAACTGTGGATCGTGGCACAAAATCAAACTATGCCAAAATGTCTAAGTGGTGAGTTCAATGCTAGAAGAGGCGTCGTTTATATGCATGACAAGGTTGTTGCTTCCAGGCTACTTCGTTCGGGCATAGTCCCTTAAGAGCCCTGAGACCAAAAAACTGTTCAATTTCGATAGGTGATTACTTTGACTCCATGGAACCTAGAGACGTATCATTAGATCTTAAACCTTGGCATTGGGACCCTCTATAATATCCTATCTTGGTTTTTCTCATCTCCAATCGGTGCTCTTGATGCCCTATTTGTTTGTAAACATGCAAAATAGTGCAGTTTGACCCAGTATAAGGCTATCAAATGCTATATTTTACAAACGGTGGGGTCGTGGCACCAAACCGACTGTGCTAACACGTATGAGTGGCGAGTTCAAAACTAGAGGAGGTGTCATTTCTATGCATGACAAGGTCGTTACTTCTAGGCTACTTCGTTTGGGCGTAGTCCCTTAAGAGCCCTGAGACCAAAAAATTGTTCTACTTTGACGAGTGATTACAAGAACTCCGTGGCATGAGACATCTCATTAGATCCTACATGTCAGTGTAGGGACCCTATAAAATAGCTTGTCTTGGTTTTTTCCTTCACTAATTTTTGCTCTTTCTGCCCTATTGTTTGCAAACACATTAAATAGTGCAGTTTGAGCCAGTGTAAGGAATGTCAAATGCTATATTTTGCAAACAGTGGATCATGGCACCAAAAAAACTATGCCAACACATCTATGTGGCCAGGTGAATGCTATAGGAGGCATCATTTCAGTGCACAACAAGGTTTTTTCTTCCAGGCTACTTCGTTTGGGCATAGTCCCTTAAAAGCCCTGAGACCAAAAAACCATTCAACTTCGATGGGTGATTACTCGGATTCCATGACACCTAGAGATGTCTCGTTAGATCCTAAACCTTGGCTTAGGGAACCTATATAATATTTTGTCTCAGTTTTTTCTGTCTCTAATCGGTGCTCTCGCTACGCTATTTTTTGAAAATGCATGTAGTTTGAGCCAGTGTAAGGCTGTCAAACGCTATATTTTGCAAATGGTGGTTCGTGGCACCGAATCAATTGTGCCAACACATCTGGGTGTCCATGTAAATGCTATAGGAGGCATCGGTTTGGTACGAAACAACATCATTGCTTCCGGGCTACTTCATTCGGGCATAGTCCCTTAAGAGCCTTGAGACCCAAAAACTGTTCAACTTCAACGGGTGATTACTTGAACTCCATGGCACCTAGAGATGTCTCATTAGATCCTATACCTTGGTATAGGGACCATCTACAATAACCTTTCTCAAATTTTTCTATCTCCAATTGGTGCTCTCGCTGCCCTTTTGTTTGCAAACACGTGAAATAGTGCAGTTTAAGCCAATGTGAGGCTGTCAAACACTATATTTTGTAAACGGTAGGTCGTGGCACCAAAGCAACTATGCACATGCATAGGGATGGCCTTTTAAACACTTATGGAGGCATCATTTTGGTTCCCTATGCTCATGATGCTTCCAGGCTACCTCCTCCGGAGCCAAGAACCCCCTCCACAGGTACATAAACTGTTAGTTGCTTCTCTTTTCTTGTAAAATAATGAAATATTCCCTTAGCTTCAAGAATATAAAATTCTCTACTATCAGTGCCAACCATGTGAAGGTGGAAGCTTTTCTAGCACCATTAACCCGCATAAAATTGTTAGTCAAAGAAATTTAAGTTGAATCAAAACCATACTAAATATATACAAAATACACAAATTTAATAAAATATATGAGCTTGAATCTAGAACTGACAAATTTAAACAATTCTTGAATAAATTATATATACCAGATGAGCTCATGTAAATTCATTTCAATGTTCACCATCAGGATGTGAAAGTGGAAGTTTTTCTGGCACCACTAACTTGCATAAAAGTCTTAGTCAAAGAAATTTAAGTTGAATCAAAACCATATACTAGATATATACAAAATACACAAATGTAATAAAATATATGAAATTGAATGATCTGGTTGACAAATTTAAACACTTCAAATAAATTATATATACTAGATGTGAGCATGTAAATTCATTCCAATAAACCATCAACATCGGATCTACTCTAAATAGCGAACATGATTGCTTCATGATCTGACTCTCGAACCTTCCAATGAATCTTGTTATTAGGACTTCCTCGATATCTATATAGCTAAATATTTGTCACTAGAACTATATGTGAATATAAGAGTATTTTCCTATGTGTCTCAATGTCTTCAAACACCCAAACAAAGGAATTTTTTAATGGATACCGTTGAAGCCAAGTTATAGTAACTACCACTGACCCTGTAGGGTACTCAATATCTTCACCATCTATAATAGGAGAAGTCAACTTATTTCTTTCCTTGATACAACGACATAAGAAATAGTTTTTTCCTTCTTCATTGTCTTCTGTCGCAATAACTACAAACACATGTCCTATAAAAAAATAAATGTTTCAACTCAAATTTAACTTACATATTAATTTCAATGGACATAACTCAATACATAAATTGTAAATAACCATTTACCTTGTCACACCAAAATTGAAATTTCATCAAATTCCTTGGATGTTGCAACTTCATCTAGAGAAACAAGTCATAATGCCTGTGGAGGTTGATAACTAGGAAGCAGAGTTAGAGGCCTACAAATCCATCCATCCACCCATTCTTGTTAATCACACTCAGCAGTGAAAAATTTGATACAAGATGCACAAAAACATGCCAAATTTCTTTTCCATGTGGCCCACGAACTAGTGTCTGAGCTACAAAATGAGTTCATATCATTGGACCATGTGAGTGTCATACAATCCTTGTAGTTAGCAATGTTTTGTTCCTTTATCAACCAAAAATATTTGCACGAATGAAAATTTGTGTAAAGGTGTTTCTAGTTATTATTTTTTGTTCCTTGATTGAAGCAGATGTCCCTATCAGACAAGTTTCCATAAAATAACTGGAAACACCTTTGCATGAATGTTTTATTTCATCATGCTATAATAAAACATTCGTGCATTTTTATCAACCAAAAATATTTGCACAATGGAAATTTGTGCAAAGGTGTTTCCAGTTATTATTTTTTGTTCCTTGATTGAAGCGAATGTCCCTATCAGATAAGTTTCCATAAAATAACTAGAAACACCTTTGCACAAATTTAGTAGAATGAGTATGATCAACACTGATATAAAAGTGGTACTCTCTTAAAAAATTTCGATCATTCTCTGTATTGTCAGGAGAATATAAAAATGTTATATGCATAAAAATGGAAACCTGTACTCATTTGTAATATTACGATTAAACCTCCATTTGTGGTTTCAATGTGTAATTCTCTACAAAATCGACCACTGAAACAATATTACCAATATGAAATGTGTCCTTGCATATCTTGAACTGTTCATCCAACCATCGAGCTATGTGTGTGTTGTGTTCAAAGAAAGGTTGTAAATGCTATGGAATGGGGTAAGAACACTCAAGAACCCCAAAGCTTTGTGAAAAACTGATCAATGGACCATCAGTTAAGAAATAAAAAAGGATTCCTACTTTCATGCATTAGTTTAAAGTAAACAAATAAACTTAGCAACTATAATTACCCTCTATTCTTGAAAGCTTAAGTAAATGAGCCTAATAAGGATCTAAGCAATCAGTTTAGCTTTAAGAGAATGTGATATCACCTTTAATGGCTTCAAGGCCAATGGTTCTTCCCATTTACTCCATGTTGTGTGGTTAAATGCAAAAGATAAAGTAAAATAGCTCAATAAGATGAAATAGAACTCCTAATCCTAGCAATAATACTATAGTTTATGTTAGAGGGAAGAAGTGTTCTTGAAAATGAGAGGGGGGTAGTGGGCTATTTATAGTTTTTCATTTGGGAAATGGGAGGCTTTTTGGTGCATGTGGGACTAAAAAGGGAGTCAACAAGTTAATTAGCAAGTCAAAGCAATATTTGACTAAGTTTAGAAGAAGTTGATCAGGATTTAGGGTAATTAACCTAGGTTAGACTAATTAATATTGTTTAGAGAGAAATTAGGGTTTTGGGAGGGTTCTAAAAGGCCTAATCAATCCAATGAAATGGATTGATAGTCCAGGAAGCTAATAGAAGTGGAAAAGAAGAGGATTTTAGCCAAGAAGAGGCTAAAATAGCCTATTTAATTGACTTATAAGAGGAATAAGACTAGAAGAGTGTCGAAAAAGGGGAGTTAGATAGATCTAACTAATGATGTGTTGTCAATTTGCGAGGAAGAGAATAATTAGTGCAATAATAGAGATAATAGTGTTTTGATCAAACTACAGGTGTCTACATTTTCCCCTCTTTGGGGTGACGTAAGCTACATCACTTCGAAGAAAGTAGACAAGTATAAACGAGTAGAAATTTTTTGAAGGGGTAGAAGAAAAATTAATAGGATGAAGGATGCCCCCTCGAGTGTCGATGGGGTGATAGAAGAACTCGATTGACGATCGAAAAGAGAACAGAAAGAAGAAAAAGTGTAAAGAGGAGATGAGAAAAACAAGAAAAGGGGATATTGAGCTATCTGTAAACCAGTGCCAACAACTTTTAAATCATCATTTTACTTAGAATCCTCATCATCAGCTCTTAGTAAGATGTAATCATATGACAGAATCATAAAATGACATGAAAAATCCATGATACAAACAACTTTCCATTGCTAAAATAACAACTTCATGCAACATACAAACATGCAATGCAATACGAGAAGTAAAAAAACTCTTTTAACATGGAAATGAGTACAATCACACACACTTAAACCAACAACGTTCAAGATAGTTGCACAAATAATTTTTTATTGAGATGTAGTCCCAAATGTTTTGATAAATGACAAGGGTTAAGGATGATGCCCTAAGAAATGTGTATATGTAAGGGAAACGATGGATGACACTTGGGTCCGATGAAAAAGCAATGTGCACGACAAAAAAAGTACCAGAAAACTGATAGTGCCCCAGAGTACAGAAGAAGTAAGCAACATAGATTTTGTAGATGAGTGAAGATTTAGATGATCTGTAAGTCATTGTTTCAAAACATTTGAAAACATTAGTAAGATACGAGATGAGTGCCATGCGAGAGACACAAAGTTCAGTTGTAAATGATCCGTTTACCAATTTTAGTTTGTTTTCAAAGTTTTACAATGTTTTTGGCTTTTGGATGATTTTACAATTTTTAAATTTTTGATCAGTTAGAAGAATTTAAGAGATAAAAAATCTCCTAATAGTACGCGTGAAGGCACGAAGGTGAATGCATAGTCATTGGAGAGTCATAACATGTCTCGACAAGAAGAAAGATGGGCCCAAAATAATTATTAAATAATCATTACAATGGGTGAAAGTTTGAAAAAATAGAAGAACATGATAGAAAAAGGTACCTGGAATATTTGTAAATTATTCCAGTGCAATGAAGAAGTGATCACAGGGTGGCACTGAGTGCCCCAACATGAGAAAAGAAGTAAAAATAATTATTTTAATAGAAAAATAATCACCTCGGCAGGTAGAAGAAGGGTTAGAGCGATCATAGTGGAGAAAATATTCCCCAGGGGTATCGCGATAGCCTAATATACCCACCTAAGGGGGTAAATCAATCATGACCAGTTCATTTGTACCAGAGCTCTTGCAAATTTTTACCATGAGCGATAGCCCTGGAGTGAGATGGCGAAGCTATCGAGTAGGAATAGACAAGCAGATCACATTCGAGAGTTCATGCGGGACCCAACAGATTGACCCTACGTGAGTGGTCTATCCTTCCTTTTGAATTATGCATTTAATGTTGTTTTTAGGGCATGTTTAGGATAGATTAGGATAATTTTTGACGTATGCGCGTACACACATGTGTTGATATTTGGTGGGTACGCGTACACATATCTATCGAAAAACGGGTATGCACACATGTATCTGTCGGAGGGAGAAGACATGCATGCACGTGCACATCAAATAAGGCGCGTGGGTGTTGAAGAGGACACATATGCATCCTAGGTAGGGGGAACAGGGGTGTGTACACACATGTGTCAAAGTAGATGCGTAGGCATCACACTCGGCACGTATGCATCTTGTGTAGACTAGGGGAAATACGTAGAAAATAAATAGGTCACATACGTGCTAGGATATTCACATATGCATTAGGGTAGGAGCGCATGCATATGGAGAAAGGGAGTAGAACACCCTTCCATCCAAATAGTTAAGGAGAAAAGAAAGTTTACTAGAAGAAAGTGAAAATGTAGGAAATGAGATGGAAGAATGAAGGATTTTACCAAAAAATTAGATAGAAGTAGATAGAAATGTGCTTAATACATGTGTGTTTCTTTTGTTTGCAGCGCATATTACCCGTTCTACATACACACGAGCGATATGGTCAGCTAGTGGTGATAGAGGCACAATTTGATGAGGAAGATAGGATGATATTGGATAGCCTCATATAAGTCATGGGATTAGCTTACATGGGTGATATGCCTCAGATCACCTTGGATCATGACCTTCTGACAGCTATAGCTGAGAGATGGCATAACAAGAGTCAGTGCTTTCAGCTTCTGACTGGGGAGATCACAATTACTCTAGAGGACATGTGGCACATTATGCGGGTCCTGATCCAGGGTTAGCTTATCTAGTACATGAGTCATTGGCCTGATATTCAACAGTGTATCTCAGATTTGTTTGGTGTCCTGACAATACCACGCCGTGGGATGACTACTAATTTTTTGTGATGCATTGAGGACCCAGAGCTAGATTACATTGTGGTTTACATGATGACCTTTATTAGTGGAGTTATACTCCCTGACAAGAATGATGCTTCATTTCCGCTTGGCCTCTTTAGAGTGATACGCAGGTTGATAGACGAAGATACCTACTTTTGGGGTCAATGCATTCTAGCACACTTATACTGGGACCTACATTTGATTACCTACTACCTTCAGAAGATGATAGGGCTAGCTAGATTACTTCATATTTGGGCATGGGACCACATTGCTATTGGTTGTCCTTTAGGTTTTTTCAGAGCTCGGGCTCCTGAGGAGCCTTCTTCTATGGGATGGGTCTGAATTGGGGATGATGTGCAGCCATACATGGGAGATGCGTAGCATTACCACAGCGAGCTTGATGAACTACAATAGGCCGCCATAGTATGGAGGCCTTACAGAAATTTCTAGTGGCCTAAGGACAGTTTGGAGCTCAACACTGCCACAGTTGAGCATTTCATGTTGGGAAGCCGCAACTATATGCGGGATATTTATAGAGTAGATCGGTGCCAGAGATAGTTTGGCATTACCCAAGATGTTCCTGAGCCAGATATATGCTACGCTCGCAGGGTCCGAGAGTACATTGATATGGGTCCACAGATTTATTGAGATAGAGCACTGGATAGCTTCCTACGGGTGGTACCTACTATGTGGGTTCCATTTAGATAGATCGGAGATACTGGTTGCACACCTATGTATGCACCATTGTATCATGGTGTGATCCCATGTCATTTGATGATTTCTAGGGTGGCTTATAATGCCGGTGTGAGAGCTCCTCAGTGGGGCCTCCCAGCGGTGATGAGGGTAGAGCCAGTGGTGGTGATGATAACAATGATGATGATAATGGTGGTGGTCCTGACGCATAACATCATGTTAGGGGAAAGGGACAATGTCCTCCATTATAGCAGCCACAGAGACATGGACCCAGGCTCAGGGTGAGACAGGTACTCAGGGAACTAGACATAGATTTTCCTCCAGTAGGCATTCCAGCAGGGATATATGCCCCTCTTCAATAAGTATTTCTAGAGTAAGTCCCTCCACCTCATACTCTAGGGGGTGGTGACGATGGTGGGTAGTTGGCTGCTCTTCAGCAATAGTTACAGGTGACAATTTCCATACAGTTACAAGTGACTGGAGAGAGAGATGAGGTTAGGGCACATATACATGTCGTTACAGTAGAGCAGAATTAGGTCAGTGCTCAGGTATAGTTCTTGATACCTGAGAGATATCAGGCTAGATTACAGGCCACTAAGGGCAGGGATAGTGCTTTATGGTAGAGCTAGATTAGTCAGATGGCCACACAGGGGGCTCAGAGATTGAATCTTTTACATCAGTCACAAAATCAAGTGTAGATGGTTTTCGCATAGAGGGACCATGCTTAGGCATAGTCATAGGGTTATATTATCTAGAGAGATTAGGCACCAGCCCAGGTGTAGACTATTAATGCAGATAGAGACCAAGAGGCTACTGCTACTAGGCATGCCCATGTTTTTAGGGGTAGATTGATAGGCAAGCGAGATGTCACCGTTCAGGAAGCTACTACTTTTGGAGATGCCGATTTTATCCAGGATGCTATGAGGGCCAATGGTGAGGCCTTATACTATAGGACTGCCTATTTTAGAGTAGTCCTAGTAGAGAAACAAGTAATAACTTTTGATCAGTTAGGTATGAGTACGACAGGTTCTAAGCCATAGCGGTCAGGCCACTCAGTTATATCAATCTGACAACCCATTGTAGAGTAGCCGGTTAGACAATAGGGTGGTACTTCCGGTGTCGGTCCATCACAACCACCACTCTTTCATCCCCCAAGTCATGGACCCGAGATCCCTGATGAGGGCATGAGATGTGGTTGAGTTCCTCATTTTACTTTTTGTACATATGTATTGTATACATGCCTTTTTCGAAGGCTGATTTTGATCGATGTATAGATTCATGTACCATTATTTTGATGACGCCTCTTGATGAAGGCTCAATTTTTGATGCATGCTTATGTCATGCTGTGATTATGCCTTTTACGATATGTGGTTATTTCTCTGCAACTATGGTATCATGATGTATGATATCTCTTTCCTTTATGTATGTAACACACTTTAGATTTAGAGATGTTTATGTTCCATGTTTTTCATATTGATGATATATCTGTAGATAGTATTACATGCTTTAGATTTATGGAATGCTTCTGATTTGTGTTCTAGCTTTTGGGATGATACCATATGATATTGATGTAGGGGGGATAGATTTGTGATTATGCTCAACCCCTCTTGCCATCATTGATGATACAATATGTGATGATTAGCTTAACATACATCCATGATGTAATACTTCACATTTTTGTATATATGATGTAGTAGATGATGTTTATATGTGAAGCATGGTAGGTGATAAATGTGATAAAAAATAACTGTGCAAGAAATAAACAGACAAACAGAAGTTAACAAAGCTAAACACCTGTAACTATACAACACAACATAACTTATGATGCAAAACACATGAATTTATTAAACATACCAACGAGATCAACTTAGCATTCAATCTAAGTAAGTAAAATGAATCTTAATAGATGCATACAAGCTACGAATGAACCTAATGCCATATACAATTAAAAAAATAAGATCCAACCCATGATAAGAAAATGAATCACCACATCACACGAAAAAGTATTCTTAATCAAAACTATACAAACCAACAACTAAAAGCAATGAAATTATTACCTTGTTTTTGCAGGACATAATTGATATATTTTCTAATGTTTATGGGTTATCTAGAAAGATAAATTTTCAAGGCTACCGTTCATGTTGTTTTGAGGATTCTCTAAGACAATGTTGTGTAGTTTGTGTAGCTTCATCCCTAGAAGGGAGATTTTATGAATGTTTAGGTTTTTTGTGTATCCCTTGTCCAAATGTTTTTGTATTTTCTAAGGTCATGTTCTGAAAGCAATGTACAAGGACAAAGAAGCGTGGATGCCCCCAACTTGATGTGGGAATATACAAAAGGCAGAATTCCAGATGTGTATGTATGAGAAAGTGGAATGTGAAGGTGCCCCCAACGTTAGATGGGAATATACAAAGGCAACATCCTTCACATAGATATAAGAGAAAATAATCCAGATCGTGACTCGACGAAGATGGATTTGGTAGGGTTCCTAGACCTAGCAAAGGAAGTCATAACTAGGAAGTAGTGAGGGTTACCTGTCTTGATATAAGAGTGACTTGTGACCATGAATCCTCTTTGAGCACCAGAGACCAGTTTTCACTCGAAGACCTACCCACTGTGCCACAATTGCATGGTTTTCACATGTGGACGACCTGCTTTTTCTGTACTGTTTTCTCAATTTTCCATTTTTTTGCTTATTTTTCTTTATTTTTCTATTTTTTTAGTTCTTATCTGATATTCTTGTCATGCTTAAGCGTAGAACTGCTTGAGGTGCATGGCATTCATAGGCTCTATAAGCTCTTCACCATCTGAGTATGCAAGTTTATAAGCTCCAAATCCATACTTGGTAACCACCACACAAGGGCCTAGCGAGTTAGCTTCAAACTTACCTTTCTTTTCTTTGTCCTTAACGGTGTTCTTCTGATTTTATTTTAGGACTAGATATCCTACATCAAATTCCCGATGAATGATGCATTTGTTGTATCCCCTGGATACTCTGTTCTGATAGACCTTCAAGTGATTGAGCGCTTTAACACACTTTTCATCTAATAGTTCCAAGTCTTCCAGTCGAGCAAATATGTAGTCCTCTTCTTTATCAAGATAGTCCCAGAGAGATATTATTAGGGAGGGAATCTCCACTTCCAAGCGTATGATGGCTTCAGTTCCATAGACTAGTGAGTATGGGGTTGCACTAGTAGGAGTGCATATGGAGGTTCGATAGGCCTAGAGGGCATGATGTATCTGTAAGTGCTAATTATGGCTAGTCTTACTGACCATTTTCTCCATAATATGTACAAGGGTTTTATTGGTAGCCTTTTTTTGTCCATTACATTGGGAGTAATAGGGGTAGACCACTTGATTGTAATATGGAAAATTTTACACAATGTCTTAACCATTTTATTTTTTAAGGATTTACCATTATCGGTGACAATGGCTGAAGGGATATCACAACGATAGATGAGATGGTTCATAATGAATTTAGAAATTTGCACACCGGTGACATAAGTAAGAGGCACACCCCCTCTACCCATTTGGTAAAATACTCGGTGGCAGTGATAATGTGGGTGTGGCCATTTGAAGAAGAAGCATGGATCTTCCCTATGAGATCTAGACCCTGTTTAGAAAATGGCCAAGGCGTTGCGATAGGCTGTAAATCCTATGTTGGTGCATGTATTAAGTTTCCATACTTCTGGCATACCTCACATTTATTTACAAAATTATAGCACTCTGATTCCATGGTAGGCCAATAATAGCCTAATCTTAATAGTTTTTTAGCTAAGACCATGCCGCTGGTGTGCACTCCACAAATACCACCATGTACTTCCTTAATAGCGTGGATTGAGTCAGTAACATCTAAACAATGAAGTAGATTCCCTTCGTATCCACGATGATAAAGGGTGCCTCCTAGGAGGGTATAACGGGCTATACGATGGATAAGGGATTTATTTTCATAATGTGTAATGTCTGGTGGAAAAGTTCCATTTTGTAGGTATTGAAAGATAGGGTCATGCCAGGGGGATAATGGACCAACAAATTCACATGCTAAACATGACTCTGGCATATCATATACGGGCACTTGTAAATGCTCTACAAAGAAAGACATTTTTCTCTCTTGAGGTGGTATGCGTAATAATGACCCAATCGTAGCCATAACATCTGTGGATCTATTGTGCGACCTTGGATTTTGCTCAAATATGATTTGTGTAAAGTAATCCTTTAGGGTTTTAACCATTTTATTATATGGAATGAGATTCTCATATTTAACTTTATACTCATTATTAACTTGTTTAATGATAAGTTAGGAGTCTCCAATAACTTGTAGTTGTCTAATATTCCAAGTAATAGCTAGCTTGAGGCTAGTGATGAGTGCCTCATACTTTGTAATGTTATTAGTGCACGGAAATCCCAATTGGAATGCTCTTGGTATGATCTCCCCTGTGGGAGTGATGAGCACCACTCCTGCTTTGGATCCGTGGAAGGTAAAAGATCCATGAAAATGGACCTGCCAACCTACAGAATATTTAATGTACATCATAGATGTATATGGCAGATCCAAGCACAAAGGTTCCATCCTTGATAGAGGAGCTTATGTCAATTGATCAGCCAATACCAGTCCTTTCAAGGATTTTTTATTTACAAAATCAATATCAAATTCACTCAGGAGAATGATCTAATTAACCATTCAGCCTATGAGGGTAGGTTTGGATAAAAGGTATTTGAGAGGGTCAACTTTGGATATGAGTTTGGTTTTATTGTTTAGGAGATAATGGTGAAGCTTTTGGAAGGTAAAGATAGCTGCTAAGCATGCCTTTTCAATCTATGGGTAATTCAACTTGTAAGCAATCAAGGCATGACTGAGATAGTAAACTACCCTTTATTTATGGTCTAGATCATATTGGGCAAGCAATGCACTATTAGGAAATTGGGTAGTGGAAATGTACAAGAGGAGAGGTTCACTTGGGGTAGGTGGCATGAGTACAAGTGGGTTAACCAAGTACTATTTTAGTAGTACAAAGGCATTTTGACAATCTAGTCCCTAATTTAATGCAACATCCTTCTTTAGCAGATGGGTAAAGGGGTGGCACTTATCTACAAGTTGTGAAATAAAGTGACGGATTACCTAAATTTTCCCTTGTAAACTTCTCAGTTGTTTGAGAGTTGTGAGCAGAGGCATTTCATGGTCCACTTCTATCCCTCTCTATGAAACAATGAACCCTAAGAGGTTTACTAATAAAATACCAAAGACACATTTCTTGGGGTTTAAGCGGACCTTATAATCTCATAGACGTTGAAAAATATGTCTCAACACTTTAGGGTGCTCTCCTCTACTCTTGGATTTAGCTATGATGTCATCAACATAATCCTCCATGATGTCATTCATCATATCATGGCTCATTGGTAAGTGGCCCTGACATTCTTGAGTTCGAAAGGCATGACCTTGTAGCAAAAGGTCCTCCAAGGGGTGATGAAGGTTGTTTTATGATAATCTTCTTCTGCAATCTGTATTTGGTTATAGCCTGAAAAACCATCCATTAAAGACAACATTTCATAACTAGTGGTGGAATCAACTATAATGTCAATGTTAGGAAAGGGGAAGTCATCCTTGGGGCATGCCCTATTGATGTCATAGAAATCAGTGCAGATTCTATGCTGACAGGCTTCTTCTATACAGGGACTATGTTAGAGATCCACTCTGAATAGCCGATGGGCTTAATGAAATCAACAACTAGTAGTTTTTCCAATTATTCTTTGACAAGGAGTGACACCATAGAGTGCATCTTTCTCAACTTTTTCTTGAAGGTTTTGGGATCTGGGTGCATAATGAGGCTGTGCACAACTAACTCTGGGTCCAAACTAGACACATCTGCATATGTCCATGAAAATATATCCATGTATTACCTTAAGATCTCTACAAAGACCTTCTATTCCTGAGATGAGAGTGAAGCTCCCAACTTTATCATTCTAGGTTTCTCTTCTGAAGAAATGTTAACATTAATTACTTCCTCAACAAGCATTTTAGAAGTAACTTCCATCCATGTAGGATTAGGGGGAAGAGTAAGATCAACTTCCCACGGCAGCTCATTTTCATCTTTAAATTGATAAACCACTTCATCTATTTGTGTGTGCTATTTTCCACATCATTAGGTGAGTCATCTAACTTAGGTGAGATCCTAGGTCCATGTGTCATTTAGGGGTCATTATGAGATTCTCTTATATGTCAGTGCATCATATGCGTCATTGGGAGTTAAACTTCTATTCTGGGAATGTAACTCCCCCTCTCTACTCGAGTTGTCATGATTGTAGCACTGGGGGTTACTCAGCACCTCCTATATGTACACCCCATTTGATCTATGAGATAGAGGAGAGTTTTATGGCTTAACCAAGTTCTACCTGTGTTTCAAATCTTTGCATGCACATTCGGTTGATGCTCGCTCCTCCCGAGATCTCTTCACGATGTCGTTCGCATATCCGTTGATGTGCACGTCATCCCTCGTGATCCTCGCTTGTGGGTTTTAAACCCTCTTTCATGGTATCAGAGTGGATCTTGTGGATCCGTGCACTCATCGGTGTTTCTGTGCGTGTTTTTCGGCTTCCGGCGTGATTTACGGTTCTCATTGCGTGTGTCATAATGGATATTAAATTATGTGCTTCAGTGTATTGATTTCGGGTGTTTATACCTCTGTTCAGGTTGTTCATGGTTTGTTTTTGGGTGTTCATAGTTTTTTCCACCTTGCATGCGTGTTTGGAGGTATCTTACCATTTTGGAGCATTTATAGGTTTCAGATTTGAGTTTTTTTGTGCTATTTTTGTGAGTTTTTAGTGTAGTGCAAAAGCTTCCCTAGCTCATCACTACCCTCAACTCGGACTGTGCATTTTGTTGGCTCGGTCTTTGCCTTTTTTTGCTCTTATCGGGTTTCTGCATTGTCCTTTCTGGCTCAACATTTGGCTCAAAGCCTGTCTACCTTCATCATCTGTGTATGCATTCAATGTGGCTCTGCATGGATGATTGTTGCTCGTGGCACTATGCGTTTGTTCCTTCTACCGCAGGCTGGAAATCTCACACCTTGCCTACGTTGAACCCCACAACACAGCAACAACACGCTGCAACCATTTTTTTGCAAGCACGTGGATGTTTTTTGCACACTCAGCCACCTGTGTTGGACCTGTTTGGGACCTGCGTTGAAAGTTTGCTCACCGTTTGGATCTGTGGTGGTGTTCGCTGAAGGAATCAGCTGTGGTGTTCGCCATTTGAATTTGTTCTTGGCTGCATTGCTATTCTTAACTCACCATTTTTTGTTGTTACTGTTGCAATCCTGCCTTGTTCCCTTCAAATGGCTCCTCCAGCGTCCTCTTCCATTGGAAAAACGTTTTTTGACTTCGCTCAGCCATTTTTGGGCATTTTTTGGCGTTTTGGGTCTTCAAACGGCTCCTCTAGCTTGTGCAGACCTGTAACACCTTCTCCCAGCACCTCCAGCAACCTGCAACCTACAACGTCATATTCAACGGCTCAGTCTTTGCTTGAAACGTTTTTGGGCATTTTTTGGCATTTTTGGGTGTTTTAGGTCTTCAAACGGCTCCTCCCGCTTGTGCAGACCTGCCACACCTCCCTCCAGCACCTGTGAAGACTTCTAGGCACGTGGCAAGCACCTCCCACCTACATTCTGGTCAGCACAACTGCAAAACAACGGTTACACCAAGTAGAAGTGGGACATGGCATCTCCTTGCTTTCTAGCTCCTTATGTGGCCTTGACCACTTCAAACGTGGGATCACCTTATTTTTTAATGTTTTAGGGTGATTAAAAAACAAAACATTTCATTCATGGCATGTAATAATTTTTTGGACTGTATTGGCTTGTTTAATTAAACCTTCCTACGCTTGTCAAAGACGGAGGGGGAGGTCCGGGGTTGGCTGGAGGCTAATCCCCCCTCACAGTCAAAATAAACCCTACCTAAAATTTCATGCCATTTCCAATGAATACGTACATGATACCCCTTGCACCCATCTCGTGTACTTTTTTAATGTGTTTGCAGCATCTGGTGTATTTTTCCATCAGTTGCGAGAATCGTTTTAATGCTATAACTTTTGACTTGCTGCTTGTTTTTTAGCGCTTCTTTAGTCAAAGTTGCATGATTTTTCACACTTTACATGATGGAATTTTCAATTTTATAAACGCAATACTTTTATAAAGTGCCGCATTCTAGGGGGGGTTGATTATACTATTGGGCCTACACACGTAGACACATTATCGGCCGAGTCTGACGTATTGCTTTTGTGCACCTTGCATCTTGCATTTTTTTTCATCATGGAGAGTGCTCTTTCCATACATGAGTGTCATAGGATCTCCTTACAGCCTCCACCACTTCTCACCAGGAGAGAGACCTATTTAGCTTGGCATACTTCCATGGAACGTTACTTTGCCCATGAGGGTCTTTTACCCTTCTTGCTTGGGCCAATTCCTGCACCTGCTGATCATCGCCATCTAGAAGACTTCCTTGACACATGTGACCATGTCTTTCACATGATGATGCATGTCACTCGTTCTCTCTAGTTTCACGTGGTAGATTCAGATCCACCTCACCGTATCTGGAGCATTCTTTAGTCCTTGTATGGAGATCCTTCACATACTGCTGCCATTGTTGCTGCTGATGATTCAGTTGTCTCCTCCATTTCTTCATGTGATGAAAATTTCACTGACACAGGCTCGCTTGGTTCTACTTCTAATGACAAGGATTATGCATCCAGTTCTGATGTCGAGAGTACTACAAAGGACTCTTCTCCTCTTTCTCTCACTATTCCAGAGAGTGTTGACACTTCCCACATCTCATCAGATATTGAGCAATCCCCTTCTCAGTCTCATATAGTCATCACACCCACCTCCTTTCCATTTCCAGTGTGCGAGGCCCTTTTCACTCCTCTACCTTCATTAGATGACTCATACCTATCATACATCACTCTTTTGTTTGTTGAGCCCCCTCATTGGGACGAGTATCTGCCTGACCTTAGTCATCTTTTCGTAGAGTCTACTTGTGATGCACTATAGGTCCCTCATCCATCTACAAGTGTTTTAGAGGATTTCATCATCTCTGTTGTTGGGAGTGCCCCTTCCGGGAATCATGTCACTTCCACATTTCCTAAGACCTTCATTGATCCACCCTCAGTTGTGGAGGATTTTTTGTTCCCTTCACATCACTTGGACATCCTTTCGGCAGGTGTTCCTCTTCACTCTGGTAGTTCTACACACGTGGCATTACCTTTGGTTCCTTGGTACTCACTCGCTAGACCTATGTCACACTTCCGTGCACCAGACTCAGAGTTCTTCGTGTTGCTGCCTTCAGTTTCCTTTGTGGAGTGGGTGGACTTCCAGCATGTCATTTCTGTCCTTCCTAAGGGCAGGCACACAATTCATTGCGGGTGGCTCTTCTTCAGTCCAGAGGCAGAGGATCTCTTCTTCTGGGAGACTTCTTAGAGCTGCAGATTTCAGATCCATCCATGGCATCTTCTGCATTCCTCTCGTCTCCCTCTTCTTCTCTCTTCTTCTTCTTTCCGAGAGATTGCCTCTTTGTACATGGGCACCTTTTCAGGCTCGTCTAGAGCTGGGACCCATATTTGGCATCTTTCTTAGATTAGAGAGTGTGTTTTTCTCTTGTGGTGGATGTTTTTCCCACTAGGTTTTCCTTCACTACTTGGAACTTCTATCTTGTACATGGGTACCTCATCAGGCTTTGTGCCAGGACCCATTTCTCATTTCTGAATTTCCACCTCATCCTAAGTTACGATGAAGGGGGGGGGTGTTGGTGTGTGTTATTTTCCACATCATTAGGTGAGTCATCTCACTTAGGTGAGATCGTAGGTCCATGTGTCATTTAGGGGTCATTATGAGATTCTCTTATACGTCAGTGTGTCAGTGCGTTAGCACGTCAGTGCATCATATGCATCATTGGGAGTTACACTTCTATTCTGGGAATGTAACTCCCCCTCTCTACTCGAGTTTTCATGATTGTAGCACTGGGGGTTACTCAGCACCTCCTATATGTACACCCCATTTGATCTATGAGATAGAGGAGAGTTTTGTGGCTTAACCAGGTTCTACCTGTGTTTCAAATATTTGCATGCACATTTGGTTGATGCTTCCTCCTCCTGAGATCTCTTCACATTTTCATTTGCATATCTATTGATGTGCACGTCATCCCTCATGATCCTCACTTGTGGGTTTTAAACCCTCTTTCATCATCCACATAATCTTCGTTCTGTTTATCTATGAGTGTTTCAAAGAGTTTGTCACTATGAGATTTCCATCTATCGTTTTCTACCAAGGTTTATCAGAAGTGGTTGTACTCTTACTTACCATATTTTTATTTAAACACCCACACATATCAGCTTCTTCCTCGAAGTATGCACATGTGTCTAGTTAAATTAAAAATAACTTTCTTCTGGTTCCTAGCTAGAATAGAATCCCTGAGTCCCATGAACTCTGCTAAATACATCATCATTTTCAAAGAACTTCTAAGGGGCATGTGAAGATGTTGATCCCAATCTATAATTTTAGGATATACAAGAGCTAATTGATAATTGTTTAAGGGGATGGATTCAGATAAGGTAAGGAACAATAAATATGGGAATAGGTTAGTGGAAGCAAGATCATCATAGAGGCTACATTGGGAATCTACGTCACTATCAAAATGAGATGAAATGTCCTCACGTTCAGAAGAGGTGATGTCATTCTCAGAGGATAGAGTATTATAGATACCTTATCCTTAGGCCGTACTTATCTAGACTTAAAAAGAGGGATGGGAATAGGCTCTAGCTATCATTGTGCATTAATACCACATCAAAACCTACTATAGCCCATGACAAACATCATGAGGTGACCTTTGATGTACTGGGGTGTTTGATGGCATGAAGCCATGGTACCTTCTGGCACTCTTCTGGTAGGATCTTCTAACATTTTCTCCTAGGATAGGAGACCACTATGGACAAAATTTTTCCAATAGTTTAGGACACTGCTCGCTAGTGCTCTTGAATTGAAAATAAAGTTTTACCCCTTATTCTAGGAGATACTGATAAATGTAATATTAAAAAATCCTGTTCAAGAGTGAATGGCTCACCTGGGCCATATTT
Source organism: Taxus chinensis (assembly GCA_019776745.2). NCBI lineage: Eukaryota > Viridiplantae > Streptophyta > Pinopsida > Cupressales > Taxaceae > Taxus > Taxus chinensis. The sequence goes on from CM034149.1 coordinate 6,137,039, forward strand.
TGCCAACGTTGGCTCCGATGAAGAGAAAGGGTTGACTAATAAAATAAATTCTTGATTATAACACGTGAGGGACTCTGAATCTATCTGTTTCTTCATAGATTCCATTTATAAGGGGAAAACAACATCTATTGAAGGACACTCATAAGCCACACGAGAAAAACTTTATAATGCCCTATAATGTGTGAATGGTTCCAGGTCACCCAAAATGGTAACCACTTTACCTTCATGACATAACTTGATGCACTAATGAAAATTTGATGGAATGGCTTGCATGGAATAGATCCATGGGTGCCCCAGGAGCATGTTTTATGGAAGGTCCAAGTCAAGGACATGGAATGTCATGTCATGAAAATCTGGGCCCTACTTCTATAGGAACTACTATAGTACCTACTGATTCTCATTATTCATTGTCGTAATCCATGTTATTGTGATAGTCTTAGACTCCCAGATCTGTTTTTGAATGGCTTAATTAATTAACCAGCTTCAAAGTGAAAATGTTTAGACTATATCCACCATCCACAAGTACCCTCTTGATTTTATGATGAGTAACCACTAGTTTGAGATACAACGGTAAGTTATGTTATAGGTTATTACGAGGGATTACAATGTGATCAAAAGTAATATGATCATTGGAGTCTGAGGTGCATGCAATCATGGTTTGGAGATTTGCATGGGATCTACATGTGTCAAAGACCCCTGAAATTTTACAATGTTTTATACAGTATGTTCTTGTGGGCATTAGAGATTTTGAGGAGATCAAGAATAGATATCCTCGTAGGTGTTTTCTCTAACTAATCTATTAGTTTATATTGACCTTCCTGAGGGATACGCATGGGATCTGGTATGACTATGTGAGCACGTCTCATCCCTACTACGCAACGTCTTTTCTAAAATCTATATAGTGTTTATCTTTTCGTTAGATGAGTTAATACATCTTATAAGAGAGTCAAAAGTATTATCATTAGTAGTGGTAAACATAAGTGCAACAGTTCTATAGTCGTTGGAGGTTTGTCCCATGATCTGGTTTCCTTTTCATTTTATCTGCATGATTAGGAAAAGGTTATTTGTAGATACCCATTTTCTCGTTTGGACCTTTTCTAGATTAAAGGAGGATAATCCACAGCAATGATATTCCCTTCCTCAATGAGGTATTGTATGTAGTGAAGTAGTTCTCAAACAGCTTGTCTGTCTTGTGTCCTTTAACATGGTGGAAGTCATGCAATATTCATGGTCTTTGAACCAACCAAGTTTTGGAAAATTCTTCTAGGCCTGGTACTGTCGTGGATGGATATTCCACCATTTTTGCATCATCTAATTTAATTTAGGATGGATAGACAAGGGACTCCGTTAAAGATGTAAAAATACATTTAGTAGGTGCTTTGGGACAAGGTCCTTGTGAAATCTCTAAAATTAGGCCTCGTCTGTATAGACTTGGACTCTCTTGGATTCTGTAAAGCCATCATTGACATGACATGTTTGTTCTTAGTGAAGAATTTTGGTTTGTCAATGGATTTGGCTTCATTTTTTTCTTTAACGAAAAATTTAAGCGTTCTCTTTGCAATGAGGGATTTCTCAATTTGACCATCTTTCTCTATGACCTCTTCAAAGTTTGAGCCACAGCACATCTATAAATGAAAATCTATTTCTGGGTTTAAATTTAGGAACATAATATTCTCACGAGTTATTTTTCCCATAATGCACAAGGGAAAACAACCTACTAACCCGCGCCATCATTGTTGAAAGCAAATCTTGTAAACATCTCATTGGGTTTTTGTTTTTTACATTGCATTAGATCGTTCATTGTGATATCATTTTCCATGTTATAGGAATAATGTCATACAACTTTTTCCACTAATACGAGACACGTTCTAATGGATCCCTCGGGTATGCTATAGAACCATTCCAATCCCAGTGCTCTTAGGCTGCAAGGGAAAAATTGTATTAAGAAGTTATCACTATATGTGACTTCTTGAAAAGCTATATAAAAGTCTTTTATATGATCACGAGGATTTCTCTTGCACTTATACTTATCAAATTTGGGAACGTCAAAGTGTTTGGGAAAGGGTTGCCGCAGCATGTCCTTGTCAAAGGGGTAAGGGCACAACTCCTCATATAAGTATTTCCTGTTATGGCCTACGTTTCCCTCTTGTAGGGTAGTAAGCATGCCTTTCATCAATTTTAACTCTTTTTGAATGAGTTGTTATTTAGTAGGTGACATTGGTCTTTGCGCCTTATCCGCCTTAAAGGTAGTGTCAGTGTATGGATCAAAGTGAAATTCGCTAGATTTTGTTTTGTCTTTGTCTTTGTATAGGTTTCTTCTTGAAGAGCCTAGGTTTGCTAATTTATGGCTCAATTTCAAGATCCATTTTTGAAGGGTCTCCGTTTCAACTAGAGGGTCCTCTTCTTCATCAAATTTGGGAGGAGGTGAGGCTTTACACTCAATCCTCACTTTACGTGAAGCTTTGTAGTGATGCCGTTGTGATGGGTCTCCTTTGACAGATGGCATGATTTTGCACTAGAAGTAGAATCGTACCATCTCAAAGGGGTTATCTATTTCTAAGAGTGATACTCACTCTCATATTTTTTGATTAATGACCGTAGTTTCTACTTCACGTTCGTGAAAATTTTTATTTCCTAATTCTAAGATTCTTGCAAGTACTTGATATCTATTATAATATAGGAGTTCATCAAATTTTCCTAGGTCTAATCTCTGTTTCTCTCCAAAAGAGTCCGACTCTTCTCCACTGTGGTTAATTAATGGCTTCAGATCCTTGACTTGAGAAAAGAGAGGCACTAAGTTATTGCTGCTAAATAGGAAGGTTTCAAAAGGGTTTTCTCCTAAGTCATGTTCATTTGATTTGGTTTCCATCTTCATGTTTTTAGGCATTACTAGTCGATGTTTGTACGAAGTCTATGTGGATTCTAAATGTATGCTTTTGAAAGTTGTTCAAGGTGATGTTTGGAACCTGCCACAATGTTTCCCTAGATGTAATGCTATGCAATCATTTTTATCAAAGAACAGTCATCATGCACACCTAAATGTAATTATCATTCAATTTTGTTGTTACCAAGCTCTATACCCTAAGATGAATAGTGACAATATCGTATCAATGTATAGGTCAAGTTAGAATTTCTAACAAGGCCTAAATGATCAAAGTGGTATTGACGTAGTCTCTTGACAAGGTATACTAAAACTAGTTTGAATGCCGATGAAAGCTAATTCTTCTGAAAATGGAATTCGCGACTAGATATAGTGCAACAATGGTATCTTGATATATTAACTAAGAAAGCAATGTGTTAGTATCAAGATAACATTATTGTGATATATATAAGGTGATATCGAAACTTTTTAAAGGACTCAGATGACATCGAAACTAAAACGCTAGGTTTATGAATTTGTCAAGTCTTTGTTTATATTGTCTTGAACAATGAGACCTAAGTTCGCTAAAGGGACTTCTAGCTCACATTCTCAAAAGATCTATTTAAAAAATGACATAAGTACCAAGATTGTGTGACTAGAATGTGAGACAAAACTATTAACACAAGAAGAGATATGAATGATGAGACTGAACTTTCAGTGGTGGGGATGATCTTGAAATCAATATCAAAGGTACTTTTATCAAAGATATGAAAAATGTACCTATGCATACTTTATATGTTTAAAAACCCAGCCACAAACATGGATGGTTGTAAATGGAATAAAAAATTGGGCAACTACTGTCTCTGATAAAAATGCGCAAGGTATGCTCCCTTACTCATCCCTGAAAAATGGGAGGTGAGAGTGCAAGGGTATAGATCAAAAAGATGAAAAACAAATTAAGCGCCACTTGGGCATAGCTTTTGCCTCGTCTGAAAAACGAGAATAGAAACTGAGCTAAGGTGGGAAGTCAGTTTAATATTTGTGATGAAAGACACTTAGATCAAACTTACGTAAGGATTCTTTACATTGTTTGAGGAACAAGTTTCATATTCAAAATGAGTTGTCACTTCATCATGTCCTGATGCAACAATGGACTAGCAAAGTGGGCTCCAAGACATAATGGCCTCCTTAATAAGTTCTCTCAACTAGGTGTTATAACGTTTTCTTAAGTGAGTGTGATTTACCCAAAAATTCATAATAAATAAATTGGGAGTATCTCAGCTTTACGTTACCTCCTTCTGATAGCACAGTGGGTAACTAAATGCGTCTCATGTTGTACTCATCACTAAGGTCGCCATACGGATACAGACACGGTATTTGACGCTAACTCACAAGGAAAAAAAAGTCTAGTGGGTAAGCAGAGTGCTTCTCTGTTTCATCCACAAGGTTAGACAATGGTGGATTACTTTAGGGTTACCTGGAACAACCCCCATTATTGTAGCTTAAGGCAATATGCCAAAGGGGTTATGTTCAAGTTGAGTACGGATAGTGGACATACCCTTTTTCTCGTAACCTGCAATACAGTGTGAAGTGAAAGTGGTGTGTTTTTTTATATTTTTAACTTAAATGTGGTTTCAAGTAGCACACCAATTTGGTAACCTGCATGTAAACATGTGTATTAGAATTTTTGTGTTATGTTTTTGCCATGCCTTTCTTTAGCAAGCATTAGATCCTATAGAAAACAAGTTTTAGTAATTTTCTAGTTTCACAGATTGATTTTAAGAAAGAGAAATTTACACCTTGATTTTGATTCCTAAAATCACCAAAAGGCGTGAAGGAAGAGCATACGTAATTTGAACAATCCTACTAAGACAAATCACATGAAAGATTACTTTATCCTTTTAGAATCATAGAAAAAGCATTTTGAACAGTGTCAAATACAAGGTTGTACATAGTTTTTTTGATCTCCAAGATTTCTTAGAATGTGCGAGGAGAGAGCATACACACTTTACAAGCCTCGTTCAAGCTAAGAAATGAAGACTGTTAAGCTATGCAAGTTGAAATAACAAAACAAAACTTTGCATCTACCTTTTTAGTCTTAGAAAAAACCTTAGAAAAGTTTAGTAAAATGATTTTACGGCTTGGAGATTTTTTTTCAAATTTTAACATAGACACCTGCGCGCCCAGAATGACACCAGCGCACCCCAGCTGATGGATACACATCCTAACCAACGTAGATGCGTGGAAGAAAACACTAATAGAGGGGTATAACACCTACGCAGGCATGCTTGATAGGTACGCTAGGGTTCTGATGCGGATGCATTTGTCTCAACGGGTACACCTGTTAAACAAAATTAAATAAACCCACAATATATCAAAAATACACCAGTGCTCATAGAGACACATATACGCCTAGTAAGTGATGGAGATGTGGATATGTCAACAGAGACGTTCCCATGTCAAAATGACATATTTACACAATGGGGTCATATACACTAGTGCATCTAAAGAGACGGAGACGTGGGTCAGCCGACATAGATGGGCATGGGTCAACGGTTACGTGCCCCTTGGAAAAATGTCTTGATAGAGAATAGTACAACCAGACAGGTGCACACCTTTTTCAATAGGGATGATAGAGTTTTGACAAGGATGCACCCCTCTAAGACACCTATGCATACCCCCTGAAAAACCTACGAAACTCGTGGATTTGAATTTTTTAAAAAGTAAACAGGTTATTTGTTAGTCAAAGAAGCCTATTTATAGTTCAAACCCACAAAATATATGTGAACAAGGGTGAGTTAACTAGTTTTAGAAATGGAAATAATAATAAAAAAAATTCCTCTAAAAAACCTATAAGTAAACTTTGAAAAACTTAAAAGACCTCCATTAATGGAGGATGGACATAAGTGTCCCACTGGGCATGCCAAATGTGTTCAAAGAAAGGTTGTAAAAACTATGGAATAGGGTAAGAACACTCAAGAACCCCAAATATTTTTACAAAACTAATCAATGGACCATCAATTAAGAAATAAACAAGGATTCCTACATTGCATGCATTATTTTAAAGCAAACAAGAAAATTTAGCAAATATAATTACCCTATATTCTTGAGAGCTTAAGTAAATGAGCCTAATAAGGATCTAAGCAATCAGTTTATCTTTAAGAGAATGTGATCTCACCATTAATGGCTTCAAGGCCAATGGTTCTTCCCATTTACTCCATGTTGTGTGGTTAAATGCAAAAGATAAAGTAAAATAACTCAATAAGATGAAATAAAACTCCTGATCCTAGCAATAATACTATAGTTTATGTTAGAGGGAAGAAGTGTTCTTGAAAATGAGAGGGGGGTAGTGGGCTATTTATAGTTTTTAATTTGGGAAATGGGAGGCTTTTTGGTGCATGTGGGACTAAAAGGGGAGTCAACAAGCTAATTAGCACATCAAAGCAATATTTGACTAAGTTTAGAAGAAGTTGATCATGATTTAGGGTAATTAACCTCGGTTAGACTAATTAATATTGTTTAGAGAGAAATTAGGGTTTTGGGAGGGTTCTGAAAGGCCTAATCAATCCAATGAAATGGATTGATAATCCAGGAAGTTAATAGAAACAGCAAAGAAGAGGATTTTAGCCAAGAAGAGGCTATAATAGCCTATTTAATTGACTTATAAGAGGAATAAGACCAGAAGAGTGTTGAAAAAGGGGAGTTATATAGATCTAATTGAAGATGTGTCATCAATTTACGAGGAAGAGAATAATTAGTGCAATATTAGAGATAATAAATGTGTCTACATGTATGCCTAGCATACTCATAAACAATTCCATCCTTAAATTTTCTCATAAATATAAAAACATACATATGTTCCGTAACTAGCTCACACTGTTTAGACTCCTTTCCATCTTTCAACTGGTATGATACTGATTTATATTTATCAAACTCAACTAAATTATGTTCTATTGCACCTCCAATTTACTCATGGATGTAACTTTCCAATTTTGGTAATCCGCTGCACATACCACAACTTCCATCTAAACAATCTTGACTATAAAAAAATTGTCCAACTTCTCTTTCAAAAAATATCATAGGAATGAAATCCTTGGAAGATATTGGTGGAACTTGAACACCACATTCCGATAACATAGTTTCAGAATGAAAATCAGAACGAATATGTAAAAAATTAGCATAATGCATCGTAAATTCAACATGTTTCCTACAACAAGTGGTGTGAGTGTGGTTGATTTTCACATAGAAAGGCTTCAACATTTCAAAAAAATGTTGACTAATTTTAATTTCTAGATGCTCCTATTCAAACTTACAAAAAAATTGAGTTTGAGTCATATCTAAGAAATTATTTGGATGTGGTTCGCGATTAGTATAACCAACTCTTTGTTTTACAACATCTCTTGTATTAGGTGAAACTCTAGTGTTATCATGCCAAAATTGAATAACAACTTATGTTATAGCATCAAATATATCTTTGTCCTTATGCGGTGCTTTAGTAGAAAATTCCCAAAAATCGGTGTTATTGAGTGATTAAAGGATATTACGTATTTCAGTTGCTTTCATTAGAGTTTTTTGATTAACTTTCAACATTCGACTTGTTTGCATAATCAAACGTTGTTTTTTTGTTGATTCACTTACAACCCTAGTAACAAGTACATGCCACACAATATGACTATCCCTTGTGCATCTCTTGACACCAATAATGTGATATGCATCATAAAGGTTTTCAACAATTGTAGAGGTTTGACCACGTATATTAGATGTTGTCAATCCTAAGGTGTTTAATGTAGGTCTCATTTTAATCAATTTCATCAAACTAACCAACAAATAACATCTTTGGGAATCATTTAAAATTTCAAAATGATTATCCCAAATTTCAGTGGCTTTTCTTTTGATTTTCTGTTCAGAAATTTTGTTAGACATTGGTTTCAAAACGTTCTCAACAATTACAATAAAATAATTAGGTTTCTTACGTAAAATCCTAGTAGCTGTTTTTGTCAAATTTTACTTGTCTATAGTTTCAACCTGAATTTCCTGATTCACATTTTCATTGTCTCCTTCAATTTCAACATCAACTACATCATGAATATTTAATTCTTCTTCAAAATTGATGGTAAAAACATCTTCATCATGAGTATTTAATTCATCTTCAACATTGACAGTAGAAACATTAATTCTTTCCTCATTGCTTACAATAGTAGGGGTTGAAGATGAACCTCTTCTTGATTCATGAATATTCCACATTCGCTCAACATTTTGAAATCTTTTTACCTCTAATTCATCTGGTTTTTTTTACTTATTGAATTACTTTTTTGATTTTGTTTCTTATCTCCCATGATGTTTTGCTTATGGTGATAAGAAAAACATGCAGAAAGTGACAAAATTTTGTAGTAATTCGTACAGTAAGGAAAAAACGTAAAAATCACATGGTAATTCGAATGTTGGGACGAGTGTAAATATGATTTAATAACCAAAATTGTGCTTTATAAACCATGCTCGCATTTTATAAAGCACACTCACAGTTTTATCTATATGATAAAATCCAAACCTCAAGGCTCGAAAAATCTTTGTTTTTCCCCAACTAGAGCTATGAGAGGTCATTATGGCATGTAAAAGGTCAAAAACTTCAAATTTGCTCTTCTGCGGGCTTGAATCATGCTGAAAAATTGCAAACATCTCACAAAAATGGTACCGTCACATAGGAAAGACTGTTAGCTTCGTAGAAATATTGATTTTAAAGTGAATAGAATAAGATAAATATCATTTTATAATTTTTTATTAACAATATGTCTTTAAGACATTCTTTCCTATGAATGTTTATGTCTACATTTTAGACTACAACTTTTGTTTCACTTATCAAAATGTGATAAAACCTATACCATTCCAAGCATGGAAAAATTATTTACACGTTAAAAAAAATATTTGATTTCGATATTTTTTGATATAGTTATGGTGGTAAAACGGAAAGTGCTTCGTTTTCTAAATTTTTCAAACCACTTTCATGGAAAAAATCATAAAAAAAATTTCTTGAAAAAATACAAAATAAAATCCATCCCAAGATAGACAATGACATCTAACTTTTCACTGAAGGAAAAAAAATATAACAAGATTTGGTCATCCAAATCGCGGGCAAATAGACTACAATCTTATAGGTTTTTTCACAAATAAAATTCAAGTCATATAATTTTGAGTGTTTAATATAGCTAAAGTTGTCCATTTTTTTTAAAATGTAGTTTATAAACTAGATTCCGGATGCTACGATTCATATTCAAATAAAATTTTCTAATTTTGAGTGCGTGTATTGCTAATAATCCCTACATGTTTAAATTTCACTATTTTTTGCAATATGATGTCCACTTATGACCCCTTTTTGGTCCACCAACTTGCTGTACTTACCCCTTGCTGGAATGATAAAAATAGCTTGCCATAGTCACATCAAACCTGGGAACTCTTCAAACCATTCAAGTTCACCCCCACATAGATCCCATGCTCCAAACATATGTTATTTAGGATATGATCTATAAATAGTACAAATAAATTCATCCATCTCACCCAAACATTTAACACTGTCCACAATAGGTGAGTTCCCAACACTATATTTGTCACATAAACATGTTAACCATATTTTTGTTTAAAAATATCTATCTTCTGTCTCCTCATAGTAATTACGAGGATTAAAAAATTTAGCAGCATTAAATATTGGTAAATCGTTGAATCTTGAATCAAAAGAGAATCAATTACCTGAACTATAAACCTTTTTCCCAATCCAATGTAACCATCTAGTGTCCTTGATCTTTGTGACTTATGCAAGCTCTCAAATCTCAATGCATGTACATGTAATGTACTTGTTCCATTTGCTAACTCAAGATATCCTCCTTGTGCCCTGGATAGAAAAGATGATGTATGTGCAGTACCTGCCCCAAATATGCCTCTTTGAAATCTCCTATGAAGCATATCAACTGTGATATCTAATATAATCCCAATGGAAGTAATGTCAACATGATCCTCTTAATTTTTTTTATTCAGCTTATTTAAATCAATAAACACATGTGCAAGTAAATGGATGCAAAATTGTACCTGAAATATTGTTGCCAAATCATACATTTTTTTCTCCTCTAATTTCCATTCTTTCAACAAATCAGGCATGAGTTTGATAAGTCTTTCCATGACCTTTCCTCTAGAAAGCCACCTAATTTGTTGAATTTGTAACACCTCCAATCTATTGATTTGAAATGACTCCATCAACTTTCTTAATGATCCATGTCTTTTAGTAGTTTTTCCAAGCCATGAATATATTTATTTGCAAATTTATCAAAAAATTACAACTCTGGAAAATAAAATGAAGCTTCATTTCTGCTAATGCTTCTTGATGAGCTATACAATGAATATATAATAAATTAAGAGCATATCGACGAAGCTTCGTGGATAAACCTTCACGAATTACCCTCATGTCAGACACCCCATCGGATCCAAATCCAACTAACTTTATTAAGGATAAATTCATCTCTGTTAAAAGAGTGATCACAACATCATACATAGCTTGAGTTGTTCCATCCTTTATTTCGAGGAGTCGTATAAATTTTCTTACACATTGACCTCTTCCTCCATTTCTAAATTATGTAATATAAATAATCAAATGTTGTTCCATAGTACAATCAATACTTTCATCAACTAAAATAGAGTAAAATGGACTATGAAATATCTCATCTTTCAAATTTTTCCAGTAAACCTCCTTAACAACTTGTAAAAAATATTTTCTAGATGTTGTCTTTGTATATGCAGAATACTCATCTATTAGAGGCATGTGTGGAGTTCCTTTATACCTATTCAAGTCACAAATTGGCTTATAGAGCTCTAAAGATAAATCATGCATGGCAACAAAATACATATTCTCCATCACTGATATAATTATCTCATTCTCAACATCTACCATGAGTTCTATGTGTTTAGTGATTGGAATGCTACTTTGTTTATTTTATTCCTCCAAACATTGTGATGAAAATTTATGAGGCTATGATTCTGCATGGGTAAGAAGGCCACTAACTTGAAGGGTGGAGCTACCATATTTAGCAAATGGACTATCTCGCTTATATTTGACACACCAAAAACATTTTATCATTTCTACACCATTGCAGTATTTTACAGCATAAGCCCATGGAAATATTGTTTTCCATTTGGCCTTAAATATCCTTTTAGGTTTCTTTGATGTAGGTTCCTCTTCCAAAAATTATGCTCCATCTAAATCATGTTTTTCTTGTGCAAGAATATCAAATTCTTCATTTTGAGAATAAGATGGCTGACTAGAATGCTGAGAGATACCAAATGCATCAACAAGTGACAATTATTTCTTATCCTTCTTCGGATGACCAATGACAGCCATTTTCTCACAACTTACAACACACTCGTCACCTATTCCAATGAAATAATTATAAATAATTATCAAAATAGTGTTTTCAAATGAATTTCCATGTGTATTATTTTGACAATTTAGAATTAGAGAATAGAGAATATTTAAGAAAATAATTTAGAATAATTTGTATAATCATGCAACATTAAAATCTTAGATATAAGGTTGCACTAACAGAGGGTCATGAATTCATATTCCTCACCTCTTCAGGCTTGGCAAACTACTCCTCGCTAAAGCTATCCACTCCCTCAACATTTAATGTTCAACACCAGATAAGTTTTATGTCTAATTTCACACAATAGATTATGAAAACACAGTTGAGTAGGGCTTACAACAAAAAATAAAAATTAAATTCTTTCACAAAAATAAAAAACAACAAATTATTAAACTGTTTCTTTACACACACACACACACACACACACACACACACACACACACACACACACACACACACACACACACACACGTGTGTGTGTGTGTGTGTGTGTGTGTGTGTGTGTGTGTGTGTGTGTGTGTGTGTGTGTATGTATATGTATATGTATAAAGAAACAACATATATGTACAAATTATTAAACTGTTTCTTTACACACACACACACACACACACACACACACACACACACACACACACACACACACACACACACACACACACATATCAAGTTATTCAATGCAAGAAGATGATAATTTCAAACTTAACAATATGGTAAATTTTAATAGCAGGATGAACAAATTCCAGTGCTTCTTCTTGTAAATTATAATATACAACCAAGTCAGAAAAATCAACATACTAAAAGATAAATAATATTAAAATTAGAAACACGATGCATTAGAAAGAATAAGTAGAAATGGAGTCCCAATGGGATATTTGGACCATTGCTAAAACCTCTTGCACAGATGGCAAGGAAAATACATTTGGGGATTCCAATGATTGTATGCTTTCAAGGTGAAAATTTTAAAGTGGCAAATAATCCTTCAACTTAATCCTTCTACTGATTCTGGACTATGAGCGGTGGGAAGTGGGAGTCATGGGACTGTAAGCTCAAAATGAAGAGGAAAAGATTCAAGATTCCTATTACCTGTAATTGAATTATGGCATAGCTATAATAACAGAGAGAGGTGAATTTATGCTTCTCTAGTTGATATCATTTTATACAACAAACAAATATTCTTTGTAACTGTATGAAATAACTTGGATTATTAATCACCTGCAGGCTGTGTCTACCTTGTTGGAACTTGGAAGTTGGAAGGATCATTGGATTTCGCTGAAGGATCCCAAGAAAAAATATATTCATCGAATTCGATATATTTTCAAAAACACGTTCCAATTTAAAAAAATGCTAAAGGAATGGAGTTCTCGTTATGGTTCCAATATATGCACTTTGACTAATAGAATGGACATGTTTTACACTTTGCACAGAAAGAGCTGAAATGAGTTTCCATTTAAGCCCATCGATCTAAAACAAACATGAATCCCCATTCATTTGGAGTTGCAACAAATTGAGTTTCCTAATTTATCTGGCATAAGACTTATTTTAACAATAAAGTATTTCTTGCCTTGATAATTACAAAGAATGGAATAAAGTGCTTACATGTAATAAGGAAGTCTGATTCAAATCTTTCTTTTGCTACGTAAATTCCTTCTTTCATAGGACTCGTAGACTATGGAAAACTTATGTCGATATTTTTTCCATAGAAAAGGGAGATGTGAGACAATGAGAGTTAGGAGGAGGGTCTGTTCCTTTATTTAAAGCTATTCTTATGGACTACAAGCCCTTATTTTAACAACAGTTTTATTTTTTACCGCTTAAACATATCATATAGTTACACATGGACTATTTCTTCTTTCAATGGCCCAAGACAAATGTGAATCGTGATTGATTCTTGTAATAGTTGGTGAGTCTGACTTGTGGAGTCATGGCCCATGGGACTCAGGAATTACATCTTGGTTTGTTTAGGGTGGAGTCATCATAGCTTCCTTCATGTGTTGCGATTCATTAATATATTTCCAAATTCCTACATTCTACTCCCAGTCTCTAGATACGACAGATCATGGACAAGGATACATATTAAATATTTTCCAAATCCAATGTAAATTCTATATATACGTTTAGAGAAATATTTGGTGAATCAGTTGAACATTTATGGTGGTGACTTTGAGTTAGAATGGCATAGTGGTAAGTGACACCTTTAAATGGAACCCTTCAGGTGACATTTTAATTAAAAAATAGACCTTCACGTTTGTCAAACAATTTTTCATCCTATTTTTTAACGGGAAAAATTAAGGTTGCCCTTTTGTGATGTGTTCAGATCCTTTTGACGGGCTGTGATGTGTTCAATTTTGAACACTAATTATAGACACAAAATCACACACTTGGGTACATTTCTAGGTCCTAAAAGGATGTTAGCATTTACATGATTCCTAAGCAAGAAAACTAGTAATTGACAAATCTTCTTAGCCTATTTGTTTTTCATTTGTACTTTTATTGGCTTCACACATATGTTTATCTTGTCGGCATTTGACTATTTTATCTTTCTATGGATTCATAAATTAGCACTTAGTTCAGACAGTAGCGTCAGATGTTCCTATCTTACTGAGAGCTCCTATCCCTCTTTGTATTTTTCCTACCCCTTTTAGACCCCTTTCTCTTCTTAATTGCATTTTATTACCTTGGGTCGGCCTTTCAGTTGTCAATTACAAAATTCAAACAAGGGAATCATATAAATACATAGTTATGTTTTAAAAATGATGGACCCAACACTAAGCATTAGTATTGTCACCTAAGCTTGCATTCAAAAGGTACAAAAAGTAGTCCAAAGCATCCATCTATCATCCATTCAAGGGACAAGGTTACATACTTTGCATACAAAACATAGGAAGGGTAAGTCTATTCTATTCCATCCACAGATTTTGCATCATTGAGCAAGTCTATCCCTCTATCTAGTGCATCTTGCACAAGGGCATCCTAGGGAATCATTTCTACACAAACAAACAAGAGCTAAATGGATTCTAAGATGTAGTGCAGTGCTCAGTCATAATTTGACTCTGCCGGGTGACCATCGGGGTCAGTTTGACTCCCCATTCTATATTTTCCTTTCTAGATTTGATGTGGTTTGTGGGCTTATGTAGGTGCACTTTTCTTTTGCAGGTTACATGCAATATCAGTGATCATAGTGTGAATATCATGCAATCAACAGAGAACAACTATGGAACCATAGTGAAACAAAATAAATTAGATTCAGATCACCTGTGTAGTCACAGGCACCCAATTCCACTATCTAGTTCCTAGACGCCCCTGTCTAGCTACTGGCACCCATTTCTAGCATTATCTGTGAGCTATAGAATTTACATTGATCAGTTACAATAGTCTTCTAGGTCTGTTCATCACTTTACCCTGCCCAAAATATTTCCAAATTTTTCATAAACCAACTAAGTCCTATAATCCCTTTCCTTTGCTTAGGGTTTTATACTTTACTTTCTTATTTTCTTGTGTCTTTACTATATCTTAACATTTGAAACTCTACAATACGATTTAATTCTATTTTTATTAAATCATTTAGTGAACCCCACTCATAATCAAACACTTGGATCCTCATTTTTATCATTCTATCCAATCTTCTTTCCTAGCTCCTAAAATTCCTTTAATCTCTTTGCATGACTTACTTCAAATGCATCCACCTTACAAAGTTGTTCTCCAAAAATACCTAAACACTATGTATACCCCTTGCAATATGCCACTTGCTTAAGTAAGTGCCATTTTTGATCATCTATCTGATGACTCTATCGGTCCTACTCCTCTATCCAATCAACCCATCTTAGAGTCAATTCAAGCTATACATTGTTTATTTCAAGATAAAATTCAATCTATGGAAACAAAAATTACATCTCTTAAAAATGAAATCCAACATCTTAAGGATGTTTCTTAAGCTCATGCTAGTTATTATCCTATGCCTCACCCCAGCTCTATGTCTTCTACATGTGATCATATAAGTGATCCCTGAGTCTTACCACTCCCCAAACCTCTCAATTTTGATCTAAATACTAAACAAAACAATATTCTTCCTCAACTTCTTACTCATTAGTTAATCAACTTTCCAAATACTCATTGGCATCCTCCTTATTAGTTTCATGATGATGACTTAAGCACCTTGAGCATCAGTGTTTTATTTCATTCTTCACAACATCCTGATACTTTCTCATCTTCAATTGTCAAATCCCAATTGGCTCTGAAATATAATCAATCCATGTCTCATGAGCATCATTCCATCATCACTAATGTTCCTTCTTCGATAAGTCAAGAGCCACCTATCCAACCCATTCCAACTAAGAAAAATCCTCTAAAAATTAGTCCATTCCTTCCTCTCAAGTATTCTACAATGTTACCAATTTTAACTAAGAAACCTCCTCTAAAAATTAGTCCATCCCCTCCTCCTCTCAAGTCTTCTACGGTAGTAAAAATTCCAAATAAGAAACCACTCACTAAGTAAGACCAAAAAACACTAGATCACCTCTTTCGACTTCCTCCTTTCAACCCAAAATCCAACCATGGTTCTAATCTTGCTCCTACCTACCATTATGATGAAAATATGCTTTCTTATGATATATTTCAAGCCCTGTCACCATCACAATTTCTTTCTTTCATCATCTCCATAATTGATACACTAGGGGGGAACCACACTTGCTCCCCCCTCCTTCCATTCCTATTAGTTGTCTCTAATGGCTACTCTCACATTTCACACTTTGTGCTTCATGATTGATCTTTCTCAGCACTCTTATACCTTTGGTACACACCTTGTATTGTCATTACCCTATGATGCACTCTAGTTCCATGGTTCATACTTGATTACTGAGGTTCTAAATCTGAAATAAACCTCACATCCTTCTCTCTTCACGCTCTATGCTTTATGATATATGTTTCTAGCATCTACTTTCACACCTATTTCCCAATGACACACTCTTGTGTTATTGTTCATTCTTAATTTTGAGGGATATTTTATAAATGAACCTCATATTATGCATATCTATTGGGGGGCATGTTGATCCTGTCATCTTCACACTATGCATACCATTTCATCACACTCATACATCACATTTTCATATCTTGGTTGCATTTACTACTACTAGCTTACTCTATTTACATGTTACACTTTGTTTTCCATGCTAAACGAATTCTTAGTATGTCATTATATTTATATATATACACATGTGTATTCACTTGGTATTTTGAGGTGAATGCAAATCTCTTACATGTTCTTACACACTGCAATGATGCATGGCACTGTACCTTCTACCATTCCCACCAAGGCTCCTAGGGGCATCTAATGTTTCTATCATAAACTACACCGGTTCTATTGCTACATTTTTCACTACTTTTCACTGATTTATATATGCTCATGACATACTACTTATCTTTCTAACATGCTAATGGGTGCTTCATGTGTGGCATTTTCTTTGTAGGACTCTATACCACCATGGTTTTCTGAGACATTTTTCTTTCTATTGTTTCCATTATATGATATTGTTTTTGGGATATGCCCTTTGTCTTGTATTCTCATTTTATGCTTTTGGCTATTTTTGCCTTAATCATCTTGTGACATTATGAGCAATATCCCATATCTGAAATTCACTTTTCATGGTCTATCTTGTCTTATTAAATTTTTGTCATATTGTCTACTAGTTTTTTTTCACTAACATGTGTTGTTAGCCTACTTTTATTGCATCTGCCTTAGTATCTACCATGCACATCCCCTACCCCTGTAGGTATCTTCTTTAGTTTAGTATCAAGTCCTCTCTTTTGGTCTGCACACTCCTACATTCATCACATGTACCCCAAATGAGGGGGGACATGCATTGGATGAAAAAATCACCTCTATAACAACTTAGAACTACAATAAAGATTTGCAAAGAACATAAATACAGTCATAGAACTACCCAAAATATGACTTGGGTCCTCAACACAACACAAAAACCACCATCCAACATCAAACACTAGTGCCTGGATCTTCCTTCAGGTGCTAATTTCCTAGGGGCACATACAGTAAGATTATCAGATCAACACAGTTCACAGAAGTCTTCAGATAAATTACACAATTATAGGCACAATCCTCCAGTCGTAGAATCCATTCTATCTCCTTCAATCGGTGCAAATCAGAAGAATCAAGACAAAAGGAACAAATCAAGGACGTAACATTTACAGTGGTGCTTATTAGGAAGAGTCATGGAAGGAGAGTAACACTAGACCTCTCTCCCCAATGCTTGCTCATTGGCGTGAGATCACCTAAAAAACTTGTACTTGGCATGAGAACTCCCAAAATCACTCTTAGCATGAGATCACCTAGAAAAATCACTCTTCACAACATTTCTAGGACATTTCTTATCCTTTACACTCTTACACATCACGTGTACACTTTCCTTTTACTACTTTTACATACTGTTCATAAAATTTACTTAGAATTTTCATATACATAACTTTGACTACTCTTTCACTCTTATTTTATAGGTCCATCCTTAATACATAACAAGAATAATCTTACAAGAACAACAACATGTACAAGCTATGTATAATGCTTCACCCCTAGGGTCACTTTCCTTTCCTAGTCTCCACACTTCACTTGTCCACTCGACACGTTATTGGACACACACTCTACATGGATCATAAGGTACCAATCTTCTATCTACTTTATGTTATCAAGTATTCACTCAACAACATAATGCGGGGGAAAATGTTTACGCAAAATCACACACTTGGGTACATTTGTAGGTCCTAATAGAATGCTAGCATTTACATGATTCCCAAGAAAGAAAAATAGTGACTGACAACTTCCCTTAGCCTATTTTTTTTTCATTTGCACTTTTATTGGCTTCACACATATGTTACTCTTACCGGTATTTGACTATTTTATCTATCTATGGATTCAAACACTAGCGCTCAATTCAGACAGTAGTGTCAAGAACTCCTATCCTCTTAGCTACTCATGTCCCTATTTATCTTTTTCCTACCCCATTTAGACCCCTTTCACTTCTTAATTGCATTTTATTACCTTAGGTCATCTTTTCAGTTGTCAATTATAAAATTTAAACAAGGGAATCATATAAATACATAGTTATGTTTTCAAAATTAAGGACCAAACACTAATCAATGCTATTACCACCTAAGCTTACTTTTAAAAGGCACCAAAAGCACTCTAAATCATCCATCTAACATATATTCAAGGGACAAGGGATGTATACACCATATACACAACATAGGAAGGGGAAGTTTATTCTATACCATCCATACATTTTTCATTATTGAGCAAGTCTATACCACTATCTAGTACATCTTGTACAAGGGCATCCTAGGGAATCATTTATACATACACACATATAAGAAATACATGGATTTTGAGATGTAGTGCAACATTCGGTCATAAGTTCACTCTGTTGGGTGACCACCGAGGTCAGTTCGACTCCCCATTCCAAATTTTCCTTTTTAGATTTGATGTGGTTTGTGGGCTTGTGCAAGTGAACTTTTATTTTGTAGGTTATAGGTAACATCGATGATCATAACATGAATATCAGGTGACAAAAATAAAATAATTGTGGAACCCTAGAGACCCAAAATAAATTAAATTCCAAGCACTTGTGTAGTCATAGGCGCTCAGTTCTAGTCTCCAACGTCCAGGCATTCCTTTCCAGCTACGGGCACCTGTGTCCAACATTATATGTGAGCTCCAGAATTTATAGTGAGTAGTTGCGAAAGTATTCTCAATCTATTCATCACTTTACCCTACCCAGAATACTTCCATATTACATGTAAACTAGCGAAGTCCTCTCATCTCTTTCCTTTCCTTATGGTTTTATACTTTACTTTCTTATTTTCTTGTGCTTTTACTATATCTTAACATTTGAATATCATACATTACAGAAGTTACTCTATAATAGGATTTAATTCTATTTTTATTAAACCAAGCATAAAAATCTCCAAATTGTTTACCAAGAGTGCTCCATAATGCAATGTTATCTCTAACAATGATAAACACTCTAGTTATTGTGTGGTTCTTTAATTGTATTTCTTTATAAAAAACTAGAAAACAATTATCTCTTTATAGGGACTTTGAATTTGAATTTGAAAATTTTAGCATGTATGTTATCTTCCAATGGATAGAAATAGGAAATTTTGAAAGGGGTGGATAGACCCATCCATATAAAATTTGGTCAAAAATCAAGTCACCAAGATAATATACAAACACTCCTAATGTGTGTCAAGACTATGCAATTGGTCCCTAATCTAGATCCCAAGAGGTCCAAAGAACATTGCTTTGTCTAAGGATATAAATGAGTTGCATGTGTATATAGAAGTAATAATTTTGAGAGAAACAAGATAGACAAAATAGTATCACTAGTCCCCAAAAGTTTTATTAATATATGTGTTTTGTACATGACAAAAATCTCTAGGGATATGTATGGATGTTTATCTTCAAATTATTTGTTTGATATACAATGCTAAATGAGTATAAATATTTTACAAATTCACAAAGGCATACATAGTTTTTATGGAAGTTGAACTATTTGGGTTTTCATGTACAATGCTTTACCTTTCGACCATTAGATGCTATGTGCACGATATGTTGTTTGATACATGTTGGTTGTAGAATTTGATCTTGAAAATAAACAACAATCATAGGAAGACAATCCCTCCTCTTTATGGGAGAGGTTCCCTTACTGAACAAAAAAGAGAAAAAACCAAACACTTATTTAGAATATAAACATTTGTTCAATATTTTGGTAAAATATTTTGATATTTTAGATGCCTTCATTCAAATATTTTCAATACAGAATAAAGGAGAATAGAGGAACTAGTATTCAGAAATCGAAGAGAGGAGAGCACTTTCAGACACATAGATTACAGAATGATATCTTACCGATGCTAGATAAAATAACAAGATTTAAACTAAAAACACAAGACATTGATGGGTGCCATTATTCCTTTCATTTAATCAACTCTTTGTTGATGTCATATTTAAACCAGGGGTTTGTCTGAAGCTATATGCAACAATAAAATCTTAGTGATCTAGAAATTGACTGTAGGTATTTGTTATTTTATTTTCTGGGGTTTTTTTGCAGTGTCTTTAGGATTCCATGACCAAAGCCTTATTATCTCTATGCTATAAGAAACTTGCTGAAATAAACACTCATTGTGAGAATGAATTGCTGGAAATAAACACACATACAAGAATAAATAGATTTTTGGAAATAAACACACAATGCAAAAGTAAACACACTTTTATTAGAAATAAACACACGGTTGAAAATGCCGTGAAAATATTGTAAGGAAATGAAAATCTAGTCTATAACACCTATAGGGATGAGTATAAAACAAAGTTTAACTTAAAGAATCAAAAAGCATTTACATAATTAATAGATATACACTATTTTATTTAGAAATATAAATGCTAATAAATTGAGAATCCTAGTTCTTGGAGGAGTGGGACCTTGCTCCACGTTGAATCAGGATTTGACAAAGTGATGTTCTCTCAAAATGAAGTGGCTATTTTATTGCTGAAATATTTTGTTTTACAAAAACGTACTAGATATTTCTATATCTCTATCTCTATGTATCTGTATGTATATGTTATCCCCCTTTAAATCTATTTAAAGGTCTTTATATATATATATATATATATATATATATATATATATATTTCATTCAAAGATGCATTTACAACCATAATTGTTCTACCGATTCATATGGAACCAAATTATGCTTAAAATAGATGTTGAATTTGGAACCTTGCTAGATGTATAGTTGTCTGATAAGTTATCCATAGATCTTCGAGTATGAAGAATCAGAAATATTTTGATCTTCTCCTGATTGAAAGGCTCATTGATTTATCTATCATTGGATGTTGTCAAAATAAATAGATTCCCATTGGTTCCTAAACTTTGGAGAAGTTCTGGAACTAAAGGGGATTGTTCTTGATCTAATCATGAAATTTTTGGAGCTAAACGCATGATTTTTGGAACTAAGTCCAAAAGTTATGGAACTAAGTGATAGAGCCCATAAATTGTGTGATAGAGTTCCGGAACTAAGTTTGGAAGTTCTGGAACTAAGCCGTATTGAAGCCAAGGCTCCCAAAAACATGTTGATTGCTTCATACTTCATTCTCTGATTGATTATGACATGTTTTATTACAAAAAAATGAATTTCCACACACTTTGTTAGGAATTACAGAGCTTTTAAAATTTAGAACTAAATTCAACAAAAGATGGAAAATTACATCCTAACTTACATTAAATCAAACAAAAGTCACAAATGTAGTCAAAATTGATAAAAAGGAGATTAAAATAAGATCATTTATTGTGCATTAACGAGACATATTTTGGCCTTATCATCTCTCCCATACTTACTTGTTTGTAATTCCCCTCACAAACTTTACTCTTCAAATCGTGGGTTATGTATTCTGCATACCAATTGAATGATCAGGTTAAATGGATGAAACTGAATATCCCAGTGGTTTAGTTTAGAACTACTCTACCCTGATCTTGCTTCTACTTTCCCCTGTCATTCCTCAAATTGAGTGAGATCTTGAGGCTCTCTATTTTTCCATGATGACATGGGAGTGAGAAGAAGGGGAGGCCTTGTTCTCATTCCCATCCATATGCCCCTACATTTTTCATTGACCTGAGGGATTAGTGTGCACAAGGCTTTAGCTCTTTCTAAGCTCCATATTAATTTTGTGGGAGATATCACTTCTCTTCTTCTCAATGTAACTGTGAAAAAATCCCATATTTTCAAACATCTATCATAAATCTCTTCAAAGTTCTCCTCCTCATAAAAGTTGAAGGCATCAATGCTTTTATGTAAACTAGCTAGATAGTGTGCCTTGAACCAACTAGCAAAGGAATGTAATATGAAATGTATAGCAAAGGAAGATGGTTTACCATAGTGAGTCCTCATGCAAATACCAAATGAAATAGCTTTTAATAGATGCCTAGAATCTATTTCTTTCTATGCAACCTGATTTTAAAGAGCAGAAAAAAATGCATTCAGCTGGCTTTCCCCTACATACAATTGATCATGAAGCCTGTGTTATTTTCTAGCATAAGATTGTAGAGAATATTTTTCTGTTATGCACTAGCTAAGGAATAGGATGTCATTAACTTAGATTCATCTTTTATTTCATGTGGAAGGCCACATGCAATTCTTGACATTTGCTAGTGAATGAATTTCTCTTCCAAAAAGATACTGTATGCAGGATAAGGTATGCTACATGTGAGTAACGTTTCACTCAGTATGCAAGCCATTTGTATTTTTACAAGACATTTAAATTTGTCTTCTTTCTCTTTGTAGATTTTTTCTTCCCATTTCTTCCTTGTTTTCTTTTCTTCTTCCATCTTGTTTCTTAGGTCCTCATTTGATGTTTTGAATTCATTAAGTTCCCTATAGGTATTATCCCACAAATTCTTGAGTGGCTAGTAATTTAGTTCAGTCTGTGCAGGTCCTGTTGACATAGCACTTGGTATTCTGGAAAATTGACATTCTTCTTCTTTTTCCATCATTTACTATTTGACCATTGTCAATTCTTAATTCCTATTTGTGAGCTGATTTGTTAGTTTCTCAATGAGCATTTCCCTTTGTACTAACTTTATTTTGAGGAATTTTAATTCCTCATCCTTCTCTTTAATGGCGAGTTCTGCTCTGGACAAAAACAAATTCTATTTTAAGTGTCATTTTTCCTCCTTTTTGAAAAGTTCATTGGGAAATGAGCATTCCTCTTCTACCAAAGGGGATTTCCCTTTCTGTTTCCAAGATGCCAATTCTTCTTCTTTATGTGACTGTGCTGTTGGTTCACCAAACTCTTGAAAAGCATGTTCTTCAAATCTTTCATCTTCCTTCTCCACCTTAGTTTGGATTGGCTCAGGAGGAGTCATGGTCATGCTGCCCAAAATATCAATAGCTTATTTTTCCAACCCATCCTGTTCTTCCATATCTTCTGGAATTTTCCTAGATCTCTTATGAACTCTTCTTCTTTGGGGAGTTTCAAAATGTCTGGAAATGGGTTTCCTTTAAGAGCTTCTTCTGACTTTGACCTCATGCTCTAGCTTAGGTGAACTATCACTGTGAGAGACAAATATTAGTTCTCCTGGTTCTGTTGTAGAGGAAGGAGTTTATTTGACAGGAACAGTAGGTTCTGTAGCTTTAATCCTTCTTCCAGATCTCCTTATTTTTGGTACATTACCCCCGCCTATTTCCTTCTTTTCCTCTGCAGGGGCATAAATCTCCAAATTACTTATAGGAGAAAAAGGGGTTGGTATTCCCCTCCTAATAAGATCAGGGTTTTTCTTAAACTTGTTAAGAAAATTTTCCCATATTTCTTCTCCATTTTTCTTCAAAAGAAAATGGTGTTGGCAAACCAAATGGATTAACCCATGATGTCTGATTTTTCCAACTCCCCAAGAATACCTCTGAGCCATTGTATGGATGGAGTCAAAAAGGAATCTTGGAAGATTTACTATATATTCTGGTTTTGAATTTCCATACCTAAGATATATTAACATCTTAAGGACTTCTCTTCCCACAGTCCCAAATTGACCATCACAAGTTAAATACTTAACTACCCAAAATGCTACCCTGTCAAAGGGTTTAGACAAGCTAGCCCTTCTGACCCCCTTTATGATTTTATTGGTGTTATAGATATATTGGTGCTTAGATTCCCCCTCTTGTACCAAGGTTTCCATCAGATCCTTAAGTGTTCCCTTGACAGGATTTGGGACATGCACAATTGGTATTCTAGACACATTAATCACTGTAGTGATAGTAAAAGGAAATATAATGCTTCTAACTTTAGTTCTGGATTATTTTAAATTTACAACAAATTCCCTTACCAATTTGTCATTGTAACTTGAGAACTTTTTTAGAAACTCCAGCCACCCTTCTCGTCCAAAAATGGTTGCCACTTCTTCATCTGCAATAAGTTAGGTAGCATCCTCTGGCTCTAACTTATTTTTAATCCCCATGGCAAAGAGGATGATTAAAATTCTTCTTTATTCAAATTCAGAATTAGTTGTAGAACTATTGGATTTAGTTGCAGAACTATTGTGTTTAGCTACGGAGCTGTTGTACTTATCTGCGGAATTGATGTGTTTAGCTATGGAATTAAGATACAATTCTTTGACTTCTTGTTGAGCATAAGATAATACTGAGAGGGGGGGTGAATATGTATTATGATATTATTTCAAACTTCAATACTTAAACTTAGATCTATAATCACGAGCAATGTGAATATATCAAATCAATCAAAGAACACACAACTTAATGCATGTAGACACAGATATACGTGGAAACCCTTTCGGGAGAAAACCACGGAGAAACTTCTTTCTTTATATATATTTCTCAAAAATTTGTAGGCACTAACCTACTGGAGACACCAATCCCCAAATTACAGTTTTGTAGGCATCAACCTACAGGAGCACCCACCCCTTTTTCTAAGCACCAACTCAGTAAGAGACACCGATCTCTTCGAATATGAAGGCACCAACCTTCCTTACAAAATTTTCTTTCCACTTTTGAACTTGTCTCTTCCTCAATGAATAATGGAGAATTCTTCTTCTTACTTTCAGATTTGCTGTTCTAAAATTCTGCCCTTACACTTCCTCTTCTTCTTATTTTTCCTTAAGATATTCAACTTGAATCCATGCTTAATAAGTCTCATATGAATCTTCTTATATAGCCTTTCGTACCTTTTTGAAAAGACACATCGTTCCAACTGACACAACCTTTCCATTAACACAACTTAATTAAGTGCATTAGTCGGTTAAAACCAAAAAATAATTAATGCAGCCCATATTTATTAAATGCACATTAATCAATGTAATTAACCACTTGATAGGAGCACTACCCCTCCTTAGACAAATCACTGTTATCATTAAATCGCTGCCAGCCATCATTAAATATTCTTTTTCACCATAAAACATTGCATATGAACACCTTAAAATGCAAATATCTCTCTCTTATGTATAGCTGTGTATATCTCGATTATACCATGATAATCCTCATGCAAAAATGCTTCTTTTCATGTATTTAAACTTTCATTTTCTACCCTTCTATACTACTGGTTATTTCCGTTACTTTCTGACAGATTTCCATTTACAAGTTCAACACCTCTTTTGACATCAATGACAATATTTCCAACAATCTCCCCCTTTGTCATTGATGGCAACCCCAAAAAATAATCTCCTATTTTACAGCTTCCTCTTTCCGTAGCTCCCCCTTACTACTATTCTTCCCCTTTGACATCAATGGCAAAGGGTCATCCTAGGCGCTGAAAAATTTGTAAAGTTTTAGCTCCCCCTTAACCAGTGCTACCCTTGACTCTTTAATGTAAAGATGTAAAAGAAATTACTCCCAACTTATGTCGTAGATATTCAAATGTCTCCTTTGGAAGTGGCTTAGTGAAAATATCTGCTATTTGTTCGGATGTAGTGACATACCCCAACTTTACATGTTTCTCTGCCACCTGCTCTCTTAAGAAGTGATATCTTATGGGAATGTGCTTTGTTTTGGAATGCATAACCAGATTCTTTGAAATACTTATTTCACTAGTATTATCACATAATATGGAGATGGGATGATCATAATCTACTTTGATATCCTTCAAGGTCTGCTTAATCCATAAAATTTGCATGCAACATAGTACCACTGCTATATACTCTGCTTCTGCTATGGATAGAGATACATAATTTTGCTTCTTACTTAGCTAAGATACTAGGCTGTTTCCAAGAAAAAATGCTCCTCCACTTGTACTTTTTCTGTCATCTACACATCCTGCCCAATCTGAATCTGTATAAGTTTTCCATGTCAAATATTTTCCTTTTGGATACCACAACCCATATTCCATAGTTCCGTTTAGATATCTGAATATGCATTTTACAACTTGCACATGTGTTTCTTTTGGCCCTGCTTGAAAACGTACCACCATACCCACTACTTACATAATATCTGGTCTGGATTCTGTCACATATAATAAACTCCCAATCATTGATCTATAGAGAGTTTGATCAGCATATGGAGATTCTTCATCTTTGCTTAACTTGGTTCTGGTGATCATCAGTGTGTTGACAGGTGCACACTCCTCCATACCAAAATTTTTCAACATTTCCTTCACATACTTGGTTTGGGATATAAATATTCCTTTATTAGATTAAGAAATTTGCAATCCAAGGAAAAAGGATAACTCACCCAACATAGACATTTCAAATTCCTTTTGCATGTCTTATGCAAATTTTATAAACATTTCTTCATTATCTCCTCCAAAGATTATGTCATCCACATATACAACCACAATTAACTAGTGTTCATCTTCAGTTTTGATGTAAAGATTACTATCAGCATGTCCTCTCTTGAATCCTTGGTCTTGTAGATGTTGATCAAGCCTTGAGTACCATGCTCTGGGGGCTTGTTTTAATCCATACAATTCCTTTTTCAACCTACACACATAATCTTCATTTTCTGATAATAGGAACCCTTCAGACTGTTCTATGTAAACCTCATCTTATGAATTCTCATTTAAAAAGGCTGATTTGACATCCATTTGGTATACTTTGAAATTTTTAAACACTGCGAAAGCAAGGAACACTTTGATTGCTTCTAGTCTAGCAACCGGAGCAAAAGTCTCTTCAAAATCAACACCTTCCACTTGAGCATACCCTTTGCATACCAATCTTGCCTTATTTCAAGTGACTTGACCATCTTCATTTAGTTTGTTCCGAAATACCCACTTAGTGCCAATCACATTCTGACTCTTTGGTCTGGGAACTAGTTCCCAAGTTTCATTTTTCTCAAATTGATCTAATTCTTCTTCCATCACCCTCAACCAATGTTTATCATGTCTTGCTTCTAAAAAGTTCTTAGGTTCTACCTTCAATAGCAGAGAAAAATACACTTGCTCAGAAGCATTTGTAATTCTTCTTCTGGTTTGAACACCGGTATCAAGTTCTCCAATAATCTGACTTTCATCGTGATTTTTCTAAAGGAAGCGAGATGGCATCTTGGCATCCTGTCTTTCTGATTTACTCCGCTCTTTAATATCTTATTCTTCCTCTTGTTCTTCTTTCACAAGACTTGGTATTTCTAAAGACTCTTCTGAATTTTCTTTTGTCTTTAGATCCAGACCCTCATCCACTCTGACACTTACACTTTCTATGATAGTCCACAACCTCTTGTTATAACATCTGAAGGCTTTACTTTTAGTGGAGTACCCAAGAAAAATCCCTTCATCGGATCTTCAATCAAATTTGCCTAAGTCCTCTTTGGTTCTTTTAATGAAACATCTGCTCCCAAATACCTTAAAATATTTGACCGAGGCTGGTCTTCCTTTCCATAATTCATATGGATTTTTGTCATGGTTAACTCTGATTTGCACTCTATCCAAAACATAAATGGCAATACTTACCGCTTCTTTCTAGAATCTATCTGATAGCTTAGATTCATTCAACATTGTTTGGACCATCTCTTAAATAGTTATGTTCTTCCTTTCTACCACTCCATTTTGTTGTGGAGTTCTTGTAGCTAAGTATTGTCTTTTAATTCCATGGTCTTCACAATATTCAATAAATTCATTTGACATGAATTCACCTCCATGATCTGACCTTAGACATTTAATCTTCAGCCCTGTTTCATTTTCTACTAATGCCTTGAAAGCTTTGGACTTTCCAAATGCTTTAGATTTTTCTTTCAAAAATGCTACCCATGTCATTCTAGTGTAGTCATCAAATGAGTAACATAAAATAACTCTCACCTTGAATACTTTTCATTATGGTGGGTCCACACAAATCCATGTGAATTAGCTCAAATGGTTTGGTGGATGAATGCTCCTTTGTTTTGAATCTTGTTCTGGTTTGCTTCCCAAGCTGACACTGCTTGCATAGAGTACTCGAAGGATTTGTTATTTTAGGAATGTCCTGTACGGCCTGCTTATTGCTTATCTCACAAGATTATCAAAATTTATATGTCCCATCCTTCTATGTCATAGCCAACTCTCCTCAACTTCACTTAGGCAACATTTTTCTTCTTTTATTTCTCCGAGCATATATAGATTAATTGTAGTTCGGTGCCAATATGCAATTAGTTCTCTTGTATCGACTTTCCTTATTTCACATCCTTCGGCATAGAATTTAAGAGTGTGTCCCTGATCACACATTTGACTCACACTCAAGAGGTTATGTTTTAATCCTTCAACATACAAAACATTATGTTTTTGTTTTTCCATTATCCAGACTCAACGTACCTTTGCCAACGATCTTCACTGTAGCATTATCACCAAATTTTATTGTACCTTTATTTACTTTCTTTAAGGAGAGAAAATTACTTTTATCACCAGTCATATGTCTTGAACATCCGCTATCAATGTACCACTGTTGTCCTTCATCTCGAGCATGAAAAGATGTTTGAACGAGCATGGATTTTTCTTTGTCTAGCCCATCTTTCTCCTGCTTCCTTGTCTAGGATTTCATAGCCTCCCTTTTATTTGTATCTAAAGGCTTTGTCTTTTGATCTTGTCTCGAGTCAAACACACTTCTACACAAGTGTTCTATATTTCCATAATTATTGCACTTGTAGTAGATAATGGCTTTGTCGTTATAATAGGATAGTGGAGAAAATGAATTATAGTTCATATTAAACACTCTATGAACAGATTTTGGTTTGTTCCAGGCTTCATTATCTCTCATTCAATTTCTACACTCTATCTTTTTATGCCCATATATATTGCAATAAAAACAATAACCATGAAAGCAAATTTCGAACTTGTTCATATTCCTATGTCGTGGAATAAATGGTCTTTTGGTGTCATTCTCTTTAAAACCTTCCTTGTGGATGGAACTGGTCTTCGTAGTTTCCTCTTCCTTTCTACTTTTATTCTTTGTAGGCCTATTTAGAATTTCTGCATAACTTTTCACCTTTTCTAAACCTTTCTTCTCCGGAATCTCAATGGATTTTGAAGCTTTCTCTAGTTTTTCTTCATATCTGAGTCTTGATTTGTTGGATGGTGATCTTTGATTTTCTAGAATCTCATCTAGAACCTTAGTACTCTTTTCAAATTTCAAGTTGTTCATTAGTTTGGTATTTACCTTTTCTAAGTCTTTTCTCATCGCAACAATCTTTGACTCATGGTTTTCACATTCTTCTTGTTTCACCTTGAGCTGACTTCTCAACCCTTCCTCAATTATCTTTGCTTCTTCAATCTGGGTCTTCAGGTCAATGATTAGATTCTTTGATTTTTCAAGACTATGTGCTAACTTAGCTTCGAAAGATTGATTTTGTTCTTCATATTTTTGGAGCTGAAGTCTTTGCTTCTGATTCCTCTTTTTGAGTGCTTTTATTTCACCCAACGCACAAATGAGTTCTTCTTCAAGGTTTACCTCACCTTTTTCTTATATGTCCTTGATTCCTTCCAAATCAACTTTGTTAGTTGATGAACCTACTTCTATAGCCATAAACAATGTTTCTTCATCATCACTGTCTGAATCACTTATTCCACTTTCTTCAGACGAGTTGCTACCTCTTTTTGAATATAGACTCTTCTTTTTCTTTTCAAATCTTTTCTTGCCTCTGCTTTGCTTGAATTCTCTTTTGAACTTGGGATTGCTTTCTTCATCTTCACTATCTTCCTTCTCTGGGCATTTAGCTACAAAATGACCAATTTTACCAGAGTTAAAACATTTAAATGTTAACTTACCTTTGTATCTCCCGGATCCTTTCTTTAGTTTTCGTATGAATAAAGCTTCCTTTTCATCTTCTTCACTGTTTGATTCATCATTCGCTTCAGATTCCTTGATTGAATTTTTCTTCGAGACTTTGAATTCGACTTCCTTCTTTGCTGGTTTATTAGACTCAGTCCTCATTTCATAAGCCGTCAGTATTCCATGTAGTTCGTCCATGCTTAGCTTGTCAAAATCCTTCATTTCTTTGATGGCAAACACCTTAGTATCAAATCTTAATGGTAAAGATCTTAAGACCTTCTGGACGATCACAGGTTCCTCAATCTTTTCTCTAAGCCCTCTTATGGCATTGACAACTTCATCCACCCATAGAAGATAAGCTGTAACATCTTCCTCATCCTTCATTTTTAGGCTCTCAAATTTTCTCCTATGGGTTTGAAGCTTATCTTTTCTGACCTTATCATCACCTTCATATATTGTTTGAAGTTTATCCCATATTTCCTTTGTCGTGTCACATTGCATTACCTTGACAAATTCAGACTCTGACAGACCACACAATATTGCATTCATCGCCTTGGCATTGTTTTCAAAAGCCTTCTTACCGGCTTGGTTTGTTGGTGGAGTTGATGGAATGATATATCCAACCGCTACTGATTTCCAAATATCAAACCCTAGTGCCATCAGATAGGTTCTCATTCTTACGCTCCAAAATGCATAGTTTGTTCCATCAAACAACGGAGCCCTTTTCAAGGAAAAACCTTCTTGTACTTGACTAGCCACATGTGCTCCCAAGATCTACCTTCCAACTGCTAGATTGTTCCTGAAGGAACCTTGCTCTGATACCAATTGTAGAGCACAAGATAATACTGAGAGGGGGGTGTGAATCAGTATTATGATATTATTTCAAACTTCAATACTTAAACTTAGATCTATAATCACGAGCAATGTGAATATATCAAATAAATCAAATAACAAACAACTTAATGCAAGTAGACACATATGTATGTGGAAACCCTTTCAGGAGAAAACCATGGAGAAAATTCTTTCTTTATATATATTTATCAAAAAAAATTTAGGAACCAATCTACTTGAGACACCAATCCCCAAATTATAGTTTTGTAGGCACCAACCTACAGGAGCACCCACCCCTTTTGCTAAGCACCAACTCAGCAAGAGACACTGATCTCTTCGAATATTAAGGCACCAACCTTCCTTACAAAATTTTCTTTCCACTTTTGAACTTGTTGCTTCCTCAACGAATAATGGAGAATTCTTCTTCTTACTTTCAGATTTGTTGTTCTAAAATTCTACCCTTACGCTTCCTCTTCTTCTTCTTTTTCCTTAAGATATTCAACTTGAATCCATGCTTAATAAGTCTCATATGAATCTTCTTATATAGCCTTTCATACCTTTTCAAAAAGACACATCATCCCAACCGACACAACCTTTCCATTAACACAACTTAATTAAGTGCATTAGTCAGTTAAAACCAAAAAATAATTAATGCAGCCCATAATTATTAAATGCACATTAATCAATGCAATTAACCACTTGATAGGAGCACTACCCCTCCTTATAAAAATCACTGTTATCATTAAATCGCTGCCAGCCATCATTAAATCTTCTTTTTCACCATAAAACATTGCATATGAACACCTTAAAATGCAGATATCTCTCTCTTATGTATAGTTGTGTATATCTCGCTTATACCATGAAAATCCTCATGTAAAAATGCTTCTTTTCATGTATTTAAACTTTCATTTTCTACCCTTCTATACTGCTGGTTATTTCCGTTACTTTCTGATAGATTTCCGTTTACCAGTTCAGCACCTCTTTTGACATCAATGATAATATTTCCAACACTTCTTTGAAATTATTCTACAATTGCTTCTCAATTTTTTTTATTCCACCCAAATGAAAAGTAATTATAAATACGCCGCCACTTTCTTATTCTATAAACATCAACCTTATGATTAGTTACTTTTAATCATAATGCATAATAAATGACTCATCATACCGACTTTTTAAATCAATTCTAATCACACATGTGAACTTTTAATTTAACCTTTAATAATTTCAAGACATAATTACTATCCTTTTCTGATATAATCCCTCCATCTTGATGAATCATCATTCCTAAAAGTGAAAAAGGAAAAATGGTTAGAAAAGACAGTTGAAATTCAAACAAATTCTTTTTATTTTGCATTAGCCATTTATTGAGGAGACCAATCGTAATTGCTTGTTTTCAATTGATCTTTGAGAGATTTTGTTTTGGGGAAGAGAATGCCATTTACTGGTTTTCATTCCTTCCCTTTTTATTTATTTATTTATTTTTTCATTTTTTTTGGGAAGAGAATGCCATTTGCTAGTTTTCATTCTCTTCCATTTATTTTGGATCCATGCATCTGATTATTTGATCATTTTGGAAGAACTGGGTTCTTCCATATGATCAAATTCTTTTTCTTCTTCAATCTGCTTCAAGAATTCATCCCTAGTAGGAGGCTTCCTATAAAGTTTTAACCTATGTCCATTGACCAAAAGTGTCCTTCAACTGCCATTAATGGGAAGTAGCTGAATAGAGCCATTATCAAATATCTTCTCAATCTGATAGGGTCATAACCATCTGATTCTCAACTTGCCATTGAATTACTGGTACTTGGAATCAAACAGTAATGCCCAATCTCCTACCTTGAATTTTATTTTCTTGATATGTGTGTCATGTCGCTGCTTCCTTTTATCTTGGATTGTCTCTGTCTGTTGATGTGCTTCCATTCTCAACTCAACCAATTCATTGAGTTGAAAAATTCTTTCCTTTTGTGCTACATCCAACTCAATACCCACTTCACCTATTGTCCTCAATGTTTGTAGTTCAAATTCAATAGGTAAAAAGGGTGTTTTCATATAGACTAACTCATATGGTGAAAACCATGTTGTAGTATTCCAAGTTGTATTATAAGACCAAACATCCTCAAGTAGTATCTTTACCCAATCTCTTCTTCCAGATTCAATTGTTTTGGTAAGGATGTTTTCTAATTCTCCATTTGTTACTTTTGCTTGTCCATTTGATCATAGGTGATAGGGAGATGAATTCCTATGATTGATTTGATAGTAAATTATGAAGGTCTGGATTATATTAGACATGAACTGTGGTCCCTGATATGAAACTATACTCCTTGGTGCACCAATCTTCATCGTAATTTTGTGCCAAAGGAAATCAAGAACTTCTTCTTCAGTGGCATTTGTTAAAACCTGCACCTCTGCCCACTTTGTCACATAATTAGTACACAAAAGAATGTTCTCATTTCCTAGTGAAGGAGGACTAAAGGGACCAACAAAATCTAACCCCAACCTTTCAAATGGTTCAATCACTACTTGAGGTTACAGAGACATTTCAATGGTAAAGGTTGGCTATCCCATCCTTTAATAGGGATCACACCACTTAATATATCTCTTCACATATTTATACAGAGATGGCCAATAATAGCCAATGTTAAGTATCTTGTGATCTGTTCTTTTTACTGAAAAGTGTTCTCCACTTGGTTCATCATGACATGCCCTGAGTATGTCAAATA
This sequence comes from Taxus chinensis, assembly GCA_019776745.2. NCBI lineage: Eukaryota > Viridiplantae > Streptophyta > Pinopsida > Cupressales > Taxaceae > Taxus > Taxus chinensis. Next base: position 6,170,577 of record CM034149.1, read on the forward strand.
TTTCATCTTCTCTCACACACCTGTGTAAAACCAAATTAGGACCAAATTTAAACAACATCCCATTTAACCATTTAAATTGTGCACTAGTTTTGATCAACTGCTTCATTTGTTTCTTAGTGAAAGAAGGAGGAAACTTCCCTGTTGTAAGATAATTTTCCATATCAATAAACCATGGTGTATCAATTGAAATAACAAACAACTGTTCATCTGGAAAGTTGTCCTTAACTAGATTTTTCTCCCCTGTAGTGGTCAATCTTCACAAGAAATCAGCTACCACATTAGATTTTCCTGGATTCTATACTATGGTAATATCAAATTCTTGTAAAAGTAATAACCATCTAATTATCCTAACTCCAACCACTGGTTTGTTCATTAAGTATCTAATTGTTGAGTGATCTGTATGTACAAATATTTTTTATCCTGTAATATAATGTTTGAATTTATTAATTGCATAGATCACAACAAGAAATTCTTTTTCAATGGTAGTGCAATTGCTTTCAGTGGGAGTAATATTTTTACTAAGGTAGTAAATAGCATACATTTTCTCTTCTTCATCTTTCTATCCCAAAACTGCACCTATTGAATTATTTAAGGCATTTTTTTGGATGTGAAAATGTTTCTCCCAATTAGGTCCTCTCAATATTGGGGTAGTGATTATTTTTTATTTAATTTCCTCGAAAGCATGTTGACACTTTTCATCCCAACAGAATTCACAATCCTTAGTAAGTAAACTAAACATGGGGGTAGCAATTTTACTAAAATCCTTAATAAAATGTCTATATTATCTAGCATGCCCTAAAAAATGACTTGATATTTATGGGGGTTTGGGGAACAGGTAAGTCTAAAATAATCTTGATTTTGTCATGGTCATCCTGAATTCCTCTTTTTGAAATGTGGTGTCCTAATACAATCCCCTCATCAACCATCATTAAAAATTTCTCATGACTGAGAGATAAATGGTTTTCCTCACATCTTGTTATTACTCTATCCAAATCCCTTTAAAGCATCATCAAATGTGTTTCCATCTACAATAAAATTCATCCATGTATACTTCTAATAAAATCATTCGTTAGGTCTACAAAAATTGCTAATACAACTCTTTGAAAGGTTGCTTGGAGCATTACATAGTCCAAATGGCAATACCCTATAGGAAACGTTACCACATGGACAAGTAAAGGTAGTTTTTATCTTGATCCTCAGAAAAAAAATATGATTTTATTATATCCACTAAAGCCATCTAGGAAGGAAAAATATTGTTTTACCTACAAGGTTGTCAAAAAACTTGATCTATGAAAGGTAAGGGAAAATAATCTCTCAATGTGGCTTTGTTCATCTCCTTATAATCAACAAAAATTATCCATTTTCCATTATTTTTAGGCACAATTACAAGAGGAGACACCCACTGATTATCTGAGATAGGGTAGATAAAATCTACTTGTAATAGTTTTTTAATTTCTTGTTTGACTATGTCCCTTAAGGCTGGATTAATCCTTCTTTGAGGTTGCCTAACTGGTTTAATGTTTTAATTATAGATGTGATGAGTGCAAATAATTGGATGGATTCCTTTCATGTCTTTATAGTCCCAAGAAAAATCTTGAGTATGATCATTCAGAACATCAAACAATTTAGCTTCTTCATCATTCTTCAACCAACTATTGATGTTCAAAATTTTACCCAGTTAAATCTCAACATGTTTGGTTCCAATGTGTGATGAAATGATTTTTTGAAAGGGTTTCATTAAGGTGTTTAGTGGACATGGATGTGGTAATAACATATGATATGCAACAACATCTCCAAAATTCCCTTGATAAATAATACTGGACAAAAGGCAGTAGGAAGAGTTATGATTCTTATCTTGTTGTCGGTCAAACTCCTCGTCATTGCTATTTTCTGAAATTTCCCCACCATTTGCTAATATCTTTGAAACTGAAACTACTAATTCCGTAGCTATTTCTGCTCCTTCCCAAGATAAATCTCATTCCTCCAAAGTGAAATTATTTACATTTGCATGGGATCGTTGTTGTTGTGGTTCTGGAACTAAATGTGATGGTTCCGAAACTAAATCCGTAGGTTCCAGAACTAATTCTGTAGGTTTCGAAACTAACCCAGATTGTTCCAAGGAAAGTTGGTGTTCATTCAAAAGTTGATTGTTCATATCTTCCATCTCTCGTATGTGATCCTGTAATGTTATCATAGCCAAAAAAGACATATTTTGTTTATTAGTGTCAGGATCATCAACCCACAATTGCTCTTGATTATCAATAAAAGGTCATGTAGAGGGGTATAAAGATTTTTTTTAGAATTCTTACCATTTGAGATAGTCATATCTCTTGATCTGGAATCAATTAAGGCAACAACTGTAGCTAACCATGGTCTACCCAAAATAATGTGATAACCAAGTGTTTTACCTTTTTGCTGCAATATAAGGAAGTCCATTGGATATTCCAATGAATCCACCATAACTGCCACATTTTCAATAACTCCTTCTGGTTTTGCTATAGACTGATCTGCCATCTACAATATGGTGTTAGTAGGTTAGATACCTATTAATGGTAATGTTTTCAAAGTGTCCACTGTCATTACATTTATAGCTTATCCCAAATCAACCAAAACATTATGTATATCTTTATTCCTTATAGAGACACAAATAACAGGGCTACCAGGATCTCTATATTTGGGAAGTAAGAGTTTTCCTGCTAATAAATTAGCAAGGTTCCCATCTACTCTAATAGTCCTAGGGTACTGCTTCTTCCTTCTAGGTATTTTTAGACATAACATCTTGATTAACTTGTTCAACTCTGGAATGTCCTTGATTTCTTGTAACAATGGTATTTCAATATTTAATTTCCTCAAATCCTGCACCAACTTAGATTCCTTGGTCCCAATAGCTTCTTGAAATCTCTCTAGGAATGGAGTTTCAGCAGAGTTGTTACCTGAATCCTTATCTTTTTCTTTTTCATCTTTGTTGGGAACAACCGCACTAGGGGTTTCATTTTCTTCTATCATTTCAGTAATTATAACAGGTGAACTACTAATTAATTTTCCAGATCTAGTTTGAATATCTTTACAATCCATGGCATTTAGATCCACTGGTTTTTCTTGTTCTGTCACATAGACATGAGTTGTTTGTATGTTTATAGGATTAACAACTGGTCATGCTGGCATTTTTGTTTGAACCACATTTTCGTTTTGTGAATTTTGTGCTGGGAAACCCATTATGGCTTGTTGATTTTGATTGGGATATGTCCTCCCTTGAGCATAATTATTAGGGCTCCACCTAGGTTATGACCAATCATTCAAGTTACCTTGACCAAACCATGGTTGTTGGTGTCCTTGGGCATACCAAGATTATCTTGACAAATCTTGAGGATTCCATATTGGTTGAGGGGCCCGAGGTGGTTGTCCCCAACTTTGTGGTACTTTCTAAGCTACCCATGGCATCATCCAAAGGGTTAGGAACTAACCTGGGCATGAACTACCCCTGGGTAGGTTGTCTCTGGACAAAATTTACTTCTTCTCATGTGGATGGAGTGCTAGATTTGTTTAAGATGATTTTTAATAAATGGAAGAAAGAGAACATGCATTACTCTCATGGTCCCTAGATTCATAGATAAGACACATTTCTATTTTATCTAGGGGGAAATCTCTTATTACATGATTCTTCATGCATCTAAAACAACACATAGCTAATGGTTCAGTTTGAGCATTTTATTTATCTTGCAATCCATCCATGGTGGAGGTTAATTGAACTAAAATTTCTGTTTTAAAGTTTTCCAGTTCATCCATAAATTTGTTCATATCGGGGTTCATACTTTTAATTGTTTTTTCTTTTCTAGGTCCACCCCTTATTCTTGAATAGCTTCTACAAATGTCTTTAATAACATTCATTCTTAATTGATCAATGTTTCCACCTCCCATAAAATCAAGGGTTTCCCTATATTCATCATCCAGACCTTTAAAAAAAATGGTTTTGCTTAACTCTTCTTGTAGTATAAATCCACATCTTTTACTTACAAAGAGGAATCTGTCTAAATAATCTTCCATATTCTCATCCTCCTGCTTAATTTTGAAAAATTATTCCTTCCTATTCCTCCCTCTACAATAGTATTGATACTTGTCTAGGAAGGGAACTTCCATTTGTGCCCAAGTGGTAATAGAATCAGATGTTAATCCCATAAACCACCTCATTGTTGCATCCTTCAGGGTGGATGGAAACAACTTGAGCTTCTGATTATTTGTTTGGAAATCATAAGTCTGACACAATACTTTAAATTCAAATAGAAATTGGTCATGCTATTCAAATGACATTCCCCTAAATGTGGGTAAATGTGCAGGTGAAATATTATTCATGGGTGTATCATTATCATCCAATTGAATTAGATAAGTAAAGGTCCTATCAGGTTCTCTTTTAACTTCTCATGCCATTTCTGCAGCACCTTCTAGACTTTTCTCCCAATCAATATGGTATGTGATCTATTTTGGGGAAGGTGAAAATTCAGGAGTAGGAGGTTGACTACTCAATTGTGAATCAAAACTTGTGCTAAATGGGTCTTGGGATATAATGCTCTTTCTAAAGGTTCCACATCCTTCTGGTGACTGATTCAAGAATTCCAAAGGTGGAAATTCTTCTTCTTATCTAGTAGGGGAAAATGGTGCTTCTAATTCTTGGTCAACTTCCTTATTTGATCGAGAAGATGTTGATGATTCTTTTTCAAATATTTTTGGGAGGAATCTATCCTTGGAGTCTCTTGGTCTACTCATAAATTTTATGACGATGTAGGGAAGATTCTTCAATTACTAGATGTATGATTGTTTCTCTTGTTGACACCTAATTAGACAATTATAACTATTGGGTCCTGGGCAACGACACCAAAAATGATGGGTGTAATTATTCCCTTCATTTAATCAACTCTTTGTTGATGTCATATTCAAGACAAGGGTGTGTCTGAAGCTATATTCAACAAGAAAATATTAGTGATCTAGTAATTGACTGTAGGTATTTGTTATTTTATTTTCTGGGGGTTTTTTGTAGTGTCTTTAGGATTCCATGCCCAAAGCCTTATTATCTCTATGTTGTAAGAAACTTTCCGAAATAAACACTCATTGCGGGAATGAATTGTTGGAAATAAACACACATACATGAATAATAGATTGTTGGAAATAAACACAATATGCAAAAGTAAACAAAATTTGCTTGGAAATAAACACTAGGTTGAAAATGCTGTGAAAAGTCTACAAGGAAATTGAAAATCTAGTCTATAAAACCTACAAGGACGAGTATAAAAAAAAGTTTAATGTAAATAATCAAAAAACATTTACATAATTAACATATAGAGTTCCAGAACTAAGTCTGGAATTTCTGGAACTAAGCCGTATTGAATCTAAGGCTCCCAAAAACATGTTGATCACTTCATAATTCATTCTCTGACTGATTATGACATGTTTTATTACAAAAATCTGAATATCCACACACTTTGTTAGGAATTATAGATATTTTAAACTTTAGAACTAAATTCAACAAAAGATTGACAATTATATCCTAACTTACATTAGATCAAACAAAATTGACAAAATATAGTCAAACTTGATAAAAAGGAGAGTAAAGTAAAATCATTTATTATGCATTAACGAAACATATTTTGGCCTTATTAGACATCATGCATTAGAAACAAATTTCTAAGCATAATATTAACTGAAAGACACAAAGTTCTTGCTTAAATACTTATAGATTCATATGAAGCAAACAACGAATAGAGCATGAGAGAGAATGAAACTTATTTTGTATTGATTAGCAGTTCAATGTTCTTTTTACATCCCCACATATCAAAATCCGATCCTTTACAATGACAAGAAAAGATCTTTAAATAACCAAAAAAATAGTTACAAAAGAGCCTTTTCAGTTTCCTTTCTTTTAACTGCAAAAGCTAGTATTTAATTGAATATTATAATCCCACTTTATCTCTTGTTTACATGACATATGACTAAAGAGATAAAATCCACCTTAATTAGATACTTAACATAAGAAAGGAAATTATAAACTAGGATGCCAATATGCCAGAAGTAGTGCTCATAGTTATTTTTATCTTGAGCACTTGATTTTTGAATCTTTTCAATGCCTTAACTATGTCCATGCCTCGAGGAATTGTTTTATAGTCCATTACATGAGTTCAACTACCCAGACACTTTTCTATTTCTTTTTCAAACTCTACATTTGTAAGAAATATTTATTTGCATCCGTGATAGCTATCTGCAGTGTGTAAATTTATTTCATCTTCTCCTTGGATCATATTAAGTCTTGCTTGAACAAATCTTCTTTAACAAATGTCTTGAACTAAGACTTGATTTCTTGAATAGTTAATTTATCGTTTGAAATCTCCTTGAAGATTTGACAGTGAATATCCTGGAAGGCTGACATGACACAAGCTTTAAAAGATTATCCTTTTTGTAATATGTTTTTGAGTTCTCCAATGGCTTCTTCAAGAAATTTAATCTTCTAGTCAATGCTGAAAACCCACTGCTTAGAAAAATTCAACTTTGCATCATCAAATACCTTATTTTCTAAGAGGATTTGTACATCTGTTTCACTTATTAGGCTAAGATCCTTAATACATTCACTCCATAATTTCAGTTCCCTATCCAAACCACTGAGTGTTGTGGAGAATTTTAACTGTATCTTAGCAATTTTGTCATATGCCTTGAATGCTTCCTCAATAAAATTCAAAGCTATGATTATCAAGTCATCAACCATGGATTCCATTGCCTTCCCATAAGTAGTATGCTTATGAATATATTTGATGGCTTGAACTTCATCATTAGACATAATGGTAGGTTGTGGGATGGAAGCTAGGGGGGTTGTGTCAAGTACCTTATCTTCTGCCAATAAGGATTTGATAAAACTTGATAGAATTTGATTTTTCTCCTCTAACTACTTCCCTTTTTCAACCCTTTCAATCACTTTAGACATTGTTTCCCTCTTGTTATGTACCTCACTTTTAGGTGTTGATTCATTAAGATAAATTCTTGTTAATTCTAGATCACCCATTAACATGTCCTTTTCATTATTTTCAAGTTTGGGTCTTGCAATATCCATGAATTTATTTCCTTGAGAGTATAAAACCAATCTAGATGTGACCTTAGCCTTTTTAGCTAGAGGGTGAGGAGTAGTTCCTAGAAGTGTCGTCATTGCATAAAACTTAGGAACAACAATACTAGAATTGGCCTTCCTTTTCTTTCTTTCCAGCAATGGTTGAACCTAGGCAAAGGAAGAACTAGAAGTGGAGGGAGAAATGGGCCCAAGTGCAGATGCACTCATCACACTTAGATTTTGTACAACAACCAATTCTAACACAAAGGTATCAACTTGGATGATGGGATCTTCCTTAGTAGATGTTTCCACAGATTTTGAAATTGGTTTCTTTAATTGATCATCCTCCAAATTGCTTTCCTCGGGGATATTTTCCTCTAGCTTTCCTTGCTCTTTTTCCTCACTGTCATCATCACCAAGGTCCACAATTTCTACCTTATCAGGTACTATTTCAGTTTTCTTAGGAGAGGTTATCCTCTCACTCTCCTAAATGACCTCTTATGCCCTATCATCCTTCTTATCTTTTCCTTTCTTTTTGTACACCAGAGTTGAATATTCTGGTGGAGAAGGAACAAATTGTTTATGTGCTTCAGGAGTTGATGAAGGTATTTATTTCTGAGGGGTAGAGGAATCTGTTATCCAAATAACTCTCCCAGTTATTTTGATAACTTGTATACCCTTTATGACACTGAGTTCTTCATTATATGGTCACGCGCACTCAGAGTTCACTTGGCACATTCCCTTGGGTGTATTTTCCTCATGCGCCCCATTTATTTTCCTCATACACCCTTAAGTGCCTCCCCTTATCCGCTTCATTTTCCTTTTCCTCTTTATTCTACTTCTCCCTTTCACGTATCCTCTACGTGTTTTCCTTCTTCCTAAGCAACTATTCACCATGCGTATGCACCTTGCACTTAATTCAATCAGCTAAGTCATTAAACCTCTCGCGTGCCCCACATATCTTTGTAATAGTTTTGCTTTGACCATACGTTCTCCACTCAGCAATTTTTGCCATTTCTTTGTGCGCATTGCACACGCCTCCATTCTATCTTCTTCCTGCACTTCATCCTTCCACACACATACCTTTGCACCCTCCTCTGCACCATTTTGTGCCACGTTATTCCAACATGCTTGAGTGTGCCACATGCGACCAGTTAGAGCAAGCCAACATGGCTCTAGATCCTTGTAACAAATCAATGAGTGAAATGTGGAAAAAAGACAAAAAATTTGCATAGTTGGTTATCCTTTCAGCCGATCCGAGTGTGCCACGTGTTTTGTGTGCATCAATGACTTTGAAAAATTTTGATAGCCGTATCTTTTGCTACAGATCTCTGATTAGTGCACTCCTAGACTTTTCAGATAGCTGCTAATGTAGGCTACAGTGATATAAATTCAAATTCAAATTCTTGGTGGACCCGATAGGTGAGAAATGGGAAAATGTCTTTCTGGGCATTGATGAGTAAATCTAATTGTTATAACCACCCGATTTGATATGATCCTCCCTCCTACCTTCTCCAATACACCAACAGACCTGGGGAAGTGCATTCAAAATATTCTTAGGTGGATTTGCAAGCATTGAATGCTTCTTGTTGGCAGTTGTATTTCAAATTTGGGTTTTCCCTCCTTCTCTTCTCCTTCCACAGATTAATCTATAAATGTAAGAGCTGGGATCATTATTAATGTTGGACACTTTGGATCCTTATGCACTTTAGTAAGGAATTCATCTTTTCTGAGTTATAGACTTCTAGATATGGCTCTTACATGTGGATATCAACATCTTTCACCATTGTAATAGATCTATGCATTTCTAGAAGTAATAGAAGCATAGTTTTGTGACTATTCTCTGTCCTAACATGTTTGCATTCCTTCTTCTTTCCTTTTCTTTGCATTTTGTTCCTGTTGTGTAATTTCACATCCCTTGCAACTCCTTATTTAGCTGTGTTCAAGGAAATTGATCTAGTAAATACGTCTTAAGTTGTGCCACATGTGCCTAGTCTTCTTTCACACATTTCCCTTAATTTTTGCTTAGAACAGATAATGTTCATCCCTCTTTTCTAGTGCTATCACCTTTTAGTGTAATTTCCTTTCATGTTATCCTTCTATCCCTTGTCCCTTGATATTATTAGCTTAGTTTCCCTTTCAACACCAGGAGTAGCAGTAGCAGTAGAATCAGATTGAGGAACCAACCTTCTCCAGAGATCCGTCTCAAGCGCATAAGATCCCACAACTTGGGGACGGTTCCATTGTTGTAAAAAATAACTTGATTCTTCCAGATCTGAGACACAGGTGTAGGTTTGACAACCAAAAATATATCGAGAAGTAGATCTATATTTTCTTTCCCTAATCATCTTAATTTTCCTATCAAACCAAAGCCTAGTTCTCACTAAGACAAGGTTGTTAAGATCCTTTAAATCATCTCTCTCCTTAATAAACCAATAAATGGTTTTGATGGGATTTTCCTTGATTGACCTCTCATACTCCAGAGATTGAAGTTATTCATCATCATCCTCGAACCCTTCAAAAACATTATATATACCAAAATCCTCAATTTTTTGTAGAGACAATCTTCCATAGTATCTTCTCTGAGCCTCATAATCATCAAAATAATTTGCCCAATAGTCTTAAATATTGACAAGATGCTGATAACCCATTCTGAAGTTGGTGTAAATGAAATATTTAATATCAAAGAAAGTTCTGGGTTTATAATAGTGAACAGTAAAAGGAGCAATTGTTCTGTCAATATTTTGGGTATCTAAAGTAGTCTTGCAAATGTAGTTACCTAATGTGATTGGGAAGTGAATACCTACAATCTTCTTATCCTTGTAAGTTCTATGCAACTTATCCAAATATATGCATATCTCAACCAAATCCATCTTATCATTGTAGTACATAGGGAGTTCCAAGGGTTGTCCCTCAAATCCATCCAATCGTATATATGAGAATTTCATGAATTGGGTGAAAAATATTCCATAAACATTGATTAATTGTTTGCTTCATATGAGAATATTTTGGTAGTATCCCCTTCCAACAATCTGATGATGTACATAGCAAATGCATCATTCACCCTCCTGAAGTGATGGTTTTTGACCTTCAAAGTTAACTATGCATGATACACATAGATAGGAGCATCTTTCTTGTCTTCAATAGGAGAGAAACCCAACCATTCTCTGTAAGCTGCAATGGTGTAAATCAGATAAGAGGTCATGTAGAAATTTTGAGTCCTTTAAACATTTACCAATTATTCAGTCAGGCTGTCACACATTATTCCTTCCAAATTCAAGCTTTGCTTTCCTTCACATATAATATTGATATATGGGCACATCCAATAATGAAATTCATTGGTAGAGGGCATTCCCGTAATCTTAGCAAGGAGAGTGATAATATCTAACATTTATTCATTGAAATCAACCCTGTACATTGTTTTGGGAAACCTTGAGGCTCCTTTCTTTGGGTTTTTAAACCAAGAATTGGCCACTCTGGTCTTAGATAAAAACAAAAGTTGTGCCTGATCCCTGATAAGAGTGTTTGATCCTTCAATCATGGGGATTCTGAAAGCATTTATAATACAATTTTCATCGAGTTGTGCCACTAGTTGTCCCTGAGCATAAACAATTTCCTTTGTCTCTGGGTCGAAACAAGAACTACAAGCTAGCACTGTATCGGCACATTGAATGGAAATTAGAAACCCCCCGCCTCTACGATTCCACTCTCTTTAATTAGTTGAGCGATGAGAGAAGGTTTTTGACAATTAATGCACACCCAAAAATCATCCAAATCAAGGTGCTGAGCCTCACTATCACCTATTTATGGTATAGCTATCTCCAAAGAAGATAGGTGTTTGTGTTCCTTGTAACTGATATTCATTTTATGGAAACAGAAGAAGGTAGTTGTGAGAGAATCCTCTTAGTTTTTTGAGCTATACTTTGATGATTTATAACTTCTCTTATACCTACAAATTTGAAAATAATGGAGCAGGACTCAACCACAGCTACAAATAGTGGAGAGTGAGAAACTGAACGGTCTTTGGAAAATACAAGTGAGATGGTAAAATAACCAATTACCACGACTATTTATGCATATCTTGATTCAAGTAGGTTGGTGAGATGAAATAAATGTGGTAATAAATACTCTATGATGACCTAAGACAATGAAAATTAGAAAAGGTGGAACAAATGTGGACAACTGACCCATAGGACATTGGGAAATTTGGGATGCATAGAGTGAAAATACCCGATTTGAATAGGAAGCGGTAAAGGTAGAGAAAACACGCACAAATGCCACAAGGGACAAGGGGACACATGCAATGCGTGAAGATGAAATAGACGCAATGAATGAAAATCGAAAAAGTGGTCTTACCAGGAAATGGAGGTCAGGGAGCACTCAAGACATGTGGGACATGAAAAGGTGAAATTCCCGTAACACACTAAAATTGGGTAAGTCAGAAAAAATTGACACAGATAATCCTAGGGACATTGGGACACCATTTCTCTGAAAATATGAAATGACCAAAAATAAAGGAAAAGAAAGGCTATGTGGGAAAAGCAGAAAATCAGGGAATACACGACCTAGAGAAACGTGGGACATGAGGGACAGAAAAATCCAAAATACCTGCATAACAAAGAAACATCCTCATAACTCAAAATTTTGAAAAAACAACTAGCTATTTGAGATTAGCTCTTTCTTAGAGGACCTTTACAAGGGTGTTTTGATAACCACCTTACCCAAATTTTTTTTAAACGGAGAATAAAATTCACAACTCTTGGGAAGGTGAAAACAATACCCCAACATAATATGAGCAATAATGTAACACTTAACATGGTGCAGGGTGTTCGTGTGGTCATGTGAGTCTTAAAGGTTCTTTGCAGGGGTTGCAATGAGAATATTTTTTTATTATTGAAAGATGTTATGAGACACTTTGATAATTTTGTAAGCATTATGAGGATGATGTGATGGTTGAAATATGTTGTGAATGTTGCATGACATTATGAGGATGTTGCGAAATAGTATGAGGATAAATTGTGTGTGTTGTGAGACACATGGAAGATGTCACAAGTGTTGTGAGGTTATAAAAAAAGTGTAGGTTTTCCCCCTCAACCATGTACCTTCTCCACAATACATATTTAAATATTTAATTTAATAGTTTATGTATAAGAGATGTGAGATTCTTAATAAATTGGGACATGGCCTTACCCCATGAAAGAGTGTGTCACTCCTAAGTCTCAAGCAAAAACTTTGCACCTCCAGTGGAGTGTGTGACATCATATTTTAAGTTGTGTGGTATGTTCACTACTATTGCACATAATTCACATGATGCAAGGGGATTTTATGTGACACTCAAAGCATGAATTTTGTTTAACCATGTTTCTTGTCATTGCATAGGAGGCACATGATGCAAGGGGAAGTGAGGTAATGTTTGAAGCACAATTGTAATGTGATATGTTCCCTAGCACTGGCTAGGATTAACATGATGTAAGGGGATGTTATGTGATGCACAAGTGGATAAATAAATTTAAAAAATAGTGCAACAAGGATTAGTCCCAGCTTGGGGTAAAGAAATTGAAAGATAGCTCTAAGAGGACAACACAAAAATCAAGAAACAAGATTTCATTCCATGAAAGTCGGAAAGTGGACTAATATTTTCTTACTTAGAAAATTTGTATATACATAGAAAAATGTGCTAACATAACTAAAAGAATGAAAAATAAAGGCCAAGGGTCCATTTTAGGTGTCTACTCAATGCCTCACTTGAAAAAAAAAATCTTAAAAGTAAAATACACATTAAAAGGATACAAAAACTATACTATGAATTTGGATATCTAGGAACTAGGGCATTAAGTACTAGAACCTACAAAACCACTTATCATTCCTCTATACATATCGGTAAGAAAAAAATTAATAAATGTTAAATGTCAAAATTCATCATTTACCTCACTTATGCAACAAAAATCCCATGGGTCCATCATAACATTAATGCATACAAAAATATTGAATGGAGTTGGAACCTACATGTCATCAGGGAAGGGGATTCCACATTTGAAAGAAAATACAATTCATTGAGTACTGTAACTTGAGGTTACCCTAAAATCAAATAGTGATGAGCCAATCCTATGTCATTTATTTATACAAGTATACTGATATATAATAAACATCGAAATATAGTGATACTAATGAATGTAGAATATGGCTTCCCCCTAATGATATGAATGGATTGCATTGAACATAATAAGACTCTTATCTCAAGAAGAGTAAAAACTTACCCTTTCTAGGAAATTCATGTTGATAATCATATGTAACATGCACACACATTCACATGTGCATACACATAAATGTAATTTTACCTGAGAGGGCATGGAATACCGAAGATGAATCTATTATTTTAATTTTAAAAACCCTTTATGATAAGATACAAATATTGTGATATGAAAAAATTATTTTCACTCTTCTTGAAAATATTTTCATGGATGATGACCGAACTAGGATTGAGAATGAGGAATGTAAAGAAAACATGACTAAAATGGTTGAGGTAAGGAAACAAGGAAAATGGGTTTTCATGTGCAATGGGAGAGTTTGTATTTGAGATTATCCTCATTCCAGGTTATTCGAAATCATGGGACCCCCAATTTTCTTCTTTGTGATGCCAAAATTTGAGTTCCATGTTTGTGCTCTCAATAATCATGTGGAATTGTGGAGATTCAATCTTATTCTTACCAAGTCTCTAGAGGAATTAGTTAAAAATTAGACTCAATTTTATTTATGGAAACATATGAAATAAATAATAATTCACTCCATGTCTTCTTAGTATACTCCTCATTATTAGTGCAAAGATCACAACTTTGTATTGGTTTGAGAAGCTCAAGGGATCAACATGTATTTTCAAATATTTATATCTGACTCCCTTTATCTGCCTTGAAGGATCAAATGTCCATGTTAGTTTCCTATTAATATATTTAGCGAAGAAATTTCCTTCTAGTAAAATTTTCTTTAGTGTATGTTATTTTTCTATGACATCATCACATTATGTTATTTAAAATATTTGTGGCTCTCCATTTATATATTTACCACCTAACATAACAAATTTCATGGATCTTTGGGATGCTCTTATTCTAGGATTCAATACATGACCTGGTTGTATGAAGTGTACAATGCACAATCTCTATTCATATCCATTGGTAACTCAGACAATTGAATATCAATGCAAGTTTCTATAATGAAATTCATCATATAGAATAGTAAATTCTTATGGGAAGCACTTGGCTAACATGGTTGATTCCCATGACTTGGTCGTCCTCAACAATACTAGTTATTTTATACACTCTAGTGAATCACTTCCCTCATCATGGTGGATCTTCTATTAGGGATTACATTATTGTTAACAAGTACAAGGATTTCAGGTATCCTCCTCACCTCCTCGCTTCACTGACCATGTTATTTTTTATTTTCACCCCCTTGATTTTTCTCCTACCTATCCTCATCCTAATTGACCTTGTAAGTCTACATCATCCATTTTGATCACTATATTGATGAATGATATAAAAATTTACTTAAGAAAAATACCCTCACAATGTTGAATACCCATGGTCCAATTTATCTTTCTCTCCACTTTACCCAAGTAATTTGGTCCTCCACACACTTTCCACCATCCCATCCACACTTTTTGCACTCCCAACAATGAAGATTTTCCTTGTAATGTTTGGTGTAAATATGATTGTAAAAACCTGCATAGGCTAACCAAGCATATTATGAAGCATAAATGTTCTAAGTTGAAAAAATGCAAATGATCTATAAAAGCACTCTTCAAAGGAAAAATAGGAACTATATCTTGAAAAAGTGAAAAAATATTCTCAACCAAATTTGGTTTACTCCCAAAACAATTAGAGAGTCCTCCTTCCTAAGAAATAAATATGTGTAATATCTCATCTCCTTACCTATGCTTCTAGCCTGTACAATGATCTAAACCAACCAAACATTCAATTCAACAAATAAAATTCTCATTGTCATTTCTTCATTGATCACCTAATATTTTGTACCATCCTTAAGGTCTAATCCAAAAAATCTTGCAATGCGGATAACCTTAAAGCTGTTTTTAAAAATATATCCCAAAATTTTTATTACTCCATATCATAAACCTTTTTAAAATGGTGAACCATGGTTTTCCACCTTCTTAGACCTCCCATATCATTCATCCAATCTACAAGAGTGGAGACATGAATGATCCTAGTAATTACTACACTATCATGGTTGGACACTCCTTGGAAAATATTTTTTCCATAACTCTAAACATCCATATCTCTAGGTAAAGGGAAAGTAGGTATTATCATATATTAACTTTGACCTTTGTCATTGAGAAATATGAGGTAAATAAGCATGGAGTAGATTGTTTTTTTATAGGCCTCCATACAACATTTTTATGTAGCTCTTTGGTTCTTATTAGTTGAAAGGCTTATGGATTTGGGTCTTCCACCCTTTGTAGTTTCAATTTTGGTGATATTTTATTAGACTTGTAAACACCCAAATTTGGTCATTTAGCACTTGGTAATATTAGTTTTGGATGATATCCATATCAATGAATTATGCACATAAATTATACTCAAATTCACTATCAAATCCTATCCAAATACTTTCGAAACTCCAATAATTCATCCTACTACTCAATCACCTACAAGATCACTTATGTTTTCCATAAACATCTTTTGCTTTCTGTATTGCCCTATTTAGATCATGAATTTATTTCTCACCCCTACATGACACATTGTCCAATATGGATAAAATCTACTTCCAATTTTTTCATGTGCTAGCTGGCTATGTCCTTAGCAAAATAATAGTCAAAATTTCAAATGAAAACATCTTCATGAGTCAACCTTTTATCTTTAGGTTGGAATTAGTGTGAAATACTTTCCTTTGAGCAATATAGATACAAGCTAAGACCACTCATTTATTCACTTGGTAACATTAGGTTTTCACTTGGTATACACTTGTTTCTACTTGGCTCTCACCTAGCACTTACCAAGAGATCATCTAGGCCACATCTATCAAGCATCAAGGAGTAGCCCATATGCAGATCTGAATCACTCTAAATGAAGTCAAGAACAAGCCTTATCAAGTCTAAAGAACTCAAAGCTAAGTAAAATTAATAAATATAAAGTTTCAAAAGTCCAAATTATAGCTATGGAGTTTGGAACTCTCTTGAGGCATTTCGATGTAGGCAACACAAGGGTACTTCAACCTAAACCAATAAATCCTTTTTATAAAACTTTAGAGAAGAGAAGAATGATTTTGAAAACTTGCACTTATCTTCCAAATCTAGGATCACAAATAGATCCACATATTTAACAGTCCCAAGAGGTCATACAATCATATATCCATTTCTCATAATAGGAATTTTTTTTCAAACCTAAGATAGAATCGACTACCTATTATGTCCCTGCTTGTTGATTATGTCCTATGGTAACTAGATATCCATTTCTAGAAACAAGCCAACTATATTAATAATATTGCTTGTTTCTCCTAGTTTTAATCTCATGCCAGTAGTTTAAATATAAAAATGTTAAGTGCACTACCTTCTTGATTTTACTATATTTAACATGTGCTTTGATTATTCAAATATCTTGTTATTTACTGGTATATCATATTTTTACCTGAATGTTTAATTTAATGATTTAAATATATGCCCTTTCTACAATTCAACCTATAAGTTAGAATCTCACACCAAATTGATGACAAAGGATATGATAACACCTTCAAAATGCAAAAAAAATGTTAGATATAAGAACAACTTATTCAAAACATGCCAATATCTCTAGAAGTTTAGAACCTCAAATGCTTACAAATATCAATTTTTCTCTTTAAACATGTCATAGATACTTTGATCACCTTTAACCTACTTAAAATCATCATACAAATATGATTAGAACATTAACCAAGAATCTCAATCCTATATCAACTCTTTTCACCTTCTTGACTCTTCTTAAGAGCTCTTATAGCCCTAAAATCATGCAAACTTTGTATCCCAAAATGATTCCCTAGGTTCCAAACAAAACTAAACACATTTTTGATCACCCATTATCCCTTTTCAACTTATGTCAAAGTTTCATGCTCTATGATGTAGTACAACTCCTTCAATCAACAAGTCTTGTTCTCAATTAGGTCTTTGATCTAGTAGCCTTGTCCTTAGTCAAATTCTCTTGTTAAAGATAATCTATAAATTTCTATGAGAAATTAAATTCGTATTCCAGTACCCTTTATCCCATTCTCACTCTCCATTGAGTTTCATAAGCTATCTCCAAAGCTAACCCCATGGTTCATTTTAAGAAGACCCCTCTGAAAAATTACTTTCGAATCATTGGTAAATATCTGAAAAAATGTTTCGTGGAAAAGGAGATTTCGCAAAGAGCATTTTTCCCTGGTTTCGCAAAGTTGGTTGGGGGTTGGGTGGGAAGGTTGGTCAGGAGTCATAGGTTTGGCGGTTGAGGGGTTGAACGACTAAGGGTTGGGTGGGTGGGTTGGATAGGTGAGGGGTTAGACAGATATTGGGTGGGGTGGGGTTAGACGGGTGAGGGCTGGGATGGGTGAGGGTTGGGTGGATGGGATGGACAAGTGATGAGCTGGACGACTAAGGGTTGGACGTGTGAGGGGTTGGATAGGTGAGGGTTGTACGGGTGCGTTGGACATAAGTCTAGGTTAGCTTCTTGTTTATATTCCTATTTGTATTATGGATTGTAATGAAGAATGGAAGAGCCACATCATGTTAACCTTCCATAGGAACCTGATATGCTTCAAGATAGATTTGGGATACAGGTTGAAAAGTTAATGCAAATCCTTAAGCACCCAAATAAATTAGGGGAAATCCAAACGACTACTCAAAAAACATGTTTTTGAACCTAGAATGCATAATAAAATTCTGAAATTTTATTCTCTCCTAGGCTCTTTTCAATCACTTTCATGCAAACCTTTAGAATAAAGAAGTTTTTACATACTCTACCTCCTTACATGTGAATTTCGAAGGTGGATTTAAACTAACAAGTAGCAACACACTAAGACTAACAACATCTATTTGTTATGAGTAACTCAAAGACAAGTCAATAAATCAGACCCAATTTCATAAATTGAGAGGGTACTTGGATGATCGAGTATAGTGAATATGATATTAAAAAATTCCAAATATCCCCTTAACAAATTAAATAAATGCATTAACCCATAAATAATAGAAGGACTTAATATTTGATTGAATGAACATTTAACATAGAAAATAATTACGGTTATAATTATGACATCTTACCTTTCTCGAACGGATGAACGGGAGATAACTCATCCATAGGGTCTATTCACAGTTATCCTACTCCTTTTCAGCCTACTAACCCTGTATTCTACGGGCCTCAAATGGGGAATCTGTAAGGCATCAACCAATCCAAAACGTGATATTTGAGTTTAAGGTTTTAAAAAATCATAAATCAGCAACAATAAATCAAAACTTTGGGCTTATAAATCCCAGTTATAGTTTTGTAGATGAAACATAAACAATGTGACTACAATGCTACAAACATCCCCCACAACACAAATATCAAACAAAATTATAAAATCTGTCAGAAATTTCATTTGACGGGCTTTCAAAATCTCTACACAAAGGTTTGAATTTGTTCATATCCCTCGACAAAGCTGCATATAGCTTCTCTACTCACTAATTTGCTATAAAAATTCATTTGATTTATGCCATTATGAGAATACTAAAAAAAATAGATAAAGAAAATAAAATATCTTACTCGGATTCTTTTGCCGGTAACGAGACATTTGGGTTTTTTGGCCCTCTATTTGGCAATATGATAAATTAACTTCCCACATGTACATAGATACACCAAAAACAATTGAACCCAAAAATCATATAGAAAAATGAAAGAAACCTCAAAACTCTAAAACCTAACCAAGAGTCAAATAAATACATAAGGAAGATAAACTTCAAACCCCTAGATGAATGGGCATGTTTTTACCAGGGGTTTTGAAAATTTAGGTTTGGTTCAACTTGGTGTGATAGTCGTGATGCCTTAGGTATGTGAGCCTCTGCACCATCTTTTCCTTCACCCACTTCCCTTCCTCTATCGCTCCTGATTTCTCCTCTTTAAAAAATTAGGGTTTTTCCTTGACCCGATGAAAATAATGTATAGAGAGAGGCTTTCCCACTTTAGTGATTCTATGAATTTGTATTTTTTTAGGGCCCTTCATTTTAAGGTGAGTGTACTTATATGAAATCAAGGTATGGAAGAGTTGGATGGCATAGATGTTAGATGGATTAGGGTTGGATGACTCAGGGGTTGGACGACTAAGGGGTTGAATGACAGAGTTGGACGGCCAAGGGTTCGACGACTAAGTGGTTAGATGGCTGAGGGGTTGGAAAACTGAGTTGTTAGACGGCTTAGGGTTGGAAGGGCCTGGCTCAGAGGTTAGACAACAAATGGGTTGGATTGCCAAGGATTGGATGACTAAGGGGTTGGACGGCTAAGTGGTTGGAAAACTGGGGGGTTGGACGGCTGAGGGTTGGATGACTCAGGGTTGGACAGCTTAGGGTTAGATGACTTAGGTTTGGACACGGTAGGGTTGGAATGCTTAGTATTGTATGGATTAGGGTTGGACGACTCATGGGACCGAGGTTGTTTATGTTTACTTCGGCAAATATGTGCACAAAATGATTCAAATTGGTGGTGAATTACATTCATAAGCTCTTATATATGTGTAAAATCTAGGTGAAATGAATAGTATAAGGGACACATTGACGGAATTTTTTGGTCAATAAGTCAGTTGCGAATCATAGAATATTCACCAATTTGAATTTCCATAATCCTCAATTTTCCTGAATTTACAAAAATTTTCCACAAAAATTTTCCCTGGCTAACCCCCTTAACTTACCAACCCCCTTGTCAATTAAGGTCTCTTCTTGATTTAAGGCTAAGTTTTTTCAAGTTTATATGCCCTTACCTAGATTAATGAATTCCTAAAGCACCTGAAACCCTCTCTAAACATTCTATAAAATCTCTTCTCAAATATCAACTCTTCCACTTGGTTTGCTAACACAAATTTTCTTCTAAGTCTTATTTTCTTTTTTTCTTGGACTAGACCCTAAACAAGGTATGACTGCCATTTCTTCATTTTTTCCCTAGAACTTATTAAACTCCACTTTTTTTTCCTCTCTATCACCTTCCTCTAGATCCAACTAAAATGAATTAATACTTCGCTCCATGCAAAGTGATGCACTTAAGGTTTTCTTTCATTACTTCCTTTTGACTGTGCAAAATAACTCCTTAACTGAGACATGGTACAATTTTGAGTCTTGATCATTAGCTATCACTATCTAACCTTGTTCATACCTTCAACACACCATCCATCATATTTAGTACCAATTTCAAGATTTAGAAAGGTTAGATTCTTTTCCTTTGACCAAATTTGTGTTCAAAACCCTCAAACATGGTATACATGTACAATTTAGATTGTATTTTCAACTTTTGCCCCAAATAAATTCATCTATTTACCTTGAAACGTCATCCAAACCTCTATCATACATAAGTCATTCTTTCCATAAATTTGACACTTTTTTAATGAATACAAATGATTTTATACCTCTTTAATCATCTCAAACCCTAGATAATGTTGTACAGACCAGTGATGAGGGAATTTTGGTTTATTTTAATTTCCAAGAATTATAAAGCTTCTTCAAGGTCTAGAATAATTTGCAAACACATACACACCTTCTTCCATAATCCTTCAAGGCTAAAATTTACTTAGAACTTTGTTAGTCCTTCTAAATGTTATATTTACAATCATACACAGCTCTAAATACTAAGTTTGCTTAGTTTAGGGTCTTTGTGAAGTGAGCCACTATCTTAGTAATCAATGTATGAATAAAACCACTCAACAAAAAATTATATTCACACTCACACATACATACTACTATGGTTCTTAATAATCTATCCTCATACCGTTTACCCAATGTCTAAGGAACGCAAAACAACAAAAGATATTTACTCAAGTCTCTAACCTCCTCATGCATGACTATTATTGGTTTTGTTTAGGATTTTGCAACTTCATTACATGATCCTCACACTAATCAAACCATTGTATTCCATGTAAATTATACAACCATGACAAACAACTATACACATAATTATCCTTGAGCTTGTGATAATATACTCCATAGATTTCTAGTCTTATTACATGAAAAGAAACCATGACAAGCTATCAATCCTACCATTAGAAAAATCAAACTAATTTAACATTGCAAGGCATACATACCAAATGAAACACAAGAACACCAGTGTTCTCTTAAACACCTTTCACTTTGTAAGGATATCATAGCTTTATTCAATAATAATATGTATTACATGATTCCATAAGCCTTTACAAATTACTGAACCATTCATGGCTCCTTCTCACGATTTCTCCACACCTAACCTTCCTTTTAAAACCTAACTAACTCATTTATAGTTTGAATTCCTCCCTTATTATCAATAATAGAGGTAGTTACAAGATTAGTTATTGAACCCTAACCATATAAAAGATAACCATGGATTATGAAACCCAAACACAAAGGGTGAAGAATTTTTTTTTTCATCCCCTAAGGTCTCTAATGAATTTTTACATCATTAATGGTTATCAAAATTTACATTAGACTTCCCCATTTTACTATAGAAATTTGAAATTTCAAAAGATGCATTTTGGAGGGAAAAATTAAAAAGGTCTCTAAACACCCAAGAAGGAACACAAGGAGGTTGGAAAATACTCTAAAATACAAAAAGGTCCTACGAAGACACAAAACAAACCAAAATTTTGACTATGTACATAATGATGCTCATGCATCACAAATTTATTCTAATTTAGGGTTAATCATTTAGTGAACCTTCTATTTATTGGAATATGTTTAGTATTATTTTGTTTAGAGGATTTGTTTGTATCCCTTTTGGCAAATAAGTTTTCCTCTATTGTACAACCATATGTTCCTTAGGGTTTTATACCTTACATATCCTCATTTAGTCTTTATTATCTATGTTGGCTAGATTATTTTACCTACATCAAGGTTGGTTAAATTTTCATTGAATAAGTAACTAGTATAGATATCTTAAATATGTCTATCTAAAATATGTTTAGAGATATCAATCCCGAGGCACCTATTTAGTTATGATAGATATTAATATGTTTTATTGAATTCTAAAAAAAATAAACAAAATTATTTATTTAAGTGACATTTCAATAGAAGTAAAATTTATGAATGTACTATCACATGAATGCCAAATTTAATGTTGACGATAAAATTGAATAAAGCACTCCATTACAACCTTTCTTGCCATCATAGCATTCCTATAATTGTAATCACCACACCCTCCTAGTCCTCGAGGATTATTCATCATCTCATGATAATAATCATGTTATCCTTCCTCAAGGTTATGATGGATACCATCCCTTTCACAAGGTCCATGTTATCACTCAGCCAAAAGGAATGGTGCACCCTATTGATGATTCATGTTTACATATGCAATCTCCAAACTCTATGAGCAATAAATTATGTTATACACCTATCCTCCAATACATTCAAGCATTGCACAATAAAATTCAAAATAAAAATCAAAACATCAGTTCAAATATAAAATCAATCAAGGATGAGATAGCACATCTAAGGAATAGAAAACATGAAATTACAGCTATATATCTACACACAATTCCCACACAATTTTGGGCCTCAAAATGGTTCATCTCAAATATGGGTTGATAATCAAGATCAATATATGCTTGATACATCTACATAATTTAATTTGGTATAATGGGTATTTAAGGGAGACCTTCCAACATATGTTTACTTATCATAGACTTGTGGGACATAATACTAAAAGATGTTGATATTTGTGACATATCATAGAAGGACTTGTTGATAGTGTTCATTTTCAATTGGATACATAAAAAACTCTATCTCACCTTTCACAATTGTGAAAACACCTACAATTGAGGATTCATCATCTAAGATACAAGAGGAAAACTATTCGTTTTCATAAAGAACAATTACAAAAGGGATATGCAAAGAAACATATGGATAAATAAATATTAGAAAAGAAAAGGAAAATTTTCTAAAGGATAAATTGAAACAAGAGAGGTTGCACAAGTTACATCAATAATTGTTATGCAAAGAATAAATATTAATAGATAAGTTGTACGCATAAGCTCAAGATAAGAAAAACATAATTTTAAAGAAAGAGCTTCTCAACAAGTACAAAAGTAAGATATGCCTATGAAGGATACCGCAAGAGTAGAGGTATATAATACTAATGATGTATGACATATGAAAAAACATGAGAAACCATAACATTTGATACCACGATATGGAGCAATTGGCTTTACATGTACTAATTCAGACCATCAACAACTTATCATTCCAATTAATGATGGATATTACATAATCACTCCATGGTCCCATTCCTCTAATGGGATCATTGGTTAACTCTATTTCACATGATGCATGACATTAAAAAAAAATTAAACATAAAAATATTCAATAAAATAAAAAACCAAGACCTGAGCATGACTCGAGTTAGTCAATTGCTACTTACATATGTTATTTATCACATGATTTGGTAGATAACATACTTCAATTTTTCTATACACATGCATATCACATGGCATGTGAAAATGATGCTTTAATATTAATTCAGGACTTATGATATACTTCTACTATTATTTTATACTACATGATCATATGCACCTCTGGTTGGCTGCATTAGATTGCTTGTCTCTTTTGTTTGGCCCTTGCCCACTTGTTTTGGACTTTCCCTTTTCCGAGTGGCCATTCATTACCGAGGATTCTTTGCATATAGATCACACTATACAAGGTTATATCTTTATATATTATTTCACATGCTTTAATATTAATTCATGGATTACCTTATGATATACTTCTACTATTATTTTATACTCACATATATGGATTGTATAGACTAGTGTCTCTTGTTTTATGCACCTTTGGTTGATGCTTACTTTCTTGCATAATAGGTTTTCTATTGCTTGTCTCTTTTGTGTGGCCCTTGCCACTTGTTTATGTTTTTGACACACTAGTGTCCCTTGTTTGTGGCCTCAGTATAATTTTTTCCTTGAACCTTTGGCCCTTATTTATTTTTGTGACACTATTATGTCCCTTTTATATGGCCTCTTGGTCTTGTAAGAAGTTCGGTGTAGAGCGGGGGGAAAAAATTGAATGTGTGTGTGTGAATTTTTATGTCGAGATTATATGATTGTTGTGCTTCTTACAATTGGTATCATGACATATATCATACACTCTCTCTGCATTCCTAATTACACGTCTATATCAAATAAAAAATGGATGGTTATTGTTGTAAAAATAAGCACCATGCTTATTTTTAGGAAACTAGTTACAAGAAACAAATACCTGAAGGATTTGATTGAAGTTATTCATTTATTATTTTCCTATGAGGCCTTAAAACTTTTTAAAAATTACTTGCACATTAGATATGAGTGTATACAAGTAAACCTAGGTATCAACTTGTCCAAATCACATGTTTTGGGCTCCAGACAGGCAGTGACGTCTAAATTCTCAAATTTACACAGGATTTAGACCGTCTAATTTAACCAAGTCATGAGGGGGACACATGGATGTTGTTGGTTTCCTATTCACCTTATATGTTGATCTGTGAATGTAGTCACATCTAAATCAAGTTGATCACCAAGTTGGGACCTGAGTTGTGTTGGTTGTAGGGTCATAAAATTGACTAAGTCTCGAAAGGGGGTTAACTCGTGAACACAACAATTCAACAATGGTCCACATGGACCAATGTAGAACTCCTCCAAAACTTAGAATCTCATGAAGGAAGATTACTAAGTGATATTGGTTCTCAGACCTTGAGAACCTAAGAATCTAGACAAGTAATCAAAATGGATAAGGCATAGAAGGAGGTGGTGGACACATGATGTGATTCTTGTAACTAAGGTTTCCAAGGAAGGTAAGTTTGGATCATCCAAGTTATGTAAGGTTCGAGATCCCATGATTATAAGAAGTGTAAAGTGATCCTAATATATCAAAGGCATAAGGTAACCCCGAGAATGAAGAATGGACATGATAGGTCCATGTGGACCAAACACGAGTCATAGTGAGGCCAGGATCAGTGAACATGCATGAATAGTTTTGAGAAGCACCAAAAAGAATCAGAGAGACTGAGTATTAGTGATTGTTCCTCATGGATCAATCATGGGTCACTTATACCTTGGGGAAAACAAAGGAAAAGGAATATAAGTCTAGAGGTCAATGCCCCTATGAATCAATGAGCTCCAAAACCTTGATTTAATCTGATAAGGACATGATTCACTTATTTAAGAATGAATTAGTCAAATAGATCACCATTAAGAGTAAGAAACATGTAAAAGTGATATCAAGGTTAAATTTGATGGCCCCGTGGAGGTCAACTATGGAAAACAACTTGGAGATCTAAAAACCACCTTAAATGTTTCTTCAAGTCACTAAATCAATTGAGATTGGTCTCATTAGAAAGCTCTTGAGGAGCTCTACATGATCAGAGTGGTTTAGGTCACAATCAAGTGTCTTTTGAGCCTAAAATGAGATCAAAGGGGCCCAAAGTCATTTTGGATCCAAGTTTTGTGACCACAAGTTGGTCTTATTTCAAATGATCATATCTTTTCATCTTGAGACCTTGTTCACCTACACATGGTATCATCAGATAGGTCTTGATTAGAGCTTCAATCTAGGATTGGTTTCACAAAAATGATTAAGAGATTAGAGATATTTTAATGATAGAGTTTGGAGACCTTTTTATCTTGTTCATCAATCAAATGGTGCCCAAATAAATTGAAAATGATTTTGACCAACCCCAACAACCAAGATTAATTTTTTTCTTGAAAAGCCCCAACTTTAACTGATTTAGTTTTTCAAAAACTAAGAAATATTTTGTGCCTAGATTTTATCTACATATTAAATGTTGTTTTGTCCTTTGGTGGTTGGAGAAGTGGGTGATTGTATTAATTTTTGGACATATTTTGATCCCCTTCTTCTCTTCTTTCTCTTAAAAATGAAACTCATTCCTTATTGTAAATAATTTCTGTCTTGAATGTAAAGTTTTTTTTACTATTGGTAAATGGTTTTGAAGGGAACATACCCTGCAGTACAAAAAGGCTCAAAATTCAAATAGGACAATAATAGTATAATGGTTTTTTGATATGTGTGGGTCACACCCCAACCAAAATCCTAAAAGCAAGATAAACATAATATAAACAAAGGCATGGGCCATCTGCCTACAAGGAGCCCCAAAAAATGCAAAACAAAAAAATAGAAGCATTATAACAACAAAAAAAATCACCAATACAACAATAGAACAACAAACTTAAATATCTTAGGGATTTGTCATATAATTTCATAGTAATCTTCAATATTTTGTAGAGATTAGTTGCATTTTGCATGACTGGGTCTTGGATGCTCTCCATGAGTTCCTTTTTCTTAAGTTTACTATTCTTCCAAGTTGACTTAGGAATGCCACAAACATCATAAACCTATTTAACATGAATAAATGGTGGTTGAAAATTTTGATTAGTATACCTCTGATTTTGAGTTGTGTGGTGCATCTAGTGCCTTCCTAATGACTGTAAAATTTTTTGTATATTCATAAATGATTTCTAAAATTTTACTTTGGAGAATTTACAAGACCAAAAAATATTGTTTCTACTTTCAATTATTAAAAATGACAGAGAAACTGAAAGCTAGTGAATGAATCTTAGCTTAGTGCTTAGAACTACTTGCAGAAAATTAGAATGAACAACTTAATGCAAACACAATATTTTTATACTGGAAACCCCCAATTTGAGGTGAAAACCAGTTAGGAAGGGAAACTTCTCTTTATTCCCACTTATATATTAACGAATTTAAACAATCACAGATTACAAGAAGCTAAAGGAAGACAATACTTCCACCCTATATACTAGCTTGTTATGCACTTTCACCTTGCTTCTAAAATTCAATTCCAACACTAAATTCTTCTTTCTCACTTATTCCATGAATCGATGCTCAATTGCACTTTCTCTCTTGCTTAAATAGCTTGCTCTCCATGTCCTCCCATGCACTATAGAATGGGAAGAGACATCCAAGGAAGAGACATGACCAATTTTTTTGAAATCCATGACCATTCGTGGATTTATTTATTTATTTTTCATTAGTGACAGGACCAGTGGTGTATGCAGACTGATGGTTACGCAACCTCCTCAGTGGTTATGTAACTGTCATTTTGTCCAAAGGGGTGGTTACACAACCACTAATATGCACAGAGTGGCGGTTTTGTAACTTAACAATCTTCTCCTCTTTCTGATTAATTTTTCTTCTTGTTTTGGTTGCTCTGATGAAGTGGTGTTTCTTTGGATCCCTATGGATCACACCTCCCCTGTTTAGGAGGATTTTGGTCCCAAAAAATATTAGTGGGGGAGTAGATGAGGAAATAATTCCCTCACTTTCTCCTTTGAGTACCACTGGGCATGCCTTAGTGTCTTCCCCTTGAGTCCAACCTGCCAAGACCCCTGTGGACCTCTAATTGTCTCTTTGATCTTTTGCTGTAGCACTACGTCCTCCTCCAATTCACCTCATGAGTTCAAGATGCAATCCTCTATGGAAGGTAGTAACTGAAATTATTCTTCTTCTTCTCAAACATAGATGTGAGTTCTCACAATTTACTACTAAGTACATCCACATGAAGTGTGAAAAATCAAGTTGGAAAACATTTTCTCCAACTTGCTCCAATATGGTGAAGGGTCCATACCATAGTGGCTTGAGTTTCCTTTCTTGACATTGTAGTCTATCCTTGTTCAAATAAAGCCAAACCTTGTCTCCAACATGAAGTTGTTGATCTCTACAATGTTGATCGTGTCTAGCCTTATACTTATCTTGAGATTTATTTAATTTTTCTTTCACCTTGAGATGGATTTTTTAGATCCTCTCAACAAAATTTGTTTCTCTAATCACCTCTAAATCATGTATCTCCCCTTCTTCCTACTTCCCAACCACAATTTATAGTGGATTAGTAGGTAGATATCCTATGCATGCTTCAAATGGTGACTGCATAGTGGATGTGTGTACTGCCCAGTTGTAGGAATGTTGAATGTAGGCTAAGGACTCATACCAAGTTTGTGGATATTTACTATTATATCCTCTAATCATCTGAACCAAAGTCCTGTTCATGACCTCTGTTTTTCCATTTTTTTGTGGATAGAAGGCCATGATCCTCTATAACCTAGTGTCCATCTTGTCCCACAAAGTAGTCCAAAACTTCCCCAAGAACTTGGAATCTATGTTAGAAACAATAGACTTCAGAAAACCAAAATGCACCCATAAATTAGCAAAGAAACGTTTAGATACCTCATATGATTTTATTGTCTTTTTACATGTCATAAGAACACACATTTTGCTAAATCAATCAACAAAAACATATATATAATCATGGCCATGTTGAGACTGTTGGCTAGATTTTTTGCATAGCTAAGAACCTAGGCAGTCATGAGATAAATATACCTCATTTACCGGCGAGGCTCCATTGTAAGATGTTTATCAATCTAGTAAGTACGAATAGTAATAACTATTTGTAAGGGGTTTTACTTTAATTACAAAGCTCATGAACCATATCTTGGCAATTGTGCAACAAGTAAGCAACTATTTATTAAGTATGTGTAGAAGGGGGAAATAATGAAATTTGGGAAAGAAGAAAGGAAGATATGTAATTAAACCAATAGTCTACATAGTTGGTCTCATACATATAGATTAAATAAACAAGTAGATCTCATAATATTCAGAAGTAAAGGAAAAGAAAGCTTCTAATCTAAATCTTAGATAACACAAAGTTTATCTAAAGATCCACACAAAAGTAAGAAGAAAATTTACTTTGGACACAAATTTCTCTAGAAATCCTCCTTTATTCAATTCCTCATCTTTCAAATAAATGACATCAAGGGCTACAACACAAAGTTTGAAACTCAAGAATGCTGATTAAAAAATTGTGATCCTTTAACCCGTAGGATCTTCCTCTATTTATAGTGCATAGAGGGAAATTACAAATAGGATGCTTTTATGAATTCCCGCATGTGGAAGCTGTAAAGGAAAAAATTGACAATCTTCCTCCTAGAATTCCTCTTCGAATGACATGCATGATTTACAACTGAAAATAGAACCTTATATTATACATGTTATCCACCTATTTACAAGTAATTGACTTCTTCCAGTAAATTGAAGTAATGGTTTCTAAACTAATTACCTAAGTTTTACAATTTAATTGATCACTCAATTACTTTTTCAAAGAAAATAAGAGAAATTTGAAGAAAGAGGAGAAGAAATTATTCCAAGTGCAACACCTCATTCTTTCCCTTGATCTGTCAATTAATATGATGATACCTAGACACTATGCATGGTTCTGTTAGATTACCCTTGTTATCACCCTTCATTCTATCTGAATTCACTTATATCTGAGACTTTATTTTTCCACCTTTTCATGAGGCTTTTTTAGTTGTGAAATCTAGATCTATTTGTGCATAAACTGCAATTGCTTCTCCTAATTCTGAAGATATCTCCAATGTATCATACATTGACTTATGCTTAATTTTCAAAATTATGTGCAAAAGTGAATTGTCTGGAAAGAATTCAAACAAACATTCAACTGATCCTCCTTATATATATATATATATATATATATATATATATTGGCAGCCATAAATTCTGGGAATTTCTCCGGATGCTAACAAAGAGAAGTGGTCTCAACTGAGGGACTGCATGCATTTATAGTGGTTGCTTTGGAATATGGAAAATTTAGCTTGAGTGGTGATCCAATTTTGGCATGGATTTTACAAAGAGAGGGTAGATTTTAACTTAACAGACAAGTCCCCTAAGAATCACGACTTGCTTCCAAACATGTTGCTTCTAACCTTTCAAAAATTGCTTTTAAAATCCAAGGAGACTCTTTGTTGGAAATCCACGACTTGGTTGAAGACTGGGCTGTCAGGAACCACATAATTCACTTAAGTGATTTGATTTTTATTTAAAACAATTGTGTGGATTCTAAAGGAGGAGGATTATGTGTATCTAGAAGGGAGAGGATGATTTGCAAAAGGAAGACAAGACACCTGATATCCACATAATTGTTTTAAATGATTTTCTTTTTTTAAAAACAATTGTGTGGATTCCAAGGGAGGAGGATTATGTGGATCTAGAAGGGAGAGGATGCTTTGGAAAAGGAAGACAAGACACCCGACATCCACACAATTCACTTAAGTGATTTTATTTTTATTTAAAACAATTGTGTGGATTCTAAGGGAGGAGGATTGTGTGGATATAGAAGGGAGAGGATGTTTTGCAAAAGGAAGACAAGACACCTGACATCCACATAATTCACTTAAGTGATTTTCTTCTTCCAACTTGCATGTGAAAAATAGAAGACTCTACTGCTAGAAACCACAATTTGGTTAAGTGAATTCGCCCCTTTAAAATATGGCTTGGATTTCCAGAGTGAAGGCTACTTGAAACAAGAAGACAAAGGCATGAAAAACCATGACTTGCGTAAAAACTTCATCTTTGGATAATTGCATGGAAGTTTAATGATGAGGGAAGCTTTGAAAAAACACACTTTGGCTCTAGAATTTATTTCTTTGCATTTTTCGATTTTCGATGAAGAAAACACATGCACGAAATACAATAATCCATTTTTGGAAAGGGTCCGGGAAGATGTAGTAGTAAAAACTTGCAAGTGCCATAAATTTAACTCATTGGCTCCGTTTTAGGTGGTTTTTTTTCTAAAAGTGCATATTTTCTCAAGATCTACGCATTAGTGGGAGTATTTTCCTTATTTTCATAAAATCCTTTATTGCACCTTTTTGGACCAAGAAACCTCTTGCAATCTCTTGAAGAAATCCTGAGCTCTGGTCACTTATAGACAAATTAGTTACTAATTAAGAACACTGGGTAACTTTTCAAAACCCTAGGATTGGGAAAAGGTCTAGCAGGAAGAATGAATAGGTTGTGGGGTTTATTGGACAAAAAATAGAGAAAAACCAAAACATAGAAAAAAAGAAATAAAAACAAAACCTAAAATAAGATGCGATAATTGCTTGAAATTTTTCTCCAATTAGCTGATATTCAAAAAATCTTCCCCTCGTGTGAATGTTCTGTGGTAATAATTGATAAGAACTATAATATAATATTAAAACACTGAATAATAAAATATGGAAATTAAATTCATTTAGGATATCAATTACAATGATAGAGGTTACATTTTATAATGTTTGATCTCCTACAAAGGTGGAGTCAAACTTCATCTTCAATCCCACATATCACTCTCCATGAATCTCTCAAACTTATACCTAGGATATCTCCCACATTCCTTTATTATCTCACAGACCACAATAGCTACGTAATTTGTTTATTCAACAACTTCACTCACACACAACTATTAACTATATTATTAATATGAGTTGTATTAACTCATTATTAATAATATTACAATTTATTAATAATTTCACAATATATTTGTAATATTCACTCCCATATTGTTAACATTATTAATTCCCAATATACACTCCCCTAGTGTTTACAAGGTAGAAAACATAATCACACTTCCTTCTGTAGCTTTTTGCCCATGCGTGCTCATGATCTAGATGGTTTTGTAGGGCAACCAACAACCTCAACAAGGATGGTTTTACAAGATAACCAACAACTTGAAACAAAGGATGGTTTTACAAGACAACCAACAACCTGAAACAAATGATGGTTTTACAGGACAACCAACAACCCAAATATCATGGTGTTTCTTTTCATTTGTGCTTTCATCTATTCACTATGTATTTCCTTTAGGGAATATGTAGGAACCACTACTTACTGAATTCAAACTGAATAGAGGAAAAATTGAACATTGAGACCATGTTCTAGTTGCCCCCCCCTTAATGTGAACATTTCACTTATTCAAACAGGAACTCTGAAATCATACTGCAAATTTGAAATAAAAGAAAACACATATACACACACACTGCCACCAAAGCTTCGTGCGTCTTTGTTATTGGTGATTGATAGGAGGTCATTGATTGACCTCTAGCCTTCGTTGCCTCCATCCTCCATAAATCATGCTGCTTACTCAACAAATTGGACGTTGAAGCTCAAATTTGCACCACCTTTTGTCGATGCATCTTCCCCACAAATATTTTCTTTGGTTATGAAATTCTAAAGCGAGGGTTTGGGGGTGGCAACCCGCAGTGGGGTTAAGGGTAGTGCCCCTTGCAGGGTCTCGGGATAGTGCCCTGGGTGCGCTCCCTGTCATGATACATGGCAGGGTCAAGGGGCAGAGCCCCTGAAGCCAAGCACATTTTCCTTCTTTGAAATCATCAAAAATATCATCAGAACTAGAATATTATTCATCTTATTCTCCAAAAAAATTGGACGTCAGGTAACACCGAAAATGCATCCGTGAGGAATTTTTAAAAAAAAAATTTAGAACTTTTGATGAATCAATACTGACATTGACAAAATGAAATATATTTAACAAACAATTAAAATAATTTTGACACTTGAATAACACCTGACTTTAAAAAAAAAATCTCTTGGTAATTGACCTCTACATTGACCCTTTACAATACAATAAGGATGACAACTACATATAATGACCAACAACACTTACTGATATTAAAATGATGACCAATAAAAGTTAACTTTAAAATGATGACATGAATTTATGATGCTCAAGATAAATTTTTTAATAAGACATTATTAAAAAACAAAGACCAAAACTTAAAGAAAAGACTATTTTTTTTATTTGACACCTTTCCACTTCTCATTTTTCAAATACACGAGGAAAATGTCACTTCAAATCTTAATGCAACATTGTGAACTATGAATAAACCCTCACGACTATGAGAAAATGACTCTATCGGAGTGTTGAAAATCTATTCCATGCATGTACGGTCGGTCCAATGCCGAGGCAACAAAAGATTCAATGCAAGTGTCAGATCTAATGCGAGCTTAATGTGGAGGGAAAGGTGAGTTAAGATAGAAAAAATCAAGGGTGAGCTCTGTGCAATCATATAACTTATTTAAAAGAAATCATGATGTTAATATTGCTTGAAGAAGGTTGCGGGAATGTGGAAGGACTGCTAACACTTGTACAAGATAATATGTTTTTTAGTGGTTTAATTTTGCTTATGGCCTGATACGGTTTCCTCTATCAGGAGCATTTAATGGTGGTGATATGTGGTGCTAAGATAGTGTAGGGACTTGATCATATCATTGGTAATTAGTTTTGCATGATAGGCATTGTTATAGGTGTATAAGACATGTTGAAGACCATAGATCCATAAAGCATACTTATGACAAATAAGATGAAGATGTGGGTACTTACAAGAGGGCACGAGGAGAAAAAATATGCTCAAGAATTTATTTTATTGTCGTGTACCTTCATGGATTACTAGCACCTCGAATACCAGTAGCATTATGGATTTCTTTTCAATCTTCTCATGCTCAACAACAATAGGATTCGCACCAGTTCTGCATGCCAAGTTAAAGCACCATAGCCTTTTGTCTCCGTAATTGACAAGTAGATATGCACACATAGGATGCATAAATATACAAAGATTAATCACACTGAAACAAGTATGAATCATGAACAACTGTAATGCAATAAATAGTTCATAGTTTGAACTTGACGTGAGTAGATTCTTAGCTCCTTTGTGCCAATACAATGCTCAAGAGATGCTACAGATTCATAGTTGGAGTGTAAAACGTGAATTCATTCTCCCATCACATCCTAAGACCATATATTGCTCTTATACCACTGATAAGAACTACAATATAATATAAAAACACTGAATAATAAAATATGGAAATTAAATTTATTCGGGATATCAATTACAATGATAGAGGTTACATTTTATAATGTTTGATCTCCTACAAAGGTGGATTCAAACTTCATCTTCAATCCCACATACAACTCTCCATGAATCTCTCAAAATTATCCCTAGGATATCTTTCACATCCCTTTATTATCTCACACACCAAAATAGCTACGTGAGTTGTTTATTCAACAACTTCACTCACACACAACTATTAACTATATTATTAATATGAGTTGTATTAACTCATTATTAATAATATTACAATTTATTAATAATGTCACAATATATTTGTAACAATAATGATGGGGTGAAGTTCTTTATATAACCCAAATCCTCCAATTTTAGCTCAATCTATTTTTAAAATAACTTTATTTATTTAATATAAAATAAATAAAATGCTTTCAGACAAAGCCTGGTGAAGGAATTGAGTGAGCTTCAACATGTGGGTATTTGGCGAATGTGGCTCTTATGACTCCCTGGGGATACCTTAGAGCAATGCAAACAACTGTAGGCAAAACAAAACACAAAACACGACCCAATACTTAAAAAGAACGAAAAATTTAAAAGGGGTAGTCCCATATTTTAGGGTGAAATATCAGGGACACCATAGCCATAGGTAGTCCTCCTACAAAATCCATAGAAATATCTTCCCAAGGACGATCAAGGACTGGTATAGGCATATACAAACCTTCCTTTTAATATTAGGCATGCTTGTACAACAAAGTTTACATCCTCTTATGAATTTAGATACTTCTTCTTGCATATTGGGCCAATACATGTACCTTTGCAAATGGGCCATGGTCTTGCCAACACCAAAATTCCTTGCTACTTTCAAGGTATGTGCTTCCCTCATCAATAGAATCCTTTCTTATTTTGGCACACAAAGCTTCCCCCATCAGTAGATCAACCCATATTTGAGATACCAATCTTCAATACCCATAATTTCAACCCCTTGGGACAGAAACTACCGATACGTTACCCCAAAATATTTGTCTTAAGCATATGCTTCTCCATAAGCTTCCTTTGTGAAGGTCTCAATATGAGAAATAGTGTCT
This sequence comes from Taxus chinensis, assembly GCA_019776745.2. Classification (NCBI taxonomy): domain Eukaryota; kingdom Viridiplantae; phylum Streptophyta; class Pinopsida; order Cupressales; family Taxaceae; genus Taxus; species Taxus chinensis. Next base: position 6,205,605 of record CM034149.1, read on the forward strand.
AAACTAGAGATTTCTCTTATTTTGGTGGCCTAGACAACATGTCTGCCACCAAATTTGTGTTACCTTTCTTATAGTTGATCACCAAATGGAACTGTTGAAGGAATCCCATCCACTTGTAGTTCCTTTCCTACTGCAAATTAGATTGTGCTTGCAAATACCAGAGAGGTTTGTGGTTAGTGTGCAAAATAGTTTCTTTAACCAATAACTAATGTTTCCATTTCTTAATTGCCTAAACTAGTGCATACATCTCCTTATCATATACTGAATATCCCTAATTGCTGAAGTGAAAGTTTCAGAATGATAACATACCGGCTTACCTCCCGGTAGCAACACTACTCCCATAGCATAATCACTACCATCTATCTCTACTTCAAAGGGATGCTGCAAATTAGGAAGAGAAAGTACTGGAGCATGAATAATTTTATATTTTAACAACTTAAAATCTTGATCTTGTTCCTTACCCCAGTCAAAACCCTAACTCATTGCGGTCGCTGTTTGTAGAGGTGTTAGAATAGTAAAAAATGCAGAGTGAAATTCCTCATGTACTGTACTGCTCCCATAAAAATTCTAGTCTCTATGGCTTTCATTGGTGTTGTCTAATTGGTGATGGCTTCCACCTTCTTCGGATCCACTCGTAACTTTCCTCCTCCAACCACGTGCTCAAGATAGAAAAGTGACTGTTTGGAAAATTCACACTTCTTCATATTGCATAGTAGTTATTTCTCCTTGAGAACTTGTAAGACTTGATTCAAATGTGTTACATGTTCCTCACATGTGGCACTAAAAATCAGAATATCATCTAGATAAAAAATGAAACATGAATCTATGAATTCCCAAAATAAATCATTAATCAGTATCATAAATGTAGAGGGTGCATTGCATAAACCAAATGGAACTATGAACCACTCTAACTTCCATATATCCTCCTCCTTTATTCTAACTTGGTGATAAATTGACTTGAAAATCAACTTCGTGAAAAAATTTACATGCTAAAGCTAGTCCAAGAGGTCATCTATGCATTGGAGTGGATGTATGTTCCTTATGGTAATATTGTTTAAAGCACCATAGTCGATACACATTCTCCAAGAACTATCCTTCTTTGGCACCATCACAATAGGTGAATTGCATGGCAAGGTGCTTTGGTGTATTACCCCTTGGTCTAGTTTCTCATGGAGTTGTTTCTTTACCTATGGAATCTCCATATGGATTCCAATACAACCCAATATTTGGTAGAAAGGACTCTAGAAACAACTGAATCTCATGCTCTACCTCTCATTTTGGTGGTAACCCATTGGGAGTATAAAATAATTCCTAAAAGTACTGAATTATATTATCCAAATTCTTCATCCCTTTGTTAGAAATATCTTAATCTCTACCCCATATTGATTATCCTATAATAAAGTAAACAAAAATTATTATGATTTTCTTGAATTAGTCTCTTTACTTGGTTAGCACTTACCATAACAAGTTTTGACTTACACTGGTGTGCCCAAATTTTGTAACTGACTCCATTCTTGACCCATATGTATCGGTTCTCCCTTCTCATGAATATAACATCCCTAACATACTAGTAAGAACTCACAAAAACAACATCAAATGCATCAAGTGGAATTACATCATCTTTTAATACATCTATATAGTGATAATTTATCCCAAACTTGAACCTACATCTTCTTGTTACCTATATTTCTACACCCTTCTTCACCCATCCCAAGGGATAAGTATGTGAATGCTCATAAGTTTTAATGTCAAGCTTATTTATAACCACATTAGAAATCAAATTATATTGAGAACTAGTATCAACCAAATCATTTACCTCAGTCCTCTTGACTTGGATTTTGATCTGAAACAACTTATTGATATCTTCCTCTTGTTCTTGGCTATCCATGTTGGTGGCCACACATTCTAGCCTCTTGTCTACATCAGAATCATCCTCAATCACTACCTCCCCATCTGTATTTACAGATGTCATGAATTTATTTAAATATTTGGTTCAGTTATTTGGGTGTAATTCCAGATGTAACTTCCTACATGTAGCATAAGTCTGACCATTGCTATCACAATTCTTACAAAAATTATTAGGATCTTTACAAGTATTCAAAGTAGTATCCATATTTTTACCTTTCCCTTTCCATTTAACTTTCTTACTTGTTCATCCCTTCTCTTTCTTTGATTGATTTGTTGACTGATTCATCTTTGACTCCAAGTTTCCTTGCTTCTTTTCATAGTAGTATCCATATTTTTACCTTTCCCTTTCCATTTAAATTTCTTACTTTTTCATCCCTTCTCTTTCTTTGAATGATTTGTTGCCTGATTCATCTTTGACTCCATGTCTCCTTGCTTTTTTTCATCATCAATATAATATACTTGCACACATGCTTCATTGATATCCTTGGGATTTGTGGAGATGACCTTCCTTCGAAGGTGAGTGTGAAGTCCTCCAAAATACTTGGTCAAAATATCCTCATCATCTAAGTCCATATCAAGCAACATGGATTGTCTTTGAAACTCCATAGTGTAATCCTGCACACTTTTACCACTACCTTGTCTAAAATATTTCCATTTAATCATTTGGTCAGTCTTGTGGCCAATAGGATAAAAATTAGCTCTAAAAAATTCTTTAAAGCCCTCCCAAGATCTTACGATAGGACGTTTCTGTAGACACCAAAAAATCACACACCCCATTCTCACACGAATAATCAATCAAATAATATCGTTTGCCCACCATTTTACAACTTAAGCCTCCCATTCAAATGATCAAGATTGTTGTCGATTCATTACGACATCCCTAAATCTAATTCATTAACCCCGCACCCATTCAATTAATTAATTTATCACACATTCCCTAAAAGTCACATTACCCATCTCGAAATTAATTAATTAATTAATTAATTGGTTAATCCACTCACCCTCACACCTCACCATGATAAATCTTCCTAACTCACTAGTTGTAACTAGTCTAAATAAGAAACCTTCTAAAATATTACCCTAAAAACCTCTAACTTATCCCTATAACCACTTCTCACTCCTCACTAGTTAGGATTAGTTTAAATTAGGCAACCTACCAAATTATCCCTACTCTACCCTAACTACTTCTATCTACCTCTAACTCTCACACTCGACCTCTCCAAGTTATTTAGCAATTATTCCCTTAAATATACCACATCTAAGTTCCTAATAGAAGCTTTATCACTTTGTATCTCACCTTAACTCCAGCTACCTAAAAACACCGGTGATTCCCTCAAATGTCGATGATCCATACATACCAATTCTTCTGCCTCTCTTCAGGACCATTCATGACCGTCCAAATGAGATAGGAGCATTATCAATTTTTCTCAAGCATTCAAGGAGTGTTTCCAGGTCTGCATCAACATCATTCTGTATCTAATACACCCTTCAAGTGTTTTGGGAGTTGTTTAAGGGCTCTTTCATGATCCAAGCACAACGAAAACTAGATTATCGTCACCACTTATCATTCAAAGGATCATATCCATTGTTTATATTATCTTTTAATTTTGAAATAGACTTGTTAGATCATCATCTATTTCTCTTTTACATTTAATAGATTGTAGTTTCATTTTAGACAATAGAATTATTCCTTTTAGCAATTTGTTAGTATTTCACAAAATCTCCTGCGATTCATGTTCTTTCTATCTACTTAGTAATTAGATTTGATTAGAAGTTGTTATTAATTACTGTATGCTTTTATGTTACTAATATTTGTGCCAAGTATGGATCTTGCAGATGGCCATAGGAGGTATTAATCACCCCATCACCAATATCAACTCACTGCCGATTGTCTAACACCCCTTGCACTAGGAGTAGTATGACCTTTTGTATGATCTAGAGCTATGTGCCATCCATGCAATGCCTCTTGACAGGTTAGAAGCCATCTTCGCATCTACCCAATGAAATCTTGAAACCATTGAAGAATTTTGGGAAGCATACGACGAGGTACAATAGATACAAGCTGACATTGCATGGTTCGAATACAACCACAAGGAAGGATTGGACATACTTGAGGACACCCACATTATATCTGAATCTGACATTGACAGTAACTTCATTATTGTGGACTTTGATTCTAAATTTTCCTACTAATACAATACTGAGGATGAAATTTCTGATTTCTTCATGGATGACTTCATCAAAGAACCTGATTCCTACTTCACCGAGGATGATGACTTAGCCTATTATGTGGGCTCTAAATTTTTAGAAAATTTAGATATTGACCTATATTCTGGGTTCTAGACTTGTTGCTTTTCAATTTATCATTATCAGCTGATATATGTAATTATCTAAATAAGTGATAACATTGGATCACACTTTTAATCTATTGTATATTATACTCCAAGTTCTCATAAATAAAGCTTAAGTGTTTCAAAAGTAGTTTGACATCCACTTAAGGAAGTATTTTGGCTTATGGGAACTGGCCTTTACCAGGCAACCTACCTACCCATTTTACTAACTCCATTTTGTGTAGTTATTTATATTTGGAGGATTAATTACAAGGAAAATAAGCCTCACTAATTCCTCACATAGTGCAACCAATCATACACCTGTCACACCCCACATGTATCTTGGAAACCCCGTCATACTCGAGGTTGTGCAAGTTATACCTCCTTATAATATCAAATCAACCCATAAGGTGAAAATTTTATTTAACATTCTAGCACACCTGGTGGGAGCCTTGTATCTTATTATTCTGTTTCATTCTATCAATAAATTATTCATTGTTTCCACTGTCTGATAATCACCTACATTTGGGCCAATCACTTGCATTTTCTCTTTGTATTTTTCTTATAATCTCACAACTTGTCTTCTACTTCTTGCTTTCTATTTTCTACTCTTTTTTCTAATCTGGTTGTAGGGTTTTATTCCTTAGAAGATTTTTTGCTGGATTTTTTGATAGTGCACTTTGAAAAAATTGCTAAAATCCAAAAAAACTATAATAGGACCCATGTCACAGTAAGTCCTAAAAACCTTATTTTTGCTTTTCGTTTTACATTTTTTGTCTGTCTATCTTCATAAAAATCAAATTTTCATTTTGGGTCTTAAAATGAACCATTTAATACTTCTTGATCATATAGTTTTAAATAGGGAAGTTAATTCATTGCATTCACTTATCTTTCCCTCACACACAACCAAACCACTAATAAATAATAAAACCCATTCAAAAAACTACCACCCAAGTGAAATTGATTGGTATTTCATCACCTAATTGGGAAACTGAATCGGTGTTCTAGCCAAGTATAATCTCCTGTCTATCAGTATATCTTGGCTCAACACCTGACTCCCTTATTGCAGTGGGATCACGAAGTGAGGGGGTAGGCCCCAATATACATGCTCGTACTGACAGCAGTACTGAGTCAAGCCTCACATACCTTCGGGTATATTGAGTACTCTGCCCTTAAATAAACCTGAAACCATCCATAGCTTACCATTTCCTAGGACCCTCATTAACCATCTTACACATTTCACTTTTTCATAATTTAATCAAGATAAATACTAAACAACATATTTTCCTTGCATTTTCTTGTTATTTGTAAGTCAACCCAATTAGTTATTTTTCATTTTCTAGGTGTGTGTGTTTTTTTACCATGGTAATTACTAGACAAAAATATCGTAACCAAACTTCGGAAAACATGTCTACTCTACCACCTACATTTCAACATGTCCCATTCTATACTACACCACCCCTTGCAACAATTTTGACACCAACACAAATAAAAATCTCATATTATCAAATAGATACATCCAATCCCTTTTCTAACAGCCAACATACTTAGAATGAATCAGGGGCCAACTATAACGAAGAAAATGGATAGTAACTCTTTCATTCCCCACATCAATATCATGGTCAAATCTTTCATACACCTAGATTACAATAATCAAAACATCCATTTTCTCCTAGTTATCAGTCTGGAGCATCCAAACCTCATTTCTATCATAGGGGAGACCCTGTCTTTGAAGAAATGATAGATTCAAACCCTATTGCCCTCAACACCTATCTATTAGCCATGAATGTTCAAATGTAACTATTTACATTCCAGCTAGTTTCACATACTTACAACACTTCATCTGCCATTGCAAGTATTATCGACCAAAACCAAGACCCCATCGTCCAGCAGTTGTAACCATACACTTCAACAAATCAATCTAAAACACCAAACATTATTCAACCCAAGATATCTTCCATCCCGGATAACCCCTTTGAAACAACGAATGAACAATTTTCCATCAGTCAACCTGAGACATTTGAAATATCTCCAGTCCCTATTTATGACCTTCACATGATTTCATCACAAAACAAATCTTCCCAGTATTCTACATCCTCACCAAGTACTTCTACAAGTTACACGCCTTCCCTAAGTAGTACCGCTACTTCCTTGTCCACTCTGTCAGCCTCCTCATAGGTGTAAACATCTCTACTAGATTTTGTAGTCTTTTCCACCATTGTATCCTCCCAACAGGTTACTATTCCCATTCAAAAAATCACCATGTCCATCCCTACAACTACACCATTGATCAATACCAGTGTCGTTTCTAGCACTCACCATGTTTCACAATACATACCAAAACCATCACAACCATTGATCTCCATGCCACAATATACACCCCTACAAAACATCCCACAATACAGTATCCTGCAACAAAGTATTCCATAATAGGCACCGTCCTTCGCTGCATCTTCCATATCCTTCCAAAAAACACCTAGATATTCAAAAACACTTACTTATACGTTAGTGTCATTATAGTACTAGTACATACAAACCTCACACCCTATAGCCTCCTAACAAGGTTCTCTATCTCATAAAAACATCCCACAATAGAACATCCCTTATCATAAAAGTATCCCTCAACAAAAAATTCCTTATCAACAAAATATACCACAGAAAAACATACCTCAATACAAAAAACCTCAACAAAACATTCCAAAATATAATATCTTTCAAAAAAATACCCCTTACCACCAGAATGTTCCTCAGTAAAATGTTCCCCAACAAAAAATTCCTTAATAGCAAAGCGTTCCTCAATAGTATCAGGTTTACTCGTAACCTAGCCAATCCTTATTTCAACCTGGCTCGTCCTCACAGCAACAAACACAACCTAATACTCTCTAAGCCCTTTTAAACCATATATCCAATCTTGAAGTTGATTTGTCCTCATCCAGGAATGTGATCTCTTATGATCAAATCTACAATGAGCCCATTCACCCTTCAATACCATATAAACTGTATCCACCTCATGGGGAACTCTCAAATATTATCAATTTTTATAGCAAAGAAGATCCCCAATAACACATATGTGCCTTCCATCACACTTGTTATCTAATATCTCATGATCAAGACCTGATACTGAGGACCTTTCCTATATCACTCACCGGTCCTTCCTGAGTTTGATACAAAAACATTCTCTATTTTCCTTTACACAGCTTGCCTTACTTTTCTTAGACCACTTTTCCATAAACATAGCCCGCAAAATCACTATCAATTACCTATATGCCATTATAAAATTCAAAGAGGAATACGTTTTTGACTTCGTCGCCTGTTGGAGGGGTGTAAGTAATAAATTATCCTTTACATTGCCTCAAAAAGAATTAATCAAAGTCTTTTGTCGTGCATGTTCCAAACACATCTCATCCACTTTACAAATCCAATCATTCCAAAATTTTGATGAGGCTTTCAACATGGCGTGTAAATTGGAATTGCGAGCTCTAGAAGATGGTCGAACAAAGATTCACCTTAAAAAACTTATAGTTGAGTTCCCATCCAAGCCAATGTTTGGCCCTGATAAGTCTAAGACTTCTTTTAATGTTGTTTTAGTTAAATCTACTCCCAAGGAAAATCCCACTACCAAACACACCCATCAAAAATGTAACTATACACCTACAGGAGAGACTTACAACGTAGTTTTTGACAAATTGCTTTCCTCTAACATGATATCTCCATAGACACATCAATATCTAAACCTATTTGGTACATAGATAAAGACTATTGTAAATACCATAGGGTCAATGAACACGACATCAAAAGGTGTCACACTTTCCGCAATGTACTTCAAGATTTGATGAACAAGGGTGGACTTCATTTAGATAATCCAAACACACCCCCGAATCAAAATCTTGACATATTTAAAAAACCTTTTTTGAATCAATATTCATCTTCAGATCAACCAAAAATGAACGCGATCATCACCATCAATACAATAAAAAAATGGAACACATCCCTAATCCCACCTCACCACCAATCAACTCAAAACCCGCAAAACCAACACCAGTATCCAATGAACCTAAAACTACAACTACAAAATCCTCACCTGTTGAAAATATCACTAAGTCTATTCTCATGCTTGCATCACAGGACATCACTAAATCAATACTTGCATCTGCTATGACTCCCAAAACTATACCTAAATCTACATCTGATAAATAACCTAAAACACCTACTTCCTCAAGGAAATCTGACCCTTCTGCTGCATCTTCATCAACCATACCCAACTCATTTAAAACCAAAAAAGGACCTCAGAAACATGGTATTGTTCATGTTTTCAAAATCTGTCAACATATCTTTCCAGAACAAAATCCTTTACGTGGACCTTGTTCCTTTATACTTTCAGGGGTGAAACCTACCTACCGATGTCCTACATTGAATCCATATCATGCACCTATTATACAGTCTAAATATCCTGCACCCACTGCTTCACTGCAGATACCCATACAGGGTCCTGAACCCTCACTTATTGCTGGACAGTCCAACTTTCCACACCAACGACCACCCTTACCATGCCCTCTTCATGAATCCATTGTAGTACCTAGAAATCCCCCACCATCAAAAAATAAACAACCCGTCTTACCTTCTCTAGAGAATAATACAAACACAACATTTTATCTATCCACGTAAATGCCTAAGGGTTGTTATATCACCATTTTAAAGGACCTCTTACAATGATCACTTATTAAACTACCATCTCCTAAGTCTTCAGATCATCATATATGGAAGCCTTCCTGGTATGAATTCAATGTTTTCTACGATTACCACATAACACGAGGCTATTCCATAGAAGACTCTATAGATTTTTGTTGATGCATAATCAGAACACCCCTGAATGTCTACAACTCAATAGGTTGAGACTCTCAGTGTGATTGCATAACATGGAGCTTCTCCCAAAGTGTGGGACTTTGCAATCGAGAGAGCTCTCTAGATGAAAGCAGGTTCCTATTCCTCTGTTCAGGTGCACACATACAATTTGTAGAGGGTATACTCTAAATTTCTAAGGAGACATGGTTAAGAAGATGTAAGAAAATTAAATCCTTAGCTAAAGAGGTGATAAAACCAAGAAAAGGGACTAAAATATCCTACTGAGGGAGAGTAGAGAAGAAAAATGTAGTTGGAAGAGGCCAGACATCTGTGACATAGTCCCAAATATACATTCACCAACAAATATCCATGAAACACAACATCATAAACCAGTAAAATGAAAGGAATTATCCAAAAAATATAACATCAACAATAGAGAGGAAAGGGAATGCAATAAAAGAAATGCCAGGGTTGAGAGAACACCAAAAACATAAATTTTATTGTTCCATGAATATACACAATCCATTACATTTGTAGAATAAAGGAAAAATTTCATTTACAGATCCCATGAGAAGGATTGTAACTCAAAGATATTGAGGAAAAAAAATGATAGTTTTCCTATATCCAGAATATCCCCCTCTTAAATGAGAAGTGTTTACAATATATAGAATTGTGGAGAGAAGAGAGAAAGAAGAGAAACTCAGAATTATGCTCCCTCCCACCAACAACATTCATTGAATGATCTGAAAAAAGCATGGGCACCTTTGAAAATCCATTCCCCAATGTACTCTAGCTTGCTGGAGAAGAAATTAGACCATATTGCATTAAATTCAGTGATTGGGATGCCTGGAACTGCACTTTTTTGGAACTGAGTATGTTTTCCTATTTTTCACCTACTTTGCCTAACCAAAATCTATATTTTAGGCTTCCATGGCGTAGAGGATGTCAATATATTTCCAACGATATAAATTTTGTCGAATTTTGAGCACTAGTTCACAAGTTATGCCTATTTGAAAATTTGCATTAATTTGCACAAGAGATGGCGAAAATGCAAATTTGCAAAATGGGCCCTAGGGCTCCAAATTGCAAACTGCACCATTTGTAAAAATTGTGAAATTGTAAAAATCCCCCATGGCCCAAAATTTTGAAAGTGTAAAAAATCCCCCAAGGCCTGAAATTGCAAGTTTGCAAAAAATCCCCCAAGGCCTGAAATTGCAAATTTGCAAAATATCTCCCAAGGCCCGAAATTGCAAATTTGCAAAAAATGCCCCAAGGCCTGAAATTGCAAATTTGCAAAAAATCCCCCAAGGCCCAAAATTGCAAATTTGCAAAAAATCCTCGAAGGCCCATATTTTGTAAAATATGCAGAGTAAAAAGGACTTTATATTTTCGGAAAGGGAAAGAAATTTCCTATCTGATGAAGATGCTTTCGGGAATCCTTATGTACTTAATATATATAAAAAAACAACTTTGAGGTACTAAAAAGGGGGGGAATGGTTTTGGCTGACCAAGATTAAGCATGAGCTTATTTTGGACAACAATCTGGTGACTAATAGTGGACATTTTCTTGCTAGATGAGATGATCAGTGGCCTTGAAGCATCCATTGAGCATGTATTATTTCTGGTAGTCTCATATTTGATCTCGTACTGCCTTTCGGTGCTTGCACTCTCGTCATTTGTAAGAAAACCTTGAAGTTGAGGTTTGTGAGAGTAGAAAATTGCCTAAAACTTGGAATCTTTTCCCTCACTTGAATTTCTACAAATCTGATCTATTGGAGTGCAATGAAAACATCCGAACATACTCCGATATGGATACTCTATTGATTTGATTCTCGTGTGGCTACAACTCTCTTCCGAGAGTGAGATGAACTGTATACAAGCATACACCAGAAGCAATAGAGCATGTGCAACAGCACTTAGGGAATCAAAACCTATTCTAACAACAGTAACAATGTGCACAAGCACTTGGAGGAATTGGAAATCCTAGACTAATATGTACAAGGGTGAGAAATTCTCCTTCTAATAGCAATGTTTGAGATAGATTCCATTGACTGGAATCTTCAATTCTTCACCATCCAAATTAGCCAGCCAGAAGGCATTGCTACCTTTGCATTCAGTGATCATATATGGACAAATCCATATGGCATCAAACTTGGAATGTTTTCCTGGCTTTGAACGATCAACATCCCACTTCAGAACCAAGTCTCCTGCCTAGAATGTCCTGGCCTTAGCTTTCTTGTCAAAGCTCTTCTTAATCAATGCTTGATCCCTTTCCATGGTTTGCACTGCATGTTCTCTTGCTTCTTCTAATTCCATTAGCTCTGCATACCTGATTTCCATGGGCTCATACTCAGCTAGTTCCAACCATTTCATGAGTTCTAATGTTGGCAACTCAAGTGATATAGGTAGAATTTCTTCTTTCCCATATACAAGCTTGTATGGAGAGCTTCTTGTAGACCTCTTGGGTGTGATCCTATCAGCCCATAGAGCTGATTTGAGTTTTTTGTGCCAAATCCTCTTATTCTCATCAAGATTCCTTCTGATGATTCTTAATAGGTTCTTGTTTTTGAATCTTCTTGGCCATTACCTTGAGGGTAATAGTTTGATGAAGTACTGATGTATACACCATTCTTGACAACCCGTTCGGTGATATTTGTACCAAGAAATGCCAATGCATTATCTGATATGATAGTGGAAGGGACTCCGAACCTAGTGACTATACCTTCATAGAAATCCAAGATATTGGATCCATTTACCTCCTTAAGTGCCACTGCTTCAATCCACTTGGTGAAATAGTCGTTTGCCGTAAGTATCCACTTGTGGCCTTGACATGAATTTGGGTTGATCATTCCAATGAAGTCCAATCCCCATTACATGAATGGCTTATCTACTGAAATTGGACGAAGGGGCAGGGATGTTAACCTTTCTTTCCCTGTGAATAATACACATTTATTGCATTTTTTGATCCATAAGTAGTAATCATTAAACATTGTAGGAGAATAGTAACCATCCTTCATGATCTTAAGAGCTATTATTCATGGAGAAAATTGGCCTCCTACTTCACTGTCATGGAACTCATGCAATATCTTCTCAACTTGACATGTTCCAATGCATCTCAATAGAACACCATTGATGTCTCTTTTGAATAAAACACCATCGATAAGCACATATGGGATGGCTTGTAATCTAAAGTATATCCTCTTTGATTTTCTCATTTCTGGAGGGCACAAACCATTTTAAAGATAATGCACCAAGTCTTGAGTCCAACATGGAACATATGCATTGTTATCTCATTGTTCTTGCTCATTCTGCAATAGTAGGACAACCTCTTCTTCTCCTTTTGACTCATCATCTGGTTTAGGAAGCGAGATGCTCACACAGACCTTTGCCATGAACCATCTTGGTCACTTTTATTTCAATATCATATTCCTTTACCCAAGTGATCCAACCTGTTCTCTTCTCATTCAAATTCTTTTTCAAGAGAAAGTCCTTGACACCAACATGAGACACTAGCAGTTGAATCTTATTGTTCGAGACCAAGTTTCTGTACTTCTTAAAACTCCTAATGACAGCAAGGACATGCTTTGCAATGAAAGAATACCTTACTTCATAATCTTCCAGGATTTGGCTGAAGAATGCTATGAGCTGTTATGAACCTTCTTTATTCAGTTGTGCTAAGATAGTTGAGATTGTGTTTGATCCTCCAAAAGCATAAAACATGAATTTCTTTGAGAATTCCGGGTTGGTAAGAGTTAGGGCTTGTGATATTGCATGCTTGATGGTCTCAAAAATCTCTTTTCCTTCTGCTGTCCATTTGAATTCAAGACTCTTCTTCAACATCATTGTTAAAGGCTTCACAAGAGTGGAAAAATTAGACACAAATCTACGAACAAAATTGATCCTTCCCAAGAAGCTTTGGAGATATTTCTTGTGATGTGGCAATGGAAGTGTTCTGATGGCTTCAACTCTTTCAGGGTCAATTGTTAACCCTTCTCTAGAGATAATGTGGCCCAACAATTTACCCTCGTGTGCCAAAAATACACACTTCTTTAGATTCAATGAAACTCCAAATCTTCTACATATTTGAAATACTTACCTGAGTTGAAAGAGGTGGTCTGTTGCATTCTTTGAAAACACGGTGATATCATCTAGATATACAAACACTATCTTGTTGATTAGTCCTTTGAACACCATATCCATAGCTCATTGAAATGTTGCTCTGACATTTTTCAATCCAAATGGAATCTTCTTGTAAGCATATATGCCCCATTTCGTAGTGAATGTTGTCTTGAACTGATATTCCTCTTTCACCATTATCTGATTATAGCATGAGTAGCCATCTAGCAAGGAAAACCTTTCGGAACTAGCTACCACCTACAAGATTTGTTGCATTGATGGAAGTGGATAATGATCTTTTAGTGATGCTCTATTTAGATCATAGAAGTCCACACACAATCTGATTTCTCCATTTATTTTTCTCACCAGCACCAAATTTACAACCCAGCTTGAATTTTTGATAGGGAAGATGATGTTTTCTTCAATCAACTTGTTCAACCCTTTCCTCGTGAGAGGTTCAATGTGAGGATTCACCAACCTTTGCTTCTATCTGATAGGCTTGGATTCCGGATCCATCTCAATAGTATGCTATGTCAACTTTGGTTTAAAACCTCTTAAGTCCTTGTAAGTCCAAGCAAAGACATATAGGAATTCTTGGTAAAGTTGAACAAATTCATCTTTCTCTTGTGGGGTACTTACTTTTCCAATTTTAAATGTATTTCCTTCATCTACTGAAATGGGCTTTGAATCTTCACCCTTTCCCTGAATGTTTTCTTTCTCCTTCCGAAATTGATCATTTGGGTTGAATATTGACTCCAAAGTTACAAGACCTTTCGGTAATTTTTTAGTTCTCAGCTGTACCACTTGGTCACCATACTGCTGCTCCAACTTGTCTTGGTTTCTAGTAGAGAACTCAACTTCTTCTTGTAAAAAAATTGACAATTTACTAATCATTCTCGAAGACTTGCCAACTTTTTTTGTTATCCGGAACAACCAGTCTCACAATCACTTTGATATGATGTTGAGATTGTTCACTTTTGATATTCTCTACAACATCAAATGCAGCCCCAATTTCTGCCAATATGTCTGCTACTTCATTCTTCTTTCTTGAGATGGAATTGATGTTAAAAGCTTTGAAATCTTCAATTAGATCCCATACACGGTTTTTGTAGTTCTTCAACAAATCATTCTTAGTAGCATTTCATCCTCTGACTTGGTTCAGAATCAACTCACTATCACCAAATACTTACAAATTCATAATGCCTCTCTTTCTTTCCCAATGCAATCTGTGAATTAAGGCTTCATACTTAGCTGTGTTATTTGAGCAAGAAAACTGGAAATGAAAAGCTGAGTAATATTTTGTACCTTGAGGTGAAACCAGCATAGCTCCTCCTCCTGCACCTTGTCTACTTTTTGAGCCATCAAAGAATAACTGCCATACCTCATTATCATTCTTGTGGTATGGCTTGGTGATGCTAGGGAGAGGTTTATTCTCTTCATGCAAACAATATACTCCTAGTTCAGATTTCTCCATTTCTTTGTAAGTGGAGAAATCATGTATTTTGTTTTCCCATTCATCAAGAGTCAAGTCTAGAATGCTTCTGACCTTGGTATTTGCTTCATAAGTTCTTCAGAGATCTTCCTGATCAAATGATGAACAATTTGAATTGATTAGACCTGGTGTATGCGACTCAATATGAAAATTTACAATTGGCTTAGATCTGATCATAGCCTTAGCTCCATACATTGTTCTAAACAACATGTGTGACCAATCAACAGACAAATAGCCTCCAATTTTAGCAGTGAAGTCTCTTGACAAACACAATGCAAAGAGTGGTGGCAAGTCTATGACTTTTACATCTTGCAAGACAGTCATGTTGGGACATGCATGCAATGTGAGGCTCACATTTTTTATTACTCCAACCGTTGTTATTGTTGTCTTATCCAATTGCACCACACCCTTAGAAATGACTTCATATTGAAGGCCCAATTGATCAGCTATCTGTTTCGGCATGACTGAGCTACTTGCTTCTGAATCAATCATGCAATTATGTACTAACTTATCTCCAATGATCAATGAGATATATAATGGTGGGGGATTCAAATTTTTACCTTGGTGGCTTCCTTGATTTTCTCTTTGCTAAGCTACATTGGTAAGCACTTTTTCTTATTCTTTGGATGGCTGATTTGATGCCGACCAATTATCCATAGCAACTTGCAATAGGTCTCTTTGTCCTGGGATAGCTAATGATTCCCACATTGAGATTTTTACATTCATTTTCTTCATCTTCTCAATGATGTTGAAGGGAGAAGAGTTATTTATTTGTTTCCCCTTGCCCTGCTTCTCTTGGACATGGGTCATTACAACCGGTACTTGAGCTAGTCTAGAAGGTGGGTTGGGCTGGCCCTGCACATTAGGAGCCACACTTTGATTACCCATATTTTTTTGAGAGATAGAGGGTTGTAGATCATTTGAATTTGATGACTGTACCTCTCAAATATTGGCTGCTACACTTTGAGAAGGAGCTTGATTTATGCCACAAAAATATTCAACCTGCCAGTTGACAAGTGTGGTCTCATTTGGAGGTGCCTCTTGCTGAGATGTTTCCCGCTACTGATTTCCTTCTTAGCATGCCTCTTTCTCTACACCAGTTGTTTTCACCATCAAAGATTGATTCAAAGCACCATTAAAACACCTTGACTGGTTACGAGGTTGATTGTATGGGAAACACCAGTCATATTCTTGAGCCATGTTATTTTGTAATGGTACTAAGGCTCTAGATGTGGATGCAATGTTAGGATTGTAAGACTGAAATTTCCTATTATAAGGAGGTTTGACTTGGTTCCGATTTTTATTTTGGGTGGGTGGCGTATTAGGATGATATAGACGTCTATTGGGTTGATCTTGAGGCTAATATGATCTGTAATTTTGAGCTTGCTGCCTCTTAAGTGTCACCAACTCATTACCCAAGTTTTATATTTTCTTTATGAATTCTTGGAGCTCATTTGAGGTACTAGAAGATGAGGTAGAAGTTTCAGTTGAATTCTGAGTTCTTGGAGAAGGAATAACAACTAATGTAGGTGTTTGACTAGTTTTTGGAGATCCTAGTTCTGGATATAGAGGCATAGGTGGCCTAGGTGCAAGTTTACCAGCTTGAATCAAGAAATTTTCAGCTCTAATAGAAATGTTATAAGCTTCGAGTAAATTTATACCTCCCGTGGATTGAATCATCATGGAAATATCAAAATTTAAAGCTTTAAAGAAGTATAGGAAAGAAACTTCAGCTGTTGGCCTCACGGCCAACGGAATCCTATCCCATGTCCTCTAAAATCTGAAGTTGAAGTCAGTCAACTATTCATTAGGATCCCTCTTAATAGTTGTCAATTGTTCCAATAAGGAAATATTATCTCCCTTCTCCCCAAATTGATTGTGGAGGGCTGTGCATATATGGTCCCAATTCTGAATAGATCCTACCATCAAACTCATGAATCATTGCAAAGCTTTCCCTTTAAAGGAAGATGCCAAGAACTAAACAAAAATGTCCATTTCAATAATTTCATGAATAGCATAGACATTTGTAATGTCCTGAATGTGATAAATCAGGGTTGCCTAGTTTTCTCCAATAAAATATGGAATGTTCTTCAACGCTACAACTGGAACTAAATTCTGTGCATTGAGAGTAAGTGGGCTGTTGTCAATGAAATTGACATAAGGATTAGGTTATGCCATCCTGATTGGTTAGAGAACTCTAGTTGATTGAACGAAAGGCCTTCTAGGTGGAGGTGTTGATAAGGTTCTATTCGGTGGAGATGGAGGCCTTTGAACTCTTTTTCCTCTTCTTTCTCTATCTAGGGACAAGTGTAGATAAATAAATATTCCATCTTCTCTAGTTCTTGATCTTGTCTGAATTCTTCTCATAAATTTTCCAAGTTTAGACTTCTAAAACAAGTGGATTCAACCTCTTTTGGAGTCTCCAGATGTGTAATTTCAAATCTTCTCACAAGCTGAAGACTTACAACAAGTGCACATCAATATTGTTGTAATTAAAATGAATACCTCTTGGTCCCACTAGGCATGCTAGAACTATTGATGCGTAATCAAAACACCCATGAATTTTTACGACTCAATGGGATGATACTCTCAATGTGATTTCATAACATGGAGCTTCTCCTAAAGTGTGGGACTTTGCAATCAAGAGAGCTCTCCGGATGAAGGCCGGTTCCTATTCCTCTGTTTAGGTGGACACATACAATTTGTAAAGGATATACTCTAAAATGTACTCTAACTTTCCAAGGAGACATGGTTAAGAAGATGTAATAAAATTAAATCCTAAGCTAAAGAGGTGATAACACCAAGAAAAGGAACTGGAATATCCTACTGAGGGAGAGTAGAGAAGAAAAATGTAGTTGGAAGAGGCCAGAAAGCTGTGACATAGTCCCAAATCTCCATTCACCAACAAATCTCCATGAAACACAACATCATAAACCTGTAAAATGAAAGGAAGTATGCACAAAATATAAAAAATGCAATAGAGAGGCAAGTAAGTGCAATAAAATAAATGCAAGGGTTGAGAGAACACCACAAACACAAATTTTATTGTTCCATGAATATACACAGTCCATTACATTTATAGAATAAAGGCACAATTTCATTTAAAGAGCCCATGAGAAGGCTTGCAGCTCAAAGATATTGAGAAAAAAAATGACATTTTTCCTATATCCAGAATATCCCCCTCTCAAATGAGAAGTGTTTACAATATATAGAATTGTGGAGAGAAGAGAGAAAGAAGAGAAACTCAGATTTATGCTCCCTCCCACCAAAAAAATTCATTGAATGATCTGAAAAAAGCATGGGAACCTCTGAAAATCCATTCCCCAATGTACTCTAGCTTGCTAGAGAAGAAATTATACCATATTGCATTAAATTCAGTGACTGGGATGCCTGGAACTACACTTTTTTGGAGTTGAGTATGTTTTCCTATTTTCACCCACCTAACATCACAAAAATTAATATTTAAGGCTTCCATGGCATAGAGGATGTTGAGACCTTTCCAACGATATAAATTTTGTTGAATTTTGAGCACTGGTTCAAAAGTTATGCCCATTTGAAAATTTGCATTAATCCGCACAAGAGATGGCGAAAATGCAAGTTTGTAAACTGGACCCTAGGGCCCAAAATTACAAACTACACCATTTGCAAAAATTGAGAAATTGCAAAAATCCCCCATGGCCTGAAATTTCAAAAGTACAAAAAATTCCCCAAGGCCCAAAATTGCAAGTTTGTAAAAAATCCCCCAAGGCCCAAAATTGCAATTTTGCAAAAAATCTCCCAAGGCCCAAAATTACAAATTTGCAAAAATCCCACAAGGCCCAAAATTGCAAATTTACAAAAAATCCCCCAAGGCCCGTATCCTGCAAAATATGAAGAGTTAAAAGGACTTCTTTATATTTTCAGAAAGGGGAAGAAATTTCCTATCCGATGAAGATGCTTTTAGGAATCCTTAAGTACTTAAAATATATTTAAAAAATCAGATTTGAAGCACTAAAAGGGGGGGAATGGTTTTAGTTGACTAATATTAATCATGAACTTATTTTGGACAATAATTTGGTGACTCATAGTGGACATCTACCTGCTAGATGAGATGATCAGTGGCCTTAAAGCATCCATTGAGCATATAGTCTTCTGGGTAGTCATCCTTTGTAAGAAAACCTTGAAGTCAAGGTTTGTGAGAGTAGAAAATTTCCTGAAATTTGGAATCTTTTCCCTCACTTGACTTTATATAAATATGATCTATTGGAGTACAATGAAAGTATCCAAACCTACTTCGATATGGATACTCTGTTGATTTGATTCTTGTGTGGCTACAACTCTCTTCCGAGAGTGAGATGAACTGTATACAAGCATACACCAGAAGCAATAGAGCATGTGCACCAGCACTTAGGGAATCAAAACCTATTCTAACAACAGTAAAAATTTGCACAAGCACTTAAAGGAATTCAAAATCCTAGACTAATATGTACAAGGGTGAGAAATTCTCCTTCTAATAACAATTTTTGAGATATATTCCATTGACCGGAATATGTAATTCTTCACCATCCAAATTAGCTAGCCGGAAGGCATTGCTACCTTTGCATTCAGTGATCATATATGGAAAAATCCATATGGCATCAAACTTGGAATGTTTTCCTGGCTTTGAACCATCAGCATCCCACTTTAGTACCAAGTCTCCTGCTTGGAATTTCCTAGCCTTAGCTTTCTTGTCAAAGCTCTTCTTAACCAATGTTTGATCCTTTTCCATGGTCTGCAATGCATGTTATCTTGTTTCTTCTAATTCCATCAGCTTTGCATACCTGATTTCCATGGGCTCATACTCAGCTAGTTCCAACCATTTCATGAGTTCCAATGTTGGCAACTCAAGTGATATAGGTAGAATTGATTTTTTCCCATATACAAGCTTATATGGAGAGCTTCCTGTAGACCTGATTTGAGTTTTTTGTGCCAAATCCTTTGATTCTCATCAAGATTCCTTCTGATGATTCTTAATAGGTTCTTGTTTGTGAACTCTCCTTGGTCATTACCTTGAGGGTAATATTTTGATGAAGTACTGAGGTATACACCATTCTTGACAACCCATTCGGTGATATTTATACCAAGAAATGCCAATGCATTATCTGATATGATAGTGGAAGGGAATCCAAACCTAGTGACTATCCCTTCATAGAAATCCAAGATATTGGATTCATTTACCTCCTTAAGTGTCCCTTCTTCAATCCACTTGGTGAAATAGTCTATTATCGTAAGTATCCACTTGTGGCCTTGAATTGAATTTGGGTTGATCACTCCAATGAAGTCCAATCCCCATTACATGAATGGCTGATCTACTGAAATTAGACGAAGGGGCAGGGCTGCTAACCTTTCTTTCCCTATGAAGAATACACATTTCTTGCATTTCTTAATCCATAAGTAGCAATCATTAAAAATTGTAGGCCAATAGTAACCATCCTTCATGATTGTAAGAGCTATTATTCGTGGAGTAAAGTGGTCTCCTACTTCACCGTCATGGAACTCATGCAATATCTTCTCAACTTGACATGTTCCAATGCATTTCAATAGAACACCATCGATAAGCACATATGGAATGGATTGTAATCTAAAGTATCTCCTCTTTGCTTTTCTCATTTCTGGAGGGCACAAACTTGTTTGTAGATAATGCACCAAGTATTGTATGACCCAAATGTAGGAGATGTCAACTTCCATGGTCCTGCTTATCTAAAAAAAAACATTATTTATGGGGGACTCAATAATGCTCCATCCCAGGCTATCAATCCACACCAAACCATGCATTACACATTTAATTTCAAATCCCTTGACAATCCAAAATTTGTACGTATGTATCTTCATCGTTGCACGTGGAGGGATTTTTTCCTCAGGAACTATGAACAAGGAACACATGATCAACCCATCTCATGTTCCCTTAAAGCTCATGAGAAGAGTGGTTTAGGATATTAAAGGTTCACCTCTAAAATATTTGAAGCCACTACATCCAAACATGCTACATCCATGTCCATTTCTAAACCATAATCACCATCACCAACAAACCTTGAATATCTCATGGACACAAACATCATTGTATAGATCCAGCCTAATTTTTTAAAAATCAATGTTGTATCTTTAGGGCCACTTACTTATCAATCCAATCACTCTACCAAATCATTACCCCTTATTTGGCTAGAAATGGTTGAGGAAGATTTACATACTATTGATATCCTCCAGTGTCACGATGACCAAGATATCCTTTCCCATATTGGATTTGAAGACCATTTTATTGAGAAATCCCTACCATCTGACACACAAACTCTCCTTAACGAATCCACCCTCAATGTTAACTTAGGTACCCCATAGGATCCTCATATAGTTCAGGTCGGTCAATCCTTAAATCCAAAATAACTACATGATTTCACTCTATTCCTAATAAATTACCACCAAGCCTTCACCTGGTCATACAATGATATGCCTAGAATCGATCCTAACATTACCGTGCACAACATAGTCACATATCCTGATGCTAATCCAGTCGAACAAAAAATCCGTAAGATGAATCTCTGTATAGCTCTTCTTGTTAAGGAAGGGTTGCAATGCTTATTATCTACCAAATTTATTATTCCCATTGATTATCCAGAGTGGGTCTCCAATGTCATCCCTATAACAAAGGATTTAGGCAAAATACGTATTTGCACATACTTCGAGGATCTCAATCTTGCCTGTCTAAAAGATGATTTCCCTCTTCCAAACATAGATCATCTCATTGACTTAACAACATGCCATAAAATTTTTTCTCTTATGGATGGTCTTTCTGGTTATAACCAAATCCTCATCACCCCCAACGATCAACACAAAACCTCTTTTATCACCCCTTGGGGAACCTTCTACTACCGCGTCATGCCATTTGGTATTTAAAATGTAGGTGCTACTTATCAACATGTCATGACATACATTTTTCATGATCTCATCCAAAAAATTGTCAAATACTACATCGATGACCTTTTAGGAAAATATAAATAATGAAAAATACCATTTTGATGTCCTTGATTCAATATTTACTTGTCTCATCTAGTTTTGTCTCTGGATTAGTCCTACAAAGTGTGTTTTTGGTGTTCTCACCGGAAAACTTTTAGGATTCATCATATCTATTTGTGGCATTGAAGTTGACCTAGCAAAGGTTAGAGAAATCATTCAAAGGCCTCCACCTTCTAACATTAAACAACCACTTATCCTCCAAGGTAAATTATAGTCCATTCGACATTTCATATTACAACTTTCTGACTGTTGTCAACCGTTTCACCATTTTATCTGTAAGGATGTATAATTTCATTGGGATTATGATTACGAGAAATCCTTTGATGAAATCAAACAGTATCTACTATCACCTCCTGTTGCTTACTCCACCTCATGAAGGAGAGACATTTTATCTATACATATCCATTTCAGAGCATTCCCTAGGATCTATTCTCTCTCATCGCGATAGTCAAGTTCATGAACAAGTTGTATACTACATCAGCTACACACTCCATGAATATGAAACTCACTAAACTAAAGTTGAAAACTATGTTGTGTGTTATACTTCGCCACCTCCAAAATTCAACATTATCTCCTTAGTCACAAGACATATGTCATCACTAGTTTTAATCTTCTTAAAACCATGCTCGCTAAACCTTATCAAAATGATTACATAACTCGATGGCTTATGCTCATGACTAGATTTGACCTCAAAATCATATCTCAGAAATCTATTAAAGGTCAAGCCATTACAGATCAGCTCACCAATGCACCACTTCTAGATAGTCAACCACCTCATGAATGCTTTCCCGATGAATCCATCAACAATAGCGATGAATCTGACTTTATTCCCATCAAAATGACTATCTTATTTGATGGTGATAAATTCCAAGAGGGTAAAGGGGATGGAGTCATCATCATACCCATTGGAATATTCCACTTCCATTATCATTCAAACTTAACTTCAAATGCACTAATAATATGGTAGAATATGAAGCTTTAATCTGTAAATAATGAACAAGGACAAAAGTCTGATTAATTTATTAATATTCAAGAAAATCATTTACAATAGTGCAAGCTAAAATATTTATAAATATTGGAAAGCCAGATACAAAAAAATAATTAATTTTTATAGGTGTAACAATAAATCCGAGAAGTAAAATAAAATAGAATACAAACATAAATAATTGTTACAACTACGTAATAATTAAATCTACGAATATAACAGGACAAATATGGATATAAAATCATATAACAAATAAATAAACAACATAGTTACCTAATTACCATAATAAAAGCATAATTAACCTAGTTTACCTAACATTCCCCCCATTAATTTTGTATTACCTCAAGAGATGAGGAGAGGAACTCTCTAAACAACTCAAATTTGTCATGTGAAAGTGAATTTGTGAAGATATCTACTTGTTTCTCAACTATTGGGAAAATTTGAAGCCGTATGTTGTGTTTAAAGACATGCTCACATATGAAATGAACCTCTACCTCAATGTGCTTTGATCTTTCATGAAAAACTAGATTGCAAACAAGTTTGAGAACACCTTCATTGTCAACATAAAAGGTGTTCAATTTGTCCTATGGTATTTCAAGTCCTTCCAGTATGCGACGTAGCCATATCACTTCACAGAAAGCTTCACCTGCAACATGATACTCAACTTCTATAGAATAGAGAGAAAAAAGAGTTATTTCTTACTTCCCCATGATATCAGTCCATATCCTGAAAAGAATATAAACCATGAAGTGGATTTCCTATCATCAATATTGCTTACATGATCTGAATCTAAATATCAATCCAAGAAGAAGTTATCACTCTTCTTGTATTCTAGACAAAGATCCACTGTTCCCTTGAGATATCTCAAGATTTTCCTTGCTACCTTTCAATGACAAAATCTAGGTTCTTGCATGAACCAAGATAGATAGCTTACTACAAATATGATATCTAGTTTAGTGTAAGTCAAGTAAATGAGACTCCCAATAAACTTCCTATAGAGAGTTGCATTTACCACAGGAGATGGATCTGAACGAGATAGCTACAATCTATTATCTATTGGTGTAGCAATAGGTGTGCAATCCATCATCATGAATTTATTGAGCATTGTCTTGGTATACTTCAACTGAGAAACAAAGATGTGATTATCTTTCTGCCATACTTCCAATCCAAGACACTAGTGCATCAACCCGAGATATGTCATGTTGAACGTTTGGTTCAGATATTTCTTTGTTGCAACGATCATCTTCACTGAAATTTTAGTGATGACTAGATCTTCGACTTAAAAAAAATCACAATCTCCCCCCTTTAATTTTAAGGTAGAGATTGGGATCATATGGATTTCTTACAAATCCATGTTGTACGATATGCTCATAAATTTTGATTTACCAAGTCTGTGGTGCTTATTTAAGGCCATACATAGATTTCCTGAGTCCACATACCTTTTTTTCTTGAACAGGTACAACATATCCCTCAAGTTGATTCATGTAGATCTCTTTTCAGGAAAGCACTTTTCATGCCCATTTGATAGAATTTCCAATCAAATTGTGCAGCTTGAGCAAAGATCATTTTGATCTTAGCTATGGGAGAAAATGTCTCCTCATAGTTAATGCCTTATTTTTGTGTGTACCCATTTCCTACCAGTCTTTCTTTTACTTGTGTATGGTCCAATCTGCTTTGTAGTTTGTCTTGAATATCCATCTGCAACCAATGAGTTTCTTCCTTGGTGGAAGATTGACAAACTACCAAGTTTTTTTTTTCATCATTGACTTATATTCATCATCCATGACACCTTTCCAATCTTTTGAATATAGGGATTCCTAGACTATAGAGGGCTTGTCAGATTCAATGACTCTACTCATCAAAGTAAAGTTTACTTCTTCTCGTGCTTTAATGCAAGTCCGTGGTCTCGTGGTGGATGTATCTAGTGGAACATTTAATTTTACATCTCGTAACATGCTATTACACCACTTGGGCATATAGTGAACTACTTCCATGGGTTGTGGTTCTATTTTATCATCACCATAATCCCCATCATCATTGTTATCATCTATGGGAACATCAACTTCTTTTTTTACAATAGGTGAAAAATCTACATTAGGTGAGTTCAAAGGAGGAGTCTCTACTTCCTTCTTCTCAAAAAACTCAACATATCTATTGGTGTAGACTTTCTTGGTCTTTGGATCCATCAATATGTACCCAAGAGTCTCTTCATTATAGCTAATGAAGATGAGTTTTTGTGATTTCATATCCAAATTCTTTTTGTTCTTCTTAAGTATGTGCATACTTACTTTACACCCAAATACTTTGAGGTTTGCAACATATGGTATCCTCTTCAACCTTGATTCGTATGGTGTTATTCCATAAAAAGAAACTATGGGAACTTTGTTCAACAAATAAACAACTATCTTTGTTGCTTCTTCCCAAAATTTCCTTTCCAATCCAGAATCATCGATCATACAATGCACCATTTCCATGATAGTGCGGTTTTGTCTCCCAATAACACCTTTATGCTGTGGTGTGTGTGGAGGAGGCATTTGTCAATGAATCCCATGAGCTTGTGGGTAGGCTTTGAACTTGTTACTGGTGAATTCCCCCCTCGATCTGAGAAGAGAGATATGATGTGACAACCAGTCTCATTCTCTACAGCCTCTTTGAAATTTTTGAAGGTCTCAAAAGCATCACTTTTCTTATGAAGACAATATATCCACATTTTTCTTGAGTAGTCATCAAAACAAAGCATGAATTAATAAAATCCAGAATGACTCAATTGCATCGGACCGAAAATATTGGTATGAACCAAATCAAGCTTACCATGAGCTTGATAAGTACTCTTCTGGAATGAAGTTATGTGTTATTTTTCTACTAGGCAGTGATGACACTTATCTGTATTCTTCTGGAGAGATGGAAATCCTTTTACCATGTTGTATCGACAAAGTGTTTCGAGATACTTTAAACTGATGTGACCAAGTATCTAATGCCACAATTGTGTAGAGGTAGAGTTCTTATCCATAAGTGCTTGGTCATCTCTATGGAAAAAATCAAGCTAGAACATACTTTCCACATTGGAGGATTTTTTCAACTATTTTTGAGCCTCGTGATTTGTCTCAAATTAAACAAATTTTCTTGTCAGAATGAGTATCAAAGTCAATATTGATATTGTGATCTAGAAGCTGACTAACTAATAGTAGATTTTTGTCAACCCAGGGACATATAGTACATTTGATAGTCTACAATTGTGTGAACCAAAAGGTAGAGAATTTTTTCCAATCCCATGTACTGTGTAAGAAGAATCATCACCTAACGAAACATGGTTTTTCAAAGGTTTGTCCCTTATTGAAGTAAACTAGTCTTTGTGGATAGACATGTGTCGAGTGGCTCCTGAATCAACATACCAGACATCACTAGATGACATGGAAGGTTCACTTGATTAAGCAATGTACAATAAGTTTTCAATTGTTCAACTATATTTCCTTGTTGATGGGGTTTTCTTCGCAAGTTCCCCTTCTTCAACCCTTGATTTTCATTAGAATGTCCCTTGTGAGATTGCTGATTTTGAGGTCCAAAATGACTTGATGAAACTTTCTTACAGGTATTGAACCAAAAATCTTTTATATCATGTCCTCTCTTGTAGATAGGACATTTATTCTTATTCTTATTCTGTTTGTCCCCATGTTGATTCTATGTTTGAGACTTTTAAGAGGAATTGGGTTTTCTTTTTCCTTTTCCTTTCCATTTATAATGAGAAGAAAGTGATTTCTCTTCTTTCTCTTTTTTTTTGTACATAGCTTCTTCTTGTTGCAATATATTCACTAGCTTGTCAAAGCTAACTATCTGATCTGACAAGTTGAGTGTTGTTACAAAAATTTGATATGAAGGAGGGAGTGCTCTCAAAACAATGGGAACAAGAGATATATCAATGACCTCCTCTCTCAGGGCTAGAAGTTATGCCCTTAAATATGTAACTCTTTGTAAGAAAGCTTCTATTTTCTCATTTTGTTTGAACTTCAGTGTGTGTAACTGACTCTGTAAATTCAATATTATATTCTTGTTCTTGGCCTTATACAGTGTGCTCAACTTATCCCACACTTCTTTGGATGATTTGGCATCTTGAATGTGGGGTTGCACGTCATCAGACAATGCAAACAAGATAATCAGCTTGACCTTCTGATTAGATCTATCAAACTATCATTGTTTATTTGTATCAGTTGCTGATCTGGTTATAGTACCATTCACAACATTACAAATATCTTCAAACTCAAGCTATGTTTTTATTTTTGTCTTCCATGCTACATATTTATTTCCTCTTAGAATTTTTGAATCTGGAAGAAAGAATTTGGGGGATTTGGTGCCCATTTTTGAAGAATCAACTGATAAAGGGTAAGGCTCTTATCACTCTAGGTATATGGTCTCCCAATATATATACCATTTCTCTGATATACCAAATCTTTCTATATATGTGCCCTTCTGATATACCCATCAGTAAGTGAAAGAATCTTGTCCTTTCTATATACTCAAAAGTACGTGAAAGAGGATTTAACGTACATGAAATAATTTGATATGTAGTACCAAGATAGTACTGAAAGGGGTCTCTGTGATTATTGACACTGGCTCAAAGAAATATCCTCATATGCATGCATAACTTCGCTATATACTCAGATAATTTCAGTGTCTGAATTTACGTCATGAAATCATTCACAGATGGATGGGAGGGCTCAAAGTGTGTGCATTGTGTCCTTATTACCCCTAGTTGATTGAAAGGTTTGATGCCTAGATGACGTTATTGCAGCTATATTAGGCGTTAAGTGTAGTAGTAGTCACGACGGATTTACCCGTAAGCACTTCCTAGAGGAACTATTTATACCAAATGTTGTGAAAGAGATCTGAATATCTCATGAGTATTACAGAACCAAAGTTTCACTGATTTTTATTACAATAATTTGCCATTTTTTAGCAATTACAAATTTTTCGGTTGAATATGGCAACCTGCAAATTAGAACAATCCATTGAAATATACAATTACATCTAAAATTATGAAAAAATGAATGGAATGTGTAAACAATTTAGTTTTGCGAGGCCCTAGTGGCTTTTGGAGCTCAATACGACTCTCTGTGTGAAAAAACACAAAAAAAAAGCTCAAAATGGAGTTTTTAAAGTGGCCCCCCTTTAGAAAATGTTGACCAAAAGGAAAAAATATGCAATTTGGGAGAATTTTTTAGCCCTAAATAAGGGTTTCTCTGCTATTTTAGTAATGGGTTTAGGGACTGTTAAGTGCTTTAGCTGTGGTTTTATCCTTTATATTTGGTGATAGTGTATATATGCTACTCCAATTTAAAAAATTAATATACCACCACTTATAAGTGGGTCAAACTCTTGACCTCACTTTACCAAGCATTCACCGACTAACCACATAGGTGCTTATGGCACATGGACTATGTTGTCCACTCAAAATTCCCCGCTCTGATAAGAGTAAAATTTTCAAAATTTTGAGTTTAAGTGTTTTTCTCTGAAATGCCTAAGTCGTGAAATTGAAAAAAATTGTGTTTTGGGTCATTTTGTGTGATCTTCGGGCCTGTCGGAACTTTTTGTCCCATCTATCCCAAGTGCAAAAATGCACTCTGTTCCCCGATCGGCCGAAATCCTCGAAGCTGTCCCATTTTCGGGCCTGTCGGAAAATTTTGTCCCAAGTGTCCCAAAACTTATTTTGCATGTTGTTCCAATTTTGGGCCGAATCATCCTTCTCACGTACTTCGCACTTTCTTGTCCCAAATGTCCCAAAGTTAAAAAGTGCGAGCTTTCCCATTTTCGGCCGATTTGCCCGAACCGCGTCCTTCGCGCAATTATGTCCCAACTGCCCCATTTTAAAAAGTGCGAGCTTTCCCAATTTCAGTCGAGCCGGTCAAGTCACGTACTTCGGAACTTTTTGTCCCGAATGTCCCAAGTCCAAACGGGCCCTTTGTTCCAATTTCGGCCGAAACACCCGACTCGCGTACTTCGCACATTTTCGTCCCATTTGTCCCAAATGCATTTGTACGTCCTCACCCTGTTTCGCCCGAACCGGCCGAGCCGCGTGTTTCGCGCATTCGCGTCTCACATGTCCCAAGCATACCAAGTGTCATTCACACTTAGTTTTTCCCGTGCACTCCGAGTATGATGCTTTTCAAATTGGTGGATGTGTATTCAATGCGCATTAAAGTCATTCCTCTCTCCAAACGGTTATATAATGAGCATTCCCCTTTGCATTTTCCACATTGCTTCCCTGCTATCTTTTGCTCAAGCCCTTGCGATCTAATTCCCTGCCCGTATAGCCCTTTTTTCTGTAAATTCCTATCCAGAGTCAAGGTCGCAGCTCTAATCTATCAATATGAAGATCAAGTTTTTCAGGGACAAGAGCAAATTTCTCCGCTAGAGTCTGCTGTTAGCAATATAGGGGACAGTGAAGCTCGTCATCTCGACTTCAGCGATTTTTGGTCAAGAATGACAGATGTAAACCCTACACCAATGGCACAGATGATTAATGATAGTGGTTTGGCTTTTTCCGGAGGTTTCTCAATCTCAGTACAGTGTGCTGATACTGTACTTTCATGTGGAGCTCACTTCGACCCCGCTTCGAGCGAATTGACAAATGTACATGGGGAACTCATTGCCAAGCTAGACACCGCCGCCATTGGTGCTGCCCTGAGGATTCCGGAGATGGAAAATGCTATAGTCGTTTCCCGGGATCAAGCACAGGCCATGTTCGACCAAGACAGTGACAAAAATAAAGCTCGAGTGGCGAAAGTCTTGGTTGAAGAACCCTAAGAAAGGTGCTTCTCGCCTAACCAAAACCCTATTCCGAGTAGATTTCAACGAAGAACTGTCAGACTTCATAATCCTGCTGGCCCGGGTTATGGGTTTGCCCTCCACCAATGAGTTTCATTTCTGAATGTGCCCGCTCATCAGCATGGTGTGCGAGGGAACACAAAATATCAACTGGGCAGAGATCATCTGTATGAATTTGGCGGAGCAGCTATCCAACGTCCAGCAAACAAAGAAGTTCTATATGACTTCATATCTAATGTATACCCTAGCAGCATCCAGGCAGTGGTTTGGTTTCTCTCCTATATAGATGCACACAAAGATGATCCAGTGTATGCCTATTGCCCGCAGTTCACCTTGGAGACCAGCAACCGCAATTTCAGAAGGGTCAATGATGCTTTCACCATGTACGTGGTCAGATTGCTTGAAGGTGATACTGCTAGAAGGTTTTCAGATGAAGCCATGAACCTGATATCGCAGTATGGAGCCTATTTCATTCAATTCAGGAAATTTTCCTATATCAGACTTGCTGGCTATGAAAGCACTCCTCTACGGCTTCCCATGTTCTGCAATGAAAAAATGGCCTTGATCGAAATATGCAGGCAACTAGACAAGTTGCACAGAACTTGCAGAGACAAGAAGATTTTGATGGCTTGCACTTTCCCATCTCTCTGGGAAACTACACATGCAAAACAGCTCTGGATGCTCAGAACATAGAAAGAGCCTTGGTCCCTATCACTATTCATTTCTTTAAGCCAAGAACCTATTTGACTTGAAGAAGTTCATTGAACAGAACATCAAGATAGTCTATCATCATAGGGCAGATACAGAAGACTACTGGGCTGACTGTGCAAATGATTTTGAAGCCAGAAGAAGGCATTGTGGCAGGTTCTCCCTGCAATTGATCCAAGAACTCAGTCTGTACGAAGTTCCTGAAGGTCTCCAGGATGACAATTCTGATCTATACTCTTATGAGTATGAAAATGTGATTAAGCACACCCCTCTGGAGGACCTGGATTGGAACAGGAAAGAGAGAGATGATCTGGCTGAGATTCTTGCTCCAGTCTTAATCAGGACTAGGGTTCGGTTCAGTAAGAAGATCCGAGAATTCAAGAGGCACTCAGGAGAATCTAGCTCCAAGGATGATTCGACACCCATAAGAGAGGCATCAGTTCCAGAGTCTGGAACACCAGTGAAAACTCCTCCTGCCTCAACAGCCCAGGGACCTGTAGAATCTACTCCTTCTCCATCTACCCAGGTATACAGGAAGAAACTCAAAGAGGTAAAGAAGGAACCTGCAGAGAATGATCCTCCAAGAAAACAGGTAGAGTTGCCTATAGGGCCAGAGAACATCAATGTTCTCAGTGAAAGTGAAGAAAGTGAGATGCTTGCTCCTGCAAATGTTCCTGAAGACCCAGTAGATAAGGACAAAGAAGTCCAGAGCACTGAACTTCCGGGTGCCATTGATTCTTCTTCTGCCATTACCTCCAGTGCTCTACTCACGTCTCAGCTTGAGTCAACAGCTGCGCAGACCACCTTTTTTTCCTTTTCGTGTCATGAGCTCCCCCTGTCTCTTGGTCCCCTTGCCCCTCCTGTAGATTCTTCTTCCTCTTTTGCTTGGGTGCAACCTCTGGTTGACAAAAGGAAGAGGAAATCCTCCTCGCAAAGCTTGGGACCAAATTTTGATGTTGTAGCAGCCTTATTGGGCACCAGTCCTTCTCGTGCCAAGAAAGCCAGAACCACCTCCAGAATTGTGTCTGATGCCCAAGGTCAGCAATTCTTGGAGATTGCTAAGCCTACAGTAGACAAATCAGAATCAGACTTGCTGACATCTGACTTAAAGCTTTCAAGGATCCCTATGGGAGAGTCTACTCCTGAAGGTGAAATTCACAACCTCCAGGAAACAGTCACAAGAGTCATTGGAAGGGTAGAGAAAAAGGGCAGCAGACTATTGAACAGCTGGAAGAACAAGCCCAAGTTCTCACAAGTTTTATCAAGTCACTTTTGTCTAAGGACAAAGTTTTGGACCCTACCCCCTTGACTGCTCTACCGCCTCCTGTAATTCTAAGCCAAGATGAAGTGCAAAGTATTAAAGATATGAACAAGTATTCTATCTATGGCAGAGCTATTGAAGCCATGGTGGATGACATGCTTGTTGCTGGGCTAAACTTCATCGATGAAGCTTTTAAACTACATGGAAAGGTAGACAATTTGCAACAGAAGCTATCCTCTGCTATGGGGGTTATGGATAAAGAGCTTAAACTCTGGGGCAGTTGCATTGTAGACCTTCGCCTCATGGGACAGACAGATGAGAACATCTTACTGGCGAACAAGATTTTCAATGATGCCAAAGACAATCTATCAAAATCCTGGGTCTACAGCGTAGAGTGGAAAGTCAAAGTCCTGGAGGAAGCTGTGGGAGAAATGAAGAACAGCTGGCAAAAGGGAGAAGCTTTCAAGACACTGGCAGCTGCTGCTTTCAAAGATATACATTGTCATCTCAAGATGAAAAACTCTGGTGCTTCCTTGTCCTTGCAAGAAATCAAAGCTCAGTTCAGAGCTTTTGTCAAAGATCATCTATTCAAGGAAAGCTCCATCTCTAAGGAAAAGATGAAGGAAATTTGTTCTCTTCAGTCTGCCATTGAAGAAGCAAACAAAGATTATCATTCTCACGTCGAGTTTGATAGAGATTTGGAGAAAGAAATGTTCTGGGATTTTGACTCAGCTACAGCCAACACGTCAAGTCCCCGTGGTAGAGATATAGCTGAGTTCCATTGAAGGAAATTCAGGCAGCGCGATTCTGAAGATACGGTGGGTCCCTTCCCAATAGATGGCCACTGTCATCTTCTCACTTCTTTTCACTTCTTCCCATTCTTTTCGTATTCCTTGTAATAGTTAAGGTATTGCAAATGGGTGATCTTTAATATTCTTTAATTAAAAGAAAACGGTTACGGAGGAGTAATGACTTGTAAAGGTATATAATAGGCCTTTCCACGCCATTTTGAAGGGAGGAAGAGAACTAGGAAGGAACTTGGAATATTTGCTGTGAATTCAATTGAAAGTGTAAAATAGATCTTAAAAGAAAATCAAATAAAAAAGGGCTCTTTTACTTTCTTGTCTATTCTAATTCTTGTTATCTCTGTGTTTTCATTAATATTTGTGGAGCCTCATTTTGTTCCTAACTCTTAGTCTCTCTTGATTGAATACTGTTCAGTTTGCAAATACAGTGACTGGTAACAAACCAAGAAGAAAACTTTGGTGTCCTTGATTCTAAATCAAAGAAGGTATTTATGGAACTTGTTGTCTTTAAATTTAATTCATTCAACAGCCAAATCGCAAATGATATTTGTCTTAAAATTCTCTTGAAGCTCGGCACCATAACACGAGGAATTATTCTGATTCTATAAATTTTGAATGTTGCAACTTCCGCTATGTCTATTCCTTTCAAAGTCCTTGTGTAAATTGATGATCCTTGTGGAAAAAACCCCCCCAAAAAAAAAACCCCCCCCTTTGTCGTAAAATCTAAGTTTGACCATAAAACCAATGTTCTGTACATTGTAAATAAGTTCGTTTCTGATAAGGGAAGCCTCTCCCATTAAAGAGGAGGGACTTCTTGTCCCCTGACTGTTGCTCTTCTAAAAAGTCCTATCTGACGACCAACAGTTTTTTGGCGACTCCGCTGGGGAAAACCGCATCTCGAGTACTTGTAATTTTTTCGATCATCCTTTGATCTGGCGACTCCGTGTTTCACTCGAGGGAGAAGGACCCTTGGTATCTAAGATTCTCAGTTTCAGCTTTTGGAGCAACAGGTTTTCCTTCCCTTCAATAGAAGAACTCGTTCGACGAGCACTCCGCCTGTTCAAGATAGAAGTCCTACGGGTGGTATTCCTTCAGAACCTACTAGTCCCAATCTACGAGCTTTGATCCTAGCTGGTGCTACAGTTCCCCTCCAAGCCGTATTTCTAAGAATGGTGGCACAATTTCCATGGGGTCAACGTGTCGGGCCCCTGGCCCTTACTCAGCCTTTGCATGAGTTACCTAGAGGTAACCGAAAGAACTTCCCCAAGTTTAGAGGAGATGGCAAAGTACACCCTGATGAACACATTGCAGCCTTCATAGTTGCATGTGGAGTCTTGGGAGTTGAACATGAAGACGTCTCAGTAAGGCTGTTCGTTGAGACGTTACAGGATAATGCTTTGCTGACTGGTTCTATCACCTTCCGGCTGGTTGCCATCACCGACTGGAATACAATGAGAACTCAGTTTGAAAGCCGTTTTCAAGCCGGCAGAAGATGTGCATGCCCTGCTTGCCCCAAATTTCTCAGATTAAAGAAAGATCCCTCAGAAGCCATGAGAGAATTTGTGGCTCGGTTCAATAGACTGATCAACAAAATTCCTGTAAATACTCGACCGGTTGATCAAATTCAAAATGTTTCTTTCTAAATTGCTCAAACACCCAAGTCAGTTATGCTCTAAGAAGGGCTAATCTTGGAACGCCTAATTCTGGATCAAGAACTGGCTGTTAGTGTCGAGGATGACCTGATCATGTCAGGGAAGTTGAAGAGAGATCCTCCCAAATCTAAATCTGCTTCTTCTTCCTCCTCCACCTCTGGACCCAATATTGATCCATTAGTCCAGAAACTTGCAAATGATCTAGTAGCTATAAAGAAACAATTGGCTCAGCATGCCCCGTATGCAGATGTTCCAAGAAGAAATTTCCAGCCCAGAAACCGTTTTCCTGCTCCCCACACAAGACTGGCACTTGAAGGACCTCCTGTCAAGGTTCCTGTGAATGCAACCTGTGAAGTTGAAGAGCCAGATGATGATGTGGACAATGAAGCTTGTGAAGAGTTCCTGGAGGAATTTGATGATGAGGCGGAAGAACTCGAAGGATCTCGGGTTAATTTCTTTACCACCGAAGGCACTGATGATGCAGATGACTATGATGAAGTGGTAGCAGATATGAACAGTGAATCATTTTCTATCATGACTCGAGAACAGACAAGGCAGAAGGAGAAAGTAACACAGCCCATGAAAGAAATCTAAGGAGCAACCAGGCAACCTATTCCTTGTAATTACCAAGAAGAGGATCTCCTATCCCTACCTCATCTGCAACCAAGGTAAGTCCTGCCAATCCTACTAGCAAAGTTGCTTCTTCTTCTTTTTCTCCTAAAGTTGATAATCCTAGAATTCCAAATGATGATGGCCCATCCACCTCTGGATCCTTTGATATTGTTGATCATCTAAAAAGGACTAAGGTTCAAATTTCAGAAGTTGAATACTACCAAACTCATCCCAAAGCTTTTGCCAAGATGATCCAATTTGTAAATTCCCATTCCAAGACCACCTCTAAAGGCCTTTTGCCCACTCCTCCTTCTATACCACAGCCTAGTCTGGTAGCTGCTGTCACCTCGCCTGGTGACAAAATCAAGCCTTTTTATGTAACACTTCTTATAGCTGGCCATAGGCTTAGTAACTGTGTCATAGATTCTGGAGCCTCAGATAATGTGATGCCTGCTAAGGTAGCTCATGCTTTAGGCTTGACCCTTACTCGTACTTATGGATCTTGCTACTCCATGGAAAGTAAGGAAGTGCCTTTGGTCGGAAGGATTAAAGATGCACAAGTGGCTTTTGCTGCTTTACCTGAAAAGAAAGTCTTGGCTACCATCCTAGTAGCAGACATTCCTCCTTCTTATGGAATGTTGCTAAGTAGGAACTTCTGTAAAGATGTGGGTGGGAAGATTCAAATGGATTGGTCACACACTCTCATACCTGTCAATGGACACATGAAGAAGTTGTTGCCTGAGAAACAATCTGAGTATATTGTGCAGAAAACGGATGATCCTAAGGCAAAAATACTCTATGAAGACATAGGTCATGGTAATTACATGATTCTGTCCCCTGATGAAATCCAACCCTCCAAACTATCACCCAAAGATCCCAATGGGGTTTGGATTTTAGAATTTGATGGAAGTTGTTCATCGGCTGGTTCTGGAGCTGGTGTCCTGCTAGTGTCACCTGAAGGCTGCCTACACCCTTTTTCATTTAAGTTGCAGTTCGAAAACACTAACAATACAACAGAGTATGAGGCTCTCATTCTTGGACTGCAAGTGGCCAAAGAACGAGGTGTAAGAAATCTTCTGGCTCGTGGTGATGCAGAGCTGATTGTGAAACAAGTCAGAAGCATTTTTCAGGTTAAAAAATGGAAGGCTGAAGCATTACCAGAATCAGGTTTGGGATTCAATTGAATTCCTTGATGCTTTCTCCATTGAAGCAATACCCAGAGTAAAGAACAGCAGGGCTGATTCACTGGCCGTCTCAGGGTCATTACTGATTCCCCATCCTGAATTCTCTCAGGATAAGTTCACTCTTGAAATGGTCCACCGGCCTAGTGTACCTGACAATACCAATAACTGGCAAGTTTTCAACGATGACCAGCATTTTCTTTCCTTCTTGGAACTCAAGGGGAATTTCGAGCAACTGTATTTTGAGGGAAGTGACAACCTGCCTCATGAGAGTGTGTCCTCTAACCAAGCTATCACCCAAGGAGAAGAAACAAATCAGGAAGGGTGCATTAAACTCAAAGGAAACAAGATTCCCAAAGGTTTGGTGAGTTTGGAGGAGTTGTTTGATAAACATGACAGATATGTAAAATCTAAGGCTTCTACTGGACCTCAGCAATTAGCTGAGTATGATAAGATTGATATAGGGAGTTCTACTGATCCCAAGCTGGTAAATATTGGGAAATGTTGCACAACCGATGAGAGGAGAAGAGCAATTGATCTTCTAAGGAAGTATAAGGATGTTCTTGCATATTCTTATGAGGATCTAAAAGCCTTCAAGCCAAAAGACATGCAGCACTCTATCCCTCTCAAACCAGGAATCAAGCCTTTCAAGCAGAAACAAAGGCAGTATAATCCCAAAATAGCTGACACTATATTTCAGGAGATTCAGAAATTGTTGAAGGCTAAAATCATTTTTCCCATTCACCATTCAACATGGATTGCAAACATTGTGCCTGTTAGGAAGAAGAATGGTGAGATCCGCATCTGTGTTGATTTCAGGAACCTGAATCAGGCTTCTCTGAAAGATAACTACCCTCTGCCTATGATGGATCAAATATTACAAGCAGTAACAGGATCTGAAATGTTATCTATGCTTGATGGATTCTCGGGATACAATCAGGTAGAGGTTGATACTGCAGATCAACACAAGATAGCCTTCACCACTCCTTGGGGTACCTTTGCCTACAAGAGAATGCCTTTTGGGCTGATTAATGCTGGTGCCACTTTCCAGAGAGCTATGGATCTGGCTTTTGGAAGCTTGAAAGGGAAATGTATTGTCATATACCTTGATGATCTGACAGTGTTTTCAAAGACAAGAGCAGATCACTTCGACCACCTGGAAACAGTTCTACAAAGATGCCGAGAGCATGGGATTTCTTTAAATCCTAAAAAATCTGTCTTCTGTGTTACAGAAGGAAAACTATTAGGGCACATTGTCTCCAAGGATGGTATTAAGATTGATCCTGAATGAGTTCAAGCCATCCAAAAAATTCCTCTCCCAACCAATAAAAAAGGCGTGCATTCCTTTTTCGGTAAGATCAATTTTTTAAGAAGATTCATCCCTGATTTTGCTGAATTAACTTTAAACATCTCTCAGATGATGAAAGGGAAGAAAACGTTTGGTTGGTCTTCTGAAGGAAAGGAATCCTTTGAGTGTATCAAGAAAGCTATTGCTAAAACTCCAGTTTTGGCCTGTCCTGACTTCAGCAAAGATTTCATCATCTATTGCTATGCTACAGATAATACCCTGGCTGCTGTCTTAACCCAAGAAGACTCTGATGGACATGAGCTACCAATTGCCTTCATGAGCTATATCCTGAAGAATCATGAGCTGAAATACACCATGATGGAGAAG
This sequence comes from Taxus chinensis, assembly GCA_019776745.2. Lineage (NCBI taxonomy): Eukaryota > Viridiplantae > Streptophyta > Pinopsida > Cupressales > Taxaceae > Taxus > Taxus chinensis. The sequence continues at coordinate 6,243,018 of CM034149.1, forward strand.
CATGCTTTTGCAGTAGTCAAAGCTGTCAAGCAGTTCCGTTTCTATATCCTCAACTCTCACTCTATGGTGCTGGTTCCAGATGCAACTGTCAAGTCAATTCTTACACAGCAAGAATTTGGGTCCAAGAGAGGAAACTGGGTGGCTAAACTCCAGGAGTATGACATTGATATCAAACCGACCAAGCTGGTTCATGGAAAAGGTCTTTGTGAGCTCATTGCTGAAGGAGCCAAACATGAGTTGCTGGAGGAGAAAGCTGACATTCCTACTGTTCTATTCCTTAGTTCAGTCGATGAATGGTATTCTGACATTGCCCATTTTCTCACCTATGGGGAATGCCCCTCTCATTTAACTGCCAAGGAAAAGAGGACTATTAAATTGAGATCAACACAATATGTACTATGGGAAAATGCCTTGTTCAAGCGTGGTTTAGATGGGAGATTTCTGAAGTGTGTGGACAAGGAGCAGCAGAGAAAGTTGCTCTCAGCTTTCCATGATCAGGCATGTGGAGGGCACTATTCATCAACAGTCACAGCTCACAAGATACTCCGGGGAGGATATTACTGGCCTTCCTTGTTCAGAGATGCATCCTAATGGGTGGATAAATGTGAAGCTTGTCAGACCATTGTGGGAAGACCTAAATTGGCATCTTTACCTCTCAAGCCAGTTGTGATTGAGGAACCATTTCAGCAGTGGGGTCTAGACTTCATTGGTGCACTGAACCCTGTTTCTAGTGTTGGTCACACGCATGTGCTAACTGCCACTGACTACTTCACCAAATGGGTGGAAGCTATTCCAGTCAAGAGCACTACTTCTGAAGTTGTATGCAACTTCATCAAAGAGAACATCTTGGTAAGGTATGGTGTACCTAACAAGATTGTAACAGATAATGCTTCGAACTTTTCCTCAATTGAGATAATGGATTTCTGCTACGGGTATGGCATCTCTCTGGATCATTCTTCAGATTATTACCCCCAGGGAAATGGACAAGCAGAATCCACCAACAAAAATCTAGTGACTATCATAAGGAAGTTGGTCAATGAGTCTCAGCGAAACTGGCATAAGAAGCTTTATGATGCTCTTTGGGCAGACAGGATCACACCCAAAAGAGCCATTGGAATGTCTCCTTTTCAAGTGGTGTATGGAGTGGAAGCTCAATTGCCAGTGACAATGGAACTGCCAGCCTTGCACCTGATGAAGGCCATTGAGGATACTAGTTTCAGTGATGCTCTGGATAAAAGAATCATGTACCTGCACAAACTGAACGAGGACAGATTGGAGGTTGCTGACAGGATATCTACTCACCAGCAGAAGGTAAAGGTTCTATTTGACAAGAAAGCTAGGTTCAGAGAGTTCCAAGTTGGAGATACCGTGCTGTTATGGGACAAAAGACATGAACCTCGTGGCAGCCATGGAAAATTTGATTCCCTGTGGCTCGGACCATTCAAGATAAGACACTTTGCTGGTAAGAACTCTTTCTATCTTGATTACATGGATGGTTCTCCCCTCCCACTTCCTTATAGTGGGCAGTATTTGAAGTTGTTCAAGTCGTAGGTGACTAGGGAGTCCCTTTGTATATTCTGTACAGTGTTTTTGCTTTTCTACTTTCGGTGTGTTTCCCTTCTGTTGTTGTGTGTGTTGCCCTCTGTGTTGGTTTGTTTTTTACTCCTTTGCCCAATGGATAAGGCACTGGTCTGCTTCACCGAGTTATCTAAGTTCTTGCCTTGTCTCATTCCATGAATTTATACCAATTCATCCCCAGAAGGAGCCAGCTGTTGTCCACTCAAAATTCCCCGCTCTGATAAGAGTAAAATTTTCAAAATTTTGAGTTTAAGTGTTTTTCTCTGAAATGCCTAAGTCGTGAAATTGAAAAAATCTATGTTTTGGGTCATTTTGTGTGATCTTCGAGCCTGTCGGAACTTTTTGTCCCATCTGTCCCAAGTGCGAAAATGCACTCTGTTCCCCGATCGGCCGAAATCCCCGAAGCTGTCCCATTTTCGGGCCCGTCGGAAAATTTTGTCCCAAGTGTCCCAAAACTTATTTTGCATGTTGTTCCAATTTCGGCCGAATCATCCTTCTCACGTACTTCGCACTTTCTTGTCCCAAATGTCCCAAAGTTAAAAAGTGCGAGCTTTCCCATTTTAGGCCGATTTGCCCGAACCGCGTCCTTCGCACAATTTTGTCCCAACTGCCCCATTTTAAAAAGTGCAAGCTTTCCCAATTTCGGCCGAGCCGGTCAAGTCGCGTACTTCGGAACTTTTTGTCCCGAATGTCCCAAGTCCAAATGGGCCCTTTGTTCCAATTTCGGCCGAAACACCCGACTCGCGTACTTCGCACATTTTCATCCCATTTGTCCCAAATGCATTTGTACGTCCTCTCCCTGTTTCGCCCGAACCGGCCGAGCCACGTGTTTCGCGCATTTGCGTCTCACATGTCCCAAGCGTACCAAGTGTCATTCACACTTAGTTTTTCCCACGCACTCCGAGTATGATGCTTTTCAAATTGGTGGTTGTGTATTCAATGCGCATTAAAGTCATTCCTCTCTCCAAACGGCTATATAACGAGCATTCCCCTTTGCATTTTCCACATTGCTTCCCTGCTATCTTTTGCTCAAGCCCTTGCGATCTAATTCCCTGCCCGTATAGCCCTTTTTTCTCTAATTCCTATCCGAGTCAAGGTCGCAGCTCTAATCTATCAATATGAAGATCAAGTTTCAGGGACAAGAGCAAATTTCTCCGCTAGAGTCTGCTGTTAGCAATATAGGGGACAGTGAAGCTCGTCATCTCGACTTCGGCGATTTTTGGTCAAGAATGACAGATGCAAACCCTACACCAATGGCACAGATGATTAATGATAGTGGTCTGGATTTTGCGGGAGGTTTCCCAATCTCAGTATAGTGTGCTGATACTGTACTTTCATGCGGAGCTCACTTCGACCCCGCTTTGAGCGAATTGACAAATGTACATGGGGAACTCATTGCCAAGCTAGATGCCACCGCCATTGGTGCTGCCCTGAGGATTCCGGAGATGGAAAATGCTATAGTCGTTTCCCGGGATCAAGCACAGGCCATGTTCGACCAAGACAGTGACAAATATAAAGCTCGAGTGGCGAAGTCTTGGTTGAAGAACCCTAAGAAAGGTGCTTCTCGCCTAACCAAAACCCTATTCCGAGCAGATTTCAACGAAGAACTGTCAGACTTCATAATCCTGCTGGCCCGGGTTATGGGTTTGCCCTCCACCAATGAGTTTCATTTCTAGATGTGCCCGCTCATCAGCATGGTGTGCGAGGGAACACAAAATATCAACTGGGCAGAGATCATCTGTATGAATTTGGCGGAGCAGCTATCCAACGTCCAGCAAACAAAGAAGTTCTATATGACTTCATATCTAATGTATACCTTAGCAGCATCCAGGCAGTGGTTTGGTTTCTCCTATATAGATGCACACAAAGATGATCCAGTGTATGCCTATTGCCCGCAGTTCACCTTGGAGACCAGCAACCGCAATTTCAGAAGGGTCAATGATGCTTTCACCATGTACGTGGTCAGATTGCTTGAAGGTGATACTGCTAGAAGGTTTTTAGATGAAGCCATGAACTTGATATCGCAGTATGGAGCCTATTTCATTCAATTCAGGAAATTTTCCTATATCAGGCTTGCTGGCTATGAAAGCACTCCTCTACGGCTTCCCATGTTCTGCAATGAAAAAAAGGCCTTGATCGAAATATGCAGGCAACTAGACAAGTTGCACAGAACTTGCAGAGACAAGAAGATTTCTGGCTTGCACTTTCCCATCTCTCTGGGAAACTACACATGCAAAACAGCTCTGGATGCTCAGAACATAGAAAGAGCCCTGGTCCCTATCACTGTTAATTTCTTCAAGCCAAGAAACTGTTTTGACTTGAAGAAGTTCATTGAACAGAACATCAAGATAGTCTATCATCATAGGGTAGATACAGAAGACTACTGGGCTAACTGTGTAGATGATTTTGAAGCCAGAAGAAGGCATTGTGGCAGGTTCTCCCTGCAATTGATCCAAGAACTCAGTCTGTACCAAGTTCCTGAAGGTCTCCAGGATGACAATTCTGATCTATACTCTTATGAGTATGAAAATGTGATTAAGCACACCCCTCTGGAGGACCTGGATTGGAACAGGAAAGAGAGAGATGATCTGGCTGAGATTCTTGCTCCAGTCTTAATCAGGACTAGGGTCTGGTTCAGTAAGAAGATCCAAGAATTCAAGAGGCACTCACGAGAATCTAGCTCCAAGGATGATTCGACACCCATAAGAGAGGCATCGGTTCCAGAGTCTGGAACACCAGTGAAAACCCCTCCTGCCTCAACAGCTCAGGGACCTGTAGAATCTACTCCTTCTCCATCTACCTAGGTATACAGGAAGAAACTCAAAGAGGTAAAGAAGGAACCTGCAGAGAATGATCCTCCAAGAAAACAGGTAGAGTTGCGTATAGGGCCAGAGAACATCATTGTTCTCAATGAAATTGAAGAAAGTGAGATGCCCACTCCTGCAATTGTTCCTGAAGACCCAGCAGATAAGGACAAAGAAGTCCAGAGCACTGAACTTTCGGGTGCCATTGATTCTTCTACTACCATTACCTCCAGTGCTCTACTCACGTCCCAGCTTGAGTCAACAGTTGCACAGACCCTGAGTGTCATGAGCTCCCTGTCTCTTGGTCCCCTTGCCCCTCCTGCAGATTCTTCTTCCTCTTTTGCTTTGGTGCAACCTCTGGTTGACAAAAGGAAGAGGAAATCCTCCTCGCAAAGCTTGGGACCAAATTTTGATGCTGTAGCAGCCTTGTTGGGCACCACTCCTTCTCGTGCCAAGAAAGCCAGAACCACCTCCAGAATTGTGTCTGATGCCCAAGGTCAGCAATTCTTGGAGATTGCTAAGCCTACAAAAGAAAAATCAGAATCAGACTTGCTGACATCTGACTTAAAGCTTTCAAGGATCCCTATGGGAGAGTCTACTCCTGAAGGTGAAATTCACAACCTCTAGGAAACAGTCACAAGAGTCATTGGAAGGGTAGAGAAAGGGAAACAGACTATTGAACAGCTGGAAGAACAAGCCCAAGTTCTCACAAGTTTTATCAAGTCACTTTTGTCTAAGGACAAAGTTTTGGACCCTACCCCCTTGACTGCTCTACCGCCTCCTGTAATTCTAAGCCAAGATGAAGTGCAAAGTATTAAAGATATGCACAAGTATTATGTCTATGGCAGACCTATTGAAGCCATGGTGGATGACATGCTTGTTGCTAGGCTAAACTTCATCGATGAAGCTTTTAAACTACATGGAAAGGTAGACAATTTGCAACAGAAGCTATCCTTTGCTATTGGGGTTATGGATAAAGAGCTTAAATTCTGGGGCAGTTGCATTGTAAACCTTCGCCTCATGGGACAGACAGATGAGAACATCTTACTGGCGAACAAGATTTTCGATGATGCCAAAGACAATCTATCAAAATCCTGGGTCTACAGCGTAGAGTGGAAAATCAAAGTCCTGGAGGAAGCTGTGGGAGAAATGAAGAACAATTGGCAGAAGGGAGAAGCTTTCAAGACACTGGCAGCTGCTACTTTGAAAGATATACATTGTCATATTCAAGATGAAAACTCTGGTGCTTCCTTGTCCTTGCAAGAAATCAAAGCTCAGTTCAGAGCTTTTGTCAAAGATCATCTATTCAAGGAAAGCTCCATCTCTAAGGAAAAGATGAAGGAAATTTGTTCTCTTCATTCTGCCATTGAAGAAGCAAACAAAGATTATCATACTCACGTCGAGTTTGATAAAGAGATGGAGAAATGTCTGGGATTTTGGACTCAGTCTGTAGCCAACACGTCAGTCCCTCGTGGCAGAGATATAGCTGAGTCATTGAAGAAATTCAGGCAGCAGATTCTGAAGACAGTGGGTCCCTCCCAATAGCTGGCCACCTGTCTCCTTCTCCTTTCTTTTCTCTTCTTCCCATTCTTTTCGTATTCCTTGTAATTAGTTAAGGTATTGCAATGGGTGATCTTTAACTATTCTTTAATTAAAAGAAATGGTTACGGAGAGTAACTGACTTGTAAGCTATATAATGGCCTTTCCACGCCATTTTGAAGGAGGAAGAACTTGGAATATTTGCTGAAAGTGTAAATATATCTTAAAGAAATCAATACAAAAGGGCTTTTCATTCTTTGTCTATCTAATTCTTGTTATCTCTGTGTTTTCCTTTAATATTGTGGAGATCATTTTGTTCCTAACTCGTTAGTCTCTCTGATTGCATACTGTTCAGTTTTGCAAATACAGTGATCTTGTACAACCAAGAAGGAACTTTGTGTCCTTGATTAATAAATCTGAAGAAGGTTATTTATGGAACTTTGTGTCTTTAAATTTAATCTCATTCAGCCATCGCAAATGATCTTGTCTTAAATTCTTTGAAGCTTCGCATACACGAGGAATTATTCTGCTATCTATATTTCTGAATGTTGCCATTCCACTCATCTTCTTATTCCCTTTCCTCAGTCCTTGTGTAATTGATGATCCTTGTGGAAAAAACTTTCGTAAAATCCAAGTTTGACCATAAAACAATGTTCTGTACATTTGTAAATAAGTTCGTTTCTGAATAAGGGAACCTCTCCCATTAAAGAGGAGGGAATTCTTGTCCCCTGACTGTTGCTCTTCTAAAAAGTCCTATCTGACGACCAACAGACTATAAAATGAATAATATGGTATTTGAAAAAAACCTAATTGAGCTTTTGAAAATCATACGTGGTAGGAGGCTGAGAGCTAGGTGGTAGGTGGTTTAGTGGAGGTGGATTAGGAATAATCCGTAGAAAATGGATATCCTTCTTTGTATTCAACAGTTTTGCTTTTTATCGCCACCAATTTCTATTTGCTTTCTCCATTTGAAGATTGATTTTTAAACACCGCTTTTGTTTTACAGGTTCGCTGGACGGATTTGTTTCTTGCCTATGCTTTATTGATGTAGAGTCACGTTGCAATTTTTTTATATCCACTATGTTATCTTGGTTGGAGGGTCTTCTGTATTGGTTCTTGAGAGATTGTATGGATGGCTCAGATGATTGGAACTCAGTGATTGTCTGCTTGTCCAAGGACCCTTTCAACGTTAGGTAAATTGATCAACTCATTACAATGTTGAATAGCCTGATCACATGTAATCTGGACTTATTTTTCAATGAGTCACTGTAACTCACTAATGTAGGGAGGAATCGACTTCAGCTTAGTGGATAGTTCAGTCTTCAATGAATAGGGTGACTTGGCCCAATCAAGAATGTCAACCTACTTGATCTTTTCTCAATGCATCTCGACCAAAAAGACTCATTCGACATGCAATGACTCAGTTTGGCTTGGTTGGATTGTTAGATCTCCTCTAGGGCTTGATGAAGTCCCATAAGAAAATAAACTCATTTAAGAGGAACCAACTTTATGTAGAGATCTGATAGAGAGCTCAGTCAGAAATCAGCTCTACAGGAAGAAATATTATCTATTGCAATTATATATATATTTCTGAATCAGAATAACTCCAGAATGTTTTTTACCTGTTGCCCCCTGTACTAGTGCAAAAACAAATTTTCCTTTTAAACAAATGGAGGCTTTCCTATCCTTGTGGGAGAGGTGAATGCAGGGGTTGGGATGGAGGGAATGTAGGTGGATCCTCTCACTCACACAGACACTATTTCCGTCTCAGAATTTCCTCAACACTCTCTAAAACTTCCTATTTTCTCCACAGGCCAGATTAGCCTACTTTGGTACCAAATGTAATTAATGGACATGAACAGAAGCTTGATTAATTTATTAATATTCAGGAAAATCATTTACAATAGTGCAGGTTGCAATATTTATAGATATTGGACAGCCAGATACAAACAAATAATTAAGTTGCACAAGTGTAATAATGCATCCGGGAAACAAAATAAAATAGAATACAGACATAAATAATTTTTACAACTACATAACAATTAAACCTACCAATATAACAGGAAAAATATGGTTATAAAACCATATAACAAATAAATAAACTACATAGTTACCTAATTACCATAATAAAATCATAATTAACCTAGTTTACCTAACATAATCATGGGTATAAATACCGCCATTCTCATAGGTGTCCACATGTTGTAAATCTACAAAGATTCACAACTTGTGCTTAGTCAAGTCAAAGGAGAATACCAATGTAAGAATGAAATCCTTCAAAAATATAAATTTGTTGTCGACTTTATCCTTGGTGCATTCAGTCATTACACCATTCAAGCACTCCCATGATATTCTAACAGGTTTGCAAACACTATGGCATCACTCGAATCCCTCATCACTTTTGAAAAAAAAAAATCAAAGGATAAAACCAAGATGTTTGTAGTTGTCCAATGCTTAGACCATCCTTCACATCAAAACGAGCTTCCTTCCATCAATATCATTAAAAACAATCCATCGGATCTATGGTATACTCATATATATGACTATCTCTCTAAATGTAAACTCCTATCAAATTTATCACAAGCTGTTAAATGATCATTTATCCAATGCATCACTCGACTTGTCATCATAAGGGGTATCCTTTATAAGCGTAATTTCAATGACATACTGTTACAATGTATTAAATCACATGAATCAACTAGAGCAATTGAAGAGGTCCATGATGGAATTTGTGGTGGTCACTTCAATGGCAATGCCATCGCTAAATGTGTCATATAGCTAGGGTATTACTGACCTACCATCGCTAAAGATTGTTGTGCATACATAAAGAACTGTGTCAAATTCCAACTTCATTCATATCTCATTCACGTACCTAATCAAGAGTTGCAACCTGCTCAAGACTTATGGCCTTTCTCTCAATGGGGGTTAGACCTCTTTGGTGAAATCAATCCGAAATCATCCCAATAGTATCACTCCATCATTACAAAAACTGAATATTTCACTAAGTGGGTTGAATCCATTCGTTTAACCTTGACAAAATCTAGACCTATCATTAAATTTATATATCAAAACATCATATGTCATTTTGGCATCCCACACAAACTCATCATAGATAATGGAAAATCCCTTTAAAATATCTATGATACATTCAACATTAAGCTTAGTTTTTCGTCACCATATTATCCTCAATAAAATGGTTAGGTCTCTAACAAAACAATCAATAACATCCTCATAAAAACAATAGATGATGTGGGCACTAATTGGCATCTCCAAATCCCATTCGCCCTATGGGCCTATCGAACTAGCATCCACACACCTACTGGTGCTACTCCCTACTCACTTGTCTATGGCTCTGAAGCCATTGTACCTCTTGAAATGAAAATTCCATCACTAAGTGTATCCGTCAAAGATTTCATCCCTGAAAAATAATATCGCCAAGACCACTTAGAAAAACTAGAATTGCTAGATGAAAAGCATCTAGTAGCCCTCCAACATCATCAAGTTTATCAAAAACATATTAGCAGAGAATACAACAAGCATGTCAAAGAACATGATTTTAAGATTGGTGATCTTATACTTAAAGAAATTCAAAATGTCACTACATTAGAGCAGAGTAAACAAGGAAAGTTTCCCCCCAATTGTATTGGTCCATATGATATCACTCACAAGTATGGGTCAGGAGCATATCACCTTGCTTCTCTTGATGGGGAGCCTAAAAGAGAACCTCTAAACACTTTGTACTTGCGGCCTTTCTACTAGTAAATAATTGATCGTCATGACAATAGTTCCATTCAAATCCTATCACTACATCATACCATTGCAATAATTCCTTCCTTTATAGGAACCCCTTGAATCCATTACACATGTCTGTCCCATACCAATCAAACATGGAAATGGGACATGCATGTGTATATCACATATATGTTTTATTCCCTCCTTGAAACAATTTATTAGTGTTTTGACCCTCAGTTCAACAATATAAGTCATTTGGATGCTTTCCTTATTAAAATATAAAAATATCAATAGACTGATCCCTCGAAGGACAATTATTCACAGAATTCTAAAACATTATCACAAATATCAAATTATAGTGGGTTGATCCCTCGAAGGAAAACTACCAGAGAAAATTATGGATAGATCCCTCAAAGGATGACCATCCAGTAAAAAATTGGAATGCAGACCATACCCTCGAAGGATGGATACTCACGCAAAAAGGCTTCCCACTTTGATCAGCCTCCAGAAATACAATCAAAATAAAAAGCATCTAGGAATGCTTCTCGTATTGATCAACTTTCCCCTTATGGAAAATTTCCCACATCAATTAGTTTGCCTAAAAAATAATTTGTAAAAGTTGGGGCATCAATTCCCTATAAATATTTTAAAAAGGAAAACCCTTTCTCCCACGTCGGCCTATACACACAAGTTCCCTTTTGGTCATCCTAGTAAAATATAGTTGTTCAAACCTACATTCCCATCGTAATTTGAGTGACTACCCATTGATGATCTTACTTAACATTTGAGAAGGCCAAAAGTGCAAGTGTTATTTTTTAGAGCCCTTCACGTATACATACCAATTTCATAGTGGGGCAATCTTTCCATTTTTACTTCATTTTATTTAGTTACTGTTGTTGCAAATCAGTAGCACCCCTGGATGCAAATCAGGTTTATAAGTTGATGTTTCAGGCATCCAGTGTGATTGCACAACATTGAAACCTCTCTCCAAGTGTGGGACTTGTAAAATGAGAGAGGAATCTCCATATTAGAGGCTGGTTCCTCAAACTCCTCTGATCAGATCTATTATTTGCATAACTGCAAAGGTTCAGATCCTAATTTTATCTTAATTTGCAAGGAGACAGGGATAAGAAATGCAAAAATTAAAACTAAACTGATAAGGGTGATACACCAAAGGAGTGGTGAGCACTTCTTGCTCATGAAAATTGACACAAATCAGAAATTGCAACATAAAACATCATGCACATGTTGATAAGATGTAAACAAGGGTTTGAAATGAAGCAAACAACACATACAAAGGACTGAAAGCATTCACAGAGCCTGCATTGTGATTTTCAACATCAAAATCCTTGTATTCCAACACCAAAGAGGTAGAAAAACTTGTTACAATCCCTGGAAGGTCTGATACTTGCCAAAATCACTTGTTGAAAGTGAAAACAGAAGCTTGCTGTGTAAAAAAAGTGTTCCCCCCTTTGAAAAATGAGCCAAATCTGGCTTTTACAGTGCATGGGTCGAGCCCAGGAGAGAGAAAACATGAAAAAACGTGGGAGCCATTCCCCATTGACCAAAATGCATTAAAAACAGCATGGAGGTCCTTACAAACCCATGCCCTGACATTTTTGACCATGTTGGAGAAGAATGCGACCCATTTTGCATTAAAATTGGTTGTTGAAACGTCAGTTCTGTCCATGGGCACGTACCAGAAGAATTTTTTGATTTTCTCCCTCCAAATTGAACCAAAATTCAAAATTGACCATGGAATCTTGTAGAACATTTCACCAGATTTCCATTGATATAAAGAACGCGAAAATCTGAGCTCTGGATCGAAAGTTATGGTGATTTGAAGTTTTAGGGCAAAAATAGGCCAAAATCGGATCGCTTTGATATTTTTGACCTGGACACGTGGTGAGTTCTAATTGGCTGCGGACCTTGCAAGGGAAAATTTCCCACAAAAACTATGCTAAGCCATAACTTGAAAAATACGTGGAGTTAAGAGGAAATATTTACCTTTCTAGAAAGTTGAAAAAGAGCTCTATCCAATGGTGTCATTTCCAGAAGGTTTTCAGTGCCTAAAAAGTAAAAATTTATGACTGAGGCACAATAGAAGGAAAGAATGAAAGGGATTAGCCACAAAATGAGTAGGGGGCACATTTGGATAAAAATTTTGGTGACTCAGAGGGGTCATCTGCCTGCTGGATGAATGATCAGCAGCCTGAAGCAATCCATTGGGCATGGAGTCATGAGTAGTAGCCTGAAAACTGATCTGAAATTTGAAAACTTCCCTCTGAACCACTTGAATCCCACGTGGACATGGAGTTGTTCCCACCAAAATGCCATCAAAACGAACTGTGCAAGAGCGAAACCAGCAGCAACCAAAACTATGTACAAACTGAAAATCATACATGCTCCAAATGGAACATGCAGAGTGTGCACAAGCACTTCTTCTACTGAAAGAAAACCTACCTACTCTACTCTAACTGGAAGCAAAGGTGAGCTAAATGAACCCTGCAAATGGTTGTGTAAAATAGCTTCCTTTCTTCAAAATTGGCAGCCATGCAAATGATTTGGAGCTGAGTATGGCTGATTGGATGAGTGGAAAATCAACAAGAAGCTAGTCTTCTACCCAAATTAGCAAGGTGTCAACTAAAAAAAAAATCCAATACCTCTTTTAGTTTCTCTGCATTTGGATTGGAGAGGTATGACAGCTGATCCTTGGAACTTTGCAGCTCATCCTCATGCTTAGAAGCAAGCATGACTAGTTGTGGCTTCTCCTTTGGCTCCAATGAAGGCAAATACCTGATTTAGCAAGGTCTGATCCATTGAGTATGCCCATAATTCTGATTTTCAACTCCAAGAATGGAGTTCTCTTGTATACCTTGAATGGATGGTGTGGAAGCAATGTTAGAACCCTTCTGCCCTTTCTCTTCCTCCAATGAAGGACATGAAAGATTAAAATCTTCCACTCTTGGTTCCAAAGAGCTTCTATAAGATGCAGGCTGCTACAAATGAATACTCTCCTCCATGATAGCAGAATCTTGTGTTTGGAAGATGGATGATGAAAGAGAGAATGGTGGAAACTCAACCGGTTCTTCTTCATCAAAACAGTCCTCCAAATCAGATAGGTAAACTACCTCATTGCTGTCCTGCTGCAAATGTTCAACCTCTCCCATGGCATTCTCTTGATCTGCAACTTGATCACCATGGTTTCTTTCATCCTCCAGCATTGAGTTTGAGGGATCAAACTCTTCTTCAGTACTAGAACTTGAGAGAGATGAAGTAGAGAGAAGAACTGAAGGTTCTTCTATAACCTGCTTTGTGCTCAAAGCCTATGGATTTGCACTTTTCTCCCCCACAGCTGGAATGTGCTCCTCTTCTTTTGGATTTGGAGCAGCTTCTCCTTCCTCTTGCTGTCCCTCATGACTGATTTTTACAATTTGAATTGGATCAGCATTTCCTTCAAATAGGGTGCCAACATGGACACTATATTCTGAACCAATTGATTGCTGATCTGCAACTCCTTTTTTCTCTTCTTCTGCTGCAACAAAATCAGTTCTAACCACCAATTGTTCTGTAACTCCAACCTCTTCTAAAGGTTTCATCAGTAAAGGGATCTTCTTCATCCCAAATTTAAGAGCCCAACTCTTCAAAATTTGAATTTCTTCATCCTTGTTTGGCTTCTCTTTTTGCTGTCCTTCATGATTGATTTTTGTAATTTTTTGTGGTGATGGAGGAGGTAAAACCTCTTGTTTCTTTGGAGGAGAGGGTGTTTCATTTAGCTCTTGTGGAGGGGATGACTGTTTGGAAGGGAAAATGATAGAATAATTGAGATGAGGTGGAAGACTAGGGGGTGGAGAAATGGATTCAACACTTGGGACGACAGATGGAGAGTTTAAAACTTGACACTGCTGAGATAAAATAGATTGGGAAAGAGGAAAAGAAAAGGCATGAGATGGTGTGCTTACCCGTTGACAAGGTTGTTGAATACTCCTCTCATACACCTCTATTCCTTCCATCCACTTTGCAAGCAATGGCATCATTGCAATCATGAAGTCAAGCTTCTCTTGAGGGCTGTAATGCCTTGGGAAAGGTCCCACCCATGGACAGGGTGCTCCACAACCGATTCCAAATGCTTTCATTTGTGCTTGAGCCCTGGATTGCACCATGTTTACCTCCATCTTTTGGATTTTCTCCAACAGACCAGCATCTTGCATCTGATTTTCTTCATTGTATGCACACCCTTGCTCTTGGAAAGCTCCATAGCCAAACTGATTTTGGCATTGCTGCTCATATGGGTATGTATGCTGATTTTGAATTTGTTCAAAATGCTGATTTGGAGGATTTAAAAAACATGTTGGAGGTGGGAAACATTGCTGCTGTTGTAAATGTGAGTTCCATGATGGAAATGAAGTCATGATTGCACAACTTCATGGAATGGAAAAGAATGAAAGAGATGGAAAGAATAATGGATGGAAATGGATGAAAAACAAGTCTGCAACTTCATAAATGGGTTGCTGATCAGATGGAGTCGCCAGATGTGTTTGCAAGTGCCTCCAAAGGCTGAAATCTTCACAGGAACACACCAACCTACAAAAGATGAAGTGGAAGACCTCTAAGGTCCCACCGGGCATGCCAAAACTGTTGTTGCAAATCAGCAGCACCCCTGGATGCAAATCAGGTTTCTAAGTTGATGTTTCAGGCATCCAGTGTGATTGCACAACATTGAAACCTCTCTCCAAGTGTGGGACTTGTAAAATGAGAGAGGAATCTCCATATTAGAGGCTGGTTCCTCAAACTCCTCTGATCAGATCTATTATTTTCACAACTACAGAGGTTCAGATCCTAATTTTATCTTAATTTGCAAGGAGACAGGGATAAGAAATGCAAAAATTAAAACTAAACTAATAAGGGTGATACACCAAAGGAGTGGTGAGCACTTCTTACTCATGCAAATTAACACAAATCAGAAATTGCAACATAAAACATCATGCACAGGTTGATAAGCTATAAACAAGGGTTTGAAATGAAGCAAACAACACATACAAAGGACTGAAAGCATTCACAGAGCCTACATTGTGATTTTCAACATCAAAATCCTTGTATTCTAACACCAAAGAGGTAGAAAAACTTGTTACAATCCCTGGAAGGTTTGATTGCCAAAATCACTTGTTGAAAGTGAAAACAGAAGCTTGCTGTGCAAAAAAAGTGTTCCCCCCTTTGAAAAATGAGCCAAATCTGGCTTTTACAGTGCATGGGTCGAGCCCAGGAGAGAGAAAATGTGAAAAAACGTGGGAGCCATTCCCCATTGACCAAAATGCATTAAAAACAGCATGGAGGTCCTTACAAACCCATGCCCTGACATTTTTGACCATGTTGGAGAAGAATGCGACCCATTTTGCATTAAAATTGGTTGTTGAAACGTCAGTTCTGTCCATGGGCACGTACCAGAAGTGTTTTTTGATTTTCTCCCTCCAAACTGAACCAAAATTCAAAATTGACCATGGAATATTGTAGAGCATTTTACCAGCTTTCCATTGATATAAAGAACGCGAACATTTGAGCTCTGGATCAAAAGTTATGGCGATTTGAAGTTTTAGGGCAAAAATAGGCCAAAATCGGATCGCTTTGATATTTTTGACCTGGACACGTGGCGAGTTCTGATTGGCTGCGGACCTTGCAAGGGAAAATTTCCCACAAAAACTCCGCCGAGCCATAACTTGAAAAATACGTGGAGTTAGGAGGAAATATTTACCTTTCTAGAAAGTTGAGAAAGAGCTCTATCCAATGGTGTCATTTCCAAAAGGTTTTGAGTGCCTAAAAAGTAAAAATTTATGACTAAGGCACAATAGAAGGAAAGAATGAAAGGGAGTTAGCCACAAAATGAGTAGGGGACACATTTGGATAACAGTCACATTTTTAGCATGTTTATTGATCACATTTTAAATCCATTAAAATTAATCAAAAACTTAACCAAATATAAAACCCAAACATTCTAACATACCACATTCATCAGAATCCATCTAAGGTACCAACACATTTAAGAGAAAACATACAACATCTAACATATGCAAATCAAAGTACAATACAAGCCATGATCCATCATCAACATCATATCTATATATATAAATAAAAGTCTGATATACAGGTAAGTGTAGAAAGTTGAGGGGCCAAAAAGGGGTCATATGAGGACGTCATATTGCAAATAACAATGAAATATCAACTTGTAGGGATTATTAACAATACATGCACTTGGAACTAGTAAAACTCTGATAGCATGTTACCGAAATTGTACCCTGGGGGGGTGAAATTTGGATAACTAGTTTTTTTTTACCCAACCTTGGTTACTCAGTTAACTCTATATCTAACCTCACCTCCAAGTTATAAATATGGGTCTTCCTCCTCTAAAAAGGGACACAAACCTAGACCTAGACCTAGACCGTAGACCTGGACTAGACCTAGAAAGGATTGATATCAGTTATGAAATCCTTTTCTGCATAGTTGGACAACGTTGTTTATCTTGAGGAGAAGATTTTTTTTTTTGATTATTTTTCCATGAAAGTGGTCTGAATTCATAGGAAGAAAATGGAGCACTTTCCATTGATCCACCTAAGCTTCATAAGGTGAGTAGTGTGAAATAGAACACTTTATTTTAACATTGTATCATCATCTTACCATGGTTGGGATGCCCTAGGTTTCATCTCCATATCATAGCACAAGCTGAAGTCAAAATCGTACACTCTTCAATGTAGACATTATCATTCACGGGATTTCAGTGTTTTTCAGACATGGTATTAGTAAAATTGTATCATCATGGTATTTATCATCTTTATAGTTCACGGGGGCTGACATCCTCCAAGGGAGTTAACATCCTCTAGGAGATGGCTATTAGTCTGAGAAACCCCTGCACAATGGTATTATTCTAATCACATGTTGTTTCATTTTTGTAGCATGGTATCAAGTTCTGTTGATCAGAACATCTGATCTTCTCTACACTTGTAGATGTAATATCCAGGATCTGAGGTCCTAAACTTTTCCATCATTCGAAGTTTCTGGTGGCTTACCCAGTATCGTCATAATCACCCGTGTCCAAAAAAATCAATATATTTCCTGATACAACACTAGGATTCTATGAGCCTATCAAATCATATGATATTTAAATAGTGAAATTGACATCCACGAGGAAAAATGAACATGTTGATAGGGAAACCACCATCTGAATCTATGAGATAGAATGTACCTGTAGCTGAAACACAAAACCTCCACCACATCTAGCAATGCTCCTAACAACTACCTCATCTCTAGCTCAAACGAAGGAGACAAAACTCTCTCTGGAGCTCCGATGCTTACTGTCCCAAAATCGCAAGACTAGTATTCAAATCTTGCTACTACAATGAATTCACCTGTTGGTAGCTCCATGGGTGATCTACATACAGTCGTGGCTATCTGGGTAATTCAATCAATGAACAAGGATCCAAATCTGTTCACATATGGAGTTGTACCTGTAGTACATCTATTAGATCTATGCACGGGAACCATAGGAGATGGGGTAAAAGTAGTTGTAAATTCTCCTCTGTTGCTACCAATTCGATCCAGGGTCATCGATTTTTCTACACCAGAAATTGTAGGCCCTCTAATCACCAAGTGCCATCCATCAAATTTTGGTAAACCAAATGTGACTTGAAAACTATGTGCATATGTTAGCAAAAAATTAAGTACAATTTCCTATTACTTGACATTTATTCACCTACATAATCAATACAATATGAATATACAATCATATCCATCCCTATCTAGAAATAACAAGTTGGTAAACCAAATTCAAAATGTAACCATTGTGCTATCTTCAAGAAAAGATTCTCTCTCTCCCTCCACCATGTCTTTCTCGGCTATCACCACTGCAATAACAATAGCTATGTCATCATCAATGTTTCTCCTGGTGTAATCAGGTTCTTTATTTCACATATCCTCCTTGTAATCCTCCCTCTACATGAGTTTTCACCTTTCTTATGTCCCTAGCTAATTAGGGAGACAACATGATAGACATAGTTTGGGCTCATAAAGAAAGGAACTCGTTGAAACTGTAGCTAATCATGTTATTATAATATGAGGAAACACATGTTTGTTTCTTTCATTAAAGAAAATATGTAACAACCTCCTCATGTTTTTTTTGTAGCCCTGGAAAAAATGCCTTGATCCAAACACCACAAGTAACAACATATGAAGACATCTAGGTTATTCAAATATGTCTCCTGTTGCCTATAATGAAAATGGGCAATCTAGCAATAAAGTAAAATCCTTGTTGTAGTTCAAACTATATGTTTTTCCTGATTCAAATGCTTTTGGAAATAATGCTCACTTTCTTGCCATGGATATTACCTAATATAGGCTACTATAAACAAATTTATCTCCGAAAGTGGATCAACAACAGCTCTTCATTTTCTTGCATCCAAATATAACCTTGAGCATCAACATCCCCTACTTGTCAAAATACACAGTCACACACACATCTACACACACATCACATCACACACACACACATATACATACACGGCATATATATATATATATCCACCTCATGAAGCTAGGGTGCTAGTCACTGATGGCCCATGATATATATATGTAGTGTATATATATAGTATATATCCTATATATAGCCTACACTATGTACATGATATATACCATATACCTATACCATATATGCTATATGACACACACACACAGGCACACACATATATATGAATATATATGCCATATATAGGTGGGCCCCATATATACACATACATACATACATACTCCATCATATCATATATAACCCATATCATCATCCATGGGATAGTGACCACTCCATGAATATGGATAGGCATAACACATGATGGCCATACATCATCATGGTCATACGATACATGACATACTATCTCAGGAATAGTATGGATTTTTGATCAAAATGAGTATACCTCCTAACTCATAGTGGATGTATGCCATGTCTTCCCCATACAATCTACATGGTCACACTTTTTGATCTCTAACATTGGTAATGGTCTAAAATAGTGCACCAAGAATCAACAATCTAAAAATACGGTTCAAGATCCTCCAAAGTGATAGTAACCTCTCCTATACATTTCCATATTCAATGTATTGGTGGACGAGTTCCACCTTTGGGGCAATGCCAAAATATGTAATGTACCTCTTTCTTTTATAGTCTTGTATCGAAGAATTTTGGGCTCATTTTTGTCTACCTTGATGGCCAAAGGGTGAGCTCAAGGGTGGCTTAAGTTTTTTAAATTTATTATATTGTGCTAAAATCAAAATATAACATTATAAAAAGCACATATGATAATTTAATAGAATTAACTTTAAATTAGAACTTAGGAAAGTGCAATAAAATAAAAAAACTTAATTAAAAAGTACTTCTTAAGGGAGAATGTGATTTGGAAGTCTAAGGGTCACTTTTATTGGAAGTCCAAAGGTCACTTTCATTAGAAGTCCAAAGGTCACTTTCATGGGAATTCCAAAGGTCACTTTTACGGGAATTCCAAAGGTCACTTTCATGAGAAGTCCAAAGGTCACTTTGGGTCCCATTTCCTATATAAAGAAGAAGGCGATTTTCGTAGAGGCATGCTAGAAATATTTTATAACATTTTCTCTTACATGAAGCTTTAGCTTTTGCATTAAAGTTCCAAGGATGAAACCCCCTTGTGGATTTAATCTCTTGTGGATGAAAACCCCCAAGAGTTGAGAAGTTTTTTAACTTCAGAAATTACCATTGATTATAATTAGATTTTTTAGAGTTATTTTCAGTCATTTCCAACAGTGTATTTTGAGGTTATTTTGGAGAACAAATTGCAACAGTCTTCTTCTATTGGATCGACCCAGTTTGGGACTGATTTGGCATGTTCTTTGAGGTATTTAACTCTGATTTCTATTGTCAAATCATCTGTAGATTTTTGTGAAGTGAAACAAAACAATTTCATAATGTATTAAAGGGTTTTTAGTGGGATTTTTACTAGTTTTATAATCAGATTTCAGATCTGATTTTTGAGTGTTTGTGGCATCAATAAAAATAAGATTTTTTTGTATGTTTGACTCCTAAAATTAGTGGCTGTCATTTGTGATAAAGAAATAGTTTTTTGGGAGCATTTATGTGTATTTTTCCATCAAACCCTAGTCGTCATTGTTGAATATTTATTGCAGCAGTTAGGCTGATCTTACATGGTCCTATATTTCATTTCCGAGTTTGATTTGGGCCCTAGAAAAATCTGTTTTACATACTATTGTTGTTACCTAAATCGTAAGTAATTACATGCTAAGTGTTTGATGAAATGTCAAATGAGTCAAACTAGAAATTTGGATCAGATTTGGGGAAGGGATCTTTCAGTGGTATCAGAATAGTGTATCCTCCCAGCCTATGTGGGAAGGAAGTAGAGAGTATTTAAAAAAAATCAACTTTGAATGCAACATAGAGAGGTCAGTCCACACAGATACTACACCCGTAGGTGAGCACGACTCGAAGCTGGTATTGTAGGAGGTGGAAAAATGGATTTTATGGGTGATAGAAAGGAGAGTCCTCCTCAGGGTGAGCATGCAGACCCAGATAGAGACTTCATTAGGGATATGACAACCACTTAGAGGTAGTTTTTACAGACTATGGAGTGCATGGGCTCTACCTTGTAAAGGTTGGCATTGGATAGGTTGTGGGGAAGACATGACAGAAGGGATAGATCTGTATTAGTTGCCAGTGGTTACAGGGATCACAAAATATCACCTTCAAAAATTGGAAGTGTTAGGGGATTTCCATGCTGTGAGAGGAGGCACACCCATACAAATGAGAGAAGGACTACGTAGACTGCAGATAGGTCTTTGTAGCCTAACTTCTTTCCTAGAGATAATCCACCAGAGATTGAGGTGTCGCCGGAAGAAGTAGCTTTTCCGGATACTATTATGGAAGCCAGTGATGATTGGAGAAGTTTTACACAACATGTGAGGGATGAATTTACCCTCCCATAGTATTGTGCTCAGAGGATAGATAACATGAGGGTTGGACAGGACAGGAGGCCTATAGCACAACAGAATAGGGAATTGCAACAGGTTGCCAATAAGGTAACCCTCTCCACTTTTTATGGTAGCGAAAAGATCAGTGCCAGGGCTTGGATTAACAATCTCAACACCTATATTACCCTCAAACTAATGAGGGAATAGGATGTTATACAGTTCACTACTTTGCACCTTGAGGGGGTGGCTTATGATTGGTGGCACCATGGGTTAGTTACACAAAATTAAAATCTTTTGTGGTCATACAGGGACTTCAGCGAGAGGTTGATTGCGAGATTTGATCACAAAGATGTGGAGCTTTATTACAGGGACTTGGCACAGCTCTGACAGAGTGGACACATTGAGTCATACATAAATGAATTCCAGTATATAGTTGTGATGGTGCCAGATATGCCTGAGATATGTGTAGTGATGTTGTTTATTCAGGGACTTCATTACAAATTGAGGGGTTTAGTGAAGGCTCTTAAGCCTAGGACACTGCATGATTCCATTCAGATGGCATTGGACTTGGACACATCTCCCACTTCTTATCAGCCCAATAAGAAGTTTCCCATGAGTTCCAGGTCATTCTAGCACCCTTCTAGTATGCAAAAGAGTGCACCTTCTTCTAAGGTGGATTAGGAAACTTGTAATGAGTTAATGAGGAAGAAGCTTTGCTTTCATTACAAGGGAATCATGGAAATGTGTCTAACCTGGACATCATATGCCTTATGTAAAGGCAAGGTGCATCTCATTGTTAGGTAATCCAGTGGTAAAGATGGAGCAATGATGACCCGTGATTATGATACAGGATTCAGAGGCATGATCTCCATGTTAAAGTAGCCATGATGCATTTGAGCAACAGCGCCAGAAGTAGATCTGGGTGGAAGTCCAAGAGTGAATCATTGGATTCAGTCAAAGATACCCCTCCCATTTTGACAATGTCAAGACGATTCTTAAGCTAGCAGATGTAAGTATTTGGCTGAATTTACCCAGCTTAAGGGAAAATGGATAAAAATATGTTTCGGGCATCGTCAGTGGTGCTATGAAGAACTTCATTGATGAGGGGTTGGCTACCTGATGCCAGGAGCATCCATGGCGGGATTATTTTGAGGGGTCTTGCAGTCAACCAACAATATGTACAGTGTGTGTTTTCTATTTGTTGCATCATGGAAGTTGATTCCATGTGTGAGTCCAAAATTCAGATCATGTACATCATCAAATTCAACTTGTTGAGTTAACTGACTGTTAGTAGGACTTCGGTGAAGCAGTTGCGACAGTTGATTGATCTAAAACTTACAGGTTTTGGTAGCAGTCCCTTGGAAGATATGTGTAGGACTTCCAGAGAATGGAGTTGGATTTTATGGTGGATAGCCTAGAAGAAGATTGTGCTTCGGGATCTTTCAAAACAAGCAGCACCTGATTTTGAGTATGTGTGCAAATACGCATGGCCTCCGGAATCTATAGTCAGGACTTTGTAGAGGTTGACAAAACTGCCAGTCTGCTTTAAGGGGCGGTCTTCAAACCATTGGGGGTGGTTTTGCAACCTTAAGCAGCAGTTTTTCAATCTTGTGCAGTAGTTTCATAACCACCACAGCTCTTTCGCTGTGTTGGTTGCACAGGCAAAGTAACGGTCAAGAACAATCGGTTTTCTCACCTTGGTCATTTTTAGGTGTCTTTGGTCTTTGAAAGGACATCTCCACAAGGCATTAAAGAAGGTTCTTTTGGATGAGAAATGTAGTTCTCAGGTGGTTCTCAATACCAATTGAAGAAGAGAGAAATCAGACACATGAGGAGAGAGGGAGGTTCATGCTCAGAGATAAAGCTCTCTGTAAGAAGAACAACAGGGTTGTACAATTTGTGATGAGTACAGTGCATTGAAGGTTACCATGCACTAAATAAGAAAACCATAAGAGAACGAGTATCCTATTCCTTGTATAGATGAATTTTGATGATGAGTTGCTTAAGGTTACCTCTAATAAGACTAAGAGAAAAGATGTAATGAATTTTGAACCCAGATTGTAAATCAATAAGATATGAAAGATTTAAAGCTAAGAATGAGATTTTGGCCTAGACCTGAAGCAAGCTATTTGTAGAGATACCTGAGTCGTTCTTTTGTTGTTTAGTTGTTTATAAATATTGAGATGAAGGTTGATATTGTTGTTATGCATTCACAAACTTTGGACTGTGTCATTGAAAATCTCTGATGTCTGTGATCTCGGTTAAATTTATATGTGCAACTGAGTGCGTCAGGTTCAGGCTGAAAGGACAACGTAGCCGTTCACTTCGCCTCCAATCCTTGACTGTATCAGCAGATTCAACACCGCTCTTTGCTAGAAATACATTTCAAATTGTTCGGTGTCCATGAGTTTTTAGGACTAGGGACCTGCAAAAAGCTAGCCTAGTGATTGAGGATCCGTAAAGCGCTAGATTTTGTTTAGTTTCTAGAAATTAGGATTTGCACAAACTTCCCTTACAGTTGGAAGAAAACATATCTTAGCTTATCAAGTACTAACGACTCCATACAGCAACATAAACCCAAAACAATCCAAACAGCAGAGCACCTAGTGTTCATGGACATTTTTAGCTTATCAAGTACTAACGACGCTCCAAACATAAACCCTAAACATCCAAACAGCAGAGCAACTAGTTTTCACGGGCATTTTCATAGTAAACAAAGACGTGACAATCTCTTGACGTTTTAAAGCTTGAAGCCGAAAGAAAAAAAATCGCACTACCCTAATCGGTCCAGTAAGTGACCAAGAATCAACCCAATGCTATTTTCGCTCTGTAAATACTAACTTGCCTACAGCAAATTGATGCCCTAGAATGCAAAATAAGACTTAAATTTCAAATTTTTAACAGCGAGAGTTTACCAAAAAAAAACAAAAATTTACCCCTGGATTTGGTGGGTCTTCGCTAGGCAGGTAAAATCTAGCGGGTACCAGGTCCACGAGCCTGTCAAAAACTGGTTTCCATACAATCCAAATATCAACCATTTTATCGTATCCCAAATTTCTGCAATAGTTAAATTCATTACTGATATATAAAGAAACTACATACGCACAAGATTTTATTGAACGGGTACTAACATAAACTATTCTGATGAATAAATGATTTTAGGTCTTTATCTGATAAACTTAGAGATAATGTTGGCTCCTCTGAATATTGCTGATGCTCTTCTTTATCTGATTCAGCCATTGCCCTTCCCTCTCCTCTCCTCTCCTCTGCGTTCTCTGACCAGTAAATTTTCTGTATATTAGAGTAGTTTTTTTTTAATTTCCCCACATACAGAACCTTCAAAAGTGAAATTCAATTTTAAAAAGCATTATTAGGGTGCATTTGCGATTCAGACATAAAGCAAGCAGTATTTGATTCATAATCAGCACGTGTAATGTAAATTTTGTATAATATCCAGGTCTATTACGGACGGATATATATGTGGGATTAGGAAGGTCAATCTTCTTTTGGAGGGGACTACGTAAATATATGTATATATATATATATATATATCAATCTTCTTTTTGGAGGGGGACTACGTAAAATATATATATATATATATATATATAATAGTATATTATATTTTATTTTGATTTTGATTCATAGCATTGTTTAGTTCACGGTTTGTAAGTTATCTAGTATTTGTCATGTTTCATATTTATTTGATTGTTCTTTTGAATATAAGTATACAAATGTAGACACAAAATCATGCACTTTGGGTAACTATCTAGTCCTAGTTGCATACTACTATTCATATGATTCTAATGTTAGAAAAGTATTGATTAACCCATGTCTTTGGCCACTTTGTTACTTTCGGTCTTGCATTTTTATTGACCCAGTCTGTCTTTTCATACTTTAGTTTTACATTTTCTAGACTGGAGCGCCCAACCAGGACACCAGCGACAAGCGCCCTCGTCCCCTCTAGGCACCCATGTCCCCTTTACAATTTATCTTATCTTTTTGGGTCATTTCTAGTTGTTTGAACAATTTATCTTTTGGAAGCAAGGAATCATATAAATATAAAGTTATTTGACCATAACAAAGGACAGAACACTAAACATTACTACCACCACCTAAGGTTGCATGCATCAAGGCATCTATAGCTCCATTTGCATCCATCTAGCTTCATCACAAAGGGACAAAGGTTGGTTTTCTGCATCACATTGCATAGGAGGGGAGTTTTATTCTATTCCATGCACACATTATTTACATTCTACATCTAGTTATTGCTCGCTACTCACAAAGTGTGACACGCACAAGAGCGCCTAGGGCACAACTCCGCACACACACACCTAGAACTACATTGGGTTTGAGATGTAGTTGTAATGTCCCCTTTTCCCAATCGAAGACCTTTGGTCTATTTTGTCAACCCGACGGCCAAAGGAAAAATATAAGGGTGACTTAAGTTATAATAAATTAATATAAAGTGCTATAAAAAAATAAAATAAAATTATTAAAGCACTTACATTAATTTATTTAGCTTAATAAAAATAAATTGTAATACCTATGGAAAATACGATTTGACTTAAGGGGAAAAAGTCATTGTAAAAGGATTTATTATATTTTATTCCTCCTAGAAAGGATAATGGCGACTTGGGCCAAAGGGGAGTAATGAAGCCTAGGAAAGATAAAAACATAATTAATTTATTTATTTCCCCTAGAGAAATGCGACTTGCACTAGGAGGGAAATGTTGTTGGGAAAAAAAGTTAATATGGGAAAATATTAAATGTTTGCATAGGGAAAATCATGTGAGCTCATTGGCTGGTTTGGAGATTGGTTGTTGGCCCTTTTCCTTTAAAAGGGAAGTCGACTTGCCTCTTCCATAATCCATATTTTTACATGATATTTCTCTTGCATTTGAGCTCTAAGCTTTTGCATAAAAAATTCCAAGGACGAAACCCCTTGTGAATTCTACCGCTTGTGGACGAAAACCCCAAGAGTTTGAGAGGGTTTTTCACCCAGAAATTCCCGTCAATTGTAATCAAATTTTCAGAGTTATTTTATGTCATTTCCAACAATATATTTTGGAAAATAAATTGCAGCAATTCTTCTTCTATTGGATCGACCTAGTTTGGGACTGATTTGGCATGTTCTTTGAGGTATTTAAATATGATTTCTATTGTCAAATCATCTACATATTTTTGTTAAGTGAAGCAAAGCAATTTTATAATTTTTAAAGGGTTCTCACAGTGGTTTTCAAGCAGTTTTATAATCAGATTTCAGAACTGATCTTTGATTGTTTGTGGTGTCAATAAAAATAAGATTTTTTTAATGTTTTAACTCCTAAAATTATTGGTTGTCCTTTGTGATAAAGAAATAGTTTTTTGGGAGCATTTATGGGTATTTTCCCATCAAACCCTAGTTGTCATTGTTGAATATTTATTGTAGTAGTTAGGTTGATATCATATGGTCCTATATTTCATTTCTGAGTCTGATTTGTGCCCTAGAAAAATATGTTTTACATACTATTATTGTTACCTAACCCATAAGTAATTACATGTTAAGTGTTTGATGAAATGTCAAACGAGTCAAACTAGAAATTTGGATCAGATTTGGGGAAGAGATATTTCAAAATCAAACTTATAAATCTATGAATCTGTCTATAATTCCTCATGACACAAAACCCATGACCTCCACATGTGCACATTCATCATCTGACATATCCTCTCTCACCTTCTCTAGGATCAGTGGAATACGATCACGAATATTCAACTTCACCTCCACCTGCAAAAATGAAACAAAACCATCAACTAGTATCATCAATACATATAACAACGATATGTCAAACAAAAATACTCACACCCATATTTTACACCAAAAAAATATAAAACATCAAACAGTTATGCTTCTCAAAAATGCCAAAAATGTACTTGAATTGCCAGAATTCCATTCGAATCATCGACAATTCTGCTTCAAATTGCCAACAATTACATCAATCACCAATTTTTTTGGCTAGGGAAACTATACGCCCCAAACACAGCCTTGAGATCCTAAAAATACCAAAAAACACACAAAAATAGGTTAAAATGTTTCCTACCTTAGTTGCTGGTGGTTTTTGCTGCTTACTAAAAGACGCCATCACTTCAAATTACCCTAAATCACCACGAAAAACTCAAATTCACTTGCCAAACATGTTTTTACACTACGGTTATAATGAACAACCAAAAGAACTCGGGTAAATATACAACCCTATTTTCACCCCAATGCAATCACCAACGTATCTACCTCCAATTTCAGGTGATTACCCTAATCACATGCGATTCACCTTATTTACAATGATCACCACCATTTACACCCTTGAACACAACAAAAACACCCTTTTGCACAAGCTTGTCACTTTCAAAGGACCCAAACACTCAAGTCAACAAATAAACACAAGAAAATTAAAAATTATGAGACTCATCATTTGTCTGTGGGATGCGTGCCCTTTGGCCCCCCACTACTGGACGTTCCCCATAAAACTAGCCTACCACTATGGATCACACGTGTATAGGCACAAACCCCTTGGTTTCCCTGTCAAGATGATCCCTTGGTAGCATATTCTATTTCAGTACCCCCTTAAATAGGGAAACCTTTGAAAAAAAAACACATGCAAATAACTGGTGTTTCCTATATTGTACTATAGTGGAATCACCCATACTATCAAAACATCTCAATCATTTTTGTCTAACTTCTTGTTAAGACGTTAGAAAAAAAGGGCAAATGTAGACATCAAAAAATCACACACCCCGTTCTCACACAAATAATCGATCAAATAATATCGTTTGCCTACCGTTTTATGCCTTACGCCTTCCATTCAAATGATCAAGCTTGTCGTCACATCATTATGACATCCCTAAACCTAATTCATTAACCCCATACCCTTTAAATTAATTAATTTATCACACATTCCCTAAAAGTCACATTACCCATCTCAAAATTAATTGATTAATTGGTTAATCCACTCACCCTCACACCTCACCATGAGAACTCTTCTTAACTCATTGGTTATAACTAGTATAAATAAGCAACCTTCTAAAAATATTACCCTAACCACCTCTATCTTATTCATATAACCACTTCTCACTCCTCACTAGTTAGGACTAGTTTAAATTAGGGAACCTGCCAAATTATCCCTACTCTATCCTAACTATTTCTATCCACCTATAACTCTCACACCTGGCCTCTCCAAGTTATCTAGCCATGATTCCCCTAAATCCCCCACATCTAAGTTCCTAATATAAGGTTTATCACTTCGTATCTCACCCTAACTCCAACTGCCTGAAAATGTCAGTGATTCTCTTGAACGTCGATGATCTATAAATACCAATTCTTATACCTCTCCTCGGGACCATTCACGACCATACAAACAAGCCAGGAGCATTATTAAGTTTTCTCAAGCATTCAAAGAGTATTTCCATGTCTGCATCAACATAATTTTGCATCTAATACACCCTTCAATCGTTTTGGGAGTTGTTTGAGGCCTCTTTCATCATCAAAGCACAACCACAACCAAATTTTCATCACCACTTATCACTTAAAGGTTCGTCTCCATTGTTTCTATTTTGTTTTGATTCTAAAATGGAATTTTTAGATCATCATCTATTTCTCTTTTACGATCAATAGATTGTAGTTTCATTTTAGACAATATAATTATTCCTTTTAGCATTTTGTTAGTATTTCATAGAATGGCCCATGATTAGTCTAATCACATGTTAATCCTATGATTTTTATCTGCTTCGCAATTAGATTTCATTATAATATGTTATTAATTACTATATGCTTTTGTGTTACTAATGTTTGTGCCAAGTATGGATATTGTAGATGACCATAATAGGTACTAATCACCCCATCGCTAATATCAACTCATTGCCAATTGTTCAACACCTGTTGCACTAGGATTAGTATGAGTTGTTTCAAGATCTATAGTTTTGTGTCATCCATATAACGCCTCTTGAAAGGTTAGAAGCCATCTTCGCATCTACCCAATGAATTCGTGAAGCCACCGAAGAATTTTGGGAAGCATACTATTAGGTACAACAGATACAAGTTGACCTTGCATGGTTTGAATACAACCATGAGGCAGGACTAGACATGCCTGAGGACACCCCCATTGCATTTGAATATGATATTGATAGTAACATCAACATTATGGACTTTGATTATGAATTTGTCTGCCAATACGATTCTGAGGATGAACTTTCTGATTTCTTCGTGGATGGCTTCATCAAATAACCTGATTCCTACTTCACCGAGGATGATGATTTATCCTGTTCCATGGGCTCTAATTTTTTAGAAAACTTAGATTCTAACCTAGATTGTGATTTCAAGTTCTAGACTTGTTGCTTTTCATTTTATTATTGTTAATTGATATATGTAATCATCTAAATAAGTGATAACATTTGATCACACTTTTCATCTATCGTATATTGTAATCCAAGTTAGCATAAATAAAGATTAAGTTTTTTAAAATAAGGTTAATGCACACTTAAGGAAGTATTTTGGATTATGGGAACCGTCCTTTGCTAGGCAACCTACCTACCCATTTTACTAATTCCATTTTGTGTAGTGTTTTTTATTTCTAGGCTTAATCGCAGGTAAAATAATCCTCACTCATTCCTCATGGAGTGCAACCAATCATACACCTATCACACCTCGTGGGTATCTTGGAAACCCCATCATACTTAAGGTTGTGCAACTTTTACCTCTTTGTAATATCAAATCAACCCCTAAGGTAAAATTGTTTTCAACAATTTCGTGTTCTCACAAGTGGCTAGATGGGTTTCCCACAAAACCATATCATGTCCTTCCATTTTGAGACTTGCAAAGGTGATCCTTTGTGTCTCAGTGACTTCATGTACACTAAAAGAAACCTCCAATTATTTTAACCACTTATCAAGGAATTCTTCATCTACTTGTCCTTCAAAGCTTTTTATCTCAACTTTAGTTTCAACTTTAAAAGGATCATGATCATATTTTACCTTCTCTCTGATGCAGGAGCATCAAGGAACAACACATAATAAGGTCATATAAGACCATGATACATGTTTTTAGATGTGTTAGAGTTAAATATGTTGTAAAAATGAATATATGCTTGTAAGAAGTTGGTAAGGTGACTAGACTTGGCATTAAAGGAGTAATATTGGAAAAATAAAGCCATGTAATCATGTAATAGTTTTCTTATATTGATTACATGAGAGTATTAAGGAGATATCCACGTGATTTCTATGTAGAGGAAGTTGTTGAGTCTTCTTAGGAGTGTGAATTGGCTTAGGAGTCAGTTTAGGTGCTTGTTAGAGTCTATTCTTAGCTAATGAATACCTATTTCATAGGTGATTCATGGAAATGAAGAGGGACAGGGATTCTAGAGGTTGAATAATGTATAATGGTGCAGGTAATATATTTTAAAAGATGAAAATCGACCATGTTGAAGAAAATCAGCTTGTTTTCAATGGACTGTGCACAAGAACCCTGGCAGGACAGCAAGATAGAAACCCTCCATAACATTTAAATGATGTAAAGTTCCTGAATATTAGCATGGAAAGATTCTACAGGTGATGTAGATCACAGTGGTAATTTTTATATGTTTTGAAAATGCATAATTTGAGTTTTATAGCAAATTGAAGGCTCTCTGGCCCGATCTAGGGAAAAATAGCATAACTTTTTACTGCATGAATGAAATTGCTTGAAAATTTCAGGATACCTCTATAATTACATGATATAACTACTTTCCAGATTTCAAGGATAATGGATTTGTATCGCTCAAGATATACGTGACTGTTTTTTTTTAGTTATGACAAGGAATACACAGTGTACAGTGGAGAGAGGAATGAAAGTGCATGAATGGTCATAACATGGAATCAAGCCACTAAATTTTGTATCAATAATCTTTATGAAATTTCTGAAGTGGATCCATCAAGCTACAGGTGAGATCAAAGTCCTAAGTTCCTATTGTCATAGCTAGGTCAGAATAGGCCTGATTTTTGTATGCTACAGCCATAAAGGAGGTGATAAAGGAAAAACCTAGATATAGGACAATATATAGAGCTCATGAATACCTCAACCATTGTGAAGGGAGGTCTGTTGAGCTATGGGTATGCCCTGGGAACCAACTGATTGAGTATTAAGAGTTTGAATTGGATGTTTTTAGACTAAGTTCAGTCTTGAGGGCAGAGTATTGAGACTGCACACTAGTAGAGAGATGCTTGAGCATTCGTAAAGGAACTTGAAACATTGGTTTGTTGCCTTGGTCATGTTCAATCAAGAAGAGAAGAACTTTTGACTATATTGAAGAAAAGCTCCATTTTCAAGCAAAGGTGTATGGTAAAAGAATTCAAGAAGGTATGAATACTTGAGATTTTATGAACGGATTTTGTAGCTTGGGACAGTCATAGAAGTTCTTTACATCTATTAAATATTGTTTCAGTGATCACAAGGTGATCACCTTTGCTCATCAAAGTTAACCCTCCTTCAGTTGTTGTCTTCAAGAATTATTTGGTACTAGGTCTCATTAGATTTCAAGGTGAAAAGGAATACAACAGATGAGGTTGCATGAACATAAATTAATGATCCTCTAGTAGGGGTGGATGGAGTAATAGAGTAGGTTCAAGCTCTTGATAATATGGTGAAGAAAATTTTGGTATTGACCCCTGCATTACTCTCTTTCAAATGGAGTTTCTTCTTCACGCTCTTCCAAATATTCTTCCTCATTGTGGCTCTTTCCTATGCCAAATTTGTTGGCCAAATCTCAAACCACTGAGTGCATGGAATATTTCTTAACTGGTATTGTCTTTTCCAGATCTGAGAGTTCTTATTGGTTTCTATATAACATATCCATAGTATTTTCCAGAATGTCAATTCTACAGTCCAAGTTCTCTTCTTCCATTTGATCTCTAACTCTTTGTTTCTAATTATTCATATATATATCTAGATTGCAAGGTAAAACTTCTTCACCTTTAGAACTTTTCATTTTCATACAAATCACAAGAATGAATACCATAGTCCTAGATAATAATAAGCTTTGATACCAAAATGATCTATAAACTTCTACTTTGGAGAATGTACAAGACCAAAAAATGTTATTTCTACTTTCAATTATTGAGAATGACAGAGAAATTGAAAGCTAGTGAATGAATCTAAATGCTTAGAACTACTTTTAGCAAATTAGAATGAACAACTTAATGTAAACACAAGATTTTTATCTTGGAAACCCCCAATTTGAGGGGAAAACCATTCAGGAAGGGAAATTTCTCTTTCTTTCCACTTATATATTGGCCAATTTAAATAATCACATATTATAAGAAGTTGAAGGATGAAAACAATGTCACTTCCACCCTCTATACTTGTTTGTTCTGCACTCACCTTGCTTCTACAATTCAATTCTAGTACCAAAGTCTTCTTGCTCACTTCTCCCATGAATTGATTCTCAATTCTATCTTGTTCTCTTGATTAAATGTATTTCTCCCCATTTCCTCACATGCACTAGAGAATGGGAAGAGACATCCAAGAAAGAGACATGGCCAAAAAGTTTGAAATTTGTGACCGTTTGTGGATTTATTTATTTTTATTTCATTAGTGACACGACCACTGGTATATGCATATTGGAAATTATGCAACCACCCCGTAACTGTCATTCTGTGTAGAGGGGTGATTATGCAGCCGTTGTGGAAGTTACGTAATCACTACTCTACACAGAGTGGTGGTTCTGTAACTTAATAGTTTGCTTCTCTTTTTAATTTATTTTTCTTCAGGTTCTAGTTGCTTTGATGAAGTGGTGTTTATTTTGATCCCTATGGATCAATAAGTGATAATATATGGTTGATTTTGGCTCATATCTACCCTTTTTTGTGTGTCATTTCCTTCTTACATTTTTGTTATTTTATTTCATGATGTGTGTGGATTATATTTGCTTGATCCTATCTCTTTGTGCCAATCATGCATAGAATCAAAGTTTGACATTATGCAGGGTGAATTTTGGCTTGTTTCTACCCTCTTAGACTAACATTTTTCTTCTTTTCTCCATCTCAAGGAGAGAGATCCAATTCTATTTTGGTACACTCACAACTTATTTTAGTTCAATTTAGTGGTAGTTGGTGGATGGTATTATAATAGGTAGTTTAGGAAGCTGACATTCTTAGGAGGTCTATCCCAAGGAGCCAAGGTACCACATTTTGGGGGCATTCCCATGTTTCACTAAGGTGTTGATATTGGCCTCAGTAAGGGTGCAATCTCAAGTGACAATTTTTACTCTCCACATGTTCAAATATTGTTACATGATATGCATGACATGCTATATTTCATATTTATTTTGAGTTGAGTGATTTACAACATATCTTCCTCACCTAAAAAGAGGGGGATTTCAATGGGATTATCACAAAAACACAAACTCATCTTCAGAAAAAAAAAATACATAATACAAGGTACATAAATATGGAATACAAGAACCAATGGTAGACATGACCATTAATCTTGGAAAAAATTGAATGTCAGTTTCGTCCCCCAACTATTGACTTTTTCCATTATAATAAGGATAGTCAATTTCAATTTTTCCAAAAATTATGAAATTTACAGAGGTTTAGACAGTGAATAAAACACAATCACATAGAATTCAGCTCATTTTTTAGACACCTATAATTTAGCTCGAGCAATTTAAATACTTAAATTGCGCTAATTATACCATTTCCCGAAAATTGACGACATATCATCAATATCACACATTTTCTCTGCTATATTTTTTAATTAATTACATTACGCTAGTTAACTGACTCATCTATCAAGGAAGAACAACGATTAACGAACCTCCTTTAATCAACTCCCCTTTCTATCTAGATTAATTAATTATTTATAATTAATTAAGCTCTCCTTTCTATCTAGATTAATTAATTATTTTTAATTAATTAAGCCCCCCTTTCTATCTAGATTAATTAATCATTTCTAATTAATTAATACCCCTTTCTATCTAGATCAATTAATTATTCTTAATTAATTAATTCTCTCTTCTATTTAATCAATAAATTATCATTTATTTGATTAAAATCCTCTCATACCATAAATCATACTAACTATTCATCTAAAAATCTTCTATAAGCTTGCACACCTATTAATTAATTTCTTTGGTTAGTTAATAAACCCCCTCAATCCCCATGAGTCACTAGAGGACAAACTAAACTCTCCTAAAGTAAACTCAACCACTTCTAAACCATGCTTATCCATAACTAACCTAGTTTTTCTATTATCCCACATACAATAGGATGCAAAGCTTCTTCAAACCATTGGGTTATAAAAGGAACCCTCCTCTAACCTTTATACTTACACCTAAATGAGCATATAGCATAAGATATAGCCATTTTATCATCTTAGAGCATT
This sequence comes from Taxus chinensis, assembly GCA_019776745.2. Lineage (NCBI taxonomy): Eukaryota > Viridiplantae > Streptophyta > Pinopsida > Cupressales > Taxaceae > Taxus > Taxus chinensis. The sequence goes on from CM034149.1 coordinate 6,277,041, forward strand.
CTTCATTGGAGGAGCTAGCTATTTTAATTTGTTGCATTCATTCTTCTAATTTTAAAGTCATATGGAGATATGTCAAATGGTCTTATAGCCATGGATTGAAAAGACTCCATTCTTGAAACCTTGGGATTCAAGCATACAATCAAACCCTCTGATTGCTAAAGATCTAAATAGGTTCATTTCATTAACATTCAATTAGAGATAGAGGTTAATATGTTTAGCATGCTATTTTGAATCTTCATTTCATGTTCTAATGAAAATATGATAATATATTAGCCTTTTTTAATCTCTAATAATAATGGTATATTGATCTAGTTGGCATTGTATTGAAGATATTAGGTGTTAGCTTTGATTTACTTTACATTGTTAACTAATTCATGTTAATATTTGGCACACTCGGTGGGAGTATTCAAAGGAAAACTCTTCACATGCTAAAGGGGGATCAAGGCCAATATAAAATAGGTTCAATCATGTGGGAGAAAGGATGCCCCCAACATAAGCTAGCCAAGAAACACATGAGAGAAAGGAATTAGAAAATTGTCTTATCAAATGAAGGGACAAAGTTTCCCTTAATCATAGTAAAAAGGAAATATTATACACATGGGTGTTATGAACAAAGTAGAAGAACATAAATGTTGTGAAAATATATGGAAAATGTAGCTAGAAGGTGGTCAATGAAAAATTGATTAGCTAAAGACATAAATCATGATACAAGACATGCACTAAAGAAAGAGTTTGAACAATATCTAGACAAAACCTAGTAACATACTAATCCAGAGATCCAGTGTGTGCATGTGGAAATGAATTACCTCTTGAAGGAAAGGGTTGATAGATAAAAAGTGAAGACAATATCCATTGTGTGGGAATGATTTAGTTTGAAAGGTGATTTGTGAATGGATTGTGGAATTATACCCTTCACATTTACAAGCTATGGTGGAAAATATTGCACCGAGTGAACACATCTCATTTAACCACATGGAAATCCTCAATGAAGATCACACACATAATCTTCCCCTATATATAGAGGTATTTGTTACCTGTCAGAAGATAAAATGGGTGCTTGTGGACAACGAGTTGGGATATAATATATGCACCTTGAAAGTAATCAAACAGTTGGGACACACAAAGGAAGATCAAGAGTCTCATATCATTACCATAATTGCTTACGATAATGTGGAGCGGGAATTAGTTGGAACAATTACATTGTGGATGGAAGTAGGACCAAATTTTTACCACACAAAGTTTCACGTCTTATATTTGGAACTTCCTTATAATAAGCTTCTTGGCCGCCTATGGATTCATGTCATGCAATCCATACTGTCAACATTCCATCAATGCATCAAGTTAAAACATGAAGGAGACATTATTACCATTTAAAGAGATCCATAACTCTTCATTCACTGCAGATCTCTCAACAATTTTACACGTAGGGATACATATACATGTCCTTCCATGGCTATAGTTGTTCCCCTTCAATCAGAAGCTATGGAATCATAGGTAGATTCAGACTCCCTAAGTTCTTGTGCTCGTGAGGCTTCTACATCTACCTCTCCCTTTGATTCATGGGAGATGAAAATTCAGGAATATAGTTGTGAAGAATACAATGTGCAACAAGCTCTCATGTTTTTAGACCTAACTTTATCACCAAAAACAAGAGGGAGGCCCAACTATCATTTAAAGCAACCTAGAGATGGACAAAATATTGGGAAATTCCTACCTAGGTGATTACTTGCAAAAGAGAAATTGTTAAACCCACCTACAACTTAGGTCTCTGAAGACACTCAACCTACCTACTACAAAATACCTGAATATGAGAAGTCGAACCAAATGATGTATTATATGGGCTACAAATGCTTAAGATGTGGAAAATATGAGCAAGGACCAAGGGATCCAGTCACACTTCCACATTTCGAAATAGTGCGCTATGGCATTGGCATTAAGCCATATGGGGCCCACTCCAATGATCAAGACACTACCTATTCTAAGTGTGAGGATAGCTCTATTATTTAGACAATGACATAGATTCCAGTTGTAGCCAATACGAGGATCTTACCTCTGTGAACCTATTCATGGATACCTTTGTCCTTACCTTAACCCCCAATGAACCTAAAATTGACCTTTACTACCCTTCCCTTGTTGATTGGGACCAATAATGTCATGTGCCATTGGACCTCTTTGAGAATGATGAGGCCATTACAGAATTCGTGGGCATACGAGATACAATTCCAATTAGAGACCATAAGAAAGGTTTCTACATTGACTTAGATACCTACACATATTTCAAAGAGGAATTTGAGCTTCGTGGTCAAAAAAACTTAAGAAAAAGTGAAGTCAAAAGTTTCAACGAAAAGCCTAAGAAAAAGCAAAATTCCAAGTCACACAGTAAAAACCTCTTTGAGGCGTTGGTCGACAAACAAGTAAAAAAATCAACAGACAAGAAGAGTGACCACGGAAAGGGTGAAAATCTCAAAGAGATGCCCTTGGAATAAGATCTCAACCTTCCTCTTGATCCTACGTGTATGGAGGATATGTCAAAAATGTTGGTAGAAGAAACCATTGACGTAAACATTGGAATGGAAAAAGACCCAAATATAGTCAAGCAGGGAGCTTCACTCGCAGTAAAAGTACAAAAGACATTCACCTTTCTTCTCAAATAATTTACAAATATATTTGCGTGGTATTATAAAGATATTTCGGGCTTGGATCCAACATTGGCAGTGCACAAATTAGTTGTGCACGAAGACGTAAAGCCCATAAAACAAAAGCTAAGAAAAATGCATCCACGGGTGGCTCTTCTGGTTAAAGAAGAGTTAGAAAGATTGCTAGCAGCAGGGTTCATTAGACCTATTGACTACTTCGAATGGATATTGAATGTAGTTTTGGTACAAAATAAACCTGTAGGCATCATAATTTACGTATATTTTAGAGACATACACAAGGCATGTACAAAATATGATTTCCCCTTGCCCAATATTGACATGATTGCCGACTCAACTATGGTCTATGAAATTCTTTCTGTTATGGATAGATTTTTTGGATATAATCAGATCAAGATAGCATAAGAAGATCAACACAAGAAAACCTTCACAACCCCTCGGGGACAGTATGCTATCAGGTAATGCCCTTTGGCCTCAAAAACACTGGTACAACCTATAAAAGGGAAATGACAGTGATATTCCATGATATGATCCATAACATCATGGAGGACTATGTAGATGATATCCTAGGGAAGTCCAAGATAAGAGAATACCACCCTAAATTTTTATGGTGTATCTTCAAACACCTACAAGAATATAAGGTTAGGTTGAATCCAAAGAAATGCATGTTTGGAGTATTAACAGGGAAGCTGTTAGGATTCATTATATCAAGGAGAGGGATTGAGGTGGATCTAGCTAAATTCACTACCATTACTGAAATGTGTCTTCCCAAGAATATCAAACAACTGCATAGCCTTCAAGGAAAAATACAATCCATTCACCGCTTCATTTCACAACTAGCTGATAAGTTCCATTCCTTTACTCATCTTCTTAAAGAGGATGTTGATTTTGTTTGGGGACTAGAGCAACAACATGCCTTTTCCTTGCTTAAAAAATACCTAGCCAAACCGCATGTCCTCATGCCTCTAACCCTAGGTGAGCCACTTTTTTTATACATATATGCTATATAATTTTCTATTAGCACTTTGCTTACACAATATGACCCAAGTCAAAAAGAAAAATATGTGTACTACCTGTTGGTTTTTCAAACATGCACCCACGTCTTGGACATTGGGAGGGATGAGGTGTTTGAGACCACAATGGAATAGTCCCTAAGTCTTGCGACCTTGCGCACTTGGGAAGGATCTCTGGAGAAGGCCGGTTCCTCTATCTATTTCTACTACTACTGATACTCCTATTGCTAGAAGGGAAAACTAAAATAATGATGCCAAGGTAACAAGGATAGGAGGATGACATGAATGGAAACCTACACTAAAAGGTGTTAGAACCAGAAAAGAGGGATGAAAACTATTTGTTTTAAGTGAAAATGAATGGAAATGCATGAAAGGAGGCTAGGCACGAGTAGCACAACTAAACACGTATTTACCAGATCGTTCTCATGGAACACAACTAGATGAACAACTACAAGGGATGTGAAATGGCACAACTAGCACGCAACATAAAACAAAAGGCATAATGAAATAATAAAAACACATTAGGACAGAGAATAGTCACAAAATGATGCTTCTATTACTTCTAGAAATTCACAAAGTTGTTACAAGGATGAAGGAGGTCGATATCCACATGCAAGAGCTAGATCTAGAGGTCTAAAACTCAAAATAAAAATATTATGGAGTCCTTAGAAAAAGCGTAAGGATCCAGAGAATCTAACCTAACAAATGAGAATAGCTCTTACATTTATAGATAAATCCATGGAGGAAGAAGGGAAGAAATGGGGGGAAAACTCGAAGTTGAAATGTAACCACAAACAAGAAGCATTCAATGCCTACAGATCTATCTGTAGATCTATGAATTATGCTTCCCCAAGCCTATTTGGAGTGTTAAAGAAGAAAGGAGGGCCGATCATATCAATTTGGGTGGTTGGAGCAATTAGATCTTCTCATTAATGCTCAGAGAGATGTTTTCCCATTTCTCACCTACCAGATCTGTCAAAAATATAAATTTGAATATATAGCACTGTAGCTGATTTCAGCAACTCTTTGACATGTCCAGGCACACATCAATTGGAGCTCTATAGTAGAAAATACATTTTTCAATTTTTTTTCAGAGCCGTCAGCACATGAAAGACATGTGGTGTGTGTGGATTGGCTAAAATGATGGCCAAATTTGTAACTATTTTTTTCGTTTCTACCATGTATCACCTACTGGTTTGCTGCTAAGATTTGGCACCCTATTGGCGTGCTTTAAAATGTTGCATGTGGCATAGTCAAGTATGTCAGAGCATGACCTAGCATAGAAGGTTGTAAAGGAGGCTTCATAGGTACGTGCATGGAATAATGAGGCAAAGGAAGAAGAAATAGATAAGGCATGTAAGGGCATGCATCGGGGGGATGAGGAAAACTTATGAGCAGAGAATGCATGGCCAAGGTGTAACTATTACAAATTAATGGGTGTGGCATGCAAGAGGGCCATGGATTTAGTCGATTGAAGCAAGTGCAAGTTGCACGGGACACGGGAAGAAGCTGATGAGAAAGAAGGTGAATGCGCAAAAGGTGGGTGCAAGGGGAAAGTGGAAGGAGAGGAAGGAAAGGGGCACGTAAGGAAAATACGACCAAGGATATGTGCCAAGTGATCTTGAGCATGCACAACCTTGCAATGAATAACTTAGAGCTAGAATGTGTATGCAAGTTACCCAAATCACTAGGAGAGATATTTGGGTAACAGTTTTGGTGACTTTTGGGGCCATCTACCTACTAGATGAAGGAGATCAGTTTCTCGAAGCAGCCATTGGGTATGGAGTCTGATATGTAATCATGAAACTTTCCATGTATTTACTTGAAGATTATTTATTGACTCTATTTTGAATCTTGCACTGCTGAGAGAGGCTTTGCATTCTGGAAGCAACAAAAGATCACACAAAAGAAGCACACGAGAAGAAAGAACTATGTACAAACAAAAAATGTGCACACGACACACTTGGAGGAATTGAAACTACTCTAATATATATAGCATGATATAACAACCTTAATGGAAGGTTTTGAGATAGATCCCATTAACTAGGATTTTTAGTGTGCCTCCATCAAGATGAGTTAACTCGAAAGAGTTAGCCTCTTTGAATGAACTGATGATGTATGGGCCACTCCAAAGTGCATCAAACTTTGAATGGTGTCATGTTTTATCTCTATCAGCATCCCATTTAAAAACCAAGTCCCCAAATTTGAAAGCTTGAGGCCTAGCCTTCCTGTCAAACCATTTCTTTATTGCTTGCTAATGTTGTTCTAGCTTGATCATGGAAGAGTTTCTTGACTATTCAAGATTAACCAGTTCAACCATTTTGATTCCTCTCTGGTTTGCACCTTTAAATTCCAGCTGTTGGGAAAATGCTAATGAGTTCAACTCTAGTGTTAAAGGAAGATTAGCCTCCTTTCCATAGAAAATATTGTGAGGTGAATTTCCTATTACCTTTTTTACTATGATTATATCTTCTTAGAGTGTGCATGAGACCTTTTTATGCCACTATCTTTTGTTGATGTTCATTGTGTCCTTTATGATTCTGATCAGCTTCTTATTTGTTAATTCTGCCAGACTATTTCCCTGATGGTAATTCCTAGACTTAGATCCCAATCAGTGATTATAGTACCAAGGAAGGATTTTGCATTATCAAAGATAATGGTTTGAGGAACACCAAACCTTGTGACTATACCTTCGAGAAATTCAAGGATGACAGACTCAGTTGATTCCTTGAGTGTACCAACTTTTGTCCATCTGGTAAAGTAATTTTTAGTTGTCAACACCCACTTATGTCCAGCACTTGAAGGTGGATTGATCATGCCTATGAATTCGAGACCCCATTGTGCAAAAGGTTGATCTTCCTGGATTGGTTGAAGGGTAATCTCTGTCAATATTTTCTTTCCTGTAAAGAAAGTGCATTCCTTGCATTTTTTTACCCACCTGTGTGCATCTACGAATAGGGTAGGCCAAAAGATACTTTCCATTATGATTTTTATCACTATTTTTTTGGCAGAGAAGTGTCCACCAGAGAATCCATCATGAAATTCTACTAACACTTTTTTAGTTTGTGCACTGTTGATACATCTTAACAACACACCATCAATATTCCTTTTGAAGAGAATTCCATCAATCAATACATAAGGGATAGATATTAACCTTAGATGTCTTCTCTTTTCTTTGTTTAAACTAGGAGGGTATGCACCCTTAGAAAGGAATGTGATCATGTCCTTCATCCAATCATGTGTGTCAGGGTCTATATTCTACTCAAGTTCTGCATGCAGGAGGTCCTCATCCAGGAATAATGAAGCCTCAAGTTCACTTTGCACATCCTCAATAATTTTCCTACAGAGCGCACTATCTCTTACCAGCTTTGTGGCTTTAATAGTCACATCATATTCCATGATTTTGGTCACCCATCATGCTCTTCTCTTGCTGATTTCTGCTCCCATGATGAAGTATCTTCCCAAAGAGTGGGAGACTAACACCTTGGTATGATTGGTGGTGAGCATACTTTTGAATTTCTTGAGTACGTGCATAATGGCAAGGACCTGCTTCTCCATGTGACTATACTTTAGTTCATAATCCTTCAACATCTAGTTGAAGAAAGCCACTGGTTATTCCAGTCCTTGTTCATTTTCTTGTGTCAGGACAATAACAACACTCACATCAACACCATAAGCATAAAGGATGCAATCCTTTGGAAAATCTAGATTGATAAGTATTGGCGCACAAGAAATTTCTTGCTTAATCTTGTTGAAGATTTATTTTCCTTCTACTATCCATTTGAAGTATTTTTCCTTCTTGAGAATAAGGGTGATTAGAAAAAATAGTCCTACAAAGTTATGGATAAAACACCTAACAAAATTGATCTTACCAAAGAAGGACTGTAAGGCCTTCTTATGTGCTGGAAAATAAAGAGCTAGGATGGATGAAACATGCTCCAGATCAATTGCGATGCCATCCTTTGAAACCACATGGCCCAAAATCTTTCCCTGGGCTACTGCAAAATTACACTTCTTAGGGTTAAGAGATACCCCAAAATATCTTCATCTCTCAAATACTTGTTTAGGTGCACCATATGATCAGCACTCTGCTTTGAGAAGACTGTTATGTCATAAAGGTAAATCAGGATGAACTCATTAATGTATCCTTGGAAGGTAATATCCATGATGCCCTGAAATTTGACACCCATGTTTGATAAACCAAAGGGAATTTTCTAATATGCATATGTTCCCCACTTGGTTGTAAATGTCATTTTGAATTGATCCTCTTCCTTGATCAGTATCTAATTAAAACCTGAATATCCATCTAGCATGGAGAATCTCTGTGCACTGGCCACAGTCTATAGAATCTACTCCATTGAAGGCAAAGGATAATGATCGTTCAGAGATTCCTTATTCAAATATTTGAAATCAACACAAAGTCTGATTTCACTACTCTTCTTGTGTATTGGAACCAGATTTGGGACCCAGGTAGATTATTTGATAGGAAAAATAAAGTTTTCCTTAATGATTTTTGATAATTCCTTTCTCATGAGGGGCTCTATATTTGGATTAACTGGTTGTTGCTTCTGTCTAATACGCTTGATACCAAGATCAATGTCAATGGAGTGTTGAGAAACACTTAGATCAAAACCTTTTAGGTCTTCATATTCCCATGAGAAGATATCATTGTATTTTTGATAGAGAGAGATGAAGGCTTGTTTCTCTTCATGAACACAATATTTACTAAGAAACAACTCTTTTTCACATGCAATAGTGACTGGGAAGTAGTCTTCTTGTGTGGCATCACATGTAATTTTCTTCACCCTTGAACTCATCATCAAGGATAAAAATTTTCTCTAAGGTGACCAACCCTTTAAGGAGCTTATTTGTCTTCAGCTGTATCCCTTGGTCACCATAGCTGTCATGCAAGTTAGCTTGCATATTTGATGAAAACTTAGCTTCATTTTGGATGAACTGAATGATATGTGCATCATTTTCAAACACTTTCCAGCTAGTGTTGTTGTCTAGAATGGATGGTCTAATCACCATCTTGATGTGATAAGCGTTTCCTTTGACAAATTACTCTAGCAGGAGAGAACCACGAACCAAGCGTGACCATCTAGTCAGCTTCCTTGTTCATTTTTGTGGCACCACCTGTATATTTAGAGCATAAAATCTCTCAAGGAGGTCTGAAAATCTATGTTTATAAGCTTTGAGAAGCTTATTATTTGTTTGGACATTTTTTGGTAACCTGGTGGATAACCAATTCTGTGTCCCCAAAGAATCTGCAGTGCCTTATTTTTCTTCTTCTCAGCAATGAGCAAGCCATGCACTAGTGCTTCATATGCTACCTCATTTTTGTAGCATGTAAACTACATCATGTGCATGAAGAATAATTTATCATCCTTAGGGGAAATGAGAACCACTGCTACTCCCACACCATTTCTGCTTCTAGATCCATCAAAGTACAACTTCCACATACCAGATTAACTTTGTTTTTCATAAGCACACATGGAAATATAATTTCTTCTTCTTGAATGTAGTAAGCACCAAGCCCAGTTTCATAAGCTTCCAATTTTTCAGCATATGGATCAAATTTATGGTGTCTCTCTACCCATTCATCAAGTACTAGGTCAGGAATAGAGGGTGGAAGAGACTTCTCTTCAGGAACTGAAGTTTGTTCTTCTTGGATTAAATAGTTAGCTTGGAGAGGGGATGGGACATATGACTCTACATGATAGGAAAATATTGGTTCAACTTGTATGGTAAACTAGGTACCATACCTTGTCTTGAGTAACATATGATACCAATCAAAAGATAAGTAACCACCCACTTTAGTAGTAAACCCTCTTAACAAACATAGGGAAAACAAAGGAGGTAGGTCAATTATTGACACATCTTGAGTTATTGTAAGGTTTGGACATGTATGGAGGGTTAATTGAAGATCCTTAATGACTCCTAAGGTGGTGACAATTGAGCCATCAAGTTGCACGACTCCTTTAGACAAAGGGTTGTATTTCAGACCTAAGACATCAACAATTTTCTTAGGCATAACAAAAGTACTAGCACCTGAGTCAATCATGTAATTATGCACTAGGTGTTTGCCTATGATCAAAGACATATAAAAGGGTGGGGTTTTAACAATTTTACTAACTTGTTTCTCCTCTTCTTGGTAGATATTGATAGAAGCATGTGGCTTGCATAGTTGGATCAATGTGTGGGAGTTAGGCCAGGGTCTTCATGCAACAGATCTCTTTAAGATGGAATGGTTAGGGACATCCCACATTGTGACATTTATGTTTGTCCTTTTCATCTCATCCAAAATGCTAAATGGAAGACCAACTGACTTGTGCATTTGGGGAACAACATCCTTCTTGACTGTTCATACATGGAAGCAAGGAATTTAGCTGGCGTAGAGGCTTGACCTACCAAAGGAGAGGGCATCCATCACTTCAGAAGGAGCTTTTGCATGGAGCCTCTTGTATAGGAACTTGAGCGCCTTTTGCTACTGGATACCTTGGATGCATCTATCTACTTCTAAGGATTTTATTGTGTTACTGGGATTTTGACTTGCGTACCTGAATCTAGCATTCTCTTCTTATATCTTGTGTTGTCCACAATTTGGGCATGCGTAGTCTATTTGTATCTTCTACATCTTGGCTGATTGCATAGAAGTCCTCCATGCCAAAGAACATAAAATTTGTTTCTAGAAGAGCTTCTTGTCTCTCTGGGTCATCTGCTTTAGGGGCACTTGTTGAAGGTTCACAGGTGGAAGCCTTCTGGATCATGAAGGCTTATGTGCACGTAGCGTTAGCATAGTGATATTGACTATGCGGCATGTTACATGGAAATCACCATTCTGACTCTTGTGCCAAGTTTTTCTGAACTAGAACAAGCACTTGACTCACACTGGGTGCTGGAAGAGAAGGCGCGGGAGTAACAACTTGTAAGGGAAAATGTGTATTAGCATGCCATCTATCATTTTTCTAGTTGGGCATGTACCTTTAGCTTCCATATTGATTTTTCCAAGGCTAATTTCCTTGGCAATGTGCCTGATTAGAATTGCCTCTATAGGCTTGCTCATGTTATTTCTTTAATGATATGACCTTGTTTGATAAATTTCTAATCAGGGCCTTCAACTCTTCATCTTCTTTCTACTGCACTGGAGAGCACGATGTTGAGGTAACTAGTTTGCACTTTTCTTAGGAACAAGAATAGGGGCCATAGAAGGTTGAGGCATCTTATGATTTTTTTAGGAACAAGAGAATAGTCGGTCTAGGAGATATCTTTCCCACATGAATAAGACTATTTCCCGCCCTTACTATAATATTATAAGTAGCTAGTAGAGTCCTACCTCTCATAGATTGCATCATGACTGAGATGTCACTGTTGAGCACCTTTAGATAATACAAAAAAGCATATAGGGGTGTAGGCCTTACCACAAGAGGGATTCTATCCCAAGTCTTTTGAAATATGATGTTGAAATTAGTCATCTACTCATTAGGAGCCCTCCTTGGTGTTGTCATTTTCTCCACCAGAGATAGGTGATCTGAGTTATCTTCAAAGTAATTACAAAGAGTTGTTCCCAGATCATCCCAGGTGGTGATGGATCTAAGTCTCAGGCCTCGGTACCATTGGAGCACTTTACCTTTGAAAGAGGATACAAGTATCCTGATTGCTACATCATCATGTGCGATCAAATAGAGTGAAAATACATTCTTTATATCCTAGATATGCTCCTAAGAGGTGACTTGATTCTCACCAGTAAAGTATGGAATACTCTTGAGCATACCATTTGGCATATCATGTTGCATAGCCAGAACCAAAGGACTCCCTCTAGAAAATTTTGCAAATTTCCTAAGTGGAGGAGGTGGCTGATGTGCCATTGCATAGTGCACAGGTTGTATTTTTTGAGGAGTTGAATGGGTGTGGTGCACGTAGGAGATAGAGATGAACACGCAAAATTTCTAGAATGAGCTCTTCTTAGAGATAGCTGGAGGTATTCAAAGGAATTGTCAACTGTTGCATTTTTTCTTGTGTGTACTCTTCTCATAAAAGGCACTCAAGACTACTAAAATGGAGATTTTAAAAAGTTGGGAGTCACCAAATGTGTTGAAATGAGCCTCCAAAGGATGAAAACCTAAGTCCACACACCAGAACTTAGAGATATGAAATTTAAGATATTAGATGCTTGTCCCACTGGGTGTGCCAGAAACTATTGGTTACTCAAACATGCACTCGTGTCTCAGATCTTGGAAGGGCCAAGGTGTTTGAGACCACAATGGAACCATCCCCAAGTTGTGGGACCTTGTACGCTTGGGACAGATCTCCGCAGAAGGCTGATTCCTCTATCTATTTCTACTGCTACTACTACTCCTAGTGCTAGAAGGGAAAACTAAGCTAATAATGCCAAGGGACTAGGGATAAAAGGATAACATGAAAGGAAACCTACACTAAAAGGAGATAGCACCAAAAAAATAGGGATGAACACTATCATTCTAAGAAAAAATTAAAGGAAATACATGAAAGAAGGCTAGGCACGTGTAGCACAACTAAAACATATTTACCAGATAGTTTCATGGAACACAACTAAATAAGGAGCTGCAAAGGATGTGAATGGCACAACCAACACACAATGCAAAAGAAAAGGCATGAAGAAGAAGGAATACAAACATGTTAGGATAAATAATAGTCACAAAATGATGCTTCTATTACTTCCAGAAATTCACAATGCATTGTTACAATGGCATGAAGGAGGCTGATATCCACATGCGCGAGCCAGATCTAGAGGTTTGTAACTCAGAATATAGAAAATATGAAGTCCTTAGCAAATGCATAAGGATCCAAAGTGTCCAACCTAACAAATGAGCCTTGATCTTACATTTATAAATAAATTCATGGAAGAAGAGGAGAAGAAAGGAGGGAAAATCTGAATTTAAAATATAACCACCAACAAGAGGCATTAAATGCCTACAAATCCACCTGTTAATATGTAAATACACTTCCCCAAGCCTGTTTGGCATGTTGAAGAAGGAAGGATGGAAGATCAGATTAAATTAGGTGGCTGGAGAAATCAAATGTGCTCATCAATGCTTAGAGATACATTTTCCCATTTCTCACTTACTCAGATCTACCAAAAATTTGAATTTGAATATCTAGCACTGTAGCTGATGTTAGCATCTCTCTGAAAATTCCAAGTGCACATAAATCAGAGCTCTGTAGCAGAAAATATGTCTTTCAAATTTTTTTCAAAGCCTTCGGTGCATGAAAGACACGTGGCACACGTGGATTGGCTGAAATAATGGCCAACTATGCAACTGTTTTATCATTTCTCCCACATGTCACCTACTAGTTTGCTTCTAGGATTCTGGCATTCTGTTAGTGTGCTTTGATATGGTTACATGTGTGCACACTCAAGTATGTCAGAGATCAATTGGCACAACATAGAAGGGCCCAAAGGAGGGCACATAGGTGTGTGTGTAGAAGAAAGAGGTGTAGGAAGAAGACAAAGGGAAGATGTGTAAGGGCTCACATGGGGGGGGAATGAGGAAAATTGGTGAGCATAGAACGCATGGTTAAGGTGTAACTATTACAAATTACTGGGTGTGGCGTGCGAGAGGGCCAAGGATTTAGCTGATTAAAGCAAGTGCAAGGTGCATGCAAAAGGGAAGAAGCTAATGAGGAAGAAGGTGAATGCACAAAAGGTAGGTACAAGGGGAAATTGAAAGGAGAGGAAGGAAAGGGGCATGTACAGGGAAACTGTGACCAAGGAAATGTGCCAAGTAATATTGAGCATGTGCAACCTTGCAATGAATAACTTAGAGCCAGAATGTGTATGCAAGTTACCCAAATCACTAGGAGAGATATTTGGATAACACTACCTTAGCCATAGTCTGATTTCCTATGAGCTCAACTATCCCCAAATTGAAAAAGCTTGTCTTTCTTTTGTTTTTACCTTTCCAAAACTCTATCATGTACCTATTGTCCATATAACTAGGAGAGGTTCTATCTAAAGTTGACCCACTTAAATACCTAATGTCAAAACCCACCCTTACAAGTAGAATGGCTAATTGGATCATTTTGCTAAGTGAATTTGGCATTGAATACGTACACCAGAAATTAGTTAAAGGACAAGTACTTACTGACCAATTAGCATAAACACCTTTACCTGGAACAAAGCCTATAAGTTTGAAGCTACTAGATTCATCACTAATTTATATTGAAGAATTTTTCATGTGGCATATCCACTTTGATACATCATTCACTTTCTATGGTTCAGGGGTAGGAGTAGTACTAATCCCTCCTTCAGGAGACCCCATACATCAATATTTCCATCTTGGTTTTCCTTTCATAAATAACATTGCAAAAAATGAGGTGCTCATCGTTGGGATGAAGCTGGCGATCAAGTGGAATATCCACCATGTCAAGGTCATTGGTGACTCACAATTGATTATCAAATAAGTCAACGATGAGTACAAGGTCAAGAATCGTCAAGCTTATCCTATTTTTCTTGAAACTGGTGGAAACTATGAAATAATACTTTATGTGTATTACCTTTGAATAAATTCCAAGGGCACAAAACCGATATGTAGATGCAATGGTGGTAGTGGGTTCTATGCTACAAATTTTGCCAGAAAACAACGATATGCCATTTATGTTGTTGAGTGAATACTAGATCAACATAAAGTAGATAAGAGATGTGTATCTAATAATCATGTATGAGCATGTAGAAAAATGTGGTCCCTAAGTCCCCTTAGTAAAGCGTGGATCTATGAGTACATTAAAGAGTGAAGTGCCTTCCCTACTAACATTTCTCGATCCGAGAAAGTAAATCATTAGGGCCTTCAAGCATATCCTGAATTATACCCTCCTAGGAGGTTTGCTACTATGATCGTTGCTATGATGGGAATCTGTTGCGTTGTCTAGATTTAGCAGAGTCAGTCTAAGCAATCAAGGAAGTACATGAAGGGGTGTGTGGCACCCATACAAATGGAATGGTCCTAGTAAATAAGTTGTTACGGGTAGGCTACTATGGAGACAAATTGTTGTAACCATATGAGGAAATGTATTATATGTCAAAAGTATCAAAGTGTGCAACTGATGTACCATCACATCCCTGTAAAGGGATAGAAAACACCATGACCATTTTCCAAATGGGGACTATATTGTAATAGGGAATATGAGTCCTACCTCATTTGATGGTCAATACTCACATCATCAAGAGCGATCAAAATATTTTAGGAAATGGGTGGAGTGTAGATTAAGAAACAGGGGACGGAAGCCTGATGATATTTTATTAATCTCAATCAGTAAACAAATTACAGATGAATGGGCTGCAATATTTATAGATATTGCACAGCCAAATACACACAGGAGAACTAAGTTGCACAGGTGCAACCAATATGCCAAAATGACATAAGCTTCCAATATTACATCCGGGAAGCACATAATTAGAAAAAGACAAATATATTGTTTAAAACAATATAACAATCATGAAGAAATACAAACAAATATGGTTGATTAACCATACAACAGTATACAATATTATTTAATTAATAAAATTAATTAAATAATCTAACTATGCATAATTAATAATAGGATAATAAAATTTATCCTAACATTCCCCCCCTTAATTGTGCATTGTCTGAAGAGATGAGGAGAGGAAATGCTCTAAACAACTCGAACTTGTCACGTGCAAGTGACTTTGTGAAAATATCTACTCGTTGTTCAGCTGTTGGAAAAAATTGAAGCTGGATGTTGTGCTTCAATACATGTTCGCGTATGAAATGAACCTGAACTTCAATGTGCTTTGTTCTCTCGATGAAAAACTGGATGGCGAACAAGTTTGAGAACACCTTCGTTGTCAACATACATGGTGGTCGGTTTGTCCTGTGGTATTCCAAGTCCTTCCAGTATGTGACGTAGCCAAATCGCTTCACAGACAGCTTCTCCTGCAGAACGATACTCGGCTTCTGTGGAAGAGCGAGAAACAAAGTGTTGTTTCTTACTTCCCCATGATATTGGTCCAGATCCCATAAAGAATACAAATCCAGAAGTGGATTTTCTATCATCAAAATGTTACCTGCATGATCTGAATCCGAATATCCAGTCAAGAAGAAGTTTTCGTTCTTCTTGTATTCTAGACCAAGATCCAATGATCCTTTGAGATATCTCAAGATGCGCTTTACTGCTTTCCAATGACAAACTTTGGGTTCTTGCATGAACCTGGATAGATAGCTCACTGCAAAGCTGATATCTGGTCTAGTGTAGGTCAGGTAAATGAGACTCCCAATCAGCTGCCGATAGAGAGTAGCACTTACCTCAGGAGATGGATCTGAACGAGATAACTGTAATCTGTTCTCCATAGGTGTAGCAATTGGTGTGCAATCCATCATCCTAAACTTCTCGAGCGTTGTCTTGGTATATTTCATCTGAGAAACAAATATGTGATTCTCTTTCTGCCATACTTCCAGTCCAAGACAATAATGCATAAGCCCGAGATCTGTCATGTCGAATGATCGCTTAAGATATTTCTTTGTTTCATCAATCATCTTCACTGAACTTCCAGTGATGACTAGATCATCGACATAAACTACAATAATCACCATCTCCCCCCCTTGCTTTTTGAGGTAGAGATTGGGATCGTATGGATTTCTGACAAATCCATGTTGTACGAGATGCTCATCAATCTTGATGTACCATGCCCGGGGTGCCTATTTGAGGCCATACAGAGATATCTCCTGAGTTTGCATACCTTTTCTTCTTGACCAGGTACTACATATTCCTCAGGTTGAGTCATGTAGACTTCTTCTTGCAAATCTCCATTCAGGAAGGAAACTTTTTACGTCCATCTGGTGGAACTTTCCATCCAAACTGATACAGCTAGAGCAAAGATCATCCTGATCGTTTTGATCTTAGCTGTGGGAGCAAATGTCTCCTCATAGTCAATGCCTTCTTTCTGTGCGTACCCCTTTGCTACAAGTCTTGCTTTACACTTGTACTACTGTCCCATCTGCTTTGTACCTTAGTTTTGAATATCCATCTGCAACCAATGGGTTTCTTCCCTGGTGGAAGATCGACAAGCTGCCAAGTGTTATTCTTCATCACTGATTGATATTCAGAATCCATGGCATCTTTCCAAGCTTTTGACTGTAGGGCTTCCTGGACTATAGAGGGATCATCTGTTTCGATAACTCTACTAATCAAAGAAAAGTTCAATTCTTCTCTTGCTTTACTGCAAGTATGTGGTCCAGGGGTTGATGTATCTGGGGGATCATCCATTCTTGCATCTTGTAATGTGCTAGTACACCACTTAGGCATACGTTGAACTATTCCCATGGGTCTTGGTTCTATCAGATCAACACCATCATCCCCATCATCACTTTCCTCATCTGTGGGAACATCAATTTCAATTTTTACAACTGGTGAAGAATCTACATCAGGTGAGTTTGGAGGAGGATACTCTGCTTCCTTCTTCTTGAAAAACTCAACATCTCTGTTGGTGTAGACTTTTATGGTCTTTGGATCCATCAATTTGTACCCAAGAGTCTCTTCATTATACCCAATGAAGATGATTTTTTGTGATTTCATGTCCAATTTATTTATGTTCTTCTTGGGTATGTGCATACTTACTTTACACCCAAATACTCTAAGGTGTGCACTAGATGGTTTCTGCTTTGACCATGCTTCTTGTGGTCTTACTCCTTCAAGAGAAATTGTGGGCACTCTGTTCAACAAATACACTGTTGTCTTTGTTGCTTATGTCTAGAATGTCTTTGGAAGTCCAGATTCATCGATCATGCATCGCACCATTTCCAGATAGTACAATTTATTCTCTCAAAAACACCATTCTATTTTGGTGTGTGTGGAGGAGGAATTTTTCGATGAATCCCGTGAGTTTATAGGTAGTCTTTGAACTCATTACTAGTGAATTCCCCCCTTGATCTGAGCAGAGATTTCTGATGTGATGACTAGTTTCATTCTCAACTGTTACTTTGAACTTCTTGAAAGTTTCAAAAGGTTCACTTTTCTTGTGAAGACAAAAAAATCCACATTTTCCTTGAATAGTCATGAAAACATAGCATGAAGTACTAAATTCTAGAATGAATCAGTTGCATCGGACCACAAAGATCGGTATGAACCAGATCAATTTTACCATGAGCTCGATATGTACTCTTCTGGAATGACACTCTATGTTGTTTACCTGTTAGGCAGTGAGGACACTTGTATGTATCCTTCTGAAGAGATTGTATCCCATGTACCATATTGTGCCGGCGTAGTGTCTCGAGATACTTGAAACTAACATGACCAAGTCTCTGATGCCAAAACTGTGCTGAGGTAGAGTTCTTATCCACAATTTTTTGATCATCTCTGTGGAAAAATCAAGTTGGAACATGCGTCCCACATTGGAAGATTTTGTAACTATTTTCGAGCCTCGTGATTTATCTTGAATCAAACATGTTTTCTTGTCATAATGAGTATCAAAATAAATTTTTATGTTGTGATTTAGGAGTTGACTGACTGAAATAAGATTCTTTATCAACCTAGGGACATATAATACATCAAATAGTGTGCAGTTGCATGAACCAAGGGGTAGAGAAATGTTCCCAATCCCCTGAACTGTGTATGAAGAATCATCACCCAACAAAACATGGTTTTTCGAAGGTGTGTCCCTCATTGAGGTAAACCAATCTCTGTGGCCGGTCATGTGTCGAGTGGATCCTGAATCAACATACCAAACATCACTAGATAACGTAAATGGTTCACTTGATCAAGCAGTGTACAAGCAATCTTCATTATCTGAATGTTCTTCTTGCTCAAAAATATTTCCTTGCTAACGGGGTCATCTTTTCCAATTCCATTTTTTCTACCCTTGATTGTAGTTTGAATGTCCCTTATGAGATTGTTGTTGTGGAGGTCCAAATTTTCTTGAAAAACATTCTTTTAAGTATTGTACCAACAATATTTTAATTCATGTCCTCTTTTGCAGATTGGACATTGTTTCTTCTGTTGTTTGTTCCCGTGATACTGATTTTGATGTTGGGACTTTTGATAGGAGTGAGGTTTTCCTTTTCCTTTCCATTTTTGATGTGAAGAAATTTTCTGATCCTCTTCATCATCCTTATTTTGCATGGCTTCCTCTTGTTGCAGTAGGTTTACTAGCTTTTAAAAACTAACTGTCGTATCTGACACGTTTAGTGTTGTGACAAAAATGCGGTAAAAATAAGGGAGTGCTCTCATAACAATGGGAATGAGAGAATCATATGTAACCTCTTCTCCCAAGGCTAGAAGTGAAGCCCTCAAATTTGTAACTCTTCTTAAGAAAGCTTCAATTTTCTCATTCTGCTTGAACTTCAATGTATGTAACTGATTTTGCAAATTTAGTATAACATTCTTGTTTTTGGCCTCATATATTGTGCTCAACTTATCCCACACTTCTTTGGCTGTTGTGGCATCTTGAATGTGGGGTTGCACATCGTCAGACACTCCAAACAAGATGATGAGTTTGGCTTTCTGATCTGATCTATCAAACTGCCATTGTTGTGTTGTATCAGTAATTGATCTAGTTAGAGTGATATTCACAACAAACCAGATCTCCTCAAACTCAAGTTGTGTCTTGATTTTAGTCTTCCATGTAGCATAGTTACTTCCTCTGAGTAGTTGTGAATATGGAAGAATCAATTTGGGTGCATTGGTGCCCATTTTATAGAAATCACTGATAGGGTTTGGCTCTTATCACTCCAGGTATAAGGTCTCCCAATCTATATACCGTCATTCCGATATACCGAACCTTTCTATATGTGTGCCCTTCCTATATACCCAGTGGTATGTGGAAGAAGCTCACCCTTTCTATATACCCAACAGTATGTGAAAGAGGAGTTAACATACGTGAAAGAATTAAATACATGGTACCGTATATACCAAACACTGCGAAGAGATCTAGGATCTCGTGAGTGTTTTAGAACCAAAATTTATTGATTTTGAGTACAATATTTTGCCAGTTTATAAGCAGTTACAAAGTTTACAGTTGACTATGGAAACCTGCAAATTAGTACAATATTCTGAAGTATACAAATTGCATTCAAAAATTTGGAAAAATTGAATGGCAGGAAAAAAAATTGTTTTGCGGGCCTTGGTGGCATCTGGAGCCCAATACGACTCTTTGAGAAAAAAACCATAAAAAATAGCTGAAAATGAAGTTTTTAGGTAGCCCTCCTTTGGAAAAATGTGCTCAGAATGCAAAAATATGCAGAATGGAGGAAATTTTTTTTCCCTAAAATAGTTTGTAGGTCGCTATGTATTGATCTTTGTCATTTTGTTGCTACAAAATACTGGTCATTGAGCGAGGCAGGGGGCTTCGATTTGAGTGTGGAGGTTGAGCTTTTAAGTTTGTATGCACAGGGGTCAATCTCAACCCGCACAATCCGATCCACAACCCACGATGACAAAGTAAAATGAAAAAAAACTTCAAAATAGTGGGTCATGTTTCAATGCCTAAGCAAGGGTTGATTTCCGTGTCAAATGAAAAACACTATTTGTTGTTTGCTCTCCCTTTTTAGTAGATAGCTCAGCACCATGTTCCAGCTCGGTCATAGGTGGTTTGGTGCTTGCAAAATAATGTAACTCAAATGTCAATACACATAACAACTCGGTCCTCCAACTCTGGTACATGACCCTCAAAATGCAACAACCTGCTAAAATAACAGAGACCAAAGGCACCTCTAATATTAGAGGTAAAACCCCTATTTGGGGAAAAAAAAAATTAAATTCCTACAACAAATTTTTCCTGGTGGAAGGTGCACTAATGCAAAAACAAATTTGTGTTCCAAACACCTAGAACGAACAGAATGATGTGGGGAGGCCAAGATGGGGCTAGGAGGTTGCAGGAGGCTGCACAGGCTCTCAATTGCTACAAACACTTCTCCAATTTCCTCTATCTCTGTTGCTCTCTCTTTCCACACCTTCACAGGTCCAAATTCTCACTCTAGTACCAAATGTAAATTGAGAAATAGGGGCAAAATCCTGATTAACTTTATTAAACTCAATCAACCAAATTACATATGTATGAGCTGAAATACTTATAGGTATTGTATAGCTGAATACAAACAAGAAACTAAGTTACATAGGTGTAACAATATTCCTGATTACATAATCTTCCAATATTACATCCGGGAAGCACATAATTGTTATAACAATCATAACAATTATACCCGTGAAGAAATAAAACAAATATAGTTAATAAAACCAAATAACAACAATATTTAATTAAATAATTAATTATATAATGCATAATTAATTAACCTAACATGGAGCTCGTTCCATTAACCTACGTTACAGGTGTTCAGATATCAAATTTTATCATGAATCATATCATTTTTCGGTATGGAATCCCTGTTGTCATTGTTACTGATAACAATAAATCATTGAAGAACAAGATAGTGAAAGATATTTGTCATCGATTTAAAACAAGATTAAAGTGGTCCACGCAATATTACCCTCAAGTTAATGGGAAAGCTAAAGCCACTAACAAAAAACTGGTTTTGATCATGAAAAATATGGTGAGTAAGATAAGTCGTAACTGGCATTTATAAATTCACCCATTCCTCTATGCTTATAGGACCTCCATTCGCACTCCTACTGGTGCAACACCCTACTCCCTAGTGTTTGGAATTGGAATAGAATCTATCATCCCATTGAAAATAGAGCTTCCCTCCTTAAGGATATCTCTTAGGGATTATCTAGACAAAGATGGGGATTACAGAGTGGCCAGGCTGGCAGAATTGGAACTCCTAAATGAAAAATGGATCCACGCCCTTAACCATCTCTAGGTATATCAAAAAAGAGTCTCCTAGAACTACAACAAAAGGATCATACCTCATTAATTTGAGGTTATATTTTTGGTCATGAAAGAGAATCAGTTCAACACAAGGGCAGAAAGAGAGAAGAAAGGCAAGTTTGAACCACACTAGTTAGGAGCTTACGCCATTGTGGTAAAATATGGAATAGGAGCATACAAACTTGCTCATCCTGATGGAGATGACCTCCGTGAGTGAATGAATGACATGCACCTCAAGCGGTTCTATGCTTAAACATGGCACAAAAATTAAAAAACAAACAAATAAAAAAGTAGAAAAGGATCAAAATACAAAAAAGTCAAAAAAAGAGAAACATAAAAATAGAAAACATGTACTCCATGTGTGAAAACAACGCAATTGTGGCACTTTGGATAGATCCCTTGGTGAAAACTGGCTTTTGGTGCCTTGAGAGGACTCGTTTTTCACAAGCATCTGGTTTCTAGGGGGTACTTTTACTTAGCATGGGGTTAGTTTCGCTTTGGCATCCGAGATACCCTATGAGCCTATCTTGTCAAGCCTTGATCCGATTGTTTCTCCTCTTATAAATTGGTGAAGGTATTTCCTTTGTATATTCCCCATCTAACACGGGGGGCACCTACACACTTTACCTTCCTGTTTATAAATATGTGGTGCATGCCCTTGTATATTATCCATCTAACGCTGGGGGCATCCATGTTTGTCGGTTTCCTATACCTAGCTTTGGAAAACCTTTGAAAATCACAAAAACATTCAAATATGTTCAAAAACAAAAAAAAGATCGCAAAAGACTTTGAAAAACCATAAACAATAGAAAAACAGAAAACACACAAACAATAGAAAAATAGAAAACCAAAAACAATAGAAAATTGTTTCACAAAATTCCCACAAACGCCAAACGCACTAAAAACAATCTTACAAAAACATAGCTTTAGTTTAATTGCTTTATCTTTTTTCTTGCTTTGTTTGTTAGTTTGTATATATTGATTGCTTGCATATTTTCTGCTTGCTTGTACATTTGTATAGTTTGTTGCTTAAACATACTTTGTTAGATTCATCTTTTCTTGCTTAGATTAGATTCATTCTTACTTGTACATATGAAGTGTGTTTTTACATGCTTGTAAATAATTGTACATGTTTGTGTTAATTTTTGTTGTTTAACAATGTATATTTGATAGGTTTGTTAACATTTACTTTTGTTTGCTTGTCACATGTACATAGTTTTGTTATCACATCGCCATATCTCCATCTAACATCATATATAACTAAAATGCTACGTTTACATCATACATGTATGTTAAGCTAATCATCACATATTGTATCATCAAATGGGGGCAAGAGGGATCAAAAATATCAAAATCTATCCCTTGCACCAATATCATCATATCATCCCGTCCACTAATCTAGAACATCACATATATAATACTATTGATATCATCTACGGATCTATCATAAACATAAAACACATGATGTCATTGGTATCCATCATGGTACATACATAAGAAATAAAATCATAAAATTTCATGATCTAATCCTCGTCCATAACCATAGTAATCATCATGAATCATATAAATATGTGGCATGTCTAAATGTTAATTAATGCTAGTAAATATGAAATTAAATGCATAAAAATACTAGGAAGGGTTGGGGTACTCATGAATGGTCCATCGTCATCATTCTAGATGTACTCTCAAATGGTATCAGCGTGTCTATGGCGATTCTGCACCCTAGCCATCTCGTTCGTTGCTCGTGGTAACTCATGGTAAAAATTTGGTAGGGTTTGGTAGCAAATGTACTGATCATGATGATTTAACCCCCTTGGGAGGGATATATTTGGCTATTTTAACCCTCTGGGATGCCCAAGGGGCATATTTTGACCGTCGTGATCACTCTAACACTTCTTCTATCCATCGTAATGATTGTTTTTATTAAATAATCATTTTTAAATCCTTTTTGCCACATCAAGGCGTGTTTTTGCTACCTTTCACTCGTTTCTTCTCCCTAGGGAAATTTTCTTGCTTTCAAGCGATCTCCTATTTTCTCATTTCTTATAAAATATAAAAAAATCCCTAAACATCACAAAAATATTTTTTTTCAAAAAACATAGAAAAATACAAACACATAAAATTTCAAAATTTCTCAAAAATCCTAAAAATTGTAAAATTTACAAAAATAGGTAAACAACCCATAACAGTTGAAACTCGTATCTTACACATGGTATTCATTCCATATCTTGTTGGAATTTTCACGTGTTCACAAATCAAATGACTCGTGGATCATCATATTTACAACCATTTACAAATCTATCAAGCTTGCTTCATCGATACTATGGGGCACATCCAATTGCCTGATACTATTTCGATGCACATAACACTTTATCATTGGACCTGACGTCCTTCATTATTTTCCCTTGCATGTATCCTTTCTAGGGGCATCATTTTTCACCCTTTTTGTCAATCACAAACATTTGGGGATCTTCAGCTTGATAACAAAAAATTTGTACAACCATCTTGACCATTGTTGGTTTGAGTATGTGTGTTTGTACTTGTTTCCCTATTAATGAGCTTGTTTCATTCTCATATTGCATTGCTTTTTGTATGTTACATTGAGTTGGTGTTTTCAACAATGGACAATTGTTCATAGTATGGCTTTTCATGTCATTCTACTTTTTTTTTATGCTTATATTTTTAATAAGGACCGATGACGTAGATCTTTGGCAATATGATGACACTAAATTTGTTTCAATACACTGGATGAAATATTGCTCTTTTCTTTCCATCTTCATTCCTCTTCTACATCATTCTCCTATCAACACTATTCTTCTGATTCACCTGGGGAATCCTTCCCCTACCCATTCTTCTATCCATTTCTCTCACCTTTTTCGATGGTTGATTGCCTTCTTTCATCACCCCATCGACACTCGAGGGGGCATCTCTCACTTATACTAATTTTTCTTCTACCCCTTCAAAATTTTATGTGTCTATTATCTTTGAAAAGGTGTCACTTACACCACCCCAAAGAGGAGAAAATGTAGATACCTATAATTTAGCTTGAGCAATTTAAAGACTTAAATTGTGCTAATTATACTCTTTCCCTCAAATTGACGACATCTCATCAATATCACACATTTTCTCTGCTATCATCGATAATTAATTACATTACGTTAGTTAATTAACTCTTATATCCAACAACGACACTAATTAACAACCTTCCATTAATCATCTCCCATTTCTATCTAGATTAATTAATTAAGCCTCCCTTTCTATCTAGATTAATTAATTATTTCTAATTAGTTAATACCCATTTCTATATAGATTAATTAATTATTCTTAATTAATTAATTCTCTCTTCTATTTAATCAATAAATCGTCATTTATTTGATTAAAATCCCCTCATAACATAAATCATACTAACTATTCCTCTAAAAAGCTTCTATAAGCTTGCAAACCTATTAATTAATCACTTTGGTTAATTAATAAACCCCCTCAATCCCCATGAGTCATTAGAGGACAAACTAAACTCTCCTAAAGTAAACTCAACCACTTCTAAACCATGCTTATCCATAACTAACCTAGATTTTCTATTATCCCACATAAAATAGGATGAAAAGCTTCTTCAAACCATTGGGTTATAAAAGGAACCCTCCTCTAACCTTTCTGCTTACATCTAAATGAGCATAGAGCCTAAACTATAGCCATTTTATCATCTTAGAGCATTCTTCATTGGAGGAGCTAGCTATTTTCATTTCTTGCATTCATTCATCCAAGTTTGAAGTCATATGGAGATATGTCAAATGGTCTTGTAGCCACGGATTGACAAGACTCCATTGTTGAAACCTTGAGATTCAAGAATACAATCAAACCCTTTGATTACTAAGGATATAAATAGGTTCATTTCACTAGCATTAAATTAGAGATAGAGGTTAATATGTTTAGGATGCTATTTTGAATCTTCATTTCATGTTGTAATGAAAATATGTTGATAGATTAGCCCTGTTTAAGCTCTAAACATGATGGTATATTGATCTAGTTAGCATTGTATTGAAGCTATTAGGTGTTATCTTTTATTTACTTTGCATTATTAACTAATTCATGTACACACATTTATACTAAATTTTGTTACAAATGTAGGCATCATGATTCTAGTTCATAGTCTAATTTTATTACAAATATAGTTTACAAATTATCTTTTAACATGTGTTGTTATCTTTCAAAATTCAATGGTATAAATTACTAAGACTACAGTGGGAGTACGAGCATGCTTTATTCCATTTCAATCATACAAACTTGGAATTGAGACCCATTTGTAGTGGTGTGATGTACTTTTAGTTTAGTGACACCTATCATCCTTAGCATCGTTCCTAGAAAACACATGGTGGTTCCATGTAATAAACCTTTCCGGGTAAAATTAGAACCAAATAGGTTTTCCCCAAAACCCCAAAAATTAAAGATGAGAGTATGCAAACTTAGCTAATAATAAATTCTGGAAAGAATGAATATTCAATAGTTTAATTCCCCAAACCCTAGCGCTTAGGGTAGAATCACATTCCCACAAACCCTTTTACAAAAATATAACAGATAAAAATTTATGAAAACACTCAATTGTTAATGCCAAGAATAAGATAATGACCTGATTTTTATTGCAAACCCTTGACACCCTTCTGAAATTTCTATTTATTGATCAAAATATTTGTAATCTAGAATACCCAAAAGGCTTAAAACATTCAAGAAGCCTCTAGGAACATAATCATGAAAGAAAATAATTTTTATAGCAAGGTTATGAATTCATCTTATTATTTTTCACAGCAAAAACCAAGAAAATAACCATCTATGATTACATAATTTTTTTAATAAATAACACCTTGTGTGGTATGAAGAGGCCAACTGATGAATATGTAACCTGGAATCGAAGAAATCTACCCACGAATGATTCCCTAAACACCAATTTGAAGTTCCACAGGGTCTAGATATCCCTAGATATGGCTACAAATCATTCCCTGGTTGTCCCTAGTCAAAGTATTGGAAGATGTCTCTCCACTGGTTGAATTTCTTCGCTTGAAATGCATATATAAAGGGGAAAATGTAGAAAATGTGCCCTAGCTTTGAAAATATGATCTTCGCACCCAATAGATGTTGAGTGTTTTCATCCTCAAATCTGAATTCTATTGAGGGGTTTCATCCCCAATAAGATACATAGGAGTGTTTCCATCCTCTATGACTGAAAGTGAAAGTAAATGCATTCAACTTTCCAAAGTGAAATTAGATAAATGACTAAAGATGCCAAATGAACCCCTTTTCACCTCCTTTAATACTTTTATGTCTCTATTTTCAAGTGGGGCATTCCATGTGGGATTACTAAAGTAACTTTATTTTCTATTTTAATATTAATTTACTTTTCCACCCACCTTTAATAATTAATTTAAGTAAAAGTAATAAGAATTATTTTAGTACTAAAATTAAATTATTGATTTCTCCTTTATTCTCCCTTCAGCTACCTGGATATAATGGAAAATGGGGTAAAAAGGGGTCTTCTCCATGTCAGTATTTAAAAATATATTGTATTCTTATAATAATATTAATAAGTTGTCCCTAGATGATGAATTGACTGGGACCAACTTAGAAATATTATTGATGTCCATTAATTTTTAAAAGGGGAGATTACAGTCCTCCCTCCCCAAATTTTATTTCTCTCAAGAAAATTCCAACTCTAATGCCCAAGTGCCTATGTGCCAAGAGGTAAAACATGTTGTAGTTCTCCAAAAGACTAGATCATGTTCCTATCGAATTAGAGATCTCTCGCTAAAATCAATGTTCTGAGTTTTGAGCCTTGGTTTGTATGCTAGATCTCATGAAGGCAATGTGAAGAGTTCGGAAGTCGCGACCGAGATTTTTTTGGAGTCGATTGATGCAAATACCAAGAATATAGATGATCACCCACAATTTTCAAGAATGGAAATTATCACCCAGAGTTTTTGATATAAGGATTATCACTCATAGAGCCCATTCTATAAGAGTTATTATTGTTTCGGCCAGAGAGTCGAATTTGTACTTGAAAATATTGAGGTAGAGTACCTGAATGATATTGTAATGATATGATCCATGTGTCTGTTGAATATTGGATTCAAAAATTTCATTCAAAAA
Source organism: Taxus chinensis (assembly GCA_019776745.2). Lineage (NCBI taxonomy): Eukaryota > Viridiplantae > Streptophyta > Pinopsida > Cupressales > Taxaceae > Taxus > Taxus chinensis. The sequence continues at coordinate 6,304,661 of CM034149.1, forward strand.
TTAGAGCCCATCAGTCGACACAATTCCAAAGATCTCGTTGACAAGCCAATCGACACAGAGACCAAAGAGTTCATTAACATCATTACTAGTAGCAGAAGAGCTATTAGTCGACAAGCTAGAGAGATGATATTATGTCGACACCATTACCAGGAGCCATATATCTCATCATTTTGGTGAATTTATTATGAAGGAGGATAGAGAGCTGTAGATATTGTAGTGTGCTAACATCATCGTCTCTTATGTCGGAGTTTCATTACAAATACATTGTGTCACCATATGAGAGAGACGATACACCACTATTGCTGGTCAATATGAGGGCCTTATTACAGAGCCAAGTTGACTTTGAGATAGATGGTGCCAAGTTTGAGCCAGGTTGATTGTTGTTGCTGACCATGAGTAGTTAACTAATGTAAGGAATTTGTATTTTCTCCCTTGGTTATATATTGGTTCATCTTTTGAATTGACCCAGAGATGTAGTCCATTTTAGGATGAACTACATTATCATCTTGATGTTTATTGGTGTTTTGATATTGTGGTTTTTACTTTCTGTCGTGTGTGTGTGTAATTAAACTTAACCTATAATCACATAATCAGGAAAAATTTAAGGTATATGGTGGAATAGGAAATTGAGTCAGTTTAAATAACCCTTTTTTTCGGATCATTTTGGATAAAGAACAATTGAAAAAATAAATTAAAGCATATCGATATAAGGGAAATCACAATAAATAAACCATATGTGGTATGCAATTCGCCATGAGATGAAACATTAACAAGCATGAAGAAGTTGGGATCGATCAAAATATACACAAAATAGAATAAATAGTATATAATTAATTAGTCAATCAAACGTGTAAGATAATAAAAGGATCCTAACTATTTTTTTATAATTTTTTCTTTGCAATCTACACCTTGAAAGGTTCTCTATGTTTGAGTGGTTGTTTTTTTTCTATTGTTCACACCATTTACATGTCTTATTTTTTAGTGGATTATTGTCTAAAGAAGGTGATTTATTTGATGAAGAATTTATGCGATTATTTCCCTTCATCTTAAACTATTCCTTAATTGTTGCCACAAAGTGATATAATTTTTCTAGCTTCTTGAGCTTAGCCAACTTCGATTTAGAATAAAATTTTAGATATAGATACTTCAGAAATTAAAATATATATTTTGATTTCACTTGAACAAATTTGCCTTTATATATAGGTCTCGAAAATCATTATTATGGAATGGAAATGATTGGTCATTCCCTTTCCATAGTTGTTCTTACTAAATAAATTAGTCATAATATACATATTTGGGATAATATTCATCCTTGAAGGCTTCCATAAGTTTTTATGGGTTGGTTAAAATTATTCTAAATTAGTTGGTATTTTTCTCAAAAAAATATGGGATTATCATCAGTTCTTGATATGAGAACTTAAGAAGTGAAATAGTTATATTTTCTTCATCAGAAACAGTCATTCATAAAAAATCGTAGCTCCAACCAATATAACCATTCATCTACTACATTTATATTGATTTTACCCTAAAATAATATAACATCTAAATTTAATTTTTACATAGGGGGAATGAAACACGTTTTTTTACTTAATTAATGATCAAATAGAATCACCCATTTGAATACTTAATGAAAATGGTTGATCATAAATGTATTTTTCTCTAGTAGTTAATTTGAATTTTTTTCATTGATAATCTCTTGGATTGTAACTCATGATTCATTGTCTCTTTCCATCTTAACTTTATTGAAATGATAATGATCTATAATTATATGAGTTGTTAAGTGACTCGCAATGTAAGGAATTTACTCAACACCATGTTATGCTTCACCTCCAACATTGAGAACATCCCAAGCATAGGTGGTTATACCAAAAATTACAAACTCCCCTTCATTGTTTTTGCACAACTCTTATAGTGTTTAATTTATTTCATAACAACCTTTCAAAGAAACAAAAATAATAATGGGCTAGAATAGATTTGAAGGAAATAGTTATCGTTCATGTAATATTTTAACCATTCCTTCTTACCATAGGGGGTTCACTCAGTAAAAGTATGGTATAACACATTCATTCAAAGGGTATTAAACAACATCCTTAATATTATTTTTTGCCTCTAATTATTCAATTGATAATACCCCCACCAATTATATTATTAGAATGAAAATACCCCATATTTTTCCTATGTACCTTACTTACCCATTTTTCCATTACAATTTTATTTACCCCTTTTTATTTATACCCTAGTATATTAAACATAAAATATATTATGTTTCCCACACAATTATTATTTTCTTAATATGTCTTTTCTCTGGAAAGAGAGTTTGAATCCATTTATTACCTATTACCAATTACCTAAATGTTAAGCTTTAACCATTTATAAATATTTCTTCAAAGTAATTAATATGGTGAAATAATATCATTTGTGTTGAAAAGCATGTTCAATCCTAGTTTTCTACCATCTTATTATTTCTTGCTTGAGAATCTCCTTGTTTAGATTTCCTTATTCAAAAAGAAATTATAATATAACTTTATGACCACGAACCTTTTTCAATTTCAAGGTATTTAGCTTTAAAAACTAGGGTTCAAATGTTTTAGTTATATATTAAAATTAACCCCACCTCTTCTCTATCCCACCTCTCTAACCTGCCCCTAATACCTAATTCAAAATATTAATAAATTAAACCCTTCCACCCCCTAATGTCTACCGGTATATTGACTTTGATTTTATTAATTTTAATTACCTCAATATGAATGAACGTGCTAGGATATTTCCTTGCTAATGAACCCCTGTGCTTTTTCCTCCACACTCATTAATTAATTCATTATTTTGAGAAATACAAACAATTTGAAGAAATAAAATATATAATAGGAAGAAGAAAAGAGTTATACATTTTCTTGAACATGCAACCTCTTAAATGTTATATCGAATCATTACAGAATATGAATTTTTTGTTTACAATCATAAGCATGGTTTCTATTGTTCTCTCCTTTGTGCTTCCTTTTCTCAAAAAATTCTTATACATATTACACCTTTCTCATTACACATATGTGTTTCCTCCACAACATATTTGATTTTTTAAAGTATCATTATCCATTGTGTTCATTGTGGGAACTAGATCAATGGTATCAGAGAATACACACTTCATATCATATTTGCATGGTATGTAAGTCCCCATATAAATCCTTCTCCAATTGTAGGTTCACTCACAAAAGGGGCGATTATAAGAATTTATAGGTCAAAATTCATGACCCTTCATCATACATTCCTTCATATCCTCAAATGAAAGATAGATGAATTCTAAAGATGTCAAATTCATTATTATCTTAAAAATGATAGAAGACGTCTTGTAGAGGAAATGAGAATATTTATAGGAAAAACATGTGCATGAACGAGAAATAATCATAGATCACTAAGCTCAATTTCTAAATCGTGTTCACTCTCTTTTTAATAAATCTAATATATAAATAGATTTTAGTAGTCAAACATTTTATGAGTTACAAGTCGATCTAGATATCCCTATATTGAATGTAAATGAGATGAAAATACCCTAGATATTTGGCTTAACCTATTTTTTTCATGTATATGGTAAATCATTTTTCTGATAAAAAAGACGACCTTCTTACAAAATTTTATTTATTTGTAAATAAATGGTGGTATAACTATTATACAACATATAAGGATGACTTAGAATCATCTACAAATATGTGGATTATTTATATATAGGCTCTAAAAGCTACTAGCCTATTAGAAACAATGATGACCAATTTATGAATTTTACAAAACTACACTAAGGTCATGATCAGTTTGTTCAAGAATATATAGACATATTCACACTTTGGTAATGTTTTCCAAAATAGCACCCATGTTGTTTGGACAGCTTCAAGAAATACATCCACAAAATAAGGAAACTTAATGTTCCACCGAAATTGAAAAATGTAGTGTTCCACAGAGTTTGCAAAACCCGCGCATCAAAGGAACTTCACTGTGGGGAAATATACGACAAAACAAAGGCTAAGTACCATGAGGCACTCTGAAGGAAGAAAATTTAAGTGTGGGAATATTAGAACAACTCACGTGTAGATGTCGCATGAGTTGATGAACTTCTGCTACAAAGAAAATCCACATATCAAAGGAACCCGCAAAAGAAAGGAGTGGTTATTTACATAACAAGGAAAATAGGAAATTATGAGGAACAAGGAGTCTTCAACGTAAGGAAGATGTTCCGAAACATAAAGAATCTACAAAATGGAATAATATATGTGGGATGAAGAACGATGAGGCCACGAATGGTGAAAATAATTAAGGAGTTCAACATTATCTGTGGATCAAGGTGGGGATGAAAATGGAGCCACCGATCATCTAAGGTTCACCGAGCAAAATGGAAATCCATGGAAGATGAGAGAAAAATGGTGAAATATCAAAACTTCATGGAACTCAACAAATTTGTGCCTAATTTAGATCAGTCACTTAACCACTCCAACAACTAACATTAAGTTTTGAGTGGCGCGAATCTAATGGCATGCGATTGAATTAATTTTAGATGTCTATACCTAGTCTACAAAATCAATGGTGATTGGTCCTCAGTGTTGGTAGAGTGGTTGAATTAATTCATCGCTAGATGTGATATTTTCCCTCTTCCTCTTTCTCAAAATATTTTGTATATGTAAGTGAGAAAACACATGCAAAAGGTTCATTTTTTATGCTAATCCTAAGAGTTATGCCCTTTTGAGCTTGTATATTTTTGTTCGCAGACATCTGTAATGCACCTATGAAGGTTTCACATGCCTCGAATATGTTAGATTTAAATGGATTTTTTTTATATTACATGAAAATGTGATCTCTTTCCTTTGAATATATTAGTGTTTAATGTGAATATTTTAGTCCTCTTGCCCACCTTTAGTATTATTATGTTCATTTATTTCAAATCTATGTGCATTACATTGGATATTTTCATGTATTGTTATATTTTTGTCTTTGGAGCCAAAAATGAACCATATTCTAGTTTTTTACATCACCTTTTTTATTTCAAAATATCTCTCTCTCAACCTTGGTCCCTTAGAATAATTAGGATATGATTAGATAACAGTAGTTTAACACTAGTTATTTGCAGTGAAATAGGATAGAAGGTGCTAGCCTTCTGTGGAGATTGACCTCAAAAGATGCCATTGTCCCACACTTTAATGGTATTTCCACATTTTATTGAGGTGTTAAATCTTGTATATTCAACAAGGGTACAATCTCAGGTGACAATAATTTTTTCCATGCTCGGTAGGAGTGTTTGAGTCACTTATAGCTCGTGTTTGATCATCTTTCCCTAATATTGGTGTGTATGTTATTAGATCACAAAATTTGGAGGCATCTTCTAAACATTTGACGAATCCCAAGTCCAGATATTCTGGTGTTTAAGCATTCCAATCCTAATTTCCATGAGAAGGATATAAACAAGACAAAGTACATCAGGAGGATAATATTTTGAATAACTATAACTCTCACCAAGAAAAAGGTGATAAATATCAGTCCAAAGGTATTTATCACCTCTAAATAGAAACCTTTCCACCCCCGCTTTTTGTATATCCTTCTCTTTCTCTCTCAAAAATATTAAGCCCTTTCCCTTCATGGTGCATCAAATAATTTACCTTTTGTAACTTTTATTGGAGGTAGTCCTTTATCCCTAGCATCTCATAATGACATTCTAGTTTTTTCTTTAAAATTTATTCCATTTTTTACAAGTGATAATATTACTGCCCCCATATAACATATCCAATATGTTACTAATGTATGCTCAGTCCACGCTGTAATTGATGATGATGCAACTATTAGAATTTTAGCCTCCTACCTCAAAGGAAAAGAACTGTAATGGTATAGAAGTCTATAATCTACTTTAATCCATTCATGGGACGGTCTTTGAGAAGTACTTTGCTAAAAATTTGAAGAAAATTCTGACAATATTTATTTTTTATAACAAATGACAACAATTAAGAGATATCCTAATGAGATTATGACTTTTAATTTCCTATTTCAGAAGACTTGGGATAGAATTCCATCTCTTTTGAGGCCAATCCATCAAGGCGTTTTCTTATGTTTTCTAAGAGCTCTTAATTCTTATATTGTGTTAATGATTCAATCTATGGGAGCCAAAACATTACTTGATGTATAAACAATAGCCATTAGGTCTGAAAATTATTTTATTCAAGTTGGTAAATAGCTCCTAGATTGCCTAGTGATTAAAAAAATAAGGAAAAAGGCTAGGTAGACTAAGTGAAGGATACCTAGGGTTATTAATGTTAATCTAATCTAGGAGGACTAAAACAATGTATAAAATGAACTAGACTAGTATGAAATGAATGCAAGTAAACTATTCTAAGTGAAATGAAACCCTAAATGTGTAAGAGAGTAGGGAGAAATGGGTTAGTTGATTGATGTAGATGGTCGCACAGTGTCGCAGGTCTGAGAATAAAATTTAGAAGTGTAGACAAACACTCAAGGGCCCTGCAAAGGAAAAATATGAAGGATCTGAAGTGACTGGGGTGCTTGGGATTGTACTAGGGAGCCCCAAGGCACTCTAAACAATGTAAATGCTCAAAATGTGTGACTGGGATGGTCATAAGTTGGTTTTGAACCTTCCCTATTTTTTCTGTTGGATCTTTCGGATGAGCTGGAAAATGACCTATAATGCAAAGAGAAGTATCAAACCCTAGAAAAATAAAATATGCAAATGAATGGGTCAGACTAACCTCAACCACCAAACTAGTGGTCTTATCACTGAGTTTTGCACTACATTTCAGACCTGGATGTAGTTTTGTTGTGTGTGTGTGTGTGCATGTCGTGCCCTAGGTGCTCTCATACTAGTCACACTTTGTGAAGTAGTGAGCAATAGTAGCTATAGAAAATGTAAATAGTATGTGTGCATGGAAAAGAATAGAATCCATCCCCCTATGCAGTGTGTGTGATGCATATCTCCTAGCTTTAATGCATGGCACTATGTGGATGCAAGTGATGCAATGGATGCAACTCTAGATGGAGTGATAGTAGTGATATGATGTCAAGACTTAGGACCCTCATTATGGTCTTATAACTTTATATTTATAGGGCTCTCAAGCTTAATTTCGTAATTAATCTCAATAAGGATGACTGAGGAAAAGATAAAGATGACCAACAAATAGAAAGGATCCAAAAAGGAGCAAAAGAGGATTTGCATATATCGGGGTACCCATGGTGGAACCAGGGCACCTTGAGGTGCCCCAGTACAGCCTAGGGCACTCTAATTTAGGGCTAGAATGTCGAGAAGGTTAGGAAACATGTTGATAAGTTTTAGAAAACATGCGAGAAAGATGAAATAAAACATAAGAAAAAGATGGCCGAAAGGTGGTATTAATTAGTACTTTTTAGACTTGAGAACCTTCTAAATAATAATATAAGACCAAGCTAAATATTGTCTAAAGTGCATAATTTTGTGTCAACATATTTCCCCCACTTTATGCTGGTGAGCGGAAAGCTCGGTAACATAAAGTAGATAGATATGCATACCTAATATCCATGTAGAGTGTAGAAGAAGACCTGCCGATGGACTAGACTCAAGTGTGGAATGACAAAATGAAAAATGTTGACGAGTGTGGATTCTAAAGATGAAAAACATGCATAAAAAAGTGATGAGAGTGAACCTAGGGCGGAACGCGTGTGTAGCTACTATTGTGTAGTGTACCTGCATGGTTAGTAAAGGAAAATGCTTGTAGCAGTGTGTTGTCATCGTCATTGTCATCATTGTTGTTGTTGCCCCTAATTTGACAACTTGTTTCTTATACGACGGACCTGTAAGGAGAAAATGATCCAGTAGTCCAATATGTATGTAAAAATGCTGTATGAAATACGCATGTAAGTGGAAGTGTGTAAAATATGCAAATGTAAAATATGCTAGAAAAATGTAAATGGAACATGTGCACTTAATCCATGTCGATAAAAACAGTGTAGAGGGATATCATGTATTGTCGCAGTTTTTTTGGGCAATCTCATGCCACCCTGGATAAAGAAGTATAGGGAGGAAATACTCTGTGTCATCCAACTTTAACTGCTTCTACTGAAATGTGAAGATATCTTTATACTGTCTTGGTTTTTTTGGTGATACAACACCATTGGATGGAAAATTGTAGAGAGGCATGCCCACTGTAACCCCCAAGCCTGTAACCGCTTCGTAGAATTTCCAAAGGACACCATGTCATGTTGAGGTTGTTGTGTATGGAGTTCATAGACTGGTCTAAACTCACTCATTGTATGTAAACCCACAATGCCAAGGGAGGAAAGTGCATTGTACTGAACCAATGTAAAGATGTTGTGTTAGTAGAAAAACCCTCAATGATGTCCCCCCTCTTTGGGGGCGCATGCGATGTCGTGAAAAATGAGAATGCGGCCCCAAAAGATGACCCAACCATATTTTGACTTGTAGAAATCTTCCCTGTGATGGGAAAGGGAAAATGCTTGGTAGATACCAAGGCACACACAAAATGGGATGGCTATCCAAAACAAGTCTTAGTCTAGAAACACATGCAAGCAATAAGACAAGTGTAAAATACATAGATAATGTAAAAACTACCAAGCACAGTAGTGTAAACACACAAGAAAACAAGTAGACAAAAAAAGAGGGTTTAAAACAAGGGACATCACTCATGATGTTGTAAGACACTCAAGGCCTTCATGGCTACAAACAGTAGACAAGTGTGCACACAAGCAAAGGGTAAATCCTACATACAATGGAAAACAAAGCAGACAAGTAGAAACAAAGAAGTAGTCATGGAAACATGTAATACTGCAAAACAAGTGCTACACAAGGAACACCCGTTAGCATGTCAGAGTGATAACCAATATTTCAAAGTGTGTATAAGCAAGTAATATAAGATTCTAAGTATAAAATGAAACAATAACACATGGATAAGATGAAGATGGATGCCCCCAGTGACTAGTATAGGAATGGTAGAAGGAGAGCATCCATGCCATGTGTAGAGTCTTGTATCTGTGAGAACACTAAACAAAGAGGTGAACACCATGTGTGTATAATAATGACACGTAAGAAATAAATCAAACATGTGTAGTAAAGTGAGCGTGCAAAGCACTAACAAGTAAGAGTAAATGCTACCAAGACAATGCAGTATGTTGTGGATGGATGGAATGATATGGGTAACATGCCCCCCAAGTGGATGGAATGTGTATGAAATGAGGTTCATTTTGTTTTCCCCCTCATCAGTCAAGAATGAACCATAAACGAGAGTTTTTCATCAGGAAATGGTTGAGTAGTGTAAGTTGTATCTAGCGCATTGTGATGATTGTGTATACATAATAGGGATGAAATGTGACATTTGGAAAGATGTACATGAACCCTATAGCCAAAGTGTATATCACGACTTGGTGGGATAGAGGAGTGATGATTTATCTTTAAGCGTAGATCATTGTAGAATGAATGGAAAGGGATGAGACATATGAAAAGATGCACGTGGACCCTATAGCCTAAGCATATACCATGACTTGTTGAATGGATGAGTGATGATTTAGCCCTAAGCATATATCACTATAGAGGAAATATGACAATGGGTGACAATTTAGGTTAAAGCATATGTCACGAGAGATGAAATATGACAATGGGTGATGATTTAGCCTAAAGCGTATGTCACTATGGGAGCGACAAGAAGGGAGTGGTGATGTACCCTAAGGTGCATACTACTACAAGATGATAAAAATGAGGGTAGTGATTTATCCTAAATTGTATACCACTGCAATATACAAAGAAGGGGTGACTATTTAATCTAAGGTGTATGTCACAGACATGTGAAAGGTTGGATAGGAGGGATGTTGCAAGGTGCATTTAAGGTCCATTTGATTAGTAAAACCTTGGAAGTTGAGTATGGACCGAGGAACTAGAGTGCGTCATAGGGTGGTGAGTGCAGTGCATAGAATACAACGTAGTGTAAACGACCAAGGGATGAACATGGTATGTAGATGCACGAAATAGGAAATGCAATATTGAATGTGTAGTTTGTGTAAGGTTTGAAATGCACTAATAGGTGTATATAGTAATAGATTACATAAGGATGATAGATGAAACTAGACCCATAAACAATGGAATCTAGTGTAGTATAGAATGAATCAAATGGATGGGTGTGCTATGTGAATAATACAATGTAATGTAGGTGTAGATAGAATATGCAATGATGAGATGTAAAGCTAGACCCATGGATAATATGACCTAAAGTAAATATAGAATGGTTTGATGGTATGTAAATGATGACTAATGTGGGATGTATGGGATAAATAAGGTATACATGAATAGGAAATGAGATATGTATGGGATAATAGATGATGTAGGGTATGTATAGGAAGGATGATAATGTGTAACTGTGTATAACCTAGTGTGTCGTGTGTGGGGTTCAGTATAATGGCAATCCCTCAAAAGTTGAGTGTGAACCAAATCACAAGATTGTGTCATTAGGCAATGATGGTGCTAGAGGGTGTAGGAAGTATATATATGTGCGAAGGAGAATACCGAGAGTAGGGGTGTAGCTATGCTAATATGAAGAAGGGGGAATGTGTAGTAGCTATTCCCCCAGGTGATCAACAAAGGTGAGTCAACTGATAAGCTCAAGGGATAGAGGTTGGTCGACTGGTATGAGGGATAAGGTATGCATAGGCCCATGATCCAAGAGGAGGGATATAATATATAAGATTGGTGCCTGAAAACTATGTGTATGCAAAGTGTAGACACTAAATTCCCGGTCATACTCCCCCTTTAACCCACATGCATATTAATTTAATTAGCTACAATTAAATTACTACCCATCCTCACAATATTTATTATTTAATTACCTAAATTGAACTAATTGCCACCTCACCTAGACACCTCACCCCACCACATCACCTAGACACTTCAGCATAGACCTATTCATAGAATGTTTCCTTTTAACTAAGACTTAGTTCAACCCTAAAATCACATGCCTATTCTTCCTCTAACCACATGCCCACTTATCTAAGCGCAATATCCCATTTTGATCCTCAAAAAATAGACATAACTGAACAAAAAGATAGCCAAGATCTGCTATTTCAGAAACCTAGGATATCCCACCTTACCTGACATCGGTCAACCCAAAACCGAATCTAGTCACCCTAAACTGTCATCGGTTACCATATATTCATTTTGGTAACCTTGTTCCAAAGGTTGGAAGAATTATTTGAGTTTGGAGAAAAGAGATTTGCATGCAAGCATGCACCAGAGAACTCTTACACATCCAGACATCTTGAACCAACACCAAGCACTAATCTTAAGGTCAAGCATTCACTGTAACGTTCCAGGAAGCATGGCCATGACACTGACCACCAGTTCCATGGGTCAACCATTACCTCCATCCAACCACCAAGTATACAAGTACAAGTAAGTACATTTGGATCTGTATCTTCCCATACATATTTAGATCAGTTTCTTTATCCCTGTTTGGGATTCCTAGTCTCCTTTGCATCTCATCAACTCTCACCTTCCTACCAATCCCTCCACCTAACCACCTATAAACTCCTATCCCTCCATACCTGACTCAAGACACCTCTAAGTATTCCCATCATTGTTATCAACCTCACCATTATCTATATATTCTCTGTGTAATTACAAATAATCATCAAAACCAAAATTTATTGAGTTTCTATCAACCCGACCCTACTGATCCCGTTCACCCTAAACCATCATCGGTTTCCTCTTAACCGGCATTGGTCATACTAGACTAACGTCGGTCTCTTTTTTGGTAAATCCACTTGTAACAACTTCATAACATTCACCCAAATAACCCAAACCACTCAAAATTTGACCCTGACCTGTCCCAACCACCTTAGGAACAAATCATAGCTTCTCAAAAACTATCATTCGCCACAGCTTCTGTAGCAATATTGAAAGTGAGATTTAACTGAAATAAAATGATTCACTAATCTATTTTATATGTTTGCAATTATAACTTTGATCATTTAAACCTAGAGTTTATAAAGCAGAGGCAAATCCAGTTGTGTTGTATCTTGTCCCCTCAGTGTGATCTCTTTGTTCTTACATGTTCACGTGAATCCAGAAAGAATAGGATTAAAGCAACATCAGTAAGAGAAGGCACTAGGACAATGGTAGCTTTGAAGGTAAATTGAACGAAGCACAAGTAGGATAGGGATGGCACAAGTGAACTGAGCTTGGCCTATGTGATTCCTAGCAGGTTCGTTGTAGAAATGATTAAAAAAAATGGTAGATAGTAGGTACTCAAACAATGGGAAATAGCAGCTTTGGAGAAACACAATGAAGTACAAGTAGGAGAGGGATGGCGCAAGTGAACTGAGCTTGTCCTATGCAATTCCTAGTAGGATCGTTGTAGGTATACAACGAGGCGTAACTAAATGTTTAGGGTTCTAATACATGCTAGTGGGATTATTATATGTAGGAGGAAATAATAAAGTGATTCATGAATAAACCTGGAAGAGATAAAAGAAATATTCTAATCAAAAGCTTCTCTCTAGATCCTGAAATTTTGTCTCTCCTTTTATCTCAATCTCTCTCTATATTTATCCCCCTCTTTACTTAAGTGCAAGTGTGCTTATTTATAGCATTTGCAATCACCAGAAGACAAGTTTGAATTGAACTCCTCTATCATTTAAAATGGAGAACTACTATTACAAAGTGGCTGGAAAATCTAAACAAAGAAGAAGCGGCTGAGAGTTGCAAGCACAACTTGATTTTTCATGTTGTTGAGTGCGTCGGAAGGTTTTGTAAAGTGCGGTAAGAACTTCTACCCTGCGTAGGGTGGCGGTTACAGGACTGCCTCCCTTTCCTGGGTGGCGGCCAGAGGACTGCCACCTCAGCAGGGCGACAGTCCTGTAACTAATGACAAAAATGCAAGGAAAAAGAGATAAATGGTTAGGACAAAACATGCAAAGGTTGGACAAGGATTTTTGGGATGCAAATGTATACTTGGAAAGCTTTCTGGATTCTAAACACCTTGCAAAGAGATCTGAATCATCATTGGGGTATTCTGTAACCTCTTTTCGATAGTACAGTACATAAAATTTTGGGTACATACATATTGCCCTCTCGGAGAAGCATTTTAGCCATCAAGGGGCATAAAACAGTGGGTATTATTATGGCGGTCCCAAAATGGGGAGTTAGAGGCCATACCTGACATGCATGTGTGTCACAATGTTGCCATCCAAATTACCACTATCTGCAAAATGAAAAAGGGACTCAAGTTTAGATAGATAAAAGAAATCAAAAAATAAATACTAAATTAAAATGAAATGAGGACTCACCATTTGCGCGAGGGATAAGAATTTACCTCCATCAGCGCTCCAACTCTGCGTAAGAACACTCAAAACAAGATTAGAATATATATATATATATATTCTAATCTTGTTTTGAGTGTTCTTATGTAGAGTTGGAGCGCTGATGGAAAACTCAAAACAAGATTAGGAATATATATATATATATATATATATATATATATATATATATATATAACGAGCTCATTTTACTATTCATTTGCGTGTATCAATTTGGTAATTTTTGAGCTCTGGGACCCACAGTAACTATTTTCGACAAGAGTCTAGTCAAAACATTCATTGCAAGATTGTGATCATGCCTCCGAGAGCAGGAGATCGACCCGCAAAGTCTCAGGTTAGTTTTTCTCAATTTATCATTTTTGAACCTAAAATATTGAAATGGTCTTTTTGTAGTGATTTTTTCGGATGTTTATATGAGTTGTTTTTGTACTTTTTTGGGCTCATTGAGTGTTTTGACCATGCCTAGTGCATGATAGCATTGTAAGTAAAACATGATTCTTATATATATATATATATATATATATATATCTTTTTGGATCTAGAGTTTTTGTGGTTTGTTTCTCATGTGTACAATAGATGCTTTAGGCTTTAGAATCTATGTTTTTATACGCTTTTCAGAATGTATGTAATGGATGACAAGTGATAACAAATGTTGAAAAGAATGTTTCTCTTTTTGTTTGTCTTTATAATGCTGATATGTGATGATACAAACATACTATAGTACTGAAATTTTGGCTTCTTTGGGAAATGTTGGTTGCTTCTTTTTGTTTTGGAAAAACATGATGAATATGTAGTGATAATGAGATGAACTTGCCCCATTCCTAACTCCACACAACTAGTAAGATGTGAGGGCTCAACACCAAGAGCTGGGAAGGGCACAAATTGTATGAGTTTGATTGAATGGAAATGATGAGAGAAAGACAAGCTATTGACAAAAACCAAATTTAGACCTACATACTTACCTTACTCAAACCTGCTACATAGCCTAGAATGCAACTTACTTTTCAATTTATCTAGACTTAGATCCATAAATGGCAACTTGGTTGAAAAAATATGGTTTTGAGGATTTGATCTCTTTGGAACTTGGATGCTTAATTTCACTTTTCACAATACACTTTGTTTTGAATTTTAAAATACTAAGATTCATTAATTTGTGTGAATGGACCCCCTATGCCCTGCCCCATGCTACTAGTAAGAAGTATGGGCTTATCACCGAAGGTAGGACATAGGCGAGTAAGGGAACTTCTTTCCTTTCCCAACCTCGCACCACTAGTAAGTGATGCGGGCTCATCACCGAAGATTGGTAGGGCAAAGAAGTGTGTAAAATAAAATATTCTGTTTGTTTAGTATTTTGGATTCAATTTGACTTTGACATTTGTGATCTGTAATTTTGGAGTATCCTTGTTTCAAAGAGACGTAAGAGGGATAGATGTGACACCAAGAAGCTTCTAGAACAGACCGTAGGTAAGAACATCTTAACCTAGTAGAAGAAAATGAGTATGACCAAGTATGCAGGCCTTGGTATGGTTTTTGTCAAGATTTTATCTATTGAATTAATGAGATGATTTTGAAACTATTTGATGATATCATGAAAATTGAAGAGATATGATTTGAATGATTTTTCCAATATTTTTAGAAGCTTGTAATAAATTACTTAAGAATAAGTTCCTTGACCACAAAATTTACAAAATGAGTGAACAGAATGAACTAACTAAATGACTAATGCAATGCAACTGCAACCATGTACATATGAAAATGCAGGTGGAACTATATGTCATGATGTCTAAGGTGAAGAAATTTGATGAATATCTAATTCTTCACCCCTAGAAGGACATAGTGGAGAACCATTATCCTCAAAACTTTCTTTCTTTTGACGAGGGCCTACCATTCTGGGTTTGAACTTACAACCCTTGCCTATAAGTGTATATGTCCAATTATCAAAATCATTTTTCTGAAAGAGACATTCACGTGCCTCTTTGTCACAGTTTTGAGAGATGGTATGTGGGTGAGCATGACTATGCTGCTCAACATTTTCTCCCATAGGCAGCATTGTGTTTATTTGTAAATCTTGTCGAATGATGAGGTCTTGCCCCATGGATATGGAAAACTTAGTTTCAGACGGACATGGGTCGAAACCAGGTTTTAGAATAAGGAAATTCCTAGAGATGGTTTTGATAGGAATCATTTCAATTTCAAATTTCCCTTCTTCGTTTGTTAATTCTATCATGTTTACACCTAGACCTAGGTCATCGGAAGGAAGAGATTCTATACCGAGAAGACTACCCATTCCATGTGGTTCAAATGGGAGGAAGATTGGTTCATCATTTTCCAAGATTTTCATAATTCTTGTTGTGGTTTTAGTGGACACCGTTTCCATAGATATTGATTTACCTTTATCTGTCTTTACCACCTCAAATGTTTTTGGGTCAACAACTTCAACCTCTGGACTGTCCGGGGTGACCGGGACTAACTCTTTTGTTAGAGGTGGTTTGTTCAATTGATTCGTGGGAAGCTCATACTTTGTATGGACTCCTTTCTTTTTCTTGAGGTTTTCTAAGTGTATATCAAAGGGTTTAGGATCCCCTTGAGTGATGAAGACCTTTCCTAGGTGTAGAAACCTTACTTCTTGGAATAATGTGGAAGGGATTTCCTTCATGCAATGTATCCAAGGGGGACCGAGAATCATATTATAGTTGGTTTCTCGATCTATAATATAAAATTCAGTGAGGATTTTTTTGGGTCCTAAAGTGACTGGTAGCACTATAGTCCTGATTGAAGTTGCCTTGAGGCTATCATAGCCCTTTAGCGTGTTTCATGTCGAGGAACAGTTTGTTTCTCCATATCCTAGTTTTTGAAGAAAAGTGAAGGGGACTATGTTAACTGCTGCCCCATCATCAATCATTGCACGCTTAACATATTTGTTATAAATCCAAACCTCCAAATGTAAGGGTGGATCACCTCTACGTGAAATTTCAGTGTCTGTTGGCATTTTACTTATGTCAAATATAAACTCGGTATCCCTATCTGACTACCCCAGAGGGTAGATGTCAAAGTCTACATGGTTTATTTGAGTGCTAGGAGGTGGTGTAACGTGGATTAGATGACCAAGACCTAATGCATTGAGCAAGGCAAAGTGATGTGCAGGTGAATTTTTCAGCAAATCTAGGAATGAAATATGAGAAAAGGTTTTGTTTAAATCTAATATCAAATCATAGGATCCTACTGGTTTAGCAATTGTAGGAACTTCATCTCGTGTGAAGAAAATATCAGGTAGGGTTTGTGAAACATAATCCTTTGTCTGAGTTGTTGCATTAATTTCACGCTCAACCTCTAGCTCAATTAATACTAAGATTTTTGTATTACCGTTTGAACCTAGGTAAGGAGCAACCTAAGAGTTGTCATGAGTTTAGGCATCTTGATCGTTGTTTCCTATTATGATACATTTTTTTCCCGTTTGGATCTAACATGTTATTGTTAGAACGATTCGGGAGAGGATCATTGAAAATCTTGAGAGGTGCGTTTTGAGGGGAAACTGATCCCATATAGGTGTTTGGCATGGGTAGTGTGGGTAGTGTAGGACTTGCCAAAAACATGTCTATAAAGAGTTGTTTTTGATTATCTGGTAAATGTTGTAAGAATTTTTTGTAGTCGTGGCAGGTCCTAGTATCATGACCTCAAATTTTGTGAAATCCATAATATAAATTGGGATTATAGTCCTGTGGTCGTTGGTTTGAACCTTGTTATGGCCCAAAATTACGACTAGGCTGCTGGTTGTTATAGTTGTAATTTTGAGGTTGTGGCCTTTGGCTTTGGTTTTGATATCCATCTGGGCCTCGAGTAAGGCCTTGTGACTGGATTTGCTATTGTTGTTGTTGTTGTTGTGGTTGTGGAGGATGATTAAAATCCACCGTATTGATCGCTGGAGTAAAGTTATTATTGCATTGATTGTTAGCAGGTGCCGGGGTGTTCACAACATTTACACTTTTGGCTTGATCAGTAACTCCATCTGTTGTAACCCCATGGTTTTTGTTAAGGATCTTGGGTCCTTGATTGGTATTTCCCATATTGGGATAAGTCGTAGTGTTTTGATTGGGAGTGATTAATCTCTTGCTTGTTCCATAAGTCTTACGACCACTGTCTATTGCCGCTTGATCTATTCGGAGAGCACTCTCAAGTACTTCATCATAAGTCCTTAGTGGGAACTTCTGGACTTCTTCCTTTATCTCTCTATTGAGAGAATGAAGGAATAAATCACATAGTTCCATCTGATCCATGTTTGGAGCACTTGCTGAAGAGTAGAGGATTGTACACCATCTTTGAATGAAATGGGTAGTAGATTCATTGTGCTCTTGTTTAATGTGTAAGAATTCCCTAATCCCCATTCTTAACAGTTTGTTCATGTCAAAATATTTGATGAATTCTGACACAAGTTATTTGAATGAGTGTATCGAGGCTTCAGGTATTCTATAA